>CM034146.1:259080357-260527576 GCA_019776745.2 Taxus chinensis | reverse complement strand
AACCTAACACAGCAAGAAAAGACAAAAGAGTCAGAAATTCAGAACCTTGTAAGAACAAAAAAACTATTCAATTTCAACTTACCTCAAGAAGCCTATAATGGCTTACCAACACAAAATGTCTTATATAACTGATTAAAAGTATATAAAGGCCTTGGACCTCGTATTTTACATTAAACAAACTTGATTAGACCTTTACAAAAATTTCATTCCATCATTTTACACCAAACACCATATAGACCTTAAAATTACTAGTAGCCCTCCAAAAGGACATATTTTGATGAAAATGACAAAATTCAATCACTTAGGCATGACTTCTAAATTATTCAGAAACCTTTTTTTTATCATTTAAGAGATTCCAAAGTTTCATTAACTAATTCTAATCCCATGTGTTTTTATTCTCCATATACCATTTTCTATTATTTTTTATCATTAAGAGATTCCAAGACTTAAAGCTTATTGTTATGAGAAATCCATAAACATTAAAGAAAAAAATGATTAGGGTTCCAGATACCCAGTAATATCTTATTGCTTCATGTTTTTTCCTCCAACTCATCACACAACTCTCCCAACAACTCCTTCCTCTTTTTAGGCTTGTCATAATTATGTCTTGCTAGGGTTTAGATGGTCTTCTTAGGGTATCAATACTTACACTATTTCTCAACCTTATTGACACCTTTATCCACTATTGTCCTATGTTTTTACAAGGGAAAAATTCACTTGAAAACATGACAACCATACCCAAGTGTCTAAAAATGTATATTATATCCCTTTCCAGAAACCCTCCCAAGTCAGCCTATTCCCCATATCAGTCCTATCATGTCCTTCCAATGGTACATATGTGTGTGTCATCCTTCCCTGTAGGTGATTTAGGAAGAAAAATATCACTCAAGTACTTTAAGACCATTATCTCTAAAAGCGGATTTTCAGGAAAGCTTAGAAAGGGTTATCATTAGCCTTTCTAAGACAAGTGAATAATCTTCAGAGCTGTGATGAAGGGCCAAATCCATCAAGGATATGTATTCAATATACAAGATCATTTTGCAACTAATTTAGGAAGATTCTGGAAATATTCAGAGGTTTAGGAGCCAATTCACCAAAAGCGAGTTTTTAAGGCCGAACGAGCTTGCATTGTGAAAGAGCACCTGAACTTAAAGAGGTGATTATGGGAGCTTCATAATGAGTTCTGATCTAAAAAATATATAAATGGAAATAATTTTTTAGTCCCCTACATGGTGGTAAAATTAGATCCATTCTAAACCCCATACATATTTATAGGAAACTCATTCTTTCCATGCATAACTAGTGATGTCAAGAAAAAAATAGGTTTTTGAGAGGGTTTAAAGAATAATAAAGACATGGAACCAATCCCATAATTTTAAAAATGTACTTTCCATGCAATTTCATATAAATAATTGTGAAAAAGTCATCCAGGAGCTAAAGATATGTCCGTTTCAAATTGCCACCCAAGGTACATGTTCAATAGTTAGCGAAATTTCTTTAGTTCCACGTGGTAGCATCAGGTTGAGCTACATTTTTTTGTCCTTATTTTCCATTTCCATGGGGATAAGAAGGAAAAAAAAGTAAGCCTCTCCCCCCTTAAGCATGTTGGTCACCTCATGTGACCTAGGGGACTCCGGTAATCTCCTTTGACCAATTTGACTAGCCCCGTCACGTTCGCACGCATGAATGAAAAATTTCAAGATAAGGATAAGGTGAATTTTTATGAAGAAAATATCCCATCCCAAGGGTATAATGGGAAAACAAATTTTTCCCCTGGATTCCTTCAAGTTCCTCATACACCTAAAAGTTAGCCTCTAAGTGCTCATTTTTAGAACCCCCTCCATTTCTCTCGGTCGGGTGCGTGAACGCCACCTGTCAAGATAAGGATAAGGCACAATTTTGTGCCCCCATTTTCCAATCATAAGGGTAAAATGGGGATAATACATTCTCCCCACCCCCTCAAGGTTTCTAGTGCATATAAATACAACACTTCACCATTTTTCACTCATTCCCCCACATTCATCCATTTACACCCAGAACTCTGGTGATTTATTTCCATAATTATTCCTTCACCATTTTCATTATTAATTTAATTTCTTTCATGTTATCATGATCCAATAAATTGAAAACCGTTAAAAAATCCATGATTTTTTGAAGATTCTGGAAAATATTTCTCACTTGAAGAACTCCATAACCCGCGAGGAGAGAATTGTTCATATCTAAAAAACCAGTGCAAGATTCAACATGGGGTTTTTTTCATTCCTTCCAATTCCTAAGACCCTTAAGGATCCAAGTGGAATATTTTTCCTGCATAGCCCATATTTTTTGCAGTGAAGAAACATCTAGTTTCCCCATGCACAATTTTTTTTGAAATTTAAAATCTTTCATTCTGGAGATCGGGTTGAGCCGAAATTTCAGGTGGTATGGTAAAAAAAACCTTATCAAAAAAACAAATTTCTTGAAAAAATGAGGTCCAAAACATCTAATTTCTAAAATATAGTAAGCCTCCTACACAAACACTTGCTATTTTTAGTAAGTCATCACAAAGAGTAGTTTCGGAAAAGGTAGTATGCACAAAGGGTTATCCATAAGGACAAATAGAGTGATCGAAAACGCAAAGGGTGGAAAATTTACATTTTAAAAAAAATTATAAACTCCCCCTTTTTGGCACAGAAAAGTTTCTATGAAGCCATGAAATTCAAATTTCTAGGTGTCAAAGCAGTCAATGTTGTTTCCTCTAAGTATGTATAACTAGGGGAAAACAATGTCACCCACATGGACCTTGATAATATAAAAGTATGCATGCTTAGTGAGCTAAGGGAACCAATTGAAGACAAGGGGTTCTTGATTGGATTATACGTGGAGGGTGGGCACCCAACATTTCTGTGCATAGTATTTAGTTAGTATTGAAGTGCTCTCACCACTCTGAACCTAAGATAAGAAATATTTAGGTGGATGATGGATCAACTATGGCAGTGATTTACTCCTAAGGACATTTCATATTCCATGCAAATCCTACTTGGAGAAACATGTCTATTCATCTCGAACGAAATGGAGGTGAATGAATGGAACAATAGAGACTATTATCTATATGGTCTTGTATTGGTATCATGGTTGAAGTTGGGGAGAAATCCCTTCTAGAGTGCTGAAATATATTCTCACAGAAGTGAGTTCCATGAGGGATATTCAGATGAAATTACCCTTTTCAGTTGGGTGATGGGAGAAGAGAATACGAGGGAATTCCAGGATTAGATAACACTGTTCATATTGAAAATCATTGAAGAGAAGCAAAATATTGATTGAGGATCCATATCATAAGTGATAAATTACACTTCTAGTTACTCCATGTCTCAGTCTCAAAGAAGTTCTTCATGACTTCTTATGTAGTGTAGGATGTAGCAAGCTCAAATCTGTTCAAGGGGATATCACTTGCATAAAAAATCTCTTCCAAAGCTCCTAGCATTTGAGATAGTATCCATAGTTGGTGTTGAAGGAAAGCAATCTTCACTTCACTTGGGTGGATGATGCCTTCACTATGTTCATCATTAGGACACTAGAGGGAGACCTTCACTCAAGGATGTTGCACCATAAGTAAATTATTTGATCAAGAGAAATGACTCATTCTTTAGCCAATTTTCCACTTTTTCATATATCTCAAGTTTCTTCTTATGACCATGCCTCAGTAAGACTACCTTGGATACCTTAGTGACAAGATATCACTATTTGAGATATGCAGGCAACTTGCGCATGTGCACAGTATGTTCAGAAACTAGAAAAAGAAAACTATCTCTTTCCCCGTCAAACTAGGAATATTCAATTGAAAAATTATCCACGATGTATAGTACTTGGAAGAAGCTTTCACACATATGACTTTAAATTAATACACTCCAAGGATTGATTTTGACATATGGGTTGATCTATATACTTTCCATCTCCTAGAGTTGCATCATGTCTTGCAGGTTAAAGATTATTGCCAAAATTACATAAATGACTTCAATGTGAGATAAAGAGATTACATAAGGATGACCATCAGAGAAATGAATAAATACAGGTTCCATTGGTATGAAGAAGGTATTTAGGATGATGTTACAAAGTTGTTTTATCTCGAGTAAAAATCAATGAAGACTTCTCCTTTTCTGTTAGTGAATTGGAATGTTCTGTGAGTCAGGAGACATAACTCAGTGGACATAGGTCGTGATAAAAAGAACAAGAAAATGGTTTCAGAAGAATAAGGTTGTTACTCCTCACCTCAATAAGTTTCCCCACACTCCATAAATAGGCATCACACCATTCATCACCAAAATTCGTGGAGGTAAATTCAGGATCAGATCACTTTGGAGGTAGCTCGAAGTGCAAGAGAGTGGAGTTGTAAACCTCCTACCATAAGAGATCACACTAGAAAATCAGAACAGAATTCTGAAGCTAAAAGATCCTATATAGTAGAAGCAAAAGTTGAGGAGAATGATCCAGTTCATCTTCCAACTCCTACACTTCCCAAGGATGTTCCCGTATCCCCTGGCCATCACTCCTACTCCTCCTGCACAAGAGGCACCCCTTTCACCCGAGAAAGAGATGATAAACATGCTAACACACTTGTAGAGATAAATGAGTCCTAAATTAGATGAGATGTTTCCTTAGATGAAGGAAATGATTACAAAAGAGGATCATACTATCCCTAACAAAATCACAATCCCTAATATTTCAGTGATAACATCATTGGCTAAAGGGAGGAAGAAGAAATTTGGTCAATTATCCTCTCGCTTTTTTAGTGGTGCTATAGGTGATCAATATTTAGAAGTGGTCAAACCAAAAGTGATCAAGCAAGTGGAAGATATGACACCAGTCTGACTATAAAATGAGCACCATTCCCTTAGGACTCAGCCACTCACAAGGGAGATGAACACATGTTCCAAGAGTCTTCCACTCACCTCCTTGCAAGGAATAGAGAATAAAAGAAAATATTGATCAGTTTAGAGGATCAAGTAAAGAATCTCTCCTCATACTGTGTAAATACTTGGTGGACCCTAATGCTTTGTCAATCCCAATTTAAGAAGCTACTCCAATAAGTAGCATTGATCCAGAGTCCATCCGAAGAACACAAGAGTTCATAGTACAGGGATGAGAAAACAACAAATGGATTAGTAAGATAATTGAAAAAGGAAAAACATTGTTTCTAGAGGTCATATCAATGTTTAGATATATGTGTCACAACTGCAGATAAAGATCAGATGATTAGCGAAGGATTCGAAAAGGAAAAGGAATAGTGGGACCCGATTTAACCAATGTTGGTGGAAATGGGAGACACTCGTTCTCAATACCTTATAAGAAGGAAAATATTTAGTGCTCATTTTAAGGACTTGTCACATGTGTGGGAAAGGAATCTTGTGACCAGATATGAAATGATAAATCAGACTATTAGTGAATTAGATTCAAATGAGGAAAATGCCTACAAGATGCAAGACCATTTCAACAACAAATTTAGAGACTTTGAGTGTCATGTTATCGAAAGAAAACATTTCTATAGACAATGATTTTTAGGACCATTTGAGGAATATGTCAAGAAAATGGTCAGGGACCCACTTTCCTTCAATGAAGATACCATTTGATTCTCTATATATGGATCAGAGCCACTATTTCATTCATTGTAGAAAAACATCATTCATGGTTCACAAAATGCAATGATATCAATGATGTCTCATATGGTTGGAAAGAATACTTAAGTTATGTACGCATATCTCATGTAGATAAGGTTACATCTGCGTAACTCGATTTAGTAAGAAATTCAAAGGAGTTGAAAACTTTTCCAGTAGAGCTCATAAAAGATAAATAGATAGCGAGGTGAGGATTGGTAGAGGCAGCTTCTTCATCAGCTTTGTTATCTCTCTCTTATTTCCCTCTCTTCTCTTCTCCCCCATTTTCTCTCTCCTTCATGTTCTATTTCTTCATTGGGGGTTGCACTTTTTCATTATGTATTATTTTATTTAAAAAGTGACTTTATGTTTATAATGTAATAAGTCACCCTTATTTTATAAAAGGGGACTTAATTCTTTCCTAAGAATATGAAAATTCATAAGTTGTGTAAGGCATATGAAAGGTCCTATGGGGGGTAGGAAAAGAGTCTCCTCTAGTTCTATAAATTGTAATGGCACCCTCATTCCAAAGGGTTGTCAATTTTGTGTTCATGAGAGATTATCACTTGTGAAGAAGAAAAAGAAAACATTTCCTCTATTTCTCATCTCTATGTTCTTCCCACTCTCACTATGTACAATTTTTCCCAAGCATCAATGAAGAAAGAAGGAGTTTGTTACCTTTTTGATAAGGATATTTTTGAGACTTTGTGTTTTAAATCTTATCTTGTCTTGTTGTCCATTTACAAAATTGTGTTTCTTCTAATCTATGTGTGTTGGAATTTTCTGGTTGATGGTTGTAGGAATCTGATTTTCTACATACAACATTAATCCCCCTCTCTTTTTCTCACTCCATTTCCCACTCTCCTAGAAAATTCCTCCCTTACAAGTAATTGAAATCTTTGCCACAGGTTCAGTGGAGTGTCCTTGTTGGATTCCTAACCATAAGGTCACCACAAAGTCAAATTTCAGACATGCATAATAATATGGAGCTTCACCGTTCAAGTAGAGGGACTTAGATTCCCAGAGCATTGGCAATATATCCACAATTTTTTCTATGCAAAATTTTTTCTCACCAACATCCACCTATTTATAACTTTTTAAAACACCTTTAAAGGATTCTTTACCCTTTTGCTTCATCATTCATGCTATTTTCAAATTTTTACCTTTTTTTTCCTCACACTTGTTCTTGATACAGAAATAATCCTAAATCTGTTTGTCTCCTTCCTTTTCCTTGAATACTCCTCTATTTCTCCTCACTCACCTTATCAATTTCCCTTCATCTTATCCTCTAACTTAAGTCACTTTACTACTTTCATTTAAATCCTTTCACACTAACTCACTCCCTCTAGGCTACTTAAATGGACTATTTCAAGAGAGTTAATGGTTACAACTAAGAATTATGATTCCAAAAGGACTTACACTTGTTCAAGGTTTTAAATTTTTTTTCATACCATCTACAAAAATATTTGATCACTATTTCCTTGTTTCATTGTTCAAATACAATTAATTTTCAAACTGGTTAGGACTATCACAATTTTAATGCAATAGATTGTGCATTTATTATATTGTACCTATTTTCCTTAGGATTGTACTCTATTTTAAAGGAATCCTCACCACTTTAGGTATCTCTCCAATATTACTTGCACTTCATGAATTCATCAATGAGGTTCTTGAACAATTAAGAAATTATTCACACAAGTTTCCTTCCATAAACCCTTAAAACTGGGTATAAACAACTAGGACCAAGAATAAAAGTTTTAAATGAAAAGAATTCTTCCAAATGGATTGAAACTCCTTGAACAATCAAAACACACTTTAATCCTTTTGATAATTTACTTATATAGGATCTATAACTTCTTCTTACCAATATAACATGATCACTATCTCTAAAACCCCTGAAACAATGTATCACTGTCCATTAAGATAATTTGTTATTTTCTTCTACTTGATTAAACTCTACCAAGATTCTTGATGAATTACCACTCTCCTTTAAGCCTTGATGCCACTCTACCACTTTTATTTCTCTTTGATATAGATTATAGTCACCTAAACCAACTTCCCATTGAATATTATAACCAAAATCATAGTTTTAGCCCCTTCAAACCCACTTTCAAGTGTATTAAACACATTACTATTCTTTATCAGTGGATAACTTAGATTTAATTAATTTTAAACCCTTTAAAAGTTTCTCATTCATCCATAAACCTACATTTCTTCCTTTCATTCAAACATACACATGTGCTTATCTCATTCTCATAGTATCATATTCATGTATTGGATTTTCTTTATTGTCATTCTTGTGTCTTTAAAATTCTTTCTTTCCCTCTATAAACTTGCACAGATCGCAATATCTGTATAATCATTCAAAAAAAATTTTCTAATGGAATTCATTCATTAGCTATTAAACATACAATCCACAATATCATAAATAACCGTTCATACACAATTTTGTACACTAAGAAGATTCTATTGATAAACCAAGGATGTTACATAGTTTCAAGAGCCATTAGGGATCTGATACAAATAATTTCCTCCTGACACAAAATTCCTAATTCACACACCTACCTTCCTTCACTCGAATGATTCCAAGCCAAAATAAAGATAGAGGAAGTAGTTATGGTTCAAATCACTAACCAAACTATGATTGGACTAAGTGAGGTTACACCCTAGTTAGAGTCAAGCAAGTTATGCTTTCATGAAGAACATGTCTTTTGATCCCATTTACTTCATTTATTAATCCTACTCTACACCCTATACCTATAACACACCAAATGAAAATTCAAATATTAAAAGTTATGGTTTTAGAGGGAAATCACTTATAACAATGTAAAGGAGTCCAAATGGACTAGAAATACATCAACAACACCCAAATGGACTCTCATACACATAACAACGAAAAACCTTGCATATGTACAAGGATGATCTTGTATCAAAAGAGGAAAAGGTGTGGCATGTGACCATTGATGCATGAGATATTTTTGAAGTGGATTTATAAGGAGAAAAAAGATTAAAGTACTCAAAAAATTAGGTGGTTGGTAGAAAAATGACAAAAGTGGTTGGAACTGTCTGATCAAGAAGGCTGACAATGAATTCAAGTTCAAAGGATCCTAACTAGATTGACATGGCATAATAAGGAAGATGAGATGGCGTATAATTAGCTAAGAGGATTTATGAGCTTGAAGACCAAATATAATTTTAAGTGGGAAGTCTAGGAGTGTCTACAAGAAGCCTGTTAGGAGAGAGAAGTGAGAAGGTGTGGCTATAAAAAGAGGTCAAGTTAACCATATAAACTTTTTCAGATTCAAGAGATTCAGAGAGTCAATAGAGTGGTTAGTTGACACCAGAAGGGGAAGGGTAAATACATCTAAGCACCGAAGTTGTTGAATGTTCATGTGATTTACAAAGAAAACTAGTCTAGGCTAGGTGCTTAGTAGAGAAACTAAAAGAGTATGTAAATAATCCATCAGAGAGTTTGTAAGCTCCTTTAGATTAGTTACATGTAGATGTCGTAAATTCCACTAAGAAAAAAGAATAAATATTGTGTTTTTTCCATTGTATTGGAATTTGCAAATGACCTGGAGTCATCCCAATTATTCCATCATGATTCCCATTTAGCTAGCTTCTCAACCATTACTAGTTCATCATAAATGCATACATGTACCATAGAAGACAATCAATAACATATCTCTCCATCCAAATTCTATTTCTTAGATCCAATCTTATTTCATGCAATGTAAACACTCCTCAAGGTATATCATTTGTTCAAATGAAGACATAAAAAAAGATGTTATGATTCTATCTCATTTGTCACTTACATGTATAAGATCTAGAGTACTTGTAGACAATAAAATTAGGTCACACTCCCCTTTTGTCCCTCGACATATAAGCACCCTTTATTACATTTACCTAGCCATAACCCCTTTCACCCCACTAATATTAATTTAATTAAATTAATTCTTTATCCTCACTATATTTATTATTTAAATATCTTATTTAAATAATATCCACACATACAGTTCACTTAGACACCTCACCAAGCCAACTCAACCTAAGACCTATTCTTAGTAAGTTGCCATAACTAACTAAGACTTACCCAAACCCTAAAAATCAATGCCTACATTCCCTCTAACCACAGTCCCACATGCTTACAAGAAGCTCTCAGTCTAATCCATGGGATAATGACACGAGATCCAAGGAAATCAGGAGGATCTCCCTAGTTTAGTAAACCTAGGAAATCCCGCCTTGACCGATGTTGGTTACCCCTAACCGTCGCCGGTTAATCCGGACCACCGTCGGTTACCCTTTTAACCCCAAAACAACCTTATTCTCAAGGTTGGAAGTTGGAAGTTGGCAAAAAAATTGGGAGAAATTTGACGAGCAAGAACACATCTCAGAGAGATAATGCATCTTCAGAGAGAAAATTCCAGTGAAAACTCACATCCAAGGAAGGAGATTGAGCATCTTCTCCTGCACAGCCATCCCGACCATGATCTGATCTATCCAAGCAAAAAGGAGTGTACATGGAGCCCATGCAGAAGCTTTTCTTCAGTTAGTGATCACTTGCAACCTTCAAACCCATCATCAATGACTCCATCCCTCACACACAGACATTTAGGAATGGAATCTAAGTAAGTACAACATCATACTTTCCTGGTTATTTCATTTCATCATCATTTTATCATCCATTGTTTATCTTGCTCCCTATTGACCTTATCCACATTTTCACCTCCATATACCCATTAAAATCTCACCAAATCCTACTCCAGTCACCCAATACCTCATCCCGACCAACCAAAGTCCTTTGTGCAATCACAAAGGAGACCCCAACTTGTTCTGTGACATTTCCAGATCTGACAGTAACCGACACCAGTTACACCTAACCGCCGTCGGTCATCCTTGACCGACACCGGTCTCTGTGTTTGCCCACACAGCCTAGAACAGAGACCTACCCACCTAATTTCACCTCACCCTCATTCACCTGTGATCTACCCGAGACCTTTATCAGACCTGCAGAGACCTAGAACCAATCATTTGACCTTTGGATTCTATTCTAGCTTAGCCTGTTAGATTAGATCTATTTCTTATTGTGTTTTTAAGTGAGATACCTAAATCATTTTAAAATAACAATAGGATTTAATTTGTTTACAACATTAAATTGTTTAAAATAGTGGAATGACAGCCATCTAGGAAGTACCATACTTCCTGGATCTAGCATACACTAGGCAGTTCACTGCCCATATTGTTTAATTCCTTCTGGTGGTCTTGTTTTCATTACAGGTAGTTCCTCCTAGCCAAAAGGAAGCTCTCACGATCAGCTGTGGATTCGGAAGTCATACACGCACAACAACCCATCAACCAACATTTGAACAGGTATTCCTCCTATGCCCATTACCCTATCTATTTCGTCAACACTTCAAAGAAACGATCTAAGAAAAAGGTGAAACATTTTGGCATGACCGATGGGACCCATCCGGGGTTCCTTGCATTTCATTCATTCCTAGGAAAAAATTATGTGTTTGTTTCCCTTCTGAAAAGCGTACACACTAATTTTCTTCCCTGGTAATCCACCTCTTCTTTCTATTTGCTCTAAAGGAAACCCTTCTTTTGGTGTAATTAAAAAGAACCATTGCTTCATGTTTTCTGCATTGTAGTGAAAGAGCATCCCTCTTCCTCTTCATCTTATTGTGTCATCCAATTTCACATTTTTGATTTGGGTTTAAAAATAAGTGCATTCCATTCTGATTTATTGCATTAGCTCACATTAATTGAGGGAAACCTATATGCTGGAAGTCATGACCAGCTGATGGTTGACAAATGAATCATAGAAAAGCACTTCTATCCTTTTCTCTCTCTCTCTCTCTGAGTCTTACCAAACCACACAAAATTTCAAAATACATACATTCTTAAACAACATCCTACCTAGAAGAAGTTGTAGGTGATCACACGATCACGACACAGTGGGCACCCAGCTCGCTGCTCTGTCAAGTCATACTTCAGAGAGAAGCCCGCCCCCACCATAACATACCTGAAACCTCACCTTTTAGATCTCCTTCTTTGTAGGAAGCCATCCTCACCAAAAACTCTATTTCACAATTCATGTGTCAGTCCCTAAATAACATAAGCTGAACAAACATAATAGAAAGGGCACTCCTAGGATCACATTTTCTTAGTGTTTTTGCTTGGCTTGTGTTTTGAGGTGAGAGATCACATTCATCACTTTTTTTGTTCATCCTTACACACTCCTCATCATAGCTGGTGTATTTTGGCTTCACCTGAGTGTGCCTGGGCCATATCATCATCATTCTCATAATTCTGGGTCTGATTCTACATCAGATTTTAATTCACAACCACTTTCTTTCATCACTATTTCAATTTCACAGTAACCATCGTCGATTACCCCTGACCGCCATCGGTTATACCCAATCGACATTGGTTTCAGGTCCTTTTACTAACCTACTCAAAAGGACATTTTACTTCACTTTCTTCCACTTTTCACAGTCTTTGTCACTGTCATTATTCCCATTGATGTTGTAAACATCATCAAATTTGGCATACCTGTCAGATTTCACCTTATGCCTTGTTTTTCACTCACTGTCCATTTTCTATAGTGACTGGCCTTAGTTTTCCCTAACCGGCATCGGTTAGCCTGTTTCACATTCCAGCCACCATTTGCTACTTCATCCACTTTTTATCACCAGATTCACCTGTTCCTACTGTTCTCTATGTCATTTACAGAGAAGCAACCCTACCTGATCAGTACTGGTTCACATGGTGCTGACCCGAAGACAAGCAAGCACACTTATATTCCATGCCAGTTGTCAACCACTCCCACCTAGTCCTTCACCACATTCTATTTTATCACCAGCCATGGATCCCATCCAGCCTACTACTATCGCTACCGGAGATGAGGAGTTCGCACGACTCCTTGATCAGAACCCTGTTGCCTTACAGTTTTACCTTTCCCACTCGTCCACCCGAGACGCCTCAGGTCAATTGATATATGGCATGCCCATATCTATCCCCATGACTCTCACACCCACTCCCACATTGACCCCATCTAGCTCCGTGCTGCTTACATCTACCTTACCCCCAGTCGTTTCGCAGTTAGGTCATATACCTGCTCTAATTGCTGCATCTGCTACCTCTATGGCACCCATTACATCTACCATACCCTCGACGACTACCCCAAACACAACCTCATCTACCCCTAATGTCTCATACATACCTATAGCTACATTCCCACCTCCAGTGTCAGTGACCCCTACCCCATTTCAGAACATGGTTCTTTCCATTCCACAATCATTAGCCCCTATTGCCACTAGGGTTACCATGACCCTTCCACCCCCATATACATACTACCAACAACCTCATGTTTCATCCATTATTCATTCCTGGTACATACCCTCTATTTCACTACCTTCTTCTCCACCACCCTACATGGAAACTCCCTACACTGGAGTGCCACCATAATTATATGTGCAAAACCAACCTCCTCATGCTACAAGAGGCTTCCAATCATCACAACCCACCAATGACCTGATTAAATTGATGTTGGACAAGATGCAGACATTGGAGGCATCAATTTTTAGCTCCCATAACACTCTCACCTACGACGATATTTTTAATGAGCCTATTCACCCATCCATTCCTATCCATTCATACCCTGTGCATTGGGAAATGCCTAAATTCAATCATTTCAATAGCAAAGAAGACCCACAACAACATTTTTGGTCGTTCAAACATGGGTGTTATCTGATCGCTCATGATGATGCCTTGCTTTTGAGAACCTTTCCCATGTCCCTCACTAGACCTGCATTGGATTGGTATAGTGGGTTACCTAAACACTCTATATTCTCATTCAATCAGGTAGCCCAAGCATTCTTGGATCATTTCTCTATGAATATCGTCAAGAAGGTTACCATGACTGATCTATATTCCACACGTCAATCAATCAATCAACTTACCTTCCAACTGCCACAAACTGAACTCATAGAGCTCTTCACATGAGCTTGCGCTAGACATATCTCCCTGACCTTGTAGGTCCAAACTTTCCAAACATTCGATGAGGCATTCACTATGGCATGAAAGTTAGAGATTCAGGCCATCGAAGAGAAGAAAATCCAATTACACAATAAGAATTTGGAATTCAAGTCAAATGATACCTCTTCTTCTTCCAAACCATAAACCAATTACTTAGTGGTACTCAAGGCCATCCCAACTCATCCGTCAAATTAGGCTACCCCATCATCTAATCTCTCACCTGTCCAAACTTTTCAATTCAGATGAGAGCAACAAAAATATACCCCAATTGGGGAACCTTACTCTTCTATCTTAGAAAATCTTATCAAAGCTAGAGCCATCACCCTTCCACCTATAAAACCACACACTGGTTTTGACCTTGCTCACCCCATGCCCGCATGGTATAAAGAACATGATTTCTGTAACTATCATCGAGTAAAGGGTCATAGTGATGACAACTGCATCACTTTCAAGAATATTGTCCAAGAAATGCTCGAGAAAGGTGAGTTAACTATGGATAATCCCAATGCCACCCCAACCAAAATCTACAAATCTTCAAAAAATTGTTTCCCAACCATGCCCCTTCATCCAATCAAACCAGTGAGACATCAACTCATGATACCCATACCCGCGAGGTTCACGCTATCTTTAACGAGGTACTTGTCACCTCTTAATTACCCCACATTCCTTCCATAGAGGATATCCTAGCCCAAAATCCTCCTTCCGCATTGGAACCAACCTCCCATGTTCCTTCACCCATAGAGGAACACCTTTCATCTCCTTCATCACCAATGGAGGGGTCTTCCGCTAACATTGAGACCATCTCACCCCTAGCTTCACCACTTAGAGAACCTTTACCTACAGTACCTCCTCCACCCATAGAGGAGCTCCCATTATCTCCTCCACCCACATAGGAGCACCCATTGACTCCTCCACCCATAGAGGTGTGCCCATCTATTCCTCCACTTATAGAGGAGCTCCCATCATCTCCTTCACCCATCATAGACCTAGTTGAGATACCTTTTCCTCTCGGCGAGCATTCTCCATCTGCTACCCAAAATCCAACAGACCTACTTTCGACTCTCTTACCCACGGAAGCTGAAGCTAGCCAATTCCCCATCTCTAAGACACATTTTACGGGAATTCCCATTAGGTCCTCACCAACTCCACCCACAGACGTGTTGTTCTCATGTTTGGCCGATCACTTAGATTATGTGGATAGGGATTTACTATGGGGGTTCCTCTTACTCCCCATCTCAACACAAATATAGAGATCCCTCGCTGATATCTCCAATATCTACCCAAACACATCTCGACCAATCAAACCAAATACAACCACCACTATCGCAACCCCTTCCACGATACCTGTTCACACTCACACCACACCCTTACCCATAACCCGACCTACCTCTAAACCCAAACCCATACCTACAACATTTGCCTCAACTAAACCTATTACCACTTTAGGGGTCACCCCGACCACCAGCCTTACTCATCCACATATTAAACTAGATTTAGCTACATCCTCCAATGTTAAAACCACACCTATTCGAACACATAAACTAAAGAAACAAACTCATCGACCTCATACCCTGACCACACCAATCACACCCGCATTTTTCCCATTTATCTTAAGACCTCAGTTGCCCAACATGGTCAAGCAACCTTCACCCATCCATAAACCAATAACACAACAACCCATTCCTTCCTCACAAACCTCTAACCTACCCAGGCACACAACACGACTTACACCCACACCTACAGTCTTTTTACCACCAATACCTCCAATACCTTCAGTAATTGCTTCACTACCCACTACACTTCAGTCATTATCCCTCACACCCCAAGTATGACCTGCATCATCTACCTTCACAGCACCCCCATTATCCCTGTGGGTAACTCAGCCTCTTCCTCCATCTACTTTTCCTTCTAGACCTCATACACCCACATCACCTTTACCCAAGAAGGTGCAACCCAAAAACAAAACCCCACTACCCCACAACAAGGTAGTCAAAACAACCCCACACCCTCCTACCCATCCATCTACTGTACCCCTACCCAAACAAACATGACCGATACCTAAAACCACACGGGCACCTAAAACCGTAACTCGACCCATTCCTAGTCTTCCAAAAAAAGTTCCTCGACAATCAACCACACCTACACCCAAACCCACGTTCACTTCCCATTGTGATCCACTAGTAGGGTCCTATGCCAAAATTTTAACCAACCTCCTCGAGACTTCTATTATCACATTACCGCCACTCCGACCTTACAACCCCTTCAAACCCAAGCCAAAAGGGTTTGATGATACTAAAATTTGCGCATACCATCGTGTGCTAGGGCATGATGTGGATAACTGCAAGGCCTTGAAAACCATCCTTATCCAATTATGTCCACCAAAAACCAACTTTGATGACGATGACCTTCTTGATGAGGATCCTTCTTCACCAACACCCATTCCCACACTGCCCACTCAACAACCACAACCTCCACCCTCACCACTCCTAGAGCCACCCTCAAGATTTGAAATTAACAGGGTTTTTCTCCTCCAGTAGGTTTTTTCCCTTCATGTCGTTATACCACTCATCCTCCACCTTCTCCATTTTCTAAATCCACTCAAATCAACATGATACACGCCACTACACGTGCACAGAAGGGAAAAGAAAAGGCAACTGACCGACCAACCAATCCTATACCCAACATACCATCATCACCCATACCTAAAATCACTATCCACAGCCCCACGTACCCCATTTCTAATGGCATCACACAACACACCGTGCTCAAACAACTACACCAATATCCCCTCAAAATGTCCTTATACGACCTCATCCAAGCCTCATAATCCCATCGTCAAAATCTCATGGAGGTTCTTCAATCTATTGAGGTTTTACCCAATGACCCTACACCCGTAGCCTCCATTATCACACCCCATCATGTAGCCTCTCTCACCAAATTACCACCTTCATCCTCACCTCACCTTGTTCACCAAGTGGCCTCCCTTAGCTTCTCAGAGGAGGAGATTGTGCCACACCAAAATGATGACCCAGACCCAACCCTCTTCATCTCCATCCACATTGATGACATATGGGTATGCCATGTGATGATTGATGGAGGTGCTAGTATTAACATCATTTCATCCCATGCATTTTCTCAAATGTGCATACCTGACAATTACATGCATAAACATCTGGTCATGTTGCATTCATTCAATGATGCTATCACCTCCACACTAGGCACTGTCATCCTTCACATTTGTGTGGGCCCCCGCACTGTTCTAGAATTGTTTTATGTTTTGGAGGGGGAATTCCAATATAACTTGTTGCTTGGTAGACCCTGGATCTGTGTCATGGGTTACGTTCCTTCCACTTTGCATCATTGTGTAAAGTTTGAACACGAAGGACACACTTATACCATTCCAGCTGACCCATCACCTTTCAAAACATGCAACATGCTTTACCAACCCAATGATGTGCTCATACCTATCAAGTCATCTACCTCCGTAACCAATATCGCTTCACCTACATCTCCACCTACCAGTGCATCCGCTACTTTCACCACACATACCTCCTCCATTCCTACCACTGTTATAACCTCCACGACTAACTAATTAGCTTCCCAATCCATTAACTCCACCTCTGCATCGACCTCTGACACATCATCCATTCCAGCTACCTACATACCAACCACTGATCCCTTGGAAGGTGTTTTTCAATGCCTCACTCTGGGGGAGTACCGCCTCTATAGTGTCAACACATTCCTTACTCCGCACGAGTATGGAAGCCTTCACCAACACCCTCGTTATGATCACCGTATAGGAGAATGCCTCCTTTATGGTCCTCCTCATCTTCGTACTAGTCTCACCTATGGGGGACTTGATACTACCACTTACACACCTGAACCACCATCACAACCCCACCCATTTTCCACTGACTTCCAATCACTTACCAATCACTGTTTTTCCCATACCTTCCTCCACCACTGTGTGTGGAAGGGTTTTGGTTTTGGATTTTATGAGCAAGGCCACCACACTATTATTCCATGTACCACCAGCAAACATAACGACCATAGTGGTATCAGCTTCCCCGAACCTCTTATCAAATAGGCTTGCATTGAACTCATTGAGGACCCTAGCCCTTCTCCACCTTCATCTTCATCACCACCTTCACCTACTCCACCTTCATCACCACCCTTACCGACGGAGTCGATAGATGTTGAATTTATCCCCCCAAATTTTTTTTCTTCATAAACACCGTTTCCTTGGGGCCTTTAACTTATCAATGCGAAGGTGAGACCCCTTCCACTCTTCCATTCCTATTTCCTGAAATGATCAATGATGACACAAATATAATTAACGTCATTCAATGTAAGGATGATGAATCCATAATCACCTACCTTGGTGCAGAAGACTCATATATTCATCAGTCATTACCCTCTGAGACGCAAACCATGTTGAATGAATCGACTATCGAGATCAACATTCATACTCAGGACAACCCGCACATCCTAAAGATTAGACAATATTTATATGCTGATGGATAGGAAGCCATCACTTCTTTTCTCCAATATCACAACCACGCTTTTGCTTGGTCTTATGTAGACATGCCCGGTATTGACCCCACCATAGTGGTCCACAATATCGTAACCGTTCCTGATGCCAAACCTATCAAACAAAAGCTGAGGAAAATGCACCCTCACATTGCTCTTCTCATCAAAGAAGAACTTCAGTGCCTTCTTTCTGTTTCCTTCATCTTACCCATTGATTATCCTCATTGGATTTTTAACATTGTCCCTGTTACCAAAGTAATAAGGGGACTCCGCATTTACATGGACTTCCATGACCTCAACCTACCCTACTTGAAAGATGAATTTCCCTTGCCTGGTATTGATCAACTGGTTGACCTCACCATTGGTCATGAGATTCTCTCACTCATGGATGGTTTCTCAGGTTATAACCAAATTTTACTTGCCCCAGAAGATCAACACAAGACTACATTCATCACCCCTTGGGGAACCTTTTGCTATCGAGTCATGCCTTTTGGCCTTAAAAACGCTGGTGCTACATATCAACGTGCTATGACTTACATCTTCCATGATATCATGCATCACATATTGGAAGATTACGTGGATGATCTCTTGGCCAAATCTAAATGTCACTCTGAACACCTCACCATCCTTGAAACCATGTTTGAACTCCTCATTAAATATTGCATCCACCTTTAGCCTAAAAAGTGCATCTTCATGGTTCTCTCAGGAAATCTCCTAGGACTTATTGTTTCCCTCCATGGTAAAGAAGTTGACCTTGCCAAAGTCAAGGCCATGTTGGAAATGCCTTTGCCTACTAACCTTTGCCAGCTCCGTAGCCTGCAAGGTAAATTGCAGTCCATTCACCGTTTCATTTCACAATTATCTGATCGGTGTCAACCATTTCATCATCTGCTTAGGAAGGATGTCTCCTTTAAATGGGATGATGACTATCACAAAGATTTTGAGGCCCTAAAACAATACCTTCTCCAACCACCCGTACTCATTCCACCTAAAGATGATCAACCTTTTTACCTATACATATCAGCTACCGATCATTCCTTGGGAGCCATGCTCACTCATCACGATGAAAAACACAGGGAGTAGGTGGTTTATTACATAAGCCATACTCTTTTGGACTATGAAACCTGATACAACCATCCAAAAAAACTTTTCTTAACCTTAGTTTTCGTTGCCACCAAACTCCGCCATTACCTACTCAACCACAAAGCCTATGTCGTGACCAACACCGACCCCTTACACTTCATGTACGCCAAACCTTATCAAAATCAACGTGCCATGTGATGGCTTATGCTTTTAGCTGATCGTGACCTCGAATTCATTCATCAAAAGTCCATTAAGGGCCAAGCTATTACTGACCAACTGGCCGACGCACCAATTTTTAGGGATCAACCCTCTACTTTTGACTTTCCTGATGAGTCAATTGCTACTCTTTCCCTGGACGAACCCCCTTACCAAATGACATTGTTCTTCGATGGTTCCAAGTGTCAGCATGGGGGTAGGGCTGGTATTATCCTCATTCCTCTGGATGGAGAACCCATGCCCTTGTCTTTCAAACTAGACTTTGAATATAACAACAATATTGCCAAGTACAAAGCGCTCGTACTAGGTCTCCAAGCCACATATGCCCTAGATGTCAAATCCATCCACATCTTTGGTGATTCACAATTGGTCATCAACCAAGTCAATGGTATGTACCAATGTCATAATGAGATACTTCAAAAGTATAAACATCATGTAGACATACTTTTGACCACATTTGATCGTTACACCCTTCAAACCATCCCACGTTCAACCAACAAATTTATAGATACCATGGCTTTTTTAGCTTCCCAAATACCCACTTCACCTGTCGATTCTAAAATATTTGTCACTATATAATGCCTTCATTCACCTTCTTATTTAGCTCATGATGTTTACTCAATTAGAACCGACACCCCTGACTTGAGTGACCTTTGGTATAAATAGTACTCCAACTACCTTTCTCTTTCCATCTTACCTCCTAATCTCACTTGTAATAGACAACGCGCCTTCCTTAAAAAGGTCTCTCGTTACATCATTCTGGGGGGACTCCTCTATAAACAAGGCTTTGATGGTATTCTCTTACGATTCCTCACAAGTTCTGAAATTCCTTATACCATTAAGGAGGTTCATGATGGCATATGTGGAGGTCACTTTAGTGGCCTTGCTGTTGCTAAGCATATTCTTCACCTAGGCTATTACTTGCCGACCCTTAACCATGATTTTTGCAACTATGTCAAACATTGTGTGAAATGTCAACAACATTCCAACCTTCATCATACACCCAGTCATGCCTTACACATCGCTCATGACCTTTGGCCCTTCTCTCAATGGGGTTTGGATCTTGTCAGAGAAATCAATCCTCATTCTTCCCAATGTCATCAATGGATCATAACTGCTACCAAATACTACACAAAATGGGTGGAAGCCATACCACTCATCTCCATGAAAGCCAAGAAGATATGTGAGTTCATTAACCATCACATCATTTGTCACTTTGGTGTTCCTCATCGCCTCATCACTGATAATGGAAAACAATTCAAAAACAAAACATTGCAAAAACTTTGCGACACCTTCAACATTCAGCTTAGTTTCTCATCACCTTATTACCCACAAACCAACGGCCAAGCCGAATCCACTAACAAAACCCTCAAAAAAATTCTCATGAAAGTGGTTGACAATACTGGGAAGGATTGGCATACACACATTCCTTTTGCCCTATGGGCATACCACACTAGTATTCACACTTCCACTGCAGCTACATCCTTTTTTATTGGTCTATGGTACATAGGTTGTTTTGCCTCTCAAAGTCCAGATCCCCTCGCTCCACATTTCTCTCCATGACATGCTTATTGATGATGAATTTCGTCAGGACCACTTAGCACAACTAGAGTTATTAGATGAACGTCGTATTAATGCTCTGGATCACCTTCAAGTTTACCAACAACGTATCAAACGTGCTTATGAAAAACGTGTTCATGAATGAACCTTCCAAGTCAGTGACCTTGTCTTGAAAGAAAATCAACACGTAACCAAAGCAGAAAAAAGTAAATAGGGAAAATTCACTCCTAATTGGCTTGGACCATACATCATAACTCATACCTATGGATCAGGTGCCTATCATTTATCCTCACTTGATGGTAAACCCAAACCTGAGCCCCTTAACGCATTGCATCTTCGACCATTCTATTGTTGACTCGTTGTCCTACCTCACCCTTTGTCTCTTTACAGGATCGTCCCTTGAGCATTATCCACTCCATACACCTCCCTAATGATTAAACAAGAATCATGTGAGTACTCGTCACTTGTTATCTTCTCTTGAATATGTGTACCATGGCACTGCACATAGCATGATTCTCATGGATAATTTTCATCTACCTTTAGATGAGATCCCATGGTTGTTCCACCTTACCTTTTGAACAAGAGTCCTATCCTCCACCTTGGTCTTGTCCATGATTTCAAAGACCTCACATGGGACCAAACTCCTTGAGTCAAACTTCTAATAAAAGATGACTCCCTCAAAAGGACATCTTCCTCTCGAAAAAATTGCTGTTATAAATAGACTGCTCCCTCAAAGGAAAACTATGTGAAGCTTTAAAAAAAAATGGAATAAAAAGAATGAGAAAACCGAAGCTTCCCGCATCGATCAGCTTCATGAAGACCTCAAGGAGTACCATATTATTTATCCCATATAGACTTCCTACATCGATCAGTCTATCAAAATACATAAAACTTTTTTAGTCATGGACTTGCCCATTGTGACCTAGGACCTCTTGCCCAATAAGCCCTATCACTCAAAACATATAAAATTAACTATCTTTCACCCACCTTACCATTTCCACTCTCATTTCCTCAATTTCCTCAAGGGACATCTTGGAATTTATACATTTGGTGATCTTGTGACTACCATCATCGTAGAACATGTCAATCATGCAATGTCTTTAGGGTCTTATGTTCCTCACCTCCTCCAAGGTATGATCTACTTGGTATGATCCTACCCAATCAGGTGGCTTTATTGCCCCCTCTTATCTTTTAACCATCTTTGTTTACGTTTTGATTACCTTATACATGACTTGGTCCTCGATGCTTACCTTTGAGGTAGTCCTCCCCTTTCGCCATAATAACCTTCACCTGCATCCTTTTTACCTATAATCTACCTACACCTATTACACATCAACCCACAACATACCCAAAAACCTACCAACTCATTCTCATATTCTTCCCTAGCTCATGGGAGAACTACATCGGCCTGAGGTCCCTTTTCGCTGGGACTATGTAGGCAACACTCCAAGGGCATGGAGCCCTTGGAGGATAGCTCAGCCATTCTCTACCTTACAACAATTCATCAACCATGCCTAACTCACCATTTACGTCACATTTCACTTAGTTCCCCTTTTCTAACACAATTAAAAATTAAGCCACATACACAACAAGTTGCTTACCACAACATACATTTATTACACCCACCATCCCTCTATCATCACTATGCATAGATTATACAACATTTCACATATGACCCATAGTATCATTCATTGCCAAAATAATGACTCATAACTAAACATACTTTCAACTCAACCATGCCTAACCATAACTTGACTCAATCCATGCCTATCACCTAACTCAATTCATGATCCATGACTTGATCTAACCTATAACCTCGACTCCTATATCCATGCCTAACCAAACCTGACTCGATCCATGCCTATAACCTGACTCAATCCATGCCTAAACCAACCTAACTCCATCATGCCTAACTCACCTAATTTTAAACCACATTAAAGTAACAAATCCATATCTCATCTAACACAAGCCATAAATCCAATATCTCATAAACACATTAACACATCACAAAATACCATGCATCTCATCATATAAATCAATAAATGTGTATCTCAATAGACATGCCTATCTCATCATGACCATCATCTCAAAATGTCGGTACACAAGCCGATATACAATACAAAATGCCATCGACACGTAGGCCGGTCTCATATATACCAAAAAAATGAATGAATCAATACAAAAAAATATTCGGCACGCACGCCAAGTATATGCTCAAAATATACAAAATTCACTCGTACATCCTCACTATCTTTGGCACGCAGGCCAGTATGTGATAAAAATACAACTATCTTCGACACACGCAGGCCGGCATATATATCAAAAAATCACTAGTATACATCAAAAATCTGGTGACCGCATCTCAAGCATCTCACCAGATGTCCTCCATCTCTGTGTCACCTACACCCTTGGCCTCATGTGTCCCTGCTGGCACATCCCCTAGCTTTGGTCACCATGCACTGGTGGCCTCTCCCTGATTAGGCCTCAGAGCTCGCTGACCTCCTGTGCTCTCCACACTATGTGTGCGGGATCTCGTCCTCTCACTAGACGCCTACTATTCCCTGTACTCCCCGTGGGAGAGGAAGTCTATCCCGACCACCATGAGCTGGTCCTGATAATATCTCGCCTCACCTGGGGCATCCAGTAACCTAGATACATGCATAGTCTATGGTGGTCCCATAGGTCTCAGCCCCTGTACCTGCCCTGCAGCGACCTG
This sequence comes from Taxus chinensis, assembly GCA_019776745.2. Classification (NCBI taxonomy): domain Eukaryota; kingdom Viridiplantae; phylum Streptophyta; class Pinopsida; order Cupressales; family Taxaceae; genus Taxus; species Taxus chinensis. The sequence goes on along the minus strand of CM034146.1, from coordinate 260,503,801 downwards.
CCCTGCACTAGCCTGTGAACTGGGACCAGTTCCCTGTGTCATGTGATGGTTTCCCCTTGTCCCTATGCCTGTGGTGGTGACCCCTACTCCCTGTGCCTGTATCTAGGCCTGTAAGGCCCCAATCTGTGCCTAGGCTGTGGCCAACTAGCCCTGTAAACCTTCCACCTGAGCCAGTAAGGCTGCCACCTGACCATCTCTGTCTCCATCTCCTCCATCTCCTCCACCCCTCTCCCTCTACCATCTGGGCCTACAGACTAGCCACCTATACTTATAGCTCTACTACCTCCGCCTCTGACCTCTCCAGCTATGTCTGTAGTATACCTTTCTGCATGATCAACCTACCCCTGTAGGGCATCTCTCTACACTATAATAGTAGCTAGGTCAGGCTGCCCCAGTCTAGGTGGTATGGCTCGTAACTGAGCCACCCACCACTACCTGTACCTGTCTATACATCTAGCATCATCTATCCACCGATCCACTGGCTATTCCTCCTCCCCTGTAGGCACTGTAGGCTATGGTAGAGGTAGAGGCCTCTCCACGTCATCTCTCCGATACTATGGGAAGGATGGAGGAATATCCTGTACAAGCCCAAACTGCCGTTGGACCCTGTCTACTGGGATCATCTCATCCTCCTCGGCACGATGACCCTGTATCCACCTCTCTAGCTGGAGCTTAGCTAGCTCCTCATGCATGTGCCTATATGAGGGGAATCCCATATATGGCCTATAGATAATGTCTACTCAGGACAACCCCTCCAATAACTACTGAAAATGGGCCACATCATATGTTGGCCTATTTGATCTCCACTCTCCTGCAATTGGCACCCACCTCCTAGATCCCACCCACACAAATCTCATGGGAAATACATCTACTCAGGGCATCCCTATAGGTCGAACACATACTATGTGCTCGTAGGCCCAACAATGCAGTATAAATGTACAACATAGGCTAAACTTGCGCAACCACCCATATGCCCCACAACTCTTGGTATAGCTGCACCAAGAATGCTGGTGCCCAGGAAAAGCACATCTCATGCACCATCATATCATGGAGCACCCCCATCAGTGATCGGGGAAAGTGTCCACCCTCTACATCTAGCAGTGCATAGCAGCACACTGCCTCCATCAATAGAACCACTAGCCTTGTCTCATCCGGATGGGTTAGGTACATCTCACCATAGCTCAAACTGGCACTATGGAATCTCAGCTCCACCCCCCCTCACCAAAAACTATCCCGATCAACTCCTCTGAGGCCTCAGAGGAGATAGAGTAAACCTAGGCCCCCAATATGGGTAACCATAAAATCTGGAACACGTCCTCCAGGGTGATAGTCATCTCACCCGTCGGAAGGTGGAACGTGTTGGTCGCGGAATCCCATCTATCGATGAGTGCGACCATCAAGCTGGGCTATTGAACAACATGTCAGTAGTGCTGAATACCACTCAAGCCCACTACCTCCATGCATTTTAGCTCCAAAGGGGTCACTAAGCCATGTAATGTCACCAGTAGAGGCGGAACCCTGTCCCGCATATGTAACTACGATCTCCCCTGCATCCAATCCAAGCACAACATTAATCTACCTTTACCATGACCATATTCACCAATTATCATTACCCACCACCCTATTTTTTTACCCTATCAACCTCAACCACCTAACCTACATCACTTTTGGACCCTTGTGCCTAAAATCCCGATCGGTGTAAGTTTATCCTAACTGACTTTGGTCACCCATAAACTAGCATTGGTCACCTATTTGGTGACTGATTCTGATTCATCGGTATCGAGCATGGTCACCCTTAAACCAACATCATTCACCTGTTTAGTGACTAATACCAGTTCTACCCAACCGATTCCGATCAAGCTTGACTGATGCCAATCATTGTCACAAAAAATTTCGTGACTTCCCAAACACCCCTTTTCTATAAACCTCCCCCTACCCCTTCTACCCCACCTACAATGACCTAAACTACCCCTGGACCTCTACCCACCCCACCTATACACTTTACTACCCTCCCCCCCTCTTTTTTTCTCGTTATTCCCCCCATACTCACATTTCACTTTTTCCCACACAAAAAATACAAAACACCAAACAAAACCCTACAAATAACAAATCACCACAACCTATAATCTATTTAATCTACAATATAGCGTTGGGAACTTACCTCATCGCACTGCTACCATCTCGGTGGCACATCTGGACGCTATGCTGGTGGTCCGCCTGATCCCTCTCCCACCTTTTCCATCACCAAATATCTACTCGCAACCTCTGCCCAATCAACTCTCTTGCCCTGATCCCGTGGACCTGCTACTCACCAACCCAACCCTTGTCAAATCACACTGCCCGCTCACTGTCCCGTTTCCTCTGGACACTTTTCTCGATTCTTTCTCTTTTTTGTCATTTCTTCACACTTTAAATAACAAATGAATAATAAAAATGTGGATTTTTTGTTTTTATAGCAAACTCGACCTAACCGACGTCGGTTCCCCTTGACCAACATCAGTCGTGTGCCCTAATTAACTGTCACTAGTTTTCCTATACTGATGTCAGTTATCCATGACTACCATCGATCACCCTCACCTACACATTGCCCTTACTTTTCCATTTTACCCCACCCTTTACCTTGCTCCTTTATCCCATCCAACCTTTACCCAACCCATTACCTTACCTTTCCTGACCTCCTCACTTCCTACCTCCATTTTTCCTCCTTTAGGGACTTCTTATTATTTTACCCCTACCTCTGCCTTACATGTGTTGTGACCTAGATATTTAGACCTGGACCACTGCTAGTGACCTTTGACCTCATGTGTTCGCTATACCTTGTGGCACTATTACCTATGTTGATTGACCTAATGACCTTACCTAGCCTATTTCCATGACCGTTTATCCTGACCCTACCTTTGGTGTACCGGAACATACCTAAACGTTCTTGCACCTAACCTACGTTGTGTTTCCTGACCATATCCTATACCTTGGATACCGGATTCACTTCAACCTTATTTGGATAAACCTATCGACCTTAGATGATGTAGAGTTTGCTTGCTCTTCAATCCAGTAGCGTGCTGTAGTTTATACATGTGTGTGCATTTGACTATTGCTACCTGTGACCCTGACCCATTACCTAGATTTCCTGAGTACACCTTTCACCCTTTTCCCCTGTACCCACTTACCTTTTCCTCACATTTACATTTTATCACATCACTCAACACTTCAGCCTACTACCTCGTCAGTTCCTGGTTTGAAGGGGATCACCTTCACCCACACATGGGGTAACCACATCTTATTTTTGTTAGCGCCACTTACCAATACAAGCTACACAACAAAAAGGGAAAATTTGTAGACAATAAAATTAGGTCACACTCCCCTTTTGTCCCTCGACATATAAGCACCCTTTATTAAATTTACCTAGCCATAACCCCTTTCACCCCACTAATATTAATTTAATTTAATTAATTCTTTATCCTCACTATATTTATTATTTAAATATCTTATTTAAATAAAATCCGCACATACAGTTTACTTAGACACCTCACCAAACCAACTCAACCTAAAACCTATTCTTAGTAAGTTGCCATAACTAACTAAGACTTACCCAAACCCTAAAATCAATGCCTACATTCCCTCTAACCACATTCCCACATGATTACAAGAAGCTCTCAGTATAATCCATGGGATAACGACACGAGATCCAAGGAAATAAGGAGGATCTCCCTAGTTTAGTAAACCTTGGAAATCCTGCCTTGATCGATGTCGGTTACCCTTAACCATCACCGGTTAATCCAAACCACTGTCGGTTACCCTTTTAACCCCAAAACAACCTTATTATCAAGGTTGTAAGTCATAAGTTAGAAAAAACATTGGGAGAAAGTTGACAAGCAAGAACACATCTCAGAGAGATAGCGCATCTTCAGAGAGAAAATTCCAGTGAAAACTCACATCCAAGGAAGGAGATTGAGCATCTTCTCCTGCACAACCATCCAATCCATGATCTGATCTATCCAAGCAAAGAGGAGTGTACATGCAGCCCATGTAGATGATTTTCTTCAGTTGGTGATCACTTGCAACCTTCAAACCCATCATCAGCACCTCCATCCCTCACACACATACATTCAGGAATGGAATCCAAGTAAGTACAACATCATACTTTCCTGGCTATTTCATTTTGTCATCATTTTATCATCCATTGTTTATCTTGCTCCCTATTGACCTTCCCCACATTTTCACTTCCATATACCCATTAAAATCTCACTAAAGCCTACTCCAGTCACCCAATACCTGTTAGGAAATAAGAGATAAAATATGCGGAATAATCCCTTTCAGAATCGCAACAGTAGAAACTAATATGCAGAAAACATTAGAGATCTCAAATAAAAGTGCAGAATAAATAACACAACACAGAGAGACAAGATTTAACATGGTTCACCCAATTTGGGCTACGTCCACCAAGAATCACTTGCTCAGATTTTATTACAAGCCTCCACTCTCTCAATACAATACCCATATCCATTTGGAGCTATGCTCAACAAACTCTACAGAATTCACACCCGAATTCAAAACATATCTGGAATACATTTGCTTATGTTTCTACACTATTCATAAGACCATATAAATAGACAACTGCTTAAGTAGTTTTACAAAACCATGGGTATCAAACAATGGGCAAAAACAAAACCATCCCATAAACCTATGGGTAGCCGAAGAGGCGGTTTTACAAAACAATGGGTACCAAAAAAACCATGGGCCCAAAAATAGCCCATAACGGTTACCCATTACCCATGGGTTAATCCCTGAGTGTAACACATAGAAGGTGTACCACACTCTAACATGAAAATAGGCTCCACAAAACATAACAATATCCCACTTGGAGACTGATTTCCACTGAGCAAGCTTCTCAACCCTTCACTATCATCCGCGAAGGCCAACCAAAGCTGAACATAGCTTTAGTTTATCCCTTGTGACCACCTTGGTCATCATGTCTGCAGGATTCTGACTGGTATGAATCTTCTCCAACTTCAACTTATCTTCCTCCAAAGCTGTCCTGATGAAGTGATATCTCAATTGTATATGCTTCATCATGGAGTGGTAAGCAGAGTTCTTAGCTAGGTGTATAACACTTTTACTATCACTATGCAGCTTACATTCCTCCTGCTTATGCCGCAACTCCTCAAGAAATTATTGTAACCAAATCATCTCTTTGCTTGCCTCTGTGGCAACAACATACTCAGCCTTCATGGTTGACAAAGCCACCAGCATTTGTAGTCGTGAAATCCAACTCATTGTTATCCCACCTATAATATAAATATAACCTGTCGTGCTCCTCTTGCTGTCTACATCTCCAGACATGTCTGAATCTACATAACCACGTAACGTGGTGTCTGATCCACTGTAGCACAAAACTATCCCCATGGTTCCTCTCAAATACCGAAGGATCCACTTTACTGCTTGCCAATTCTCTTTACCTAGATCACTCATAAATCTACTCATAACTCCCACTGCATGGGCAATATCAGGCCTAGTGCACACCATATCATACATCAAATTGCCAACTGCTGATGAGTAAGGTACCTTGGACATCTGGTTTCTTTCCTACTCTATCTTGGGACACTGCTCCTTTGATAATTTAAAATGGCCTACCAAAGAAGTCCCAACTGGTTTAACATCCTGCATGTTAAACCTGTCCAAGACCTTCTTAATGTACTCTTCCTGAGATAAAGTTAACTTCCATTCCTTCCTATCCCGAGTTATCCTCATACCAAGGATTTGTCTGGCTGCCCCCAAATCCTTCATATCAAAGGATTCACTTAGCTGTTTCTTGAGTACTTTTATTTCCTGCATGTTTTTACTTGCAACCAACATGTCATCAACATACAAACACAGGATAATATAACTTCCATCATCAAATTTATTTGTATACACGCAATGGTCAGAATGACATCTAATATAACCTTGCTCCATCATGAAGCTATCAAACTTATTATACCATTGATGTGGAGCTTGTTTCAAGCCATACAAGCTCTTCTTCAGTTTACACACCATCTCCTCTTTACCTTTGACCTCATAGCCCTCTGGTTGCTGCATATATAGTTCCTCCTCTAAATCACCATGGAGAAATACAGTCTTTACATCTAACTGTTCTAAGTGCAAGTCTTCTGCTGCCACTATTCCAAGAACAGTTCTAATAGAAGTCATTTTTACTACAGGAGAAAATATCTCATCAAAGTCTATACCTTGTTTTTGTGCAAACCCCTTGACCACCAACCGGGCCTTTTATATTTTCTTTCCTCCTTCATCTTTAACTCTATACACCCACTTGTTCTACAATGCTCTTTTGCCTTCCGGTAGCTTCACCAAATCCCAAGTCTAGTTCTCCATGAGAGACTTATGCTCCTCATCCATGGCTTGCTCCCACTTCTTCCTGGCATCTACCTGCATTGCTTCATCAAAGCTCTCTGGCTCTCCACTATCAGTGAGTAATAAATAATAAAGAGAAGGAGAAAAACGTTCAGGTTCTTTTCTTACTCTAGAAGACCTCCTGACTGTAGGAGTTTGGGGTTCCTGTTGAGTAGGTTCCTGAACTGATTCATGGGTCACTTTCCCATTTGGAAGATCCTCTACCACTGCATATTCTTTCTTGGATTCTTCCCTGTTTTCCTACAATTGTTGCTTATACATGACTTTCTCATTAAATACCACATCCCTAGACCGAATGATTTTCTTGTCCTTAATACTCCAACATTTAAACCCAAAGTCATCACCACCATAACCAATGAAAGTACATTTTTCTAATTTATCCTCTAGCTTGGTCCTATCATCCTTGTATATATGAAAAAACACCTCACATCCAAAGACTTTAAGAAATGAATAATCAACTTTCTTACCATACCATGCCTCCTCGGGTATGCCTCCATCCAAGGCACTTAAGGGTCATCTATTTATAAAGTACACAGATGTGCTCACTGCTTCTGCCCAAAAAGAAAGAGGCAGTCTTGCATGTAACCTCATGCTCCTAGCATGTTCCATTATTGTTCTGTTTAACCTTTCTGATACCCCATTATGCTGTGGAGTTCCTGGAACTGTCTTTTGCATGTGGATTCCATTCTTAGAACAGTAATCATTAAATTCATTGCTGCAATACTCCCCTTCATTATCTGACCTGAGACATTTTAGCTTAAGACCTGTTTCATTCTCTACCAAGGCTTTCCATTTAACAAAAATGTCAAATACATCAAATTTTTTTCTAATACAATAAACCCAAACTTTCCTTGTTACATCATCAATAAAAGTAACATAATAACTTGAACCCCCAAGAGATGATACCTGAGTCGGCCTTCACACATCAGAATGTACCAGATCTAACTTACTCTCTTTCTTCATAGGTCCAACCTTGAGAAACCTTACTCACTTCTGTTTCCCATATATGCAATTCTCATAGAAATCCAAACCTGTTTCTGTATATCTAGGAAAATTCTTCTTTATGATGTTCATGCCCTTATGGCTCATATGACCGAGCCTATAGTGCCATAATGTTGTATCTGCATATGAAGCCACAAGATTACAATCATTAGTACTATTAGTGGTTAAATACAAGGTTCCAACCTTCTTACCTCTTGCCACCACAAGAGCACCCTTGGTAACCTCCCAAGAGTTAGTTGTAAATATCACAGTACAACAATCACTTCCCAATTGCCCCGTTGATATCAAATTTCTTCTTAATGTAGGCACATGTCTGACATCCTTCAATAGCCATGTATTCCCATTCTGCATCTTAACCTGAACAAAACCTTTTCCAACTATACTACAAGGCTCATCATCACCAAGAAAAACATGCCCAAAATCCCCTTGAACATAATCAACAAAATAATGCCTATGTGGAGTAGCATGAAAAGAAGCCCCTGAATCTAAAACCCAAGATTCAGTAATATTATGCAAAGAAAGAATCAAAGCATCCTGACATACATTACCCGATGCCACATTTACCTCCTTGTTTTATTCCTGTTGTTTCTTCTTTTCTCGAAGCTCCCAAAAATCCTTCTTTGCATGCCCAGACTTTCCACAGTTCCAACATACAATCTTGCTCTTGGATTTTGACCTTGCCCGATCTTTCGATTTTCCACGGTTTCCTCTATTCTTCTGTCTCCCTCTAGTTTCCACTGTCAAAGCATTCCCTGAAGTAGAAGATTCCCCAGAGATTTTTCTTCACATTTCCTCACTTAGAATCACCCCTACAACATCCTCAAACTTCAACTTCGAGTTAGCTGAACCGAGTTGCTTACCGCCATTACCAGGCTATTCCAACTTTCAGGTAAAGAGCACATAATTAATAAAGCCCTAACTTCTTCATAAAATTCTATTGTAACCGAAGCTAGCATATTCACAACCGTATTGAAATCATTTAAATGATCTGCTACTAAACTATTCTCAGACATCTTCATATTAAACAACTTTTTCATTAAAAATATCTTGTTAGAGGCAGAGGGTTTTTCATACAACTTCCCTAATGCATCCATTAGATCTTTTGTAGTATTTTCCTTTGAAACATTAAATAATACCGAAGATGCAAGGCACAGCCGGATCATTCCAAGTGCCTTCTGATCCAATAAATTCTATTCCGCATCTGTCATACTCGAGGGTTTGTTCACCTTTTCAGACAACGAAGTATAAAGATCCTTCTGATAAAGGTAATCTTCCATATGCATCTTCCAAAGACTAAAATTCTACCCGTTGAATTTATCAACCCTAGATCTTCCATCATCTGCCATAGCTCCCACTCAAGATAAAACTTTCCATGCGATTCAACACTTCAGCAAAACAAACCAGGCTCTAATACCAATTGTTAGGAAATAAGAGATAAAATATGCGGAATAATCCCTTTTAGAATCGCAACAGTAGAAACTAATATGTAAAAAATATTACAGATCTCAAATAAAAGTGTAGAATAAATAACACAACACAGAGAGACAAGATTTAACATGGTTCACCCAATTTGGGCTACATCCACCAAGAATCACTTGCTCAGATTTTATTACAAGTCTCCACTCTCTCAATACAATACCCAGATCCGTTTGGAGCTATGCTCAACAAAATATACAAAATTCACACCCGAATTCAAAACACATCTGGAATACGTTTGCTTATGTTTCTATCATATGGATAAGACCATATAAATAGACAACTACTTAAGTAGTTTTACAAAACCACGGGTATCAAACAATGGGCAAAAACAAAACCGTCCCATAAACTGATGGGTAGCCGAAGAGGCGGTTTTACAAAACAATGGGTACCAAAAAAACCATGGACCCCAAAATAGCCCATAACGGTTACCCATTACCCATGGGTTGATAAACCACCCATGAAAATTTGCTTCGGGGGCTTCACCCCCGAACCCCCCTGACCCGCTCATCGGCAAGCAGGGCTGCCGTAAAAATACCTGAGTGTAACACATAGAAGGTGTACCACACTCTAACATGAAAATAAGCTCCACAAACATAACAATACCTCATCCTGACCAACCAAAGTCCTTTGTGTAATCACAAAGGAGACCCCAGCTTGTTCTGTGACATTTCCAGATCTGACAGTAACTGGCATTGGTTACACCTAACCACCGTTGGTCATCCTTGACTGACACCAGTCTCTATGTTTTCCCACATAGCCTAGAACAAAGACCTACCCACCTAATTTCACCTCACCCTCATTCACCTGTGATCTACCCGAGACCTTTATCATACCTGCAGAGACCCAGAACCAATCATTTGACCTTTGGATTCTATTCTAGCTTAGCTTGTTAGATTAGATCTATTTCTTATTATGTTTTAAAGTGAGATACCTAAATCATTTTAAAATAACAATAGGATTTACTTTGTTTACAACATTAAATTGTTTAAAACAGTGGATTGACAGTTATCTAGGAAGTACCATACTTCTCGGATCTAGCATACGTTAGGCAGTTCACTGCCCATATTGTTTAATTCCTTATGGTGGCCTTGTTTTCATTACATGTAGTTCCTCCTAGCCAAAAGGAAGCTCTCACGATCAGATGTGGATTCAGAAGTCATATGCGCACAATAACCCATCAACCAAATTTTGAATAGGTATTCCTCCTACGCCTGTTACCCTATTCGATTCGTCAACACTTCAAAGAAACGATCTAAGAAAAAAGTGAAACAGTACTAACCATAGGATAAGAACATATAATATATGAAAATCAGTTGTATAAATTTATCTATCACCTCAACATGTTATTCACACCCAAGCCAAGCTCATGAATCAATTAGCATTGTTCTCCCAAGCTTACAAACCATATTTTGTTCATTGACTATGCCTAATCCTTGTAACCCTTCTCAATACCTTTTTGAGCATAAGTTCCTTTATACACATAATATAGAAAATATAAAGGCTGATCTAGATTGCCATTATGGCCTTCAGTAACATATGTAAAAATCAGGTATGGTCACTTTGTACGGATTACAAGTTCCTTCATTAGACACAGTCCCATTTAAATCTCCAAAAATAAAACTGATATGAACAATGGGGGCAAAATAAATGTTTTTTGGCTCTAAACCAATGTGAAACCCTTCTAATAACTTCCATCATACTTCGTACAAAATTTCATACCTTAACTATATTATATACTCTTCTTACCTCTTGTAAACTATAAACTATGCATGCTCCCAGATCTTCAAAATTTATGTTAGATGTATCTTCCTCCACACGTGTGATCCAAAGATAAAATGTTTTATACTTGTTTTTATATCTAGGATAGAGATATCCTCAAAATTTGAGAAATTCTGGATGGGTAGAAAAATTTTTATGACTTGCCCTAGTTAGAGCCCAAAAACACAAATTTGGCTATAAAAATCACAATTTTGATAATCAAAGTCTCATTTTTTTTAGACTTGTCCTTTCCTCCTACATCTCTAATTTTTATCATTCAAGTGAAATAATTTGTGTTAGTGTGACAGTCACTCCTCCAACTTGCTGCTATGTCTAGGAAACTACTAGCAAATCTAATAAAATTCACTAAAAATGCAAAGTAACACTGTAATTTTCTTCCACAACATACAAAAAATAATTATTCATCATCTAATATCAATTTACAATGTTCTCCAACCAAATTTATCCTCCAAATATTGGTTTTCCCAAACTTAGACCCCTAAACTAACTCCTAATATTGATGTTTATGCAAAATCACGCCACCCCTGGATGGCCATGTTGTGGATGGGGCATTCGACGTGATTGCACAACATGGAGCTATCCTAAGTGTGGGACCTTGTGAAATGGGATAGCTCTCTAGAGAAGTCCTGTTCCTGCCCCTAAACTTACCTGCCACAAACTACTCCTATTGCAAGCAAAAATACTGATTGAACCTAATCTAATGCTTCAAAGGAGACATGGATAAAAGGATTGCATGAAATAAACCTAAAATAATAAAGGTGATACACCAAGAAAGGAGGTGTTAGACACTTTCCAAACCTGCAAAATAATGAAATAAATGAACCTAGAAAGGGTGATCGTACACCAAAAACTAGATCACATTTAATACACCATTCCTGAATGAGCACAACACACCAAATCTGCAATGAACAAGGAGTATACACAACCACCTATTTAACAATGAGAGGTAAGAAGAAAAAAAACATGAAAGGATAGAGAATTAACACAAAAATGATTTTATTGCTCCATTAATATTTACACAGTACATTGTCCAGTAGGGGAAGGCATAAAGCCATTTCAGTGTTTTGGAGGAAGGCTTAAAACCCCATAAGAACAGGGGTCCATGGAAGGAGAAAATGACCAACCATTTTAAAAATGCAACCCCCTTACATTTATAAAAATATAGTCAAGAGAAGATAGAATAGGAAGATGTTTTAAATTGCTTCCAAGCCCACAAAAATCATCATTGTCTTCCTGCAATAGTGGGTAAACCTACGAAAATTCTTCTCCTTGTACCCTGCCTTGTGTTTTAAGGAAAAACTTCATGATGCACCTGGGTATGGCTTTAGTATTGCAACTTCATCATGGTTTTTTTCCCACCAAACTTATTAAATTCCCATCCCTGATCATTTCATGCTATAGAGCTCGAAAATAACTTTTCAATGACTGGAAGTTTTCTAGAAAATGGTGGAGTACAAAGGAAGTTATCATAATTTTTTACACAGGTTGCTTCTAGGGTTCAAAATTCACATAACCCCCTGATATTTGAATTTAGCCATCACCATTGAATTCCCCTTTGAAAATCCTTTCAAATGAGTGTAATTTCATTAATTTTGGCCAAAAATTGCTAAATTTATTCAATTTTGAATTCGGGCCATGATAAGGATTTCTTGTTCATCCATCGAGCTACATTCTTACCTACCGAGCCCTTCATTCAATGCGGCTCGGTCTTGACATGCACACTAGCTCAGCGCATTACACTCCTACCTACCCCACTACTTTTGAAATGGCTCAACTTTTAATGCAACGATGGGCTCATTTCAGGCTTTTGGGTTTAAGCACTTCAAAAAAATCAACCCACCGAAGTCGGGTTTTATCATTTGTGATTTCTAAAACGACCATCCGTGAAAATCCGAATTGCCAACTTCTGAAGTAGACCTAACTTTTCAGAATTTGGGGATTTTTTTCTTTCAGAGAAATATCCCCCATTGCTTTGGATTTTCTTGCTGGCGAATCCTTCAACTCGAGTGCCATTTACTTCCAAAGTGTGAGTTGACCCTGAGCTACTTCAAAGTTCAGGTTTTTTTTTACTTTTAGACATTTCATGCATGCCATTTCTGAATTTTACCTTTTCTTTTCCTAAAGTGTGTTTCTCTAAAACTCTGAAGTTCCCCACCATCGAGACTCTTTCGGAGCTCACTTCTTCCATTTTTCCTGCACTCAGGTGTTGTGGCTGATCGACTCACCACGATTCATGAGCTAAGCTTATCCCCACTACGCCGAGTTACCTCAAAGCTCATTGCATAGCTCGTGAATCATGATTACTTACCTTTGAGTTGACCTTCGAAACTCACACCATCACCTTCATGATGCACCATTAGGCCAAGCTCGGGGAGCTCGACCTTCACTTGTCTGCAAAACTAAATTTCCCTATACGAGCCTCCAATATTTTCCTTGAAAACTTTCTGACTTATGAAATCTATGTCTCACTCCTCCAACTGAGCTCTACGTTAATATCAATTTGCTTTATATTGCGCTGACCCTGATTTCTAAATTCTTTTAAAATTTGCCAAAAATATCTGACCTCTGCATCCATGGCTGACCCATTCTATGTGCTCGCTCAAGCTCGTGAGCGGAGCTATTTCCCTCGCAGTGGCCAGTCTGATCACATTCTATAGCTTTCCAAAGAAGCTCTCCATTTCATTTCTCCGAGTTCACCTTTCATCTCACCATTTCCCCATGAAAAGATCCTTCCACTACTCACTTACAATGCCGTGAGCTCGAACTTCTCCTCACGTCCCCTTCACCTTGGATCAAACACCCAAGTTTCCTATGCGATGTTAATAGTTCACTGAGCCCTCCGAAGGCTAAACTGACACTAATGCGACTCAGAGCGCTGAGTAGCTCATTGAGCTACTCGGTGAGCCCTCCTTCAACTTACCTCAACAATACACATTTCCAGCTCACTGAGATGCTTGTCGAGAAGCTTGATGAGCTACTTTTTGAGCTTGGTGGGCCCAATAAGGCCCATATGTAACTTTTTTACCTCGGAACTTTATCCTTTGGAGTTTATTGAATTTCTTCATGTTGGAGGCCTTATTAGGAATGTATGCAAGAGGTTTTGAGGCTCGTCATGTTTTTTTTCCAATTTTGCTTATTTTGGATAGGTTTAGGCCTAGGGGGCCCACATTTAATCATTTTAAAAAGTGATCTTAAGGGTCAAAACCTAGAAGAGGAAAAAATTCCTCAATTATGATTTTCACTCCTAAATTCCCTGGATGTGCCCCTAAGACCCCAAAAACTACCTACAACCCAATTTCATCCTTAGGGGCCCTATCTAGTGTCTAGGCCATGTTAGATCCCTATTGTCCAATTCTACTCGGGGAAAAAATTGGATAACAATTTGGTGACTCGCGGGGACATCTACCTGCTAGATGTTCATAGACCGGTAGCCTTGATATGCCCATTAGGCACAGAGTCACAACTGATTACCTGTAACTGATCTGTACCCTATTGAATTTTCCCTCAAAACCACTTGAAGACTACTGACCTTGAAATTGTTCCACTGCTCACACTCTCAATATTTATAAGAAAATATTGAAATTAAAATTGTGAGATTGGAAAATTGTCTAAACCCCGGAGTTTGACTTGTTCCTCTTTGCAACCCTGATATGCATGAATGAAAATGAATTTCTAAACCTATTTTGAAATCTAATTCTACCAATTATGAAGCACACAAAATATGATGATTGCTTAGCATGCGTAGCATGATGTAGAGTTTTTTAGTAAGACATTTATTGGTTATGGACATCATGGAACTCTATTAAATCTTGATTTTCCTTTTTCTTCTGGATGACTTATTAGAACACCATTGAAGGCCATAACTACTTATTTTCATTGGATTTTCAATTTGAACAAACCTCAAAAATAAGCAATAGAAATTTGAGGTTTATCTTCTGCTTCAACCATGTGAAACCACTAAATGAACTTGGGAAAGGTTACTCCTCCTGTTGACTTGCTGACCCTACGAGAATGTTAGAGGCTCAATGATTGATTTGAAAGAACAATAGAATGAAATTTATTAAACTTATCCCTTATCAAATTTATTTTCTCTGCATTTTTTTGATCTTGAGAATTGCAACTGTTCCCTCTAGCTATGAGGTTCCTCCGCATGCGGGATACCTACTAAAACACCATGTACTATGCTGGAGAAAACCCAAACAAAACTATGTACAAAATGACAAATAATACATTCTCAAATGAGATATGAAGAGTGTGTAAGAGCACTTGTTATGCAAGAAGCAAACATACTCCTACCCTACGCCAACCAGAGACAGAAGACTTCAAACAAACTCTACAACTGGTTGGGAAAAGTAAATCCCCTTTCTTATAACTTACAGCCATGTAAATGATTTGAAACAAAGCATGACTATGCATATGAGTGAAAAATGTCATAGCAACAACTTACCACCCATATCATCAAGGTAACAACTTGAAAGAAGACCAATACTTCCTCAAAACAATCTACATGGGGTTTCTAGAGGTGTTGTAGTTGATGTGGTTGATTCTTGGTACTATGAAGCTCACCGTCATGCTCAGGAACAAGCATGACTGACTGTGGCGACTCTGATTCTAGGTCCAACAAAGCTGGATATCTGATTGTGCATGGCTTGGTCTATTGAATTTTCCCACTACTCTAAGTTTCAATTTGAGTAAAAAAGTCTTGATGCAGACTTTCCTGGAAAAGGTGACTATCTGTAACTTGATTTTATTCTTCTTGCACATTTAAAAACAATTGATATCCCCTTTGAGTGAATGGTATGAGAGATATGACATCTTCATTCCGTTTCTCTTCCTTTCTCATTGCAAAACTTAGAATATTCTATTCCTCCAATCCAAGTCCAAGAGACTTCTTCTGTGGCAATAATAAACTCTTCCACGGCAACATGCAACTCTTTGATATTTATTACAACCCCTAATTGAGCTAGTGGTGATTTGTTGCAAGTACTTTTACCTTGCTGCTCATTGCTTGGATACTACAGTTCCTCTTTCATTTCTTGAGGCCTAGCTTGACCTGCACATTGATTTCCCTCATCCAAAATGAAGTTTGAGAGGTCACCCCCCTCCTTTTCATCCTTAGGGGCCTTGCCTGGTGTCTAGGTCCTGTTAGATCCATGTTGTCTAATTTTTCTCTGAGGAAAAATTGAATAACAATTGGTCAACAACATCTATTTTGACCTAACCACATACTAAACTTGCAAATATGATTAATATTATCCTAAAAACAACTCATGAGCTTGTTTTTATCATGCCTTACATGATGACATGGCCTACATGGCCTTATTTAGCTATAACCACTCTTAACCAAGTCATTTTACCTCCTCACACAAATTTACATCCTTATTTTCTCTCTCTCCATGACTTTTACACAAATTTTTGAAAGTTTGAATTACAAAAAATGGAGGGAAAATAAACACTTAACACCTTAGACCATATGAAAAAACAACTAGCCACTTATAGATGCTCGTGCATCATACTTCCAACCTAAAAGAAAAAAAACCCTTGAGAATTTGCTTCTTCCTCTTTTTCCAATTTTTTCATCTTCTTATACTCATCTTCCATCTCTGTACTTCTGATTGCTTTTCTTGCTTTGTTTGATTTTTTGGTTCCTCTTGATTTACTTGTTTCTCTATGCACCCTTCCTCCACAATGAAATTTTGATCACATTATGTCTTCCTAGTTTGTACTTGCACATGTTCTCTTTGCATCTCTTCTATTTCTTCCATAACTTTTCCTTCTTCTTATTCACATGTATAAACAACACTAAAAAAAATATTAAATGTAAAAATATGATACTTGAGTGTCTCCTCCACATGCTTCATCATGTCCTTCTTCTCTTCTTCACATGTATCTCTTTCATAAGCATCCTTCACCTTGTTTATGTAATGAAAATAATCAATATGGAAGTCTAACTTCCTTGCATGTCCCAAGAATCCATATGATTCCTTGAATGTCATCTCATTCTCCTCATTTTTCTGGTTGTCCTTGATTTCATCATTGAATTGAGCATCTCTACTTCAGAAATCTCCATGTAATTTCATTATCTTTTCTTGTTTTTGTATTAACTTGTATTCTTCTTCTTGCATTTGGATTCTAGCTTGTGTTAAGATTGCTAATCCTTATTGGTTGTAGATGAACACCATTCCAAATCCATGTCTGTTTGCATAGATCTATTTTTCCTAATTTTCTTCACATTATTGGCTACTCTCATGTTCCTTTATAAGAACACTTTGATGTACAATAACTTCCACCAAGTCTATCAAAACAAAAACATCATAATTTTCTCCTTTTTCCATTCTCATTACACCTATAAGCATTCTTCCATGTTCATTCATACTATAACAAAGATGTATAAGCTCTTTAAGCCTCCTTTTAAAACAATAATGATCAAATTCCATCTCAATTTCATACTTACCTCTCACCAACTTTGCTTCTTGATTGATTAAGGCACCTTCTAGGCCCGATTTTCTTTTGTCATGCATTATGTCATTTTCATCCATTATTCTTGCATACATAACAATTTCAAACCAATTTATCTCCACTAAGGAGTAGTATGGAATGATTACCTTCATTTTACCATGTTTAACAACCACAAAAATTTACTTTAGCCTTGTCATGTCTTCTTCATATCCTTGTCTTATATGAAATTTTGTTAATCAAAGAATGCTTGTTTAAGATCACATAAGGAGTCCACACAGGATAGAAGGCCCAGAACCAAGGGCGCAGAAGGACATGAAGGACCTACGCATGGAAGGAAAGTTTTGATTTTAGGACTTAGCCGATTTTGAGCATAGAGATCTATTTTTGGAAGATGGCATGTGGACCACATCAACGATGCAGAGACATGCGCACCATGCATTGTATATATTTGGAGAAGCGGTTCAAAGTGTCTATGCATGGAGATAAGCTAATAATAGAATTGACACTTTAGTTAACTGCAAGAGGACTATAGATAGTGAACTTGCATGTGTGGCTATGATTGTAAATGGTGTGTGGATATCAATAGCATACGACCTATTTTTGGAAAATTTAAGAGGTGAAGGGTAAGTCCCCACCCTATATATATGATGTTAGGTGCATAGTAGATATATATGTATCACAAAGAGTAGTGTATGTATGATTCTAGATGTATGAATGTGTGTATTAGATCCATACACGCATTGATATAGAATGACAATATTGTAAGGAGATTATGTATTTACTAATAGATGGAAGATATTGGCTGAATCTAAGTGTCATTCTGCATAATTGAGTAGTGCATGTTAATGGTTGAATCATGATTAATGTTCTTTCATAGATATGAGGATGGCATGCATTATAGAATGATGGATTAGTTATGAATCTATATGTTTCTTCCTTCATCATGTTAACATCTTATTACAACAACCCTAAAGAGGAACCTGGTACCTTTGTACACTTTGGGTGATCACTTAGTCTAGGCTGAGTGATGTGCCAGCGCGACTAGGGTGTTATCTTGCAAATTCTAGGCTGCATCATTGGTTCCGTTTCTGGGACCTCTTTTTCAGTTGTTTTCAGGATGGTTCGCGATGAAGACGTACCGGTTAACTCTAGCAAGTATTGAGGAATGGATACATGATCTGGAGGAAGAATATGCATGATGGTTCAATAGTGGATCTGAGTTTAATGCACGCACTTGGGTAGAACAAAACCTGTATGACAACTTATATGAGAGTTTTTTTGCTATCTTTCTAGTAGAACTATACGAGTGGCTTACCGCTTATGCATCCCAATGGAATTGGAGGTATCACACACTTGTCTGGACACAAGAAGAATTTTAGGCCCTCTATGATGCTGATCTGATCTGGACTTGCGCAGTGGATATGTGGTTTTGTGGTGTTCTAAACAATTATATTCTAGAATATTAAATTTCAACATACTCTTTTCCCAGAGGTAGTTGAATTCTAGTTTTTGAGGTATCTAAGAGGAACATATTTGCAAGGTATTCCACTAGCGATCAAGATCTTAATGGTAACATTGAACTTGGAGAGTAAACCGATGGCTAACTAAAATTCACCACGCATGAGGACAGGAACATGTTTGGTTTAAGATGGCAGACCTAGCGGCAGAGAAACAGAGAGAGGAAAGGTGGTTTAAATATAATGAGGTGCGTGAGAGGGAGATAGAGAAGCAGCGTTTCATTATAGAAAGTATGGCATTGAGGAGAGAGATGGCTCGTGAAGGATTTATAGTTCACGTAGAAGACATGGAGTCAGAGCATCAGGAACTCCCCCATCTTGGAAATCATGATAGGGATCCCTTCTCATCCTAACATGGAAGTGCGCCAGCAAAGACTATTTGGGCCGTAGGCCCACATCTTAATCCAATTGGTGACCTAGCCTTTGCGCTTGGTTTTTCAGTATCTAGTATGATAAGTAACCAAAAAACTAACTTGGGAAGTAGGAGAGCCAGAGTAAGTCAAGGATCAAGTACATCAATGGCAGGAAAGACGGCTTCAATGTCATTTGGAGGATCATTCTTAGACACATCATCTGCACAGAATGTGAGGGTGTAGAATCTTGTGTTCACCTCTGGAAGTGGAACTACTCACAGACTATAGGGGTTCAGTATAGTACTACTGTCAAAAAATAGGGGAGTACATCTAAAGGCCCTATTCTAGTTACAGGTGGTGGATCAAGAGGTATATGTGGTTCTAGTTCTGATGGATCTGGTGGTTCTAGAGGTAGAGGGAACACAAGAGGTTTCAGATTAGGTGGTTAAGGTCCGTATCAACCACAAAATATCTATATGGAGATGTCTCTTCATCTACCAGAGTATAGAGGTATAGAGGATGCTTCTGAACATGTGCATATGTGTGAAATATTGTGGCACGCTAAAGGGATTACCAATGTTGAGTGAAAGGTAAGTCAATTCGCTACTACATTACAGGGTGCGCACACAGCTGGAATAGGAAGTTTTACCCTGATCAAACTTGCATGGATTATGCAACATTGAGATATGCTTTCTTGAAAGAGTTCCATATCCCTTAGTTTGAGTAGAAGAGTATAAGTGCACTCAAAGATATCAAACAAGGCACTACTGAGAGTGTATGTGAGTATGATGCTCATTTTAAGACACTTCTATCTAAGTTGTCTTATGATATTCATGCTAGCCAACATGCAATTTGGTTCATTAGAGGATTGATTACACCTTTTAGAAGGGCTCTGTCACATAAGACATACACTAATCCGTGTGAAGCACTGGAAGCAGCTTTACATGCTGAGGTAGTTAAGAGCATTGACACTAGAGTTAGTCCATTTCTAGAGGCACATATTGCAAATATGGAAAAGTAGTTAGAGAAGTTATCAGCAAATTCAGCCCATGAAACAAGCTCAAGAATTTGGTGTACAAATTGTGAAGTGGAAGGTCACACCAAGGATAGTTTCCCTCACAGATCTGTACGCTCATTACTGCTGGAATGTGAGATTTTACATTTGAATCATGATGCGAGTCACTGTCCTTTGTTACAACACGTGATAAGGAAGAATGTATCTTGATTTTGCAAGATTTATAGGTCCATGACCCATGATACTAAGGATTTTCGGTTGATTGGTCAGATCCAGGATGCTATAGACATTGGAATATGACAGACAAGTATAACAGATAGTTCTCAAGGTAAGAATGAGCACTAGGATCATGATCATAATCAAACGTGCTATGACAGGAATGAGGGGTGCTTTTGAAGGAGGTCGTGAAAGGGGACGTGGATATCATGGTGGATATGGAGGATGAGGCCATAGTGGAGGAAGAGGAGAGTTCCCTCATGGAACATGTTATACGTGTGGATCTCCTGATCACTATAGGCACAAATGTCCTCAGAATATTGCATGTTCTTTCTGCGGGAAGAACCATAGCTATGAAGAGTGCCCAGACTTATATGAGCATCTGAGTAAGAAACATAAGCAAGAAAAAAAAGGTGTCAGGATGGTTAGAATCTAACATGCGGTAGAAGATAAATGGATGCCCAAGATAAATGAAGGACCTGAGGAATTGACAATGAAGATTACTACTCACGCTGAAGTAGCACACATGAGAGAGGCATTGCACCAGAATCCTATGATCACCAAGGAGAAGGTTTTGCATGCGAGGTACCCAAATCCTACTCATCAGAAGGAAGTTTACCAAGATACCATGGAAGTGCTAAGGAATCTTCAGGGTGAGATATAATACCTAAACGAGCAGAAGAAAGCATCAGAGATAGTCCAAACTGATATCGATGATCTGCAGGAGGTGTGCAAGATGTTGCGCCAGGAGAACATTATTCCACTATTAAGAAGTTGGTTAAAAGGGAACACTCCACGTGTAAGTCTTGAGACCAGATGATAGATTCTGCATGCAAATATTCCCCCTGATAGCATTGACTATGACAAAGAAATTACTCTGAATGCTGTTGTGGATGGGTGGCTGTTGAGAAACATATTGATTGATACAGGTGTGGAAGTAAATGTGCTGACATTAGATGCATGGGTACAAATGGGGAGGCCTCCATTATAGCCATCATCTAATGTGTTATTCATGGCAAACTGGACTAAGGCCACTCCCATAGGAGTATTGAAAGATGCATCTATAACCATACAAGGGGCCAAGTTCATTGGGGATTTTGAGGTATTAGCACTTGCAGAAGCAGATAATTTTCCAGCCTTGCTTGGATGCCCTTGGTGTTATGTGAATAATGCTGACTTGAGATTCAATAAGGGGTATATCAGCTTTGAAAACAAGGAGGAAAGGGTTGTGATACCTTTGACAGATGGGAAGTCTACACCCTATGTTGAGCCTCTAAGTGAGGAGGACTTAAACAGAGTCTATGTACGCACTATTCAGGACCCAGAGGTCAATGAGCCATCAAAAGAAGGCATCCTATAGTGGGAGGATTCTCATTCTATTAGTGATACTACGAGTATTGCTTATGACAATTGGGCTCATGGTACATATGAATTAGTAGGGCATGAGGTGAAAAGCGTGGTTACACACAAGAATGGATTTTATTCAATTTGATGGATAGGTAGCACAGTACCTTGGTATATAGGGACAGAAGATCTTCTTACCATTTCTGAAGGCCATGGAAACATATTGGTAAGATCAAGTTACAAGGAGAGATATGTTAGTATATACACTGTGCGGGACAACAACACGCTGGTGGGTAGTCCATAGAGATAATCTTATAAACTGGGAAGAGATTGGGATAGCTTTGTCTACTAGGTTTATAAAGAACAATGCACCTACGAAAATATACACTTATCATGGTGATCAACATGTTCAACATCACATTTAGTAGTGTGAGAGACTTTGGATAGCAAGATAGGAAGCATTACCACCTTCACTCTGGGTGCATAAATTCTATTCTATGCTCCAAGGATGGCACGTGGTTGGTATGTATATGCAAAACTACATAGAGAAATTGGGAACTGGCGAGATTTGACTATAGGTATGATCCAGATGTTTGAATACTTCTCAAATAAACCTCCTATAGTAGAGGCATTAAAATTTGTCAAGCACTTAACTATGGGAGATAGTGCAAAAGTAGAAGAGCATATTTAGGAATTGTTCGGCGAGGTAGAGTTTGGGGCATGTTTTGAAAAGGAAGTAGACATGGACTCCAAACTACTTGAACACACTTGCCTTGAGAAAGAGAAAGGAAATATGGTCTACATTGTGTATGATGAGGAAGTTGAGAACCTGTATATTGGACATTCACATGGGGTGCACGAGGTCTTGGACAGTGCAGACAAGACTCCTATTGAATGGAATTATACAAATACAGAGCACAAATCTTTGTCCATGATCTACGCATTGTACAAGTTTCTATAGTACTTATCAGCAACACCATTTGTGTTTAATACAGATCATATGGCATTGAAGTACTTGGTAAATAAGCTCATATTACAGGGGTGCATATACAGATGGGTGATCCTATTTCAAGAGTTTGACTTCACAGTTGTGGTAAAGTAAGGAAAAAATAATTTTGGACTAGACCATTTATCTAGAATCAATTCAGGAGAGGATGTATAGACAATTGAAGAAATAATTCTGGATGCACAGTAGTATAGGTTACAACGTGCACCCATGGAATTAGAAGACATTGATATCTTTCTATGAACATGTATGGTACCAGAAGGAATGAAATCATTAGAAAATAATCATCTTGCTATACGTGTGGCACCATTTATGTTAATCAGTGGTGATCTTTACAAGCTAGGTAGAGATGAAGTATTACACCATTGTGTGTTAGAGCATGAGCACAAGGATATCATGGAAGAAGCTCATGGTGGTATTGCAGGAGGCCATTATGCAGGTGATGCGACTGCCCGAAAGATCCTAATTGTTGGATTATGGTGGGAGACATTGTATAAAGACTGTAAAGAATATTGTAAGGCATGTGATCATTGTCAGCTCCTAGGAAAACTAGGACAAAGAGATGAGATGCCTTTGAGACCAATTACTAGTGCCCAACCGTTTGAGAAATGGGCCATTGATTTTGTAGGACCTATTTCACTAGCCGCGCATAGGACTGGATTGCGCTATATGATTACTTGCACATATTATCTCACACGGAGGGTAGAAGAAGCACCTATAAAAGACTGTATGATAGCTACAGTAGCTAGGTTTCTATGGGAGAATGTTCTTACACGATACAGGTGTCCTTTAAGCTTAACAAGTGATATAGGTACACATTTTCTGAATGAGACAATTAGGATCCTATTAAATGAGTTTATGGTTGCACACCATAAAACTACACCTTACCATCCTCAAGAAAATGGAACTGTTGAGGCTTTCAACAAAACTTTTGGTTAGAATTTGACAAAAATATGTGATGTTGGAAGAAAGGATTGGGATGACAAATTATCAGCTATGCTTTGGGCATATAGAACAACTTACAAGAGATTGAACAAGGCCACACCATTTTAGTTGGTGTTTGGTGCGAAAACTATTCTCCCTATGGAATTTATGTTACCTTCTTTGCGTATTGCACGTGCTGGAGGTCTAGCTAATGAACAGGCCTTAGAAGAACATATCGAAAAGATGATTCAATTGGATGAGCAATGAGCCATAGCACGATGGATTCAGAAGTAGGAAAAGTATAGGAAGAAGGCATGGCATGATAGACACATAGGGGATAAGAAGTTTGAGATTGGAAAAATAGTACTTCTTTATGACTCAAAGTTCTTGCACCATCCAGGAAAGTTCAAAGTACATTGGTTAGGGCCGTATGTTATCACTTCTATACTTGAATCAGGTGCTTTCTAGTTAGAAGCACTTGATGGAACACAGCTACCTAGTTACTTTAGCTGGGGTAGGCTGAAGCCCTACTATAAATAAGTCTTCTTGGTGTTTGTAATAAGGCAGTATTTCCATTTAGCTTAGGTTTTCAATTTTGTATTTCCTTGTCGCTATGCTTTGTCAATTTAGTTGTTGTTTTTGTGTAATAAGCACACTTATGCACTTGAAGCTAATTACTATATGAAGAATGTTTGTGCATAGAGGAATGTACATACTTTTAGTGTAGGATGGTTGTAGTATCCAAGAAAAGACTGTGGGATTTGGAAGATGAAAGGAATAAGTTGCTATGGGTGTGCTTTAAGTCAAAAGAAGATTGATTCACAAGAGTGACCAAGGATGGAGATGAATGGAAGAATAGTATAACGTGAGGTAAGAAAATTCCATGATAGCTACTAGGAGAAGGTAAGTGACGAGGTACTCGGGTGCAGGAGCGCACAATGAAGAGAAGTCTGTGACTAGAGGGTAGGAAGGTGCATTAGAAGGTTATAGCTGGGCGTGAAGATGTACTATGTGGAATGAATGAATTTGGTCAATGAATGAAGGGATATTTGGTAAGTGAGGAGCAATAAATACATCAAAATTTGAAAAATTTATATATGGATGGGATGCAGATTCATTTTTACCGTTGCAACTAAGAGTATTTAAGAGAAGAGCCAAGTGTGAAGAGCCAAGTGATCGAGTTAAGCTGCGAAAGGTGTGAAACCAAGAGTGAAAACTAGATCTGTGCGATAAAAAGCTTGCATCCCTAGTGGTGAAGGTTTTGAGTAAAGCAGGGAGACAAAAAATAGTTAGGTTATGAAGTTTCCACCTAGGGAATAATTTAATTGAGCTAGGGTTTGGTTTACAGAGTTGCAGGGTTGAAGAGGAGACAATTGTAAAGTAGAAATGACACCAAAGAAGGCATCTACATTAGTGGTAAAAGGAAAGAAGAAGGTAGTCGTTGAGGAAGAAGAGATGGCACCCGAAATCCATTTTACAAAAATGCAATACCCAGGATTCATCATCGGTCAAGAGTGGGATTCACCCATTAGAAAGAGAAAAGTGAGTGAATACAATCACAAGACTCTAGAGAATAAGAAGGAGCTTGATTCCTTGCTCACTACTAAAATGAACAAACACACGGCAAAGGACATGTCAATATATGACGATGCGGGTGAAAATATCTTAAAGAGAATTGGGGTCTACCAATTATATGAGCTTCCATATTTCAAGAAGTATGAGCCCCTGTATCAGTGGCTCATGAGTAGGGTACATGAATATTTCTTCTACTTTTAAGGATGTAGAGTTAGAATTTCATCTACGATAGTCTCATCAGTTACAGGTATGAAGGCCATAGGAGAAGATATAAGAGATGACCTTGTAGATAAAGCTGCGATTATAAAGACCAAACAAGAGTTGGGATACCTGAAGGGTCCGTATGGAATGGACATAGATAAATGGAAGAACTGTCTAATTATACAAGCTAAAGCATACCTTGTTACCAAGTTAAATGATCAGGAGCGGTGGTCACAGGTAAACACTTTATAGTTATATATGGCATGTAAGATGTTAGAAGGGACAATCTACAACATTGTAGGCTATATTTTAGAGAAAATAGTCGAAGAAGCACACACATGAGGGAAGATCAACTTTGGGGCTGTTCTACTATCATTGGTCTTCATGGAGATTGGAGTAACAGACGGACCAAAGGAGAAAATATGGGAATACCCCATGGAAAGCAAGTCCCCAGCTGAAAGATTTAGCAAATACCTATACAAGGGGACCATGACAGATGATGTAAAGCAAAGGGCGGAGAAGTGGTATGACAGGATCCGTGTGGCATTTGGGGAAGAGTGGCGCATCACAAAGGACCTAATGGAAGTGGTAGGGAAACAAGTTTAGTTTGTTGTATATCAACATTTATGCATCATGCACTTTCCAATGAAAGATGGAGTCTGGAGCCCTTGGTACAAGTTACCTTATGCATTCATTGCAAGGTATTTTCAAGAATCTGTTCATAGATTTATAGACATGCGCTAAATGATCTTCAATGTAGATAAGGTAGAATGTGACTACCATACATTGAGGTAGAAGTATGTATATCCTAGAAGAAGCGCTTATATAGAGAGAATCATTTCAGAGGTTTAGAATATCAAACCAATAAGTTTGGCTGTAGTAGACATGGGTGCAACATTAGTGTATCTCTATCTGTAGCCAAAAATGGAGAATAAAAAATATGTGGAAGGTGAGTTCGCACTTCTAGCACCACCAAAGGGAAAGCATACAATGGAGAACATCCTAGTGCCTAAGTCCACAGATCTAATTTAAGTGTAGGATGAGGAGGAGGAGTATGAAGATAGTGGTGGTTTGGAGCATAGGTGTAGGAGACATCTTATAAGTTAGAGTAAAGCTGAGCGTGCTGTTACCCTACCTCAGCCACAAGAGGGGGATGAAGAGGACTTAAATGGGGTCCAAGGGGAGCACAATTTTAAAAGAGTATTCAAGAGAACAAGGATACAAGGTGCTACTCCAACCACTGTGTGCAAATCACCCCGAATCTCCCCACAAAAGGAAGCGACTGCACAAAGGAGGAAGTTGAAGTTGAATGAGGAGGAAGAAGAGTTAGAGGAGAGAACGCCTACATCTCCTAAACTTACAAAGCACATAGAATAATAGGGTGAGGCATCAAAGGAGAAAGAAGAAGAAGAGAAAAGACCGGAGGAAACAATTGTAGAGGATGTTTAGGACATGGAGATGCAAGTCCCAAATTTAAAGCTAAAGTTCCTAAGCAGAAAAGGTCTAGAAGAAAAAGTGGAGAGCATATTCCACTAGCCATGGGGTATGCAGAGGATGTAGGAAAAATTATCCGCGCTCGCTTCTAGAGCACGATCACGCAGAAAGATTTATTTGGCTGGGAGTTGAAGGATGAAGATATGACAACTGTGCACACATGAAAACAACTATTGTGGTCAATGCATACCCACAATGATGATCCTGAATTTGATGTGTGTGAAGAGTCATGCATTTCAAGGTGACTGAAGAAGGCACCTCAGGCTAGACACATGACAGTAAATCCTACGGTCATGTTAGATGAGTAGGTCAACAATGCACTGGTGAAAGTTTCTACTAAGGTGGTTAGAAGGAACATGGACAAATATGCCACAATTAAAGTGTTATGCGAAGAGCTGAAGGAGAAGGACGTAGAGATAGCACACATAACACAGGAAAGAGACTTCATGTAGAAGAATAATGAAGTGTTCATAAACATCACAGAGGAGATTGGGGACAATGTAATCAAAACAAAGCCACACTTGGAACCCAAGGTACCATAGACATTTCCTTGAACAACAATACACTATGTGGGAAAGTTGGTGGACTTGGTGCTTGAAGATGAAACTCTATGTATGCAAGTGCCAAAAAGATCAAAACAAGATGCCGAATGGGAGAAAGCATCAATGATGAGAAAAATCACATCTTATGAAGGGATGTTGTAGGTATTACAAGAAGTATTAAAGAAAGTGGACCAGGATTTAAATATATGCACAACTCTAGAGGCACTTATCAACATTAAGACCTTACAAGAGAATAATGAGGTCTAGAAAGCAATGAAATATACATTGGGCTGCAGAGAAAGGTTTTCAATGGTTAAATAAAGGTGCGAGGCCCTGATAGTAGCACAAGAGACGCACAAGACTTTCCTGAAAGAGCTTGGAAAGCTGATTGCGCAAAAGATGGACCTATTAGAAGGGAGAATGACATCCATGTCCAGTGTTGTTTTGGTTTTACAAAATGAGAAAGGAAAAATTGCAAGGGATGAGGTGGAACCCATTGCCGTGGACATCCCAGAGAAAGCAGAGCATGCACTCACTGAATGACAGGTTTTGGAGGACACAATAAAAGAGGAGTATCCATAGCTGATACTACAAACTGATACAGAGGAGGTTGCCTAAATAACCTCATAAAAATTCTTTATTTATCTACATTCTTCCATTCTTATTCTTTCCATTCTTATATTCTTTCCTTCAATTTTTGGAGATACCCATTGTCGAGATGACAATGTGATTAGTGTGGGGTAATGTTGATCAAAGAATGTTTGTCTAAGATCACATAAGGAGTCTACGCAGGATAGAAGGCCTGGAACTAAGGGCACGGAAGCACAAGAAGGACCCATGCACGGAAGGCAAGTTTAGATTTAAGGACTTAGCTGATTTTGAGCATATAGATCTATTTTTGGAAGATGGCATGCGGACCACATCAATGATGCAGAGACACACACACACCATGCATTTTCTATATTTGGAGAAGCGGTTCAAAGCATCTATGCATGGAGACAAGCTAAGAATATAATTGACACTTCAGTTAACTGTAAGAGGACTATAGATAGCGCACTTACATGTGTGGCTATGATTGTAAACATCGTGTCGCTATCAATAGCATGCAACCTATTTCTGGAATATTTAAGCGGTAAAGGGCAAGTCCCCACCCTATATATATGATGTTAGGTGCATAGTAGATATATATGTATCACAAAGAGCGGTGTCTATATGATTCTGTATGTATGAATGTGTGTATCATATCTATACGCACATTGATATAGACTGACAATAGTGTAAGGAGCTTCTGTATTTACTAATAGATGGAAGATATTGGCTGAATCTAAGTGTCATTCTATGTAATTGAGTAGTGCATGTTAATGGTTGAATCATGATTACTGTTCTTTCATAGATCCGAGGATGTCATGCATTATAAAATGATGGATTAGTTATGAACCTATATGTTTATTCCTTCATCATGTTAACATCTTGTTACAGCAATCTTAAAGAGGGACCTAGTACCTTTGCATGCTTTGGGTGAGCGCTCAGTCTAGGCTGAGTAATGTGCCAGCACGACTAGGGTGTTATCTTACAAATTCTAGGCTGCATCAAATTCCTTCTCCAATTCAATAGCATGTCTAGTTCTCATACCTCTCACTTCTTTACTCATACTATTTTCATGTAACATATTATGCCATGCCATTATTAGAGTACCATGAAATTATTTTCTAGCTATAATTATGCTTTGATCATGTGCATGCATACCTTGTTAAAAAATTAGGCTTCTAATCTCCATGTTTGTCTTCTTTTGCTCTTGTAAGCTTGTCACTTGCTTAAATTTCCTTATAATCCAGTTGATGCTATTTTCATGCAAATATTCATGCCTTTGTACTCTATACCAACCAACTTCTTAACTATAATTTGTCCATCCTCTTCACTTCCATGCATATTTGAACTAGTACCTTGTAATCTATGTCTCATTCCTTTCTTTCTTGACATTATGGCTCTTGTTATTTCCTTGAACTTCTCTTTTTTACTTTCTCAATCACTAACACCTTCAAATATGTATTAGAAACATTCCAAGCTTCTTTCCTTTGTCTCTTAGTTCTCTTCATCTCTATATTTATTTGCATTATCTTCCTTCTCCTCTACTACACATCTATTTGAACATGATGATGTTACTCCTTACATTTTTCAAAACCTTCTTCAGGTGATTCAAGCCACCTAAATTCCTTCATGGGAATTAATTTGACCTTCTCTTTACCAATTTCACTTACTCTTCCTATGTGCATGCTCTCACTTGGAACTTTTTTCCTTATACATGCATATACACACATATATAACTGATTAGTTTCAAAAAGAAAAATTTCTTGGAGCTCCTTATATTCCCTTAACATCCTTTTATTCTCCACATAGCCTTTATTATTCTCAAGGCTTGTCAAAAACCCTATTTCTTCATCACCATTTCTTGATTTCTCTTCACACTTGATGTTAAAGTCATGCCACTTTTGCAACCTGAGCTAGCAACATATTTTGTTAGCTAATTCTCCATTCAATCAAAAATTTAATAATAATAAATTACTTCTTGTTGTAATGTCTCATGCTTCTACTTCCCTTGGTCTCATTATTCATGACCTTGCATAAAGTATTCAAGGACCAAATTCCATGTTCTCTCTTCTTCATTACTACCCTGCTGTAGTTTTCTATTGTCACACTCATCTCTGTAATTAATTTCACCTTCTTGGTTACCTATATCTCTTATTAGAAGTCTCATGTTATCCCTAAGTCTTACTTGGGCTTGTTATTTGTCCGTCACTTTTGTTTCTTGATCTATTTCATTGGATTCTAAATGTTGCACCTTCTTAGCGACACTAATCTCACCTTCTCCTTCCAAGGATTCACTCATCTTTTCTTCTTTCCTCAACAGATCTTTCATGAATGCTTGAACCTGATTCTTGGCCTTCTCTAAAAAATCCTTGAATCCAAACACCATAATCCTTTTCTCATTCCATGTATACTGATTTTTCAAAGGAAACAATGCATTTTATTTTCCATCTTTCATCAAAAAACATTTATTCATCCTACCATTATATACTAGTCTTCTATCATATTTCCAGGGTCTACCTAATAAAAGATGACACACATCTAAAGGCATAATATCACATATAACTTCATCCTTGAGGCTAAAAATTTGGAAAAGAACCTTACAATGTTGATTAACAAGAATTTGATGGTTTCTCTGAACTGAAACTACCTTATAAGGTGTAGGATGCACTAACCTTTTCAAACCCAACTTTCTAACCATTTCTTATGAAACTATGTTATCAGTGCTATCGTTGTCAATGATAAAATTACAAAAATTACCTCTTTTCTTACATTTGGTCTTGAAAATACTTCTTCTGTATACTAACCCTGTAACTCTGGATTATTTTTGTAGAAGAACTCTTCTTACCAATAAGGATTCTCCTTATCTCTAGTCATTTCCTTGATCTGTCATCCTATCCATATATGAATACATAACTTCTATTATTGTCATTATAGACCCTAGAATTATGATCTCATGCTCCATGCTTCTCTGAGCACCCATAATGTCATCCATTCTAGTCATCAATGCTCTTTGAATAAATTTTATGATCCCTTGCAAAGATGGCTTCTCTACCTACACCATGATGTCTACTATCAAATCCCACACTATCTCAACAATGTTTTAATACTACAAACCTCTGAAATTTATTATTCTTACAGAGCCTTGCTATGATAGAAAAATTTATGCCCATATAGCTAGCTTCTCACCCCTTACTAGTTCATCCTAGATGCATGCATGAACCATAGAAGACAATCAATAACATATATATCCTTCCACATTATATTTCTTATATCCAATCTCATTTCATGTAATGTACACACTCCTCAAGGTCTATCCTTTGTTCAAATCATAAACAAAGATGTTATGATTCTATCTCATTTGTCACTTGCATGAATACGATCTAGAGTACTAACCATAGGCTAAGAACATATAATATATGCAAATCAGTTGTATAACTTTATCTATCACCTCAACATGTTATTCAAACCCAATCCAAGCTCATGAATCAATCATCATTGTTCTACTAAGCTTACAAACCATATTTTGTTCATTGACTATGCCTAATCCTATAGCCCTTCTCAAGACCTTTTTGAGCATAAATTAATTTATACACTTGATATAGAAAATATAAAGGATGATCAAAATACCCATTATGGCCTTCATTAACATATGTAAAAATCAGGTATGGTCACTTTGTATAGATTACAAGTTCCTTCATTAGACACAGTCCCATTTAGATCTCCATGAACATGAATGGTATGAATAATGGGGGTAAAATAAAATTTTTTTGGCTCCAAAAAACTGTGAAACCATTCTAATAACTTCCATCGTATTTTGTACAAAATTTCAGACCTTAACTATATTGCATACTCTTCTTACCTCTTATAAATTGTCAACTGTGCATGCTCCTAGATTTTTAAAATTTATGTTAGATCTATCTTCCTCCACATGAGTGATCCAAATATGAAATATTATAGACTTATTCTTAAATATAGGATAGAGATATCCTCAGAATCTTTGAAATTTTGGCCATGTAGTCAAGTTTTTATGACTTGCCCTAGTTAGAGCCCAAAAACACAGATTTGGCTATAAAAATTACCATTTTTATCATCAAAGTCTCAAATAAATTTTGTTAGCCTTGTCTTGGAATCAGCCATCTATTTTTTTAGCAGCCAAGTGAAATAATTCATGTTAGTGTGACTGTCACTCCTCCAACTTGCTGCTCTGTCTAGGAAACTACTAACAAATCTAATAAAATTCACTAAAAATGTAAAGTAACAATGTAATTTTCTTCCACAACACACAACAAATCATTATTCATCATCCAATATAAATTTACAATGTTATCCATCCAAATTTATCCTCCAAATATGGATTTTCACAAACTTAGACCCCTTAAACTAACTCCTAATATTGCTCAACAACATCTATTTTGACCCAACCACACACTAAACTTGAAAATATGATTAATATCATCCTAATAACACCTCATGAGCTCATTTTTATCATCCCTTACATTATGAAATTGACTACATGGCCTTATTTGGCTATAACTACTCTTAATGAAGTCATTTTACCTCCTCACACACATTTACAACCTTATTTACTCTCTCCATGACTTTTACACATTTTTTTGAAAGTTTTCATTACACAAAATGGAGGGAAAATAAAAAATTAACACCATAGACCATATGAAAAAACACTTAACCACTTATAGATGTTCTTGCATCACATCACTATTAAGTGGTATTAGTTTTAAGATACTTTCATGTGAGTGAAAGAAGTGTAATAGCTGGTAGGACATAAAACATGAGGAAACTAGTGAAATTGCTTGTGGTATCCAATGTGAGAAAGGTGGGTAGAGGATGAAAGGAAGATCCCATAGTGCATCAAAAAGAGGAGTTCCAGATCTTGTGCATGAAGATAAGATGTCACCAAGAATAAGGGATATGTCAGATGCATCAATCATGAAAATATTAGAGGAGATGTTAGAGGAAAGAAAGGGTGTAAGGACCATCCTGGAAGGTGTTGAAGAATAAAACAAATGAAAAAGGGGTCTTGTTGCACATAATTCCAAAGAGGAGAAAAAAGACTTGGTAAGAAGTTAACAATGTAGAGAAGATTGCATTGTCTAAATACTGGTAGAGTGTCAACACAAAGAAAAAGTGTGTGTAGAGGAAACACCAAATATTGTGCAAGAATATTATAAGGGTGAAGACAAATCACACATTAGAGTATCACCAAGGAATGCATGGAAGATATTATATGGAGAGCACTCATGAGTTGAGAAAAAATTCACCTAGAGGTACGCAGAACTCCACAAGAATATTGTGATAAAGGAAGAAAATGTTAGGAAAGAGAAGATGGTTGTGGAGAGCTATAAACACACAAAGGATTACATTATACCAGAAATAGAAGTGAAAGGAAAAGAAGAAACTAAGAGTGGGGATATTGCACAACTAAGGATTAAAGAATGTGTAAAAGAAAGAGTCCTAGCAGAAGGACTGTAAGAATATCTAATTCTATGAAGGAATATGTCTTGGAAGAAGGACATATGAGGTGTACAACTAGGTGTATAAGAAAGGATGCCCTAGTATAAATGCTAAAGATCATGAAGGAACATGGGAAATAAGAAACCTCGAGAGGAGTTAAGAAGTGTGCAAATAAAGATGTGTAGAAATGAGAGAACCATTCTAAGGGAAAAATAAGGAGAGGAAGAGGTATCCTTGAAGGAATTGAATTAAGGCAGTCTGCAAAGGAGATTGTGAAAGTGCACATGAGAAAGATTACACCAAAGATAGAATATATCTATAAATATCTCAAGGAGGAGCATGCATAGGAGTGTGCTCAGGGTGTAGACACAAAATCTATGCACTTGGGTACATTTCTAGGTCCTAAA
This sequence comes from Taxus chinensis, assembly GCA_019776745.2. Lineage (NCBI taxonomy): Eukaryota > Viridiplantae > Streptophyta > Pinopsida > Cupressales > Taxaceae > Taxus > Taxus chinensis. Next base: position 260,470,020 of record CM034146.1, on the reverse strand, counting down.
GAATACTAATGTATACATGATTCATAAGCAAGAAAACCAGAGGTTGACAACTCCTTTTTGCTTTATCTCCTACACTTTACTGTTTCTGATCTTGACTGAACATCCTTTTAACTTTACACATCTTAAAATTCTACCAAAACTTGACTTAATTACCTTTTGATGGCATCAGACACTAGCACCTAGCTAGGACAGAAGCACCCAAATGCTCCTGTCCCTCTTGGGCACTCCTATCCCTCTCTTTCTTATTATTACTCTTTTTGGTCCTTTTCACTTATTAGTCACATTTTAACACTTTGGGTCAGCCTTTTAGTTGTCAATTACAAAATTCAAACAAGGGAATCATATACATATTTAGTTAATTCTTCTAGATAAGGGGACACACACTATAAGCATTATCTATCCCCACCTAAGCTTGGACAAAAGAAAAAAACACTACAAAACATACATCTAGCACACTCATACGAGGGACAAGGGCTGCATTGATATGCATACACTTCATAGGAGGGGAGTTAATTCTATTTCATCACACACATTATCCATATTCAGGACAAAGCGAGATCTAACCTGCTATCATTGTGTATCTTGGACAAGGGAAACCTAGGGCACGAGACACAGGAACATAAAAAAACTACATGGAGTCTAAGATGTAGTGTAATGCTCGGTCGTAAGTTCACTCTTTGGGTGACCGTCAGGGTTAGTTTGACTCCAAATTATACATATTTTTATTATATTTTATGTGGTTTATGGGCATGTGCAGCTAGTCATTTATTTTGTAGATTATAGGAATGATAACCAATTCAATAGACAAACCAAAGTGATAAAGAGAGAAAAGTAATGAAGACCTTACGAACCAGAGAAGACCTTATTCCAAGCATCTAAGTAGACACAAGTTCCTAGATCAATCATTAGTGCGTGGGCCTCTCTTATCCTCCTACATACACTTATGTCCTATATATTCATAGGGTTATGAACCCTCATTAATCCATTTTAACACTGTTCCCAGCCAGATCTATCACTCAGATAGTCCTGATCATTTCCAGGTTGCACAAATCAGCTAAGTCATCATCTCTATCTCACTTTCTTAGGGCTTTACATATTTGAATGCTTATTTTCTTACACATTACTATAGTTAATTACCTGAACATCATTTGTTATAGTAAGTTACTTTGAAATAAAATTTAATTACAATTAGATTAAATCATTTTGGTGAACCCAATCAATCAAACCCTACCTTCTCAACATGCATTGAATTCTCTCCCCCTCTTATAAATTTATGGATCAATCCTCTTACATATCCTATGCACTTACGAGGGTTTCTTGCATGGATTCCATTACTGCTGATTTTATGTAGGTCCGTACCCAACACCTTCCCCGCTTCAACCCTCTAATTCCCTACCCAACTATTAATCTGGTCACCACTCAACGCAATAGACATTCTCCACCCATCTCTATTCCACTACTTATCACCTCTACCATTCCTACAGACCCCTCCAAAGGTTATGATATCATTGAAAAACTAAAGAATAAACCAGCCAAAATATCCCTTTATGATCTTTTACGTAATGCACACGATTATTATCATACATTAGAGGCTGTTATGCGTTCCATTTAAATTGCAAGTGACAATTCCTCTATTTCCTTCACCCATCTTATTCAATCCCTCAAAAACCTACCACATGCCATATCATTTAGTAATGAGGATATCCCTTCTACAGATGTCAGTGATCATTCATATCATAACCTTTGCTCATTACAAATACTATTGGCCGCCATCATATCATGCACATACTAATTGACAACGGATCCACTCTAAATCTATGTTCCTTATCACTACTCAAGTAGCTACACATTCCTGATAGTCAGATCACCAAATCCTCTACCCTGTTCAGGGCTATGATTTTACTACTCGAACATTCATAAAAACCATCACCTTAACTTTATAAGCTGGGTCCAAAACCCTTCCCACATTGTTCTATATCATTGATACATCATTTTAGTTCACTTGTTTACTTGGTAGACCATGGATCCATGCTATGCATGCTATTCCTTCTACGGTTGATCGGTGTGTTAAATTGTTACATGATGGATATGAGAATTCTATTTTTTCCCACCCTAAATGATCCAAAAATCATAGGAAAATTGTAAAACATTCACCAAATTTTCTTTAAATGATGATTTTTTGATTAATATCGACATTATGACTTTTCCATTTTTAAAATAATTTTAAAACTCTGCAAGTACTGTGTAAATCAGAGAAAAACAAGATTGAAACAAAGAAACATTGAGCCACATAATTGATAATGGAATTCAATGTTAAATCCTACATCTCTGCCAGGTCCATATAAATGTGACCGATCTATTAAAAATTCCTTAATACATAATGTTTCAAAAAGGAAAAATTAGACCTTCTCTAATTGCCACAATATTCCTTCAGCAAAATAATGCCTAGTCTCTTTTGGAAAATTTCTCCAAAATTTCTCCTAGTTCTCACAATAATCCTTTGAGTATACACTATATTATGGAATTATCTCTTCAAATACAAATTTCCCCCTTTTATATTGTTTATCAACCTTGTGGCACAAGAGTTTGCTATAAATTTTTTATGGGGTTAGTTAAGGGGTTGAATCTCCTTATTCCCCTTCATCGTTTATGGTTTACCATTGTGGGAATAGTCCCACATTTATAGGGTAGATGGTAGCTTAAAGGTTTAAATTAATTGACACTTGAGTTCTATTTAGTCTTAAGACCACTTTTTCCAATGCCAAGTGTGTAGCACGTTGGGCCTAGAAGCTAAGTTTGGCGGTGAGGATATAAATGTCAAGTTGGAGGATGTGGTGAGTACTTGGCAAGGAGATAAGAGATTTGGCAAGGAAGTTAGAGGAGATAAGGAGAGTTTCCAGAGTTACGGGTCAATTTACCGAAACGGGCTATCCATTGAGCCATTACAATGCACAATGTTTATATAGAAAATTATCCGACATTCATCTTGTGATAAAAACATGAGAAAATATATATAGAAGCTCAATAATGGTGTTATGAAGATTGGAGGCCAAGGCACCCATCCAAAAAAATAATGTGTAAACCTTGGCTAAGGGCCCCCAACTAACAAATAGTGGGGCCCACCTATCCATATAGGAGTGTTGAAGACCAACATCACAAACCCAAATTTTTCTTCATATCACTTGTGCTACTTGTTGCAATTTTGTTGGTCCACTTGGTAGATGTACACATGTTCATGTCACCTACGCGTAGTCCATTATTTTTGCCATTTGGCCAAAAATTTCAGTGGGCTATATCTTCTACATACGGGCTTAGTTTTCAGTAAACAAGATACCGACACAAATATCTCAATTTTCTCTATGCAATGCAACTACCTGTGACTAATTTTGAGAATATCATAGATCAAAGCTTCTTAATTTTTTTTATATTAACAATAATATATATATATATATATATATATATATATATATATATATATATATATGGTTTGGAGTTGTTATAAACAACTCAGATAATTAAAGTTGAGTATTGTTACGTAAGTAACATACCCAACCAAATAGAATTTGGTGGATATAATATTTCCTTGAATATAGGAGGAGACTCTCCTATATATTAGATGTTTTCTTAGATGTATGTAATAAGAAAATAAGAGAGAACTAGAATAATGGTTGTATCCTGCAACAATAATAATATTTTTCAGTGTGGAGCATTAATTTGTTTAATCTCTATAATTTATGTGAATGAATTCTAAGTTTATAGATGCATCAATGGTGTTTTGATCTCACAAGATAGAGCTTTGATTTCAGCTATCCACAACCACATATAAATATTCGTGTTTCCTTCGCGACATGGGAAAACCTCCTATAAAATCCATGGAAATAATTTCCCATGAACATGTAGGGACAGGAAGAGGAGTGTAAAGTCCTAACTTCATGTTGCTAGGCTTGCTCATGGCACAAAGAACACATCCTTTTATATACCTGGTTACATGTTCCTACATTCTAGGCCAATAACAATACATATGTAAATGTGCAACTATTTTACCAACACCAAAATGTCCAGATATAAGAGAAGTATGATATTCCCTAATCATATGCACTATTTCATCCTGTGGAATGAAAATTTTACCAGAATGATACAAGAGTTCATCATGCACATGATAATCCAATTCTCCTACTTTTTTCCACTCATTAAATCTTCATACACTTCTTTAAAATCAACATCATAAACATATTGTTCTTTATAAATATCATGAGCTAAAGAACTATGCTATAAAATAATAGATGCAATGACAACTGGAGGCCTAGATAACATATCAATAACCTTGTCTTGTATACCTTTCTTATACTTGATCACGAGGTGGAAATGTTGCAAGAATCCCATCCAACGGAAGTGTCTATACTGTTGTAGCTTGGTCTGTGTTTATAGGTATTAGAGGGGATGATGATCTGTATGAATTACTAAGATAATGTTTCCATTTCTTTACACTCTAGACCAATGCATACAACTCTTTATCATAAGTTGGATAGTTTCTTAGTGTGCTCACGAAGGTATCCGAATGGTAACAAACATGCTTTTTGTTTTACATCAAGACTCCCCCCATTGCATATTCACTATCTCGATCTCAAATAAATACCATATATCTGGAAGTGCTAAGATAGGAGCGGTACTGAATTTCTCTTTCACTGTATCAAAATATATCTGATGTTTACCTCCCCAATGAAACTCTTATTTTATACTAGTCAAATAATGCAAAGGATATGCAATAAATGAGAAGTTAGCGATCAATTTTATCCAGTATTGTACTGTACCAAGAAAGATTCTATCTTTCATTACATTATTGGGTCTAGGCCAGTTAACTATGACCTCAACTTTTGCAGGATCAATTTTCAATTCACCATGTCCCACAACATAACCCAAATAAACCAAAGATGTTTTCCCAAATTCACATTTAGACATCTTTAGAAACAATTTCTCCTTTCTTAAAGCATCTAAGACTTTTTGAATATGAATGACATGATCATCCCATGATTTACTAAAAATCAGAATATCATCTAAGTAGACTATAAAAAAATCATCAATGAATGGCCTAAAAACATCATTCATCACATGCATGAATGTAGCCGGTGCATTGCACAATCCAAAAGGCATAACAAGCCATTCAAATAAACCATGTTTTGTTTAAAAAGTAGTTTTCTAAACATCACCTTCACTGATTCTAACTTGGTGATTCTTAAGTCTTGGTGATAACCACTTCTTAAGTCTAGCTTAGTGAAATAATTTTTTTTAATTGATCTAGTAAATCATCAATACGAGGAAGAGGGTAACGATTTTTCACCGTGATTTTATTCAAGGAACGAAAAATCAACACACATCTTCCATGTGTCATATTTCTCTAGAACCAAAATGATTGGTGAACCACAAGGAGATGAACTTAGATGGATAATTCCTTTTTCCAAAAGTTCCATCACATGTTTTTTGATTTCCTCATTTTCAACCAAGAACAATCTATACATACCAATGTTAGGAAGAGGTGCATCTTGCAACAACTGCATCTCATGTTGAACCCCTCTTTTAGGAGGTAGACCTTGTGAATCTTGAAAAAAAATCATCATAGTTAGAAACAATTTTAACCAATTCATTACGATGTTTAGGATAAAAATCCTCAAAATCATTTTCATGATCTTTCTCTTTGGATTTGATCACCACAAGTACAAAATTATTTCTTGAATTCACAAGCCTTTTCATTTTACCTACAGTAACCAAAGAAATAATTGTTTTCACACAATGAGCTCTAACAATATATTCAATCCCATCTTTAAGAAACAAGTATTTATTCTCTTCCCTATAGAATATTTCTTTATGATCATATAGATAAGGAATTCCCAAAACCACACCACAAATATCTAAAGGAACAACATCCAAATAAACCTCATCAGTAAACTTGTTTGTAATGGAAAATATGAATCTACAAGTTTTTGTTACCTGAAATTTTGCATCATCAAAAACCCATACCCAAACGATAATGCTTAGTTATTAACTTGGTTTTGAGTCCCAATTATATCTATTTATAACTAATCTAAGCAAGATACAACAATGTAATAAATGATATAAACTATCAAATAATGATGTCTAAATAATTCTATTTAACATTTAGAAAATGAAATCTAATTGAAATAAGAGTCATTTACTTTTCTTTTAATCATGCATAGATTACCTTGCAGTGTGAAGAAGATGAATATATTGATGTGCTAGTGTTAGAAGAAGAAGAATTATAACCTTGAAAAATCATGACCGTGATCTTGGTTTCATATCTTGAATTAGGGCCCAAGATCATTGGGTCACCATAATATTGCCCTAGTTCTTATTCTGGGTGTTCTCTTCTTGTTATTAAACCATTTTGGCTTCATTTTAGGATGTAACTTCCAATACTTAGATTCATCATGATTATTTTTACAATGATTGAAAAATGGTTTTTATTCTTCTTTCTTAACAATAGAATTAGTCTTTTGCTTACACTTTCCTTTACCTTGTTCTTTCAAATCTTTTTCCTTTCCTTCTAATTATTTATTCTTGTGTTTTGCAGAGGAAGAATCCTTGGTAATTTTCCTTCTTTATTTTAAATGTGTAGCTTGCACACACATCACATCAAGATTAGTAGGATTAAGAACAAGAATCACATGTCTTAGATAACTATGTAATCCACCAATATATTTAAGCAATGTTTCTTGTGTATGGAAAGAATTACCAATCATAAGAGCCATTTTCCTAAACTCTTGTGTATAATCCTAAACAATCTGTCCCTTAGTATGTCTCAAAGTTTTCTAATCCATCATAACTTGTTGCATGAGTATCCTAGATGATAAGGATCTCTTGTTCAATTTCTTAGATCACTAAAAAAATGCCGAGACCAGGAAGAGACTATTTTACCTTTATTCTCATCTACTTCCTGAAGCTTAATTTCCCACCATATGAGTGTTGTGCCACCCATTCGAAGAGATTCTAAATCATAATTGGGGCGCCATGGGCACCCCATACATTTTCAGAACCTTGACACCATACCTCAATCTGACTAGATCCATGACTATCAAGAAAATTATGCACCTAAGACTCCCTATTAGAGATTGGAAATTCAAAATTAGAAATACTACTGACAATGAAGGAAGAAAATCATATTTAGTGCTTCATCTTTAGGCAATATCAGAAATGAATGAAGGCTTCTCACCTTAAGTCATCTGGAAGAAAAAAAGATTATGATGAAGAGCTTCCAAAGTTTTTAGGTTCATTTTCCATATGAATAAAACTATAAATGGTATGAATTCTTCCACCAGTCTAGGTCATTTAGAAGGAAGGATTGACAAAACTATTCTTCACATTCCTCTTCCATATTTGGACTTTGTGATCTTATTGAACCAATTTCAAGATAAGCATTAGACTAAGTCTCCCAAGTTAAGTCGTTCTGGGAAAAGTGACCTTGAATGGAACATTCCACAACTTGCTCATCTAGGAGGCCACACATAACTCCCAAATTAGATCATTAGGGAGGGAAATTGTGATGACCAAAATATTGATCCAAAAATCATGAAAATTGTTATAAATTCACCAAATTGTTAATACGATTGATTTTTCAGATTAATTTTGACATTAGTTACTTTTCATGGAAAATAATTTTACGAAAGTTTGTAGAGTAAGTCTTTGGGGGGAATTAGATAAAAACTAGTGACTTAATGCATGAGAAAGGTTTTTTATTTGTTTATTTCCAAACAGGTGATAATGGTCATTTGTCGTTAAGTGATGAACATGTCCATCCATATAAAAGTGCATATTCCTTAAAAACACCAGGTTAATACATTGGGGGGAATTAATGGTTAAAAAATGTTGAAACATCATGACCTTCTCCAATTGGAATTATAGATATTTCTCCAACAATGATAATGCCTAGTCTATTTTGGAAATTTTCTCCAATTGATGAAAAGAGCAAACGCAATAAGCCTGTAAGTAAACACAAGTCTTCTAGAATTATGTGATTCAAAACATTAGCCAATTTTATATTGTTTATAAACCTTGAATGGCTACAATAATTTAGCTATAAATTTTGGATGGAATGTGTTTATTTATTGGGACAGCAAATTATAAAAATAATGCCAAAACGGGGTAAAATCAGATATTGAATTGACTCAAGATATGAACTACAATCATAGTGTGTAATAATAGTGGTAATCAAGCGCGAAAAATGACTTCCTAGTAAAATAGGTGATGAACTAGTAACACATAATATATATTGTTATATATTTGTTATAACAATATATATAAAACTAAAATTTGTTATTTAATGAATACATAAATAATGTAAACAAGTTAATATTAGTTTCAAGTAACATTCCCCCCCTTAATGTTTATATGGTAACATTAGAACTTTCACACTTCCTTTGTAGCGGTGCCGCCTCTGCACGCTCATGATCTTGGCACACACTCGAACTGAAGGTCAGAAGAAGGAACACATCAACTTCTTATTGACCAAGCACTGTCGGGAACACATCTGACCAACGAGGATGGGAACACGCTCAGGAATCATCTGCTTATCAACCATGCCACTCTAGGGAACACATCTAACCTAGCAGTGTGGTGAACTCAAGCAGGAACACATCTGAATAGCCTTCAATGGTTTTTAGGATGGCTAACCACAAACCTAGGTACAAGCAGGATACACATCTGACTGTTTTACCTCATCAAGCCTCATGATGGTGCATTTCACTGTGTTATTTGTTCTGCACTATGTTTTTCCATTTGGGGAAATAGGAATAGCCACATACTCAACTGAAAAATTGAAAATGGAACATTGGATCGTGTTGATCATGTTCCCCCCTCAATGTGGCACATTTCACTTATTTAACACAAAACAAGAACTCTAAAAAAGACTCACACCAAGCTGAATATTCACACCACACAACTGAATCTGGTTTCACTGCAAAACTTAAAAACCAGTACTCACACTGCACACCTGTGCCACCAAATCATTCCGTGCGGCCCCGTCATTGGTGACTGACGAGAGGTCGCTGTCTGACCTCTAGCCTCCGATGCCTCCATCCTCCATTTAACATACCGCTTAGGTCAGAAAAATGTGCTCAGACTTCTTTTCCAAACTTCTCATTTTTCATAAAAGATGGTCTTTGTATTCTTCTAGTTGTCAACCTTTTTCTTTTTAGAGATCTAGGTGATTCAAATTCACTTTCGCCTTCATATCCTTCTTCTAAATTTAGCATAGCTGAATTTTCTTGATCTTGGATATTTACTATGTCTCTCTCCATGATGTGTAATTGGTTCCATGAGAATACATTGTTTTCTTCTTTTCTTGACCATTGTGAGATAGGTGTCAGATACAACCGAAAATGCACCCAAATAATTAAAATTTTAATATAGCTAAAAGCTATTGATTAAAATTTTGACATATACTATTAAAATAACAAAATGACTCAAATTTCGAACAGAATATAGTGACACAAATACTTACGTGGTGGAGAACTTACAACTGATTTACATGTCACCTTCAAATTGCCTTCGATTGAGGTCTTTGATGCATGAAAAAATGTTCATTATGTTGCATACTTGCACATGGATATATAGAGACACGTAACACCCAAATGACATGGATGCACTTTCTATTATTGTCTGAGCTGATCAGTTTCACATATAATCTCATATGGAACAAAAAATGAATGGCATCCAGAACCACATTTAAGCTGAAGTAGGAATCATTCAAGAAAAAAAACAAATATAAGATTTGAACAACAATCTGTAGTTCTAGAATTTATGAGTAGAACTATAAAAAATTGATCTTCTGAACTTTGAGCAAGACGAGAACAAGTATTTCTTCACAATATTCAAATCAACCAACATGCAGTTCTATAGCGCAGTGAACACAGATTTTACACAGGTCACAAAAATCTATGAAACCTGAAATAATTGGATGATATCCAACACTATCTCTCCTGATATAAACTTAGTTGGAGCCGTAAATGAATCTTTGTTGCTATCATACAAAATCTGTAGAATGGGTCTCAATAAGGAGTCCAAGAAAACTATAACCAAGGAAGAAAACCTCCACGGATAACACAAAATGGACACTTAAGCATTCAAATGCTAAAATAAATTAAATTGATCTGTGCCAAATTTCTAAACATTTTCAGTGTGCTCTCTCTCGACTCTCATCAAGATAGATATCGCTCTGATACCAAATATTGGGACAGCAATATTGTCACATAGAAAAAATAAAATTGATATTGTATTCGACACATGTTGAACTACAATCACAGGCTAATATATAGCCATATCAATAGGAAAACTGACTTCCTATAAAATAGGAAACTACAACACACCTGAATATATATTGTTATATATTTGTTATAACAATATATATAAAACTAACATTTGTATTTAATGAATACATAAATAATGTAAACATTAATATTAGTTTCCTAACATGGTTAAGGGGTCGAAACCCCTTACCCCCTCTATCGCTTATGATTTACCATTATGGGAATAGTCCCACATTTACAGGGCACACGACAGCTTAAAGGTTTAAATTAAGTGGCGGTTGAGTTCTATTTAGTCATAAGATCACTTTTTCCAATTCCAAGTGTGTAGCCCATTGGGACAACAAGCTAAGTTTGGTGGTGAGAAGATAAGCCCCTCTTTGGAGGATGTGGTGAGTAGTTGGTGAGGAGATAAGAGAGTTAGCGAGGAAGTTAGAGAAGATAAGGTGATTTGGCAGAGCTGTGTGGCATAGAGATGGAATATAAGGCTATTAGAATAGGATGACGAGGTGGGTAGGTCGACTTGGTCAATTGAGCTGGGTTAGCTCGCCGAGTCGGGTTGTCCACTGAGCCATTACAACATACAATGTTTATAAAATTTACATAGAAAATTATCCCACATTCATCCTATGATAGAAACATTAGAAAATATACACAGAAGCTCAATAATGGTGATATGAAGATTAGAGGCCAAGGCACCCCTCCGTAAAAATAGTGTGTTGACTGTGGCTGAGGGCCCCCAACCACTAAATAGTGGGGCCCACTTGTCTGTATACGAGTGTTGAAGACTCACGTCGCAAATCCAAATTTTGCTTCATGTCACTTGTGCCACTTATCACAATTTTGTTGGCCACTTGGTGGATGTTCACGCGTCCATGTCACCTGTGCGTAGTACATTATTTTTACTAGTTGGCTAAAATTTTTAGAGGACTATATCTTCTGCATACAGGCTTAGTTTTCAGTAAACAAGATACCACTGGAAAGCTCCCAATTTTCTCTACGCAATGTAACTACGTATGACTAAAATTGAGAAGATCATAGATCAAAGTTTCTCAATGAGGATCCTATGGATCACCAAACCATTCAAGTTTGGCCACATAGACCCAGTCACTACCATTCATATACCCCCAATTAATCCAATTCCATACCATACTATGAATACATATGACATGTCAGTGAATCTACTACTTCTATTACCTCTTTTAATCCCACATTCAATTTTTCCATCCCTACACATACCAATGATCTTTTTTCACCTACCATATCTACCTCTATCACTACCACTATTCCACCCCTTACTACTTATTCTAGTCCTACATCCACCACCCCTCCTAATATCCTTGATAATGCTATCTAACAAGATAATGTCCAAAATAACGATTGAGATGATGAGGTTGATGATGTATAACTTACTGATGAAAATTTACGCAACCTTGACTTTACTTCTATAGAGGTAGACAAATCCTATTTCCAGGACACCTTCATTACTATTGGTTAGTGTGAGTATCAATTAAAGAAACCTCCTCCATCTACTGCAACCATGAGTCCTTTCTAAGCAATTAAACATACAATGGACCTCATCCCACCTCCTCCATCTCCTCAAGTCCCCTTATGTCCACAGCTCGATCCATTCACATGCACCTTACTCATACATGACTCTTATTGGCCTCATATTACATTTGATCCCACTTTCCCTGACACTGATTGTACACATGAAGGCTTAGCTCAATTAGGATTCACACTTACTGATCTCCCGCCCCCCTCATTTTCCCCACATGTTTCATGGATATGTATTCATTAATATTGGATATGGTCTTTGTGTCTTCCATTTATCAGTCTTCCTTACACGTACACATCGTTCCTCTCCGCTCACCCTTAGAAAATCTTAGATCAACTATATTGGTGGTACCCTTGACCTAAACCATAATACTATTACCTTTATTATGCATTTTGGCCACATCTCTATTTTATAATGATTTCTTCCTTAGATATGCCCAAAACTTAACTCACTGGTACGTACATGGTCTTCCACAACCTTATTTTACTGATGAAGAATATGCTATGGGTATGTATAATTTATGCCACACATGCTCTTTCTATGATCAACTTCATACTATCGCGTACTATGTCTCTAATCCAAATCCTATTGGTTATGACCCTGATACTTAATACCTCCTTGATGAGTTTACGTGACTCCCTGCCTTGCACATAGTTAGTGGGTACTTGGCTTGCCCCATCACTAGTCACATCCTAGTGACTTTATCTCTATCTCTCATGCTCTGTGCTTCATGTCTACCTTTCTGAGCACTGGTACATCTCCGATACACATACTTTACCTTTTCCACCAAATGACGCACTCATATTCTCAAGGTTTATACATGAATGTTGAGGGAATTAAATGAACCTTAATCACACACTTGGGGGTATCACACCTTATCCCTCCCTTCATCACTATTGGATATCTCTATCATCTACTCATATATTATTTTCTATACTTTATGCTATGTGCTTTACGGTAAATATTTCCTAGCATCTAATATCAATCACATACAATATCTTTGCTACCTGATAACGCACTTTTGTTCTATGGTTCATGCTTCACTGTTGAGGGCACAATTCCTAAATGAACCTCATGGCACATACATCTACTGGGGGAAATATGGCCCCTCTCATCTACACATCTTACATATCACAACACATCATCACTTTCACACAACATCTGCACATCTTGGTTGTATTTACTCTTGCTAGACTATACTATTTACATGTTACACTTTGTTTCCTATGCTAGCCAGATTTTTAGTCTGTCATTATATTTTTCTATACACACATACAAGTTCACATGGTATCTTAAGGTGAATACAAGACCTTTACATATTCTTACACGATGCACGATGCTCAAAACTACTCTTTACCAGTCCTGCCAAGGCTCATGGGGGCATATACCTTTACTATTCTCATACTCCACACTCACAGGTCCTATTGTTACAATATTTACTAATTCTTGTCACTAGCACATACTTTTCACTGATATATACATGCTTTGACATAATACTTATCTTTCTAACATGCTAACAGGTGCTTTATTTGTAAAATTTTCCTTGTAGGATACTATATAACCATGGTTATATGTTACTTCTTGTTTACTATTTTTTGCCACTATTTTTGGGCCATACCATATGTCTTGCTTGATCATTATTTACTTATGACTGCTTTAGCCTTGATTTTATTGTGACATTGTGAGTGATGTCCCATGTATGAAACCCACTTTTTGTGGCCCCTCTTGTCTTCATACTTGTTTCTTACATTATATTCTATTGCATGCTAGTTCTTTTACACTAACACTTGTTTCTAGCCTATATTTTTTGCATGTGCCTTGGTCTCCACCATGCACATCCCCTACCCCCTGAAGGTATCCACTATATGATATACATATCAATATAAGGTCCTCTCATTTGGGCTTCCTCCTCCTTCATTTGTCACATGCACCCTAGACAAGGGGAGAAAATATTGGGTGAACAAATCACCCTTCCAGCATCATAGAGCTCAAGGACAGAAAAAACAATACATAAAATGGAAAAGTCACACAGTTACATAATTGTATAGAATCAGACTTGGATCACAAACATAGAGAAGACACTAGCACCCAATATAAGATAGGAACAGTGGGTGTTTGTTTCCCACTTGGGTGCTTGTGTCATGGGGGAAAAAACAAATAGTTTCTCATATTAGAAAAATTTCTAGTAGGTTACAATACGGATATACAATATCATGCACTTATATTCAATTACATAATTCATTCAATTGGTTACAATTCAGTTACATATTGGTTACAAATTAGGATGTACTAATCTGTAGTGTCACTTATCATTTGAGAAGCATCATGAAAGGAGAGGAAAACATACCTCTCTCCACAAAGCTCTTCTCCTTGGTGTGATATCACCCAAGAAAATCATCCTTGGCATGAGATCACCCAAAAACATCACTCTTGGTGTGAGATCACCCAAAAACCTCATCCTTGGCAGTAGGACTCTCAAATCCATGCCTTGACACTTTCTTGGTTGGGAATTGATCACTCCCAACCCCATCTAACAACATCTACAAGATGAACATGAAAAATTTCTATCCTATACTCTCTCATACATCAGGTGCACTTTTTCCTTAGCTATTACTTTCTACTAATTTTACATACTTATACTTACGTTACTATGATCTTTCACATATGGGACTTTGAATAATCTCTTGCTCTTATTTTGTAGGTCCTTCTTTATAAGCAATAGGAAACATCTCACATCAACACATACAAGCTCTAACAACACGCTAATATGCATATGATTCACCATTAGGGTCTACCTCCCTTTCCTAGTTACCACACTTCACATTGCGGTCACTTCATGCTTCACATGGCTACTTGTCTACTCGGCACATTATCGGATACACTCCTCTCTAGTTTACAAGGTAAAAATATTCTATCTACTTTATACTATTAAGTATTCACTCAACAACATAAAGTGGGGAAAATGTAGACACAAAATCTATGCACTTGGGTACATTTCTAGGTTCTAAAAGCATACTAATGTATACATGATTCCTAAGCAAGAAAACTAGTGGTTGACAACTACTTTTTTATTTATCTCTTTCACTTTACTCTCTTAGCTTTAAACATCTTTGGATTTACACATCTTACAGTCCTAATCAAAACTTTACTTATTTATCTCATGATGGCTTTAAATACCAACGCACAGTCCAGGACAACAAGCACCCAGGTGCACTCTTATCCCTTCTGGGAACTATTGTCCCTAACCCTTTCTTACCTTACGTCACTCCTTTTTGGTTTCTTTTCATCTTCTTGGAAATATTTTAACACTTATGGGTCAACCGTCCATTTGTCACTTACGAAATTCTAAAGAAGGGAATCATATATATATACACTAGTTGTTACTTCTTCTAATATGAAGGGGCCAGGCACTATAAGAATTACTATATATCCACCTAAGATTGAACAAACACATAAGAGAACTATAAGGCATTCATCTAGCACAATCCACCCAAGGGACAAGGGATGCAACTGATATACATACACAACATAGGAAGGAGAAGTATATTTTATTCCATCTACACACATTCTGCATATTAGGGAGAAATCTAGATTATAGATCTAGTCCTATTATCATAGTGTAACTTACACAAGGGCATCCTAGTGCATCAGGTATAAATACACAAATACAAGAAATACTACATGAAATATGAGATGTAGTGTAGTGCTCAGTTGTAAGTTCACTCTGTTGGGTGACCGTCAGGGTCAATTTGACTCCCCATTCTGCATAATTTCCTTATGTAGGTATTTGATGTGGTTTGTGGGTATGTGCAAGTGATTCATTATGTTCTTACAGGTTATTTGCGTGACCTTCGAATGATTCAAGAAGTGAATATCAGAGTGGCCAATAAGGAACAACAATAAAGACCTTTTGACACATAGAGAAACCAACTTGAGTATTTACACAATCACTGGTGCCCTGAATAAATGCATCAACACCCAAACATCATTAGTACCTAGGGTGCTACCGATGCCTCCTATCCAACACTTATTCATGAGATCCATGAACCCTACAGTCGAGCCAGTTACGATGCAGTGTAATCCCAGTCTGTTCAAGCACTTCACCCTAGTTCCATATCACTTCCAAGATTGCATGAATATCAGCAAAGTCATCTTATTTCCTCTCTCATTTTCTTAGGGTTTTACATATTATGACATTCTTAGTTTACTTGTGTCTTTACTATATGTTAATCACTTGTACATATCATTTATTACAGTAAGTTACCCCTGTAATTATATTTTATTACAAATTAAATTAAATCACTATATAAGAATATTTTCACAACCAAAATAATGAGAAACAAAAAATATAAAAATGAGAAGCATTGACCCCAATAGTGAAATAATATAACATATCAAAGAAGACATTTTTGTTGAAAATGAAGTTCTATGCAGTGGGCTTCATCCACGGTGTGAAAGGTGTATAGCATAATAGGAGTGAGAACAAAACAAGGGCGTTGATAGTAGTAGAAAGGAAAAAACCCACTATGGAACCAAGTGAATGTCCTTCACCTTTCAAAGGTCTCCCTTTAAATATGGACTGCCCACTCTTTACAGGACTAGATATAGAAATTTGGCCAAGGAAAATTTCGGGACTTGATGATGGATAAAAGACCATGCTGATGTTGCCATCATGGTATTTTTTGTGGATCATGTTATTTTTAGTCAAGAGACCACACGTGCCCTAAATAACACACGCAATGCATGTTGATGCGTACAAAGAGATCACCTTATGTAGGAAGTTTCACAAAGAAAAATACATGAGGAGAGGATTGTCATGATCCAAAAAGCATGTTATAGGATTCATACTCAGCTCGGTCTATGCACATTTGGGAACAAAAAATGCAAAATTGAAATTCTATAGAATGACATGCATGCCCATACTCAGGATGTACTTACAGATGATAATAACTCTACCCTTTATTGCTTACCAGAGTGTAGAAGTCGATGAATCATACAAACAGGGAATATCTCTATGATAGAAAAATTTGTGATAGACTAAGTCTACACATGATCGACACCACCCAGAGATTTCATCGTGCATCAGACGCATGTAGTTGGAAATAAGCATTTAAAACCATTCAAGGCTTTAGTAGGAGGTGGAAGTCGAGGAACCCTCCATCTGTGGCAGGGGTACTCTCTTAGTCAGACGATGAATAGATCTTATAACAAGTAGAAGGTTACAAAGGAAAAATTAACTACTATGCATATATGATCTTGAGACAAAATATTGTCCCCACACACGATAGCTAAACACAAATCATCGTTAAGTCAAAACATAGGTAGTATGAAAATAGTCATACAAAAGGTGACAAAAATTGTGAAAGTGTGAAGGGAATCATCCTTAGAAATCACATCATGAAAATAAGAAATATGATTATTAGATGAAGAGGTTGGTCCCATAGTACAAAGGGTGGTCCTACCCCTCTCTTAAGTCTAAAATTTTCAAACTTGATTTTGTGGAACTCAAGATTTAGGATACCTGAAGGGTCATATAGTGTGCTCTTCTAGGTTTTACACAAGTTTTGGGTAAGTGATTGTGCATCATTCATTGTTCAACCCCTTGTCATATCATTCTCTTCCGTATTTATCATCGAAGTGCACTTACATTTATTTTAATTTTTAAGTAACCTTGCCTATCGAGTGGCACTTTTTATAATGGCTTCCATGGACTCACATAGTATGGTTATTGAAACTACAATGAGACTAAAGATGGTTCCTCCAGGGAAGAGAGAATGGAAGAAGATTTTATGCAATATAAATATTCCATGAGGTAATGTTTTTTGCCCCTAGAGGTATCTTATTACCAGTTGAGTGAATTCAATTGTGCATGTGCATTAGGGGTGTGAAGAAATTTAATGCATGGATAGGCTATTTTGTTGGAAGGATTCCCTATGAAAAGGATGTTTCACCATGTTGTGGATTATGAAATGACTTGGTTTGAATATTTGAGAATACCTAAAAGGTGATAGAGCCCAAGAAAAAAGGTAAAGGTGTACCTCGAGACTATGAATGCATTCGATATTTACTCAGCCAACGTGAGTCGAGGTTATGCAGAAATAAATCTCTCACTAAGATGATGTCCAAAGTTCCAGTAGGTCGTTGTGTCCCCATAGACAAAGTGAGTTTATGGTTTCAAAACTATATTGACTCTCAAAGTAACTAAACGTTGGGTGGATATTCTAAGGATCCCAACAACCAAATCGCTCGTGCTACTAAAAGGACATTTGGACCTCATTGAAGTATCTTCAATAGGATTTATGAGTCATCACAAGACCAACTCTAAGTTTAAGTTATATAGTTGTCGGATCATAATAGATGATTCCAATGTTGAGAGAGACCTCAAGTTTACTCGATCTCAGAGATAGGGGACCACTCGAGAGAATCAGTATGGGGGGTTCCTGGTACATTCAGGAGGGTGGTTTAGGATGAATGACCTTCCCAAAAGCTAAAGTTGTTGAATGTGCATGTGATGAACAAGGAAAACTAGTTCAGGTTAGGTCCCTAGGAGAGGCACTAACAGCGTGTAACAAAATATTCCATCAAAGCTAACTTTCTGCACTCCTTGATAGGATAGTTAACATGTAGATGGTTGGACCACAGTGAAACTCATAGAAAATAACTGCCAACAAAGCCCTGTGTTCTCCTCCCTACTTTATTGAGCTCCCAAGGTTGTTAAACCATGAATCGTAGCCCATTGTCGATTGCACAAACGTCACTATACAAATTCACATTAGTCAGTAATTCTCTCTAGTATCCTTATCTGGCTTTCATCTCACATTCAAAAGAGATGTTTTACACTACTAAAGCACAATCCTCTCATCCTTCCTATGGAAATCTCATGGAGTTAACGGGTTTTTACTAAATCAAGGTTTACAAGATAAGTGTTGCGATTTCCCTTCTTTGGGTCTTTTCTTCCAAAAATTCTCACTTATGCACAATGAGATACAAGGATCTGACTTTGATCCCTCTTTGCCACCCTCAATGAAAGAGTGACCTTTTAGGCACCGTCTAACTAGGTAAAAATCACAATCTAGTGATATTTTTGTAACTTTCATAACCAAGGACACACGGTTACAAGTAGCATAGTTATGATGCCCTTTTAGACATGAATTACAAGGCAAGGATACATGGTCTCTTGAAAAAAGAGAATGCTTTGTGCAAATACTAAATTGCCTTCTTGTGGAATGTTATGGCTATAAAAAAATCCACATCACAAAATACATCGTGCAAGATTTTTTAGGGAAGTAGTTACATATCATAACACCATATGGACATTCTTTGTTTGCAAGAAGTTCAAAAATGGCAAGCAATTTCTTATGGTTTCCACAACCACTGAAAGTTATCCATGCGCTAGATAGTTTCATCTCTAGCTAAATTTTATCACGAGTATGATCATGGAGGAATTACAACTCTATATTTCCATGTTTAATGGTGCCCTCTTGGTGTTATCTGTAGACACAAAATCACTCACTTTAGGCATTTTTTAGTCCCAGTCTCATACTACTATTCATATGGTTTTTGAGTGAAGAAAGTACTAATTAACCCCCATGTCCTTTTGTCCATTTTACTTTGTTTTCTGTCATCACTACCAACCTCCCACACATACTTTCCTAGTTTTTTTTTTTCATTTTGCATCATTCTACCTTTGACTGGGGCACCTGACCCTGTACTAGGGTGCCCCAAGTGCCTTGGTCCCATTCGGGGTGCCCTGAGCCTTTTTGCAGTTTCCCGCCACTTTTTGGGCACTTTCTAGTCATTTGAGATTTCTATCTATTTTAGTGGTCAGACTCTTTTTGGGGTTAATTACAAAATTAGAACAAGAGAACCAAATAAATATAAAAGTTGTGAGACCATAATGGGGGAACAAGCACTAGGCACTACTATCATCACCTAAGGTTGCATCCATCAAAGGCTCCATTTGCATCCATCTAGGCCATCACAAGGCACAATGTTGGTTCATCTGCATCACACTACATAGGAGGTAAGTTTATTCTATTCCATCCACCATTTTATTACATTTCTACACATAGTTATTACTTGATACTTTCACAAAGTGTGACTGGCACAAGAGCACCTAGGGCATGATTGTACACACACACATAGAACTACATCAAGTCTAAGATGTAGTGCAGTGATCAGTTAGTAAGTCCACCATTGTGGCTATTGAGGATAGGCTGACCTCTTCATATGCATCTTTATTTTTTAGGGATTTGATGCTTGTCTTGGGGTTTTATAGGTGATTCCTTATTACAGGTATTACAGCGGCGTCTGACACAATTCAACAAAGTTAGTGTGACAAGAAGAGAATACAAGAAAACATCTAGTGACACCTCAGAGGAGATATTCAGGCTTTTTCCGCAGACCAGGGTGCTTCATATCTTAGACCAGGGCACCCACGGGTGCCCCTATCCCTCTCTAGACTCTCCAACCTAGTCCAAAGAGCTTGGGTTGGTGCTTTCTCAAGCTTCTGTGTGATCCTTTCCTCCTCCTACTTTCCTAGTTCACATTGTAAAACAGTCCAACACCTTCATTGAATCAACTAAGCTCTATCTAACCCTCTCTTACACCTTAGGGTTTCATATTTTCATAGCTTATATTAGTTTAGGTTCACTTTCTATTTATGCATTTATCTGTTATTTACTATTGTTTTTAATATTATATTAACTTAGAATAATTCCACATTTTAGTTAATCATTTTGGTGAACCCCATGTTCGACACTACCTTCCACTTAGGGCTCTTTTTCTCTTCTTTATTATGGTTCAATCATCTTATCCCTCTTTTGCACCCATTAAAGTTTCTTGTATAACCACTACTGCTACCAATTTCATGCAACTGCATGTACTCAACTTCCTCCTCACGTTGTTATGCACTAGAGCTAACCCATCTATCAATGTATTAACTACTCGTTATACTCATCCTAATCCTCCTACGGCTCCACCCACGACTATTCCTCCACCCATTATTTCAACAGCCCCTCCTACTGCTCCTAGGGGCTATGACATTATTGAACAACTTAAAAATACACCCTCTAAGATTTCTCTTTATGACTTATTATGTAATGTGCCTGATTGATCACTAGAAACACTAGAAGTAACCCTTCATGTCATTCACATAGAAAATGACAACTCGGCGGTAGCCTTTACAACCTCATACAGTCTCTTCACAATTTGCCACATGCCATATCTTTCACTGATGAGGATATGTCACCTTTTGCTAAAACCAATCTGTGTGTGCCTTTGCTTATCACTTTTGTTGTTAACACCACTTGTATTAAACGAATGCTTATTGATAATGGATCAGCCATCAACTTCTGTGTTTATTCCCTTTTAAAGCAATTGGTTATTAGTGATACTCTCTTAATTTGACTATCATCCAACGATATGACTCTACCACTCGTACATGTTTAGGTACTATTCCATTACACATCTGGGTTGGGCATAAAACTATTCTCACTCAAATTTTATGTTATAGATGCCTCGTTTCAAATTCAATCTCTTGTTAGGTAGACCTTGGATTCACACAATGCAATCAATTCCATTTATTATTCATCAATGTGTCAAAAATTTTGCATGATGGTTATGAACATACTATAGCTGTAGATCCATAGCCATTCAAATATTGTCACAATAGACCCTATTACTGCTATGTCCCATCCTACCTTCGCAACATATTCCACATAGAAACCTTGACACATATGACATTGGTCAGTCTAGCACTTCATAACCTTTTTCTACTACTACAGATACTTCCGCTATTTCTACTCACACTATGGCTATTATATAACCTATAATATCAATGTCTATCAGTGTTGCTCCTCCACCTATCACGGCACCCTCCATTCCTCTGCTTAGTGCACCACCTACCTGACATACTTGATAACACCACACAACATAATGATGTTAACACCGATGATTATGAGGATTCAGATGATGAAGTTGATGCAGTATAACTCACTAACAAAGCATTAGGCTAACTTAACTTTACTCCTCTAGATGTCAATGACTCTTATTTCAAGGAAACCTTTTTGGCCAATGGCCCAGGTGAATATAGGTTCAAGAAACCTCCTTCTAATAATGCTATGATACTTTACCAAGGATCGGTTAACACCGTCGAGACTGTTTTGCCTTCTACCACACAAACTGCATCTTCGCCACCCCCCTTTCACATGCATACTAAATCATCAACAACTCTTTTTGGCATAGCATCCTAGTCGATCGTACTTATTCGGATATTATTTGCATATATGAGGGCTTAGCTAGACTTGATTTAACAATTAATGACATCTTACCCCCAAATAAAACTCATCTCATCTTTATCATGGCTATTATCATATTATGGCCGCCTTATAGCCTTCACGTGTGTTTCATTTGACGGTCTTTATTACACGTGCCCCTCATGATTCTCCATTGATTCTTGGGAAATATTGTCTTAACTATATTGGCGGTACCTTAGATACTAATCACACTTCACTTACATTTCCTATGTCATTCGGTAATATTTCTATAGTTAATGAATCATCTCTTACTTACCCTCTGGATCTCTCTCGATGGCACGCATGCAACTGTCCACTAGTCCCCTTCATTAATGAAGTATATGCCATGACTTTCTACACACCTACGTCATCATGGTTCTTTATATGATCCGCCTCACTATATTTCTTATCATCTCTCCAATGCTGCTCTGGTAGGCTTTGATCATGACAATTGATGATCTCCTCGACAGTGTCACATGACTATATTCACCACTACATACTTGGGGGGAATAGCAAGCACACATTCCCCTATCTCATATGATCATCAATGCATTTCTCATCTTAGAATTATCATACATCAATCACCTCACATAGGCATATTCATCTACAATTCAGTATCGACCATTACCCGATGACACACTCTTGTGCTTCATTTCACACTTGACTGTTGAGAGATACATACTATACATGAACCCCACACATTGCACAATAGATACTATACATTGTGACTCTTCATACATCTCATGTCTTACATCTTACATTCTTACATTTACACTCTATCATTTAGTCTTACAACATTTCAACATTTGCGAATCTATACATCATACATCATATTAGTCTTCATCATACATATGTCACACTCTTATCATCTAAGATTCTTGCACCACATACTACTCATTCTACATAATACATAACGCTCTTAGTCATTACACGTACATTGCATATACATGTGCATCACACATTTATACATCACATAGCCATCTTTAATCATCACACATCCTACATCTTCTTCTACGTGCGATGCACTCACTACCATATGACACACTCTAGTTCCTCAGTCCATACTCAATTGTTCAGGGTTTACTAATCAAATGGACCTTATCATACTCACATTTTCATCATTCGATCCTTCTATCATGTGATATTACTAGGTTAATGACATATGTATATAGGCTAAATGGTCACCCATCCCTTCATCTTGAAGTGGTATACATTATAGGCTACATCATCGTTCCCTCTATTCTACGATCATCTTATTGTGATATATGCTTCAGCTATAGGGTCACGCTCATACTTCATCTCTAGGTCGCATATTATCAACTACACATACACACTCATCACAACGCATTAGACACAATACATACTTTGACCATTTCCCGATGATGCACACTCATTTACGGTTCATTCTTGACTACTGAGAAAACAAAATGAACCTCATTACAGACACTTCCATTCACTTGGGGGGCACGTGGACTCTTATCATCCATCTTGCATTCCATTCCATCCATCCACAACATGTTGCATATATTGGTTACTTTTACTCTTGCTTACATTTGCTTGTTCATGCTCCCTTATTACACATGCTAGCTAGATCTCTCGTATGTCATTATCTTTACCATACACACATGCATGTTCACACCCTTTTCTAGTTGTGATCGTAGATATAGATCTATCACATGTAGCGTGGATGCTCACCTCCTACCACTCCTATAACGGTTACTGGGGGAATCCACTTTTGTCTCTTACAGGTGCTATTGTTTCATTCTATACTTATCACTTTACATTACTTTATTATACACACTTTTGACATATGGGTTATCTTTCTAACATGTTAATAGGTGCTTCATGTGTAGCATTTGTTTTGCAAGATTATTTTCTTCCATGGATATTTGTTTGTTTATCTAACATTGTTTGTTTATTGTTTGCTCTTGTATGTGGGCATTTCCCTTTGTTTGGTGTGCACACTTGTTTGTTTGTATGTAGCCATTATGGCTTTGAGTGTCTTGCGACATTGTGAGTGATGTCCCATGTTTGTAACCCACTTTCGTGGTCTATAATTGTCTTCTTGTGTGTTTACTTACTTTCTAGCTTCTACATTGTCTGCGTAGTGTACACTTTTCTTTTACATGCATGTTTGTTTATACTAACACTTGTTTTCTAGCCACTTGTTTATGTATGCACCTTGGTTTCTACCAAGCACATTCCCTTCCCCCTGTAGGGCATAGTTTATGTGGTTGGTCCTCTTTTGGGGCAGCATCCTCCTATCCAGTGACGTCGCATGCACCCTCGAATGAGGGGGGCATCATTTGGGGTTTTACACATTACACAAGTGCTCTCTACCTGGTACAGTTCAGTTCAATTTTCCATCCTTGACATTGTGGAGTTATACAACGAGTGGGTTTAGACCAATCTATAAACCCCATACACAATGGATTTTACAAGACATGGTAGTCCTTAGCATTTTGGGGAGTAGTTACAAGTTGGAGGATACAACGGATTTCCTCCCTACACTACTTTAGCCAGCAGCGTCGGATCTACCCAAAAAACTAGGCAGTACAAATATCTCTTCATACATCTTTAGGAAGTAATTACAGGTTGGAGAATAATGCAACTTTCTCCCTACACTTCTTCAGCTAGGGTGGCATGAGATCGCCAAAAAAACTCACAGTACAAGATATCCTCTCTACACCCTTTTCTCTCATCATGGATCAAGTGCACATGTTCCTTTTACATTTTTCCATATTTCCATTTACATGATTTTTTAATATATACATATAATACTTTACATGCATTTTTGGACACATATATACATGTGTATTTGACTACTTGATCTTCTTCTCCTTAGAAGCATGTCCAACCGTATGAGAAGCAAGCAAAGGTGTCAAGAAACAAAAAACAACAACAACATTCATTGCAACAGCACATACCTCATACTAACATGCAAGTACATCACACACATTGGCATACTACCACACACGTTTCCACCCTAGGTTCACTCTCATCACTTTTTCCTCTTTTTCATCTTTAGTTTCCATGCTCCACCTTTTTGTCACTCCATGCTTTTTCTAGTCCTTCAGTACGCTTTCTACATCACTCTACATGGACATTAGGTACGCATCTCTATATCTATTTTATGTTACCAAGCGTTCTGCTCACCAATATAAAGTGGGGGCAAATGTAGACAATAAATCACACACTTTGGGCATTATTTAGTCTGCAGTCTCATACTACTATTCATATGGTTTTTGAGTGAAGAAAGTACTAATTAACCCATGTCCTTTGGCCATTTTACTTTGCTTTTTAGTTGTCACTGTCGACCTCCCACACATACTTGCCTAGGCTAATTTTTTTCCCATTTGGCGTCATTTTACCTCTGATCTGGGGTGCCATAGGTGCCCTAGTCCCATTTGGGGGCGCCTTGATCCTTTTTGCACTTTCCTACCACTTTTTTGGCACTTTCTAACCGTTTGATCTTTTTATCTTTTTAGTGGTCAACCTTTTCGAGGTTAATTACAAAATTAGAACAAGAGAACCATATAAATATAAAGTTATGAGACCATAATGAGGGACCAAGCACTAAGCACTACTATCATCACCTAAGGTTGCATCCATCAAAGTCTCCATTTGCATCCATCTAGCTCCATCACAAGGCACAAGGTTGGTTCATCTGCATCACACTGCATAGGAGGGAAGTTTATTCTATTCCATCCACCATTTTATTACATTTATACACAGTTATTTCTAGCTACTTTCATAAAGTGTAACTGAAACAAGAACACCATAGGGCATGATTGCACACACACATATAACTACATCGGTTTTGAGATGTAGTGTAATGCTCAATTAGTAAGTCCACCATTATGGCTGCTAAGGATAGTCTGACCCCTTCATATGCATATTTATTTTTTAGGGATTTGATGCTCGTCTTGGGGTTTTGTAGGTGATTCCTTATTGCAGGTATTGCAGCGACATCTGATGCAGTTTAGTGAAGTTAGTGTGACAAGAAGAGAACATAGGTGAACATCCAACAACACCTAAGAGGAGGGTTTTAGGTTATTTTCGTAGACCAAGGTGTCCATATCTCAAACTAGGGATCCCAAGTGCGCCCATGTCCCTCTCTAGGCGCCCCAGTCTAGCCATAGAACTCAGATTTGTGCTTTCTTAGGCTTCTGTGTGATCATTTCCTCCTCATATTTTCCTGGTTCACACTGCGACACAGTCCAACACCTTCATTGAATCAACTAAGCTCTTCCTAACCCCCGCGTTTCTCATTAGGGTTTCGCATTTCTACTTGCTAGTTGTTGGGTTACTTTCTTTACTTACTTTTATTTACTGTTATTCTAATATTATATTAACAGAAATATTCAATTTTTTTAGTTAATCAAATCACTATTTAAGATCTTTGGTAATTACTGTTTACAAATCTCTAACACTAATCCTAATGTTCTTTTATTTAAATTTTAAGAGTTTGAGGTTTATAATGTATCATATCAAAAATTTTTTGAAGGTATAAGTATTTACTATCTGAGTGTGTACTATATTATTAACTATAACATTTACATTTAGTAACTATTCACTATTATATTAATCCTATTATTTATTATACCCTTGTGTAATTTTTTGGTTAATAATAACAAGGAAACATGACAACATTTAGCATATTCTAGTGTAAGAATGTCTTAGTGATGAGAAATATTAATGTATTTCACCACTTTAGGCATCTCAAACCCCCAACATAGTTTCCCATTGGGAAGGATTTTGGATATGTAGTACCTATAAATAAACCCTAATCTCATGATTGATTATGAATTTGGGATTAACTCACCCAATTACATGGCAATCACACTGTTTTTTATTTAAGTTGACTTGAGGATTTATTAAGAAATTCCTTATGTATTATTTTAATATAATTTTTAATCCCTAGTGTGTTTTCATAATATGTAAATTACCACCACGAGTATTTAGTTTCATGATTTTTTTCTCATGTATTTTAAAGGTAATAATCACATGCAGGGGTTCCAATTTAGCAAGGTCCATCGTAAGTATTTTTAGTAGGGAAAGATGATGCCTATAATTTACCACTTTGGGATTTCATCCCCTCCTACTATTCCTCATTGAAAAATATATTGACAGAGTAGATCCCTATAATTGGTTTTTCTTTTTATTTTTGTTAAGTTGATATGAATGGATAGCACTAGAATTTACATTGGATATGATTAGGCTAACTTTAATTTTGAATGTTTTAGTCATTCTCAAAATAATCTTCATGTTTGTCATTATTTAAAGGAAAATTTCCTCATGTATTTTGGGTAAAATCTTTCCATGTAAGGGGGCCCTGCTTTAAAACACCAAATTATCATAAAGAATTCCAAAGTGGGTGGATAAATTGACAAGTTTAATTCTTTCTTTACTTTAGGGATTTAATCAACTCGCTAGCCCTTCTTCCACAAGTGGAAAAGCTTTTGGTTGGTGGTAAGTGGCCCTAGGCCCCATAAATCAGACTCCCTCATAGTCTACTATACAAGGGTTTCAATTCAACCAATTATGGACCCATTTATAAGTGTTTTAGGTTACGTAGTTAAAGGATTTTGTTCGTAGTAATTTTACATAAGATATTGACAATTATGGACTTCACACTAATTTTTGTTTAGTCATTTCAAAATAATCTCCATGAGTATTCCATTCGCAAATGTATTTTCCTCAAGTATACTTGGTGGAATTCAAGGTAAGGGGACTGACCACTTTAGCATGGCATCTACTGCTAGAAGAATTTATTAGTATGGGTGAAGATAATTTTCATTAATGATTTCTGCCTTCTCACCCTCTATCCTCTTTTATATACCTTTACAATGTTTTTGGTGTAATGCCTAATAATAACCCGACTCTCAATTATTAACAATTTGGAATAAGTTTAAATACAACCTAAACCATATTTAATGTATATTTTATTTAATGTCTTTCACGAGAATAATATATATTCTAAATAAATTTAGGGATCTTAAGCCTGGGAATGTTTTAGTTATCACCCAAACAGACAACCTCCATGATAGTCATTACATGAATTTTTTCTCATGTATTTTTGGTAATAAATATAAGGTCAAGAGGCCCACTTTAGCACATAGCAACCACAAACATTTGTTAATGGGGGATAATGATGAATTTAATAATTCACAACTTTTTGCTTCTCTCAACAGTTTAGTTCTTCTTTCCCGATTGGAAAAAATTTTTGGTGGGGTTTAGTGCCGTATAAATGGCACGAAGAGATTCACTAGGTAAATAATTTTTCCATATTACATCTTATTTGTAGGGTACTAATAATATCCTTATTTATACTTATACCTCTCATTAATTATTTTTTAATAACCCCTCCTGATAGCAACCTTCATAATTGTTAAATATCATTTTTCCCATATATTACATGTAACCCCATTTTTATGCATTTTCATACTACTCTTCCTTATTTAGATTTACATAATTTTGTATCAATGTTGAGTTCACTTTTTGACTTCAACAACTGCGCAACGTTAACTTATATTGTCAAACCCTTCTTCAAGATATTTATCTTAGACTGAAAAAAAGGTCCCCATGAACCTATTTTGATGTATTTCTTCTTATCTTTTCTATTTGCCATTTTGGATTGTTTGGTGTTTTAATTTCATGTTATTTAGGCCTCATCTTTGTTCTACAACCACATAATTTTATTATATTAGCAATACAAAGTAGTTGTTGTAAAAAGGTGGATTAAAAAATGTGCACAACCAGAATAAGAAATATCCACTGCGCTTTGAGAAAATGATAATAACCTTCCCATGTTCAGACCTATCCACAATATTTAATCTATAAACAGACCTTATACCCAATATGAGAATTAATGTGTTTATATTGTTAGGACTAATTAGTGTGCACATTATTATGTGCTAGTTAATGTTTAAATTATTATTATTATTACGTAAGTGAGTTGAGAAAACAACTCACGTAGGATTTAGGAGAATGATTTTAGGGAAGGTTGTGTGAATGTAGGGTGAGGTAGTTTAGGGAATAAAGGCAGTTGAACCACCTACCTAGATTAAGTGGGAGAGGGTTTACTGGAGTTGTTCATACCTCTCATAATAATGTGATATGTAATTATTGGTATTATATGTTTATTTGTACAACCACTACCCTATGATGCACTCTAGTTCCTCGGTCCATACTTGACTGCCAAGGGTTTACCAATCAAATGGACCTCATCATACTCACACATTCATCATTCATATCATGCAACATTACTAGGTTAGTGACATACGATATAGGCTAAATGGTCACCTACTTCTTCATCTTGTAGTGGTATATGCTTTAGGCTACATCACCACTCTCTCTATTCATCTTGTAGTGATATACGCTTTAGGCTCAAACCATCACTTCTACGCTCATCTTATCGAGATATACGCTTCAGCTATAGGGTCACGCACACACTTCATCTCTAAGTCACATATTATCAACACTACACAAACATACTAATCACAACTGTGCTACACACAACAAACACTTCAACCATTTCCTGATGACGCACTCTCATTTTTGGTTCATTCTTGACTACTAAGGGGGCATACCAAATGAACCTCATTGCATACACTTCCATTCACTCAAGGGGCACAGCGACTCCTATGATCCATCTTGCATGTCCATTCCATCCATCCACAACATAGTTGCATATCTTGGGTTGCTTCATACTCTTGCTTATATTTTCTTGTTCATGTTCGACTTATTACACATGCTAGCTAGATTTCTTGTGTGTCATTATTTTTACCCATACACACATGTGTGTTCATGTCCTTTTCTAGTTGTGATCATTGCAGATACATAGTCTCTTACACACAACATGGATGCTCACCTCCTACCACTCCTATAACTGTTCACTGGGGGCATCCAAATTTGTATCTTATAGCTACTATTGCTTTCATTTTGTACTTAGCACTCTACATTACTTACTTATAGATGACTTTTGACATATGGATTATATTTCTAACATGCTAATGGGTGCTTCATGTGCAACATTTATTTTGCAAAATTATTTACTTCCAAGGCTATCTGTCTGTTTGCTTCCTACTATTGTCTTGTCTCATTGTTTTCTATTGTATGCGGGCCTTTCACCTGATGTTTTGGTGTGCCTAATAATTTTCTATATGCAGCCATTATGGCCTTTAGTGTCTTGCGGCATTGTGAGTGACGTCCCATGTTTGCAACCCACTTTGGCAATCTATGGTTTTATTCTTGCATGTTTACTTGTATTTTAGCCTATACATTGTTTGCATAGTGTACACTCGTCTTTTACATGCATGCATGCTTGTGCTAAAACTTGTTTCTAGCCACTTGTTTACGTGTGCCTTGGTTTATACCAAGCACACTCCCTCTCCCCTCTGTATGGCATGGTTTATGTGGTTGGTTCTATTTTGGGGCCTGCATCCTCTTATCCATGTAATGTTGCATGCACCCTCTAAGAGAGGGGGCATCATTTTGAGTTTTTCACACTACATAAGTGCTCCCTACCACTACAATTCTGTTCAGTTTTACTGTCCTTGACATTGTGGGTTATACAACGAGTGGGTTCATACCAGTCTATAAACCCCGTACACAGTGGCTTTTATAAAGACAGGTTGTCGTTAGAATTATGGGGAGGTAGTTACAGGTCAGAGGATACAATGGATTTCCTCCATACACTACTTTGGCCAGCGGCGTCGGATCACCCAAAAAACTAGGCAAGTACAGAGATCATTTTCATACTATTCTCAAGGAAGCAGTTACAGGTTGGAGAATAATGCAACTTTCTCCCTACACTTATTCGACCCAAAGTGGTGTGAGATTTCCCAAAAAAATCAAAGTTACATGATATCCTTTTCTACACCCTTTCTCTCATCATGAATCACGTGCGCATGTTCCATTTACTTTTTTCATACTTCCAAATTTACTTTTTTTTACTATATACATATAATTTTTACATATACATGCATATTTGACTACTTGATCATCTTACCCTTTGCAGGTTTGTTCGTATGAGAAGCAAATAGTCAACAAACAACAAGTAACTACAACAAAGGTGTCAACAAACAACAACAACAACAACAACAACATCATTTGACAATTCATACCTCATACTAACATGCATGTACCTCACATACATTGGCATATACACATGCATTTCTGCCCTAGGTTCACTACTCACCACTTTTTGCACTTTTACATCTTTAGTCTCCATGCTCCACTATTTTCTCATTCCACGCTTTGTCTAGTCCATCGGCACACTTTCTACATCACTCTACATGGACATTAGGTATGCATCTCTATTTACTTTATATTACCAAGCGTTTCGCTCACCAACATAAAGTGGGGGTGAATGTAGACAACAAAATCACACGCTTTAGGCATTATTTAGGCCCGGTCTCATAATAATATTCATATGGTTTACGAGTGAAGAAAGTACTAATTAACCCATTTCCTTTAGACATTTTACTTTGCTTGCTGTTGTCATCATTTTTGACCTTCAACACATGTACTTGACCTATTCTATTTTTGTCCATTTGGCGTCATTCTACCTCTGACTAGGGCGCCCCAGGCACCCTGGTCCCATTCAGGGTTCTCTGGGCACTTTTCCCACTTTACCTCCATCTTTTGGGAACTTTCTAGTCATTTGAGCTTTCTATATTCTAGTGTTCGACCTTTTTGGAGTTAATTACGAAATAAAAATGAAAGAACCATATAAATATAAAATTATGAGAACATAATGAGGGACCAAGCACTAAGCACTACTATCATCACCTAAGATTACATCCATCAAAGGCTCCATTTGCATCCATTTATCTCCATCATAAGGCACAAAAGGCTAGTTCATCTGCATCACACTACTTAGGAGGGAAGTTTTATTCTATTCCATCTACCATGAAATATTACATTTCTACATCTAGTTATTATTCACTACTTCATAAAGTGCGACTGAGCACAAGAGTACACCTAGGGCATGATTTCACACACACACATAACTACATCGGTTTTGAGATGTAGTGCAATGCTCAATTAGTAAGTCCACCATTGTGGCTGCTGAGGACAGTCTGACCCCTTCATATGCATATTTATTTTTTAGGGATTTGATGCTCGTCTTGGGGTTTTGTAGGTGATTCCTTATTGCAGGTATTGCAGCGACATCTGATGCAGTTTAGTGAAGTTAGTGTGACAAGAAGAGAACATAGGTGAACATCCAACAACACCTAAGAGGAGGGTTTTAGGTTATTTTCGTAGACCAAGGTGTCCATATCTCAAACTAGGGATCCCAAGTGCGCCCATGTCCCTCTCTAGGCGCCCCAGTCTAGCCATAGAACTCAGATTTGTGCTTTCTTAGGCTTCTGTGTGATCATTTCCTCCTCATATTTTCCTGGTTCACACTACGACACAGTCCAACACCTTCATTGAATCAACTAAGCTCTTCCTAACCCTCTTTTCTCATTAGGGTTTCGCATTTCTACTTGCTTAGTGGCTTGGGTTACTTTCTTTTACTTAGCTTTTATTTACTGTTATTCTTAATATTAGATTAACATAGAATATTCCATTTTTTAGTTAATCAATATCACTATTTAAGACTTTGTAAATTACTGTTACATCTCTAACACTAATCCTAATGTTCTTTATTTAAATTTTAAGATTGATGTTTATATGTATCATATCAAAAATGTTTTAGAATATAAGTATTTACTATCTGAGTTGTATCTATATTATTAACTATAACATTTACATTTAGTAACTAGTCACTATTATATTAATCCTATTTATTTATTAGACTTGTGTAATTTTGGTAATAATAACAAGGAAACATGACAACATTTAGCATATATCTAGTGTAAGAATGTCTTAGTGAGTGGAGAAATGATTAATGTATTTCACCACTTTAGGCATCTCAACCCCCAACATAGTTTCCCATTGGGAAGGATTTTGGAATATGTAGTACCTAATAAATAACCCTAATCTCATGATTATTATGAATTTGGGATTAACCCAATTACATGGCAATCACAATTTTTTTATTTTAAGTTGACTTGAAGGATTTATTAAGAAATTTACCTTATGTATTATTTTAATATAATTTTAATCTCTAGTGTGTTTTCATAATTATGTAAATGACCACCACGAGTATTTATTTTCAAAGGATATTTTTTCTCATGTATTTTAAGTAATAATCACATGGCAAGGGGTTCCAATTTAGCACAGGTCCATCGTAAGTATTTATTAGTAGGGGAAAGGAATGATGAATATAATTTACCACTTTGGGATTTTCATCCTCTAGCCTATTTCCTCATTGAAAAATATATTGACGAGTATAGTCCCTAATAAATTGGTTTTCTTTTTTATTTTTGTTAAGTGGATATGAAGGATATCACTAGAAATTTACATTGGATATTGATTATTCTAACTTTAAATTTTGAATGTTTTAGTCATTCTAAAAATAATCTTCATGATTTGTCATTATTTAAAGGAAAATTTTCCTCATGTATTTTGGGTAATAATTTTACCATGTAAGGGGGCCTGCTTTAACACACAATTATCATAAGAATTCTAAAGTGGGGTGGATAAATGACAAGTTTAATTCTTTACTTTGGGATTATCACTCTCTAGCCTCTTTCCCAATTGGAAAAGCTTTTGGTTGGTGTAGTGCCCCATAAATCAGACTCGCCTCATGATTCTTACTAATACAGGGTTCAACCAATTATGACCCATTTATGTGTTTTAGGTTAAGCGTAGTTAAAGGATTTCGTAAGTAATTTACATAAGATATTGACAATTATGGGACTTCACACTAATGTTTGTTTTAGTCAATATTCAAATAATCTCCATGAGTATTCATTACCCAAATGATAATTTTCCTCAAGTATACTTGGTGAGAATTACAAGGTAAGGGGACTGACCACTTTAGCATGCATCTACTATAAGAATTTATTAGTAGGGGGGAATGATGAATTTCATTAAATGATTTATGCCTTCTCACCCTCTATCCTCTTTATACATTTACAAATATTTTTTGGGTGTAATGCCTAATAAATAACCCTACTCTCATGATTATTAACAATGTGGAATTAATTTAAATACAACCTAAACATGTATTTAATGTATATTTTATTTAATGTCTTTCACGAATAATATATATTCTAAAGATTGAAATTTTAGGGATCTTAAGCCTGTGAATGTTTTAGTTATCACCCAAACAACCTCCATGAGTAGTCATTACATGAAATTTTTTCTCATGTATTTTTGGTAATAAATATAAGGCAAGGAGGCCCACTTTAGCACATAAGCACCACAAACATTTGTTAATGGGGGATAATGATGAATTTAATTCACAACTTTTGGCTTCTCACATTTTAGTTTCTTTCCCGATTGGAAAATATTTTGGTGGGGTTAGTGCCGTATAAATGCACGAGAGATTCACTAGGTAAATAATTTTCATATTACATCTATTTGTAGGGTACTAAATAATATCCTTATTTATACTTATACCTCTCATTAATCTATTTTTAATAACCCCTCCTGATGCACCTTTCATATTGTAAAATATCTATTTTTCCCATATATTACATGTAACCCCATTTTATGTACATTTTCCATACTACTCCTTATTTAGATTTTACATTTGTATCATGTTGAGTTCAATGTTTGACATTCAACACAACGTTAACTTATATTGTCAAACCCTTCTTCATATTTATCTTAGACTGAAAAAAAGGTCCCCATGAACCTATTTTGATGTATTTCTTCTTATCTTTTCTATTTGCACATTTTGATTGTTTGGTGTTTTAATTTCATGTTATTTAGGCCTCATCTTTGTTCTACAACCACATAATTTTATTATATTAGCAATACAAAGTAGTTGTTGTAAAAAGGTGGATTAAAAAATGTGCACAACCAGAATAAGAAATATCCACTGCGCTTTGAGAAAATGATAATAACCTTCCCATGTTCAGACCTATCCACAATATTTAATCTATAAACAGACCTTATACCCCAATATGAGAATTAATGTGTTTATATTGTTAGGACTAATTAGTGTGCACATTATTATGTGCTAGTTAATGTTTAAATTATTATTATTATTACGTAAGTGAGTTGAGAAAACAACTCACGTAGGATTTAGGAGAATGATTTTAGGGAAGGTTGTGTGAATGTAGGGTGAGGTAGTTTAGGGAATAAAGGCAGTTGAACCACCTACCTAGATTAAGTGGGAGAGGTTACTGGAGTTGTTAGATATCCTCTCATATATATGTGATATGTATTATTGTATTATAATGTTTATTTGAATGATTATTGAGCTTGTGCTCATTCTCGAATATGTGGTAAAACCCACATTTGGTATTAGAGTAGGTTTCCTGCGAGACCTCTCTGAATCTCATCCCACTCATGTTTCGATTGTCAATTTGATTAAGGAAATGGGTTTGCAGATCCCACAGAACTCTGTGATCCCATTCCCTTTTTTCGTGCCCATCCATTTGTTGTGAACTCAAGTGATCTAAACAAAGGACTAGCGGGATACCAAAAACCTCATGCGAAATCTGGAGTTTTTAGCGTCCACCTTTCTTGCTTATTTGTCAACGGTAATAACAGATACCACGGACCTCGCAGTGAACCTAGTGACATCCATCATTCTCATGCATCATCTTATGTCTTTCAATTGTTTTGTTCCTTCCACATTGTTTCATCCAATTTTTTCTTACTTTTAAATTTTTTAAAAAAATCAAAATTTGTAACAGGGGTGTTTCTAACCTTTCATAAATTGCATTCACGAGGATTTGTAAGACTTGGGTTTTAAGTTGTTATGCAGATCTGTGTGAGTAAAAAAATACATATTTCCTGCATGGGCATCCATATCAGTGAATTAACATACAAATCAGGCAAGTTCCTACATTGAAGGGTTTGATTGCTCAACTAATTTCATATACCGAGCAGTCTTACCAACATAAATCCCCATCTTGAATTCTTCTCGTGAGCATTAGATCTACTCAAGTTTGAATATTTATTGACTTGCGTTTGGCGACTCAATTTTGTTGTGAAACAGAAGTCACATTTGGTGAGAAGGCATTGCATAGAGATTTCTTACAGCTTTCCCTGTACATTTGGCCTGATCCTTTCCAAGCTCTGTCTCTCCACACTAGGCCAATCTAGATTATATGAGATCGTTATTCTTCCTGGTGTCGATCAGATCAAGTAATGTCTCATTGAACCCGTGGGATTGGAATCATTTTTAATTTAAATCGGCCTTGCTCAGATCTAGGCAGCACATAGGCGCTAGTCAAGTCCTCATATATATATAAAAGACATTTTGTGTAGCGATCCACATCCTTTCTTCTGGTTCGGCTCATGCAAGCTTCCTCTCAATCCTTGAAATCCTTATCTCGTCTTCAGATTTGGAACTGATGTCCTTATTTCAATCTCCCGGTGGTTGTTTCGAAATCCTTAACTCAAACCGAAATTTGGTTGCAACATGGCAATCCCTCAAGGCTCGAGCTCTGATACAGTCTCCTCTGAAGCACCGCTACCTTGATCCACCACTACAGAAAGTGGCTCAAATCTCCAACTTTCCACGAACTCTGCTTGGTGTGTCCCTTCAAGCCGGCAGTTTCATGGCGGTGACATTTGCAATGACATATCGACTTCATACTTGGCTTCATCAATGCCCTTGGCGGATTTGATCAAGCCCTAACCCTACTAGGGAAAGCTTTTATTTTTGTGTTGTCCATAGTCAATATTTATTAATACATCATATTTATATTATGATTGATTATAAATATTGAGATGTAGGGATGGTCAAGTTTCGTAGATAACAATTGTAAGAAGGGAGATATAAAAATACTTTTAAAAAGAGAAGTATATATTGTTTTGAAAAAGGGGGTAGGTAGAAATATTATCGAAAAATTATAAAGAGTTATTATTTTTGTTCTTGGATGTATTATCGATGGAAATCAACATCCAAATGTTTTTTGTTTAAGGGGGGAAAATACAAAGTGAGGGAGATTCATCAACCTAAAAGAACAAACTACGAGGCCAACATGCACGCTTGTGCTCCTGTATGCGGCATTCTTTCTGCATGCAAACTAAGGGGGGGAATGTTAGGAATAATTAGTGTGCACATTATTATGTGCTAGTTAATGTTTAAATTAGTATTATTATTATGTAAGTGAGTTCAGAAAACAACTCATGTAGGATTTAGGAGAATGATTTTAGGGAAGGTTGCGTGAATGTAGGGTGATGTAGTTTAGGGAATAAAGGCGGTTGAACCACCCACCTAGATTAAGTGGGAGAGGTTAGTGGAGTTGTTAGATATCCTCTCCTATATGTATAATACATATTATTGTATTATAATATTAATTTGAATTATTATTAAACTTGTACTCATTCTCGAATATTAGGTAAAATGTACATATATATCCTTTTTTATTAAATCACAAACTTTATATTTTAGTCATTATCTAAATCACTCCAAGAGTAATCATCACTCACATGAAATTTTTCCTCACCAATAACCATACCGTAAGTATTTGTTAATATGGAAGATGAAAAATGAATGTAACCCACCACTTTTAACATGTTATACTCTGGCCTCTTTCCACAGTAACAAACTTTGATGTCTCATGAATATTAGTAATCACCTGCTCATAAATTATATAAAATTAAATAAAATAATACAATACCATCCGGCATCGACCCTTCCCACATCGAACATAAATGTATAAATTAGACTTAACTACTTGCTTGTTACCAAAAGTAAATAAACATAAAACCTCCCTCGGTTATCTCCCACTACCTCAGCCACTGTAGAAAGCAGGCTTCTTTGCTTGCTGTGTGAATATCAAAGAAAGAAGCTTGAACAAAACAAAATTTGCAATGCGGAATCTTGTAGAATATGTAGAAATCATCGAGTCCAGGTCCAATATAGACATTCTTCTAGATGAAATAGAATTATTTTGTCAGTCAACAGGACTAGTTGCAGAATTATTAATTCTGGTAGGTGGGATTTATTCATTCCAGGAAGTGGGTAGCATTCAGTGCATTCCTATACATTGACGGCACGCATTCCTATAGATTGACGCCATGCTAATCGAAGACGTGCGGAACCCCTTTTACATGTCAAATTCAACATGTATTTTTAAGGTAAATTAAACCTGAATCAGGAAAGAAATTTGAAGTAAATTAAAATTGGTCACCGTATGTTTGCGTGAATTAAACGTTGTCAATCTATTCTGAGATAAACACGCCCGCGAAGAACGCCAAACTCCTCTTTAGGTTTTTTGGTCAGAGACTTGAGAGATAATGATTCTCATTAAGTGGGGATACTTGGACGGGATTAAAGATTATGAGCGCTCTAAGAAGTATGTATTATTGAGTCAGTGATGACCTCTCTCAATTTTAAAAATATTCTACAACAGATTAATAGAGATGACTGTAACCAGCACGCATAAATGTGGTGGGTCTTATGGTTTGGATCAATGAGAAAATCAAAATAAATTAATATATTTTTTTATAAAATTTCTCATTGGTTAAAATCGTAGGACCCACCACGTTTGTGCGTGCTGCATAAAGATTATCGATTAATAGAAGTTCTATTTATTATTGATATGTCTGAAAAATATTTCAAAATTTCAATTGTTGAGTTGAATAGTTTTGAGTAAAATTTATCCTTCCATTTTCAAATTGTTGAGCGTGATCACACATATGCACAAAATAAATTGGATGCAATTATGGGAGTGTAATTTGTGTTTTCATGACACATACATTTACATTTATATATATGAGATGCTAATCAAGTGCAAAACCTAGCCCTTCTGAGATGTTTTCACCCTTAGATGCATGATTAAATAGAGTTTTTAATAGTTCTGGGTGAGATATCTGTTGCATCTTTTATAGATTCTTGGTTGCAGGATTATACACTTTCACAATATGGGATGTATTTACTAGATAAATTAATCAATGTGGAAGGAGCCCTTATAATTGTTTTGATACACAAAATAATTTTATTCTTCATGATTCTAAACTACCATGAAACTACCAAATGGATTGACGATCCACATTTGTTGAAGATTCGTGTTATCTTCTTGTTCACATTACTCCTACATAAACTATTTCTCATTGTTCTTACTTATTTGGGAAAATAATATGTAACACTGAAATCAAAATACTTAAAAATATGTGTAGAATAAAAAGAAAAGAAACCATGAAATCAAATTAAGCATATAAAGTAGATAAAAATTAGAATAGTTTCTATGTGAACCCAAGTAATACATGATTAGAAACAAACATTAGAATATAAAGTAGATAAATAAGAAATAATATTTTAAACCCTAAGTGAAGGGGTAACTCATGGGATGATGAATGAATATTGAGTAGTGAGTAGTGATTAAGTCATAAGTAGAGTGCAAAAATATCTTAGGGATAACAAAAGCTAACTAGCATATAAGTATAAAATATATAAGGTAATCATTGAGAAAGGTTGTCATCCATACTAATAATCATGTAAATAATAAGTCACTTAAGATATAACACTCATAATCCTTAAGGTATCTAGGAGAAAGTCAAGAGAGGAGAAAGAAATGATCAAAAGAGTACATTGTGAAAGCTAATATATATGGAAGATACTTATGTATTTGTTATCCAAATAACTCTCCTAGTTACTTGGATAAATTATATTTTCATTCTGACTATAATGTTTCACATTTCAAGTTACGCGTACTCAAGCTTGCTCACTTGGAATAATTTGTGTGGCTACAGTTCTTCCGCACGCCCCATGCACCTTCGTGATTCTCTCTTTGCATTATGCTATCTCCTTCCATTTCCACTTCGCACCTTCCCTTTGTACACCCGCTCTCTTTCCTACCTTGTCGCGCATTACTTGCGCGCACCTCTACATAATTTCATTCCCAAATGGCTAAGTCCCTAACATTCCTCCTGTGCGCTTACATACAATAAAATATGTCATGTATCCATTCTCTATCTATCGCTACGCGCCCTTCCTCATTTGAATGCTCGTGCCCTAATTCCATACTTTCCTTCTATAAGTATACCTTCTTTCCTGATGCACACATTGCATTCACGCACCTGTCCTTCACGTGTGCACATTTGAACCTCTCACTTCCATGCCTTGCACATTATTCTGCGCCAATCACTATGTCACGTCATATGTTAGACTTGAGTGTGATGCACACAACCTATCAAAGCACACCAACAGGGCACAAAATCCTGACAACCAACCAGTTCGTGACACTTGGCATAAATCGACAAATTAGATCAACAATTGGTCTATTTCTTTAGTCTATCTATGCGCACCATGTGTCTTACATGCCTAGACGACTCTGACATCTTTTAACAGTCGTATCTTTTGCTATAAATCCAGCCTTGGTCGGTGCACGCTCGATCTCATTTGAAATCTACTCACATCAGCTGCACACTGGACTATTCAAATTCAAATCTAGGCGGGATTTGGTAGGTAGAAAATAGGAAAATGTCTTTCTGATCATCAATGCACACATCTAATTGAGCCCAACCACCAGATTTCTTCAGATCTTACCTTCTTCCTTCTTCCACACAGCAAACAGACATGGGGAAGCGCATCTAACAGCCTTGCAGGTGGATTTGTAGGCATTTATCACTTATTGTTGGTGGTTGAAAATTTGAATCCAAGTTTCCCTCCTTTTCTCCTTCTCTTCTCTCCTTATTCTCTTATAGATAGTAGAGTTTTGCTTTGTAAAAAGGATCCCTCTCTGTTGTAACGACACCATGCTAAAATGGTGGCTGACTTCCCATGGGTCTTAGACCTTGGCATGGTATTTGTAATGTATTCTCACATCCTACCATGAGTGTAAATGATTGTGTGTCCCTTAAGCAATAAAATCATGTTTTGTGGAACTCTTGTCTTCCCTTTCTCATTTTCATTGCATCTTGCCTCTTTTTTTGCATTTTCTAGCATGTTGTGCATATTCCCACTTGTAGTCCCCATGTTCATGTGTTGCGCATGTTGGAATGCCTAGCCCATGTGTTGATCTATGGCGTGCGTCGTCCACCCTTTTCTCCTATGCCCTCTCTATTTCCTTTGTCACTCGTGGAGAGTGATCGATCCCTTCCTTGGTGCTATTGCCTTCCTTAGCTTAGGATTTCCC
This sequence comes from Taxus chinensis, assembly GCA_019776745.2. Classification (NCBI taxonomy): domain Eukaryota; kingdom Viridiplantae; phylum Streptophyta; class Pinopsida; order Cupressales; family Taxaceae; genus Taxus; species Taxus chinensis. The sequence goes on along the minus strand of CM034146.1, from coordinate 260,428,691 downwards.
CTTTCTACACATCCTTATATTCTTGGTCCCTTGACATATTTAGTGTAGGATTTTCTTTCAGCATTAGGATTAACAATAGCATTAAAGGTAGGTAGAGGAACCGACCTTCTTCGGAGATCTGTCCTAAGCGTGCAAGGTCTCACAACTTGGGGACGGTTCCATTGTGGTCTCAAACAACTCGACTCTTCCGGATCCATGACGCGGGTGCAATTTTGACGACCAACAATATGGATGGAATAAGAAATTATCCTTAAACCCTAATTCATATCTCAATTCTAAGATTCCTAAAAGGAGATGAAGGATATGAAGGAAATGTGAAAGACTCAAAATATATCCTTCCTACTAAGGGGATGTAACACTATGAAAAGGAGGGAATATGGATTGAACAAATGTGAAAACAAGTTCTTTACAAAAATCAAGACATGTTAATTAGAGGAAAGACTAGTTACTTTTGACATCAAGGAGTGAAGGAATGCAAATGTGTAGGCATCAGTAGAGACAAGCTAATAAAGTACAAGGATGCCCCATATCATATGTATGATTAAGAATACAATTCCTACCTCACCTTGACATTTTCCATATTCCTTAGGGCTTCACATAAGGAACTATAGGCTACTACGATGATTTGGAACTGGCATAATAAATTAGGAGGTACTAAATTATAAAATATGAGACCTCCTACCCTAGTCAAAAAACCTACCACAACCCAAAGGAATTAAATATCCAAAATGGTGCCAATTTTTGAGTTCGAGCCTTTTAACCAAAATAAGAGACATGCAAAATATGATAATATCATGTATTCTATATTTGTTATCAAATTTTTTCTTGTAATAATTACCCTTTTCTATTTCCTTTTATTGGTTTTTGTCTTTGATAATATGGTTTTTAAATTTTCTGTTTTTATTTTCTTTTGGATTTTATAGTTCCTCCTCTATAAAAATTTAAAAGGTTGATTAAATTGGCATAAAATATGAGTATCAAAATATATCCAACACCTAGCTACTATAAAGGAGAAGCTACAAACCATGATGCTTAGATAATCTAAAAAATGCACTAAATAAAATAATGTTATCTCAATAACTACCTTGGTGGGATCGATAAGAGGTGTGCTAGTAACATGGTAGATAATTATATATTACTTGGGATTCCCCAAACATGATGCAAAAAAAGTGATGATAAAATGAAATTCACCGTTAATAATTGCACCAGGCAAGAGTAGGTAAAATTTGAATGGAATACAAGTAGATAAGATGACTACAAGCGTTGAGCTAAAGAAAGCACGCCTGAATCGAGTAGAAAAAATAATAGTCTCAATCACGTTTCTTTTAATATCTAGGAGGATGAATATCTAAGGTTGGGAGCTAAATGTAACATGTCATCATAGTGGATCAACATTTTTTAAGAGGTCCTAAAGATCTTACTGTTGGAGTGATTGTATTCACACCACTAAGTGGTTTGGGTTATTTTCAAACCTACGTATTTTTAGTTGTGTTCACACCAATCACTTAAGATAACCTTATTTTGGGAGTATAGTTGTTTTATTAAAAATCTTTATTTTTATTTTTATTCTCGTATATGTGGCTTGAGAATACTTTTAGGGATTTTAGTACTCCATAATATTAGCTCTCCACCTTATTTTCTAGTTGAGGAAAACTTTTTGTTAGCCTATATTATGAGGACTCATTCCTTATAAACATAATTTGGGTACATTTGTATATTGTTGAGACCTAATAATGTGAATACTTATATTATTTGATCCTACTTTGTTGTGTGTAATGAGTTTTTGTGTTATGTAATGTTTTTAAGTGTGGTGCCCACATTTTACACACACAATTACAACCGTAAAATACCAGGATAATTTTTTTTGACTTACATTACTCACTACACACAACACAACAAGGGATCCAAGTACTGAAACTCGACTCACGCTACAATCACATAGGTCATCGACTCACATAGACACGAGAGAACAACATTGGCATGTCAATGTGACACTTTTCCCAATGAGCGAATACTAGCAATGCCCCAACCACATAAAGAAGACCCAAGGATAGGAAAACCCACACACATCATTTCCTTAATTATATTTTAGTTACGATTAACACTCTAAGTACATTATTGTGCAAGGATAAATTTATCATTTTTCCACCTGCAGATTCTTAAGTTAATACCATGGTTAGATTATCATTCACCCCTTTATAGTTGGTTTCTTATTCTTTACAAAAGTTTCCATAACTTGCATACTTATTTGGCTTAGTTCAAATGCATATAAAATACTTAATTATCTTGTTCTTATGTGAAGAATATTATTCTCGAACATATGTTCAATGTCTACCTTTTTACTCTTACAACCCATGTGAATGTGACTTGGTGTCCATATAGCGATATTAGGATTTAACGGAGATTTAAAACATGAGATAGCTTTTTACCGAAAAACATACCTCGATCACGGGTTAGCTATTTCTCTACCATAGTTATTCTAATTCAATGACTTGTGAAATTCCATTTTGTTTTATACATGTATTTTGTTTTCTCAAAGGTTGAACACCCCAAGGCAATTCATATTCTCTGAAACAAAAGAGTATTGTTAAATCGAGATATAAGGTCTCCAAGAGAGGCATTATTCCGAACCTCAAATCTCGTTTTTACTCTTATATGCTTTATTTTTTACGTCACATTATGGCCTTATTATTAACATTGTCTTGTAAAAGGAGATACTAAGTATTTTTCTAACCTCTTGAAGACATATATGATTAAGAGACTTGAAGCTACACACAAACGCTAAGTTAACATCTGAGTCAACTGTGGTTTAGATTAGTTCCAACATCACCTAAGGGTCTACCCCTCAACTATATAAGAGATTTAGTCGAGAGGACATGTTTATGCTAAACCACCTTCATGAAAGGACCAAGGTGTTATGTTGAGAGAAACCAAGGTAACACATTTAGCTGCGTGGAACTAAGGAGTTCATTAACAAGAGTTTAAGGCCTAGAACAACTAAGTCACAACCTTCATCCATGTTGTCTGGATCCAACAGGGTTTTCACTCGATGAAGAAATTTGATTTTAAATATATCTTCGGATGACAAGGTAGTCCACTAGGCTACGAAGGAGGAGTTAGCTCTACACACTCCAAGAAAAGTTTGACTTTGTCACCCCTAATAGACTGGTTTAAGACAATTTCACTAAACATACTAACTAAGACGATAAGCCCATTCTCGTGTTCTTGCTTACTCAAGCTAGGGGATTTCCATCGAGAGTAAAGATTAAGTTCATCCTACGGTTTTCAATGTCTTCTACGGTAAGGAGTATCACACAGGAAAAACAAATTATGCTCCGATATTGAATAAGGGTAGAGTGTTTTGATTTAATTATCTTTATTACATTTACAAAGTATGAATGCACAAGATGACTCATTAATCATTTATTGAACACTAAATATGCTCTACAAGATATTACTTAAAATTCATTTTCCGTATGTAAATATCAAACCTTTTTACCAGGTGTACTATAAATCAAAATTGAACTATGATTAAATGCACATTTCCTAGATGTCCTTGAAACTATCATTTCAAACATATCAACAAATGATCAATTATAACCTTATGTAACATGAGACTACATTATACGTTTATCAATTTAATAATGAACTATATAAATTACAATGATAATTAATGCATTACACAATGTCTTTACGCCACCATTCTTTCATCCTGTAAAAACCACGTGAGCAAGATATCAGCTATAATTCGCTGGCATGGCATCCACCCTAATCTAACATAATTATCATTTTTCAATTTCTTCCCATTTACATATAATAATAATTACAATTTGCAAGCAAGAGAAATTTTTTTAGATACATGTATTCAATGCATTTCATTTCACTTCATTTTGTCAAAAGTTCTATTTAACACAATAGTTACACTGTAGAGTTTTAAACAATTACTTACACGTGTTAAAAGTTTCCAGGGTGGTTTGGCAACACTACAAGGGTCCCGTAGCTTTCTATTTTAACATTTTCTCGCTAGCTACAAAACATTCAAAATGGGCTCGGAGGCTAAGAAACCGCTTCCAAAAGTTATCTTCCGATGAGAACACACACCATGATTAACTGTCTACATATTCCCAGATATACCAAGAGTTCATAGCAACTGATGGAATTGGGAAAAAGTGAACAATTTACGTTTAGCGGCTAGTTTTCCGGGGCTACTGGTCATAGCTGACCCAGTTGCAAATGAAAAAAAGTTATCTCGAGGGCCCAAAAAACCATGTCCATAACTGACGTTCGATGGATGAGCACGCAACGAGACACTTCCTACAAGTTCCCCTATATAACAAAAATTCATCAGAGTCGATGGGATTGAGAACTAGAAAACCATTTTCAAATGGTGACAAGTTTTCTAGAGCGACAAGTCGAAATTGGTCCAGTTTGACCTCATCAAACTACAACCGGAGGCCTACAAAATGGCTTTGCCAAACTATCCATAAAAGTGTTTTTCCCTAAACTGAATGTTCCATGCAATTGTATAATATAAACACTAGAGGTTTGTGAAGACGGGAAATAATTCCTCTATCCAGGTTTCAAATGGCAGTTCAAAACGAAAGCCAACTTTCTAGATTTAACAACTTTCTACTGTAAAACAGTGTAATAAGGCTCCTATAAGAGCGTAATAAATATCTCATATGTTCGTTCGGGGTCAATCCAAAGGTCAAGGTGACTCCATGCATACCAAGGTACATGAATGAAGCTTCACATCTCGTTTTCAGAGTTACGAAGGGTACTTAATGAGTCTCCGAAAAATGCAAAAATTAACTTTTTAAACAGGGAGAAGATCAACTTTATTAATGGGAAGTCAATTTTGGCTTGTCAATAAAACAATATTGAAGCGATCCAGGTGGTTAGGAAGTTTTCTAAATCACCACAGAATGAGGTTGGAAGTTCATGTTTTAATGCAGAAGAGTTATTTTGATTTCATGAGTTACGACACGACATTTCATTGTTTTTACAACAAGTTGAAATAAACATTAACTGTAGTATAATCCTAATACTTTAAAATTCTATTAAGTCGCAAAAGAGAGATAAAGCACGAGAATTATGAGAGGTAAGGGGAGATGAACCATGCTTGAGAGGAACGGAGCTGGTCAAACCTGCAGGCTTCGGTCCAGCCTCTCGTTAGGCACTTCATCAACCAGTTCACGAGCCTTGATCTAACCTCCACCACGTCACACAAACTTCTCGATCACTTGAAGTTTTCCAATAGAATAAGTAGTTGCTTTTGCGTTTCTAAAACCTTTTGAACAGATCCATCATGTGCATATCCTGCAATCCTGGCATTCCATGAGACAACATTTCTTTGAGGCATTCTATCAAACAGTTCACATGCCTTTTCCACAAATCCATTTTGTGCATATCATGAGATCATGGCACTCCATGAGACCACATTTATTTGAGGTATTCTATCAAATAGTTCATGCACCTTCTCAACAAAGGAATAGATGCGGTATTTGTGGTTGTGAATCACCAGTCTTTTCCATACACTGAGCAACAAAGTAACTCATCACGGTGAACACTAATTTGGAATTGTTTCTGCCAGCTTTGTAATATCAAAGAAGGGAAGCATTGTTCAAATTTTGTAGGAGTCATGGTTCCCTAATTACAGAGAGACCACAAAGTTACTGGTAATGTCAAGAAGCTCAGTTTCGAGCTTCCACCCATTATTTTATTTTCCCTCACAATTCTGGCATCCAAAGTGGAAATTACCTGCACACATCTACAACTGTATTCTCTCCATTATGCTTTGGTGGATATCATACCCTACTCCAAAGCTTCCATTTTGGCATAGGCTGGACGTACGCTGGCAAAGAAAACTCAGCAGGTTGGAGACCTGTTTGTTGAACGCATGAAACAGTGTGACTGTCCCTTGAGGAAACCCACGCCTTCTATACACTGCAATAATCGCATTCCATGAGAAGTTGTTTCGTTCTTTCATTTGGTCAAACATTGTAACCACGTCTACCAACGCATTTGCAACTACAATATTTGACAAAACCCCTCTGTCTTTTATGCTTTGATAGTAGTCATGTAGGTCTGGGGCTCATTTTTTATTTTTTTAATGGCAACCACCCAGATCATATATTCAAAAATCAGAGGTTAAAAATTCATAATGACGATTGTGCATGGTAAATTGCAAGCTCTAACATCTTATTACATGGCAACCATAAGTTTTCTAGCCAGAAAACCAGCAAGGGATGTGGAGAAATATACATTCAAAGCTCCAAAGCTTTATTCGTGGCTTAATAATGCAAAAAGAACATCGAACTAGGAGGCTCTAGCCAGCTCATAGAAATAACTGGCGGCCATAAAACCACTAGAAGCCAAAAACCAATGAAGATCTACATGAATGCAACAAACCAAGTAAGTGTGTGGCCATGAGGGTAAGGCGTCCAATATGCTCCGCACACTCAAACTCAAGGAAAAGCATTTCCTTCCCCCAACGCATGGGTTAAAACCAAGGCGTGAATAAAATATTGAAGGCAACAGGTCAGAATTAATTAGAAGAGCTAGAATGGAAAAGAAACAAGGACAAAAAGATGACCACCTCCCAACTTGGATTAAGACCAAGCAAGGGTCAACACATCTTCTCCTTACACAAAATAAATTAATGGAAAATCAGGTTCCCATCCTCCAACGCACTTCCACAACTGACCAAAATTTAATAAAACTAAAGTGTGTAGCTTGCATGGAAAACAAATATGGTGGGATGTCAACAACAGTGGCCAACGTGGGTGAAAGCCTCCAAATTACTCATTAATATATATATATATATATCTATAATACGAGAGGAGACTTGGTCGGCTTCAGGTGGTAGTAATATTATTTCACCTTTAAAATGACAAATAAAACGAGTACACAAGCAAGCTTGGTCGACCAAGGAGGGACTAGAGAGGAGTTTTGAAAATGAATGCAAGACAAGGACCAACCACAGTGTTACAACAAGATACCCTCCTCTTGCGCGAATCGAGGCTCGATCCACAAAGCGACCAATCCAGATAATAAAATTGCTTATCAATAATTAACAATAAATTTGATAACAAATCGATGATCAGATAAAGAAGTTATCATTGATTGATAATTAAAATAATAATATTATTACTATTTATATTACTATTATTATTACGACTTAATACTACTTATTAATCACATTGACAAGGATCAACATACAAGCTTGACTAAAACAATAATAGTAAGAATCGACAATTCAAAAGGAATAATAATTATTATGTAGATGTTCCCTCTAGCTGGTCACGCCCTAACAACAACATCAAGTCATCATTCAAACCACCTATCAAATTCGAGAAAGAGATTTTTCCTTAACAGGGTAATTGAAAAGACGAAACCAACAAGGATCAGCAGGAGCACAACAATGTTAAATGCTTAGCAACATGGTCATTGAAGAAGAAAAAGGACGAGGGACAGGGCATTACATCTTACAAGAGTCTTTAATTGTGTCCCTTAGGGGTGTGGGTTTGGGTTTGAGTGTGTAAGAGGATTTTTATTCCCTCAACCACCAATTTATTTTTCTTTTGAGATTGGGTTTGACCTTGTGTTGTGGAATGGAGGAGAAATGATGTGGTATCCTACATGAAGCCAAATCACCTCTCTCTCCTCTCTTTTCTATTTATTCTAATTTGTTTGAGGATTTGGGGGTTACTTGTTTTATTCGGAGACTTTTACTTTTTGTAGTGCCCACTCCTCTTTGACACTTACTATATTTTGATTTTGATTACGGTTGACTATAGACATATATGTTATTGTATCATTTTGATTTAGCATGATGTTAGATGATAGAGATATTTTGACTATTGATGGATTGTGATTCATAGTATGATTTGTGTGGATTCTTAGAGGCATAGAGAGAGAGACATTTTATATTGATGATGATGATGTGTTGTTAGCACGCGCACACACACACACACACACACACACACACACACACACACACACACACACATATATTACTGACATTCAAAATTCTCATCGTGTTGATTAGGATTTAGCTTTTGAACTAATCTCGTGATCTTGTTTATATTGATAAAAATATAGAATTGAGATGATATTGAAATTTTAGACAAATGATAACATTATTTAGTTGAGATGATGAATTAGTTATATGAAGATGTTTATTGATTAATATGCGTATATTTTATCCTTGATGTATTTAATGTGGCCACGAGGCCGAAGAAGGTATTGTGTGATTTTAGAGGTAATTATATCACAACAATAAAAAGGGGGATTGAAGACCAACCACAACGGAATACTATATGAATACAACGAAGGTCACCATGGAAACTTGTGTAATGTTTGTTGTTTTGTTTTATTTTGTTAGGGGGTCCCTATGGGGGGATGACCTCTAATTGTGACCATGGGCTATGTGTGCAATTATTTCCCTTTCCTTTTATTTATTGTAGAGTATGTGATTTATGTTGTGATGTAATTTATTTAATCATTGTTGATTAATGTGCTTTATATTTAGTAATTTAATCATGTTATTAAGTTATATGTGGATGTGATAAAAGGGTTCATTTATAAGAGTAGTCGGTCCTTTGAATTTTTTTGATTTAAGTTGAGTGTATGTGACTTTGAGTGTTGTACACTCTACCTTACCTTAGAATTTCAGATTTGGTCTTAAGGGCCATTTTTGGAGGCTTTTGGGACAAGCTAAGCTTGTCCCAAACCTCTTAATTTCATATACCAACCCTACATATGGATTGAGGTGTCAAAAATAGACCCCATTATGTGTTTTGTAAGAAAAAATGTGACATTTATTGCACTTTTATTACATGGGTTTTAAATTTTTTCCTTAAGGGGTGTGGTTTTGGATTGTTTGTGTAAGAGGCTTTAAATTCCTCTCAACCACCAATTTATTGTGTATTGAGGTTGAGGTTTGAATTGTGATGTGGAGTTGAGGATAAGTGATATGACATCCTACATAGAGCCACCTCACCCCCCTTTTCACTTTTTCCATATATGTGAGTTTATTTGTTTTTTTGGGGGTTACTTCATTTTTATTTATCCTTTTGTATTTTGGTGTTTGAGAGTTTTGGAGTCCTTGTTGAATATTTGGAGCTTGTTGGAGTTGGATTGAGCTTGAAGGATCTTGGTGTGTGACTCTTTGATCAAGTTCTACTATGGAAAGGTAAGAACTACACCCTTGTTTTAATTGTTTTCTTTTATATGTGTATACTTGTGTGCAAAGGAATGGTTTGTATGCTTGTTAGGTTCATGGGTAGAATGCCTAAGTATGGAGTAGGATAAGGCTATGGGGATTTTATTTTAGGGAGGAATAATATTTTAATTCATGTTTTGGAAGGGAGTTGGGTTAGGTGCCCCACCTTGGATCAGAAAATGCTTCTTTTTCTTACTTGGTTCTTTTGAGGGAGACATAAGAGATTGTAGGGAGGCATAAGAGAATGTGGGAGGCATAAGAGGATCTTGGGGGAGACATTATAGTTGTGTAGGGGTTTGAGATATATTTTGGAGGGTTTTAAGGTGGGCATTTAATCCCATTTGGAGTCATAAGTGATCTCCTCATAGATCCTTGCTCCATTGGCTTTACATTTTCAAGCCTTGTGTATTTTGATAGTTTCATGTTTTGATTGTATCTTGTGTTAAATGTGTTTTGAAATAGTTGTGAAATTTTTTATTGTGATGTGGAAGCTTTGTGATAGTTTCTATGAGTTGGATCCATCCTTTATTACATTTTGGTTGGGGCTCAGGGGCCAATGAGGAGGATAGCTTCTTCTCCTCATTGGATTATTGGTTGGGTGGAGAGTGTTGCTTCTCCTCCATTTTTGGTTGTTGTGATTGAAGTAAAGGCATGTTGGAGATCTTGTTTGAGATTTGGGATTTGGAGCATTTGTTGAAGTAAAAAAAACCCTTCATTGTATAAATTTTCTTGCGATTCCCACTTAAGGTGGAAGACTTGTAGACTTGTATTTAAAATAAAAGTTGCTTTGCAAGTTTTATTTACCAAGTTATAATATCATATTTGAAGGAAGTTCATTAAAGAATGTGTCTTTTCTTTCTCTTCAAATTAGTTATATGGAAAAGAATGAATTAAATAGATATCATGTTTAAATTTTACCTTGTGTTGAAAGAAAGGAAAGTTGCAAGTCTTAATGTTTTGATCACAATGTGGATTGGGATGTTGTCATAGCCTTATTCTGGGTTGAAACAATTAAACACTCTTTGGTTTTGATATATTTAAAGTTAAAGTTATCCTTTGATATCTATTGTATTTTATATATTCATTTTTAGAATTCTCTAGCCTACACAGTGACCGGCACTTGACAGTCTTAACTGGCGTCAGTGTACTTAGTACCAACATCGATCACTGGTTCATATTGTAGGATTTAAAATGTTAACTCGAAGTTTAGTTATCAACTTAAATGATATCATGACTTGTACTTCAACCTTAAATTTAATGAATAATTGTTGGAAAATTCATTTAGATAAGTGTGAAACAAAAAATGTTGAAGATACGTTAAAATTTATAAAATAAGCTCATCTACAATAATCGGTGTCAGCCATGAACTAGCATTGTCATTCTTGTGAAAGAAATTGGTCACTGGATATTGCACCAATTTCAGTTCTACAAGCTTGATAGTTATTTATTACGCCCTTGTTTATATCAGATGCTTCTAAGACTGTTATACTTTCTTAAATATGAATAAGAAGTTGCTCATGGAATTAATCTGTTACCCCCTACATTTAAAACAATATTCTAAAAACTTACCATTAACACATGAACCGACACTAGTAGTAGAATTGACGTCGGTAGCACAGTGGTTACCGTGGTTTGTCAAGAGACCATCATCGGTCACCTGTGCATGGTTTTTTTTCTAAAAATGCATTTCTGGCCAGACCATTGGTTCTTATGGATCTAGACTTCACCTAAAAGTAGATCCAGCTTGTGAGGGAAGTTTATGCTTGTTTGGACTCATACTCCAACCTGCATATAGGGATTTAAATTCATAAAACTCTTGATCTAAAAAATGGGGTTTTTCCACATCAAGGAAAACAAAAAGGAGAACTAATCAACAATAGATCTCAAATCGAATCTAGGAAATATGCTTGCATTACAATAAATAACTAAAAATACATGATTAAATCTAAGATTCAACTATGCTAAAGGATGAGCCAAATGGATGGAATCCCGTTCTTATTACACATTGGCTCCAAGAAGACTCCTTCATGATTTTCCCTTGATCCATGGCATCCACTCCTTCAACCTGCAAACCAAAGAGAAATAAATGAATGAGGTTAGGGTAAGAAATGCTTAAGAAGACTCCCTTAAGGATGATTAAGGATTCTTCTAGGTAGATCTAATCTTGTGGTCCCTATTGATTTGATCCAAGAGTTAAGAATCAAACCTACAAGTGTTAGGTGAGAATACTGATATTATGGTTGCGAATTTTAAATAAATCAAATGTATGTGTAAATGGGTGAATGGGGCTACTTAGGGCTCTAGTGGATTAAGTTAAAAATGTAATCCTTATAGTAGGTTTTAGTGAATGATTCAATGGACATTAAAGAAAATAATTTAAGAGAACTAAGGTAACTAAAAATAAGGGTTTATTAAATTGGGTTGAATGTTGATTCCCAAAAGGGAAACTAATTAACTTAGTAAGAGAAATTGATGGACACTTATCTAGTGATTATAATTAAATTGACATTAGATTAGGATTAATAATATTTAATTAATAATCTAGACTGGACCTATCCTATGAAATGTAACATTGCTGGTAGGAATTAATTAAACACATATTAGGGTTTGACATCCTTGTAACCTTTTTTAAAACAAAAAAAATTACAACAAATTTCTAGATAATTATTTAAGGATTAATATGGTTTTTAAACATCGAATTTGTGGGCGTTACACTTGGTATCAGAGCCACGGGTTCAATGATAGGACCCTAGGCACCCTTGGAAGCATAAGACATAACAAGGAAACTTAGTGAAACTATAAACCTAGATCACACAACTTGCATGATATTTTAAATGAAGAAAACCTAGAAAACTGAAACTGAACCTAGAATCATAAACTAACTCTCGCCTTGGTCTATGCAGGAGGCACGAACCAGACAAGGGGTTCTTGAACATAGAACTAGACTTACCACCCCCATATCAGGTAGTAGAAACCATATTGCCTCAGATACTTCATAAATTACAGGATGTTAATGCCACTATACACGAAGGATCTTTTATCCAATTTTGTCCCCTGGAAAAAAATTATCAAACACGATCTTACACTAGAGAAATAAAGAGGTGGGTTTAGTCAAAATAGAGCCTAGAGTGAGTTGGCCATTGAAAACTCTAAGGAACTGTAGAATATGCCACATGGATCATTGGCGCAACTCGAAGGGAAAAATATGAAGCGGAGTCCCCAAGCGAGCGCAAGCCTCTACGTGGCCAGAGTCTAAAAAAGTTACACCGGCTGTTGAAAAATATTAACAGGGGAAGATCCAGCAGAAGCCACCATGCGTCCCAATGGTGCACATCCAAAAGTAAAGTTTAAAGCAGGGTCTCCAAATGTGCATAGGGCCTCCACGTGTCTAGGGTCCAACAAGTTGCTTGTAAATGGGTGGGAAAGACAGAGTCGACTGTTGAAAATTCCAAGGCCAGCGGAAGGAGCTGTCATCACCAATCCGGCACTATGATAATTCTTCACCGGGAACTCCTCGTGCTATGATCATTTACTAATGCACAGGCTTTAGTTTGGTGGATGTAATCTGGAAACAAAACAACAACATAACACAAGAGTACCATCGACTATGATAAGACAAAATGATGACAAATCTGAAATATCAAAGTAAATTATAATATTAACATGAAACTATTACAATCTCACCCATGAGGTACTTCAAGTGTTATTGACTTCACTTGCCTTTCACCAAGACTATGGAGAAACTTTACAATTACACCTCTTAATGGCTTCTTCAACACACCTTTAAACTGATGGCTTCCTTCGCACACTTCCTACAATATTTCTCACTACTTCCTTCTATGCTAAATGAGGGGGGTAGCCTTTCTATTTATAGAACTTCCAGGCTTATCCATCTTATCTCTAAGATAGGATAAGAAATCCACTCTGACGAATCATATTCCATACCTTAACTCTTATCTGTACATGTAAGATTATCTTCTAAGATAAGATAAACCTTATCATTTTACATGGGTTCCACATTTTTAGACTTTTTACAAATTAAATACACAAAATATTTATGACCTCACTCCTTGTCCTTATTACCAATATAATATTTCTAATTCCTAATCACGTAGACCCTACTTCTCTAATTACCCAAACTTTGACATTTTAACATTACCGGACCACTTACGACAAATATTTACTTTTTACAACATTCCTATTGTACTTTGACTGTTACCGTACTCCACATTATTGGCGGCACCGTACTGACGGCACCGTTATCTTCTATTGGATGCTACTACTAATTATACTTAACAACATCATATTCCTAATACATACATTAATGAAATAGAAATTACAGAGGAAAATTTTAGTGTCGACAGAGCCACATGTCATCTCGACACAAATTTAGAGGTAAGATCCAAATGGCAGACCCCAAAATAGCGCCATCCCTCCACATGGTTAGGGTCTGAGAAAGGCTTCACCAGCCATTGAAAAGTCCAAGCTTGGGATAGGCTAGCAGAAGCCTCCACGTGCCTCATCGGCGGAACTTAAAACGAAAAATCTGGAGGTAGGTCCCAAACAAGTGCCAACCCTCCACATGTCTAGGATCATACATAGTGTCTCTACCAAATAGTAGGGCCCCTTACTCACCCAAAAGAAACAAGGCAGGTTGTGTTCACTTGAGACCTGAATCGGCTAAGTGTAAAACAGGGCCAACAGAAACCTCTAAGTGTCTCTTCGGCATACTTTTGGTATGGTGCTCAAAAGGGTAGTCCCCAAACGAGCGTGAAGCCTCCACATGTCTAGGGTCTGATGAATTTGCTCCACCAAAACATAAAGGAAACAGAGCAGACCCTTAGATGATGCCAAGTATCCAATCGACGTAACTCGAAGAGTGAAAGGAGGGGGGCGAAATCTTAAAATGCGTGGAGCTGCCACGTGGATCTTGCATGGATTGAATATTTTAAATATTATGATCCCACGTTAAATGCCTGACCCTAACCTTAAGATAACCATATATTTCGACTGGTAACTCAAATGGGAGTGAGAGAGGACTTTTTAAAAGGCTCTCGACGTCTGCTACTCACCTACCACCATAATGAAAAATGTAGTCTGCCATTTCTGAGGCTGTCAGGCTACTCACCTACCACTATAATTAACTATGGGCATCCTTTCTTGCCTAACAAGGAATACTAATGGAGGGATGGGTTTTGTAGCGAAACCCATCATTGTTGCAGGGGAATTCATTGCTCTTTTTGGGTGGTTAAACAAAGATTCATATTTCTTCTATCTCCTTTTCTAGTTATTCCTATATATTGTAAGAAGGGGAATTTTTCTAGAGTGTGGATAGTTTTTCTTTGAGCCCTCCCTTCTTCTCTGTTCCGTAGGTGAATTTGTGGAGTTTCAAACCTCCCATTCAAATTGTAATGCAATTTCTACATCTTGGCTATTGTAATGCAATGTATCAATTTTGGAGCAATAAGATAAGTCTTTGGATGATTTCAACCCTCTCTTATTTTCATTGTATCCACCTAGTCCCTCATTATAGTTTGGTTATCTGTGTATGGTGGTTGTGTTATAGTTTCAATGGATTGTGTTTAATTGTAAAGTAGGTGTCTAACATTCCTTTGGTGTATCACCCTTGTTAGTTTAGATTTTATTTCTTGCATCTCCTTAACCCTGTCTCCTTGGAAAGATAGAGTAGGTTTTAGAGTAGATCCTCTGCAATATGAATTTTTGCACTTGAAAAGAGGAACAGGAACCGAACTTCATCCAAAGATATCTCTTGATTTGTAAAGTCCCACACTTTGGGAGAAGCTCCATCTTATGCAATCACACTGAGAGTCTCAACCCTTCGAGTTGCAGACATTCAGGGGTGCTGTGATTCATCATGAACAGTTTTGGCACACCCGATGGGACTAGAAGTCTTCATTTTTATCGCAGCAAGATTGATGTGAACTTGCTATGAGTTCCTAGCTTGTAATAAGCTCTTAAATTGCACATCTGGTGGCTCTAAAAGAGGCATAATCCATTAGTTTTAGAAGTCTAATCTTGTCAACTTCATGAGAAGAATACAAAAAAGGTCAAGAACTAGAGAGGAGGGGCTGTTTGTTTATCTACATTTATCCCCAGATAGAGGAAGAAGGGGAAGAAGAGCTCAAAGGTATCTATTTCAACCAGGAAGAACCTTGAAAACACCTCCACTTGGTAGGCCTTTTATTCAATCTACTAGAGTCCTCTAACCAATCAGGATGGCACAACCCAACCCCTACGCAAAATTCATTGGCAGCAACTCGCTGGCTCTCAATGCACAAAATCAAGTTCCAGCTACAACACTGAAGAGCATTCCATATTTTACTGGAGAGAAGCAGATGATTCTGATTGATCACATCCAAGTTATTACAAATATCTGTGTAATTCATGAGATTGTTAAAATGGACATAGATGTGAAGTTGTTTGAATCCTCTTTTAAGGGTAAAGATTTGTAGTGGTTCAAAAGTTTAACCATGGGATCCATCCAAAATTGGGACCATTTATGCAGAGCTCTCCACAATCAATTCGGAGAAAAGGGGGATAATATGTCCTTGTTGGAGCAGTTGACAACAATCAAGAGGGCTCCTAATGAGTAGTTGACCGACTTCAACTTTAGATTCCAATGAACTTGAGATAGGATTCCGTTGGCCGTGAGACCAACAGATGAAGATGCTTTGCTATACTTCCTTAAAGCTTTAAATTCTGATATTTCTATGATGATTTAATCCATGGGAGGTAGAAATTTACCCACAACCTATAACATTGCTATTAGAGCTAAAAATTGTTTAATTCAGGTTGGTAAACTTACACCTAGGCTGCCTATGACTCTATATCTAGAATTAGGAGCTCCTAACACTAGTCAAACACCAAAGCTGAATCCCATTCCAGCCCCTAGGAATCAAAGCAATAGTGAAGCTTATACTTCTTCAAGTAATTCAAAAGTGCTACAAGAGGTTACGAAACAACTATAGAACCTAGGAAATGAGCTAGTGATTATCAAGAGATAGATCGCTCAGGGTTCTAGACTATATCAGCCTCCAGCTCAGTATCAAGCTAGGCCCCCATATGAGGAAAATAGACCACCATATCAGGCCAAAAATCAAAACCAGAACCATGGACAACCTCAAGCTTCCAGGCTATTCTAACCATATGATCCAAATGCAGCTTCAACATCAATAGCCTTGATTCCAACACAAAACAACATAGCACAGGAGTACGACTAGTCTTACCCCTGCAATCTACCTCAAAATCAATCAATTTGTTTCAATGGTGCTTTGAATCAAGATCTTATGGTGACAAAAAATGGTATGGAACGGGAAATCGAACAAGAAGGAAATCAAAAAGAGGAACCTCCAAATGAGACCACACTTATCAACTGGTAGGTTGAAGATTTCTGTGGTATAAATCAATCCCCTTCTCAAAGTGTAGCAGCCAATACATGGTCCAAGAAAAGAAATATTGGATAAGGAAATTAATCCAATTCAAATGTTCTGCAGCCTCCTACTACTCCACAAGGTGTTAACAATCAAAGTTCCGCTCTCAATGTGCAAGGTCAGCGCAAGCCACCTTGTAGACTAGCTCAAGCGCCAATTAGAATAGCCCATGCACAAGAGAAGAATGTGTAGAGAAAGGGTCAACATAAAGATTTCTCATCTCCAATCAACATTATTGAGAAAATGAGAAAAAAAAATGTAAACATCTCAATGTGGGAGTCATTGGCTATCCCAGAACAAAGAGACCTATTGAAAGCTACTATGGAAAAATTTTCAGCATCAAATCAACCACCCAATCAACAAGAAAAAGTGCTCACCAACGCATCTCATCAAGAAGGAACCTAGGGAGGTGACCAAGGTAAAAATCTGAAGCCCCCACCATTCTATGTCTCATTGATCATTGGAGAGAAGTTAGTACATAATTGTATGATTGATTCGGGAGCAAGTAGCTCGGTCATGCCAAAACAAATAGCCGACCGGTTGGGTCTTCAATATGAAGTCATCTCAAAAAGTGTGGTGCAATTGGATGGGAAAATGGTAACAATGGTTGGAGTAATCAAATATTTGAGCCTCACATTATGTATGCATGTCCCAATGTGACCATCTTGCAAGATGTATCAGTCATAGACTTACCACCACTCTTTGCATTGTGCTTGTCAAGAGACTTCACTGCAAAAATTGATGGATATCTATTAGAAGATTGGTCACACATGCTATTTAGAATAAGGTATGGAGCTAAAGCTACAATCAGATCCAAGCCTATTGTAAACTTTCACGTAGAGCCTCATACACCGAGTCTAATTAATGCAAATTTTTCAACATTTGATTAAGAGGATTATCCAAGCACCCATGAGGAAGCTACCAAAATCGGATGCATTCCAGACTTGACTCTTGATGGGTGGGTAAACAAGAGACATGATTTTGACCGTTACAAAGAAAGGGAGGAATATGAACTAAGAGTCTATTGTTTACATGAAGAGAATCAACCTCTTCCTAGCATCACCAAGCTAGACTGCAAAGATGATAACAAAGTATGGCACTTATTATTTTATGTCTCAAGAATTGGAGAAGGTGCCAGAGGAGGAGCTATGCTCATTTCACCACAAGGTACAAAATACTACTCAGATTTCCATTTCAATTTTTCTTGCTCAAACAACACAGTTGAGTATGAAGCCTTAATCCATGGATTACATCATGTAAAAAAGAGAGGCATTAAAAACTTACAAGTATTTGGTGATAGTGAGATAATTATGAATCAATTCAGAGGACAAAATGCTACCAAGAATGACCTAATCAAGAGCTAAAAAAATAGGGTATGGGACCTAATTGAAGACTTTGAATCTTTTAACATTGTGTCTATACCAAGGAAGGAGAATTAAGCTACAAATAGGTTTGCAGCAGTTGGAGAAACATTTGATGTGGTCAACAATATAAATAGAGACAAATTGCAACCACATATCCATGTGATTATAAGGCCAACATTTCCAGAAAATAACACAAGATGGAAAGTGTTTGAAAATGATCAACAGATCATCAATTTCTTGTAAGAAGAGGCTGAATTCTCAGCTAGGAATCAAGATAAATTGGAGTAGAAATACGGGGACCAAGTAGTGCAGCTGCAGAAAAAGAAGCTTCCAAAGGGTTTTGTGACATTGGAATCTATCTTCAACCCGAATGACCAGTTTCGGAAGGAGAAGGTAAACATTCAGGTGAAGGGTGAAGATTTAGAGCCTATCTCAATAGATGAAGGAAAGACATTGTAAATTGGAAAGGTAAGTACCCAACAAGAAAATAATGAATTCGTTCAACTTTGTCAAGAATTCCCAAATGTCTTTGCATGGACTTATAAGGATTTAAGAGGTTTTGACCCAAATTTGGCACAACACACTATTGAGCTGGATCTGGGATCTAAACCTATCAGATAGAAGCAAAGGGAGGTAAATCCTCACATTGAACCTCTCATGAGGAAAGAGTTGAACAAGCTGATTGAAGTGATCATCATCTTCCCTATCAAACATTGAAGTTGGGTTGCAAACTTGGTGCCGATGAGAAAGAGAAATGGGGAGATTAGATTATGCGTAGAATTCTGAGATACAAATAGAGAATCACTTAAGGATCATTATAAACTTCCATCGATGGAACAAATATTGCAGGTGGTAGCTAGTTCTGAAAGGTTTTTCTTGTGAGACGATAATTCGGGATACAATTAGATAATGATAAAAGAAGAAGATAAGTTCAAGACAACCTTCACCATGAAATGGGGCACACATGCTTATAAGAAGATGCCATTTGGATTTTTAAATGACGGAGAAAAATTTATGTGAGCTATAGATATGGCATTCAAAGGATTAATCATCAAGATAGTGCTGATATATGTAGATGATATCACTATGTTCTCAAAGAATGCAAAAGACCACCTCTTTCACTTCAGGTAAGTATTTTAGAGGTGTAGAAGGTTTGAAGTGTCATTAAATCCCAGGAAGTGTGTATTATTGGAACATGAGGGAAAATCATTGGACCACATTGTCTTAAGAGAAGGGTTAACAATTGATCCTGAAATATTGGAAGCCATCTGAACAATTCCATTGCCACACCATAAGAAATATCTCTAAAGCTTCTTGGGAAGGATAAACTTTGTTTGTAGATTTGTGATTAATTTTTCCACTCTTGTTAAGCCTTTAACCATGATGTTGAAGAAGAGTCTTGCATTCAAATGGACAACAGAAGGAAAAGAGAATTTTGAGGCTATCAAGAATACAATTTCACAAGCTCCAAATCTTATTAACCTAGACTTGTCAAAGGACTTCAGGCTGTATGCTTTTGGAGGATCAGACACAATCTCACCTATCTTGGTGTAACTGAATAGAGAAGGTTCAGAGAAACCCATAACATTCTTCAGCTAAAACACAGAAGATTATGAAGTAAGGTATTCTTTCATTGAAAATCATGTCCTTGCTATAGTTAGGAGTTTGAAGAAGTTCAGACACTTGGTCTTGAACAATAAGATTAAATTGCTAGTGTCTCATGCTAATGTCAATGAATTTTCCTGAACAAGGATTTGAACGAGAAATGTGCAAGATGAATCACTCGTGTCATGGAATATGACATTTAAATAAAGGTCACTAAGCTGGTCTGTGGAAAAGGACTATGCGAACATCTACCCTTGAGTCAACATGTTGAATTAGGTGATGAAAAGGAAGTTGTTTGGTACTACAAGATGGTTAGGAACAAGTGAATGATAATGTTCCTATTCATTGTTGGACTCAAAATATGATACATTTCCTACAGATAGGACTATGCCCTCCAGAAATGAGCAAAGCAAAGAGGAGATACTTCAGATTACAAGCCATTCCATATGTTCTTGTTTATGGTATTTTATTCAAGATGGACATTAATGGTGTTCTCCTGAGATTCATTGGAACATATCAAATTGGGATATTGTTACAGGAGTTTCACAACAGAGAGGACGGAGGTCATTTTTCCCCATCAGTAACAACCCTCAAAATAATTAAGGAAGGTTATTATTGGCTCACAATGTTTAGTGATTGCTACACATGGATCAAAAGGTGCAAAAAATGTGTGTTCTTCACGGAAAAAAAAAGGTTAGCAACACTTCCAATGCATCTAATCTAAATGAACCAACCATTCATGCAATGGGGATTAGAATTCATTGGGGTCATCAATCCAAATTCCAGCCAAGGTCACAAGTGGATACTTACAGCAACGGACTATTTCACGAAGTGGACTGAGGCGGTAGCACTCAAGGAGGCCAACGAGTCTAGCATACTAGACTTCTATAAAGGAATAGTGACTAGGTTTGGTGTACTAGCCACTATCATATCAAACAATGCCTTGGCATTCCTTGGTTCCAAGATCACATAATGGGCTATCAAGAATGGAACCTATTTGAGCACCTCTTCAAACTATTATCCGCATGGTAATGGACAAGAAGAGTCCACAAATAAGAATTTACTAAGAATCATAAGAAGAACTCTTAATCAAAACTAGAGGACGTGGCATACCAAGCTCAAATCAACATTATGGGCTGATAGGATCACACCAAAGAAGTCTACATGTAATCCCCCTTACAAGATGGTCTATGGGAAAGAGGCAGTGTTTCCTATATCGTTAGAGCTCCCCACATTAGAACTCGTAAAGCAACTGGAATTATCTGAGTTTGAACCAATGGAGGCAAGATATGTAGAGCTGATGGAACTAGAAGAAATAAAAGAACATGTAGTTCAAATGATGGAGAAGGATCAGGCCTTAGTCAAAAGATGGTTTGACAAGAAAGAGAGAACAAGGGCCTTTTAGGAAGGGGACCTAGTTCTATAGTGGGATGCAGATCAGGAAAAACCAAGAAGAAATTCCAAGTTTGATGCCATTTGGAGTGGCCCCTACATGGTCATAGGATGTAAAAGTAGCAATGCATTCCAATTTTCTACATTGGATAGAGAGGATATTCCGATTCTAGTTAACGGAATCTATCTTAAACATTGCTACTGAAAAGAGAGGTTTCACCCTTGTAAATATTAGCCTAGGATTTCAATTCCTCCAAGTGCGTATGCACATTGTCTCACTGTAATATAGGTTTCAGTTTCCCTAAGTGATTTCACACAAGTTTTTTCACTCCAAGGTTGTATCATTGTACAATATGATGTGCTTCCAAGTAAATGTTGTAACAGTCCATTTTAGCAACAAATGAAAACACTAGGTCAAGAAAATTATCTACTCTCATAAATCTCATCTTCAAGATTTTCTTATGAAAATTGAGAGCGCGGATGACGGGGTAGGTTAAGGGTCACCAAGTAAAAACGTCAGGTTCAAGTGTCAAGAACAGGATCCGTATCAGGCTATCATTCATGACTCCATGCCTAATGGATACTTTGAAGGCTACTAGTCTCTTCATCTGGTAGGCAGATGTCCCTGTGAGTCACTAAATTGTTATCTAATTTTTCCCCGGGGAAAAATTGATCAAAAATGACATTACACCAGAGAAACAAAGAGGTCGGTTCATTCAAAATCGAGCCTAGAGCGAGTTAGTTGTTGAAAAATATAAGGAACCGAAGAAGATGTCCCATGCCTCATTGGTGCAACTCAAAGGGAAAAATCCAAAGCGAAGTCCCCAAGTGAGCACAAGCCTCCACATGGTCAAAGTCTAAAAAAGTTGTACCGATTGTTGAAAAGTCTTAACATGGGAAGAGCTAGTGGAAGCCTCCACGTGTCCCAACGACACACCTCCAAAGGTCAAGTTCAAAGCAGGATCTCCAAATGTGCGTAGGGCCTCCACGTGTCTAGGGTCCAACAAGTTGCTCCTAAATGGGTAGGAAAGATAGAGTCATCCATTGAAAAGTTCAAGGCCAGCAGAAGGAGCCATGTGTCAAATCAGTGCAACTTCAGAGGTAAGATCCGAAAGGTAGACCCCAAACAAGCGCCAACCCTCCATGTGGTCAGGGTCTGAGAAAGGTTTCACCATCCATTGAAAAGTCCAAGCTTGGGACAGGACAATAGAAGCCTCCACGTGCCTCATCGAAGCAACTTTAAAAGAAAAATCTGGAGGCAGGTCCCAAACAAGTTCTAGCCCTCCATGTGTCAAGGATCAGACATAGTTTCTCCACCAAATAGTGGGGCCCCTTACCCACCCAAAGGAACGAGGCAGGAAGTGTTCACTCGAGACTTGAATTGGTTAAGTATAAAACAGGGCCAACAGAAGCCTCCACGTGTCTCTTCGTTGCTCTTTTAGTATAGTGCTCAAAAGGGAAGTCCCCAAATGAGTGCGAAGCCTCCACGCGTCTAGGGTCCAATGATTTTTCTTTGCCAAAACACAAAGCAAACATAGAAAACCCACAAATGATGCCAAGTGTCCAATCGGCACAAGTACAGGAGTGAGAGGAGGGGGTTGAATTCTTAAAACATGCGGGGCTGCCACATGGATCTTGTGTGGATTAGATCTTTTAAATATTGTGAACCCATGTTAAACGCCTGACCTTGACCTTCAGAAAACCATATCTTTCGACTGGGAACTCAGATTTGAGCGAGAGAGGAATTTTTGAAAGGCTCTCGACGTCTGCTACTCACCTACCACCATAATGAAAAATATAAACCACCTTTTTTGAGGGTATTAGGATACTCACCTACCACTATAATGAACCATGGGCTTCCTTTCTTGCCCAACAAGGAACAGTAATTGAGGAATGGGTTTTGTAGCGAAACCCATCATTGTTGTAGAGGAATTCATTGCTCTTTTGGGGTGGTTGAACAATGATTCAGATTTCTTCTATCTCCTTCTCTAATTATTCCTATATATTGTAAGGAGGGGAGTTTTTCTAGAGTCTGGATAGTTTTTCTTTGAGCCCTCCCTTCTTCTCTATTCCACAGGAAAATTTGTGGAGTTTCAAACCTCCCATTCAAATTGTAATGCAATTTATGCCTCTTGGCTACTGTAATGCACTATATCAATTTTGGAGCAATAGGATAAGTCTGTGGATGATTTCAACCGTCTCTTAGGTTCATTGCATCCACCTGGTCCCTCATTGTAGTTTGGTTATCTTTGTATGGTGGTTGTGTTATAGTTTTAATGGATTGTGTTTAATTGTAAAGCAGGTGTCCAACATTCCTTTTGTGTATCACCCTTGTTAGTTTAGGTTTTATTTCTTGCATCTCCTTAACCCTGTCTCCTTGGCAAGTTAGAGTAGTTTTTAGAGTAGATCCTCTGCAATATGAATGTGTGCACTTGAATAGAGGAATAGAAACCAACCTTCATCCAAAGAGATCTCCTGATTCGTAAAGTCCCACACTTTGGGAGAGGCTCCATGTTATGCAATCACACTGAGAGTCCCAACCCTTCGAGTTATAGACATTCAGGGGTGCTTTGATTCATCATGAATAGTTTTAGCATGCCCAATGGGAATAGAAGTCTTCATTTTTATTGCAGAAAGATTGATGTGCACTTGTTCTGAGTTCCCATATTGTAAGAAGCTATGAAATTACACATCTGGAGACTCCAAAAGAGGTGGAATCCACTAGTTTCAGCAGTCCAATCTTATCAAGTTCATGAAAAAAATACAAACAAGGTCAAAAACTAGAGAGGAGGGGATATTTGTCTATCTACATTTATCCCTAGATAGAGTAAGAAGGGGAAGAAGAGCTCAAAGGTCTCCATCTGCACCAGGAAGAACCTTGTCAACACCCGCACCTTGTAGGTCTTTTGTTCAATAGACTAGAGTCCTCTAACCAATCAGGATGGAACAACCCAACCCCTACGTAAACTTCACTGGTAGCAGCCCACTGGCTCTCAATGAACAAAATCCAGTACCAGCTGCAACACTGAAGAGCATTCCATATTTTACTGGAGAGAACCAGATGACTCCAATTGATCACATCTAGGATATTGCAAATGTCTGTGTAATTTATGAGATTTCTCAAATAGACATAGCTTTATAGTTGTTGGCATCCTCCTTTAAGGGTAAATCTTTGCAGTGGTTCAAAATTTTAACCGTGGGATCCATCTCCAATTGGGACCATGTATGCATAGCTCCCCACAATCAATTTGGAGGAAAGGGGGATAATCTATCCTTGCTGGAGCAGTTGAAAATAATCAAGAGGGATCCTAATGAGCAGTTGACCGATTTCAACTTCAGATTCTAGTGAACGTGGGATAGGATTTCCTTGGCCGTGAGACCAACAGATGAAGGTACTTTACTATACTTATTTAAAGATTTAAATTCTGATATTTCTATGATGATTCAATCCATGGGAGGTACAACTTTACCCGCAGCCTATAACATTACTATTAGAGCTGAAAATTATTTAATTCATGCTGGTAAACTTCCACCTAGGCTGCCTATGCCTCTATATCCAGAATTAGGAGCTCTTAAAACTAGTCAAACACCAAAGCTGAATCCCATTCCATCCCCTAGGAATAAAAGCAATAGTGAATCTTATACTTCTTCAAGCACTTCAAAAGAGCTACAAGAGGTTATGAAACAACTACAGAACCTAGGAAATGAGCTAGTGACTATCAAGAGACAAATCACTCAGAGTTCTAGACCATATCAACCTCCATCTCAGTATCAAGCTAGGCCCCCATATGAGAAAAATAGACCACCAGCTCATGCCAGAAATCAAAACCAGAACCATGGACAACCTCAAGCTGCTAGGCCATTCTAACCATATGATCCAAAATCAGCTTCAACATCAAGAGCCTTGATTCCAACACAAAACAACATGGCACAGGAGTATGATTGGTGTTACCCCTACAATCTACCTCAAAATAAATCAATGTGTTTTAATGGTGCTTTAAATCAAGATCTTATGGTGAAAAAAAATGGTGTGGAACGGGAAACAAAACAGGAAGGAAATCAACAAGAGACACCTCCAAATGAGACCACACTTGTCAACTGGAAGGTTGAAGATTTCTGTGGTATAAATCAAGCCCCTTCTCAAAGTGTAGAATCCAATACATGGTCCAAGAAAATAAATATTGGAGAAGGAAATTCATTCAATTCAAATGTTCCACAACCTCCTACTACTCCAAAAGGTGTTAACAATTAAAGTGCCGCTCTCAATGTGTAAGGTGAGCCCAAGCCACCTTGTAGACCAGCTCAAATGCTGGTTATAACATCCCATGCACAAGAGAAGAATGTGTAGAGAAAGGGTCAACAAAAATATTTCTCATCTCCAATCAACATTATTGAGAAAATGAAGAAAAAGAATGTAAACATCTCAATGTGGGAGTCATTGGCTATCCTAGAACAAAGAGACCTATTGTAAGCTACTATGGAAAACTGGTCAGCATCAAATCAGCCACCCAATCAACAAGAAAAAGTGCTCACCAATGCATCTCATCAAGAAGGAACCTAGGGAGGTGACCAAGGTAAAAATCTAAAGCCCCCACCATTCTATGTTTGATTGATCATTGGAGAGAAGTTAGTACATAATTGTATGATTGATTCAGGATCAAGTAGCTCGGTCATGCCAAAAAAAATAGCTGACCAGTTGGGTCTTCAATATGAAGTCATCTCCAAAGGTGTGGTATAATTGGATGGGACAAAAATAACAATGGTTGGAGTAATCAAAGATTTTAGCCTCACATTGCATGCATGTCCCAGTGTGACCATCTTGTAAGATGTATCAGTCATAGACTTACCACCACTCTTTGCATTGTGCTTGTCAAGAGACTTCACTGCCAAAATTGGTGGATATCTATCAACAGATTGGTCATACATGCTATTCAGAACAAGGTATGGAGCTAAAGCTATAATCAGATCTGATCCTATTGTAAACTTTCACATAGAGACTCATACGTCGAGTCCAATTAATGAAAAATTTGCAACATTTGATCAAGAGGATTATCCGAGCACCCATGAAGAAGGTACCAAAATCGGATGCATTTCGGACGTGATTCTTGATGAGTGGGTAAACAAGAGACATGGTTTTGACCCTTACAAAGAAATGGAGGAATATGAACTAGGAGTCTATTGTTTGCAGAAAGAGAATCAGCCTCTTCCTAGCATCACCAAGCCAGACTGCAAAGATGATAACAAAGTATGGCACTTATTCTTTGATGGCTTAAGAAGTAGAAAAGGAAGTCGTAATCCATAGATTACATTGGTCAAGAAAAAGAGGCATTAAAAACTTACAAGTATTTGGTGATAGTGAGATAATTGTGAATCAAGTCAAAGGAAAAAATGCTTCCAAGAATGACCTAATCAAGAGCTATAAAAATAGGGTATGGGACCTAATTTAAGACTTTGAAGCTTTCAACATTGTGTCCATACCCAGGAAGGAGAATTAAGCTGCAGATAGGTTTGCAGTAGTTGGAGCAACATTTGATGTGGTTAAAAGTATCAATAGAGAAAAATCACAACCACATATCCATGTGATTGTAAGGCCAACAGTTCCACACAATAACACAAGCTGGTAAGTGTTTGAGAACGATCAACAGATCATCAATTTCTTGCAAGAAGAGGCCGAATTCTCAGCTAGGAATCAAGATAAATTGGAGCAGCAGTTAGGGAACAAGTAGTACAGCTGTGGACAAACAAGCTTCCAAAGGGTTTTGTGACATTGGAATCTATCTTCAACCCAAACCACCAGTTCTGGAAGGATAAGGTAAACATTCAGGTGAAGGGTGAAGATTCAAAGCCTATTTTAATAGATGAAGGCAAGGCATTACAAATTGGCAAGGTAAGTACCCAACAAGAAAAATATGAATTCGTTCAACTTTGTCAAGAATTCCAAGTTGTCTTTGCATGGAATTATAAGGATTTAAGAAGTTGTGCCCCAAATTTGGCACAACACACTATTGATTTGGATCCGGGATCTAAACCTATCAAACAGAAGCAAAGGGAGGTAAATCCTCACATTGAACCTGTCATGAGGAAAGAGATGGAAAAGCTAATTTAAGCTAGCACCATATTCCCTATCAAACATTGAAGTTAGGTTGCAAACTTGGTGCCGATGAGAAAGAGAAATGGGGAGATTATATTATGTGTAGGCTTCTGTGATCTGAATAGAGCATCACTTAAGTATCATTATCCACTTCCATCGATGGAACAAATCTTGCAGGTGGTAGCTAGTTCCGAAAGGTTTTCCTTGGTAGATGGCTATTCAGGCTACAATCAGATAATGGTAAAATAAGAAGATAAGTTCAAGATAGTCTTCACCACGAAATGGGACACATATGCTTATAAGAAGATGACAATTGGATTGTCAAATGCCAGAGAAACATTTTAGCGAGCTATGGATATGGCATTCAAAAGATTATTCAACAAGATAGTGTTGATATATCTAGATGATATCACTATCTTCTAAAAGAATGCAACAGACCACCTCTTTCACCTCAGGTAAGTATTTCAGAGGTGTAGACGGTTCGAAGTGTCATTGAATCCCAAGAAGTGTGTATTATTAGCACATGAGGGAAATTTTTTGGGCCACATTGTCTTAAGAGAAGGGTTAACAATTGATCCCAAAAGAGTGGAAGCCATCTGAACACTTCCATTGCCACACCACAAGAAATCTCTCCAAAGCTTCTTGGGAAGGATAATTTTTTTTCACAGATTTGTGCTTGATTTTTCCACTCTTGTGAAGCCTGTAACCATGATGTTGAAGAAGAGTCTTGTATTCCAATGGACAACGGAAGGCAAAGAGAGTTTTGATGCTATAAAGAATGCAATATCACAAGCTCCAAATCTTATTAACCTAGACTTAGCAAAGGACTTCAGGCTGTATGTTTTTTGAGGATCAGACACAATCTCAGCTATCTTGGTGAAACTGAATAGAGAAGGTTCAGAACAACCCATATCATTCTTCAGCTAAAGCATGGAAGATTATGAAGTAAGGTATTATTTCATTGAAAATCATGTGCTTGCTATCATTAGGAGTTTGAAGAAGTTCATATACTTGGTCTTGAACAATAATATTTTTATTTCTAGTGTCTCATGCTAGTGTCAAGGAATTTCTCCTGAACAAGGATTTGAACAAGAAACGTGTAGGATGAATCACTTGTGTCATGGAATATGACATTGAAATTAAGGTCACTAAGCTAGTCCGTGGAAAAGGACTGCGAATAACTAGCCTCGAGTCAACAACTTGAATTAGGTGATGAAAAATAAGTTGTTTTGGTACTATAAGATGGTTAGGAACAAGTGAATGATAATGTTCCTATTCATTGTTGGACTCAAAATATGATACATTTCCTATAGATAGGACTATGCCCTCCATAAATGAGCAAAGAAAAGAGGATATGCTTCAGATTATAAGCCATTCCATATGTGCTTGTTTATGGTATTTTGTTTAAGATGGACATTAATGGTGTTCTATTGAGATGCATTGGAATAAATCAAATTGGGAGATTGTTACAGGAGTTTCACAATGGAGAGGCTGGACGTCATTTTTCCCCGCGGGTAATAACCCTTAAAATAATGAAGGTAGGTTATTATTGGCCCACAATGTTTAGTGATTGCTACACATGGATCAAAAGGTGCAAAAAATGTTTGTTCTTCATGGGAAAGGAAAGGTTAGCAGCACTTCCATTGCATCCAATATCAATCAACCAACCATTCACGCAATGGGGATTGGAATTCATTGGGGTCATGAATCCAAATTCCAGCCAAGGTCACAAGTGGATACTCATAGCAACGGACTATTTCACCAAGTGGATTAAGGCGGTAGCACTCAAGGAGGCCATTGAGTCTACCATAATAGACTTCTATGAAGGAATAGTGACTAGGTTTGGTGTACCGGCCACTATCATATCAGACATAGCATTGGTGTTCCTGGGTTCCAAGATCACAGAATGGGCTATCAAGAATGGAACCTATTTGAGTACCTCTTCAAAATATTACCCGCAGGTTAATGAACAAGAAGAGTCCACAAATAAGAATTTACTAAGAATCATAAGAAGAAATCTTAATCAAAACTAGAGGACATGACATACCAAGGTAAAATCAGCATTATGGGATGATAGGATCACACCAAAGATGTCTACATGTAATTCCCCTTACAAGATGGTCTATGGAAAAGAGGAAGTGTTTCCTATATCATTAGAGCTCCCTGCATTAGAACTCATGAAGCAACTGGAATTATCTGAGTTTGAACCAATAGAGGCTAGATATGCAGAGCTGATGGAACTAGAAGAAATACGAGAACATGTAGTTTAAATGATGGAGAAGGATCAAGCCTTAGTTGAAAGATGGTTTGACAAGAAAGCAACAACAAGGACCTTTCAGGAAGGGGACCTAGTTCTAAAGTGTGATGCAGATCTTGAAAAACCCAGCAGACATTCCAAGTTTGATGCCATTTGGAGTGGCCCCTACATGGTCATAGGATGTAAAAGTAGCAATGCATTCCAATTTTCTACATTGGATGGAGAGGAACTTCCGATTCTAGTTAACGGAATCTATCTTAAACATTGCTACTGAAAAGAGAGGTTTTACCCTTGTAAATATTAGCCTAGGATTTCAATTCCTCCAAGTGCGTATGCACATTGTCTCACTGTAATATAGGTTTCAGTTTCCCTAATTTCTTTGGCACAAGTTTTGTCACTCCAAGTTTGTATCATTGTATAGTTCGATGTGCCTCTAGGTAAATGTTTGAACAATCCATTTTAGGAACAGGTGAAAACCCCAGGTCAAGACAATCCTCTACTCTTAGAAATCTCATCTTCAGGATTTTCTTATGAAAATTGAGAGTGCAGACAACGGGGCATGTTTAGGGTCACCAAGTACAAATGTCAGGTTCAAGTTTCAACAACATGAATAGTATTAGGCTATCATTTGTGACTCCATGCCCAATGGATACTTCCAAGGATACTGGTCTCTTCATCTAGTAGGCAAATGTCCATGTGAGTCACCAAATTGTTATTCAATTTTGCCCCTCAGGAAAAATTGATCAAAAATGACCTTGCACCAGAGAAACAAAGAGGTCGGTTTAGTCAAAATTGAGCCTAGAGCGAGTCAGCCATTGAAAAATCTAAGGAACCATGGAAGATGCCATGTGCCTCATCGGCGCAACTCCAAGGGAAAAATCTGAAGCGGAGTCCCCAAGCGAGCACAAGCCTCCACGTGGCCAAAGTCTGTAAAAGTTGTATGATCTGTTGAAAAGTCTTAACATGGGAAGAGCTAATCAAAGCCTCCATGCGTCCCAATGGCACACCTCTAAAGGTCAAGTTCAAACCAGGGTCTCAAAATGTGCGCAGGGCCTCCATGTGTCTAGGGTCCAATAAGTTTCTCCTAAATGGGTGGGAAAGTCAGAGTCAGCCGTTGAAAAGTCCAAGGCTAGCGGAAGGAGCCACGTGTTATCTTGGCATAACTTCACAGGTAAGATCCAAAAGGCATACCCCAAACAAGCGCCAACCCTCCACATGGTCAGGGTATGAAAAAGGTTTCACTATCCATTGAAAATTCCAAGCTGGGGATAGGACAACGGAAGCCTCCACGTGCCTCATCGAAGCAACTTTAAAAGAAAAATTTGGAGGCAGGTCCCAAACAAGTGCTAGCCCTCCACGTGTCTAGGATCAGACATAGTGTCTCCGCCAAATAGTGGGGCCCCTTACTCACCCAAAGGAAATGAGTTAGGAAGTGTTCACTCGAGATCTAAATCAGCTAAGTATACAACAAAGCCAACAGAAGCCTTCATGTGTCTCTTCGGCACACTTTTGGTATGGTGCTCAAAAGGGCATTCCCCAAATGAGCGTGAAGCCTCCACGCATCTAGGGTCTGATGAAGTTGCTCTGCCAATACACAAAGCAAATAAAGTAGACCCACATACAATGCCAAGTGTCTAATTGGTGCAACTCCAAGAGTGAAAGGAGGGGGTGAATTATTAAAACGTTTGGGGCTGCCATGTGGATCTTGTGCAGATTGACTCTTTTAAATATTGTGAGCTTGCATTAAACGCTCGAACCTGACCTTCAGATAGCCATATCTTTCGACTGGGAACTCAGATTTGAGCAAGAGAGGAAGATTTTAAAGGTTCTTGACGTCTGCTACTCACCTACCACCATAAAAAAAATATAGTCCGCCATTTCTAAGGCTGTCAGTCTACTCACCTACCACTATGATGAACTTTGGGCTTCATTTCTTGCCCAACAAGGAATAGTAATGGAGGCATGGGTTTCACAATGAAACCCATCATTGTTGCAGGGGAATTCATTTCTCTTTTGGGGTGGTTAAACAAGGATTTGGATTTCTTCTATCTCCTTCTCTAATTATTCCTATATATTGTGAGGGGAATTTTTCTAGAGTGTGGAAAGTTTTTCTTTGAGCCCTCCCTTCTTCTCTGTTCCACAGGAGAATTTGTGGAGTTTCAAACCTCCCATTCAAATTGTAATGCAATTTCTACCTCTTGGCTACTATAATACACTATATCAATTTTGGAGCAATAAGATAAGTCCATGGATGATTTCAACCCTCTCTTGTGTTCATTGCATCCACCTAGTCCCTCATTACAGTTTGGTTATCTATGTATGATGGTTATGTTATAGTTTCAATGGATTTTGTTTAATTGCAAATCAGGTGTCTAACATTCCTTTGGTGTATCACACTTGTTAGTTTAGGTTTTATTTCTTGCATCTCCTTAACCCTGTCTCCTTGGCAAGTTATAGTCTGTTCTAGATTAGATCTTCTGCAATATGAATATGTGCACCTGAACAAAGGAATGAGAACAGACCTTCATCCGAAGAGCTCTCCTGATTCACAAATTCCCACACTTTGGGAGAGGCTCCATGTTATGCAATCACACTGAGAGTCTCAACCCTTCGAGTTGCAGACATTTAGGGGAGCTGTGATTCGTCATTAACAGGATCTTGAAGAGGGAGACCTAGCAAGAAGGACAAAGATCCATCAGTAGAGGCTCGTGCACCTTCCCGACACAGGGATGAGTATAAGGTAAAGAAATCCCATGTGGAGTCAACTAGATGAGAGCCACTATAGAGAAGTCATGTCGATAGGGCTATAGGACACAAGGACAAATCTATGAGACCTAGGAAGCATGATGAGCATGTTGAAAGCCCTAGATGAAGACTACAATGGAAGATCACATCAGAGAGATCATGGAACTCCATCCATCTCATTTCACTGGGGACACTTATGGATTTTAGGTAGAGGCATGGTTAGTCAACTTGAATGGATACTTCAAGCTATGTCCATGTACCAACAACATGAAATATCACGTTTCTATCCACCTTATGAGATATAGAGCTAGGGTTTGGTGGAGGAACGAGGAGTAGAAGCTCCATGTGCATTATGAGATAGTCACTTGGGATCTCTTTGAGGAGATATTAAGGAACAAATACTTGTACAAGAGGTTTATTTAATAGAGAATAGATGAGTTCCATGACCTACGCTAGACATCCATGACAATGGTAGAGTATGAGAGTCACTTCATGGACCTACTTCAGTATGTAGACTACATGTAGGATGAGCAGGTGAGGATCCATAGTCTCATCAGGGGCCCGAACCTAGACATTAGAGGGGTAGTACACATTCGTTGTCTATAGACACTAGTAGAGGCCGTTGAGAAGGGCTACATTTTGGAGGAGACCAAGGGAAATATGTAGTAGGGTAGAGATATAGTGGGGATTCATATCCAGCAGATGCAGATAATAGATCAAGGGGGTCAGCTCCTCCTCATAGTGGACATGGTTATGCATAGTCTTCATTCAAACCACCACAACAACCACCTCAGCAATAGACTCTCCCTCCATTTAGGCCTCCATAGAGATTCGATATTCAGAGGGGACACAGTATGTGGCCTCCTCCTAGGGGACCAGTCAGGACTCAGGCACCGCTTAAAGCTCTGTTAGCAGGAGCTCATTAGAAACAACCATAACAATCTATAACATGATCATCAGGATCCATGACATAGACCACTAGAGTACTTGTAGGAGATGCTTCTCATTGGAGGGGACCTGGTAGTTGCTATGGGTGCGGAGTACATGGGAATCATTGGAGAGAGTTCCCTTATAACCCTAACAACAAGGGTAAGGCACTAGTTTTAGAGCCTATAGTAGGCAATATGACTACGAGCAACAAGATATATGTAGCGGTAGAGAACCTCCAAGAAGAGTACCAGAGCACGATGATTGAGAAGACAGGTAGCATTAATGGCATTTCTATTCCTTTTTTATTTGATTTAGGCTCCTTAGATTATTTTATTTCTCCATTTGTAGTAAAGCGATGTAGGATGGTGGTAGTTAGGAAGAGATGTAGTTGGAATGTGGAGATGGCTTTTAGAGCCAAGCTCATAGTGGAATCCTTAGTCAAGGAGTGCACAGTTGACCTAGGACCCTTTTCCACAACCTTTGATCTTTGTATCCTTCCGTTGGGTTCCTATAGGATTATTTTGAGCATGGATTAGTTATTTGCACTCAGGGCTAGTGTTAATTGTTATAATAAGGTAATATCATGTGTAGATGATTTGGGAGTGGAGACAGTGATAGTTGGAGTTAGGATACCCATCTCTATTCACACCATAGCCACTATGCAGCTTAAGCAGTGTGCATAACGAGGTTGCCAGTTGTATGCTGTCATAGTTAGTGATAGATTTGAGGATGAGTCTAGTGGGATGTCACTTAATGATCATCATATCTTTAGGGAGGTTTCAAATGTTTTTACAGGGGAGCTTCTGGGGTTACCTCCCCCACGTGAGATATATTTTCACATTGATTTGGTTCCAGCAGCATGGCCTATCTCACGAGCACCTTATAGGATGACTACCCTTGAGCTCTGTGAGCTCAAGTTATAGCTAGATGACCTTCTGGAGAAAGGCCTAATTCATCCTAGCGTATCCCTTTGGGGTGCATTGATGATTTTTGTAAAGAATAAGGATGGAGCTTTGTGATTGTGTATTGATTATCGTCTGCTGAACAAAGTAACGATCAAGAATCATTATCCCATTCCATGTATTGATGATTTGTTTGATCGGATGAAGGGGGCCACGATATTTTCTAAGATAGATCTTAATTCTGGATACCATTAGGTGAGGATCACAGAGATAAGTATTCATAAGACAACCTTCTATACGAGATATGGCCAGTACGAGTTCACAGTAGTGCCTTTTGGTTTGATGAATGCCCTTGTGGTATTCATGAGTTTGATGAATGGAGTATTCCAGAAATTTTTAGATCACTTCATGCTCATATTTCTTGATGACATTTTTACTTAGTCACGCACGCATGCGGATCACCTTCGCCAGGTTTTGCGGTGTCTTAGAGAGCAACAACTTTATGGGAACCTAGAAAAGTGTGCATTCTTTTAGTTAGAGGTGCAGTACTAGGGTCACATCATTTCTGGAGAAGGTATCATTGTTGATCCTTCCAAGATTCGAGCTATTATGGATTGGCATACACCAACTAGTGTGACTGAAGTGCGTAGTTTAATGGGGTTGGTAGGTTACTATAGGATATTTGTTCAGGACTTTTCTCAGGTTGCGCACCCCATCACTTCCCTTCAGTGGAAAGGGAAGAAGTTTGTTTGGTCTGATGGATGTGAGCAGCCCTTCAGTACACTGAAGGGATGCCTCACGTCAGCACCAATTCTTGTTGTTCCAGACCCTCAGAGGGATTTATTTGTATGTACATATGATTACTTGGTAGGATTAGGTAGGGTATTGATAGGGCCGTGTGGTTTCCTTTGAGTCTCACAAACTCAAAGATCATGAGCGCAATTATCCTAATCATGACCTTAAACTTGCAACAATTGTGGATGATTTGATTTGATGGAGACATTTCCTTCTTGGCAGAAGATTTATTCTCAAGATAGACCATTTTAGCTTAAGTCACCTCTTCACACAACCCAATATCAATGCTTATCAGTGGCATTGGATGGAGTTGCTATGCGAGTATGATATAGAGATAGAGCATGTGAAGGGGAAGGAGAATGTTGTTGCCAACACTTTGATTAGACGGAGACATTTGGATATGGCTACTTCAGTGGTTACATATTTGAGGAGCAGAATTTTGTGACAGCTTCCTCATGAAATTTTCTAGCCTTGCCACCCAACTTGTCTCATGTGCGTGATGTGTTCCATGTATATGTTCTTAGGAGATATATCCCAGATCCTTCTCATGTATTGGATTAGATTGCATTTTAGCTACAGGAGAAGGGGTAGATGATGGTGGAGCCCATGTGTATTTTAGAGTGCAGGACACTAGGCTTTTGAGGCTGAGAGATTCATCAGGTGTGAGTCTAGTGGGATAGGTATGATGAGACTACTGCTACATGGGAGGATGCTATGTTGCTACGAGTCAAGTTTCCACACTTATTTCAGTGACTTCTAGGAGGAAGTAAGTTCTAAGGGGAGGGGGATGCAGTGCCAACTCCTCTTTGACACTTACTATATTTTGATTTTGATTACGGTTGACTATAGACATGGATATTATTGTATCATTTTGATTTAGCATGATATTAGATGATAGAGATATTTTGACTATTGAAGGATTGTGATTCATAGTATGATTTGTGTGGATTCTTAGAGGCATAGAGAGAGACATTTAATATTGATGCTGATGATGTGTTATTAGCATATATATATTACTGACATTTAGAACTCTCGCTATGTTGACTAGGATTTAACTTTTGAACTAATCTCGTGATTTTGTTGATATTGATAAAAAGGTATAATTGAAATGTTGTTGAAATTTTAGACAAATGATAGCATTGTTTAGTTGAGATGATGACTTATTTATATGAGGATTTTTATTGATTGAAATGCCTATATTTTATCCTTGATGTATTTGATGTGGCCACGAGGCCAAAGGAGGTATTGTGTGATTTTGCAGGTAGTTATATCACAACAATAAAAAAGGGGGATTGGAGACCAACCACAACGGAATACTAGATGGATACAATGAAGGTCACCATGGAAACTTGTGTAATGTTTGTTGTTTTATTTTATTTTGTTAGGGGGTCCCCATGGGGGGATGACCTCCAATTGTGACCATGGGATATGTGTGCAATGCTTTCCCTTTTCTTTTATTTATTATAGAGTATGTGATTTATTTTGTGATGTAATTTATTTAACCATTATTGATTAATGTGCTTTATTAAGTAATTTAATCATGCTATTAAGTTATATGAGGATGTGACAAAAGGTTTCATTTATTAGAGTAGTTTTTCCTTTGAATTTTTGTGATTTAAGTTGAGTGTATGTGACTTTGAGTGTTGTACACTCTACCTTACCTTGGAATTTCGGATTTGGTCTTAAGGGCCATTTTTGGTGGCTTGTGGGACAAGCTAAGCTTGTCCCACACTTCTTAATTTCATATACCAACCCTACCTATGGATTGGGGGGTCAAAAATATACCCCATTATGTGTTTTTAAGACAAAAAGTGACATTTATTTCACTTTTATTACATGGTTTTTAAATTTTGTTCTTAGGGGGTATGGATTTAGATTGTGTGTGTAAGAGGCTTGTCATTCCTCTCAATCACCAATTTATTATGCATTGGGGTTGAGGTTTGAATTGTGATGTGGAATTGAGGATAAGTGATGTGACATCCTACATGGAGCCACATCACCCTCCTCTTCTCTTTTTCTATATATGTGAGTTTATTTGTTTGTTTGCGGGTTACTTCATTTTCATTTGTGCTCTTGTATTTTGGAGTTTGAGAGTTTTGGAGTGCTTGTTGAATTTTTGGAGCTTGTTGGAGTTGTATTGAGCTTGAAGGATCTTGGCGTGTGACTATTCGATCAAGTTATACCATGGAAAGGTAGGAACTACACCCTTGGTTTAATTGTTTTTTTATATATGTGTATACTTGTGTGCAAAGGAATGGTTTGTATGCTTATTGGCTTAATGGGTAGAATTCCTAAGTATGGAGTAGGAGAAGGATATGGGGATTTTAGTGTAGGTAGGCATAAGAGTTTATTTCATGTTTTGGGAGGGAGTTGGGTTGGGTGCCCCACCTTAGATAAGAAAATGCTTGCATTTCTTACTTGGTTCTTTTGAGGGAGACATAAGAGATTTTAGGGAGGCATAAGAGAATGTGGGAGGCATAAGTGGATCTTGAGGGAGGCATAAGAGTTGTGTAGGGGTTTGAGATGTATTTTGGAGGGTTTTAAGGTGGGAACCTAATCCCATTGGGAGGCATAAGTGATCTCCCCATAGATCCTTGCTCCATTGGCTTTACATTTTCAAGCCTTGTGTATTTTGATAGTTTTATGTTGTGATTGTATCTTGTGTTGAATGTGTTTTGAAATGGTTGTGAAATTTTGTATTGTAATGTGGAAGCTTTGTGATAGTTTCCATGAGTTGGATCCATCCTTTATTACATTTTGGTTGGGGCTTGGGGGCCAATGAGGAGGATAGCTTCTTCTCCTCATTGAATTATTGGTTGGGTGGAGAGTGTTGCCTCTCCCCCATTTTTTGTTGTTGTGATTGAAGTAAGGACATGGTGGATCTATTGTTGGAGATTTGGGATTTGGAGCATTTTTTGAAGTCAAAAACAACCCTTCATTGTAGAATTTTTTTTTGTAATTCCCACTTAATGTGGAAGACTTGTACTTAAAAGAAAAGTTGCTTTGCAAGTTTTATTTACCAAGTTGTAATATCATATTTGAAGGAAGTTCATTAAAGAATGTGTCTTTCCTTTCTCTTAAAATTATTTATATGTAAAGGAATGAATTAAATGGATATCATGTTTAAATTTTACCTTGTGTTGAAAGAAAGGAAAGTTGCAAATCTTAATGTTTTGATCACAATGTGAATTGGGAGGTTGTCATAGCCTTATTCTGCGTTGAAACAATTAAACACTCTTTGGTTTTGATATATTTAAAGTTAAAGTTATCCTTTGATATATATGTTCTTTTATACATTCATTTTTAGAGTTCTCTGGCCTACACAGTGATTGACACTGGCCAGTCTTAATCAACATTGGTGTACTCAGTACTAACATCGATCACTCGTTCATATTGTAGTTTTTAAAATGTTAACTCCAAGTTTAGTTATCAACTTAAATGATATCATGACCTGCACTTCAACCTTAAATTTAATGAATAATTGTTGGAAAACTCATTTAGATAAATGTGAATCAAAAAATGTTGAAGATATGTTAAAATTTATAAAATAGGCTCATCGACAGTAACCGATGTCAGCTATGAACCTCTGTCAGCATTCCTATGACTGAAATTGGTCACTGGATACTGCACCAATTTCAGTTTTGTAAACTTGATAGTTATTTTTTGTGCCCTTGTTTATATTAGATGCTTCTGAGACTGTTATGATTTCTTAAAACTAAATTAGGAGTTTCTTATGGAATTAATCTATAACCCCCCTGCATTTAAAACAATATTATAAAAACTTACCATTAACATAGGAACTGGTGCTAGTAGTGGAACCGACGTTGGTAGTACAATTGTTACCCCGGTTAGTTAAGAGACCACCGTCGGTCACCTGTGCGTGGTTTTTTTAAAAAAACATATTTCCAGCCACACCATTGGCTCTTATGGATCTAGACTTCACCTAAATGTAGATCCATCCTGTGAGAGCCGTGTATGCTTGTTTGGACCCATACTCCAACCTGCATATAGGGATTTAAATACATAAAAATCTTGATCTACAAAATGGGAATTTTCCCCATCAAGGAAAAAAAAGAACTAATCAACAATAGATCTAAAACCAGATCTAGGATAGATGCTTGCATTGCAATAAATAACTAAGAATACATGATTAAATCTAATATTCAACTATTCTAAAGGAGGAACCAAATGGATTGAATCCCCTTCTTCTTGCACATTGGATCCAAGAAGACTCCTTCATGATTTTCCCATGATCCATGGCATCCACTCCTTCAACCTACAAACCAAAGAGAAACAAATGAATGAGCTTAGGGTAAGAAATGCTTAAGAAGACTCCCTTAAGGATGATTAGGGCTTCTTTTGGGTAGATCTAATCTTGTGGTCCCTATTGATTTGATCCAAGAGTTAAGAATCAACCCTATAATTGTTAGGTGATAATATTCATATTATAGTTTTAAATTTTAAATAAATCAAATGTATGTGTAAATGGGTGAATGGGGCCACTTAGGGCTCTAGTCTATTAAGTTAAAGATGTAACCCTTCTAGTAGGTTTTAGTGAATGATTCAATGGACATTAAAGAAAATAATTTAAGAGAACTAAGGTAACTAAGGATAAGGGTTTATTAAATGTGGGTTGAATGTTAATTCCCAAGAGGGAAACTATTTAACCTAGTAAGAGAAATTAATGGACACTTATCTAGCGATGATAATTAAATTGACATTAGATCTGGATTAAGAATATTTAATTAATAATCTAGACCAGATCTATCCTATGAAATGTAACATTGCTGGTAGGAATTAATTAAACGTATATTAGGGTTTGACATCCTTGTAACCTTTTTTAAAACAATTTTTTTTTTGTAACTTTCCAGATAATTATGTAAGGGTTAATGTGGTTTCTGAATGCCAAATTTGTGGGCGTTACACTTGGTATCAGAGCCATGGGTTCAACGCTACGACCTCGTGCTTGGCACCCAAATTAAGTGATAAAGCTCTCAAATCTTGTTTTTTAGCACCCAAATCTGTAAGATTATTAGATTAAAGATTTTTTTTTTTCATTTGTTGAACTCAACATAAGAAAATTGTTTTATTAAAATACAAAACAGATCCATTGTAGGATCTCTACATTAATCAAATGGGAAATATTATAGTAGTGAAAAATTTACAACCAAAGCCATGAAATTTTTTCCATGGTTGCTCTTCTTGATCTCATGGTTCTTCCTCTTTCTCCTGTCCCTAAAACCTGCAAAACAAAAATGAGAAAATAAGTCAAAGGAAAAAATAAGAACACTCCATAGAGATGTTTAGGGTCAATGTGAAATCCCTAAGATCCAAGGGCCCAAATTGAATCCATCTAAGGGTTGTGGATCAACCCTACAAAATTTAGGTGAGAATTATGTGGAAATATGGCTTAAATGAAATGCATGTATAAATTTTGAATGGGGCCACTTAAGGGGTGTTAGGAGATAAGTTAATTTGTGACCTTAATGTTTAGTTGGTGACTTTTAAAATTAAAGAGCCCTTGACTCTTGTAATTAATTAAATCAAATTTTCTCAAGGGTAACTAGACAACACTTAATTTAAGGATTACATTTAATTGTATTTAATTTAATGGGAGGGTAATTTTAGACTTAGCCCTAGAGTAATAAATTAATAAATGACATTAGAACTATGTTAATAAACTAGATAAATATTGTTCAAGGGAATTTTTATGCTGATCTAGGAAATTAAATAATATTAATTAAACGTTAATTAAAATGAACAAAATATTAATTGTGAATAAAATTAAACCTAGTTAAAGGTATTCTAGTCATAACTTGGTTTAAACAAAAAAGTTATTCCGTAAATTCTCCTATCTAACTATTGGGGTGTCCTAGGTTTTGTGCGAGAAAATTGTGGGCGTTATAATTCAAGTACTTCAAAGATTAGGATTCGAAGGTTTATTCATACCCATTCATTCTCTGCCACCATTGGCTCTTTCACAACGTAATCCCCACAATCGTATTGCTATAAAAAACACAAAATACTTTCAGCTCAATTTGGAAAACATCATTTCAAATCCATGGGTCATGCGACTACAATATACAAAGGCCCTTGTGGGCGTTGCCGATGCAAGTAGGTATTACACATTGCTCACCCATGCGATGTTAGAAATGTTGGACATCCTTGCATATTAGAAAATGTTTATTTACCATGAAAACTTGTTATGTCCCATGTAAGGGACATACAAGGATGCCATGCAATTTTTTGTAATGCAAGAAAATAATAACATCAACAATTAACTAAGACAACAATGGGAGAAAGGACACCCCTTGTGTAGGTATTATTGTTACCTACAATAGTCATTTTGAAACCCTAGGAAACACCCAAATTATGAGAATCCACGGTTCATTTTAAGAAGGTCCCTCTAAAAAATTAGTTTAGAAATTTTGGTGAATCTCAAAAATCAACTCTCAAATCGTTGGTGAATGTCTAAAAATATTTTTCATGGAAAAGATGATTTCATAGAGAAATTCCCTAATTTTGAAAAGTACACCGAGAATTTTAGAAATTAACATGTAAATTGGGTGGGAAGGTTGGTCGGGTGGGTTAGTCGGGTAGGCTGGGCGGTTGGAAATTGAGGGGTTGGGTGATCAAGGGTTGGATGATAAAGGGTTGGACGGGAAGGTTGGATTGCTAAGGTTTGTATGAATGGGTTGGATGGGGGTTGGACGGTTGGGTAGGACAGGTTGATTGTATGGCGAAGGGTTAGATGGGAAAGGGGTTGGATGAGTGGGTTTGATGGGTTGCACGGGCAGGTTAGACAGCTAAGGGTTGGTCGGAAAAGGGTTTGATGGGGTAAGAGTTGGATGGGTATGGGTTAGACGGGTGGGTTTTGTGGGTATGGGGTTAGACGAGATGGTTGGTCGGTTGTAGGTTAGACGCCTAAGAGTTGGACGACCAAGGGTTGGATGCATGGGTAGGATGGTTGAGAGTTGGATGAAGCAGGGTTGGATGGGTGAGATGGACGGTTAAAAGGTGTTGGGTGGCAAAGGGGTTGGACGGCTATGGGCTAGGCTGGTGGGTTAGATGGTTAATGGGTTGGATGATTAAGGAGTTAGATGGTAAAGGGTTGGACGGTAGGTTGGTTGGTTGAAGGGTTGGATGGCTAATGGTTTTTCGACTAAGTATTAGACGGGTTCATTAATTATGGGTTAGACGGCCACATTGGCTAGCTAATAATTTTAAGCCATGTGTCATTTGACCCATTCAGAACCCTATAAATACCCCTACAAGGTTAATTTTTTCACTTTTCTACGAAAATTTCTAGTGCTCTGAGCTCTCCAATTTTCAAAGTTCTTCCAAATTTCAAAAATGGCAAGCACCACATCTAGTCCTACATCAAAATTCCAACACAAAAACCTCATATGCCCACACATTGTAGCCCTTATAAAAGAAAAAGATGCACAAAAGGATTGGCTCAAAAAATAAGAACTTACCAAACTTTTGGACATGCCCCAATTTGATACTGATACTTCAGTTCTTGATTACCTTCTCACCTCTTATAACGAGAACGATGGAAAATTTTTCGTTCTCTCGGTGCATTCGAGACATCGTCAAATTTCATTTACAATCAAACCCGCAGACGTATATTGGTTACCTGGTTTACCATTCAAAAATAAGCCACCTGTTACTACAAAAACTATCCTCACAGACGAAGACAAAAAGTCTTTGGAGTCTTATTACAGTGTGCAGGTTGATGGTAAGTTTATTATTTTCAAAGTCTTTTTCTCTTAACATTTTTCCACCACCCAATCCTCAAACATTTTTTTTTTGTTATTGGAGCTTCCCTTAATTGTTCATCACGAGGCCTAATTATTTAAGGTATTACAAACCAATTATTTCTTGTAGTTGCATCACTTTTTCATGCCAAGATTGTATTACAGGGAAGATCTACAGACATTTTGTATTAGGAAAGTTCAATATTTATTACGGACACTAGCAGGTCAAAAATTCGATTGGTGCACATATTTTTCCAATTGAATAAAAACAGATGTTTTCCATGCCCTCAATGCCAATCAATCTGATAAATCCAAGACTGTATTCTCTTGTTGCAATTTTATTATTGATTTCTATCAGGAAGCGTTCTATGAATGTCAGAAAGCTAAAATTCCAACTGTAATTAATGATAAAATTATTGGTCTAACTCTTGAAGAACAAGTAATTGTTACTTTTATAGTTTTCTTGTTATAATGATTTCAAATTCAATATTTTTCAATAAAAAATAATTGTAAGATTTTCTATTGCAGAGAAGAATTATTACTGCAACAACTCATAAGGAGGTAATTTCTCGAGGAAAATTCCCTGTAGAGGTCTTTGCTGATTTTGACATGGATTCAACAGAATCAACACCAGTAAGACCACGTCATCAAAAGTAACCTAGGGGGTCGCTATGTCCATCACGTCTACCATCACATTTAACTATAGGTATGAAATTTTCTATTGATATAATTAACTAATTCAAACAACTAATATAGATTATGTAATTAGTACTGTATTTTAATATTTCTAATTTTGTAATGTTATTTTTTACATTTATTCTATTTAAAAACTATTGAAATGTTAGATGATGATCAAACTCATTCTGATGCACAAGATTGAAATGTTACGCTTGTATCTCCAAACGTGAAAGGTAAATTGTAATATTTAATTTTGTGTGTTTTATTATGTTACTAATTTTTGGAATTTACAAGGCCTAACCATATAATGGCTTCTAACA
The DNA here is from genome assembly GCA_019776745.2 of Taxus chinensis. Classification (NCBI taxonomy): domain Eukaryota; kingdom Viridiplantae; phylum Streptophyta; class Pinopsida; order Cupressales; family Taxaceae; genus Taxus; species Taxus chinensis. The sequence goes on along the minus strand of CM034146.1, from coordinate 260,385,175 downwards.
ATTTGTTGTTTACATCTTGCAGGTAATATATCTTCTGAGAAAATTCCACTTGCAAGGAGGCCACCAATACCGCCAACACGTTCAGTGTAAACAAAAAGAAGAACTACAGGAAAGAATATAAGACTTCCTATGCAGAATCAGCTAGAACAGTTCATCCTGCAACAACATAATTTCCCAGAATCTTGCTAGGAGGTTTTTAAAGAGTAACGGCCTCAAAGATTTTCAACAACATCACCCTTGACGAGGATTATTTGGGGTTTGATACTGGTGATGTTGACAAGGGAAATTATTTTTACACTCATGATATGATTCAATCTGCTCCGCCTTAACCACAACAACAACAAAAATGTGCATGATGCACTAGACAATGAATCTCCTCCTCCTCCATCAAATGCTCCACAAATAGATGATGAAAAGACACAATTTATACTAGAAAATCCGATTTCAGATAGTATGGGGGCAACAATTCAATAGGTTGTCATGTCTGATATGGATTTGGTGCAATCATGGAAGAGGAGAGAAAAAATTTTTGATAAAAGAAATAAATACAATATATCATAATCACGCTCAAAGACATTCATTGTTCACTTCCGTAGAGAGCCAACTGGAAAGGCAGGACATTTTGCTAAATAAAGTTCAGTTAGGGACAATTTCCTATGCTAATAATTATAATGATGAAATTATAGGCATAATGTTAAACATGTTGGAGAATCTGAATGCTGAAGCACAGGCTTACAATCAAATGGGAAAAATACAAGATAAATGTTTTAATAGCAAATGTTGAAAAAGAAAAAGTTGTGGTGAGTGGGCTTTATGTTTTACATGCAAAATCCTAATATTAAAAGCACAGTAATATATTTGTTTAACTCATCTAATAAACTAAAAAAAATGGTATTTATGTTTTGTAGGAAAAATATGAAAATTTAAAGAAAGAAGTAGCTATTTTTGAAGCACATTTAAAGAATGCCCACAAAATCCTAAATTCGTTTGTACATTTGAAGGAAAAAATGATAGTAATAAATAAAAATTATAATACATTGAGAATAATAATCAAGGAGCATAAGATGGATCTAGAAATATTACTAAAGGAAAAGAAAGACGCAGATGCAACACTGTTGACATCAAGAGACGTAGTGAGGGAGGAACTGAATATTCTTGAAAATATCAATACTGTTGCACAAGATTTGCAGGCATCAGGAGATATTAGTAGATAGCTCTTTATAGACATAACCAGATTACTCCACCTCTAATGCATAAGAAAAATATTAAGCTTCTCCTGCTACATAAGAAATTCAATATGTTAGTGAAGTTCACCATGTGACAGGTGTGTTGTCATAATTACAACACTGGTGTAGGAAATAAAAGATAGTGGCTCAACCAATTTTTTTTGTTTTTATTCCATGAGGCAGACGTAAGGACAACTATGATTTAGAATCATAAGCAGAAAAGAGGATGGCCTCGTAATGGGTTCTTATATGATAAAACTTGTCTGGAAGCTTTGACAATATGTTAGAGATGTTCACCATGTGACATGTTGTGTTGTCATAATTTTGACACTCAGCGTAGGAATTAAAAGATAGTGGCCCACCAAAAAAATTTGTTTTTTATTCCATGAGGCAGACGTAAGGACAACTATGATTCAGAATCATAGGTAGAAAATAGGATGACCTTGTAATGTTTCCTTATATAACAAAACTTGTTTGGAAGCTTTGAAAATGTATTGACAACCCCCTTTTTGTAATTGTATTGGCCGACAATGCTTTATGAATTTGTACTTTTCTTCATAAAGTAATCTGCCACCTGAGAGAACCATTTCAACAGTACTTTGGGAATTGGAATTGTAACTATGATGTTTCAACAATACATAATACAAATGATGTTTCTATCTCTTTGTTTACGTAAATGTTGCTTAAATTTACTTGATTTTGTTTGTTTAAAATATTTACGTTTTTGATTTCTTGCAGATGTAGAATAAATCAATTAACATATATAAAAGACATATATTTTCTTATTTTAGTTTAAAAACCAAATATAAAAATAAATATTTAATATTGTATTTATTGAAATTTGCAATCTCTGTATGAAATACATCAATAGTTATAATTCATTACATTAAATAATTGAAACAAAATCTATTTGAATTGAAATAGTCCTAGATCAACACTTTCATTCGTGTCTTGGAAATCAACTGTAGCATGATCTTTGGATGTGTCTCCATCCCCTGGGTTAGGTAGAATGTTACTAACTCCTCTTCTTTTTGCTAGTGAATTCCATAATGTGAGTGCTCTATCATAAGGGAAAGAATCCACTGAGTAACATGATACATACAACCTCAGACAACTTTCTAGATTCTTGTCCAATCTGTTTCAAACTTTTGATTTTAAAAAGGATAGTGCACTTAAAATTCTCTCATCTTCCACAGAACCCATAATCATAGTTTGACAGAGTTCATACAACTTAATATACTCACTCAAATCTTCACTTAGAATACTACTGGAACAAATATCCTTCCAAATCCTTTTGATGGCACCATAATCATGTGGGTTTTGTAGAAGCTAAACTTTTCTTATCATAGTATTAGTAAAATCCATTGACTGGGAACTAAGTATTTTTCTTTGTAAAATAACTTCAATAGAAACTCTGTTTATCTCTTCAGTCTTAGAGAAATGGTCAGTTATAACACCTATGTTTTAAAAAAATAAAGGAATGATAGATGTATAAGGTTTTCCCCCAGACAAATTCCAAAATTGTGGATTTACGACTCCCATTGCTTCAAGAATTTTATCATTTTGGAATCTTCTTTAGCTAACGATTCAAAGATCTTTCTCAACTTATTCCTGGTTTCCATTAATACTGCATCATATAAATTCTGTGTCACTTTTAATTCTTCTATTTCCGAGACAACCATATCAACTATTTTTTGGAATGTATGAAGTGGAATCTCCTTTCCACATGTTGTAATACATAGATGATCATGTATATTGTATTTTAAAAAGCACCTGTGAATTTTTCAAATCTATCGATGCATTCTAGTTTTCAAAATCAACACCCTGAAAAATCACATCAGAAATATATAAAATTTCAAGAATCCAGCACACACGTCTTCTAAGTCTTATGAAGTTTGTTATGTAGAAAGAACAATCTTGTGCATGCTTCATTAAGATATTAAGATCCATCAACTTGGGAAAAATACCATAGAGTGTGATTAAAGTTTCTGTCTGTTAGATAGAAAAATAGATCTTTAGATTTATCTACATCCCTACAATATTTATACATAAATCTTGTCAATGAAGGATATTCATCAAATATTCTATAGGTAGGTTCATACATAGATATCTATCTGGTATCTACATCTTTGAGTAGATTTTTTTTCCTCTGTCAGTCTAATTGAAATTTTTTGAAATTCCAAAAATCTCTTTGAACTACAAGAATAATAAGCATGTAACTCATGTATCAATTCCTCCACTCTAGCTACATTTTCAAATGTGCTCACAATTTTGTAAGCCAAATTCATTCTATGGGCCATACAATGGACAACAACCATATACGGAGCAATAGTTGTTTGAAGTCTAACGTAGAGACCATTTCTAGCTCCCTGCATTACAACTGCACCATCGGTTCCGACACAAACTAATTTTGTTGCAATGGCGAAGTCATCCATTCCAACAACATCCTTCATATTTGAGACCACCAATTTATAAATATTTTCAGAATTACAATTCTCAGTCATTTTATGAATTTCTAAGAGGTGTGGAGTTCTTATTTCATTATCAAATGTATAAACATGAATACAAATCCATGAAGTATTATCAACTATAGTAACCTCATCTATTGAAAGGGAAATATACTTAGCCTTTTGAACACACAGTTTCAGATCCTCCTTTTCTACTAGAGATAGAAATTTTGCAATTTACCAACTATTTGTATCTGACCAATGAGATTGAGGATCATTCTGTAGACCAATAACGTGATACAAAATTTTATTTTCTATCATCGGTCTTCCCCTTTTCAATATATGGAATACAATAGCAAACTGAATAATTTTTACATGCATTTCTACCTCCATAGATTTTCTCAATCTTACTACTATGGTCCCACCTTTTTCATTCACATATTTCATACATTTTTATTCCTTTTCATATTCTTCTACATATTTGACATGTAGAAAATCTTTTGCATCTTTCCATTTATATGTTTTGACTATGCTGCCATCCTTTTGCTTTTGGGAAATGTATATTTTCCCAAAATGCTTTTCAATTGTGTCCAGTTTGAGCTACATCGTATGATCCTTCTCCTGTTTCCAACCACATATTTTGCATTGACATTGTGTTGGAACATCATTACCATTTTCAGTGTACATAGGTTCAATAAACAAATATTTTGCAGCCCATTCGAACTGGAATTTCCTTCCAATTGTCCAGTTTGTCTTCTTTCTTTTGACATATTTTCTTTTTTTTCTTGGGGTTCAATTTCTGCATCTGGGCTCTTAGTAGGAATATCTTGATTCTCATGTTTCCTTTTTCTTGAAATAGACCTTGGAGTAGAAGCTTCCTCAGCTGGTGTATCATGAGAATTCGATGAATTTTCTTGTGCTTCTATGTCATCAAGGGACGTAATGTTTTCCTCAACATATAATGGATCATCGATATCTTTAAATTTATTATTTTGTGAAGAAATTTCTAAAATATCTGTATATAATTCTATAAAATATTTACAAATATAGTATTAATTTTATCTATAGTTAAATTTTTACACAGTACAAAGAGTTCCAAGAGCAGTATGGAAAACATAATTATTAAATATTGTAAGATTAAATAACCTATAAATAGCACATGCCACATACTGATATTTTTCAGTTGATGTAAAAAACCCCTTCATTTTTTGTGATTTTCCAAAATAACCAAGAAAATTATTTCTAGTATCCATGGATGAATTACTAACCTTCTTACCTTGATTTCTAGTATCCATGATTGCTTAGGGATGGACTATTATGTTTGAAGGCTCTAAGATTGGATAGTTTAGGGTTATACGGTAGTGGTTGGATGGTAAAGGGTTGGAAATAAAATTCTTAGGATGGCTCTATGGTTAGACGGAAAAGGTTTGGATGCAACTGAGGGGTTGGAATGCTCACTGACTGAGGGGTTGGACAGATGAGGGGTTGAATGGATGAGAGGGTGGACGGATGAGTGGTTAGATGGATGAGGGGTTAGACGGATGGGGGGTTGGATGGATGATGGGATGGAAGGGGTTAGACGACTCAGGGTTAAATGGCGAGGGGTTGGATGACTCAGGGTTGGATGGCTCAGGGTTGGACGACTCAGGGTTGGATGGCTTAGGGTTGGATGGCTTAGGGTTGGATGACTAAGGGTTATATGGCTAAGGGTATATATGGCTCAAGGTTAGACAACTAAGGGTTTGGAAGAGTTATGCCCAAAGGGTTGGATGATCAAGGGTTGGATGGCTCAGAGTTGGACAAATCAAGTGTTGGATGGATTAGGGTTGGACGGATCTAAGTTGGATGGTTGAGAGGTTTCTTAAGTTTACTTCGGTGAATATGCACATGAAATAATTTGAAATGGTGGTGAATTACATTCATAAGATCTTATATATGTGTAAAATATAGGTGAAATGAATAGTATAAGGGACATGTTGGTCAAATTTTTTGACAAATAAGTCGGCTACGAATCACAAAATATTTTCCAATTCAAATTTCCACAATCCTTGATTGTTTGAGTGATTGTGAAAGTTATAAACTAAAAATAATTCTTGTACGACAACTAATTTTAACCATGCGTAATTTTAATACTAAACCCACCAACAGACCATTTGACTTCTTTGACCTCAGATTTCATTATACATTAGTGATTTACCATCTGACATTAGCTAGGGAACATTCCCCTTGCGTCTCAGTTAATGTGAACGAGAGATTTTGTAATTTAAATAGCCTCGTAACTTATATTTAGATTAACATCAGGGTATCCTTACTTAAATATGGTGGTGCCCATTTTAATTAATTATCATTTGACCATTATTAGTTAATTAATCTTTTCACATAAAAGGTACATTAATCAATTGTGGGGCGGTCTGCGGGTATTGATTAAATACCCCTTGAGTCAAAACACTGCAACTTAATCAAAGACTTTATCTCCAAATCATCTAAGAATATACGATTGCTATAACGTCTTAACTTTAGCCTATTAATTAGGGGACCCTTAGTCAGGGTTGTTATTATTTTAAATAGTTGTAAGTAATTTATGGCTAAAATTAAAAAAAACATTTAAAATAACATCAAATTTTATGTTTGACGTCACATGTGATGTTTATTTCAAATATTTACAAGTATTTTATGACTAAACTCACAAAAACATCTAAATGATCATCAAATTTAACCCATGATGTTCATCACTATTCATACATAACTATTAATGAGGACATTGTTCATAATGTTTGATGTTCTCGATTTTCATTATTCATGTGCATTGTGTACGTTCCATAGAAAATTGACACATGAAAGCACAGGATACGTTGGGTCATTATAGTACATACCAACCTCAAGTTCTAAATTAGTAATGCCTTTTGGACATAAATATAACACATGATATAATGTATTTATTTACATCGAAAAATTAATAATCATAACTATAACTATCTTTACAATTTTTTAGAGGGCACACTTCTTGGCACACTATTGGTTATGTAAATGCAAGGGTAACTGATCCCTTGAGGCCTAGGGGATTATAAATTAGGTGGGTGGCTGAAAAGCACTATGGCCCCACCATCTTTACAATATATTAAAAATACTAACACACAAATGTACTACACCAACACAATTAACTAATTTCATTCCAAAATTAGGTATCACACCATTTTTTTTTCATTGTGATAACATCATAGTTACGAAAAGTTACAATCATGCAGAAGCTTAAAATCAACATTTTCATACAAAATATGTCTCCTTCAACATCCTTTTTTTGGTCTCTAAATTTACAAAGAAGCATTTCCAAAGCTATCCTTTCAGCCAATGTTGCTAGAATAAATGAAACTTTTCCTCTGGTTCCTTCAATGAGAAATGTTTGATAACACAATTTGCAAAAATCTTCAAAACCTCTCATCCCGTATTTTCCCTTCACTTGTTTCCACTTCAAATGCACCAATGTTTCTATGTCTGCAACACCCATCTCAATCAACATGTGCTTCATTTATGTCTTATGAAAAGTCTTTTGTCCCACATATTGGACCAGAACTCGACCCCTTGACCTCCATTTCACAAGTCACGGGGCTTCTCATTATAACGTAGTACTGAAAATTAGAACAAGAATGTATTGGTTACCATTAACATATAAGAAAGAAAAAATTACAATCAAACATATGTGCTACTATTATTGTAACTACAAAATCAGATGTGAGAGTGTTGAATATACACTTGTTTTTCACATCCACAATTGTATGAATTCACTCAAAAAATCCTCAAAATAATTGATTTTCCACATAGATATAACACTCATTTTAACAAGAATGTTTATTCCCTATACGAAAGTATCATGCCTATTAAGGAAATACATGACTTAAATTACTTTTGGGTGGATCTATAAACATAATGAATGTAGAGCATGGCGTGGGTCTATAGAAATAAATTCATGATGTCTAGGAAGAGAGGGTTTTGGTCCTTTTGTGCTTCTAATGGGCACGAGTAGAAACATGCATCTCAACCACCTTCCACTTGTTTTTCTGCAGATCAAAAACAAACAAAATGTTGAAAAACCATAAAAATTTAGATAAAATAAAAATTTGGATACGCAACTGACAACAAACTTAGATCTGAATGCAACGAAAGGAGTTTTTCACAGGATTAGGTCATTCTTCCTTTTAGATGGATATTTTCGATAAGTATAGAAGATAAGTAGAATCTCAATAAATATTTTGGACCGTGTCGAATATTTCTACTTATCTACCATAGAAGATATGAAGAAGCTCCGGGTAATGACATATACAATTAATATTTAGTGTTGGAAACAACAATTGGAAGAAGATGAAAAGGTGATTGATTTTTGAAGCATAAAATAAGCACAAAAATTAAGAATGTGTGATGAAATGGAGAATAGATAAATTAAATATGCAACCTAGATGAATGCACTTGAAATTACAAAGTAAAAGAAACCTATGAAAAAAATCATAAAGTATTCACAAATAAATATTGAGAATAATAATAACAAATATGAGATGGATGTCCTACATATGCCAATTGAAACACAATGGTAGTTATCCAATAAGTTACTGACAAGTAGTTTGTCACAATATTCCCACTGAAGATAACTAGAAACACAACCAAAAGCTTGTGCATTAGGTATTTACTAGTCTTGAGAAACAACCAATAATTCCTCCAAGGGCACCTTGAAATCATCCAAACCTCTGTTGAATATATATATATATATATATATATCAATGCACTGTAAAGTCCATGTTCTCTACACAACATCACCACCTGCAAGATATGACTACAACAATGATTTCCCTACTCTAATATACATCAATCTACCTAAATATTTGAACTGAACTAAATTCCCATGAATTCATTGCTAACACACTTCATGGGATTTTATTACACATATATGTTACAGCTTCAACTATAAAATACAAGTAGCATACAAACAATAAAGTCTAATGTGATGGTAGGCACTTCACAAATGCGGATTTGATTGAAATCCAACGAAGCAATGTCCATGTGCAACATGCATTGTTCAATTTTATATAGCCACCCTTTTTGGCTATAGTATTACACTAGTACTTTCATTACCTGTGATGTTCAAACAGAGAATACAATAATGTCAATAACACTTATAATGTGTATAGTAAGAGAATTTAGCATTTCATGGAAATTCCTTGTGAATACCTTGGGAGGTATACCTCCAAGCATATCCTTTAATATATAAGGCTCAAGCAATTCTAAAAATGTACCTGGGATAACATAACATGGAAAAGTGAGAATGACAAGAGAATGTCATATAACTTTCTAAAACAAAAATTGCATGTCTTGAGCCTATTTAATAGCATAGCCATCAAAATACAACAATATAAGAGACATCAAAATACATATTTATTATATTACTAATTTAAAGATATTAAAATCAGTCTTTATTAGCCCCAAGATGTGTCCCAAACTTTTTTTAATAGATTCTAGACTTCTAGAATATAACTATATGGGATTGACTCCGAGAAAATATATGAGAAATATTAGGAAAAAAACTTACCTTCAGGTTGAACTCCTAGAAATTTGGAAAGAATGTTGTCAGAAAAGCACATCAGTATTCTGTATGTGCACATAAAACTCTATAGCCACACCTCCAACTTGTCTAAACTGTCTTTAAATTGTATAAACAGTGTCTTTGATTTGTACATTTGCTTCCAACTTTCTATGTTGGTTGCTAAAAGCCAATGCGATATAAGAAAAAGCTTCATCTACATAAGCACAGAGCAACTGTAGAAGAAAGGGCATAATGGCCTCCCACAGAGCATCCAACGTCCTTGGAAGCCCTATCACACCTTGTGCAGTTCCATCACATAGCTCCATCGCCAAGTGGAGGGCACCGATCCTATTACCTACATTCTGGAGATCCTAAATTGGTTCCTTCTACGGTAACATGAGATATCTAAAAAGCTGAGTAGGTCCCAATAAATATAAAGTTGCTCCTCTGACTGCAATAGAAATTTGATATGACTTCTCAGGTTTTCCAAATGAATTGATGAAGTAGGTGTGATGTATAAATGCAGAATCTAGACGAACCATCCTCAATGGGTAGCCTAGATCGGTCGAGTTCCATTCCTTCTTTTGTAAATAGACACAATTGGCCTTTTGAAGTGAGAATAACTAATATCTGAAAGAAATTTAAGAAAAAGATTAAACAACTATCCAGATGCAACATCCAACTCACAATAACCAAGTACTAAAAAAACAAACTACCCATACCAGCTGCAAAATGTGCAAACATGAAAATAGTCACTATAGAATTCGATAGTTGTTTAAAGCCTCCTCTTTTTGTAAGATGATTAATTCCCTGTATAAAAAAGGAAACCATATAGCTTACTTGCTCATCCACCCATGCTACTCCAAGTGTTGCACTATTAAGGTTCCACTCTCTCCGCACCTGTAACTCTGACTTCACTAACTGGGCCGCTTGATTTTTTTTGTCCCATGTAGTACATCTCCCATCGATAGCTACTGCCAATCCTTTGTCATCCATATAGAAAATATGCAGTCTTATACAACAAACAAAATAAAAGAAATAAACAGAATACTTAAATAACTTGCATAAATAGATGAATATTCGAACCAGCACTGCTATGCATAATCTCCATTAATAAAAGCTTCATCATACTCAGAGCTTCAACTCTTTACAATCAAGCTGTGCGTGCAGCTGTGTGCTTTTAATGCACATCCTTCCTTGCTTGTACAGATTTCACACCTTTGTGTGTGCATACAAAGCAATTACAATTACTGTTATTTAAATAGAATAAATCACCCACTAACAAATTTTCAACTGAACATTCTAAATCTAAACTCATGCTTTAAAATAGTTGCATGCTATGCATGAATTAAAACATATTTATTTTAATTAAATCTAATGATAAAAATAAGATAAAGATAACTTAACTAAAGCAAACTAAAACAAGACTAAAGCTAAAATTAGCTTTCCTAAAAAGCTACGGTTGGAATTAAATATGCAACACATGCATATTTCCAACACTCCCCCTTAATTTCAAACTGTAGCTTTCACTCTTCTAGAGTTGTGTTTGCTTTTTCAGATCTGCCATGTGCAGGATCACAAACTCCCAAACAATCTCTCAAATATTCAAAAAATTATTTTGCTAAAGCCTTTGTAAAAATGTCTACAAACTGATCTTCGGATCTACAAAATTCAAGATGAATTTCCTTGTTGTTTACCAACTCCCTGATGAAATGATACCTCATATCAATATGCTTTCTTCTCTTCTGAAAAACATGATTTTTGGACAACGCTATGACTAAGTTGTTGTCACAAAAAATCTGTGTAGCTTCCTCTTGTTTCTGTTGTAAATCTATCAACACTCTTCTCATCCAAACAACTTGACATGCTACTCCTATTGCTGCTACATACTCTGCTTCTGCTGAAGATAACGTGACAATGGGCTGCTTCTTTGATGCCCATGAAACCACTCCTATTCCAAAGTGAAAAGTATAGCCGGATGTACTTTTCCGATCATCTATACTTCCAACACTATCACTATCTGTATGACCAATGAGTTTGAACTCATCTGAACTTGAATAAAGAATTCCATGATTTCTAGTTCCACGTACATACCTCAAAATTCTTTTTCCAGCTTACCAATGTGAATCTTTTGGAGATTCCATGAACCTTGATATGAGGCTCACACCATACATGATATCAGGCCTTGTGGCCGTCAAATACATAAGACTTCCAACCAACTTTTTAAACAATGTTGGATCCACAAATGATCCTTCATCCTCTTTTCTCAACTTCAAACCTACCGCAACTGGTGTTGGTGCTGGCTTACAATTCAACATGTTAAACCTTTTCAAAACGTCACTTGCATACTTTGCTTGTGAGATAAAAACTTCACCTTCTGATTGTTGAACTTCAATACCCAAAAAATAATGCATAAGACCAAGATCTGTCATCTCAAACTCCTTCTTCATGGCTGATTTGAATGACTCTGTAGATAGATTTCTAGTAATGATCAAATCATCTACATATAAACAAACAATTAAAATTTTACCTTGCTCATTTATCTTGGTGTATAAGGTAGGCTCACTGCTGCTCCTACTGAAACCATTCTCAATCAAATAAGAATCTATTCTGCTGTACCAAACTCTAGGTGCTTGCTTGATACCATAGAGCACTTTCTTGAATATGTATACTTTTCCTTCATGACCTTCAATCTCATAACCTTCTGGCTAATTTACATAAACTTCCTCTTCAAGGAATCCATTTAAGAATGCTGTTTTAACATCCATCTGATAAATAGGCCATTTGTTTTGAGCTGCAATTGCTAAAACCGTTCTTACTGTGTCCAAACGTGCTACTGGTGCAAATGTTTCGTTGTATTCAACTCCATATTGCTGCATAAAACCTCTTGCAACAAGCCTTGCTTTGTGCTTCTATACTTTTCCATCAGCATTGCATTTTGTCTTATAGACCCACTTGACTCCTATCACATCCTTTCCTTTTGGAAGATCCATTAGCTCCCATGTCTGATTCTTCTCTATAGCATCAATCTCATCATCCATGGCTTTTTCCCAAACTTCATTCTTTATAGCCTCTTCGTAATATACTGGATCTGCAGCTTGAGAAAATAATGCAAAAACTGAAAATGAATTAGTTGTATCAACATTATAAATCTCACTTAGACTTCTTGTTTTCCACTGTGTAGGAGTATTTGATGCAGGACTGCTTTTTGGTGATGGAGTAGCTTTTGGTGTTCCCTGTGGTGTCTCTTGCATGGCTGAAGATGGCTAAAATATTGGTGACCTCCTGACTGTAGATGGAGGTGTAGCTTGTGCTACAACTTGTGGTGCATGTCCAAGATTTGTAGATACAGTAGCTTGTTGCTCTAAAGTTTCATCTGTCATATCATCATGCGGAATAGATGTTGCTATACTCACTATTTTCTCTATACTTCCATCCCATGCTTCATTCTCAATAAACTGTACATCCCTGCTGATCATAACCTTTCCAGTGACTGGATTGTATAACGTGTATGCTTTTGTATTCTCTGAATACCCAACAAAAATACACTTTTATCCTTTGTTATCTAACTTCTTCCTTAGCTCATCAGGTACATGTGCATATGCTACACAACCAAAAACTCTGAAATGTGAAACACTGTGTTTCGTATTAGTCCATGCTTGTTGAGGAACCATGTTCCTAACAAGTTTCGTTGGACACCTGTTCAAAATATAAACAGAAGTTGCTACTGCTTCTACCCAATACTTATTTGGAAGATGTTTTGCCTTCAACATGCTTCTCACCATCTCCATGATGGTTCTATTTTTCCTCTCTTCCACACCATTCTGTTGTGGTGTATACCTGGTAGTAAAATGCTTGTGTATACCATGATATCTACAAAAATTCATAAACTCATTAGAAACATACTCACCTCCTTTGTTCGTTCTGATAACTTTGATGTAGTATCCACTTTGCTTCTCCACTAATGCCTTGAACTACTGAAATGTAACAAAGGCATTTGATTTATTTCTTAGAAAATAAACCCATGTCTTACTTGTGTAATCATCAATGAATGTCATAAAATAAATATAACCTCCAATATAAGCTGTCTGCATAGGTCCACATAAATTTGAATGTACAATCTCAAGTGGTGCACTTGCTCTTGCTATTTTTCCAACTGGGAATGAATCTCTGTGTTGCTTTCCCAAAATACAACCTTCACATACCCTTTCAAGTTTTTGAATCAATGGAAAACCTTTAACCATATTTTTTCTATGTAATAAATTCAAACCTCCAAAATTCAAATGTCCATACCTTAGATGCCAAAGCCATGTTTCATCCTTCATGACTGAATGAAAAGTTGATTGTGTTCCTTCAGCGTAGGACTCAACTATGTTTATGCAGGAATCAGTGCAGGACTTGCTTGTTGTAGTGCAAACCTAATTTTCATTGGCGCATGACTCAACAAAAGACTGATTTGGCTTAACGCATGACTTTGCTACAAACTGAGCTGCTAATTTTGCTGCAAAAAGATCTGATTTATTCTTCTTTCCAGGTTTCAAAATCAATGGAAAAATCCTATTGCTGCTCATCTTCACTTTTGCAAACAACTGAGTGCTAGGAGCTTTGTCCACAATCATGCACTCATTATCTTCCATATAGACTCGGTATCCTTTATGTACTAGTTTTCCAATACTCATAAGGTTATGTTTCAAACCTACAACATAGTAAACATCTTGCATACTTGTTTTCTCCCCCCGTCTTGTTAGAATACTAACCGTGCCTTTTCCTTTCACAGACACAATATTGTTATTTCCAAGAGTTACATCACTCTTAACTGAATCATCCAAACTAGAAAATAAATCTAGATTACCTGACATGTGATTACTGCAACCTGAATCCAAATACCATACATCACATGGACTCTCTTTTGAAAAATTACATTCAATAGGGGATAAAGAAGGTATTGCTTCAACAATTCTTGTGCATGTAATAAACATAGGTTTAGAAATAGAACTTCCAACCTGATTTTGATTTTGTCTCTCTGATCATATTGCTTTTTCTTGCAATCATAAGCATAGTGCCCATACTTCTTGCAATAATGACACTGAACATGAGACTTATCTTGCCTCTGACCATAACTCTGTTCTTGATTCTGTCCTCTTCCACCTGAGTTTGATGAACTGCAACCACGTCCTCTAGATGGACTTCTTCCTCTGCCTCTTGGGCTGAAACTTCCTCTTCTTTTGCCATGACTACCTACTATCTAAGATGAAAAATCCTGATCTACACTTGCATGTGATCTATTCATCCTATGTTCATGATTGATTAGTGATGCATGCAACTCATCAATAGAAAACTGACTCAGATCCTTAGTTTCTTCAATAGCAACAACTAAAGGATCAAATTTCGTAGGCAAACTTCTAAGCAATTTTTCAATAATCCTTCTATCCTCAAGAGTCTCACCATGGGATTTGATTTGATTGATTAAGCTAACTACATAAGTAAAAAATGATTCTACAGAATCTGAATCTTTCATTGCTAAATTATCAAAATCTCTACGAAGTAACTGTAGCTTGGCGGTTTTTACTTTCTCCTTACCTTGATATGTAACTTGTAAAGTATCCCATGCAGTCTTTGCTTGACTGGCTATTGCCACTCTTGGAAGAATGCTTTCATGCATTGCCTAATGAATATAGAAAAGAGCTTTGCCGTCCTTCTTTCATAACTCCTTCAAAGTATCTTTCTCTGCTTGAGAAAGTGTAGTATATGCTGCTGTATTTGTGGGCTCTGTGTACCCATTTTCAATGATCTCCCACACATCTTGAGATCTGAATAGCACCTTCATGGTCAACGACTAGTATTCGTAATTCTTTCCATTAAATTACGGTGTCTGCATACCAGATGTAGAAGCCATAGCTTGCTACCAATTTAATAAGTTGCTGGAATAACCTTGCTCTGATACCAATTTGTAGAAAATCTGCAGTCTTATACAACAAACAACATAAAAGAAATAAATACAATACTTAAATAACTTGCATAAATAGATGAATATTCGAACCAACACTGCTGTGCATAATCTCCATTAATAGAAGCTTCATCATACTCAGAGCTTCAGCTCTTTACAATCAAGATGTGTGTCAATGCACATCCTTCCTTGCTTGTGCAGATTTCACACCTTTGTGTGTGCATACAAAGCAATTACAATTGCTATTATTTAAATAGAATAAATCACCCACTAACAACTCTTCAACCGAGCATTCTAAATCTAAACTCATGCTTTGAAATAGTTGCTTGCTATGCATGAATTAAAACAAATTTATTTGAATTAAATCTAATGATAAAAATAAGATAAAGCTAACTTAAATAAAGCAAACTAAAACAAGACTAAAGCAAAAATTAGCTTTCCTAAAAAGCTACAGTTGGAATTAAATATGCAACACATGCATATTTCCAACAATCCAGCACTACATTTATCCCTAACAAAGCACAGTTTGTGTGTTGCGCATTTATTGGTCACCTTTTACTCACCGAGATCCATGAGCCTCCAGATGGAACCTTTATTGTTGGATTTCAACGATTTTGTACCATGCAATATCAGCTGCCCAAATTCTGACCTGTGTCAGCCCCATCAAGGCATAACCCAATAGAGAAATGCCTTCCGGCATAAATATTTTATAATAGATTAATAGAAGTTCTATTTACTATTGATATGTTTGAAAAATATTTCAAATTTTCAATTATTCATTTGAGTATTTTTGAGTAAAATTTATACTCTCATCTTCAAATTGTTGAGTGTGGTCGCATATATATACCATTTTTTTTATGCAATGATGGGATTGTAATTTATGTTTCCACACATATATTTGCATTTATATATACGAGACACTAATCAAGGGCAAGACCTAACCCTTCTAAGATGTGTTCATTCTTGAATACATTATTAATAGAGTTTTCAATAGTTTTTGGTGAGATTTTATCTTTTACATCTCTAATAGATTCTTAGCGGAATGATCATACACTTTCACCATGCGAGATGTCTTTACAATTTAATTTAATCAATGTGAAAGGAGCCCTTATAATTGTTTTGATAAAAAAAAGATTTTATTCTTCATCTTAAATTACCATGAAACTACCAAAGGATTTGACACTCCACATTTTTTGAAGGTTCATTTTAGCTTCTTGTTCAAATTAATCTTACATAAATTATTTCTCATTTTTTTATGTATTTGGGAAAATAAAATCAATTTTTTTCCTATTATCTAATGCAAATGGGTATCAAAAATAAAAGATTAAATAACAAATCACTAACAACACTATCCAACAGTATGATCTTATTTCTATAGTTGGCATTATGTTAACTTAAATAACTAACTTATGCCACATAGGTCTTATCTCAATTTTTTCTTAACAATGTTAAATCCAGACAATATAGTCTCCAACTATTCAAGCCACTCTTGGCTGCTACATTAACCTTCATAATAGATCGTAAAAGTCATTTTCTATTTTTATAATAAAGTTTAGATGCATATAAATTAACCTTCATAATAGATTATAAAAGTCTCAAAAGTTTAAAAGTAATGCGATTGTAATTGCTTTCTCAAAAATCAAAATCAATTTAAATATATAACGATCTTTATTATGGTTACTATAAATAATATATGGTACATTGTCATTGCCTATGAATTTCCATCTTCAAACTTTCATTCAAATGGTTGTAACTGCAATGACTCCGCAAAATCATAGCTAAGAATATTAAGTAACCTCTCAGATGATGCCTCTTGTAAATTTGCACCCTAGGCAATTGCCTAGTTTGTCTAAGGCTTAATACCTTTTTGGGGAATACTACTAGAGTGTGCTCAATGTTTATTGAAAGAAAAGATATTAGAAGAACATATTTTCCATATTTTCCAATTACGTAATTGTTTGTCAATATATTCCAAAAGCCCATTTTAAAATCTTCTGACTGAATAATTCAAACTTATACTGGAAATAAATGAAATCAATCAATTATTGTCAATTTAATAGAAACAATCTTGTTAAGGAAATAATTTTAAAAGTGTGTTCAAAGATTTTAAAGAACCTTTATGAAACTCACGATTCATTTAAAATGTAAAATAATAATAGGTATACAAGTGTGCATGAAAAATGAACACCTAAATAATATTAAATAGTCCATTAATTGATCAACATTTCAACAATACTAACCTATACTAGCAATCGCATGTGAGGTGTGCGATGATAACGCCGAAAGAGAGGTTGGGTAACAAGGAGAAGGAAGTAGAGAAGAAGAATGCATTTAACAGAAAGGATAAAAGAAATGAAAAAGGGAAAAGAAAATGGAGGGAAAGAGAAGAGGTAAAACTGAAGGAAAGTGGAGAGTGTTAAAAACCAATATGTCTCGTAAATGCAAGTAATGGTAGGAGTTAAAAAAGGAAAAGTAGTGGAGCAAATCTAAAATAATGGATAATAAAATGAAATTTAACGTATATCAGAGTAGAAGATTATATAGTGTGGTGGGGATATAGTCAAATTAAGAAAAATGTGAAAAAAAAACACAAGCAACAAGATCATGAGCATTAAATATAAAAGAATAATAGCGAGGTATAAAAAATCCATTAGTTATATTAGACTGGTTAGAAGTAGAGCGCAGGAAGAAACTTTGAACATATTTGTAAACAAACATAGATCAAATATGGTGTTTAAATTAGTTGCAGATAATACAAAAACGAACCGAAAGGGGTTATCGACACAAAATACACGTGATATACACATGCATGACTATTATAAAGAAGGTATGGCACAATGATTGCATGATCGCTATAAGGACCTAAGACGAGGGCTGGGAGAAGAACCTTGGGCTTCAACTGATCATCTTCGGTATCACCAGATGTAGAATGTATGGTATTTTTGGAAATTGATCTAGCTATAGGAGAGTTAAGGGACTTCAATTCAAATCTTGAAATAAGAGCTGCCTAGTCCTAGATCAGAGGGACGATGTTACGAAAGTTAAGCAGGAAGTTCCGGAATGATGCCTGTGCTGGATCAGAGTGTTGTTGTTAGAAGATTAAATGAAGGGAGACAGATATGTTGAATTCTCACCAAAGGGTGGCTCCATTAGACTTGCTGGCATAAAGCGGGATGTCCATAACCGGATGAAGTTGACCGAGGTCTCCAACAAGGATCATAGATCTACCTCCAAATGTTGAATATTTGAAGTGCGGGAAAGCCTCCGTAAGACGGTAGTTGTTTCTGGAAAGCAAATGTGGCCCGACGAAACTCATTTCATCAATTAAAATGTATTTGATGTGCTTGAGGGAGTCTTGAAGAGACAATAAAGCTTGGCCCTCTAAGGGTTTGATTTCTTTAATGGGAATCCGGAGGCTTGCGGGTATTGTCGAAGCTGAAATGTTGAAAGCAGGAACTCTTGTTGGGGTGAGAAAAAGGAGAGGTGAAAGGCCCTGGGTGGCTGAAGAGGAAAATGAAGACTTTACAATGTTAATGAGGAATGATTTTCCAGTACTTGCAGTCCCTTGTATAATAAGTCTCAGTGGAGGAAGGTTGGATATGTGCGTGAAGTGTTGAATAACTATGTTAAAAGTTGCTTGTTGTTCTGGGGATAAACCTGAAGCTGGAGGGTCGAATCTTTCCATGAAGGAAGCTGAAATATGGTCTGCCTTATTATCTTCAATGAAAGTGGTGCCAAAAGACTGCAGAGCAATAGGAATACGATGTGCGCTCCAATTGTGGAGGGTGTCAAATTCACAAAGGCCCAACATTTGCAAGATGTCAAGGAAAGAAGTGTTCCAGGGGTGGAATCGAGCCAACAGTTGCCAATCATATAGTTGCTCAACATGAAGGGGGGGCTCAGCCTTGGACTCAGTGTCTCTGTCAGAGGTGAGTGACGGATTTGATTCACGCCATGCATTATGTCAAGGCTGATAATTGTATCTGAAAAAGCTCCAACTAGAAATGGTTTGTTGAGGTATTGAACCAATACCAGTAGAAATGTTGCGGAAAGGTTTGTATAGAAGGAGTTCAGACCAACATAAAATTTCAAAAGAGGGGGAGTCCTTAGATGGAATGCATTGAAATTTGGGGAACACCCGAACAATAGTTGGATGGGTACGACTCTTCCACCTAGTGCGCTTGTGATATTTTCTGTAACTCCAGTCACGAGCAACTTCAATGAGTGGAAGGCTTTCCATGTTTGAAGGGCGGACCCTGTATGCATCTAAAAGCAGGGATGTTTCTGCATCCTCACACTCTGCTTCAACCCAACTTCTTAAGATTTTTCTGCCTACATTTAGTGTCACAAAATTGTAAAAAGAGAATCAAAACAAAATGAATTCAACACAAGAAGAGAATCAAAACAACATTATAAATGATAAAATGGAAATTATAAATTGTAAAAATTGTTAGAAGTTATTCAGTATCATTACACTTGCCTCGGCGCTCTTAGGCAACCATAGGAGCTTCCTATAGACTACATCTTATATTTTCCTAGTTGTTCGACTATAAATAATTAAGCTGTATGATGCATTATAAAAGGTACATGAATTGCAGCTCCATAATAGAAAGTGTAGCTTCATAATATAGATGGCAGAACAATTTTCAAAGCAAAGAGAATGGTTTAGAACAGAGACCGAAAGCCGATGTTGGTGACTTAAATTAACTGGTTGTTTTAGCTCACCTCTGAAGAAGTTGTCGGAGTTTCCCCTCCTGGCTTGAAATTACGATTTACTACTCTAATGGAAGATGCAAGAGAGGGAATTTGATTACCAAAATCATATATATCATGAGTACCAGAGAACAATACCTTTTCCTTTCCTGCCTCTATTCTGGCTTTGGAATTCTCTCTTGGCTTGGAGCTTGTCGTGGAATCCTGATTTGCGTCAGTTCTCTTCTCTTGCTCAGAGCTGAAATAATTTTCTACTCGGAAGATACTGATCTCAGTGTCCTTCGTCACGCTCTTGCTCAAAGAGATTCGCTTCTCCAACCCTTTTACAAATGTACTGTTTGTATTCCCACTGCCTGCTTCAATGGAAGGTCGATGTACCGCTTGGCAAGAATCACTTCCAGAGAGAAAGGAAGAAAATGAATCACTTCTATCACAAGCCTTGAAATCTCCATTGAATACATCAATACTGATTCCATTGAGCCCTGGGACAATCCTCGCACTCCTCCCACCTTCGTTGGACGTACTCATTTGTATTTATCAAGTCTACGAACAATGAAATAGGTTAGTTAGGAATCATTACACGAAAATTCTAATCTCTATTGTCTTTGGTGGCTTGACTATTCACAGGACCACCCTGTATTCTTCATAACGAAAAACAATTCTACTTAAAGATAATCATTTTTCGCTAGCAGAACTGAAATTACTACTCCACAATCTATTATTAGCGACGATGGAAGTTAAGGTCACCAATATATTTCTTCGGTATTGAACATGTAGAATTTACTAAGTTTCAGATACAATCTGTTGTTCTTCAAAATTCTGTGGTTCATCTGAAATCAGTGTGCGATCTCCAACCAAAAATGGTATCCTGCCCAACCATGAGAAAAAATACAAAGTCAGTTCAAGATACCCATTAAAGGAAATTTGAAGAAAAGACACAGCAATTACAGGAAAATGTTGAACAGAGGATTCTAACATACCAAAGTTCTTAAGATTAGACAACCGAGAAATGCGATGATCCGTATCTGGTTTCTTTCCAATAAATTGCTACTCAAAGGAAATTGCTTCGGACAGAAATTTCAAAGGCCAACAGAACCAAAAATCTCGCCGACATGTTTCTAACACTTTCTGTTCTGGCAAAACATTCTCTCCTTACCTTCCTAGAAACCTCGAATCAGAACATACATTTTCATTATTTTGTGTGATCCAACGATCTTTGTAGCAGCACTAATAACCATGTAGAAGGTGATTTATATTTTAGAAAAACTATAAAAATGTAACCATGCACAATATTGAGGGTAGATTGGACTAAATGTAATGCAAGCTAGATTAATGCAATTTTTATTGGTTTTCTTTGTTGCAGCTTTTTTTTTATAACAACAAACTTTTTTTCAATATTCTTTAACCTCATGTAGGCAGAGGAATACTCATTCACAGTCCATAACATTATGCAAGTTTATGTAAATTGTAGCCAAATGGCTTCATTAGCTTCAAAAACACTCAAATTTGAGATCAAACCAGCACTACCTCACTCAATAAAACCTGATTGAGATCAACCAATAATCAAATAAATTCATTTGTTTTGACATCCACCTAATAAAGGCTAAACAACCAGAGTCATTTGAAGTATAATTATAGATAAAGATGACTATTATTTTTTGAAAAGCTAGAATTTGATCTAGCTTTAGTAATACATGGTGATACAGTCCCTTGACAGGGCAATTCAAGGAGAGCACTAAGTTACCCGTAGCCGTAATGCACTGCATTGCAGAAACTACAAAGAAAGGATGTAATGTAATTCTAAAAATCCAAACTCTCTCCAAGAAGGGGGGGATTATTTTGTGATGCTGGACCAAGAAACCCTAACCCACCCAGATATGCACATGCTCATAGAAGTGGCCATTGTACAAGAATTATTACATAAAAATGAAAGCACAACACCCAATCGAATAAACCACAATTAGAGCAACCAGCACCACAACATTGACAATAGCAATCTTGTGCCAGTCACGCTTCAAATTCACCAGCACACTAGCCTTGCAGGAATTACAGTCATGGCACAATTCATCCTGCACATTACTCCACCTGCTACAGTCCGTATCTGTCGAGTTTATGGCTATGGAATTCCAATTTGTGGCGCTCACATACACACATTATAAATGATAAAATGGAAATTATAAATTGTAAAAATTCTTAGAAGTTCTTCAGTACCATTACACTTGCCTCGGCGCTCTTAGGCAACCATAGGAGCTTCCTATAGACTACATCTTATATTTTCCTAGTTGTTCGACTATAAATAATTAAGCTGTATGATGCATTATAAAAGGTACATGAATTGCAGCTCCATAATAGAAAGTGCAGCTTCATAATATAGATGGCAGAACAGTTTTCAAAGTAAAGAGAATGGTTTAGAACAGATACTGGAAGCCGATGCTGGTGACTTAAATTAACTGGTTGTTCCAGCTCACCTTTGAAGAAGTTGTCGGAGTTTCCCCTCCTGGCCTGAAAGTGTAATTTACTGCTCCGATGGAAGATGCAAGAGAGGGAATTCGATTACCAGAATCATATATATCATGAGTACCAGAGAACAATACCTTGTCCTTTCCTACCTCTATTCTGGCTTTGGAATTCTCTCTTGGCTTGGAGCTTTGCGTTGTGGAATCCTGATTTGCGTCAGTTCTCTTCTCTTGCTCAGAGCTGAAATAATTTTCTACTTGGAAGATACTGATCTCAGTGTCCTTCGTCACGCTCTTGCTCAAAGAGATTCACTTCTCCAACCCTTTTACAAATGTACTGTTTGTATTCCCACTTCCTGCTTCAATGGAAGGTCGATGTACTGCTTGGCAAGAATCACTTCCAGAGAGAAAGGAAGAAAATGAATCACTTCTATCACAAGCCTTGAAATCTCCATTGAATACATCAATACTGATTCCATTGAGCCCCGGGACAATCCTCGCACTCCTCCCACCTTTGTTGGACGTACTCATTTGTATTTTTCCAGTCTACGAACAATGAAATAGGTTAGTTAGGAATCATTACACGAAAATTCTAATCTCTATTGTCTTTGGTGGCTTGACTATTCATAGGACCACCCTGTATTCTTCATAATGGAAAACAATTCTACTTAAAGATAATCATTTTTCGCTAGTAGAAATGAAATTACTACTCCACAATCTATTATTAGCGACGATGGAAGTTAAGGTCACCAATATATTTCTTCGGTATTGAACATGTAGAATTTACTAAGTTTCAGATACAATCTGTTGTTCTTCAAAATTATGTGGTTCATCTGAAATCAGTGTGTGATCTCCAACCAAAAATGGTATCCTGCCCAACCATGAGAAAAAATACAAAGTCAGTTCAAGATACCCATTAAAGGAAATTTGAAGAAAAGACACAGCAATTACAGGAAAATGTTGAACAGAAGCTTCTAACATACCAAAGTTCTTAAGATTAGACAACCGAGAAATGCGATGATCTGTATCTGGTTTCTTTCCAATAAATTGCTACTCAAAGGAAATTGCTTCGGACAGAAATTTCAAAGGCCAACAGAACCAAAAATCTCACCGACATGTTTCTAACACTTTCTGTTCTAGCAAAACATTCTCTCCTTACCTTCCTAGAAACCTCGAATCAGAACATACATTTTCATTATTTTGTGCAAGCCAACGATCTTGGTAGCAGCACTAATAACCGGGTAGAAGGCGATTTATATTTTAGAAAAACTATAAAAATGTAACCATGCACAACATTGAGGGCAGATTGGACTAAATGTAATGCAAGCTAGATTAATGCAATTTGTATTAGTTTTCTCTGTTGCAGCTTTGTTTTTTATAACAACAAACTTTTTTTCAATATTCTTTAACCTCATGTAGGCAGAGGAATACTCATTCATAGTGCATAACATTATGCAAGTTTATGTAAATTGTAGCCAAATGGCTTCATTAGCTTCAAAAACACTCAAATTCGAGATCAAACTAGCACTATCTCACTCAATAAAACCTGATTGAGATCAACCAATAATCAAATAAATTCATTTGTTTTGACATCCACCTCATAAAGGCTAAACAACCAGAGTCATTTGAAGTATAATTATAGATAAAGATGACTATTATTTTTCAAAAAGCTAGAATTTGATCTAGCTTTAGTAATACATGGTGATACAGTCCCTTGACAGGGCAATTCAAGGAGAGCACTAAGTTACCCGTAGCCGTAATGCACTGCATTGCAGAAACTACAAAGAAAGGATGTAATGTAATTCTAAAAATCCAAACTCTCTCCAAGAAGGGGGGGATTATTTTGTGGTGCTGGACCAAGAAACCCTAACCCGCCCAGATATGCACATGCTCATAGAAGCGGCCATTGTACAAGAATTATTACATAAACCTGAAAGCACAACACCCAATCGAATAAACCACAATCAGAGCAACCAACACCACAACATTGACAATAGCAATCTTGTGCCAGTCACGCTTCAAATTCGCCAGCACACCAGCCTTGCAGGAATTACAGTCATGGCACAATTCATCCTGCACATTGCTCCACCTGCTACAGTCCGTATCTGTGGAGTTTATGGCTATGGAAGTCCAATTTGTGGCGCTCACATACACGAAATCGCACGATGTGGGAGGCTTGCAGCAGCCTGACTGAAACAAAAAGAAATTAAAACAATTAGACACATTAAAATTAACTTCATGGGTTCAACTCCCAATAAAAAAAATACAGAAAATTAAATGCAATATAAAAATTGGAGCTTTGGGTGATCCAAAGAATGTCTTTTTAAGAGAATTACTTGAATTGGGGATAAATTCTTTCTATAGAAATCCTCTGCAATTTCATTGACGGAGTCGTCAGAAAGGCTCTTGCACACTTTCGCATCCTGAATGCAGCTTCTGAGCATGGTTTCGACTTGGTATTTAAGGAGACGGAGTTGCTCAAAGGTGAAATCCGGGCGGAAATGTAGGCGCTCCTCTATTAGCGAAGTGAGATCCTTTTGTTTCTTGACCTGTTTGGTGAGAGTCTTGATCTCTTTCTTCAACATCCACTCCTGCTTACATATGGATTTACTCCCTTCTTCCTGGCTGTTGAACTCATGGATCAGTTTCCCGGCGTCCTGCTCACAAATGACTCTGCTCTGTTCGTCGAACTCAGGGATTTTAATTGTTTTGGATGCAGAACCTGTCCTCCATTTCTGACTCGCAGAATGCTTCTCCCTCTGTCGCGCATGGTGCAGGGGTCTCCTCCTTACAAGTTTTCTGTCCCTGGTCAGTCCAGAGGATTTCAAAAATAAATCAACGATAGAATAGTAATTTCGACCCTGTTGCGTGCCACGTGTACGGTCCAGGATAATCCTTGCATCGTCGACCAACTAATCGTGATCGTTCATGTCTTGTTGTTTGTCAGAAGGGGTCGGGCTTTCCCACATAGTTCACGCCTTTCGGCGTAAAAATAGATCGACTCTTCCTTACAAATATAATGAAACTCTCTTGACATATATAACAATTATGTTGCACTCTGTACGAATCCCTTAGTGGATTTCCTAAATAGTTAATTACCAAATTTGCATTGCACGACTGCAAAAAGCCACCATAGCTCTTATGAGAATCTCGAACATTGTTGAGGGGATGAAGTACGTCAAATTTGAATCTTCGGCTTTTCTTTCATTGAATTCCACATTGAAGTCCAAGTCGAGATCATTTTTCTACCACGGCGCACAATTATCTTCATATTCATTTTGATGCCCAAGTTGATGATCTAAAGCCTTTTGCAGATATTCTATATAACAACAAGATTTAGGATCTCCTATTTCCTTTCAAACAATAAACAGGTGATCAAGTTTATAAAATATGCCTCCACAATTGGATAAAGAATTTTTTTTAGACCAATCGAAAATAGAGTCCGAGTCGCATCTTTCTTCCATAATAGAATTTCGATCATTTTCTTGTTTTATATAGAAATAAATTAACCACTCTGCAACATGTTTCCATTATTGGTATGAGCTTCATTCACACTGTTCAAATTAAGCTTGATTTGCATTTCTCCTCTGTCATTATTCTAATCAAATTTGAAACTGTGTAATATAAGTAAGATCATACAGTGTAATATAAGGAGGAAAATTTGAACGCCCAATAATTTTTGTCAATCTACTGCTGTGTGACGAATCCATTTCCTTGCCTCATTAAATTTTATTTATTTATTTTTCTTGAGATTTAGCATGTATGTTATAGATGACCGTATACAGCACTGCATGGTCGACTGTTCGAAGTCGAAAGTCAAAGAATAAATAAAATAAAGGCCCAATTAGCATGGACATACACAACATATTTCAGCTAATTTTTTTTGTATTGGTAAAGCTCACTTAGTAGCAAGACCCTTTCGACCTAGAGATACCGTATATGTTTTGGAGTAACTAAGGGTCGGTTAAAAAAACAAAATATCATGAAATATTTATGTACATGATTCCCTTGGTATTATTAGTATTTTATCTCGTAATGAAGACCTTTCTGCAGCGTGTAGATCTATTTTTACTAAATGATTCATCTTGAAAATTTCCTTTTCAGTCTATTTTCTACTTTAGCCCTTGCAAGTGCACTAATAAGATGAGTTGCTACCAGATGCGAGAATGCGTATGAAACAATCTAGCACATGGACTATGATGAGGGTCCAATTTAATACACTTTGACCTTTGGTTAGGCTCCTAAATCTTCCCGAGGTGTTTGAAATCCTTTGAGAAAATTCCACCTTGTAAAAAGACCCTTACGCTACAATGGTGGAGAGTTTTCTACATTTTATACTCCCATTATTCTTCCATGATTATTGCACTATGAAGTAAGTCCTATCATATTTCCAATTCCTATGATATAAGCTCCCAAAAATTCATGAGGCTCCTAAAGCCCTTCCAACACGGTGACTAGCTCCTTTGGAACATGTATTCTACATTTCCTTGCCCAAAAGACCCAATTTTGCTCAACTTGTTACTGACATCAATTATGTTTGTAGAATATTTCTAAACTACCTCATAAAACTTCATTTATCTCTTATATAACTCCCAAATATTTTAAAATTTTCTTGTAATCTTCCGGAGGATGTTCACAAGTGACAAAAAGACCAAAAAAGCCCTTTTGAAGCCTCTCGGATAATTGTTCTTTATTTGGATCTTCATAACCTCATGGATAATCTAGATAAACTTCCCTTCACATGAAACACACTTTAAAATAATGTTAAGACGTTCCTCATGACCAAAATGAGGGTGATTCAGTTGAAATGCTGGCTGGAGGAAAGGTTTACATTGATCGGGAAAGAGAATTTCAAGTGTGGGTTTGGTTGTCATGACCAAAATTTTAAATTTTGCATGCTAGACACTTAGCATGACAACAAACCCATTGAGTCAATGAGAAGAAACCAATGAGTTTGATTCCATTGTGTTAACTCTACAGTTTTTTTCAAGTGGTCACCACCTCTCATGTCATCATTAGTCAGTTCGTTCAACTAAAGAGACAATTTAGGAAAATTTGAGACCCTAATCATAGTTGTTACTATGTGATGTGAATTTGGACTCAATTAGACCCCCTAATTATACTATGCATTGCATAGTTAGTTGAATGGTTCAATAAGAGAAGAAATATTCATTAAATTGAGCCATGTGAAACTTATTGGAACTATTTGATTTGATTTTTTACTTCATTAGGACTAACTAAAACTCTAGGCATAAATCAATTAGTCAATTCAATTTAAATTGAAGATGCAATTTGTGATGTAGGAGTATCATGGGGGAATTGAATTTATTACATAATTTTTTTAATATTAGTTAAGTATGGGCATACATAAGGACAATGAGAAGGATAATGGAGAAAGGAAAGTGTAACACAAAATTTGTGTGATGCAAAAAGTATGCAAAGATCTCATCAATGCTTTGTGCAACAATTGCATTGCATAATGTGCATTGATTACACAAGTTAAAGAACACAATGTGTGCATGAAGTGAGTCAAGTATACCATTAGAGGGGCTAGACTGACAAGGATTAGAGAGACACGCTCAGTTGCATGGAACAAGTGAAACTTTTCAAAGGTCATGAAGAAACACCATTCTAATAGCTTTAGGATTTTTTTGAAAGAGTCCAAATAGTGGGAGTATTATCTATAGATATCGTCAAGGATTTTCAAATTAAAAAAACATGTACATGTGTTTTGATTTTTTATGCATCATAAGGAATTTCATGAGTTCATATATTTGCGCAGGTGTTATCTTTAAGAGTTTTGAGGTTTGTAACATCTAATTTTGACACATCTAACACTCCTACAAATATCAGTAAACAATCCAAAAGGCCCCAAAACCTCAATAATGACTATATTAATTCCTAAAATAGACATCGATTGTATAATTTTAACCCTAAAAAATATTAGAATGAATGATGAAAGCTTGAAAAGTACTTATGTATTGACCAGATTAGATTATGAAAAATTATCTCCTAAACCATGACTCATGGAGCTGTGAGACTAGTTCCATAAGGTGTAGAGTGATCCTAATTTATTATACTTCAACATTTATTTTTGTAAATAACAAGCTCCCACAAACACATATATTGCTGCATAAACTAAGGAATGCTTACATGTTATATAGCGTGTACACGTTCCTTGACTTATGCACACAACCCAAGCTCTAGTAGGATTATAAATACTTTGGTTTCCTGAACCCGAGCCCTGTAGGTTGGTTACAACACAAAAAATTCCCCATTTTTGACTAAGAATACATAAAATCATCTTCCACCATGATACATCCTACAAAAATGATTGCAATCTTTCTTAAAAATATTCGTACAACATAAATAAAACTATCCTCTTTCTATATATATATATATATATATATATATATATATTATATTTATTTTTCACTATTGGAAGGTTTCCATTTATATTTATTTCAAACTATGTTTTATATACCTCTATTTTTTAGAGATTATAAACACCTATCTTTTGTCATGTATCTCTTGTTTCACTTCTCCAAATTGAATAAAAATTATACAGTTTGAAACTAGGACTAATTCTATACATATTAAAACAAATCTAATTTTTAATATTTTTGAGGTAGTTAGGGAGGGCATGATTGACTATCCATTAATTTTAAAATTTTAAAATCTTTGTACTTGGAAAATCATAAAAAAATAAATACTCACATAAAAAATATAAAAGTAAAATCTATCCCACACTAGATGCTCCTATTTATCTTTCTATCAAAGGGTTTTCAAAAATACTAAATAGTGCTAAAAAAATTGGAGGGGGGGTGACTAACTACCTACCATGTGTTTTATACAAAAATAGGAGCACCTATTGACATTTTAGATCTTTAACCCACTTTTAATCTTAACCATTTAAAAAAAATAGTTTAGAAACTAGAATCGAAATGCTATAATTCATGTTCTCAAAACATTTTCAAAATTTGAGTGTAACTATTTCAAATAACTCGTACAAGTTGAATTTTATTGCTTCTCATAAAAACATTTCCATCTAAGACCCCCTTTGGCCCCTCATTTCCATACACTTACCCATTTTCTCTCCAAAAAAATTGTTTTGTCCCAATAATCCCTTATGTTTTGTAAGTTTCCCTCCCACCTCCACCCAAGGCATTACCTAGTTCTCCAAAGTTTTTTCATAGATTTTTGAGGAGATGTGGTATTTGACATAACATTCCTATGCTTTACCTAAATCCAACCAAGAATAATTACCCAACCATTCTATTGGATTGAGGTATTTGTAATTTCTATAATGATGGGAACACAAAACACAAATTGAAACAATCCAAGAAACTCTCAATGCCAAAACTTCAACCATATTGGAAGATTATCATGGATAATAGAAAGTAAGACATGTTATTTTTAAATCCCTTGAGTTGTAGAGGCATAAGCATAAGAGGAAGGATTATTTTAAGGTTTAAGAAGAGGAAATCAGTGAAGTTAAGATTCACGATACCCTAATTAAGAAAATATACAATGGATAGCTTCTTGCTGGAGTGTCATGCCCATTCTAGACAAGCTTTATCTTACCATATCATGGTATAAAAATATCATATTGACATGAATTTTATTCTGATGATGAGAGCTAACATTTACCTATCAAAAAGGTGTCCACCATGGAGAAAGATCAAAAAAATTTAGATAGTGATCAAGTAGATCCTAAGGAAAAAGGGGAAGGAGAGAAAGATGTTTTGACTGAATACAATGATCCTTATTTTTCTACATGTTTATAACTTACTTCCCTCATTGAATATTTTACTTATCAATCACCAAGGATATATTTAAACATAAAGGTAAGTCAAATTTAGTTTCATGAGGTTGTGGAGGATGATTTTGAGATATTAAACTTCATCTTTGAGGCTGAGGAGGATAATACAAAGCCAAACACTAAAATAGAGGAGTTTGTTGAGAAGAATGTAGAAGAAGGTAAGTATGAAGATTGTGCAAACACCATCCATGAGAAGAAGGATAAAGATAAAGGTTTGTATGGGAAATGGAGAATTTCATACATGAGAAGTGTTTTTCATATAAGGAATCTTGTTGTTTCAAATTTGTACACTGAGTTGCCACCAATCATGCTCATTTAAAAGCATGAGGAGGATCCCCAAAGCATAAAAATGAGATTAAACATCTCTCAATCTAGAATGATGATTATACAAAGGTGTTTTTAATCAATCTAGCTGATATTTTAAACAAAAGAGATTTATAAACAAGGTCTTGACTCCCATCACTTTTCATGGTCAATGTAAAGCTGGTTTACTGGCCTAAACTGATCAAGAAAGTGAGATAATATTCCCCACTAGTTTATGGATTTTTTTGAGTTTTTTTTTAACTTGGTTAGAATAGGATTAGTTTAGTTTTATCTTGGCATGTAATAAGTGCTCTAGCACACTTTGCATGTTTTCCGTTGAGGCATGCACGAGTTTGTTGTTTTTAGATATATTTTGTTGGGACACTTGGGAATCTTATTTGTAGGGACTTTTTAGAGGGTCATTTTTTAGATATGATACATGTTCTTCATAGTTGGGATCAGGGAGAATTTATAGGTTTTCAAGGAATTTTCAATGAATGAGGACATCTCTTCAGTTTTCCATGATGGAACCATTTTGATTCATGCAAGATTTAATTTCAATTATTGTAAGGGGGTAAGGTTAATGTTTTAAAGGGTTTAAGCTCCAAAATGTAGAGTTTAAAATTTTTTACACTCGAATCCATGCCCAATGGATGTGAAAGGCTACTGATCAATCCATCAAGCAAGGACATGACGCCTTTGAGTCAAAAAAACAATTGTCAAAATGAGAATCCTACTCCATTTTAAAGAAGTGATTTCAATTGCAAAGAGTTGAAGGATTTTTATGGATTTGAAGAGGTATTTGGAGCTTGCATTTTGTGTTCAAACTTTTCACACATTCTTGCATAGATCAAATATGATTTTTAATAGGAGAAACCATTTAACATATAGTCAATTTCTTAATGTTTTTCCTTAAAAATTGGTAAAATGTGTTTAAATATATTATTTGTTTAAGGAACTAGGTTTTCAAATTTAATTGATCAATCTAGAGAATATTGTCACCGAACGTCACCTTTCAAGATTTAACTTGGTAATTTATTTAGTTTGGACCAATAAGGGACACGTGTCATCTATCAAAATTCCCACACCCTGTAAAATTTAAAGTCTCATGTTGGCTCCAAGGTCCCCCGAAGATGAATTTAAAGATAAGTTTCTGTAAGGACACATGGTTGTGATTGAAATTCATAGAACTATCTCCAGCTTTGGTTTAATAGATAAACTTTTTGAAATATCGATGAGATACTTATGACAGTGTCTACACACGGTGGTGATCGGTCTTCGAGTCTATCTTTATTTTAACTAAAGGTTAAACATTATCTTCCGGACTTCTTCAACTGTCAATGATTTAGATGTTGCTAAGAGGATAATTTGCACTCATTAGTGTGTCTTCATGCCTTAAGGAGCTCTACCCCTTAAAGCCATTAATGAATGACAAGTGGTGCTATTATGAGAAACAAATCTAGGTTTAAAATATCCCTTACATGTATTTTCCACAGTCCTTTGAGTCTCTGATGGAAGACATATGGCACATACATACGTACATACGTATATGTGTGTGTGTGTGTGTGTATAGATACATACATATATGTATGTATGTATGTATGTATATGTACACACACACACACATATGTATGTATGTACACACACACACACACACATAGACATAGAGAGAGAGGGAGAGACAGAGACAGAGACAGAGATAAGAGAAGAGAGAGAGAGATAGAGAACAATAGAGAGAGAGAGAGACAAGAGAGATATAGAGAGAGAGAGATAAGAGCGACAGAGACAGAGGAGAGGAGGCGACAGAGACAGATACAGAGAGATGCGAACAAACAATGAAATATAGGAGATAGATATATAAGAGATAGATATAATAGATATAAATAATATATATAGATAATATATATATATATATATATATATACATATATATATATATATACATATATATATATATATATACATACATATATATATATATATACATATATATATATGTATATGTATATGTAGATATATATATGTATATGTATATGTATATGTATATGTATACATACATACACACACACACACACACACACACACACACACACACACACACACACACACACACACACACACACACACACACACACACACACACATGGGGGTGATCTGTCAAGCTGAATATTTGTTGCAGTGCACCTCTCATGAGGTTATATTTGATGATTTTCCCTAATATAAGTTTTATATTATGAGTGTCACGACGGCAAGAGAGTAAATATGTTATTTTCTCTTAAATTCTATTGATACCTATTTTCACTTGTACATGGTACCATTAGAAAGGTCTCAGGAAGGGCTATAATTAGACATTAGATTCAAAGGAAGAGGTTAAGAGATCTAGGAGATTTTAATGATAGACTTTTGGAGTATTTTTGCCTGTTTTCATATCAAAATAATGCCCAAATTAGTTGCAAATTATTTTGGTTTATCTTTTCTACTTCAAGATGTTGTTGATATGGTATATTCCCTTTATGGCCCATAAAATGTAGATAAGGAGATCGACATGATTTTTACTAGGGCAATGAGTTGTTAAAGTGATCAAAGTTGTAATCATGATCATTTTAGAAAAATGGCAAGTGAATTTTCATTCTTCCTCCTGATCTCATGGGTATTCATGGATGTTCTGCTGATGGATCATATTGCAACAAACAAGTGAATGATTACTTCCATATCAAGGCATATTTTTGTCATGGATCACGATGAGGCCTGAAATATGCTTCAGGGGTAGTTTTGGATGAATTTCTTAGCTTAGCATCTTCTTTGGCATCTTTAGAGCTTCATTGATCTTTCTAGAGAAGAGAAGGATGGTCAAAGATATTCCAAAGCACCTTTCAATTCCCTTCTTCCATATCCTTCTCTATAAATGCAACTTAATTCTAAATGTAGAAACATCCTCTCCTGAGTGCAAGGTTAC
The DNA here is from genome assembly GCA_019776745.2 of Taxus chinensis. Classification (NCBI taxonomy): domain Eukaryota; kingdom Viridiplantae; phylum Streptophyta; class Pinopsida; order Cupressales; family Taxaceae; genus Taxus; species Taxus chinensis. The sequence goes on along the minus strand of CM034146.1, from coordinate 260,351,736 downwards.
CCTACTTACGTGGTTTTTGAGAATTATGAGTTGTAGACCTCTATTTTAATCTTATATAATGCACTTAGTTCCTTCCCCATCATTGTAATATAGATTGTGCATACTTCAAGCAATGACACAATTTTATTTTGGTTATATTTATTCTCTTTAAATTGTGTTATTATGTTCTTAGCTTTCTATTCTATTATGATGTGATGTGTGTGGGATATACTTGCATAATTCCATTTTGTTGTGTCAAAAATGCCTGGAATAGGAGTTTGTTTTCATACAGGGTTGATTATAGCTATTTTCTTCCCTCTTTGCATTGTAATTTTCCTCTTATTATTCCCCTCAAGGAGAGATGTCCCTTTTATTTTGATGCATCACCATCCTTTTAGTTTACTCTATGCATTCTTCTGCCACTTCTCCTTGATGTTGTTAGCTAGGAGTAAGTTAGTGTTACCATAATGATAGTTAAGAAAAGAAGTTGACCCTCTCCGGAAGTTTTTCCCAAGGAGCCAACATCCCACACAATGGGGACATTCCCATGTTGCTGCTGAGATAGAGTCACTACTACACGGGGCCCTACTTTGAGACAAAAGTTAGAGACAAAAGTTTACTTTTGTCTCTAACTTATTTTTTATTTTTATTTTTGTAATAATAAGTTAAATTTTACTTTACTAAATAGGAATAAAATTGCAAGAACCCTAAATTGGGGAGTTTATTATCAGTCCAGCTGGATAGGTATGGTCAAGTTAGGGGATTGATTCTATTCAGCCAAGACTAGATCTCTTAGTTTTAGCGTGTGAGTTGGATAGGGGATTTTATAGAGTTGTAGATATGCAAGTTATAGATTTGGATACTTTGAGGGTATCAGAGCCGCCTTTCCATCTTGAACCATGCAATACGGTCCAACCTTCTACTGAGAACTAGGTTTCCAAGGATTACAAAAATGCTTCAAACCCCTTTCATGTAGATGGTGATTCAGTCCCTACTTTGGTTCTGGCCGCCAGGGACTCTTCAATCCCAGGAGATCCTTCTATGGGCTATGGATGTGGTTATCCTCCCAATCATGAAAGACACCCTAATCTATCTACCAAATCTTTAACCACCTTCAAATCAATTTTATTTGGTTTTAATTCCAGGTATTCTCGTTCCTCCATCACTCGCTTCGCTTATATATATCTCCCGTTTCCTCCATATCCAAATCATCGTTAAGGCTTTTACCATGCTCAGATGTTTTTTCACACTTTGTTTCTTTAAAATTTGATACCCATATTTCTGGTGGAATTCTAGTTGAAATAGAATCGAACACTGAGACCTAAAATTGGGTCGATGGAATGATGGGAGGTGGTCCATTGTCACATGTGGGAGTGTGCAAAGTTGTCTGGTGGAAGCTGAGTAGAGCGGTTAAAAGACTGACAGGTGGGGAAAGTAAGGGCTAGGTGGAATGGGAAGATGTTTGAATGGTGGGTGTTTGTTTAGTGCCAGGAATAGGGTAGATAGAGGTTGGATGGAGGCCGAAAAAATATTAAGCTACTAGAGACCTGAGATGGCCGCAACACATCCTCCTTTGTTTTACATTTTAGCATTTATTGCTGGGCGTGGGAACACCCAGATAAAGGGTGTAAAAGGTAGCTGGTTCGTTAATTTTATTGTTTTTTCAATTAGGAGATTCTACATTTTTTACTCTAAAAGGAATTTACAAAGGTAGAAATATCTTGTTATCCAATTTTGTTCCCCCAGGAAAAATTGATCAAACACGACCCTCCACAGGAGATAATTGAGGTGTCAGCTCAGTGATGTGAGCTAACAATTGATCCCAAATTAAGGGGCATGTGGGATCGATAACGGAGGAGTAGGATCGATAATGAGGCCAAATATGTTAAAGGATATCAAAATCTCGACAAGAGAAAATTAGAGAAAAGGCTTGAAGTTTTCAGACTTCACATACGAGCCGACCCAGAGCCAAGAAATAGAGTCAGCGGAAGCCTTAATGTGGTCAGAACCCGACTTGGAAGTGTTCACTCGAGGGCCTGAATCAGCTAAGTATGAAGGAGCCAATGGAAGCACCCATGTGTCTCATCGGTGTAATTCAAGGGTCAAGCCCAAAAGGTGGTATGTAAACGAGCGTCAACCCACCACGTAGTTAGGGTCTAAAAAAGGGTCGCATCAGTTGTTGAAAATTCACAGACCCACGGAGGGTGCCATGTGTCACCTCGGTGTAGCTTTAGAAGTGAGACCCAAGGGAAGGTGCCATGTGCCTCATCGGTGCAACTTCAAAGGCGCGGCCCAAAGAAAGAACCTGAACTAGTGCTAGCCCTCCACATGTCCAAGGTCTGAAAAAGGGACGCCGGCCATTAGAAATTCCAAGCTCGAGACAGGCTGGCGGAAGCCTCCACACGCTAGCTTGGTGCATCTTCAAAGTTAAAATCTGGAGGCGGTCCCTAAACAAGTGCAGGCTTGTCATGTGGCCAGAAATCAAAAGGGGCAGAGCTAGCCGTTGAATCAGCTAAGTAAAGAAGATCCTACGGAATCCTCCATGCATCAACTCAGCGTATCTCTAGGGGTAGGATACAAGGGGAGTCTCCAGATGAGCAATGGCCCTCCACGTGTCTCAGGTTAGGCAGAGTGTCTCTGCCAACAGAAGAGACTCAGGTAGAACACAAAGGAAACAGAGCAGGCCCAAGGATGAAGCTACTTGTCAGTTCGGCACAACTATAAGAGCAAAAGGAAGGGGCAAAATCTTAAAATTTGTGGGGCTGCCACGTGGAACCTGTATGGGCATACTCATTCAAATATTGCAAGCCCGCATTAAATGTCTGACCCTCGACCTTCAGACAGCCATATCTTTCGACTAGGAGCTTGGATTTAAGTGACAGAAGAATTTTTGGAGAGTTCTGCCACCCACCTACCACCATAATCTTTTAGTCCTCCCTTTTGAGGTTATCACGCTTCTCACATGCCACCATGATGAAGAACGGGCCTCCTTTCTTGCGCAGCAAGGAACAACACATGGGAGGCATGAACTCTGTTAGGGAACCCATCATTGTTGTAGGAAGATTTTGATGCTTTTTGGGGTGGTTCGAGTAGGTGAATTCAATGCTCTTGCAGGGGTGGTTGAAGCAGGGTTCAAATTTTCCCTCTCTCTTTCTCTCTTTCTTCTATATATTCTAAAGGAGAGAAATTTAAAAGAGGTTGGTCATCTTTTCTCTCCCGTCCCCTCTCTCTTTCTTCCTTAGGATGGAATGTGGAGCTTAAGCCTCCTCTATTGACTCTGTAATGGAATTTTCTTGCCCCTTGCCCACTAATGATGTACTGTGTGAAATCTTGGAGTAATAAAATATATTTCGTGATGTATTTTGTCCATCCTTGCTTATTTTATTGTCTCTTCTCGCCTCTAATTGTTGCAGGGTATAGTTTGCATATATTTGATGTATGTTGTAGGTTTTTGGGAGTTGTGTTTAATGGGTTTGAAGTGGTGTTCTATGTGAATCCTATCATGGGTTTATGATGCATATATCCATCATATCCATTTCTCACCCTCTCCACTTCAAGCAGCTAAGATTGTGATCAACACCCCCTTTTTCTTGGTATTATCACCTCGTTAGTGTAGGATTTCCCTCGTTATGCACTTTCTCTCTCCCAGTCTCCTTAGCATTGTTAGAATAGGTGTAGTTAGGTGTCATTTCTACATTAGGATTAGGAAGAACAATATGAATTTCTCTGGAGGTCCATCCCAAGTTTGTAATTCCCACAGCTTGAGATATGGTCTAATGTTATACAGATCACGTCGGATGCCCCACTCAAATTTGAGGCCATTCAGGGGTGCTGTGATTTCACCCTAATAGTTTTGGCACACCCAGTGGGACATGTCTGAAGCACCTTACCACTTCACTTCATAAGGTTTGATGTGCTCTTGGTGAATATCTCAGCCTTTAGAGGCAATTTCAAGCACATCTGGCAACTCCATCTGGTCAACAACCCACATCTCTAAAATTATAGACCTTGTTGTCAAAATTTCACCCCCCCTGGGTAATTTTGATAACATACATCAGAATATTCAAGTCCCAGGAAAATTGATTGATTCAGGGCCAAAAATCATGTTGCTAGAGTCCCCTCAAACATTTTCTAAGTCCCCTGTCTGAGAGGAAAAGAGCAAGCTCTGAGAAAATGCAAAAAAGGTTGCAGAAAGGCAAATAGGTTGATCCAGGAAAAAGTGTGAAAATTGGCTAAGTCCTGCTCAAGGGAACAAAGTGGGACAAGCGGGCCAAAAAGGCGCGAACCGGCCGAACCGGGTGAAATTGTCCCAAGCGGTCCGAAACAAAATGGGACAATCGGGCCAGAGGTACGCGAACCGGCCGAATCGGCCGAAATTGTCCCAAAAGGTCAAAATCAAATGGGACGTCCGGGACCAAAAGACCCGAAGTACGCGAGGGAGCCGATGGAGTCGAAAGCCAATCAAAAGGTGCCACGTGTCTTCAGCCAAATGAGGGACGAGGAAGCCCATTTCGGGTGGATCAGAAGTTTTGTCCCAAGCAGCATTGGGACATCCGGGACGAATGGACGCGAAGTACGCGGAAGACATGGCAGGCCCGAGAACCAACCAAAAGACGCCACGTGTCTCAAGAGGAAAGTCCAACAGTCAAAGGGCGAGGTCTCAGGCACTGACCCGAGCCAATGGGATAGTGCCATGTGTCCAAGCTAGGGCCCACAAGGAAAATGTGTCAGAGGTGCCAGAAAACCCGACAACAAAGGATATGCCGGAAGGCTCAGCAAACCTAACAACAAAGAAAAGGACTTGGCGGAAGCGGGTTTCGGGAAAACATAAACATGAAGCATATGTCGAGCCACCTCCCAAACCCGATGCAAATGCAAGTCACACCTCCGAACCCGACACAAAGGAGAATCATGCGACCAATTAGAACCTGCCACGTGTCGTCCAAATGGCGAAGAGCGGGAGAATATTTTAAAATCCATTTTGGTCTGTTCCGCGCCCTAAATATTCAGATGGTCCTATCTTTTGATCCAGAGCTCGGATTTGCACGTTCTTGATATCAATGGAAATCTAGTAAAATCCTCTACATGATTCTAGGGCTAATCTCGAGTTTTGGTATAGTATAGAGAGATAAAATCGAGAAACATCCTTGGTGCGTGGTAATGGCAGAACTGACGTTTCAGCGACCAGCTTTAATACAACAGACAGCTCGCCATTTCTGCTAGACAGTCTGCCGCTCTTGCCAGGATTCTCACCCACCGCCATAATGGGATTAATTGAATTCAACCTAGAAGTGGTTGGGGTAGATCTAAATTCCCTCTCTTTTCCCTCTCTCATTCTTCCTATATATTGTAAAGAGGGGCAAAGCGATAAGGTTGTTCATTCTTTCTGCTCTGCCCTCCCTTCTTTTCTTCTCTAGGGTTGAAAATGGAGTTCGAGCCTCCTCCCTTGCTCTGTGATGGCGTTTTTGCCTCTTACTATTAATGGAATGATGTTCTGTGAGAACTTTTGGAGCAACAAAATGTGTTTTGTGATGCATCTGTCCATCCTTCCTCGTTTTTGCTTGTCTTCTTCTTGCCTCTCTTCGTTGCAGGTATTTGTGCATGTTCGAATGTTCATTGCAGGTTTGGAGCTGTGTTCATGGGGTTTTGGGACATTTTCTGTGTGAAATCTATCCTTGGGTTTGTGATGCTTCTGTCCATCCTTCCCAATGGCTCACCTCTCTTTGTTCCATGGCAGTTTTGATAGATGTCCAACATTCTCCTTCTCTGGTGTATCACCGTTTTAGTGTAGGCTTTTGCTGTTTTTCCCTTCTCTTTCTCTCTCTGTCTCCTTGGCATGGTTAGATTAGGATTAGATTAGCTTGCCTGCACTGGAATAGCTTGTGGCAGGTAGTTTAGGAGCAGGAACCAGCCTTCTCTGGAGATTCCTCTCTCAGTTTCACAAGTCCCACGCTTGGAGAGAGGTTTCCATGTTGTGCAATCACACTGGATGCCTGAAGATCAACCTAGAAGCCTGATCTGCATCCAGGGGTGTTGTGATTTTGCACTAACACTTCTTCCATCTCTTTTCATCCATTATTCCTTCCACATATTTCATTTTCTCCCATTCCATGAAGTTGTGTAATCATGACTTCATTACCCTCTTGGAACTCACACTTGCAACAACAATAGTGTAGTCCGACTCCAATGTATTTCCCAACTCCTCCAGATTAGAATTATGATAAGATCCATAACCATTATGCTTACCCATATGAGCAATGTCAAAATCATTTTGGCCATGGAGCTTATCAAGAGTAAGCATACACATATGATGGTGACAGTTATGTGGAGAATGCTTGTTTGCTTGAGAAGATTCAAAGAATGGAGGCTAGCATGGTGCAGTCCAGGGCTACAACTTAGATGAAGGCATCTAGGATTGGTTGTAGGGAGCCTTGTCCATGGGTCAGCCCTTTTCCAAGACACTATAGCCCGCAAGAGAAGCTCAACTTCATGGTCTAAATGCTGCCCCAACTTGCACAATGGATAGAGGAGATAGAAGCCTATGAGCTTAGTGCCAGAAAACCTTGTCAATGGGTAAGTCCACCACCTCATAGCTTTTCTTTTCCTCTTCCTTAATCAGTGTCATCGTAGTAGCATCATGAGTCTAGTTTCTCACTTGCTAATCCAAGTATTCATTTCCCTTCTCCATCCCCTAGTATTCTATCTCATCTCATTTCCTCTTCCCTTTTTGCTTCCAAATCCAAGTCCCCTCCATAAGAGACAGAAGCAATATCTTCCCCTCCACCACAAATAAAGAAACAACTAGTGGAGACCTCATCCACCACTCCTCATACTCTCCCAAGCCAATGTTGGGAAGAGACTAAAAAAACCAACCAAGAGGAAGAGCCAACAAAAGAAGAAATGATTAGAAGCTTGGCGAGCTTGGATCTTAGATTCAGAATTGAAAATATTCCATTATTGGTTAAGCCTATGGAGGAGGTTGAGGTCAAGACACAAGTGATGGAAGCTTTAGCTGTAGTAAAAGTGAGGGAAGAAAGAGCTACTCCAAATCCAAAATAAGAGGAGTACATCCTGGCTATGGAGGAGGACCATGCAGTTCTAGAGGCTTCAAGCGTAGAGTAGGACACAAAAGAACCTTTAGTTATTCCTCCCACTTCGTCCCCTTCAAACTCTAATGTCAAAGAAGAGTTTGAGCTTTCAAACATCATGTTTGAGGATGAGGGGAACCATGGTGAGAAAATTACAGATCCGAAGGACACCATGGAGGAGGTCAAGCACACGCAACAAGAGGAGCCTGAGGAGATTACATCATTTTATCCTCCATCATCCACCTTCCAAGCACACAATCCTGCTGCCATAGAGGAGAGAATTCAAGGATAGTAGCCCGCATCTCACTACAACCCTATGGAACCAAGGATGGAGGATCCAAATCTTCTATGTTCTTCTCAGAAGGAGGAAGGAAAAGAGCATGAGGATCCCATATCTCCCATCTCTCCCATATCATTTACCTGGGAAGGTCCGCAGGAAGAATCCATTTTTGGAGTTGAATTTTAGAAGAATGGGCACATCCATCAGATCAGACCATGCCTAATCAGGTACTTGGATTCATTTGAACCAAGGGAGAAGCCAAAACCAGTCATGCCCACTTCAGGGCATGATGATGAGTATAAAAGCACCAAGGGTCACCATCAACACCTCAAGGAGTCCAATGTCAATCAGCTTGAGGAGGTATTTTTGATTGATGTTGATACCTTGATGATTTGGGTGGAGGATAGACCTCTTGTCATCTTTTCACTCATTGTAACAGTCATGTTTAGTGCCAAATCAGATACATGGCTACCTATTTTGAGAAAAAGTTATGTTTAGTGCTTTCAATAGAAGAAGTGATTTTTCACACTCTTCATGTCTTATTTAAGGCATGTATGATTTTATCTTTGTATATAAGATTTGTTCATGTTACTTCAGAGGTACAATGTGCCATGCCCTTCAGTATTTACGGAAGGGAGACCCATAGTTACCTGTAACAGTTGCTAATTTCAAAATGAAACAATATAGGGAAACTAAAATCAGGTTGCGAGAGTCCATTTCCAGGGACATGAGAAAGTCCCAAGTCAAGACAAATTTCCAATCTTAGAAACCCAATTTCCAAGATTTTCTTATCAAAATTTAGGGTGTGGATAGTGGAGTAGGCTCAAGGTCACCAAGTGTAAGCATTCAGGCTCATAGTTTCAGGGGTAAGATCTGTAACATGCTCTCATTCATGACTCCATGGCCAATGGATACTTCCAAGGCTACTGGTCCCTTCATCTAGCAGGCAGATGTCCCTGTGAGTTGCCAAACTGTTATCCAATTTTTCTCCCTAGGAAAAATTGATCAAACATGACCCTGCATAGGAGATAATCAAGGGGTCAACTCAGTACTGTGAGCTCAAAATCGATCCCAAATTAAGGGGCAGGTGGGATTGACAATGGAGGAGCAGGATCGGTGATGAGGCCAAATATGTTAAACGAGATAAAAAAATCAACAGGAGAAAATTGGAGAAAAGGCTCGAAGTTTTTAGACTTCACATACGAGCTGACTCGAAGCCAAGTAACAGAGTCAGTGGAAGCCTCCACGTGGTCAAAAACCAATGAGGCAATGTTCACTTGAGGCTCTGAAATAGCTAAGTATGGAAGAGCCAATGGAAGCCCCCACATGTCTCATCGACGTAATTCAAGGGTCAATCCCAAAAGGTGGTCTCCAAATGAGTGCCATCCCACCACGTAGTCAGGGTCTAAAAAAGGGTCTCATCGGTTGATAAAAAGTCACAGACCCGCGGAGGGTGCCACATGTCACCTCAGTGCAGCTTTAGAAGTGAGACCCAAGGGACAGTCCCTAAATGAGTGAAGGATTTGCATGCATCCATGGCCCAAAGGAGACAAAGTCGATAGTTGAAAAGTCTTAGGGCAGTGGGAAGCCTACATGTGTCCTGAGTCAGACATAAAGCATTTTTCAAATAGAAAGGACTTGGGCAGAACATGAGGAAGGTAGAGCAGAGCCGCGGAAGGTGCCACATGCCTCATCGATGCAACTTCAAAGGTGTGGCCCAAAGAAAGACTGTTATCCAAAATTCGCCCCCAAGGTAATTTTGATAACATGCAAGCAATTTTATTGATTCAGGGCAAAAAGTCATGGTTCTAGGGTCCCCTCATATTTGTCTAACTCCCCTGTCCAAGAGGAAGAGAGTAAGCTATGAGAAAATTCGAGAAAAGGTTCAAGAAGGCAAATAGGTCGATCCAGGAAAAATCATGAAAATTGGCTAAGTCCTGCTCAAGGTCGCCTCTGGGACGCATGGGACAAAAAAGCGCGAACTGGCCGAACCGGGCGAGATCAGTCCAGGCAGTCCAAAACAAAGTGGGCCAAGTGGAACAAAAATACCCGAACCGGCCGGTTCGGCCGAAATGGGAAAAAGTGGTCCAAAAGCAAATGGGACATTTGGGCCAAAAATGTGCGAACCGGCCGAACCGGGCGAAAAGAGTCGAGGCAGCCCGGAAGGCAAAAGGGACGTCTGGGACAAATGGACGCGAAATGCCCGAACCGGCCAAAATGAGCACAAAGGGCCCAAAATCAAATGGGACATCCGGGACAAATGGAGGCGAAGTACGCGTAGGAGCCGAATCAGCCGAGGACCAATCAGAAGCTGCCACGTGTCCTCACAAGAGAAAAGTCAAAAAGTCAATGGGCGAGTTTTCGAGCACCGATCCGAACCAATGGGATAGTGCCACGCGTCCCAGCTAGGGCCCACAAGGAAAATTCAAAAGACAGCCCGCCGAAAGGTAGAGGAGAGAGAATTGCTGGTCCAATCAGAGCGTGCCACGTGTCATCCAGGTGGCAAAGCGCGGGAAATATTTCAAAATCCGTTTTGGTCTGTTCCTTGCCCTAAATCTTCAGATCATCATATCTTTTGATCCAGAGCTCGGATTTGCACGTTCTTGATATCAACGGAAAGATCATGAAATTCTCTACATGATTCTGGGATCAATCTTGCATTTTGGTGCAGTCTAGAGGGAGAAAATCAAGAAACATCTCTGGTGCGTGGTAATGGCAGAACTGACGTTTCAGCGACCAACTTTAATGCAAAAGACAGTCCGCCGCTCTTGCCAGGATTCTTACCTGCCGCCATAATGAGATGAACTAAATGCAACCTAGAAGTGGTTGGGGTAGATCTAAATTCCCTCTCTTTTCCCTCTCTCATTCTTCCTATATATTGTAAAGAGGGGCAAAGAGATAAAAGGTTGTTCATTCTTTCTGCTCGGCCCTCCCTTCTTTTCTTCTCTAGGGTTGAAAATGGAGTTTGAACCTCCTCCCTGCTCTGTAATGGCGTTTTTTGCCTTTTACTAATGGAATGATGTTCTGTGCAAACTTTTGGAGCAACAAAACGTGTTTTGTGATGCATCTGTCCATCCTTCCTCGTTTTTTCTTGTTCTCTTCTTGCCTCTCTTCATTGCAGGTATTTGTGCATGTTTGAATGTTCATTGCAGGTCTGGAGCTGTGTTCATGGATTTTTGGGACATTTTCTGTGTGAAATCTATCCTTGGGCCTGTGATGCATCTGTCCATCCTTCCCATTGCTCACCTCTCTTTGTCCCATGGCAGTTTTGATAGATGTCCAACATTCTCCTTCTCTGGTGTATCACCGTTTTAGTGTAGGCTTTTGCTGTTTTTCCTTTCTCTCTCTCTCTCTCTGTCTCCTTGGCATGGTTAGATTAGGATTAGATTAGCTTGCCTGCACTGGAATAGCTTGTGGCAGGTAGTTTAGGAGCAGGAACCAGCCTTCTCTGGAGATTCCTCTCTCGGTTTTACAAGTCCCACGCTTGGAGAGAGGTTTCCATGTTGTGCAATCACACTGGATGCCTGAACATCAACCTAGAAGCCTGATGTGTGTCCAGGGGTGCTGTGATTTTGCATCAACAGTTTTGGCACGCCCGGTGGGACCTTAGAGGTCTTTCACTTCATCTTTTGTAGGTTGGTGTGTTCCTGTGAAGATTTCAGCCTTTGGAGGCACTTAAAAACACATCTGGCGACTCCATCTGGTCAACAACCCATCTCTGAAGTTGCAGACTTTCCTTTCCATTCGTTTCCATCCATTCTTCCTTCCATCTCTTCCATCATTCTTTCATTCTATGAAGTTGTGCAATCATGACTTCATTTCCATCATGGTATTCACATCAACAACAGCAGTATATCACACCTCCAACACATTTTACAAATCCTCCAAATCAGCATTTTGAGCAGATTCAAGATCAGTATGCATACCCATATGAGTAGCAGTGCCAAAGTCAGTTTGGCTATGGAGCTTTCCAAGAGCAAGAGTATGCAGACAATGAAGACCATCAGATCCAAGATGCTGGTCTGTTGGAGAAAATCCAAAAGATGGAGGAGGGGATGGTGCAGTCCAGGGCTCAAGCACAAATGAAAGCTTTTGGAATCGGTTATGGAGCACCCTGTCCATGGGTGGGACCTTTTCCAAGGCATTACAGCCCTCAGGAGAAGCTTGACTTCATGATTGCAATGCTGCCTTTGCTTGCACAATGGATAGCAGAAATAGAGGCCTACAGACTTGTTGTTGAACAACCTTGTCAATGGGTAAGTTCTACACCATCATCTGGTTTTTCTCTTTCCATTACTCAAGCAGCATCATCTCATTTAAAACTCCTCATCTGCTGTCCCAAATATTGAATCCATTTCTCCACCCCCTAGTCTTCCACCCCATCTCGATTCTTCTTTCCTTTTCCCTTCCAAACAGTCACCCCCTCCACAAGAGCTAAAAGAAATACCCCCTCCTCCAAAGAAACAAGAGGTTTCACTGCCTCCTCCACCACAAAAAATTGTAAAATCAGCTGAGTTACAACCCATCCCTCCTCTTGCATTCCCAATTCCATGTGGGAAAGAAGAAATTGTAAAAATCAGTCATCAAGGACAGCAAGAGGAAGAGCCAAAAAGAAAAGAAATGACAGATGACTTGAAGGTTTGGGCTGCCAAATTTGGGATGACACAGATCCCTTTGCTGGTGAAGCCCACAGAAGAGGCTAAGGTTGAACAGATGGTGGTGAGGACTGATTTTGTTGAAGAAGAAGATCTTGCAGTCCCAACTTGTCCTCTAGAGCAGCAGAATGAAGAGTTTGACTTGAAAAACTTCATGCTGGAGGAGGAGTTCAATCAAGAGCAAGATTGCCTTCAAACATTGGAGGAAGGAGAAGCTGCTCCAAATCCAAAAGAAGAGGAGCACAATCTAGCTGTGGAGGAGAAAAACGCAGATCCAAGGGCTTTGAGCACAAAGCAGGCTACAGGAGAACCTTCAGTTCTTCTTTCTACTTCACCTCTCTCAAGTTCTAGTAATGAACAGGAGTTTGATCTCTCAAACTCAATATTGGAGAGTGAAGCAAACCATGGTGGTCAGGTTGCACATCAAGAGGACACCACGGAGGAAGTTGAATACGAGCAGCAGGACAACAATGAGGCAGTTTACCTGTCAGATTTGGAGGACTGTTTTGATGGAGAAGAGCCGGTTGAGTTTTCACCATTCTCTCTTTCATCATCCAAATTCCAAACACCAAAGCCTGCTGCCATGGAGGACAACATTCATTTGCAGCAGCCTGCATCTTATAGCAGCCCTTTGGAACCAAAATTGGAAGATTTAAATCTTCCATGTTCTTCATCGGAGGAAGAGAAAGGGCAGAAGGGTTCTACCATTGCTTCCACACCATCCATTCAAGGTCTACAAGAAGACTCCATTCTTGGAGTTGAAAATCAGAGCTATGGGCATATCAAACGGATCAGACCTTGCCCAATCAGGTATTTGGCTTCATTGGAGCCAAAGGAGAAGCCACAACCAGTCATGCTTGCTTCTGAGCATGAGGATGAGCTACAAAGTACCAAGGATCAGCTGCCATACCTCTCCAATCCAAATTCAGAGCAACTAAAAGAGGTATTGGATTTTTCAGTTGGTACCTTGATGATTTGGATAGAAGACCAGCTTCTTGTTGATTTTCCATCCATCCAAACAGCCATGATCAGTGCCAAATCAATTGCATGGCTGCCAATTTTGAAGAAAGGAAGCTATTTCTCACAACCAGTTGCAGGGTTTGTTTAGCTTGCCTTTGCTTCCAGTTAGAGTAGAGTAGCTAGGTTTTCTTTCAGCAGAAGAAGTGCTTGTGCACACTCTGCATGTTCCATTTGGGGCATGTATGATTTTCAGTTTTGTACATAGTTTTTGGTGTTGCTGGTTTTTCTCTTGCACAGTTCGTTCCAGTGGTTTCTGGTGAGAACAACTCCATGTCCGGTGGGTTTCAAGTGGCTCAGAGGGAGATTTTCAAGGTTCAGATCAGTTTTCAGGCTTTCTTATGACTCCATGCCCAATGGATTGCTTCAGGCAACTAGTCTTTTCATCTAGCAGGCAGATGACCCCGCTGAGTCGCCAAACTGTTGTCAAAATTTCACCCCCCAGGGTAAATTTCGATAACATGCATCAGAGTATTCAAGTCCCAGGCAAATTGATTGATTCGGGGCCAAAAATCATGTTGCTAGGGTCCCCTCATATTTTTCTAACTCCCCAGGCCGAAGAAGGAGGGAGCAAGCTTTGAGAAAGTGCGAAAAAGGGTTCAAGAAGGCAAATAAGTCGATCCAGGAAAAATCGTGAAAATTGGCTAAGTCCTGCTCAAGGTCGCCTCTGGGACATTTGGGACAAAAAGGCCCGAACCGGCCAGCTCGGCCGAAGTAAGCACAAACAACCCACTAAGCATTTGGGACAAGTGGGACAAAAGTACGCGGCAGGCACGAAATGCCGGTTCGACCGAAAGGAAAAATTGGCTAACTGCTGAGAGGGGCACCTTTGGGACATCTGGGACAAAAAGGCGCGAACCGGCCGAAAAGGGTCAAGTCAGTCCAAAGCAAAGTGGGACAAGCTGGCCAAAAATGCCCGAACCGGCCGAATCGTCCGGAATAAGCACAAAGGGCCCAAAATCAAATGGGACAATCGGGCCAGAGGTACGCGAACCGGCCGTATCGGCCGAAATTGTCCCAAAGGGGCCAAAATCAAATGGGACATCCGGGACAAATGGAGGTGAAGTACGCGTAGGAGCCGAATCAGCCGAGGACCAATCAGAAGCTGCCACGTGTCCTCACAAGAGAAAAATCAAAAAGTCAATGGGCGAGTTTTCAAGCGCTGAACCGAACCAATGAAATGGCGCCACGTGTCCAAGTTTAAAGGGCCCACAAGCGATTTCAAAAAGACAGCCCGCCGAAAGGTAGAGGAGAGAGAATTGCGCGACCAATTAGAACATGTCACGTGTCATCCATGTGGCAGAGAGCGGGAAAACATTTTAAAATTCGTTTTGATCTGTTCCGTGCCCTAAATCTTCAGATCGCCATATCTTTTGATCCAGAGCTCGGATTTCCACGTTCTTTATATCAACGGAAAGCTGTTGAGATGCTCTACATGATTCTGGGATCAATCTCAAGTTTTGGTGTAGTATGAAGAGAGAAAATCGAGAAACGGCTCTGACGTGTGGTAATGGCCAGAAGCGACCTTTCAACAACCCGTTTTAATGCTAATGGGTCGCATTCTTCTTCTGCACGGCCAGAAGTGACATTTTAGCGGCCAAATTAATACAAATGGGTCGCATTCTCCTCCCAAATCGGTCAAAGATGGCAGGGTATGGGTTGGAAAGGTATCCCATGCCGTTTTTATGCATCTGCAGTCAATGAGGAATGGGCTTGCACGTTTTCCTACGTTTCTGTCCCCTGGGTTCGACCCATGCAATGTAAAAGCCAGTTTTGGCTCATTTTAAAGGAGGTTGTTCATTCTTTCTGCTCGGCCCTCCCTTCTTTTCTTCTCTAGGGTTGAAAATGGAGTTCGAACCTCCTCCCTGCTCTGTAATGGCGTTTTTGCCTTTTACTAATGGAATGATGTTCTGTGCAAACTTCTGGAGCAACAAAACATGTTTTGTGATGCATTTGTCCATCCTTCCTCGTTTTTGCTTGTTCTCTTCTTGCCTCTCTTCATTGCAGGTATTTGTGCATGTTTGAATGTTCATTGCAGGTCTGGAGCTGTGTTCATGGAGTTTTGGGACATTTTCTGTGTGAAATCTATCCTTGGGCCTGTGATGCATCTGTACATCCTTCCCATTGCTCACCTCTCTTTGTCCCATGGCAGTTTTGATAGATGTCCAACATTCTCCTTCTCTGGTGTATCACCGTTTTAGTGTAGGCTTTTGCTGTTTTTCCTTCCTCTCTCTCTCTCTGTCTCCTTGGCATGGTTAGATTAGGATTAGATTAGCTTGCCTGCACTGGAATAGCTTGTGGCAGGTAGTTTAGGAGCAGGAACCAGCCTTCTCTGGAGATTCCTCTCTCGGTTTTACAAGTCCCACGCTTGGAGAGAGGTTTCCATGTTGTGCAATCACACTGGATGCCTGAACATCAACCTAGAAGCCTGATGTGCGTCCAGGGGTGCTGTGATTTTGCATCAACAAAGACTCTGAACTAATGCCAGCCCTCCACATGTCGAAGATTCGAGGGACACTAGCCATTGGAAATTCCAAGCTCAGGATAAGTTAGTGGAAGCCTCCATGCGTCAGCTCAGTGCATATTCAAAGTTAAAATCCAGAGGCAGTCCCCAAATAAGCACAGGCTTGCCATGTGGCCAGAAGTCAAAAGGGGTAGAGCCGACCATTGAATCAGCTAAGTAAAGAAGAGCTTGTGGAAGCCTCCACGCATCAACTCGGTGCATCTCCAGGGGCATGATATGAGGGGAGTCTCTAAATGAGCGCTGGCCCTCCACGTGTCTTAGGTCAGGCAGAGTGTCTCCACCAATGGGAGGGACTCAGGAAGAACACAAAGGAAACAGAGTAGGCCTGTGGATGACACCACATGTGAGTTTGACGCAACTACAAGAGTGAAAGGAGTGGTCAAAATCTTAAAATGCACGGGGCTGCCACGTGGACCATGTATTTGAAGACTCGTTAAATGTTTTACCCTCGACCTTCAGATAGTTATATCTTTCGACTGGGAGCTTGGATTCGAGTGAGAGAAGACTTTTTGGAGAGCTCTGCCACCCACCTACCACCATAATGTTTTAGTCCGCCATTATGAGGCTGTCACACTTCTCACCTACTGCCATGATGAAGAATGGGCTTCCTTTCTTGTGCAGTAAGGAACAACACATGGGAGGCATGGAATCTGTTAGGGAACCCATCATTGTTGCAGGAAAATTTCAATGCTTTCTGGGGTGGTTCAAGTAGGTGAATTCAATGCTCTTGTAGGGGTGGTTGAAGCAAGGTTCAAATTTTCCCTCTCTCTTTTTCTCTTTCTTCTATATATTGTAAAGGAGGGGCAATTTAAAAGAGGTTGGTCATCTTTTCTCTCCTTCCCCCCTCTCTTTCTTCCTTAGAATGGAATGGGGAGCTTAAACCTCCTATATTGACTCTGTAATGGCATTTTCTTACCCCTTGCCCACTGATGATGTAACATGTGAACTCTTGGAGCAATAAAATCTATTTCATGATGAATTTTGTCCATTGTTGCTTATTTTATTGTCTCTTATCACCTCTCATTGTTGCAGGGTATACTATGCATATCCATGATGTTTGTTGCAGGTTTTTGGGAGTTGTGTTTAATGGGTTTGAAGTGGTGTTATGTGTGAATCCTATCCTTGGTTTGTAATGCATCTGTCCATTCTCTCCATTGCTCACCTCTCTCCACTTCAGGCAGTTGAGATTGTGATCAACACCCCCTTTTTCTTGGTGCTATCACCTCGTTAGTGTAGGATTTCCCTCTTTATGCACTTTCTCTCTCCTTGTTTCCTTGGAATTGTTAGAATAGGTGTAGTTAGGCGTCATTTCTACATTAGGAGTAGTTTAGCATTAGGATTTGGAAGAAGAATTCATCTTTCTTTGGAGGTCCATCTCAAGTTCGCAAGTCCCACAGCTTAAGAGATGGTCCAATTTTATGCAGATCACATCAGATGCCCTACTCAAATCTAAGGCCATTCCGGGGTGCTATGATTTTGAACTAATAGATCCCTCCCTATCTGAAAATCTAATGATGAATAGTGCTTATATTGACCATATAAATGGTGGGAAATTATTGGTAGTGACAGAGATTACTAACAAGAAAAGAAATCAACAAAGCCCTATTTCCTGATATTTGCAGTCATTGTAGGATTCATGGCCTTCCTTTTGTGTTTTTCAACAGTATTAGGATTAATTTACTGGAGGTGTAAGAAGAAATATCCAGTTTTGGCTCCATAATATGTGGATAATAGAGGGATTTCATATAAAGAAGTCATTTAGGTGATGGGGCTAAGCCAAGAAAACTTGTTAGGGACTCGCAGCTCCAGCTATGTGTTAACAAGGTTTGAACTGGTACCTACAATTAAATTTTTCATCTAGAGTAGCTTATCACCGATAAAGAGGATACAACAAACAACTTCACCTGGGCCCTCTACACCTATAAGTAGTTTTATTCCAAAATTCACAACTACATTTTATTTTATGTGTGTTTCATGTTGTATGAGGTAATACCAATACATGCCTTATATCTCTTCTCCTAGAGAGGCTCTCTGTGGATTATGGGAAGAAATCCAAGTTAGGTTTCATTGTTTACCCTTGACCTCAAGTATCCACATCTGTGGTGGAACCATACACTAGTTTTCTCTCAACCCACTCACTTTTAGAGCACACTAATGTTTTTGTTCTACTAGATAATGATGCCATTTATGACATCTGTCATCATTACCTTTACATAGAGCTCCCTACTAATTACACTAACCTTAACATGTTTACTTACTAGGTCAATAATTATTTACATCTTTGGCATTATTTGTATGCCAATTTGACTCTTTTTTTTCATAAATTTACTCTACTGTAAATAGTATTTTGTGTAGATCCTTATTTTAGAGTCTTTATTTTTCTTCGACGGTGTTTTGGGTTTATGATATTTTATGGTATTACAATAGGTTATATTTTATTTAACTACATCTCTGAATTTTGATGGTGCTCTAATTGTGGATGTGAAATAGTTCCATACCAATCTTGTTCCTTATATCCCTCACACCCGTTTCATGCTTTTAGCTTATGCCCCTGTGGTCTCTGAAGAGAAGGGTTATCATGAGAAAATTTCCATCACGGAGATTACAACCAACACCTTCAAGCCCTCTTCCATGATGGTGAAATGTGACCCCTACCACAACAAGTAAATGAAATTTTTCCTAATGTACAGGTGAGGTGTTGTCCCCAATCGTGGAAATTTTGTTTGTAAAAACTGTGCCAATATCGAAGTTAAATCATGAGGAAGATAAGATAATAAAAGACAGGAAATCACACCCTTCCCTGTCACTACCCAATGTGGGAAATTCATTCAATGTTTATGCCAAAATTTTGATTCCCAAAGGAGAAAAAATTGACGGTGAATAATGGAATATGTTTCACATGATGAGGTACATGCTTATGTTCATAGTTTGGCTTCTTTTTGTAGATTTTGAGGAAGCTTTTGGACCATTTTTTCTCCCCAATTCCCTTACCCTCCACTGGATTTTTGGAAAGCATTATTCCTATAGCTGTAGTGTTTCCCATTTTAGAGGAAGAAATGACCTCCAATTCGGGTTGCACCTTTGCTAGAGCTATAGGCAGAGCTACATAACCTTACCTTTTAGATACATATAAGTCTATTAAAGAATAAAATTGGAAATATAGTACTACGAATATTTGACACCTTATTCTAGTCTAAAGGGCCTTAATGCCTTGCTAATTTTTCCTATTATTTTTAAATGTAAAACACTACAATTACTCATTTTATGTTCTCTTAACATGAAGAAATTAATATTTGTAAATTTTTTTTAGGGAACTATAAATTATAGTGGGTCATACCACCAACCTTAGTTTCTATATTCTTCTTTCTTTTCCACGTGCTTCATGGAATTTATTTTTCCTTTCTCATTCTTATTCTCCTCCACTTGTGAATAATGATATCTATAACAAAAAATGCTCAAGGAGTTCCTTGACATAGCCAACTTCGGTCAATTTAATTTTGGCTTCATAATTAAATATATTTGGGGAGTGAGGTTCATAATATTTAAATTCATGTCTTTTATTCTGATTTTTTTTAGGGTTAATCACATCATTTGTACAAATATATTATGCAAATCTAAGCTTACAAACAATAAATATGGAAATAAACTAGAAGAACAATACACAAGATATAATGTGGTTTACCCAGTGTGGGCTACGTCCACCAAGAAGCAACCGAGCTTATTATTCAAATATTTGTAGAGAATATACAATGAATATATGGAATCTTCCATAGCTCCTGGATGTACAATAATTTATTTTGATCACTATTGACTATAAACATGGATATTACTGTATCATTTTGGTTTAACATGATATTAGATGATAGATATATTCTAATTTTGATGGATTGTGATTCATAATATGATTGTGTGGATTCTTAGATACATAGAGAAATATATTATATTTGATGATGATGATGTGTTGTTGATATATGTATTACCAACATTCAAAATTCTTTTCGTATTGAGTAGGGTTAAGCTTTTGAACTAATTTTGTGATCTTGTTGAAATTGATAAAAAGATAGAATCGAGATGTTGTTGACATTTTAGATGAATGATAGCATTGTTTAGTCGAGATGAAAATTTAGATGTATGCGGATGCTTATTGATTGATATTTGTACATTTTATCCTTGATGTTTTTGATGCATTCACAAGGCTGAAGGAGTTATGGTGTGATTTTGAAGGTAATTATATCACAAAAATCAAAAGGGGTATTGGAGACCAACCACGACAGAATACTAGATGGATACAACAAAGGTCACCATGACAACTTATGTTATGTTGTTGTTTTTATGTTTCAATTTTGTTGGGGGGTGGGGGGTTCCCATGGGGGGGATGACCTCCAATTGTGACCATGGGCATGTGTGCAATTCTTCCCTTTTGTTTTATTTATTGTAGAGTATGTGGTTTATTTGTGATGTAATTTATTTTAATCCTAGTTGATTAATGTGATTCATTAAGTAATTTTATTATGTAATTAAGTTATTTTGGGGATGTGACAAATGAGTAATTTATTAGAGTTGTTGGTCTTTTAGACTATGTGAGTTTGATTGAGTGTAAGTGACTTTGAGTCTTGTACACTCTACCTTAACTTGGAATTTCAGATTTGGGCTTAAAGGCCATTTTTAGAGGCTTGTGAGACAAGCTAAATTTGTCCCACATCTCTTAAATTCTTATTGCAAACCTACCTATGGATTGGGGGTCAAAACTAGACCCCATTATGTGTTTTGTAAGAAAAAAATTGATATTTTTTGCACTTTTCTTACATGGGTTTTAAATTTTGTCCTTAGGGGGTGTGGGCTCTGATGGTGTGTGTAAGAGGTTTGTCATTCCTTTCAACCACCCATTTATTGTGCACTAGGGTCGAGGTTTGACTTGTGATGTGGAGTTAAGGATGAGCGATGTGGCATCCTACATGGAGCCACCTCATCCTCCTCTCTCCTTTTTCTATACATGTAAGTTTATTTGTTTGTTTGGGGGTTACTTCATTCATTTTTGCTATTGTATTTTTGGGAATTGGAGTGCTTGTTGAATTCTTGGAGCTTGAAGCAGCTTGGTGTGTGTTTTCTTGATCAAGATCTTACCATGGAAAGGTAGGAGCTACACTCTTTTTACTTGTTTTATTTTTATATGTGTGTATTGCATGTGTGTGAATGTTTTGTTATGATTTTTGGGCTCTTGGGTAGAATACCTAAGTATGGTGTAGGAGAAGGCTATGGGTATTCTATATGTAGGGAGGCATAAGAGTTTATTCCATGTTTTAGGAGGGATTTGGGTTGGGTTCCCTACCTTGGATAAGAAAATTCTTGCATTTTTTAATTTTTTCTTTTGAGAGAGACATAAGAGATTATAGGGAGGCATAAGAGAATGTGGGAGGCATAAGAGGATCTTGAGGGAGGCATAAGAGTTATGTTTGGGTTTGAGTTGTGTATTTGATGGTTTTAAGGTGGGTACCTAATCCCATGGGAGACATGTCACATAAGTGATATCCCCATAGATCCTTGCTCTATTGGCTTTGCATTTCAAGTCTTGTGTGTTTTATTAGCTTCATTCTTGTGTTGGATGTGTGTTCTATGTTTGTGAAAAAAAATTGTATTGTCATATGGAAGCATTGTATTGTTGCCATGAGTTAGACCCATCTTTTATTGCATTGTGGTTGAGGCTTGGGGGTCAATCAGGAGGATAGCTTCTTCTCTTCATTGAATTTTTTACTGGGTGGAGAGTGTTGCCTCTCCCCCATTTTTGGTTATTGTGATTAAAATGAAGACATGCTGGAGATCTTGTTGGTGATTTGGAATTTGGAGCATTTGTTGAAGTCTAAAAAGAAATCATTCTTTGTAAGAAAACATTGTTTGTAATTCCCACTTAGGTGGAAGACTTGTAGACTTGTATTTTTAAAAATAAGTGTTGCATTGTAAGTTTCATTTACCAAGTTTTTTTGTGTAGTTTATTCATTAAGTTGTAATACTTTGTTGAAAAGGAAACTCTTTGCATTGTAAGAGAATGAGTCATGCTCAAAATAAAAAGGAAATTTAAATTGTTATTGTAAGTTCTTGCATTATTGTAAAAATGAAGGAATAACATGGAAGTGTAAAGCATTAACGATGTATTCTTAGTGAATATTAAATGTAGAATAATTGTTGTGTTATCCTTGAGTAAATGGTTGTAGTGGAAATGAAAAGATGCACTTAGTATAATAAGTCATCTTGTTGATAGATTGCATTTTGTTGTAAAAAGGGAAAAACAATGTTAATTAGAATTAGATTAAGTTTCCTTCCTTCCTTTGAGTTGAAAAAAATTTTGTGGGAAAAATGATCTTATAGTTGTGTTTCTTGTTACTATAGAAACAACAACTCTTTAAATATAAAAATTTAAATAATGGAATGAATAGATGGTTAAACCCTTCAACTTGAGACTTTAGGATTTTAAATTCAAGCTAAGGATAATCTCTAAATTACTCTAGTAAAATTTATTTTTGGAAAATTCACAGAAATGATGGCTCTATTTTTAAAGAACAGGACTGACGCCCGATGCAGAGTGGTGGTCTCTAAATCACCGCTTAGGAAAGGTGGAGGTTTATGAATCGTCACCCAGGTAGGGCAGCGGTTCTAGGATCGCTGACTTGTTTTAGGTGGCCATTTCATCACTAACGGCATAAAAAGACAAATCCGCGTCTGTGTAATTTTAAACTTAGCCAAATTAAAATCCGAGCCTATAAAGTATAAAAATAAGACCACTAGCATACTATAGGGGAACACATTCATTATTTAAAGCAAGTAAATCTTTAAATGGATATTTAAAAGTGCTCAATCTCATACATTATAATGGAGGTAGGGTTTGGCCTAAATTGAGAACCCAAAATGGAAATAACTAAATAACTACTCCATTTTAGAGTGGAAACCTCTACAATCTTCAAATAAAAGACATTACTCAAATAAATCAATGAACTAAGCTAAGCTAAGCCTGATTTTTTTGTATTTTATTCATGGGTCTTCCTTCCTTGTTCCCATGGCTTCCATTTCTCCAACCTGTAAAATAAACAAAAGAAAAGTGAGCAAATGAGGAGGCTAGGGAAAAGTAAAATGTTTAATAAGTTTTCATAAGGATAGTTAGGGTTGGAATGGAGCCCTAAGATGTAGTGGCCACAATTGATTTGATCCAAGGGTTGAGAATTAACCCTATAATTATTAGGTAAGGATGAGTATTATGGGTGTTTTAAATAATTCTAAAATGTATGTGTAAATGGGTGAATGGGGCCATTTAATACTATTGTATGTTAAGTTATTTATTTAGTTCCTAGTATGTTTTAGAGATTAATTCTATAAACATTAAAGTAATTAATTTAAGTGCACTAAAATAACTAAGGATAAGGGTTTATTAAATGTGGATGGAATGTTAATACCCAAGAGAGAAATTATTTAACCTAGTGAAAGGAATTAATGAACACTTATCTAGTAATGACAATTAAATTGATATTAGAACTAAATTAAGAATAAATAAATTTATAATATAGAAATGGATCTATCCTATGAAATGCAACCTTGCTAAGTATGAGGGTCAAAGCATACAAGTGTGTCTCACTTTGTGGCCATAAATATTTTAAAATCTGATTAGTAAATAAATAATTAAAAAATACTCTAAAAATTTAAAAAATCAGGTAAATTCTGGATGCCCTGCACCTTGGTATTTATAGCCTCTTAAAAATGCATGTTTGGTCATTTTATATGCATTTGGTCATGTTTTGGTGATTAGACATAGTTTGCTGAAAGTACGAAAACTACAAAAAAGTGGGACAAAGTTATATGCTTTAACCCATGAATTAATTAAACACATATTAAGGTTTGACACCCTTGCAACCTGTAACTTAAAAAATTAAATTGATGCAACCTTTTGGATAATTTTTTAAGGATTAATGTGGTTTTAGAATGTAAATTTTTTTGGGCGTTATAGATACTAGTTACCAGGTGACCGACGTCGGTCAGCCGACCGATGCCAGTTACTGTGTATTCTAGAAAGTTAATAAAGCATGCTAATGTGAAACAATTAAGCTCCACAACTCAACAATATCCCACTTGGAGATAAATTGATGCACTGTACTATATAATTCCATTCTTGAATCCTTTCCTTGGCCCGTTTCTCCCTCTTCCAGTCTCAAACTTGAACACCAAAAAAATTGGAGTGTAGCTCTAACTTCTCCTTTGTCAATGAATTTGTTAGCATATCCACAAGGTTCTTATTTGTATTATTTTCTCCATTTTCATCTTCCCATCCTCCAACACTTACCATATGAAGTGATATCTCAACTTAATGTGTATCATTCTTGAATGAAACACTGAGTTATTTTGTAGATGAATCACACTTTTACTATCATTGTATAATATGCAATCCTCTTTCTCCATTCCTAACCCTCCCATGAACCTGCTCATCCATATCATCTCTTTTCTAGCCTCTGTAGCTCCAAAATACTCAACCTATGTAGTAGACAAGGCCAAAACCTTTTGTAATCTCGAAATCTAACCAACCAATGTACCACATACTATGAATACATATCCAGTGGTTGTCCTCCTACCATCCAAATCATCAGCCATATCTGAATGAACATAGTTGTATAAATAAATATCTAACTCTCCATAGCATAATTGCATTCCGGATGTCCCTCTCAAATACCTTAAAATCCATTGGACTACTTTCCAATGCTCTTTACCTAGATTGGCCATAAATATGCTCATAACTCCCACTCCCTGTGCAATGTCTGGTTTGGTACAAACTATAACATACATGAGACATCCAACTGCTGAAGCATATGGAACTTGTGCCATGTACTCGACCTCCTCATGTGATGTAGGAAACTGATCTTTACTCAATTTAAAGTGTCCATCCATAGGTGTAATTACATGTTTTAAATTCTACATATTAAATATTTCCAACACCTATTGATATAATGTCCTGGAGACAAATACAATTTTTTGTTCTTCCTGTCTCTGTGAATTTGCATGCCAAGGATTTTCTTTGCAACTCCCAAATCCTTCATTGCAAATGTATGAGCTAAATTTTTCTTAAGCTCACCAATGTCCTACAAACTAGATCATGCAATAAGCATATCATCCACATATAACAACAAAATAATATAGCTTCTATTTTCAAGCTTCTTGAAATAAACACATTGGTCATATTCATATCTCATATAACCATGCTCATGCATGACACTATCAAAAATCATATACTATTTCCTTGGGGCTTGCTTGAGCCCATACAAGCTCTTTTTCAATTTGTACACAAGTTTCTCTTTACCCTTGATTTCATAACCAAGTAGTTGCTGCATATAAATATCTTCCTTCAAATCACCATGAAGGAAAGCCGTCTTGACATCAAGTTTCTCTAAATGAAAATATTCTACTATAACTAAACTCAATACAATACGAATAGAAGTCATTTTAACTACAGGATAAAATATCTCACCAAAATCAATACCTAATTTATGTGAAAATTCTTTTACCACAAGCATTACCTTGTATATTTTATGTCCACCCTCTTCTTCCTTGATCCTATAAACCTATTTGTTTTGTAATGTTCTTTTTCCTGCTAGAAACTTAACCGAATCCCAAGTTTGGTTCTTTTTCAAGGATTCCATCTCCTCATCCATGACATGCTCCCACTGTATGTGGGTCTCATCCTGCATTACTTCTTCAAAACTCTTTGGTTCACCACTATCATTCAATAATAAATAAGATAAGGAAGGTGATTTTTTTTGGAGGTCTACGTACCCTTTGTGACCTTATCATTGATATTTGGTGTGCCATAGGATCATTTTTATCATTTTGCAAATTTGTATCAATCTCAGACAGTGATCGAAGCTAGTCACTTCCTGCCGACGCTGCTTCTGTTAACTTACGTTGGTCCTACTATTCTATAGCCAACGCTAGTTTTGCTAATTGATGCCGGTTCTGTCCAAATGATACAGGTTCAGGAAAACTGACACTGGTACTTGTAGATGTCTTTTCTAATTCTAAAAATGATTTTTCTTCCACAAACTTTCCAACCAGTTCAAATTTAGGTACCAAAACTTGATCCATGTATATTCTCTTTTCATTCCATTCAATGTCACGATTCTTAACAATTTTAGAATCTTCTAAATCCCAAAAACGGAATCTAAAATCACCAGAGCCATAACCAATCAAAGTACACCTCTTGGATTGAGCATCAAACTTCTTTCTTTTTTCTTTATCAACATGTAAGAAATCTTCTGAACCAAATACTCTAAGAAAATAAATATCTACCTCTTTTCCAGTCCAAGATTCTTCTAGTATTCCACCATCCAGTGCACTTAAAGGACCACAATTAATTAAATAAACCATCGTGTCTACTGCTTCTACCAAGAACTGCAAGGGTAATCTAGCTTGTATCCTCATGCCTCTTTCACATTCCATGATTTTCCTGTTCATTATTTCTACAACACCATTCTTCTATGCTTTTCTAGGAGCCGTTCTTTCTCTACGTATTCCATTCACTAAACAATAATAATTGAAATCCTTGTTGCAGTACTCACCACCATTATCAGATCCAAGGCATTTTACCTTTGAATTTGATTCATTTTACACAAGAGCTTTCCATATTTTAAAAGTCTCAAAAACATCATATTTACATTTAATATAATAAAACCCTACCTTTCCTGTGGTATCATTAATGAAAGTTACATAATATTGGGATCCTCCATGAGAAGCTACCCGGGCTAGTCCCCACACATCTAAGTGTAAAAGCTCCAATTTTTCCTCCTTTGTTGACCCAAATTTGAGAAATCTCACTCTCTTTTATGTTGTAAATATACAATACTCATAGAAATCAACATCTACATCTTTCAAATCTGATAACTTTCCCTTAGCCTTTAAGATTTGCATTCCTTTTTTAATCATATGGCCTTGCTGATTATGCCACATGATTGCATCTAAATATGAAGTAGATATCACAGAAAAGGAATCAATAATACATGTAGAAAAATAAAATGTTCCTACCTTCTTTCCTCTTGCTACAATAAGAGATCCTTTAACAACCTTCCAAGATTTGGCTATGAATGTATCCATGTAACTAGATTCACCTAATTATTTTGTAGAAATTACATTTCTCCCGAGACTTGGCACATGCGTCACATCTTTCAATATCGATGTATTTCCATTATGCAATTTTAGATGAACTTAATCTTTACTAAAAATATTTCATGGTTCATCATATCCTAAATAAACATGCCCAAAATTACCTTGGACGTAATTTCTAAAATAACCCTTATTAGGGTAGTATGGAAAGAAGATCCTGAATCTAAAACCCATGATTCATTTTTACTATCCAAGGAGAGAATAAGGGCATCTTGCATTACCTTAGATGCAAAAATGTTTTCCTCTTTACCTTTCTCTGGTACATTCTCTTTATTTTATTTTAACCAACAATCCTTCTTTGCATGTCCTTTCTTTCCATAATTCAAGCAGGTTATTCCTTTTCCTATGGATTTGGATCTGTCATTCTTACACTCTGATTTCCCATTATTCTTACTCTTGGATCTCTCTTTCTTCCTTCCTCTACTTTCTACATTCAAAGCATTACCAGATGATAATTATCCTATACTTTTCCTATGTATTTCTTTATTTAGGATTATACTAACCACATCATAAAAATTTAAAATATTAGTAGCAGATGTTGTATTACTAACAACCATTTCCAAGTTATCTCAACTATCTGGCAAAGAGAATAGAAATAAAAGTTCTTTCACTTTATCATCAAATGAAATATTCACTCATTTTAATTGATTTACACTAAACCAAAAATTGTTCAAATGACTTGATGCAGATTCACCTTCTTACATCTTAGAATTAAATAATTTATTCATCAAATAGAATTTATTTGAAGCACTAGGTTTTTCATATAAATTAGCTAAAGATTTCATCAACTCTACCATGGTTGCTACTTTGGTAATATTCGAAGCCACAGATGCTGTCAGGATCAATCTTATAGATCCCAAATCCTTTCTGTCAAGAATTTTCTATTCTTCATCAGTCATCTTTGTAGGTATTTCCTTCTCATCGAACAATAGGTATAGATATTTTTGATACAGATAATATTCCACCCGCATCTTCCATAATTGATAATTACATCCATCAAATTTCTCAACTTTTTTATTTTCCATCTTCTGCCATTGCTGTAGCTCCCACTCAATCAAAAATACCTCTGTGAGTAAACCTGTAAAAAAAAAACCTCAAACAAGAAAGCTCTGATACCAATCGTTGGGGTGAATCATACTAGTTTTATAGTTATATTATTAAGATATTAGGCTATAAATAATAAATATAGAAATAAACCAGGAGAACAATACAAAAGATAGAACATGGTTCACCCAGTGTGGGCTACGTCCACCAAGAAACATTCAATCTTATTATTCAAATATTTGTAGAGAATATACAATGAAGATCTGCAATCTTCCACACCTCCTAGATGTATAGTACTTTCTTTCTCACAACCTTCTCTTTTTCTCTCTCTAAGAATTCCTTCTTACAATTCTCCCTTATTATCATCTAACCCTAGCGTTCTAGCTTATATAACCATATACAAACTTAAGGAAACTTAGCTATGCTATTACAACGATTAGATCGACTTTATATCAAAGGTTAGATCTAATTCTCGTGAGTTAAATAAAAAAATCATGCATAGGAAACTGATGTCGGTTCCTCCTTGTTTTGACCAATACTGGTCCCTAAGTGACCGACATTGGTCACTCGATCGACACCAGTTATTGTGTATTCCAGCAAGTTGATAAAGCATGCTAATGTGAAGCGATTAAGCTCCACAACTCAACAATTTTGTCTCTACTTTACCCTCTCTGTGCCCAAAAGGATTGATTAGTTTGTGTTCTAAAATTGTGTTTATTATTCAACTAAAATGGGCCTTAGCTTTTGGTTAATCTATTTTGGTTCAACATTTTATATTTTTCATGAAATCATTTATTCTCTAGTTAAATATTTTTTGCTAGCACATGAAAAAAATCATGGAAAAAGAAAAGGAGTGAATATATTTTACATAACTCATTTTAGATATATTACTATGAGTTTAAGGGTGATGACATAGGTGTGAAATTAAGGTTACAATTTTTAACGGTATATAAAACCCTATTTTCCTCCTTTGCTCATTTTATGGACAAAAGAAAGTGATAAAATACAAATCTCATTGGGGTAAAACAATTTAATATATATGGCACTTTTTCGTGAATAAGTGTTACTAAAGTTAAAATATTAGAATGTAAACTAGTAAAGGATGATTTTAGAGTGGTATATATTGGAATTGAGGTAGTATAGTATGTATATATAGGTATTTAAAGGAAATTTTGGGTTTATGTTGAGATTTCTATAATGGAAGCGAGAGGTAAATACCTAGGCCGACATTAAAGAGTATATCACTATACATTGATCACAATATCATCATTTGTCACAACATCGATTTTAGGTCTAGGGAATTGGTCATTGATGAGGATTCACAACCAAAAACTAAAGAAATTTGATCATCACTCACATTCCACTTCTCTAAAAAAATACAACACAGAACACAACATACCAAACTGTCACGTGAAGCACTACCAATTTCTTCTTCTTTAAAGGATTGAAGACATGGAGGAAACAAAATAATTTGTAACAAGAGACTATAATACTATTTGAGACCATTCAATGTGTCTAGTAGGAAACAAATTCATACCTTTTCATGGGGCCATGGGTTAAGCATATATGAAATTTAAAATTAGAATCACCATTTGAAAACATCACGGAAATCTAAGATGATTACAAATGTTAAGACACACTATTTAAATCAAGTATACACAAATCTTTACCCAATCAAATTTGCTTTGCAATTTATTTTTTTGAATTAGTTTGATTCTTTCCCTTTTGGATGGGCTTTTGAAATGACTACCTTCATTACAAAGTGAAAACAACATGGTTTTTGGGTATAAGATGGAATTATACTATGAATTGAGTGCATCACTGTTATCACTAGATTTAAGACATGGATTGTTAAGATTAGGTCTGTGATATTGAAAACTCTATTTCATTGCAAGTGATTTCATCTCCGCTTCAACATTTTTTAGTTTGAGACACCACACACTTTTTGTAAACAATGAACTAGGTTGTTATTGTGGGAAGAATTTAGAGAATTTCACGGTGAAAATTCCTCCTCTATATTTGATTAAATTCTACTTGCTCAGCTCATTTTGAAAGATGCATTTCTCCATAACAGTCTCATGGCTTTTATTCCAACAAGTGACACACTTCTCCATGGATGAAAGTGGCGAACCTATAAAAAAAATATCATAAACCATAATGTAGACTTGATTTTTCAATCTAAAAGTGAAACTTGGGGAATCTTCAATAGAAATCTTGATATCTTCTTGTACATCATATTAATTTTGTTATTATAAATTATATAACGGAAATCGTAACTAACTATAATAACTACCTTTTCTTAATTTTTTTTAAATTACATATATTTATTAACTATTTTATATGTTTACAATCATTAAATTTTGATGGGATGTTTTTGATTAATTCTATTAAATAATTGCCAACCTCTACCTCGGATTGATCTGGATTTTTCTTTGTTTCAACCTTATTTAATTTTATTTTCCTTGCCCATGCTTCTACTAAAGGTGAATTATAATTATGGAATTGCACGAGTGTATACATATTTTACTTGTTCTCTAATTGTGGTGATTGTGACAGGAGGATACAATATGCTTGAAGAATTGTTGGAAGTCATTACATGGGCTCAACTTGGTATACACAAAAAATGTAGTGCCTAATTTTAGTTATAAATGTGTGAGATGTTAATTTTATTCACTGACAGTTTTTTTTAATTTCATTAAGGTTGGATTGCTAAATGTTAATGAGTACTATAATTATTAGTTATCATTTGTCGATAATGTTTTGGAGGAGGGGTTTATCCAACTTGATTCTCATTATATCATTGTGTCCGATCCCACTACTCAACAATCAATACGAAATCTTGAGCTGAGAAAATTATCCTATCAATTTTCTAAGGCAATTTAAGTTTTTCTAGATTCCTACATTTTTAGAAGAATCAGTCTATTCTTATCACTATATTTTGGCATTTTTGTTACTGTAACATGAGTTTTTTAAATTATTAAATTTAACTCCTTCAAAATGAATTTGGAAAGCAAGAGATGAAGGATAGAAGCCTTGTGACTTTATTACTATGCAAAATACTAGATAGATGATGGAAAGTAGTGAAATTGAAATTTTGGACAGAGTATTTCTCCAGCAAATGGTTTGCTCAATAACTACCGAGATTACACATAAAACATCCAACAATACACTTAGCCATGGTTGTTATTTGGTGCCTAGTAATAAGAAATGAATAACAGTTAAATTGAATGTTATTTGTTATATTGAATGCTCTTGTGGTGTTCCTCAAATTGGTGAAATGAGTAGATAAATTTAGGGTAGAGTTAAATACTATTGTGTAAATATCCATTGCTACAGGTTTGGAAATTCATCTTTAGCAGAGCACTAGTTTTCAAACAAACTACTACATTCCTGTTGAAGATGGTAAAGTGATTGAAGTGGAAGACCACTATTTCAAGCATCACTTAAGGCACGTCGTATTTATGGAAAACTATACCCATAGAGTGAATAGGGATAAGGACTTGAGATTGATCCACTACTCGATAATCATTATCAAAAAATTAATGTAGGTTCCCCCACCTCGAGAGATGTGGCATTTAATGTTCTTAAGTTAGTGGGATATCATCTTCAAAATTTGTAAGGGCCAGTTTATGTGTTTGTTAATTTATCCTTTGGTGGATCCAATGGGTATTGTTATCACCGGATCACAGCACCTCTGTGCATGTATTTGAACTCACAGTGTGATTGGATAACATGGGTACTATCTCCAAGTTGTGGGACTTGCTACTTGAGACAGACCTCCAGAGAAAGCTGGTTCTTGCTCCTAAACTACCTGCCACAATCTACTCTAATGCAGGATAAGCTAACTATTCTAATCTAAATTTCCAAGGGACCAGGGAGAGAGAATACATAAAATGAAAGCCTACACTAAAGCGGTGATACACCAGAAAAGGAGGGTGTGAGAGTAATCTCCAAATGTGTGAAATACAGAGGGAAAGTGCACACTAGAAGAGGTGATGACAGTTCACCATAATCTAGCAAAATGCATTCACAACAATATTCCAAGCATACACAATGTTAGTGAATTCCTGCAAGAACATAATAATAGACACAATATTCTTGTAGAGAGATAAAAGGGGCAAGAAGAATGAAAGAAAACATAGCAGGGGAAGATACATCCACAAACTTTGTATTTTATTGCTTCCTGGTATGCACAGTTCAGTCTATTACAAGATAAGGGCCTGGATCACCATGCAAGGAGTCCACTATAAGGGCCTACAACACACTGGCTTCACAAAGCAATTTTGACAGAGCTTTGCTAACCAAAAACTCTCTCCTTTACAATGAGCCCAACACTCCAATTTATAGAAAAATGAGAAGGAAAAGAGAAGGGAAAATGGAAATCCTGAAATCTGTCCTTCAACCACCTATAAGAGGCATTAAATTGAGTGGAATGGGTATAAATTACTTGAAAAATGCTCCCCATACTGTCCCATGTGCTGCAGCAGAGAAGGAATGATGACCATGCCTCTTAATTGCACTCCCAGCTACCAAATAAAACACTGTTCTGAACCCGGCCACGCTTTCCCAAAAAACTCAATCAATTTATGATCAAGTCTATAATTTCTTGATTTCTGTGCATTGGGCTCAGAACCAAGATTCCAACGGTACCAATTTTGTGCGATTTCATTGAGAAATGCAAAAGTTATGGCCTTCTGAGTGTGGGCAGCTATTTTGGGTCTGGCAGGCGTTTTCTGTCATTTGACGGGAATGAGCATTGACTGACTGGAGCCGAATATGTTTTCTTATTTAAATATATCTACCCTGTCGTGCTCGTTCCAAAAAGTCCAATTTTATGAAAATCGGAGCTCGGAGTCAAAAGTTATGGCCGTTTGAAGTTTCCGGACCAAACGTTGACTTTTCTTCCCTGCCTTCGGCCATTTCGGCTTTTCACGTCCCCGCGCGTCCCTTTGTCCCATTTGGTACAGTGCTGAAATTTCCCATTTTGGCCGAACCGACTGGTTCGCGTACTCGCAGCCCATATGTCCCATTTGGTTTCGGACCGTCTGGGACAAATTCGCCCGGTTCGGCCGGTTCGCACCCTTTTGTCCCAACTGTTCCGGGACAAAAGTTCTCATTTCGGCAGGTTCGGCCAGTTCGCGTACTTTTGGCCCGCACGTCCCAGACTATTTCGGGCTGCCTTGACTTATTTCGCCCGGTTCGGCTGGTTCGCGTCTTTTTGTCCCGCTTGTCCCAAAGGCGACCCTCTCAGCAGTTAGCCAATTTTTTCTCCCTTTTCGGCCAGTTCGGATTTCCGCGTCCCGCGCATCCTTTTGGCCCGGATGTCCCTTTTGCTTTCGGACCGTCTGGCGTGCCCTTTTGTCCCGACTGTCCCAAATGCTGCGAGGACTAGGACTTAGCCATTTTTCGTGATTTTTCCTGGCCCGAGCTTGTTTTTGCAAATTTTTTCACATTTTCTCAGAACTTGCTCTCTTCTACTTAGACAGGGGAGTTAGAAAAATATGAGGGGACCCTAGAAACATGAATTTTTTTCCCTGACTCAATCTATTTTCCTGGGACTAAAGAATTTGATGCATGTTATCAAAATTACCTTGAGGGTGAATTTTGGATAACAGGTATCATTTCCTTGAATAAAATTGTCTATATAAGGGGATTTTGTTAGAAATATTAGCATATAATCTATCCTAATGATGGATCACATGCTGTCATCTAAAATTCGATTTGAAAAATCACATTTTTTTTTTCCAAAAATGTTTCTTATCATTGAAACTACCTTAAGGAAATTTAAAAAGGCCACCTATTGTACATATTTTGTTACAATAGGTATCTACCTTAGCTCATATTCACCTAGGTACTTTATTTACCTTTATTGTATTTATCCTCACCCACTTATGTGTGTCGATATTTCTTTTTATTTATTTAGATACTAGGGGGATATTATCTAGTTGTTAGGGATCGTTCTTTCCTTGATCTATGATATTGACTAGTTATTTCCTTGATCTATGGTATTGAATAGATCCTTGATGTCTAGTTCTTTCCTAAATCTATGGTCTTGACTAATTCTTTGATGACTAGTTATTTCCTTGATTTATAGTTTGATCTACGACCTTGACTAGTTCTTAGATTTTTATTCCTTGCCTATATAAGCAAGGCCCATTCTCATTGTATTTTATTGAGTTCCATATAATAATATATGATATTTCTAATCATTTGTTTGCAAAATTTTATATAAAGTTATTCTGGTGAATTTCTTTCATCTTATTGATTGTGGTGTTTGATTAACATTTGATTTCTTAGCTTGGTATAATCTGATTTCAAAATACCTGACTTAGAAACATTTTGTGAAATAATTACTAGGGAAGAATCCAAATTATCTCACCTTGAGTCTTTCACCTCTCAAAAGGCATTAGTTGCATCTTATCCTAAGGGCAAGGGAAAACCAAAAAGTAAAACCAAATCCACCCCTTTTCCATCTCAAAATTCTCTTAAACCCAAAGAGTCTTCTAAATCCAAGAATAAGTCTAGCCTTTCATGCTCTTTTTGTGGGGGTAGTGGTCATGAAGAACATAGGTGTTATAAGCGAATGTAAGCCTTAGAGGATGTAGTCAAGAAACACAAATTGTTTATCTCCACTCCACCTCCTTCTAATCAGCATGGAAAAACACTTAATGTTGTTGGGAGATCTTAGTTATCACTTGCAGACAGTTGGGTTATAGATTCTGGTGCTTCTCATCACAAAAATTCTTCCAATGAGTCTTTTGTTTTTTTAGATTTGAGTTCTGTTTCCAAAATTGAGGTTGGAGATTATTCATTTCTTTCTATTAAAGGAAAATGTGATATACAACTTGATGGTGGAAGTATCCAAGATGCACTATATGTTCCTAACATCACTACAAATTTGCTTTCTGCATATCAAATTTGTCATTTTGGTCAAGGGAAAAATGTGAATTTTACACCATATGGGGTAGAAGTACGAAATTTTTTGGAGCCTTATTCACTTGTTTCTCAGGGCATTGTTGATCATAGTTCTAGACTATATCACTTTGAGGTTTTTGATGAAACTTCCTCTCTAGGTACAGGATTGGTTTCTCATGCATATTCAAAGAGTAAGCTTTGGCATGAAATATTTGGGCATCTCAATTATAAATATTTGAAGGAGTTAAGCACTCATGGTATGGTTGATGGTCTTCCCAGAGTTTCTTTTCTTGAGGGAGTTTTTCATGGCTATGCATTAGGGAAACAACACCAAGATCCATTTCCTAAGAATTTTTCAAAGAGAGATTCTTCACCACTTGATCTTGTGCATAGTGACTTGATGGTTTTTCCTACCCCCTCTTTCAATGGAGCTAAGTATGCACTTACCTTTACTGATAATTTATTGAGGTGTAATTGGGTTTATTTTCTCAAGTAAAAAAGTGATGTTTTTTCAAACTTCAAAGTCTTCAAGGATTTGGTCAAGAAACAATATTCTAGTTGTAAAAAGAACCTTTGTACTGATAATGGGGGGGAGTACTTCAGGAATGTGTTTTCTAACTTTTTGGCAACTCAAGGCATTATTCACCAACATTCTATTCCTTATAATCCATAAAATAATGTATTAGCAGAATGAAAGAATAGAAATTTGAAGGAAATGGCTAACTCTATGATGCATTCTAGAGATTTACCTCCAAACTACTGGGCAGAAGTAGTTAATTGTGCTAATGACACTCAGAATCGCACACCACATAGAGCACTTGAGAATTTAACTCCAGAGGAAGCTTGGTCAACTACTAAGCCATATGTATCATTTTTTCAAGTCTTTGGGAGCCATGCTTGGGAATTTGTGCTAAAGAAGAAAATGAAAGAATTGGATAAGAAGAACAAACCCTTAATCTTGGTAGGTTATTGTGAGGACATGAGATCTTATCGAATTTTAGATCTTGATACCCATGAAGTTATTTTTCGAAAACATGTTCAATTTGATGAGTGCTTCACACCTCATGATTCTTCATATTCTTCCATGCCTAATTATTTTTCTTTATCTCATCTTGAGGATCCTTTCTTTGAGGAGGTTGATGAGGAGGTTATAGATGCCATTGAGGATCCTATTCCCATTGATGTTGTCACTATAACTATGTGGGTTGGTACTACAGTTTATGAGGAAACACCTTTCATACAGGATCTTCCACCCACTGGTCATCATCACGCACATTATTTAGGTTATGGACTTTTGTGTCACGTAGTTTTTGAGGATCCACAATCTTTTTCAAAGGCTCATGGGATACAAGAGTGGGATGATGTGATGATAGCTGAGTATTCTTATTTGATGAAGAATCACACTTGGGATTTGGTGTCTCTTCCTAAAGGAAGAAATATGGTTAGGTGTAAGTGGGTCTACTGAACCCAATATGCAACTGATGGGTCCATTGACAAGTATAAGGCACATCTCGTTGCAAAGGGTTTTTCACAAGTTGAAGGTATTGATTACTTTGAGACTTTTGCACCTGTTTCCAAGATGGATTATATACGCCTTATAATTTATATTGCTGCATCACAAGGGTGGCCCATATACTAGATAGACATGAAAAGTTCCTTTTTACATGGAGTAAATGACTGGGTTTGTTCAATATTCTTCTCTTATTCGTAGGCTCTGAAGGTATCTCTATGGTCTCAAAAAAGACCCTCGGGATTGGTATGAGAAGATGGATTATTTTCTTCTATCTATTGGTTTTTTTCATTGTCACTTCGATCATACACTATATTTAAAACATGTTGGTGAGGATATTGTTATACTTGTCTTGTATGTTGGTGATTTTTTACTTATTGGCAGTTCTTCTTCACACATTCAGACTATTTAGAGGACTCTTTCTACACAGTTTGACATGACAGATCTTGGGTTATTGCATTATTTCCTTGGTTTATAGATTTCTAAGACAGATTTAGGGATTCATTTGAGTTAGCAAAAGTACACCCATGATCTTCTTTAGTTCTTTGATATAGATGATTGCAAGCCAAGTCCATCTCCTTTTTCAGTTTGGGGTTACTCTTACTTCCACATGTACCACTCCACTTTGTGATCCTACTTTATATAGGAAGTTGGTTAGAAGTCTCATGTACTTGACCCATACTTGCCTTGATATTTCATTTACAGTAGGGCTTGTATCTCATTTTTCACATTCTCCTCATAGTAGTCACTGATAGGATGCTATAAGGGTTTTGTGCTATTTACAGGGCACTTCCAACTTTGGCCTACACTAGACTAGGGGTTCTACTCATTTTGCTGGGTATACAGATTTAGATTGGGCACGTTCTATTGATGACAGGCGTTCCACTTCTAGCTATATTTTTTTCTTGGTTCTTCTCTAGTTTCTTGGGCATGTAAAAAGCAATAGGTTATTGCACTTTCATATTCAGAGGTAGAGTACAAGGAAATAGTTACAATGAGTCATCAAATTCTTTGGCTTTGACAATTATTAGTAGAGTTTGGATTCCCACATGATTCTTTGACTGCACTTTGGTGTGACAAGCAAAGTGTAATTCACATTTCTTGTAACCCTATTCAGCACCAAAAAACCAAGCATTTTGAGATACACATACACTTCATTCATGAGCTCATTCAGGATGGATTTATTTGTTTGGAGTACAATCTACCTCAACAATAAGTTGCAGAAATCTTTACGAAGCCTTTTGCATCAACTCGTTACCTTGAGTTTGTGGAATGCTTGGGGTTTTAGAATTTGTTCTTGGGGGGTGTTCATGATAACATCTTCCTTCTTATTCTTCTTTCTCTTTCCTTCTAGTAGGATTCTTTCCTTCTTTTGGTTCGATATTTCTTCATGGATATATTGTACATGAGTACCTCATCAAGCCTAGTTCTTGGGACTCATATGGTGGACATGCCACTTCTATTTTGTCCCTTAGCTTCACTTGAGGGGGGTGTTAGAGTAGGTATTTACCTTAGCTCATATTCACCCAGGTACTTTATTTACCTTTATTATATTTATCCTCACCCACTTATGTGTGTGAATATTTCTTTCTATTTATTTAGATATTATGGGGATATTATCTAGTTGTTAGGTATATTTCTTTCCTTGATATATGGTATTGACTAGATCCTTGATGTCTAGTTCTTTCCTAAATCTACGGTCTTGACTAGTTCTTTCCTTGATTTATGGCTTCATCTACGACCTTTACTGGTTTTAAGATTGTTATTCCTTGCCTATATAAGCAAGGCCCATTCTAATTGTATTTCATTGAGTTCCATAATAATATATGATATTTCTGCTCATTTGTTTGTAAAGGTTTATGTAAAATTATGTTGGTGAATTTCTTTCATCTTATTGATTGTGGTGTTTGATTAACATCTGAGTTCTTGGCTTGGTACGATCTGGTTATCGTTCCTTTTATAGTTGTGTGAATGTAAAATTTTCTTCCACTACAATCTAATCCTTCTTTTCTTTCTACAAATTCAAGTCATACTTCAAGTGATTGTACAATATTACAAATGGATTATACATTATTGAAACTAACATTATTGAAATGAAAAATATTCATGGAGACATAATGGAACTAGAGAAGAAAATATATTCTTGGGTAATATGCAACATATACAGACATACCTTTGGCCTTAAAATAGTCGTAAGTTTTACTTCATTGAACTCTTATACTTTTTCTCTACATATTTAGAGTTATAACTCAATGAGATGCAAAAATAATCAATGGATTATACATCATTCAACCCACCTTATAGAAACTGATAAATGCCACCCAGAGTACATAGTATCTAGAATGCAACAGTTCTTTCTGCTAAAGTATATCTCTTTTTTTCTTTTCTACAAATTTAAGTCATACTTCTAGTGATTGCAATAACCTTATAGAAGTGTAACACTTCCACAACGAAAGAATGGAAGTAGAATATAAGCTTTATTGTTGTGTTGTATGAAGCATATATACACATAGGCTGTAATTTCCTTTACACCATATTGTTTATGTTTTATGTATACTCTTGACTCTCCGGAGAGAAAATATAAACATTATGATTTAATTCTATATATTAACGTATGGAAGTTTCCCTATCTTTCCTTTAACAAATGATAATGCTGTCTAATAATCCTATTTAGTTATGTTGATAGTTGCATTGGGTGATCCATGTAGCAGACCAACAAGGGAGGTTCTATGAATAATGCCATTCTAGACGGTGTAAGTTAATATTTGAAGTTGAACACAATTTACAACACTTTATGTTCTACAGAGATTTGTCCTATGCATACTTTTAGGGTAATAAAACCTTGATGATGGTTCTTTATGGAAAAAATACTCTTTACAGATGAACGAATGTATGTTTTCTCTCGTTTCTAATTTATTTTTCACACTTTCTTCTGCAATTACACAATTGTAGTACCCACATATTCTTGCAGTAGTTCTTTTGTTGACTCATTGCTTTTATTTGATGATGGACATGGATTTTAGCACCATTTGAATACTATATGTTCTTATTATGGTTCTTTTGATGACACTTGTGATGATTTGGGCGCATACCAAGCTAGTATTATGGATCATTATCTTAGCTTTTACATTGTATGGTTTTGGATATCATCAAGTTATGGTATAGTTGGTTACATTTATTATGTGATGGATTTACATATGGTTTTTTTGTATACTTGGTGATCATTTGATTTGTAAAGAATAATTGGATGTAATCATGTAATGCTTAGATGGATAGTATAGCTTGAGTTAATATGGATGCATATGATTAACATTTAGCCATTTCATATTGACATTTATTGTGGTATAGTTAGCGTTATTTATCCATGATTGATTTATTGAGATTATTTAAATAGTATATTTATCAAGTGAGTATGTTTAATGTTTGCATTGAGTGTGTAGATTACAGGGCACATGAGAACGTGGGTCTCAGGGTAGTTCATGCCTTGAATTGCACAAGTGGCCGACTCAGTACTGAGTCCTAAGCCATGACATGATTGTGTGTAGCCTTATATATTTTTGGCATGTTTGTCTTTGGGATACCATGAGTGTTTCCTAATTGTAATTATGTTATTGTGATTTGTTTAGTCTTGTGATAAACTAGTTTTGGGACCTAATGGTCCTCACATGTGTTATAAGTGTATAAGGATTAATTAACATTTGTTATAGGAGGTTAAGACCACATAATATACCTTTTTGGGTGGGCCCCACCACCTCAACCCTTGTGCCATTTATCCCAATTCTAGAATTTGGGCTAAATGTGGCAATTTTAGGGACCTCTTTTCACTTTGGGGGTCCCCCTTTCATGGAAATGAGCCCCTTGGACCCTACCTATGGGTAGGGTGTCTCTTTTCATGGTCAAATGAGATTTTCCCTCCCATTTGACCCCTCTCATGTCACCATTCTTGTAAGAATGGTTGGTTTTTGTGTTTCTTAAAAGTTGTAGGGTGTTGGATTTATTTACATTTTGGGGAATTTGGGAGATTACCTCCTAAAATGGTTTTGTTTTATACTCTTTGTAAATTTTGGAATCTTTTGTGGGGAGATGAGATGGGTGACACATGTCACCCTCTCATTTGTGAGGTTTGTAAATTTTTTATTCTTTTATACTCCCTCATGGAGAGGGGTTAGGACGTTTTTTTGGTCATTCCTTGCATTTTGGAGTTAATTAGATTTTTGGAGAGCTTGGAGCTAAGGATTTGTGAGTGTTATTGGATTGCTTGGAGTTTGGGATAGTTTTTGAGGTAGGCTCCATGTATCTCTCTCATTTTTGTTTCCATAGTAACTTAATGTGATTTTGAAATAAAAATGGTTGTTGAATATGTGTTGTTGCTTGTGTGTTTGTTATGGGAATGTATTGTGTGATTTGGTTGTTCCTTTATTTTTCTCTAATCCATCATGCTTTGTGATGGATTTTGGAGTTGTATGGGGGAGAGGGAGGAATTTTCCCTCTTACACCACATGGCTTGATGGGCAAGCCATGATGGTCTTATTTATTCCTCCCCTCATATGGTTTGATGTGGAGAAGGATTTTTCATATGGTTTGAACCTCCTTCTCCATCCTTGGAAAGGAAACCATGTATGGTTTGAAAATCCTTCCAAGGAGGAGGCTTGGTGTTTGGGAAGGAGAGATAAGGAGGGTATTTTTGAATGGAGAGATAAGGAGGGCATGTTTGAGATTTTATAGTGTTACTATGGTTGGTTCATATTTTGGATTCTTAAGGGCTTCTTTCCACTCTTCCCCTTAGAGGAAAACATGGAGTTTTTCCTCATGTGATAAGTTTTGTTGTTTGATTAAGTTGTATGTGTATGAAAAAGTTGTGTTGTGTGTGATTATCACCCTTGTCCAAATCTTCCTTGTGCATTCTTGAGGCTTGCTACTCTCTCTCCCATGGGCTTGGAGGGAGGCTAGCATGTCCTCCATTTTTTGGAGATGGTATGTGATGATGCCATTTGGTTGGGAGGTAACCATCCCTTTCTTGTTGTGCTATGAAGACTATTTTTGGAGTGGAAACTTGCAGATTTGGCTTGGAGTTTGGAGAAGAAATGTTAAAATTTTTGGCATGTTGTTCCCCATTTTGGGGAGGCTTATCCTCTTTTATTTTATTATTCTTTGTAATGGTATTGTAAATAATGTTGAGTTTCTCCTAGCTTAGGATGAAGTTTGTAATCTTGCACTTGAAAAATGTTGAGTCATTTTATTCTCTTTTGAGAAGGAATATTGGTCTATTGTAATCTTGACTCTTCATGTTGTAATAAACTTCATATTCTTGCTTTTGTGTATGTTTTGTAAATCTTGTTTCATTGAAAATGTGGGTATGCCTTTTATTCATTGAAAGGAGTTATTTTAAGGCTTAAATTGTGAGATGGAAATATTTCATTGTTTTCATTGTGTTGGAATGAAAGATTTGAAAAAAAAATGCATGATTAGTTAAATTGGAATCCTTGTATTATTTCTATTTGTTATGCCTGTTGGAATGAAAAAGAGAAGTCTTTCATAGTTTTCTCTTTTTACTTAAAAGGATTCTATTGTGTATTATGGAATGATATTGCAGATTTACTTGTATGAGTTATGGATATAATGAAGAATGCACATTTTGTGTGCTTTTCTTAAACATCTCATAAATTTCAATAAAATGTAAGGTTGAAAGTAGAGCTTTGTTTTGTTTAAAAAGGAATATTATATTGTTTGTACTTGATGCATTTCTCATTCTTTTTGTAAATTGCCCTTGCATTGAGAGTGAAATTATATTTAAGAAAATGTACTAGATACCTTAAATAAAGGAAAGATCAATTAATTTTTTAAGGAATATAGTGGTATAAGAGAATCTTTGGGATAAAGCTACTTTTGAATCCTTATTTTTGCCAATGAGGGAGAATTTTGTTTTTAAATCTATTCTTTACCTTTAAAATGGGATTGCAACAATATTGTATTGTATGATTTGGTTTTGATTAAGTAATTAATTATATATAAGAATGAAGATTTTAATCCAATCTAAACTATTACATGGTGGATCTAATTCCATCCTTTATTATTTCTATAAAAATTTTAAACCAGATTTATAAGAATTATTCCTTATTGAATGATAGGTATATGTATGTCTTATATTCTTATATAACATTGAATATAATGTATATTCTAATATGAGAAGGGAAAATGTTTGAAACCAGAGAATATCATTTTTTCCTTAATATATTGCTTTGTATTGAAGGTTATTAAAATATATGTAACACACACACACACACACATCAAATACATTGTTAATAGCTTAAATATATATCCTATTGCAATATGAACAAGCCAGCCATATTGTGGTATGAATGTGTATAAATTAAAAAAATGGGTTGGGGGCAGGGCGTTGGCTTTATCCATTTTTAGTTAGAAGTAATGTTTGGTGTTAAATAGTGGTGTGGAATAGGATACACAACACAGTCCACTATGTTGTGGCACAAGACCACACTACTTGTACCACACACATATATCTCCCAGTGCCCCTGCCACTTCCACGATGGCCGACCCACTGTATAAAAATTCCCTTGTGCATACCGGTAAGCAATGATTAATCCATTTATCACCTTCTGTTACTTACATTGAATTCGACCTGCACTTTATTAACATGAATACACATACACGACACGCATATGCATATACTATATATAACATATACATACATACCTGACAATATATGAACACATACACACCCATCACACATACAATAACACAGAGAATATCTAGTTATTTGGCCAACACAACAAAAACAAGAGGTTTTAGGGTTATTGAAACCCTAGTATAATTTAAACGAATGAAACCCTGAGATGCGGATATAACCTTAAGATTCCTTTGCAAAAAATCAAAATGAAATGGATCTTTTCCATTAGACTCAAGCACTAATCCTCTCCATAGCCTTCTCCTCCTTCCTTCTCCCTAGATTCAACCTATAAAATGAGAGGCAAGATAAAACAAAACAACAATAATAAGGAAACATAAAGATGAGTATTAGGGTTTCTGAGTTTACCTAAGATCTAGGGTGTGGATCAAAAGAATCCAAGGGTCCAAAATAAACCCTACAAATTTAAGTTGTGGGATAGATGATTTAAGTGGGATTGGAATAAATTTAATTATATGGGGTGCCTAAGGTATTAATCTAAGGGTCATGGTAGGAAATAAATCTAATTAATGTCACCTTTTATAATTGACGAAAATTAATAAATGTTATAACATGATTGGATTGTTTTAATTATTTAAGGGGGTGATAAAAAATTAGATGGGACTTCAATAAATTAAATAAATTAAATGTGGATTAAGAGTGAGCTATAACTTGGAAACACTTGCAAAACAAAATCGCATTAATATAACATGTTTAAAAAAATATTTTTTTTTGGGAATTTTAGGTGTTTTTGTTTGGTTTAAATGTGCCAAATATGGGGCATTACATCTGGTATTAGAGTGTGGGTTACTATACCGGATGGTCTGGGTAATTTTAACATTAAATTAATAATGGTTAAATCAATAAATGAAAACCTTTTAAATCATTTCCGCTATCTTTTACAAAATTATAACCTACCCTTTCATGTCATCCATAGGATGCCTGTACGTGGTACAAGACTTCATTCAATTAGGGATTTGAGGTGTAGGTCCCCTACACCCAAGCCGCATGCCCCTAATTTTAGACCATAGATATTAGAGGTGCTATAGAAGATGATAGGGTTTTTGCAACAATGCCTCCCTCCATCGTAGGATCCAGTAGAGGAGATGGATCGTCATGGAGAGGATACACCTCTAGATGAGGGCACACACTCGGAGCCACGTGAGCATGACACTTAGAGATGCATGAGGTTATGTAGTACCTCCGTTCACCTTGAGAGAGGGGCCTATTTTCATTGAAGCAACTCTCATAGCATTGAGGGGCCATTTCAAGAGGGACGGACACATTTTCTAGTTGAAAGGATGG
The DNA here is from genome assembly GCA_019776745.2 of Taxus chinensis. NCBI lineage: Eukaryota > Viridiplantae > Streptophyta > Pinopsida > Cupressales > Taxaceae > Taxus > Taxus chinensis. Next base: position 260,307,547 of record CM034146.1, on the reverse strand, counting down.
TTGCACATCAACATCAGGATCGTGACATAGGTAGTGTGATTAGGGATCTTCTTCATCTATAGTTTCCTACTTAAAGTGGTACCTCAGATGGATTTGGGGCTGATTCATGGCTCCTAAGCCTTCATAGTTACTTTGGATTTCACTCATATGGGAGCAATGTCAAGAATAGGTTTGTGATACACCTCTTCCATGATGCAACAAACATATGGTGGAGGAATGAGGACCGAAATATCCACTTGATGTGAGATACAGTGACTTGGGGGATATTTGAGGAGCACTTTAGAGCCTGATACATGTCTGAGAATTTTTTTAGAAGAGGATTAATGAGTTCCATGATCTCCATCTAGGTTTAGGCATGATTGCACAATATGAGAGCTGATTTCTGGATTTGTTGTAGTATGTGGATTATCTGTTGGATGATAAATTGCAAGTCAACAGGTTCATTCAAGGACTAAATGTAGATATAGCTAGGTATGTAAGGATTTTATCTTATCCGACACTTGAGAACGACGCAGAGAAGGCCTACCTAGTTAAGGAGAATAGGAACAAGGCCCAAGAGCACAGAGATAGGAATAGGGGTAAGTTTCAGGAGAAGATATAGTCATTTCAAGATCAGAGGTCATGGGGTATGGCACCACCCCTACAAGGAGGATTCAGGCCTCCATAGTTAGTCTTGAACCTCCTCAGCACATACACAACAACATCACCACATCAGCAGCAGAGGACTAGGAAGACACAAGAGTATGCAGAGAGGAGGAGTTTGAGGATTTTTTGGTGGGGGTAGAGATAGGAGACAGGGTACCCAGATAGGTATATCCAACCCATACTCAACATTCATACCAGGGTTAGGCCAGCAGGTTCAGTACATTAGAGTACAAGAGGGACCCCTTCTTAGAGAGGTGCATTAGAATATTTCATTTGTGGGGCTCCTGATCACTATGTGCGTATGTTCCCACACAAATCCACCACCATTGATAGAAAGAGATCACTATCTTAAGAGAAGAGAGTGGTAGATGTAAGATGCATCCATAACATCTACGCAACAGTAGATAACCGCTAGGTTGAGCATCATGACATGGTTATCAAGATGATATGTACTACCAGGGGTATTTCTGTCTCAATTCTTTTTGATTCAAGTGCATCAGATTCATTTATATAACCTTCTATAGTGGAGCAATGTTTGTTAGTGGTGGATAGGCAACTAGATAGTTACCAGGTAGGTCAAGTTGGCCTCTAAGGCCAAACTCATAGTGGATACCTAGTATGGAGATTTGTTTACATCATTTGGGACATTCTCCACGACCTTGGACCTTCAAGTATTACCTTTAAGATCCTACGAGGTTGTTCTATGCATGGATTGGGTTGATTCTCATCACGCCAAAGTAGACTGTAGGAGTAGTATCATTAAGTGTCATTATGACCTTGGGAATTCAATTACTATCTCCAGGATGTGGAGGACTATTTCCTTACGTGTGATCTTGGCTAAGAAACTCAAGCAGAGCATAAGCAAAGGGTTGTTAGTTGTTTACGATTACAATCATTGATCGATCAGAGAGTACTCCATAGAATTCACCCCTTGATGAGACATGTAGTATTGATGGAGTTTATAGATACATTCCCAAGCCAACTTCATGGGTTACCACCCCATAGAGAGGTGGAATTCATCATTGACCTAGTACCAAGAACAATGCCAGTTTCTAGGGTACCTTATCAGATGACGAACTCTAGAGATTTACGAGCTTGATAGATTAGCTAGAAGAGTTGGGAGAAGGGCCTTATTTTCCCTAGTGTGCCTCCCTGGGGGGCACTACTTACTTTTGTAAAGAAGAAGGAAATGTTATCTCATCCTTTGTGTTGATTTCAGGAACCTTAATAAGGTAACAATTAAGAACTATTATCCACTTCCAAGGATTTACAATTTTTTTATCAGATGATGGGGAGCCACAAGTGTTCTCCAAGATTGATATTAAGTCAGGATATCATAAGTTGCACATTGTCAAATGTAGATATTCGCAAAACAAATTTCCACACTTGATTATGGGCATTATGAGTTCACTATTGTAACTTTTCATTTAACCAATGCCCTAACTGTTTTCATGAGACCTCGTGAATGGGGTTTTTAGGACAGTTTTGGACCATTTTGTATTCATGTTTCTAGATGATATAATGATATATTATTGTTTCTATAGGAGGAAAAAGAGGAGATTACTTGAGAAAGGTACTATCAGGTTTTGAGAGATTAGAATTTTTTTGAGAACCTATAGAACTATAGTTTCTTTCAGTCAGAGATTTAGTACTTGGGTCACATCATTTCAAGTGAGGGTATCTCAGTATATCCCTCTAATATTTGAGTCATTCTTGATTAGCTAATGGCTACATCAGTGAAAGAGGTGTGGAGTTTCATCGGATTTGTAGGGTATTACCACATAGTTTGTACATGAATTTTCTCAGGATTACACATCATATTACTTCTCTTCCGTGAAAAGGTAAAAAAATTGGCCCACGAGTGAACTTTGAGAAAGATCTTTAGTTTACTTAAGGAGTGAGTTTCCATGGATCCTATATTAGTAGTTCCATATCTCGACTAGATTGTTTTTGTTTTTCACGATGATAGGATTGTCTGGGATTAGATATTCTAGGAGCATTAGGTCATTTCTTTTGAGTCATGTATGCTCAAATATTATGAGCTTGACTATCCTACCCATGACTTGGAGCTTGCAACAAGTAGTTCATGCACTATAGTGTTTTGGCATGAATTCATTTTGGGTAGGCCTTACATTTTGAGGACCGATCATCGCAGTAACCTTCAATATATCTTCTCAAATACAAACCTCAACGCTCATCAACATGGCGTTAGAATGAAGTTCTTATGTGATTATGACATGGATGTCCATTATATCAAAGGAAAGGATAATGTCATTGTTTGAGATGACCTAAGTAGATGATGGCATGTGATTACCACTATAACTACTACGGTCACACCTTCAAGGTATTATTCTCTCAGCATATTCCAGAGGACATATTTTATGAGGGTGATAAGTATATCTTTGAGTCCATAGGGTTCCTTAGAGGGAAAGTATGTCAAGGATGTATTCTAGATGTCAGATGGTCTACTTAAGTTTCAGAGGTACATTTATGTGCCTAAGACAAGGTGATATTCACATAGCTTCATTCTTTTAGAGGATCATCAGGCCCATATGTAAGCACATCTAGGAGTGAAGAAGATGCACTGCAGATTTGAGAGAGTTATATTACTTGGCCTAGTCTTCGATGGGATATAACATATTTTGTAACTTGTTGTCTTGATTTTCAGAGGGTCAAGGACGATAATTATCATCCCATAGTGTAGGTAATTTATATCCTCATGACATTCTAGAGTGGAAATGGGATGTCATCTCCATGGATTTCATTTTCGGTCTCCCTATGTCTTCTTATCATCATGATGCCATCATGGTAACTATGGAAAAGTTGACCAAGGGTTACACACTTTTCACCAACAGAGGTCACCTATAATGCACTCGCCATTTATAAAGTGTTTATGGAGGATAGTTGTCATATTGCATGGGATTCTAGAAGACCATTATTAATGATAGGGAAACCATATACAATTCAGATACTTCTTGACTTCCTTTCAGGATGCTCTAAGGAATACAAGATTAATTTCATTTCAGCATGTATCACCTAGAGACAAATGGGTAGACAAAGAGGGTTAAACAAGTACTTGAGGATATGTTGTGCATCTATGTGATGGACCATAAGAATAAATGGAAGGTTTACTTGCACCTTTTCAAGTTTTCCTTTAACAATAATTATTGGACAGTTCTATCGAGTATCACTCCCTATCACGACTTTATATGGGTGACCTTACAGGAAAACTTTGAGTTGGGATAGGGTAGACGAAGAGGGTTATACTTGGGCTAACTTAACTTAATGAATTGGAGCAGTAGGTATATTTTGATTAGGAAACTTCTTAATCATGATAGAGCATGTCAGAAGGCTGTATGTAGACACCAAGAAGTATCGATCATCACTTTGCAGTGGGTGCCAAAGCCATCTATAGAGCATTCATCCACATAATAGGCCAATCCCTTATGGAAAAGGTTTCTAAGCTTTCACCTCACTTTGTGGGGAAATTTGAGATATTTGAGGTCATATGTCTAGTTACCTAGCACTTGTATTTGTCCACCATGCCTAACCTGGGCCCATGATGTGTTTCATGTTTCAGTATTATGTAGATATGTGCCTAATATTTCACATGTATTAGATTGGTCAGCATTACAGACTTGGAGAATGAAGGAAAGTGGATACTGGATCCCATGTGCATCCTCGAGCATCAGAGATTGGCTCTTTAGGGGTGATAATTAGACAAGGTTAGAGTGCAGTGGGAAAAATATGATGAGACTGTTGGTGCTCAAAATGGTCTCGCCCCATCTGTGCCTTTGAAAGATTATTCATTCATGGCCTCTATCATTTTCTCCTTCCCTGTATAGTGTTTGGTCCAGTCTTGGTTGCCATTTTAATCTGCTCCTATGGTCAAAGATTCATGTGTGGGTCTGTATTTGTCTCATGGTTCCTTTGTTCCTCTGAAAAAGCTCTTTATTTTGGGTCTCTTGTGCTTTGTCCCTTCAAAACTCACGTTTCCCATTTTCTCCATTCTCCACAGTCAGAATATGATGTCCTTGCCATTTTTCCCTAAATACTTGAGGAGAAATGAGTTGATGTGTTCCTAAGGTTCATGTTTGAGCCTTGGAACAGTCTAAATTATTTTTCCTTGAAGAAAACCTCATTTTCTGGCTCAATGGACATTTCTCTGTGTTTTATGGTTTGACGGGTGTTTCTCCTAGTCAAATTTGCATCCTTCAGTTCAACAGGGAAATGTGGCATCCTCGTTGGTTGGATGCGGCTCAACTTAACACTTCAAAAAATTCCATGAAAAAGCCTCAACTAAAAATGTATCCATGTGTAGGAACGACGCTTGTTTGAGAATCAAATTTTTGGTTTGGCTTTGAAGTAGCGCCGAGAGGACACGTGGAGGGTTGGCAGGAAAGAGACATGTGGAGACTTCCACTGGGTTTCCCATACTTACACAAATTTCAAAAGGTTTTCGGGAAGTCCAGGACACGTGGAGGAATGACACTCATTTGAAGATCTGCTTTTGGGCTTTGTCCTTGGAGTACCACTGGGAGAACACGTGGAAGGCTTCCACTACTTGGCCCAGACTTAGACAAATTTTTTATGTAAATGGATATAGTTTGGTGGAATAGGGACACGTGGCGAGCCCGCGCTCATTCAGGTCTTCAATTTGGGCACCATCTTAAGAGAAGCGCCATGATGGACACATGGGGCACTCCGCTCACTTTGCATATTTTACTTAGACTTTTCAACGGCCAAAAGGAGACTACCTCGAAGCTTGAAAAGTAACACCTTCCGCTGAGCTTCAAGCCTTCAAATTTTTTTTTGGAGTAGGACATGTGGCGAGCCGGTGCTCATTCAAGGTATCAAATTTTTGGGACCGCCTCAAGGTGCGCCATGGTGACACGTGGAAATTTGAAAAGTCATAAGGGGCAGGGAGGCGGACCATCGAAGGTAACTTAAAATTTTAGCCTCTTTACCTCATAAAGGTTAAAATATCAAAAATGGCCCACAAGCCCAATGGGAAATAGTCAATGTTTTTCCCCAGTGAATGTTGGAGGTGTGGATTTTGGAGGAAAATTGAAAAATTTTCCCTTTGAGGGAAAAGAGTTAAAGGCATAAAAGGGGACCCGGGTTCCACTGGGACCCACATTAGGGACATGTTCAAAACTATTTCTCAAGGGCAGAGCTACGGGGGAAACTTGGAAAATTTTCCTTTTTTCCAAAAGAGAGTCAAATGGCAGAATTTCTGCGATTCCTTTTGGGACCCACCTCAGGACATGTGTCAGGCCCATTTTTCAGAAGCGGAGGTGTGAGGCAAAATGGGAAATTTTTCCATTTTTTCAAAAGGGTTAGAAAAGGTCAAAGGAATCCCCTGAGCCCATTTTTGCATCTTCCATGTGGACGGCCCACATTCAAAATCAAAGATCAACGACTGTTGAGTGTCTAAATCTGATTTTCCCCCCATTTTTTCTATAAAACTCCTGGGAGTGCGAGTCTTCATGATTTCTTGCTATTTTCTACACGCCAAATAGAGGAGTGAGTTAATTTTGATATCTAGAGTTTTGTGGGAGAGATCTGGAGACGTCTTTCACCATTAAAATGGTCTGACTCTCTAGCCCGATCTGGTTTTTCATTTTTCTTCTCCTGAGCACGCAAGGGGCCAGATTTGATAGATATGGGGTGGAAGTGGTTGGCGAATGGATGGAGGCATGTCTGAAGAAAGGAGTTGAATGCGGGAATAAATCAAAGATATTTTCCCTCGAGCACCTAGAGACTTTTACAGATTTGATTCTGTACGAATCAATTAAAGAATCATGCCAAACACTGGTGCATTTAAAGTTTTTGTCTTTTGGGAAGAAGGGGCTCTGTTGGAAATGTTATAAATGGCATGAATATTTCATGTAAATGGTTGGGAGTTTTTGGAAAGATCAGGACTGATTCTCTCCAGTAGAAAAATCTTGACAGAGCCCATCCATTTTGAGAAGCCATCCAGAGAAGCCTGTATATCTCTCTTTGTATCAAATTTGATTGTGTCAAGGTGGTTACAAGTGTACAACCATTGACAAGCTTTGAGATTGTTCTGGAAACTTTCCCTTGCTGATAAATTTGATCAAACTTTGAGTTATTCTGTGTTAATCTTGAGTAAAGTGTATTTATTTCATCTCTGAATGCATACGAGTAGTTTTTCTTGTTTCTATTGCAATCTTGTACCAAAATAGGGTCCAATCACATAGGTCTCAGTCCTTGTGATAGTTTAGTGGCATCTGCAATTTCATTTCTTAGAAGAGCCTTCATCTGGGAGTGGGATAAATGGTTTAAAATCACTTTTCTTTCATTTTGTTGATAGAGATTCTCTGTAAGCCTCTGGGTGTACCTCAGGCGTGACTTGGTTTAAATCTTGGTGCTTTATTGGGTTCTCTAACTCAATCCTTCATGATAGAATCCCACAGGTTGTGTGAAAGAGTGCTAATATGGGCCTTCCATTGAAGCACATATTCTAGTTGAGGAAACAATTTAACTTTTTGTGGCATTTTGTTGATTGAATCTTTCCATTTTACATAAGCTCTCAAGGATCTAGTGAGTCAAGTCCATCATATCTCCCCTCCCACAAAAAAATTCATTTAACAACAACTAATCCTACCCATACTACCCCTGTTTGTCATGTGTGTACCAAATGAACAATCCTCATCACCTGAACATGCAGAAGCAATTAGGGTCTCAAATGTCTTTAGTAACCTTTGCCTTGTTGTGAGAATATCTCCATAATCTGGAAGTGACAACTCGTGAGAGTTAGATTTGGTGTGTTGATCATATTTTCCCCAAGGCCTTCTCCATAAAATTTATGCAAAAGAAAGGTACCTGCATCTCCTTTCAAATAAAAGAGGTTACAAAATATGTTCTCTTACCTTGGTTGAAAGGCACAACCTAAAATAGTGAGGATCAGATCACATCCTTTTGCATGTGCTACCCACTCCCTTCAGATCCTGAGTGCAAACAAGTCAGATAGATTGCTTCCCTTGCTACAAAATTACATACATGATTGTCTATCTTCCTCTGAGTGTCATGTCTAATCCATGATGCTGCTCGGTCTTTGAAGGAGGTTAAATTTGGGTACCAACATAAATGGTGCCATTTCCGGGGATTTGATTTTGTTGCTGGGGACTTAGTTCAATTTAATCCACGTGCATATATATTTGAAGCCATATCTATTTGACCTGTACAATACCAACATAAATGGCGCCATTCCTGGGGATCTATTTATGAATTGTTGAGAACTTAATTTGCTGATTCCACTGCATACATATTTGAAGTTCATATCTATTTGGCCATTACATCTCACATTCAAGCCTTGGTAAAAACACTTCTTGTATGTTCTAAGTGATGTATGAAAATTCTCTAGTTTCTACAAGTTTTCCATGTGGTATTTCATTTGATAAATTTTGGTGAAGAAAGGTCAGAATCTTTCTATTTCCAGTTTCTAGCATTGACAGATACTTGACAGATCATATTTAGTGCATTTTCACAACTAAGGTGGAAATCCTTAGTGGTGACTCCCTGTTGATTTGATTTTGATAAGGACCAGTGTCTTAAAACTCTGTCAAGGTCAGATTTGTTACTAACATTTACAAAGCTGGAAGGAAGAAGATCTTTCTTCACTAGGGATCCTACTAGGACACTATTTCCAGAGCTAGGAAAAGCAAAATCAGAAGGAAGAAAATCTTGGAGAGTTGTGGGAGAACAGCAGACAAGAAGAGGGATCTCCATTGATGAAAGTGAATGGCCTATCATTGAAGACTACCATTCAAGTGACTCTGAATCAGGTAGCCTCTTTGTGGAATTGAATTCTCCAGCTGGATAAGGGCCTTCATTTGATTTTGAAAGATTTGCTTCACATTCTGCACCTGTCTTTTCTGAATTAGATAGGGATTTCCAAGAAGCAAGGCCTTTGGGGGATCTCCATTTTGAAAAATACACTCCTGTGTTCCAAGGACCCTCTGCCCCTCATCAATTTGTCACTCCTCCAAGATCACCTCCTCGAATTAATATGGCTCAACCCAGACCTCCATTTGTTGTAAACACCTTTGGACCTATAATTTTTGTGGGGATGGCTGGTTATCCAAATGTAGTGCCTCAAGATATAAGGAACAAAATGCCAAAGTTCCAGGGAAACAATGCCATAACTGGTGATCAACATTTAAAGCTCTTCCTCAATATGATGGAAGAATTTGAGATTGAACATGAAGATGTATACATCAAATTGTTTGTTCACACTCTAGAGGAGGATGCAAGGGACTGGTACAAAGCATTTCCAGATAACTCTATTGATTCTTGGGCTGAGATGAAAAATGTATTTAGATTACAATATGGTGATAGGACTGACCCTAGGTTTCTTCTATCAGAATTTGAAAACATCAAGAAGAATCCCAATGGGTCAGTACATGACTTCAACACAAGGTTCAATAAGACCTTGAGGAGATTTCCTGTTAGGATAAGGCCATGTGATGAGTCATGTTTGATCAAATATACTGATGCATTTGATAAAAAAGCTGCATACTACTTGAGGGACAAGAACCCTACTAACTTGAGGCAAGCATTCACTATGGCCCTACAAATAGAGAATAATATCAAGGAAATAGGAAAACCTCCTAAGAGGGAAGGTGTGAAGCTAGTTAACCCAGAAAAACCTCAGACAAGAAAGGGTGCTGATTTGGAAGAAGTTGTGAAAACTTTGGCAGGGGCTGTCAAGGAGATCTCCTATAAGCTAGCCTGAGATGAGAAAGGAGTTGGGTAGAGTTCACAAGGACAACACAAGCAACAAGGCCAAGACATATTTACAAATCATCAAAGAATTGATGACAGAGGCAAAGGACCTATTGGATTTGGGAATAGGCAGCCCCAAGGCAGAGAAAATAGAATGGTACCTGATCCTTTGGCTGCTAGAGTTGCTGTTGTGGAAGAGACAAAAGTCATTGATTGGTGTGATAGATGTTTCATGCCCCATGCTCCTTGTGAAGAAGATCAGTAAGAAGAAAATGCAGCTGATGATAAGAGTGATGATGATGTTTGCATGATGGGATGCTCCACCAGCTCACAATAAGGGGCAACCTCAACTGAGGTGATAAGTGCTAGAACTACTGCCACTTTTTGGGACTACATTCATAGGGTACATATTCTTCCTCTCTCTCATACTTTAGAAGTAGATAATGTACAAGCTTTTGAAGTTCCCAATAATGACTTTGAATATTTAAGGGCTTTGATGATAAAAAAGTATGATGGAGGAATCCCATCTGAGGAAGATAGGCAGTTACTAATGAATGTTGTTGTGGCTCAAGAGAAGGAATATAACACAAGAAGTAAGGCTGTCAAAGGGAAGGGCCTCAAGCCAAGCCAAAAGCTCCCCTACTTTCTAACATTCCTAAAGAGGCTCCTAAGAAATATGCAACTGCCAAAGGCCCTACAGTTCCAAGAAAAAATCACACCCCTCCTCATGCTCAAGCTATCAAGAGTCCTGTATCACCCAATGAATGTATCAGCTTTTCTTCCAATACTACCTTGCCCAAGAATGTCCCATATGACATTGCCCAAGTTTTAAGTCAAATCAAAGTCTCTGTCCCAATTGTTGAGTTGCTTAGGATTCCTGAGCACAAAAGGAGAGCATTTGAATACTTGGGATTGAGTGAAGAGAAGACTACCCTAGGAAGAAATGTGAACATTGTGGAGAATCCTCTAGCCATTGAAGAGTTTGAGACACCATCAGCATCAGAAGAGCTAGCTGAACCACCTGAGGTTTATTTGGGGACATCTTTGGTAGACTCTCAGCTGAATGTGGATCCATTCTTCACCACTTTGATCATCAAGGATAGGCTACTCCACAACTGTATGTTTGACTCAGGGGCATCATGCAATGTCATGCCTTTGGAGGTCATGAATGAGCTGAATATTAAGGTAACAACAGCATATGGGAAGTGCACTGCCATGGACTCCAGAGAGGTGCCAGTAGTGGGATGTGTGAAGGGTTTGGTGGTGCAACTTGTAGCCTACCCAGGTAAAAATTTAAAGCTTGATGTTGTCATAGTTGATTGCCCAGCCAAGTGGGGTATGTTATTGTCAAGAAAGTGGGCTGCAAGTGTTGGTGGTAGTGTCCAAATGGACATGTCTTATGCCACCATCCCAGTTGAGGGCAGCCTTGTCAGGTTATATGGGGAGAAGAAAATGTTGCACCTTATTGAGGATCCCAACAATGCATCCTATGAAGTATTGTATACAAATGTTGATGCTGACAACTTTGTGGGATTTACTGAGGGAAAAGAGCACAAGATTGAGGAGTCTAAGTGTCTTGAGCAAGCAGGCTCTCCTTGGACTCTATTGTTTGATGGAGCTTGCTCCAAATTTGGAAATGGTGCCGGTGCTGTCCTAATTTCTCCAAGCTAGGAAAGGTTTGTTTTTCCTTTAAGCTTAACTTTGAGTGTACTAACAACATTGTTGAGTATGAGGCATTTTTGTTAGGTTTAAGAATTGCTTGGAAGTATGGTGTTAGGGACATCATTGTCAAAGGAGACTCAGAGTTAGTTGTCAAGCAAGTCAGAAAACTTGTATGCCACAAAGAATCAACGGACTGAAACAGTACAAGCATGCAGTTTGGGACTTCATTGAGATGTTTGACTCCTTCAACATTGTGCATCATGATAGAAGGTTCAATGACTTGGCAGATAGAAGCTTGCAGTGTTGGGTTCTCTGCTTTGACAACTGTACAACATCCCCTTATTGTGAATATGAGGTGGAGGTATTGACAAGACCCTCTGTCCCTGACAATATAAAACATTGGCAGGTTTTTGATGATGATGCTCAGATCAGAAGGTTCCTGCAAAATGGTGGAGAGTTTTCTGATCAAAACATTGATTGGGAGCCAATGGTCTGTGCAACAGAGGGGAAGGAAACCTTGTTTGGCAAAGGCATCATCCAGCTGAAGACCAATACCATTCCTAGAGGGTTGGTTGCTCTTGAATCGAATTTTAATAATGTTGACTGCATTATTAACAGGCATATGGAAGCCTCGAGGGATGTTGAGGAGCATGACCTTGGCATAAAGAAAAAACCAAGGAAGATTTGGTTGGGCAGAAATCTCAGCAAAGAGGAAAAGCATTCTTACATCCAGTTGTTGAAAAAATACCAAGATTGCATGGCTTGGACCTATTCTGAGCTCAAAGCATACAGAGAAGACCTGTTCCAGCATGAGATTCCCTTGGAGCCCAGTGCAAAACCATTCAGGCAGAAGCAGAGGCCAATTAATCCTCTATTATCTCTCAAAATGCAAGAGGAGTTGAAGAAGCTAAGAGATGGAGGAATTATCCAGCCCACAAGGTATTCTTCTTGGGTTGCCAACCTAGTGCCAGTAAGAAAGAAGAATGGTGACATCAGGTTGTGTGTGGACTTCAGGAATCTAAACAAGGCCTCAATGAAGGACAACTATCCTTTACCTAACATGGAGCACATGCTTCAGTTGGTGACTGGTTCTGAGTTGCTTTCTACTTTAGATGGCTTCTCTGGTTATAACCAAGTCATGGTAAAAGAATCAGAAAGGATCAAGACAGCCTTCACTACTCCATGGGGAACATATGTATATGTCAGGATGCCCTTTGGTTTGATGAATGCTGGAGCCACTTTTCAGAGAGCAATGGATGTTGCTTTTGCTGGTTACATCAATGACTTTATTGTTGTTTACCAAGATGATGTAACAGTGTTTTCAAGAAAAAGAAGTGACCACTTGCTGCACTTAGAGAAGATGTTGATCAGATGTAGGGAATATGGCATCTCACTCAATCCAAAGAAATTCCATTTTGGAGTGCAGAAGGAAAAATTGCTTGGTCACATTGTGTCACAAGATGGAGTGATGATTGATCCAGAAAGAGTGGAGGCCATCAGCAAGGTCCCAATTCCAAGAACCAAGAAAGGAATTCAGTCCTTCTTTGGGTAGATAAACTTCATTAGAAGGTTTATATCAAACTTTGTTGAGTTGACTATCCCAATCACTTCCATGTTGAAGAAGGATCAGATCATCAAATGGGAGGAGGATGCCATCCAAGATTTCAATGGAATCAAAGAGGCATTGAAGCATGCCCCTATTTTAGCAGCCCCAGATTATAAGAAACCTTTCCAGTTGTTTTCCTTTGCTTCAGAAAACACTATTGCTTTTGTCCTGTTGCAGAAGGATAATGAAGGGGCTGAGAGGCCAATTGCCTTTTTCAGTAAGGCACTGCAAGGGGCAGAATTAAAATACACCATCATGGAAAAGTAGGCATTTTCCTTGGTCAAAGCAACAAAGGTTTTCAGGCCTTATATTTTAAGTTCAAAAGTTGTTGCTTATGTTCCCCATACCATGGTAAAAGACATCTTGTCAGAGATGGAAGTCTCAAGTAGAAGATGTAGATGGGTGAACAAGTTGCAAGAGTATGATATGGACATCCAAACCACAAAGTTGGTGAGAGGTTTGGGGTTAGCTAAGCTTATGGCTGAGAGAAACTTGCAGACCATTGAGGTAAATGAGGTTGAAGAGGAAAGGGCAGTTGTTTTTGAAAAATTGATAAATTCTGAGTGGTACAAGGATGTAATGTTCTATCTCAGACACTTAAACTGCCCTGAGCATTTGAATAAGAACCAGAAAAGAGCTCTTAAGTTGGCTTCCCAGAAATATGTCATTACTGATTTTGGGTTGGCATGGAAGAACCCAGAAGGAGTCCTCTTAAGATGCATCACTGAAGATGAAGCCCCCAAAATAATTGTTGATCTCCATGGAGGAGTTTGTGGGGGGATTTTGCTGCAAGAGTCACAACACATAAGATCCTAAGGGCTGGTTATTGGTGGCCAACTCTTTTCAAGGATGCAACCATGTTGGTCAGAAGATGTGAGAGTTTCCAGCATTTCTCTGGAAGACTGAAAGCTTCAAGCTCCCTACCTTTGTAGTCTGTGTCAATTGAAGCCCCATTCAAGCAATGGGGAATGGACTTCATTGGTGAGATTTTAGACCCTTCAAGTGCTGGCCATAAGTGGATTCTTGTAGCCACTGATTACTTTACTAAGTGGGTGGAAGCAATCCCCACCAAGAAGGCTACACACCAAGTTGTCATGGATTTTGTGCTAAACAATATTATTTGCAGGTTTGGAGTACCAGTCAAAATCATAGCTGATAATGCCATGAGTTTCAGGGCTAGACCTCTGGTGGCAATGTGTAAAGGATATGGGATCAATCTGACATATGCCTCTAATTATAATCCCCAAGGAAATGGACAAGCTGAGTCCAACAATAAGAATTTGCTAAAGATTATCAAAAGAACCTTGGAGTTGAACAAGAGAAAATGGGGTGAACAGTTGAAGTTTGTTGTCTGGGCTGATAGGATCACTGTCAAAAGAGCCACTGGAAAGAGTCCATTTGAGTTGGTATATGGGACTCAGGCCTTGCTACCTCTGCATATGCAATTATCTTCATATCAGTTCATGTCAACAATGGAAGATCAAGAAGTAGGTCCTTATGATGCCCGCATTAACCAGATTGTTGAGCTTGATGAAGAGAGGAGGGCATCCCACCAGAGGCATATAAAGTTCAGAGAAAAGATAAAGAAACTGTTTGACAAGAAGGTCACTCCCAGAGCCTTCAATATTGGAGATCTTGTGCTACTATGGGATAACATAGGCATGAGGATAAGGGAAAGCATGGAAAGTTTGACTCATTGTGGATGGGCCCTTACTCCATTGACATCAGAATTGGTGAACACACCTTCTTCTTGAAGGATCTAGATGGTGAATTGCTCAAACTTCCTGTTAATGGCAGGCATCTGAAGCATTTCTTGGATTGATTCCTTTGAATCAAGGTAAACACCTCTTGTATAGTGTATAGTTTGTTGTTTGCATCCTATTTTTTGTTTTTTTTCTCGTCCTGGTCCATGGTGACCTATTTTTGCTATTGCTTCTTTGTTTGTTTTTGGAGATGGCTTTGTTGCTTTGCCTTGCAAAGATGACTCCATTTCCCAATGGATATTTTGGCACTTGGTTTACTTTTGTTCTTGTGGCACTCGCAGGGAGTGCCCATCCCCGAGTCATGTTTTTCATGTTGGTGCTCAAAATTGTCTTGCCCCATTTGTGCCCTTGAAAATTTATTGATTCACAGGCCTCTGTCATTTTATCCTTCCCTGTATTGTGTTTGGCCAGTCTTTTTGCCATTTTAATCTGCTCCTAGGTCAAAGATCATGTGTGGGTCCATATTTGTCTCATGGTTCCTTTGTTCCTCTGGAAAAGCTCTGTATTTTGAGTCTCCCGTGCTCTGTTCCTTCAAAACTCACGTTTTCCTGTTTTCTCCATTTTCCACAGTCAAGATCTACTGTCCTTGCCATTTTTTTCCCTAAATACTCGAAGAAAAAGAATTGATGTGTCTCTAAGGATCATGTTTGAGCCTTGCAACATTTCTAAATCTCTGTATTTCAAGAAAATTCATTTTTCAGGCTCAAATGGTCATTTCTCTGTGTTTTATGGTTTGACGGGTGTTTCTCCCTGGTCAAATTTACATCCTTGCATCAACAGGGAAATGTGGCATCCTTTGGTTGGACGTGGCTCAACCAAACACTTCAAAAATTCTATAAAAAGCCTCAACTTTAAAATGTGTCCATGTGGAGGAACGACGCTCGTTTGAGAATCAAATTTTTGGTTTGGCTTTGAAGTAGCGCCAGGAGGACACGTGGAGGGTTGGTAGGAAAGAGACACGTGGAGGCTTCCACTGGGTTTCCCATACTTAGACAAATTTCAAAAGGTTTTCGGGAAGTCCAGGACACGTGGAGGAACGATGCTCATTTGAAGATCTGCTTTTGGGCTTTCCCTTGGAGTAGCATCGGGAGGACACATGGAGGCTTCCGCTGCTTGGCCCAGACTTACATAAATTTTATGCAGTTGGATATAGTTTGGTGGAACAGGGACACGTGGCGAGCCGCGCTCATTCAAAGGTCTTCAACTTTGGGCACCATCTTGGAGAAGTGCCATGATGACACGTGGGGCACTCCACTTGCTTTGCATATTTGCTTGGACTTTTCAACGGCCAAGGGAGACTACCTCAGAGCTTGACAAGTGGCACCTTCCGCTGAGCTTCAAGCCTTCAAACAAATTTTTCTAGAGTAGGACACATGGCGAGCCCGTGCTCATTCAAGGTATCAAATTTTTGGGACCGCCTCAAGGTGCACCATGGTGACACATGGAAATTTGAAAATTCATAAGGGGCGGGGAAGCGGACCATCGGAGGCAACTTAAAATTTTCACCTCTTTGCTTCATAAAGGTTAAAATATCAAAAATGGCCCATGAAGACCTCGATGGGAAATAGTCAATGTTTTTCCCCGGTCAACAGCGGAGGTGCGGGCTTGCGGAGGAAAAGTGAAAAATTTTCCCTTTGAGGGAAAAGGAGTTAAAGGCATAAAAGGACCCGTAGGTTCCACTGGGACCCACATTAGGAAACTTGAAGCATTTCTCAAGGGCGGAGCTGTGTGGAAAACTTGGAAAATTTTCTTTTTCCAAAAGAGGGTCAGATGGCAGAATTTTTCCACGGTTCTTTTGGGACCCACCTCAGGACACATGTCAGGCCCATTTTTCAGAAGCAGAGGTGTAGAGCAAAATGGGAAATTTTTCCATTTTTCAAAAGGGTCAGAAAAGGTCAAAGGAAGCCCCCAAGCCTATTTTTGTATCTTCCACGTGGACGACCCACATTCAAAATCAAAGATCAATGGCTGTTGAGTGTCTAAATATGATTTTCCCCCCATTTTTCTGTAAAACTCTTGGGAGTGCGAGTCTTCATGATTTCTTGCTATTTTCTACATGCCAAAATAGAGGAGTGAGTTAATTTTGATATCTAGAGTTTGGTGGGAGAGATCTGGAGATGTCTTTCGCCATTAAAATGATCTGACTCTCAAGCCTGATCTGGTTTTTCATTTTTCTTCTCCTGAGCACGCAAGGGGCCAGATTTGATTGATATGGGGTGGAAGTGGTTGGAAAATGGATGGAGGCATGTTTTTCCTAAGAAAGGAGTTGAATGCAGGAGGAAATCGAAGAGATTTTCCCTCGAGCACCTGGAGACTTTTTGTAGATCTGATTCTGTGAATCACGAAAGAATCATGGCGAGCACTGGTGCATTTAAAGTTTTTGTCTTTTTGGAGGAAGGGGCTCTGTTGGAAATGTTATAAATGGCACAAATTTTTTGTGCAAATGGTTGGGAGTTTTTGGAAAGATCAGGACTGATTTTCTCCAGCAGAAAAAGCTTGATAGAGCCCATCCATTTTGAGAAGCCATCTAGAGAAGCCTGTATATCTCTCTTTGTATCAAATTTGATCGTGTCAAGGTGGTTGCAAGTGTACAGCCATTGACAAGCTTTGAGATTGTTCTGGAAACTTTCCCTTGCTGATAAATTTGATCAAACTTTGAGTTATTCTGTGTTAATCTTGAGTAAAGTGTATTTATTTCATCTCTGAATGCATACGAGTAGTTTTTCTTGTTTCTATTGCAATATTGTACCAAAATAGGGTCCAATCACATAGGTATCAGTCCTTGTGATAGTTTAGTGGCATCTATAATTTCATTTCTCAGAAGAGCCTTCATCTGGGAATGGGATAAATGGTTTAAAATCACTTTTCTTTCATTTTGTTGATAGAGATTCTCTGTAAGCCTCTGGGTGTACCTCAGGCGTGACTTGGTTTAAATCTTGGTGCTTTATTGGGTCCTCTAACTCAAGCCTTCATGATAGAATCCCACAGGTTGTGTGAAAGAGTGCTAATCTGGGCCTCCATTGAAGCACATATTCTAGTTGAGGAAACAATTTAACTTTTTGTGGCATTTTGTTGATTGAATCTTTCCATTTTGCATAAGCTCTCAAGGATCTAGTGAGTCAAGTCCATCCTATCTCCCCTCCCACCAAAATTCATTTAACAACAACCAATCCTACCCATAATACCCCTGTTTGTCATGTGTGTACACAAATGCATAATCTCTGTTACCAAAACATGCAGAAATAATCAGGGTCTCAAATGTCTTTAGTAACCTTTTCCTTACTATGAGAATATCTCCATAATCTGGAAGTGACAACTCGTGAGAGTCATATTTGGTGTGTTGATCATATTTTCCCCAAGGCCTTCTCTATAAAATTTATGCAAAAGAAAGGTACCTGCAATCTCCTTTCAAATAACAGAGGTTACAAAATAGGTTCTCTTACCTTGGTTGAAAGGCACAACCTAAAATAGTGAGGATCAAATCACATCCTTTTGCATGTGCTACCCACTCCCTTCAGAACCTGAGTGCTAACAAGTCAGATAGATTGCTTCCTCGGCTACAAAATGACATACATGATTATCTATCTGCCTCTGAGTGTCCTGTCAAACCCATGATGTTGCTCGGTCTCTGAAGGAGGTTAAATTTGGGTATGTAGTGCCTACCTCTTCTTGCAGTAGTTATTTTGCTGACTCATTGCTTTTATTTGCTATTTGACATGGATTTTAACACCATTTGGATACTATATGCTCTTATTATGGTTCTTTTGACGATATTTGTGGTGATTTGGGTGCATAACGCCAAGCTAGTATTATGGATCATTATCTTAACTTTGCATTGTATGGTTTTGGATATCATCAGGTTATGGTACAATTGGTTGCATTTTGTATGTGATGGATTTACCCATGGTTTTTTTTGTATACTTGGTGATCATTTGATTTGTAAAGGCTAATTAGATGCAGTCATGTAATGTTTGGATGAATAATATAGATTGAGTTAATATGGATGCATCTGATTAGCGTTTATCCATTTCATACTGACATTTATTGTGGTATAGTTAGCGTGATTTATCCATGATTGATTTATTTAAATTATTTAATTAGTATATTTATCGAGAAGGCATGTTTAATGTTTACATTGAGCGTGTAGATTTACAGGCATAAGAGAACATGGGTTTCAGGGTAGCTGCGCTTCAAGTTGCACAAGTGGCCAACTAGGCCGAGTCCTAGCCATGCATGATTATGTGTAGCCTTGTATGTTTGTGGTATGTTAATGTTTGGGACACCATGAGTGTTTCTGGATTGTAATTATGTTATTGTGATCTGTTTAGTGTTTTGATAAACTAGTTTTGGGACCTAATTGTCCCCACATGTGTTAGAAGTGTATTAGGATTAATTAAATTTTTTACTATTAGGTTGGGACCACATAATCACCCTTTGGGTGGGCCTCACCACCTCAACCCTTGTCCCATTTACCCCAATCTCGAATTTCAGCTAAATGTGGCAATTTTGAGGACCTCTTTTCACTTTGGGGGTTCCCCTTTCATGGAAATGAGCCCCTTGGATCCTACATATGGGTAGTGGGTTTCTTTTCATGGTAGAATGTAATTTTACCTCCTATTTACCCCTCTCATGTCACCATTATTGTAAGAATTGTTGGTTTTCGTGTTTCGTAAAAGTTGTAGGGTGTTGGATTTATGTACATTTTGGGGAATTTGGGAGATTACCTCCAAAATATGTTTTGTTTTATTTTCTTTGTGTTTTTGGAATATTTTGTGGGGAGACGAGATGGGTGACACATTTCACCCTCTCATTTGTGAGGTTTGTAAATTGTTTATTCTTTTATAGTCCTTCATGGAGAGGGGTTGGGAATTTTTTGGTGATTCTTGCATTTTGGAGTTGGATATTTTTGGAGAGATCTTGTGGATCTTGGAGCATTGGAGTGTTTTGGATTGCTTTGAGTTTGGGATAGCTTGATTACTTGTAGGCCTTGATGTATCTCTCTAATTTTTGCTTATGATAACTTAATGTGATTTTAAAATAAAAATGGTCTCAATATGTGTTATTGTTTGTGTGTTTTTTATGGGAATGTTTGTGGATTTGGTTTTCTTTTAATTTTCTCCGTCCCCCATGATTTGTGTTGGATTTTGGAGTTGTTGGGGAAGAGGGAGGAAGACCCTTCTTCACCACATGGCTTGATGGTAAAGCCATGTTGGTATTCTTTATTTCTCCCCTCATGTGGTTTGATGTGGAGATGGATTTTCATATGGTTTGAACTTCCTTTTCCATTCTTGGAAAGGAAATCATATATGGTTTGAAAATGCTTCCAAGGAGGAGGCTTGGTGCTTGGGTTGGAGGGATAAGGAGGGTACTTGGAGATTATTATTGTGTTCCTATGGTTGGTTCAAACTTTGGCTTCATATGGTATTCTTGTCACTCTTCCCCTTTGGGAAAAACATGGAGTTTTCCCTTTTTGTTTGTTGTTGTATGGGTTGGAAAAATTGTGCTTGCATGTTTTTCACCCTTGGCCTATTCTTCTTTTGCATTATTGAGGCTTTCAAATCTCTCTCTCATGGGCTTGGAGGGAGGAAAGCATGTCCTACAATTTTTTGGAGATGGCATGTGATGATACCATATGGTTGGGAGGTAACCGGGCCCTTTTTTCTTGTGCTATGAAGACTACTTTTGGAGTGGAAAAATGTAGATTTAGCTTGAAATTTGGAGAAGAAAAGTTGAGGATTTTGACATGTGTTTTCCAATTTTGGGGAGGCTTATCCACTTTTATTTTATTTTAATCTTTTAATGATGTTGTAAATCTTGTTTAATATTCTCCCATATTGGGATGAATCTTGTATTTTGCACTTGATAATGTTGATTTATGTTATCCTCTTTTGTGAAGTAATATTGGTCTATTGTAATCTTGATGTCTTCATGTTGTAATGAACTCCTATTCTTGCTATTGAGCATGTTTGTGAAATTTGTTTTATGGAATTTGTGGGCGTGCTTATGTTCATTAAAAACATTTTTTTCTTAGTGTTCCATTTTTTCTATTAAATTATGTTTGCTTGTATGAGTTATGGAATAAAAAAAGGAAGATTTGTAAGTTGCATTTCATAGTATAAGATAGTGAAGTTTTAGTATAGTTTAGTATGGATTCAACTCCTAAAAGGACAATTTTATTTTCTTCCTTTACTATTCATTTAATCCACTTGGAAATAGAAATTTAGTAGGATGCTTTTATATAATCATAAAAATCTCATACTTCCTTGTGTTGGGATGAAATTTGCAACCTTGTTTTGTATAAAGTAGTAAATGTATGGATAATTTTATTTGGAGCCCATTTGAATCCATATTCATCGTTGCAAAAACACTATATTTTGTGTCCTAGAACAATAAATAAAGGAAAGAACTAGTTGTTATGAATTCTTAAATGTGTTTGAAAATAGAGCTTTTTTATGAATCTAGTTTTTGAATGTAAGTGACAATGTCTTTTTATTTAAAATATGTATCTTGCTCTTGAAAATATTAGAACGCCATTTTGTCATTTTTAAGAGAAGTAATCTTAAAAGAAATTTAGAGAAAGGATTTTTTCTTTAAATCTAGTAATTTTTAATGGTGCATCTTTCCCCTTTATTCTGGAACTAAAATTTAACATCTGATATAAATGTAGGGATATGGGAAATATGTGTGTGTGTGTGTGTGTGTGTGTGTGTGTGTGTGTGTGTGTGTGTGTGTGTAACCGTATAAATATATGTTTATATAATGTGTAATTTGTGAGGAAAATGTATAAACCTAGAAGGATGGATTTTTTCCCTTTATTTAATTGTGATTAAAAATGTAATGGTTACCATCCCAATATTACACACACACACACACACATTTAATTTTTTTAAAAAAATTCAATTATCAGAGTAAATCAGATGTGTCGAATTTGTTTCCACTATGAATATAAAAGAAATGCATGCACATATATACACAGAGTGGTGTGGCCGTGACCAGACCACTCAGACCTCCTATTATGCCCTGCATGGCCATACATAGGTGCGAATCCGTTTAAACCCTACATTATATAGAAGTTTGTCATGATTTTATTGAATGCTATATATATATATATATATATATATATATATATATATATATATATATATATATATATATATATATATATATATATATATATATATATATATATATATATACCCACAAGTATACTATCTTATACACATCCATACATATGGATAACCAGATAATCTCTAGGTTATTTGTGAACAAAAAAACAAAAGAGGATTTTGAAATGCTAGTAGAAGTAAAACTAGAAATGAGGAGGATTCCTTCTTTCCTTTGCATATGTAAATCAAAATGAAATGGATCTAAAATGTAGAACTAAAAAATATCTCCATAGCCTCCCTTCTTCCTTCTCCCTGTATTTAACCTACAAAATGGGAGATAAGATAAAAGAAAATAATAATAATAAGGAAACAAAAAGATGAGGATTAGGGTTTTCAAGTTTACCTAAGATCTAGTGTGTGGATTAAAACTTCATCAAAGGGTCCAAAATAAACCCTACAAATTTAAGTTGTGGGATAGATGATTTAAGTGGGATTGGAGATAAATTTAATTAAATTGGGATGCATAAGGTATTAATATATGGGTCATGGTCAGGAAATAAATCTAATAAAGGTGACCTTTTCTTATTAGGGAAAACTTAATAAATGTTATAACATGTTTGGGTTGTTTTAACTATTTAAGAGGGGTGATAAAAAATTAGATGGGACTTCAATAAATCAAATAGATTAAATGTAAACTAGGGGTGAACTATTACATGGAAATACTTGTGAATTTTTTTTTAAAATTGCATTAATTATATATAACATGTCAAAAAAAATTCCAACGGGACTTTTAGTGGTTTTGGTTGAGTTTGGATGTGCCAAATATGGGGCATTACAACAATTCTACACTCCCAGTGCACTATTCCCCAGAATATATAGGGGTTCAGATCAATGGAATTCACATAGTCTATTGTTAATGTATTTGGCTTTCTCGGTCTATCAATATACCTACCACACCACATGTATACGGCCAACTATGTTAATACACCTACCACAAAACATGTATATGAACAACAATGTGTTATTATTATTATTATTATTTGTATCCATATGTACTATTATATGAAAAATAATGAAAACATAATATTTCTTAGTATATTGTTATGTCCTGGTATTTTTCCTAATCTATTTTTTACTTTTATGTATTACTCGTCATTAATTTTCCCTTCTGCCCCAAAATGCATTAAATGAATGGTAGTATATGCCATTTCATACCTTAGTGTGCTTATATCCTTTGAAGCATGGGGCAATCCATCACATTATGGTGTGTATGGAAATTCTTATAGCTCCTCAATATGGTTTTTACACTTTAATTTGGGAATTTATTCTTGTTGTGGCCCTTTATCTCATAGTCATTGAACCATAATCCATTTTGAGATTTGTGTGCATTGAAACCTATTAGTAATTATGATTGGGTAGCCATGATGGGTATCTTTGATTCTAGAAAGGGGATTTGCATATCCAAGATTCCTATTTCCTCTACTCATACGTAAACCTCTAAGGCCTAGCGTGATTCCACAAACATATTTGTGGATGAAACTCATCAAAAGGGCATGAGAAGACCTCCTAAAAACCATTGCAAGTGTTGAATAGGGTGAATTTTATTTGACAACTGTAAGATCAAGATATTGAAATTTGCATCATAGGTACACACACTTTTGGAGACTCCTTGCTTGATCTCTTTCAACAATGTTATACTCTAGTACTTGAATTCAGAGATGTTGAATTCCTCAAAATGCTTTTAATTTGAAAGGTTGTAGTCCATGACTTTTTATGAGGGATCAAACTTTTGGGACCATGTACACACGTTCTTCAATAGGGTCATTGTGAACTTTACTCCCTTTTCCCTTCAAATGATATAAAACAAGAGCATATGATCAACCGCATTCTACACCACTTACTCCTCTCACATATTCATGGATTGATCATAATAGAAGTGTTGTGTAGGTGTAACTAGAACATTTGATGCTTTACCATGCTTGTTTGGGGGTGATCCTATGTTTGAGGGAAGTCTAGTGATAGTATCCCTATCATTGGGGGTCTCACAAATACTAACTTCATAGACAACATCATGAACATTTTAGGCCATGTCCTTTAAATAGACCTAGAAATTTAGCATATATTGAAGAGGAAGTCACAATCACTACTTAAAAAATTAGAGTAACAAGCAGAAATACAAACTTCATGGAGCACATCATTGACACTTTAGGAAAATCACTTGAAAGGGAGGAGTTTATTGTGTGAAAAGGTGATCATGATCACTTGAAGCTTATAACCAGACATACATCTACTCCAAAATATGATGTGTTTATAAATCAGGTTTATACTTCAAGTTTTACATACATGTTTATATTTAGTGTGAAACATCTTTTTTAGTATATAGTTAAATAACATGTTAACTTCATAAAGAAGGCTCTATATTTCCATTTTATTTCAAATTGAACTCCTTGATTAGGAAATATAATCTATATCAACGAACTCATTGTATTAAATTGTCACTAAAACATGACTAGAGATAAAAAGGAACCACAATGGAAATAGTATCTCAACAAAGTATACAACCCAAGAAGCCCAAACAGTCCAACCAATGAAAGAAATAAAAAATTCAGTCGAGGAGAGGGACATGTTGTTATTAGGAGATGATGGATAGCTATAGAAATTGGAGATGTGGTTATTTAAAATGCCTTGATTGATTGTGGTTCATGTAAACATTCTACCAGAAAATATGTGTAAAATTTTAGGAAAAAATACCACTAATAGAAGTAGATTTAAGATCAATATTGCAAAATCAAGAATGGATTGTGCCACTCGATATACTATTAGATGAAGATATAATAATAGTTGGAAAAGGATTATGTGTAGTGTTTATGATTATATAAATTGAAATTATTAAAAAAATATGGTGAAATATAAGGAATTTGTAGTGTCCCTAATGGAGGATTTTCAAAAGTGAAAAGAAAATGTTTTATTATCATCTCGATGCAATTTCATTAAAAACATATAATTTCAGTTTTCTCCTTTTCATTATCCACACATTTTAACCAGATATTTTTCCTATATAAAGTTGAACATGATTACCTACATTTTAATTGACCACTACACCTGCATGTGATATTTCTAGTTTAGTGCAATTTTTTATGTTTTGCATAAAATTTAGGTTCGTTTTATACCATGTTTCTTTAGCACTTGTTCATGTTTTGGTCTTTTTGTTTTAACTTTGTGGATTCATCAACTATCAATTTTTTTTTTCTATTCTATATGGAAAATACTTTATATGTTATAGCTTGTGGTCTAAAATACCCAATATGTGTTTCTACATATGATGGAGATGACATGAGTTTGTACTGTGGAGGACAAGGCACAAGGGACCATTTTTAAAGCCAAAAGGTATTGTCTAAGATAAAAAAAATGTTTACTATATTGTGTTTTAGATCCATTGAAAACTACAATAAATATTTGTGATTACTTTATTATGTTGAAATATTTTAATATTTCACACAATTTTAAAGGAATATTGAAAAATTACCATCACTAAAAAGTTGTTTGATGTCCATGGCTATCAAATTTAAAGTTCATAGGGTCATGATCAACACTAATGGTTCCAAATCTAACCATTTCCAATTTTTAATCATGTTTTACTTTTTATATTTTTGTTCCTTTATGCACCTTGAAAGAAAAATACCCATGTTTCTCAAAGTGAATGCAAAATTTTTTCTTGAGAAGGAATATGTGAGCCTACTTCCTGACAGATTTGGGATCTTTTCCAATTTAAAGGTTACAAAGAAATATTTGGAGAAAGTTGATAATGAGAATGAATTTATAACGATAGGAAATCTATTTGTGCTGCCATTACTTATGCAGATTACCAAAGTAAAACGCAGCCAAAACCAACTTAATGTGTTACTAAGAACAAGAGGAATTCAAGTTTTTTGTTGGCTCCATTAGTTGTGGTGTTTCAAGTGATACAATTTCTACAAATTCTTTGACAAGTATAATCTGGATGCATGTCTGTGATTTAAAATATTTAGTGCATAATGATATAAATCGTATCCTTTGAATTCATGACCGACAAATATATTGTAAATTCATTCCCCATTAATGATTGCACATCTCCTACATAAATGTCTAATTGTTATAGTTTAATAATTTGTATTTTTTGACCATGTTGTTTCTTGTAGTGCCAACCTATACTAAGCACATCCTTGACAAGAAGGGAACATTTTCTCAATTCTAGAGCATATCAACAAGGGAAAATATTTTCCAGATATTCAGTTTTGGAAACGTTTATCAGATTTTGTGCTTATCCATGAAATTTTTTCATCCCTCATTTGGATGTTATTGTGCCTCCCCGGTTCATTTACAATGGAAATTGAACCATTCATTTCTCTTGTGCATCTTTTCTATTTGGCTTGTTTGGTTAAGGTAATATAGGTTAATGTGATTTGAAATTTGTATGTTCACATTTCGTAGAATTCCATTGTTTGTATTGAAATATATTGATGCATCATGTAACTAATGATGGCAAGGTTCCTATTCATTGAAGGAAATTACATATGCCGAAAGATCTGGTTTTGATAATTCTGAGTTAAAGTTTGGTTTTCATTTTTTTATTGGAAGTATCTCTACAACATTATTAGGGACCACAGTAAGCCAATTATAGTAAGAATCTGTTGATGCGGACCATCTATTATTTAAAAAATAATTGCTAATTCTCCGTTTGACCTTACCCTTCTTACGAAGGTGTGCTTTGCTATATACATTGCTCTATTCTTCATCTACCATTTCAAATGAGAAAAATGTGTTGGGGGAAACAATAGTGCATATGATAGATGATTGCATGGAAAATAGAGAAGATATTTTAAAATAACCGAAAGAGATTCAACATTGTGGATGCATACGCGAAATTGAAAAGCTCCTCCCAAGTATTGTTCATTATTTATTCAATCACAGTGGTAAATACCCTGGTGTTAGAGTAACAAGGAAACAAGAGATGCCAACTATCATAGTGTCCATTGCACCTTCAAGTGTAATTTCTAATTTTAACTCAATAACTAGGTTCCATTGTATGTCAAGGGTTAACGACATTTAGGCACCCTTTTGTATTTTATATTATTTGATATTCATAAAATGTTTGTGGGCCCATTTGTGGGCATAAGATTCAAATCATATTGTTTTTAATTTATAATATTAATTACTATCCCACTCTGACATCATAGATGATATGTAGCCGTTGATCACACTATATGATATTTGGTTATTATTTATTCTTGAAATTCAGTTTTTTTGTTCTTTAAATTTGTATCGTCTCTAGAGAGACAAAAATTGAAATTAGTATTGTCTCTAAAGAGACAAAAAATACATATTTTGTATTGTATCTAAGGAGACAAAAATGATATTTTCTCTAGAGAGACAAATATCATATTGTATCTCAAGAGAAAAAATATGTATCAATCTATATTGTCTTTGGAGAGACAATATTCTAAAGACACCTTCTTTGAGACAATATTTGAGACAGTATACAACTTTTTTATTATCTATATTTGTGAAAATATGGTTAAGTATTGTCTCAAGACACTCCTCCTTGTAGGGAGTGCCTTATCTAGCACACAAAAATGCCTGCCATGCTACCTGGGCACTACTGACAAAAAATTTCAGGAACAGTCAAAAATTTGAAATGTAAATACAATCGTTGTCAATATACACACACATAGCGTGCACAGGGGGGATGGTCAGGCTGCCATAGTCGAAAATGTGAGATGCGAGGGTCGAATCCCCATCGTGAATGAGCATAAATTTTTTGGTCGAAGATTTTTGAGCATGGGTAGCTGACTAACACTTTGTACATGTTGGTTATGCCCAATCTGCTTGTAGTAGTGAGTTTTCCAGACTTGGTGACTTTACATGGATTCATATTTTTAATGACAACATAAATGACCTCAAAGAATAATTATTACCCAAAAAATATTTCTCTCATCTAAAGCCAATGTAAATCTTTGTTAGTATGTGTGACTAAAAATAAATGATACTCACCACTTTTAGCTTGTTATGCTATAAAATATTTCCCCAATAACAAATCCTTTGGTAACTTGTAATGTCTAATAAAACATGTTCTTTAATTATATAAAAATAAATAAAATTATATAAAAATAAACTTTCCATAATTAGCTGATAGGCTTCTTAGAGACAACTTTCTTTGTAACTGATTTTTTTGGTAGTCATCCTTTATTTAAAAAATAAATAAAAAACCATGTTGTCATAATCATGTTGCTATAATAAAATAAAAGTAACTACCCCTGCATGCTGCATGTTAATCAATTTTTAGTAATTAATTATTATTATTCTTTTTCCCCAGCTATTGTGAAGTTTTTTTGCACATTTATTGGCTATTTCTTGGTAATTGTTAATTGCATCGTCATAGTCATTTAATTTTTTTATTTTTCTAACCCAATATTCTATCTTTTCATCTCCGATACTGCATTTTTCCAAATGTTACAAAAATAGGCGACGCTTAAATTTTGCGGTAGTCGAGGAGCACAAAATTTGTTAAATTAAAAAATTGTGTTGAGAATGGATAAACGAACAGTTTCACACAAAGGGAAAGTGAAAGATACAAATCTTGTGGAGACATATAATGTTTAACATCAAGCAATAGTACAAGGCTCTGTATCTGGGGAAAGAAGTTAATATAACAAATTTGATGGTGCTTCAGGTATGGATACATAAAGCATAAAATATAAAAGATTATTGCTGAAGATTGAGGAAGTTGATTTGTAACTGCCATCATTCTTCATTTACAATTGAAAAAAACAGAAAAGTAATTATACATGAAAGGAATGATATCCAGATTGTACCAAGCCAAGAACACATATTCTAATCAAACACCACGATCAATAAGATGAAAGTAATTTTCTAGAATAGCTTTACATAAAACCTTTGCAAACAAATGAGCAACAATATCATATATTATAATGGAACTCAATGCAATACAATGAGAATGAGCCTTTCTTAAATAGGAAAGGAATAACAATCTAAGAACCAGTCAAGGTCGTAGATCAAGCCATAAATCAAGGAAATAACTAGTCATCAAAGAACTAGTCAGGACCATATATTTAGGAGAGAACTAGACATCAGGGATCTAGTCAATACCATAGATCAAGAAAAGAACTATACCTAACAACTAGATAATATCTCCTAATATCTAAATAAGATAAAATAAATATCCACACACATAAGTGGGTGAAGATAAATACAATAAAGGTAGATAAAGTACCTAGGTGAACATGACCTAAGGTAAATACCTACTATAACACCCCCCCTCAAGTGAAGATAGGGGCCAAAATAAAAGTGACATGTCCACAGTATGAGACCTAACAACTAAGCCTGATGAGGTACTCATGTACAATAACTGGGGAAAAGGGACACCTTAAAGTACCCAAAACTAGTAACAAAAAAGTAAAGAGAGTAAAAACCCGCTCCAAGGCATCCCAAGAAACTCGGCTCAAAAAAATCGAACAATGATGAAGAAGTTTGGTGTGCACTGTGGTCTGAGTCCACTGCTTGATCACAAAACACAAAAACAACTGACACTGGGCTTCACCAAAATAGCTCCATACAAGAAGAATGTCAACGGAGTGAAGTCAAAATTGTAAGAAAAAACCAAACATAATTTAATCAACTACTGCAAATAGGTGTGCCATGATCCAAGAACAATAACCAAAGTAACAAGGCAAGGACACAAAACCCGAAGAAGCAGGATCAGCACCGCACCCTCCCACACTGCTGAATGGGTGGAGTGACACTGCAAATCTGTATGATTTGCCCAAAATCAACTACTCAAACACTGACAAAATAACACTGGAGTTCACCAAAATAGATCCCCCCAAGAGATATTGTCAACATGCCAAAAGTGTCAAAAATATAGATACAAAATCTCTCAACAAACAAGAGATACACTACACCTGCTAAAGAAAAAATGCTCAAAACAAGAAGCATTACAATGCATAAGGTATAAAAAGTGGAGCAAGAGGCTGAATGGTGGAGGAGCCACACCAGTAGATTCCTCTCAACGAATGCCTATGTCGCCGCCACAAGTGATCAAATATCCACCCCAAATCAACACGGATGGATGAAGAAGATGTCTGCATATGACTTGGTGCAAAATGTATAATGGGTGCATGCAAAGGAACATCAGAATATGTGTTAGGTTGATCGTGTCTGACAACTGAAATCTCATGTTTCTCAAGCCTGAGTGAATTTGTAAAACTCATGTGTTGCTCATGATCCTTAGAAATAGGTGAGCAAACAAAAATAGGAGCTCTATCAATGTGTGATCCCAATGAAGTATTTGCTCGAAAACTAATGTCATGGAGAGAATTCCACTTAACATGTGGAATAGGGGAAACAATACCCTATGAATTTCTACCAATACCTCCGCCAGTAAAACCTATAGAACGGAGCATGCAAGAACTGAATGTAGTGGTATGCTTCTTAAAAGATCCATGCATATGAGTAGAAGTAGGATACACAAAAAAAATTATTGTAATAGGCACAGGTGTGGAAGAGCATGCAATAACAAGCCTCATAGGCTTAGGAGCATCAAGAGTAGTAACAGGCTCAAAACTGGTAGATCAATGTTAGTAGGTACAAGAGTAATAGCTGTAAGTGGACTAGGAGCATGGACATGGTTGTCCACAATATGATGGTGATGTTCTAGGCTAGTAAGTTTTTGTTATAGGGAGTGTATTAGTGTATCCTTATCATGAAGGAGTGATTGTAGAAGAGAATTTTACTTCTTGAGCGATTTATTTTCTTCCACAAATTTTACAATATTCTCTTGAAGTCCACACACTTGAGAGAAAAGCATATCATTCTCAAAATCCATGATAGATACAAAAATGTAACTCCCAAAAGTTTAGGACGTCAGGCTCAGCTGAAATTGCATCCACAATTGATTATAACACTCCTCCATATTTGGCACTTTATAATGAGTGTGTGTTACAATATGGCACTCACTTATAATTAAAGTGCAATTCAAAATAAATATTTCCAATGGAAAGAGCACGAAAAAATAAGCACTTTTACAAAAAAAAATAGCACTCAAAACTAAGTTACTGATCAAAAGATACAAGATTCTTCTAGTAAAAATTAGTATTTCGGGACTATGCCAAAAATGAACTTCCCCTCCCAAAATAGATGTCTGTGGATTTTCTCGAAATAGTAACTCATGCGTAGCAGTCCGTGGACCCCTGCCAAAAAGGGAAAGAATCCGAAAGCTTCTCCCACACAATCCAAAACCACTGTACGTCAGCAAAAAAAATCCATAGTAGATCTCCAAAAAATTAAAAAAAATCCAGAAATTGCTTTCCTCCGTTGCTTTTTTCTTGGCATGAATCCCGAGGTGAACCACTGTGTTTCTCTGCAATAACAAAAAACCCAAAAAACTGACTACCTCCATAAATGCTCGAGTTTACAGTCGATCTTAGGGTTTTGACACCTTCTGGATCCAATGGAAGCCTCTGTTTTACATAAAACCACATGTAACAACAAAATACGATAAAATCCCAAATACATGAATATAAAAAGAATTTATTTACAAAATAAAACTTACAAACGAGTGTCAATATCAATCTCTCCTGCTCAGATACTATAAAAGGAATGATAACCAGATCATACCAAGCCAAGAACGTAGATGCTAATCAAACACCACGATCCATAAGATGAGATTAATTCGCCATAATAACTTTACATAAACCTTTACAAACAAATGAACAACAATACCATATATTATTATAGAATTCAATGAAATACAATGAGAATGGGTCTTTCTCATATAGGAAAGGAATAACAATGTAAGAACTAGTTAAGGTCGTAGATCAATCCATGAATCAAAGAAATAACTAATCATGACCATAGATTTAGGAGAGAACTAGACATCAAGGATCTAGTCAATACCATAGATCAAGAAAATAACTAGTCAATCCCATAAATCAAGGAAAGAACTATACCTAACAACTAGATAATATCTCATAATATCTAAATAAGATAAAATAAATATCCACACACATAAGTGGGTGAGGATAAATACAATAAAGGTAAATAAAGTACCTAGGTGAACATGATCTAAGGTAAATACCTACTCTAACAAAATCAATTATTCTGGTCCCAGGTACAAAGATGACATTACCACCTTTTGACCATTTGGGACTTAATGTAAATCAAATAAATTATCCATTTGGTTCATCCAAGTGGTCAAATCATTCCCATTGAACTTATGCATCTCCACTTTTAAAATAATGCTACACCATTGGTTGAAGATCCACCAATTTATGCAAAGGATCCTCCTTGGTTGGTGTAATTTGGATTTTTGTGTGCATTGTAGAGGAACCCACGTGACTGGAATGGGAATTCATGTTAGTATTCATGCTTGAAAGAGAAAGCCTCATCTTCTTCCTCATTGATTTAGACCCCATCTTCATTTAACCCTTAAGGCTACCTTCCAATAAAAGAATTTCATTGTTGATATCAATCTAACTCATCATATTAGTAACTCTTTCCTGTAGTTGATTGACTACCTCTGATACTATAGAACCTGAAAAATTCCAAATCCATGTTGGAGTCTAGTTATCAATACTTCACAAGGTGGGGCACATTATAACTTCACCTAGACATATGTCTAGGAACTCACCCGAAGCATGTGCAACCTATTGAGTTCCTCCTTTGTTCACTTGTCAATATGTGGTTTGTACACTTAGCCATTATGTCACGAACAAAGACAACAACAAAGTATATCAAATATAACACATAAATTAAAAACACTAATCAACATAGACAATTATCATTAGTATTTGAATTCCCATCACATCATTTCCAACTTTACTAACCCTAGAAATCCATACATAGTTATCCATCATAAGCATAGTTCATTGAATTACATAAAGTCACTTATTACATTTGTGCACGCATAAACCATCCAGTATTGTACTTAAACATTACAGTAATATCAAGCTCTATGTATCTTGCACTAGTACACTTAACTCACACACGCACACTACAAGGAGTGAAACAACTATTTATATATGATGGAGACTTGCCCTTTGTTTCTTACATGCTTTAGTTCTAATAATAGATGTCCTAAATATCATTTGCATGCCTTTAACCTTGCTTTAATCTTCATCTTGTGTTATAAATAGTTTGTCCTTATCCATGCTTTAATCCTATAAATAACTCTGCATGTTCTTTACCTATCTTGCATGTGTTTTTCCTTCTTATGGTGCTTTATCCTTCACCTATTTCTGGACATGCCTTGCATACTACGCCATTTATGTTTTTCCTATTTTTATCCTTTATTTGGAAATTGGTTAATTATTGAATGGACTCTTTAAGTTATTAATATGTCATTTTAGTAGAAGCTCAAATTTCAAAGACGAATGATATCATATATTAAATAGAAAATCAAATTCATGGGTTTTCAGAGAAATATCTTACAGGAGCTTGCATGTGACAATTTAGTGTTTGATATTTGTATTGAAATTGATCAAAATATTTATTTTGAATGCTCTTTTAGTTCTCTATAATTTTTGTTAAATAAAACCAATTGTAATTAAGGGGCATGTCCAAGATAAGGAAACATTAAGATCTAATGAAAGGAAATTAACCAAGGCTGGTATTTGTGGTTTATGATGTTGCGGATGTTGGTGAGATTACATATTCCGCAACATCCATTCAAAAATTAGACTGGACTTCCAAAGACTTATATGCATAAACCATGTGGCAAATAACCTAGAATAAATTTAATCTCATAGAATTTGATGATTGTCAGACATGTAAAAAATGGTGTCTTTGACAAGGCTTTAAATATTTTGAAATAAATGCTTCCAAGAGATGTGGACTTGTCGATAATTGCATGATATGCACAAATTTTTTAGCTCATAAGACATTGAAAACTTTTAAGTAAATGCATAAATTAGACTGGACTTCCAAAGACTTATGTATGCTATCAGAGTAGACTGAGTACCTCGGCGGGACAAAGAGGCATCATAACTGACTTTCCTACATTTTTCATTGATAATCTGCGACTTCTCCAAAACAATGTCTTGTTCACATTTGTGCTTTGGGATATTCAATGAAATTCTATTTGACACCTTAGCACCTAGAGGCACATTGATGCACATCCGAGCATAGACCAGTCTTGATCTTGCCTTTGTAGCTGGGTCTACAACAATGAGCACTCAAGAATGATGTTGCTATGAAGAAATAATTATTTTTCTACAGGCAAATTCATTCTCACAAATGAATGAATAAATCCATAGTAGCTACTACTAATTATTTACAATGAGACTGAAGTTAAATTTCAATTTAATAAAGTGCATATAAAATTCTTATAAATCTTTGTATATGCCTATCCGCCTCTCACAAGCACCAGAACACCTATAGATGCTTTTGCTAGTAAATACATTATCGTTAACCCCAAGTTATGTCCCTTCCCACGTCGAGCACAAATGTATAAATTATAGTTTACTACTTGCTTGTCACCAAAAGAAAATAAACTGTAATATTTCCCTCGGTCATGCAAACGGATCTCCCACTACCTCCGCCATTTTTGAAAATAAGCACGCTTCTTCGCTTGACGAGTGAATATCAAAGAAGAACCTTAAACAAAATCTGTCATGTACAGTATTGTAGTTGAAGAATTTTTAATTTTGCTTGGTGGGATTCGTCCATTTCAGGAAGTGGGTAGCATTCAGACCTTTTAAGGAATGGATTATGTTGACGGCACACTAATCGAAGACGTGTGGAATGTAAATATCAAATTCAACATAGATTTTGTTACATAAATTTATACTGAATCGTGAAAGAAGTTTCAAAGTAAAATAAATTTGAAAGCCAAAATTGGTCAGGGTGAGATAAATCCAAGCACGGATTCATTATTATACATTTCAAATTTAATATCGAAGAGAGAACGATTCAATGTTGATGGAGGAAGATCATATTTTTCGTATCGTCCTATTACGTGATTGTTTGTCAAGAAATTATAAAAGCCCGTTTTTCAAATGTCTTGACCGAGTAAATCTAACTTTTACCAGAAATAAATGAAATCAATCAACTACTGTCGATTTCTGAGAAACAATCATGTTCCAGAAAGATTTTAGAATCATCTGCTTTTCTTTCAATGGTATCCACGTCGATATCCTTTTGCTGGTGAACATAATTATCTTCATTTTCATGAGGATTGGGAGGAAGCCCCAGTTCACTCCTAATTCCTTCCAAACATCATCGTCTTCCTCCAAATTTTCTACAGACCTAGTTTCCGTTATAGGCTTGAAATTCTTTCGCGCTGTTCAAAATTAAGCTTTATTTGCATTTCTACGCTTATACGGTGTGGAAGGAGGAATTTTTGAACGCCGATTTTTTAATTTTATTTTTGTCAATCTCCGGCTGTTTGACGAACCCATTCCCTTGTGTAATTATTTATTTTTCTTAATATTTAGGATGTACGTCATATGGAATGGTTTAGTTATGTCAATCGCTTTTACCTAACAAAGCCGTAAGTTGGGGACTAAAATAACATATTTCTGTTCACCTAGTTGAATATAAACTAGCAATCGCATTTATAGTTGAATATTGTGCTCAACTTTATTTATGGTGTGAATGTAGGCATTATTTAATATTTTTGTATATCACTAGAATGAGAAAGGTGGAGAGATAAGGTGGTCTAGGAGTAAGCAGGTAAGATCATGTTGATTAATATTGTTATTGTTGATTGTTTTCTTTTGTACTGTCAGTCTTTTCGATTTTGTGATTTATATATTGTTAGAGGAATGCACAAATTTATGGGAAGTTGTTTGTGATGTTCATGTGTATCCAGGGATATTAGCACACCTTTTAGATTATTTACATTATGTGGTGGATCATTATCTATATTTGAAAACAATCTTGAGAAAACAAGGAAGTGTAATGCCCCAAAAAAACACGCACACAAGTGACATGGAGAAAGTCGGGTAATTTTTGTTTTTGAAGTTTAAACGACATCACAAGTGATCACAATGCGCCACAACTAACTCACGATAGGCTTGGTAAAACATTGACTACCTAGGCACGAGGGAACATATGACACCCATCACGAACAAGACACAACATAATGGTCCAACCACAAAACATACTTGCAAATTTGGGGCATCCCACGGTGTAAAATCTTTAAGGGTAGGAACTAAAACCCCCTTGCACAAGGATTCACGTTTAACACACTCAAGAGAAGATTACAAAGCACCTTGGCAAAAGTTAGAGGAAGAAGGTCAAATTGAATTCATCTTTAAGATCTCATTAGTTATTAACCAAGATTTTATTGGGGCTTAAGAATTTATCTAGAATGGTTAAAAATTTCACTTAGGCTTCACTTGACGAGTTTGACAAAAGTATACAAATTACGTTTCAAACGGTTGAGATAGATTGAATGGTTTCTTAATCAATTTCCTCCTACTTATTATAACCTTATTATCTTCCAAAATCTAATCATTGATTTCACCTTAAGATCACTTAAGGACTCACCACAATAAGGATAAAGTTTATTAGTTTAGCTTGGGGGTAGCAAGGTATATATATATATATATATATATATATATATATATATATATATATATATATATATATATATATTCAAAAGATAGTTTCCTCTTTGATCACTTAAGGACTCAAATGTTATCAAGTAGATCACATCTACATTAATTTATTCATATACACATATATATATATATATATATATATTAACTTTTATATAGGAATTTAAATTACCCATTTTAAATATACCTAGAATTGTATTAATGACATGACCTAGAAGGTTCACCAAGAAAAATTATGCCTCGAGAGAAAGCTTACCATTGCACCAACTAAAATAAACATGGTTACATTATTTCTATTCAACACGACATACGAACCAAGGAGACAAAACAATTCTATGGAACTATGACTAGGGAACAAGAATGTAACAACATTGATCAAGAAATGTTATACTATTCTTAGAATTCCTATAATACATTAAAACCACTCATAACAATACGGTGATCAATTTTATATTTTCCATGATAGTAAATACAAGTCAAGGTTTCAGTAGTTATGACACATTACTCCACAAAACATAATACTAAGGCATTGATCCTCTTCTAAAATTTCCACGAAACCCATTCCAGAGTTTTACAACATAAAAATCATTCGTACAAAAGAAATTAATAACCAAGACTAATGTAATTTTCTACAAGTCTTTCCCTCATCTACTCACAAAAGCCATCTGCAAAAAATTATTAACCCGAGTCAGTTCGCGAGAACTGACCAAGATAAGACTACACATGATAGCAACAATAAGCTACTATCTAACAATATCATGAAAGGAAACATTTTATTTCAAGAAAAGGAAATGAGGCTCTATCCACTAATCCAATTCTTAAGACAAAAATTAAATTTTCTACCATGTTGCTAAGAAGGAAGCCATATGTTTCAAATAAGACTAGTGTCTCTATTCAACAAAAGTGTAACAACTGATCAAGAAGGTCAAAGACTTTAAGAGTTAGCAATAACATGTCGAGTGT
This sequence comes from Taxus chinensis, assembly GCA_019776745.2. Lineage (NCBI taxonomy): Eukaryota > Viridiplantae > Streptophyta > Pinopsida > Cupressales > Taxaceae > Taxus > Taxus chinensis. Next base: position 260,270,436 of record CM034146.1, on the reverse strand, counting down.
AAGGGGTTTTCAATCATGTAATCATGTGGATTATATGATTGAAATCTGTTTACTTAACTTTTTAAGAACAAAACAACATCTTCACCATATTGTCTTAGTAGGAAGTCATAAGCTGCCGATAGCAGCAATGTCCCAAAAGCAACAAAGTTTTACTCCCAACCAAGTAGAAACATAGCCTTAGGAGTTAGAACAAAAGGACGAGAGTATTGAAATCTCAATCATGTAATCATGCATATTATATGGCTGAATTCTAATACACCACTAACAATATGAAATTATCAAGAGACACCAAAAGCACAGGCTACGATACTAGATTTCTAAAAATGAAAAAAGTTGAACAGTCAATCCAGGAGGAACCATGGGATTCAAAAGTTAAACACGAAAATCGAGTGTATTAAAATTTCAATCATGTAATCATATAGATTATATGATTGAAATCTAATACACAACCATCACTCAACATTATTTTCAAAGAGAAGGAAAATATATACTATTTCGGTCCTAGACTCCAAGGAATTCCACAATCATTCAGGAAGAGGCCATTTCCCTTATAGGTTAGTAACAACAAGCAAGTGTAAAAAAGAGTTCCATTAAACAAGTTAGCATTTTAAACATCCATCCAAGTTTTATAGCACTATGGATTTACAAACCTCCTCAATAAGTCTATAGTTTTAGTTTAATTAAATGGAATTATCACTTTCTCAACACAAGATCTTTTAAAGTAACCCTCGTTAACATAATCAAAACTATTTCTACATATGCATTTACATATATTACTAAATTTCGTTATCTTAAATCAACACTTTCCATCATAAATAAACAAGGTATCAATGCATATTTAAGTACCCCAAATGTCATTAACTTTCATATCAATTTCCATCGTAAACCAACAAGGTATTTACATATATAGAATCCAACCAATTTTCAATGACAACAAATAACATTATAAAAGATAAAACAACGAGATAGGAAATATAATATGCCACCAAAAGTCTTTCCAAAAGAGAAAGAGACCAAAGTAGTTCTAGTAATAACTGGGTACTAGAATTGCACAATTGTATCTTCGAACTTTGGTGATCCAAAACTAGTTACGGTTCAAGCTTGATAAGGACGGTCAAGGTACCTCATAAGGAAGGCTTTAAAAGTCTTGGAAAAATTATGATGATCAATGGGAATTTTAAACAAGCAAGATCTGAATACGTTGCACTCAAAATTCTACATTCTAATAGTTTTATACCAAAACTCCAACCCGGCTTAGCCCAAGCATTAATCACTTCAATCCTACAACCCTTCTTTCCTAGGGAGAAAATGGTTATCAGAGGGGTTTGAGTGTGAGTTATCCGAATTAAAACAAATAGATGTAAATTGCTATCCTCCCTAAACATGTTTAATAAAATACAACTTTTTTGTAAACACAGGCCCAACTATACTCTGTTAATTAGGAGGGCTATATCCAGAAGTGAAATCCAACAATATAAATGCATACCTTTTTATATATTTAATGTATAATAATTTTTGATAAGTATTTAACCTTATTTGAAAGCCTAAGGTGTTACCCAAAATAGAAGCATTCCATTTGACCATCTAATAGTAACTAGGCATGAGTACAAAATGTGATATATTTTATCAATCCAAAAATATACGGCAACCACAAGGAAAATAACGCAGTGATACGACTGTCACGATAAGAAAAATCTCTTTTTTTTATTTTTTTTTTGCAGATTATACATACGTAATAAGATCAAAAGTAAAGGAGAGGTATAAATTTAAGCTAAATCAAACTCAGACTTCCCATCATTTCAACTAGATATAGGAAAGAGAAAAATGCCCACAATTTTATATAGAACAACCTTTATTATCATACGATAAATATAAAGGGATAAGGAAATAATATACAATCAGACATCTAAACCCAACATAGATTTTCAAGACAAAAATTTCCTAAATGGAAGCATTCAAAGTAACCCAGAAGACCAAAACCAGAGACAAATCAGGAAGCCAACTGGAAATCCCAGATAGAAGCAAAACCCACAAAAAAAACACTAGAGACATACCATTCTCTGGAAAGAAAATGTTCTATTTCATAATATTATTAAATATTAGCAATTATAACAATGGGTAGGTTTATCTTTCCTAGTTTCCAGCTTCAACAAGTCACATAGACACCTCACAGACCTGTAGGAACACTCCTCAGGTCGAATTTCTTTGTCCATATACATGTTGGGAACTAAAACTCTATTCCCATCCACATTTGGAATAGGCAAGGAGCTCCATTTCACAAGTGGCATTTACCTGAAAGAATTGTGGTCTCAAGGACTGAAATGGGTGCAATATACACAAAATGGGTTTATTGAAAAGGTCCAGGAAACTTCAAATAACGAGATAGACAGGAGGAAATATAGACATGAAAACCTTGCCAACATCCTCCCATCCTAAGTAAAAAATGGGACGTTAGAGTAGTACCATAAGTAACCAACAGGTGTCTTTGTCCTCCTCAGTTCACCATTGCCAACATACATGTAACCATGCACTAGGAGAGATGTTTACAGGATTCAATCAAAAGCCAGGGCAAAATAATAAGGAGACAACCATGAAAATGTATGCATACCAGCAATAAAAAGGGAAAATAGGCACTTCAGCATCAAAAAACAAGTCCCAAAAAATAAAATAATGCCTCATACAATCCCACACCAAGGGCCAAATAAATGGCCATAAAGAGTAAAATAAAATGGAGGTTAGGTATCGTTTGCCTACTTCAAAAGCATCTTCAAGTGCACCCGCTTCCAAGAAAACAAGACAGAAAAAGAATAGCCCAATAAAGTCCCCACGCAAAACAAGAAGAATAAATTGCCATAAAGAATGACAAGTCGGTGGGTGAAAGAAAAAGTTTTCCCATTACATGACTATTAGATCCAAGACATGTGTGGGGCTTGGTCAGCTAAGGAGGGGACAATGGGTGGTTGAAGTTTCGAATGCAAACACTAGACTACGACCAACCTCATAGACCATGGTGCCACTAACAGGGTATCCTCTTATTTTGCGTGAATCGAGGCTCGGTCTACGGGAGCGATCAATAATACAATAAAATAGCTTAAAGATAATTAATAATAATATTGATAACAATCGACAATAAAATAATAATAAAAATAATCACCAATCGACAATTAAAATATTATTATTATTATTATTATTTTTACAACTTAAAATAATTATTAACCATATTAATAATGATCAACAGTCAAGCTCGACAAATAATAATAATAATTAATGATCAACAATTCATAATAATAATTATTATATAGATATTTCTTTTAAAAGGACACGTCCTAACATCCTATTTTTTTTTGGATATTCGATTAGAGCTACAACACCAAATCGTCATTCAAGCCACCTATTTGAATTTGAGAACATAATTTTCCTTTAATAGAAAAATCGTAAAGGATGTTATGGAGGCCCATAACTAGAAGCACCAACAATGACATGAGAAGGCAAGACAAAGAGGAAAGATGCTAATTTTTCTCTACAACAAGGTCAAAGTCAACTAACGATCAATGAGAGCACACACAAACATTCAACACTTAGCAATAGGGTCAACGAAGAAAGAATTGGAGTAAACGTCGAATGGGGAATTACAGGAACTTTATGACCTTTTTGCATGGTTTATAAACAATAGATTGAACTTTGTAGAGTGCACCATTCACCAACCTAGATTCAACCCACAACATGGCAATAAACACGACTTGTTTTACTTCTTATAAAACCACTTTCTAGTTTAACTATGCATATTAAAAATTCTTTTTTGAGTCACAAAGAATTGCATATTTGTATTGATATGTGCAATAGACATATTCAAGGACAATAACATTTATTGTTATGAAAATTAACAATTCATTTTGTAGATACAAATGTGTTGAAAAATGACAAGAGCTTTTTCTTCTACAGATAATGATGCATCATTATAAGACATTGGTGGCTACCAGTCTTCGATATTTGGTTTAACATTTCTAATATTGAGTAAGGTGTTACAAAAATTAACATAACTAGATAGATTTAAACCTTATTTCTATGGAATTATGTTCAAATTGGCAGTAGGGGTAGTGTTATGCCAAATTGTTGAGCCATATGATGTTATTGCATAAAGTGGTATGTATGATTCCACAAGTAATTGTCTAATACCAATAATGTGAATAATTTACCTCACACCAAATGCCAAGGAACTTTACTCAGACGAAACCCACACACAAATACTAGTTTATATACACTACAACAAATTATTAGGCCTTTTGCCACAATTTTTCAAAAATATTTTTGTGGTTATATGGTTTTCTAAAAACTAAAATTGTGGCATTGGAATTGTATCTAATCCACTTTTTGATATATTAGTGTAGCTTTCCACTATTCATTATACCATGGATGGTCAACAATTTATAAAAATTCTAGATAATCTCCATTTTTTAAATTGTACATTTTTCACATTTCTCAATAGTGGTAACATTTCTACAATTTCTATTTTTGTTAGTATTCCACAATCTTTACAAAAAATGTAGTTTTTCTATATATTCTATCTTTGTAGAAATTCCACAATTTACAATTTCGTAACTCTCATCAATGTTATATTATGACAATTTCAACAATTTTTTCTACAATTGTTATTATAAATTATCTTTTCTTTTAAAGTGTAGAAATGTTACTATTAATAATCATTTATTATTATTATTATTAATTTTTTAAAATACTTTATAATCACAATACCGAATTAGGATCCATTTTAAGTGTAATTATAGATTCTAAAAATACCATGAACATACCTGCGTCAACATTTAGCATGAAAAAGGTTTAAATGCATGTCGAGTCAGGAGGATATAGTAATTGGAAGATTCATTAAAAAATTTATCCCTTTTATTTTGTTGTAGCTTTACAACTTCTATTGTTGTTTCAAAAAGGAGCATCATTCTACATTATGATGTAATAACGCCACTTCTAGCCATCAAGGGAATGCTTGATGCAAAAGTGAGTTCTTAGATCTTTTAATTTAAGGTAACCAAAGGGAATTTAATATAAGTACATAGTCATTGGAGTGGCCAAACAATGTAATGTTGAGTACTTTCCGCACTCCAGAGTTGAGGAGTGATCCTAATGCGTATGTCGAGTGAAACAATTATGGAATGTAGAGACTGATAATATTTTTTGATTTATGCTCTAAGAATCGATACAAAACTGAACACTTCATGTATTGTAAGATGCAAATAAGAGAAATCTTATCTGATTTGAGCCGAGATGATTTGATGATCCGTTAATGTGATTATCCTCAAAATAATACTGTAATATAAAAAAATTCAAAAAATACTACAACTTTGAATGTTGAACATGAAACCAAAAATATTCTCTTATTTTTACCATGCATACATCTCAGATGGAAACTACTTTAAAATAAGATAAATAAATGGAATACGCTTAATTAACAACAAAATGTGTTAGTGAGTAGGTACATAAGTTAATAACACAAGGCAATATTATAAACTACCCAAATACTTGTCAAATGGTAAATAACAAACCATGTTGAAACACTACACGTGAATGATAAATATGAGAAAATAATGCAGAGATATTCATAAAATAAATACCACAAATACTGGACAACTAATAACTATTAGTTATACATTTAATTATAATAAAATAACTTGTATTTATATTTTAAAATGTATTGATGATATTGTTAATAAAAATAATAAAAATATTAAATAGAATTACAATTTTTTTAATAATTTTATGTTAATAAATTATTATAATTATTTTATTAGTTAATTATTATTTATTTTAACTATACATTTCTAATTTAGTTTTTTAACATTATTTTAGATGAGTCTTTTAATCTTATTTCTTAAATATATGTCACTAACTTATTTAGCATGGTAACTAGTAGGTATTATTTATGCTAACTGTAGCGCCCATATTTTTCCCACATAAAACCACGTGAAACTCGATAGCAAAAAGGAAAAATTATGGAATATTTTTTTTGAAAGGTTCCAATGGTTTAGGTAGGATTTTAATTAAATCTAGACTAAAAATTTTTAAACTATTAAATGGCAATCGAGACTAAAATAATAATTAGTTACTACTGGCTGAACCCTATATCTCGATATGATTTTCCCTATTAAGTTCCGTTGCTCAAAACAAAATTTAATCCACTTTACTCTTTGTTATTTAGCCCCAAGGGTCTTATTAAATCTATTTATTGAATGACCCTAAAATTAAATTCAACATTTTATTAGATAGGATTAATAATCTCCTATTTTAAAATAAAAAAATTAACATGGTTTAATACCTAATGTGTCAAGGGTACACAACATGGTCTAACCCCTTAGGCCCCATTTGACATTACACACACATATTTTAATTAAAACATTCCCACTTAAAATACCCCACCACTTAAGTGATGTAGGGTGCATTCTCCACCATTAGATAAAATCTTCCCTAGCCCTTAAATTTAGGTTTGACAAAGGAAACCCTACATATCCTTATGAGTCTTCTTATATTCATTTTATAAATCTAATCTCTCATTTCTCTTGTTTTGTTTTTCATGTTAAGGGAGGAGGAGAAGACAATAAAGCCATGAAGGCCATTAGAGAGGATTGGAAGCTCTCCTTTGCTAAACGATTTTTTGTGTTTAGGGTAAGGATCTACCTATTTCCTTTGTGGGTATAGGTCTTTCTTCCTTATTTGTATTGGTTTATTAAAAATTATTTTAATTATAGGCTCAAGGTGTATGCTTTGTGTAAATACCCATTTGGGAAAAACCCCCAAACCTTATATATTTATTTTACAAAATAAAAAAATACTTAAAGAAACAATATATATATATATATATATTATATATATATTTTCTTCTTTTAAAAAAAAAAACGTGAAATTTCTTTTACATATATCAATTAATATATACAGATATATTCAGATAAAATACACACACAGACAAATATATATAACTTTTATATACATCCGTAGTTTTTGACTGTACACAGGTCGTAAGCATACGAGGGCTACAGTTAGCATAAATAATACCTAACTCCCACGCCCACCCCCACCCTATATATTATATGGGTTGGGGGTGGCGTTGGCGCCCCTATCCCCCAACCTTATTTAAACTTAAAACAAAAATGCCTATAATAGGCCATGACCCACATGCATCCTTTTTTTGTTTATTTATTTAATCAAGCAAAAAGTAAGTTGACCGATTTAAAAGTTTTAACCTTTTAATTAATTTTTTTTATCTAATAAAGATTACTAAAATATATATATATATAATATGCATTTACACACACATGTGTGTGTATATGTATATATGTATGCATCGAATATTCCTAAAATGTATAATAGTATTTCTTAAACATTATTAATAAATACCAAAATTACTTTTAAAAGAAAATAAATATCTATTATATATTAGTAATATAACTTTATTTATTAATTGTGTTTTTCCTTTTTAAGTAGCGGTTGCAATATGAATAAGTAATGGGTTTGTGGTTATAGAGTGAATTTATATGTTATTGTATAAGTGAAGGTGTTTATAGTTGTAAAAGATTGTATTTTCTACATTAACCCAAACAAACTTTCAAACTCCTGGTCATTTAGATAACATCTAAGAAGATCAAATTAATCTTGATTTATTCATTTTCTTAAGATAACTTCTAATGCAACAAGAAGGAAATTGTATTAATAAATCCATTCTATTTATTCCTTCTTATACATTTAGTTGGTAAGGTAAAATACATCACTCTTTAAATGAAATTTATTTCAATGGTCGAGCAAACAAGGATTGTCAATAATGCAATTAATCATATTTTATTTCCCATCCAAGAGCACAAGTTTATAAAACAATGCACTCCTAAACACCAATTTAGATTTGAGGGAACTTAATTTCGATTTACAAGATCATTACATAGTTCATATTCACATGAAATAATATAGATTATAATGAACCATTTACAAACATTTAACCGGTGGATAAGATTACATCCAATATAGTGTTGGTAAAATTTACAAGTTGTAAAGCCATAATAGATCAAATTTCAACTCCACATGCCTTTTCTCAACAAGAGCACTTCTTCTATTGAGCTCCACCATCTCATCAAGCCAATCACACAAAAAAATGGGGGAGTAGGCAACACTCTCCACCAAACAAAAAAATCTAATGAGGGAGAGAAGCATTCTTCCTCATTGGCCCCCAAGCCCCAATAATGAAGCAATGAGGGCTATTTAGACAACCATGAAAACTCAAAAAAAGGCTTCCACGCACACATTAAACCAAGAAAAATAATGAATAACACAATACCAATTTATTTACAACCAAACAACAAATATCAAAACACAAAGGCTTCATACTAAATGTAGCACACCGAAAATTACCAACACAATGACAACACAGTGAAATACAGGATAACTTTTTTTTTGACTTGCTTTGACTCAACACGACACAACATGTCGTCACAAGGTTACAACCAACACCAGGAACCACTTGTTACGGGGAAGACCACAAGGTCAACATGGAAACGTTCACACCTATCAAGGACAATCTACTTTTCTCTTCTTGACAGAACAACATTGGAGTCCAACCACAAAACACACTTACAGTTAGGGCATCCCAAGAGGAATTTCTTGTTAAATTTTCTTGTTTACTACAGTGTCTCTTAATTCTTAACTTACATTCTTATAAAATTTCATGTAATGATTCACACCATTCTTTTCACAAGGAAGAACTTCTTTCTTTTCAACTGTTTGACTAAAAAACTTAAGGCCAATCTTTCTAAACTGGGATCATCAATTTGATGTCCAAATCTTTCTTATTCATTTGATTTTAGAACATTTTACGTTTCTTACAAGGTTAATTAATCTTACTCAGGCCACTAACACATGTTCCACAACTCTATTGCACAGGTGAAGGCATAAGCTCCGATTGAGAGAAAAGTACCGCTTAGGGTTCATAACAATAGCCTTCTTGTTTAAGGATTAAATTTTGACCTTGCTTAAGAAATATCACCATGAATCAAGGCAAGAGTTAACAGAACAGGACAACAGAATTTAGCTTCAGGGTCACATTGTTTACTATCAGTCTTTTATCGAGGTTAAGAGTTTATCAAGATTGGTTAAGTGTTCCATCTAGAATTTACTTCATTAAGTTTGACAAAGGAAAACATTTCAAACGATAAAGAGATATTTAAGGTTTTATTAATCACTTTCACTCCTACTTATTAAATCCTATCATTTTCTAAAATCTAACCATTGATTTCACCATGAGATCATTTAAGGTTTCACTGAAAAAGGATAGTGTTTATTGGTTTGGCTCGGGAAAGAAATAAGTACTCATATTTCGTTACAAAGATAGTTTCCTCTTGATTGTTCCAAGTCTCAAAGGTTATCAAGTAGATCACATCTACATTAATACATTCATATATATAAATTTTAGCTTAGCTTTTATAAGGACTATCCAGCTCACGTCATAGTACTTACAAACTCATTGCTACTATGCCTTAGAAGGATTTACAACTCAACATTTTAACTCAAGAGCAAAGTTTAACAGTACTCGTTTGCAGAAACAAAACAAGGTTATATCAATTCTTTCCAACATGATGCACAAATCAAAGGGACATACTATCTCTATTGAACCATGACTAGGGAGCAAGAGAGTAATAGCATGGGACAAGCCCCGCTACTATACTAAGGGTTAAAATTCCCTAGAATATCCCATAACCAAGCGGTAATCAAATTTCATCTTTCACATGATAACTAAACATGCCAAAGTTTCAACAGTTATAACAACAATACTCTACAATACATTTACTAGGCACTGACCTTTCTTCTAAAATGTCCAAAGGCCCTTTTCAAATTTTATAACATAATACACATTCGTACAAAGGAACACCATAACCAAGATTGATGCAATAATCTACAAGTCTTTCCATCATCTAACCACGTAAGCCATCTACAACAAATATTTATTAGAGTCAGTTCGCTAGAACTGAGCATGATAAGATATAAACCTCACCTAATAATTTATGCCATCTAGCATTTAAATAAATGAAAGTTTGCAATGCTCCTTAACAGATAAATTTCTAACATACATGCAAAGCTTAATTACACATCTCATGACAATAAATATCCTACTCATTAATGTTCACTTCCTTAGGATCTGCTTCACAAGGGTACAATTCCAAGTGACAAGAAATATAACCTTAACCATGCAATAGATCGTACTTAAATCACAGGAACAATGATAATGCCCACCTGATGTCCTCGACCGACTTCACATTTAGTATCCAAAAATGTATCTTTCAAATAAATAAAAGCACCAATGTCATTAGGTTTATATAACAAATACAAGTATCAATCTTATATTATTTATCGATATTACCCAACTACCAAACCTTTATAGAAAATCAGTGATATGAGAGTATAATTTAGATATCTATCTCACAATATTAAGGAGATGTCTATGTTAACAAGGATTCCGCCTATCCATAAGTTCATATATTATTTAGGTATCCTTTTTTTTGGTTTCTTATCCCACATCTTTATGTGCTTCTAGTAGAACAAGGGTCCAACTCATTGGAAGGAGTTACGATCGACAAGATTGTCGTGTTTGCTAATATGTCAAAGTTATAATTGACTTACTAAGATAAGCAAACGCAGTCCAGGCCATTATAAAAAAAAAATACAAGTAACCACCTTATCTCAACTCCCAAAAAGGGCAGAGATAAAAACCCCACATCCTGGTAAGAGGATGGGAAGAATTCCATACATAAATAATTCACGAAAACTAAGCACCAGGATGAAGAGAGAAATACCTTCAAATTGAGCAAGGAAGATCGAAAATGATTAACGCCATCGGGCACAAGCGAGTTCCAGGTTTTTTGGGGTTGAATAAGCATGCGCGAAAGTCCTCGAAGTTGAAAACCGTCCGGTAAAAAAAAAAATGATGTGGAAACCTGCATAGAAATAAGGAAATTTGCACTTAATCCATCTCAGCTAGCACGTGGCAACCAACTCGATAACTCGGCATTAACGCCATGTCAACATGCTCGGGAGGTCTGAAAACCCGACACCAAGGGGAATTTAGGCAAATCGGATTTCGGGTTGCGGGAAACAACCGACATGAAGCATGATGCTGCGATGCTTCGGAGTTCCGAAAACCCGCCACAAAGGAACAAGAGAAAATCAGGTTTCGGGTTTCGGGGAACATCCAACACGAAGCATGATGTTTTGATGCTTCGGAGTTCCGAAAACCCGCCACAAAGGAACAAGAGAAAATCAGGTTTCGGGTTTCGGGGAACATCCAACACGAAGCATGATGTTTTGATGCTTCAGAGTTCCGAAAACCCGCCACAAAGGAACAAGAGAAAATCGGGTTTCGGGTTTCGGGGAACATCCAACACGAAGCATGATGTTTTGATGCTTCAGAGTTCCGAAAACCCACCACAAAGGAACAAGAGCAAATCAGGTTTCGGGTTTCGGGGAACATCCAACACGAAGCATGATGTTTTGATGCTTCGGAGTTCCGAAAACCCGCCACAAAGGAACAAGAGCAAATCGGGTTTCGGGTTTCGGGGAACATCCAACACGAAGCATGATGTTTTGATGCTTCGGAGTTCCAAAAACCCACCACAAAGGAACAAGAGCAAATCGGGTTTCAGGTTTCGGGGAACATCCAACACGAAGCATGATGTTTTGATGCTTCGGAGTTCTGAAAACCTGCCACAAAGGAACAAGAGAAAATCGGGTTTCGGGTTTCGGGGAACATCCAACACGAAGCATGATGTTTTGATGCTTCGGAGTTCCGAAAACCCGATTCTCCCCCGAAGGCAAACCTGCAAAGCCAACTCCTTACTAAATTCCACAAAACCATCCTTCAAGGAAAAAGAAATAATTAGGGCAACCAGATAAGCCCCCATTAGAAGATCAGAAGGCAAGAATCGATGTGGAGATTTCTTCTACTTAAGCAGTAATTAAGATAACCTGAAAAGGGGGAGAGAGATCAGTTCAAACAGATATGATTAAAAGTCATTTGGAACCCATCTCTTCCTAGGCATCTCTTCCAAGGAGTCAAAAATAAGAAAACAATGCATGTTATGTAATATCCAGAGTCCAAACACTAATATTTAGTAAAACAGAAACACATCAACATTCTAAACGAAACCCACATCTACAGCAGTCGAACCAAATTGCAAAGGTCGATTTATTCAAATGCTAAAGGAAATAGATCATTAAGAGAGAGTTAGTCTTATCATGCCTGTTTGGGGCTTCCTCAATGTAGCCACGTCGAAACAAGGCTCCAGTAGCTACAACACATTCCAAACACTCCCTCTCCTCAGCACGTAGATCTCTTATGCAAGCTTCAAGGTAGCTTCAGGAGTACACCCAAAAGTCTGACTTCCACCTTCCCATTGGAGTAACAAGACCCACACAAATACCAAACAAAACGCTCGTCTGAAACAACTACAAAGCAGAAGACCCCTTCAAAATACCAAACAGAAACTTATCTAATCCAATTTAAAGTGCCCAAAGGCTTGCTCACAGCACCTCTGTCTTCTTCACATTGCCTCTGCTTGAAAACTCGGTGATCTCCTTCCATCTTCAGTCAATTTTAAACACTTCTTAAAGAGAAGTCTCCAAGCTGACTAACCCCTAGCATCATTATTACATGCAATCCGCAGACAAAATAGATAATAATTCAAATCAACAGTTGCTGCCAAATCCATTACTCCACTTGTGCTGTTACTGCACCATGCAGATACTTTGTACCAGTTTTGACACGGCTAAAGATAATGTCAGAAACAAAAAACAGGGTTGATTCATGTTTACCATTGGAAGTCTCACCCATTAAAGCTCACTTCAATAACATCACTTCTATCCTCCACGCTAAGCAGAGTTTCTTGATATTAAAATCCCGTAGCCTACCTGCCGCTCAAACCCTAATCCTCCTGGCGGATAGACACTGCTAAAAAAAATTAGAAGAAAAGAATCAATCGATCCATGAAAAGAGATAAAACTTCTTTTACCAACCCCAAATCTGATATGAAACAGATCTACCTCCAAGAGCCACTCTTCTATGGTTCACCTCGAAAAACAAGAAGAAAACAATAGGGAAACTCAGCAATAAATTTCCTCAGGTCTCTTGGTAACGCTCTCACTGCCACAAAGACGATTTAGATCAAAATTTATCTTTAAGGAGAATCCTGAATTTGAGGATGCATTCGGTACAGAGCAGATAACAACACAGTTGGACAACCTGCTTGTTGGAAGCGCTCACAAAGGCTTCAACTATACTGCAACATGCCTGTTGCCTGGCTATTGACTGGTACAGGCTGTCGCTGTGGATCCCCGACAAGAACACACCTCGTATCACCCAAAGGGAGTGGAGGTAACATGCCTACCTCTTTAGCTGGTAGCTGTGTGCGGCTAGCAGAAGGAACAACGTTCCCTTCCACTTGAAACACCTCAGGAAACAACAATAAAACTCACGTCCATCCTTTAATGTTAACAGGCCCTCATCCATGTCAGAGCAGAAAAACAGGAACGCGAGGAAGGGAGATTGGATCCACGAGGCACAGAAAGGAGGGAAAAATGCAACAAGGCAGAGACAGGAAGGAAAACCACGGCAACCAAACACCGTCTACAGCTCGACAATTACCCATTATTGCGCCCATACGCATTAAAGAAGGAAATCAAAATAAGATCATGGTGAAGGATGTCAAGACTCCACCGACTCCCACTGTCTCACGCCAACCAAGAGCATTAAAATCTCATTAAGGAATTGACCAGCAATACCTCCCATCCGCCAACTAACCACATCACACAATATTTCATTTTATTTTATTTTTGGAGCCCATGCTTGGGGACAGGCCGCTTGGAGGAGAAAGGAACATGAGCATTCTCCTTATGCCTCCCAAGGGCTTGGGTGTCCACATATGAGCCTCAAAAAATTCCATCACAATACACACAAAAATTTTATTCCTCCCCATGGAGGAGAAAGGAACATGAGCATTCTCCTTATGCCTCCCAAGGGCTTGGGTGTCCACATATGAGCCTCAAAAAATTCCATCACAATACACACAAAAAATTTATTCCTCCCTCCAAGAAGATACAACACTCTTATGCCTCCCTCAAGGAATCAACCCACTCTTGTGCCTCCCTCAAGATATTAACAAGATAAATACAAAACATATTTATCAACAAGGTGGACATCCAAACCCAACTCCCTCCTAAAATCCCAAAACATTTCTTTTATGCCTCCCTCAAGTTTTACCCCCATTCCCATTTCTCCTACAACCTAAGAAACAAGTCTATTTCCAACAAGCATAACCAATGTAACAATCAACATCTACACATAAGAGCACAACAAAATAGCAAGGTAAGAACAAAGGTGGAGATCTACCTCACAAATCAAGAGTATCAATACACAACAAGCTCCAAGCCTTCCAAAATCCTAAGCAACGACCATCCACTCCAAGCTCCATTCTCAACCAAGCTCTCCAAAATTACAAGCATTCCCAAAAATAATGAGTAAGTAACCCCCAAAAAAATAATTAAACATGCTTATAAAGGAAAAAGGGAAGAGAAGGGTGAGGTGGCTCCATGTAGGATACCACATCACTCATCCTCAAATCCACATCATAAGTCAAACCTCAACCCAAAGGCATAATAAATGGGTGGTTGATAAATATGACAACCCTCTTACACACACCACTTTAACCCATACCCCTTTTAGGAAAAAAAATTAAACACATGTAAGAAACTACAATAAAAAATTACATTTTACTTTCCTAAAACACATAATGGGGTCTATGTTTGACCCACCAACCCATAGGTAGGGTTGGTATAAGAAATTAATAGTTGTGAGACAAGCTTAGCTTATCCCACAAGCTTCCAAAATTGGCCCTTAAGGCCAAATCTGAATTTCCAAGGTAAGGTAGAGTGTACAATACTCAAGTTACTTACACTCAACTTAAAAACACAAAAACCAAAGAAACATCTAATCTAATAAATGAATTATTTTATCCCATCCATAATTAGCTTAATAATATCATTAGTTCACTTAATTAACTCACATAAACCAATTAATGATAAAAGGTAATTACTTCACAAACACATACACCAAAATTAAATAAAAGAAAGGAAAAAAACTACGCACAAACCCCTTAGTCACAATTGGGGTCATCTCCCCCATGGGATCCCCCTAACAACAAATAACAAGACAACAACCTTACACAAGTTGCCATGGTGACCAGTTGCCAATACTTCACATTCCTTCGTTGTTGGTCTCCTATCCCCCGTAGTTATTTTTGTGATATAATTACCTGCAAAAATTATACAATACCCCTATGGCCTCATGGCCATATTAACGATGTTGAACTAATAAAATAATTATATCTACATATCAATTTCAACATCAAATATCATAACTACTATTGATAAGACCTAGTAATTCAACAATTACTCTGATTTTCGACATGTTTTATTTTACTCAGACATCAGTTTGCAACTAAGATCATAAACCATATGAATCATCTAATTTAAGCAATAATTTCACTCATTCACAATTTCACCAATTCTCCAATATCAAATAAGTCACAAAATAACTTTGAACAACATAATAAAAGTCAATATGACAATAATTCGAAATATCAACATATATCTAAACTGACAACACATCATTTTCTTCCGTATGGTATTCCAAAAAAATGTTTTTGTGGTTCAAAATTGTGGCATTGAAAGAATAGCTAATCCACATTTTTTTTATAATATTGTAGTTTTTCCATAATTCATTATACTGTGGATGGTACACATTTTATAAAATGTATAGCTAACCTACATTTTTTACATTGTAAATTGTCCACATTTCATGATGTTTCATTTCTACAATTTTTATTTTTATAAATATTTCACAATTTTCACGAAATTGTAGTTTTTCTATAGTTATATTTGTGGAAATTTCATCATTTTTCCTACAATTATACTTACCACACAAAACTTGTAGGTGGAAGCTACAATTTGATTGCCACAATAATTAATTGTGAAATTACCTTTTAAAAAAAAAGTAGAAAGGTTACTATAGACAACCAATTTCACATTTATTTAAATAATTCTTTATGTTGTTTTTCTACATTTAGAACACACAATTATATAATTTTATGTGAATTGCCTACAATTAAAACACACAAATATAATATTTAACTAATTTTTAATGTGGATAATCTCAATTTCACATTCCTTCAAATAATTATATGTGGTTGTCTAAATTTACAACATACAATATTAAATTTGTAATTAATCTTTCATTCAAATATACTTAACTATACAAGTCACACGTTATTATTAATATAAAATTACATTGACATTGCATTAGATATAATTGAAATTAGATTTACTTGTATGTCAATGAAGATAAATGTTTTTGGTATATATATATATAAATATATAGAAACTGAAAAATATATATTAAAGAAAAATGTTAATTTTCCAGAAATAACTATAACAATCTCTATTCTTCCACTAGGTAGAATATTTCTCTTTGCCTAATCTCTTCCTACTAATGGTTGTGTTAAATTTCACGGATTTTGTGCCTTGTTTAGAGGAAGACTTCACAAATTCACCACACTTTCCAAGTGGAAGGGCATATGTCAAACTGTTACCGGATTCAATTCTTCCAACTGTTACAATAACTGGAGCAAAAACATTCGTCAATATTAGAAGATACCCTTATCTCACTCCACATGACACAAAGGGCCATCATACTCAGAATATTTTCACCACGGTTGGTAATGATGGTTGCAATGCTAGCTTCATAACAATATCATTGGAATTATTCAACTTCCCCGTTGTTGTCATTTAATACCTACAAGTGTGGTGTGTGCATGGTGTGAAGGCAGTACATGGGCTCTACATGCAATCCCTCCCATCTTCTATAAGTCCCCAAATTGTGCATTAGTGAGATCCACAACAAATCCATGTAAAAATTCACCTGAAATGTCACGTATTTTATTATAGATAATGTTGTTACTCATGATTTTTAACAATTCATCTACAATATGGACTATATATGTTTGAAGAGATATTACAATTCAAAAAACTTAAAAAAAGCTAAAAAAAAGAGTTCACAAATCCATTGATACCCTGATATCTTCTTCATGGTCTCTAGAATAAACCAAAGCAAGAAATGCCTGTACAGAAAAAAGAAGATAATCTATATACAAGATGACCGTAAATATTAAACAACAATTCATCTTACCAGTGAATTAAAACATTATTAACTGTAATGTAAAATGTTGGAAATGAGTATTATGCGTAGTTGGCTAATAATCAATCCATGTGGTGCCAGCTGAGTATGGCATAGTAGCATAACACACAACTGACTATCATTGAGCACAAGTCCTCCTCAAAACCTTTTGTCTTCTAGCCATAAGCATTGAGAAGAAAGGAGTCGCCACCACTATGCCATTGAGAATAAATCAAAGTAGAAATTCTATACAACCTCATTTCACCCTTCAGAATTCAATCTTGTCATGCACGAACCCACATGGAATCCGACCATTTATGCCATATTTAAATGAAATCCAAGAGATAAACCTACAGAATCTCAAAGGTAGATGTAGGTAGGAAGAGTTTGAAAGGTATCACAGTAAGACATCACGATCACAACATAAGCCTGTTAGCTGAAAATAAATTTGGGAAAAAGTATGAAAATTACTTAGTAACATGCATTACTATTTTTACATGGGACAAAAACTGCATTTGTACACATTTCACCCCTTAACTGAAGATACGACACTTGAACTGAAATATGAATCATACATGAGATGCCCTTTGATTTGTAATCTCTGGGTTATGATCATTATAAATAATTGTGGTAAAATAGTTCACTTATGGTGATTACCATAAACTACGGGAAGAGTTGTTTTACTTAAATTTCTGCATAAATTATGTTAAAACTAGTAGTTGAAAGTAAATTCCGTAAATTATGGTATACTTATAGTTGAATGTAAACACGTGGCATATTAAATTAAAGCTAAATTGACAGCTATGCATATCAATAACAAATTGAATATTTATTCGATAAATATGAAATGTAATATAAATAGAAAAAGAATTAAATATATAGTAGCTGCATGTTAAAAGAAAAAAACAAAATCTACTAGATTCAAAACTTTAGTTTATATTATTTATTACTATTTTAAAGTATAAAATATTGTTAAATATTAATTCCTTCACATAAACATTTTAACATTATTTTTTTAATATTAAATTATTTCAATGTTAATTTTTTAAATATAATTATTTATTAAATATAATTAAATTGAGACTGATATTTGGTTTGTATACATAATAGTTATAGTCATACATTTATTTTTAACTGTAACCAAATATTATTTGAAACAATTTACAAGTAGATAATTATACTACTTAATATTTATAATATATAATTATAATTTTCAAAAAAATTGTAGTTTTTCTAAGTAATATATATTATAGATATAATTTTTATTTAAACTTTTATATGTATAATAAAATTTTAGAATATAGCTTAAAATTTGAATGAGGAGTTCACTATTGATATGCTACAAAACACACATTTTTTTACGACTTGTGAAAATATTTTAAAATAATTGTGATAAAAAGGAGCAACTGATGATAGAATAAACATGAATTTTGTATGGTTGGATTTTTATAGTATGTTATTTTTTATTTAATACAAGCTTTGCTAAAATATATAGAAGTTATAAAATTTTGATAATATGTCATTTTAATATAGAATTTCAAAATTGATGTTATTTAATATTAATTTTTTAAAAATATTTTGAAAGTGTTATTATAGTGGGTGATTATATGAAATTCCACAATTTTTGATTTATAAAAATTGTGGACTTTCTATTACGAAAGGTTGGATATGTGAGTTTTCTACAAATTATTATCATTATATTTTAATTGTGGAACATCTACAATACATGACAATGAATAATTAAATTTTCATAGAGATGCCACATATATGCTACAATTCTCTTATATTGTGGAAATTTTGTAGAATTATTGTGGCAAAAAAGGTTTATTTGTAGTGACTCCAATTTTCAACATTTTTTATTTTACTCATATATCAGTTTGCAACTAAGATCATAAACCAACTGAATCATATAATTTAAGAAATACTTTCACTCATTCACAATTTCACCAATTCTCCAATAACAAAGAAGTCACAAAATAACTTTGAACAACACAATAAGAGTCAATACGACAATAATTTGAAATATCAACATATATCTAAACCTACAACACGTCATTATCTTTTGTACTGAATGTCCATCAAAAGTTAATCAGTTTGGTTATAGTAATATCTATCCTTCAATTTCCATATCACAATGTGTTAATGTCATTTGTCTACTAATATTTATAGGTACAATGTGCAATGATGTCTATGTGTTCAGTCAAAGTGTTAGATTAAATATAACAAACAATATCAAAGAGTAATGATATAAAAATCAATTTATAATAAGGAAAATTTTCTAGCTAATTGTCTTACCCTTAAATTCCCGTCAGTGCCCACAGTATGATATACAGTGAAAATAATAATAATAACCAAAACAAAATAGCAATCCTAATGTCCACACATTTTATTTGCATGTTAACTAGAATACATTAGCCATGTTTTATATTATAATCAATTTGAAATTGGTAACATGGTTCATTTAGTGTCAAAGAGGAGTGGGAATTTCATCCCCCTCCTCTTAGATTTGACTTCCTCCCATAAGTCACAGAGAGAGAGGTGGGAAACAATGCATAATAAATAGGATCATACCCTTTGTGGAATTTCTTTGCTTCATAAAAAAGTGTGGGTCTATAGAACCCAAGTTTGGATCAATGCAATTCAACAACAAGAAGGGAGATTGAACGGGATGCATTCTAAACTTTCTTCAAGTAAGGTCACAACTGTTTAATTCTAAAGAGTAACTCTACGTGATCAACCAAGCTACAACACAGCACATCAAACAAGAAAAGGTCATATGAGTCTCAAGAATAACCAAAAAGTAAAATAATGATAGGGAAAATTTCATGAAATCGATATAACCACTTAGTATCCCATGGATACAACATACTGCAATAACAAAAGTTACTAGGCCTTCCATTATGGTTAAGTTACACTTTAAAAGTTTTTTCTTAGGATAAGGCTAGATAAAAACAATCATGACCATCAATTTATACGAGAAAACAAGTCTACTCAAAGGTCTAACAATTTGAGATCATCCAAGATGAGGTTTAACAACAAGGAATGACACTTAAGTTAGCCAACACATTTACGATCAAGAAAACTATTCATGGGAAGCACTTCTATAACCTAAGAGGGCACAATTACATTTTCATGGAAATACTAAGGAAAAGCATGGCCATAATGTTTTCTATAACTTGATTTTACATTCAAGATCAAACACACAACAATAAGCTGATTTAGAAATGTCAAACATTTAGAAAAAAGAAAATTTCCACTAGAACTAACATATCAATACAAGAAGCACCATTCACTATAACACAATGGGATTTATTTATCTCAAATCCTGATCAAGCTCAAAATAACCATAAAGAGAGCACAAGCATAAATCGTAACACCAAAGACCACTCAAGGGAGCTAGAGAGAAGAAAAAGTAACTAGAGGGTTCTAACTACAATCCAGAAGGGTATCGTACCAAAAGCGAGTAACAGATTATGGAAACAAATTGCACTATCCTTCCTAATGACAAAAGGGGCAACAACAACAAGGTGTCTCAAGAAAATAAGAAGAAAAGAGGACTTCCCAAAGTTATTTCCTATCCTTAACATATGTTTCCTTAAAATTACAATAACTTAGGTCACCAAGGACAAAATCAACACACAAGGAGGATGCTTTTCTTAAAAACAAGATGTAAGCCCCAATCCTTAAGGCCACAACTCACACTCATTGAGTTACGAGGCAACAAGGGTACAATGAACCAATCTCCTACAAGAGAAGACACATACGTCTATGATCAGGGAAGTACTACACAATCATAACACACCACTAAAAATAAGGTGTTTCACAATTTCAGGTGGGCAGAAGAACTAAAGGTTCAACTATACAATGCACTTAATAGACATAAATCTTACTCATTTTATAAATAAACTATTAATTCAAAAGTTATAGTTTTTCTTGCTAAGCAATCTTCTCACAAAGCTTCCTTTTTATCATGGCATCACATATTTGCATCATTAAGGAACATCACTAATGTTGGCATAATGTCTCATCATTCTGTATAAGCGGAAGAATTGTTTATTTTAATTCTAGGGAAGGTAAATGGACAAAGTCCCCTTTCTATTTTCACATAGTTTTATTCCTTCTATTATTCTACCAAGATTATATCAAGAAACCATTTCCCTTTTTCTAGTGTTCCATTTTATTTGTTAAGTCTCCAAATACAAGCTCCTCAATTAGAGTTTTATTATCCTCAATTTAATCACTTTATCAAATTGATCTCAATGAGAAGGAAGAGTCAACATATCACATTATTTCCTTTATGGAAATAAGAGAAAAAGCAACATAATAACTACATTAATTTTGTAAGAACTAGGAAACAATCCACCAACATGAGTCACACCAAAGTTTTAAGAGTTTTACCAAATAATTACATGCATCACTAAACACTCCAAGTGGGTATTAACAAGCCTCAAAAGAATTTTCGAAGAAAAGAACCATTAAAGAGGCATATTTACTTTTACGATTCTAAGAGGTTTAACAATGTTTGTTGTTTAGACTTGAAATTTGTTCACATAATAAGACAAGGGAAGTTTCCAATCAACATTTGTACTTCCACAAGCTATCACCAACCCAACAACAAGATTACAAGGAAAAATTTTACTCCAAAGACACCACATCTCCCATAAGAAGATATCAAATGTAAGAGGACCATTAACTAACCAACTCAAACATGGACTTTACGACCAAGAGTTGTAGTTTTAAAAGATGAAGCACAATATATGTACCATTGAGATTAAAATATTAAGATATACCAAACTAACATCTCTAAGAGCAAGGTCCAGAAGACCCAAAATCATCCATAAGTGTCTCCATGTACATCAAAGATTAGTAGGCCATAAAGTGTTATTCATAACAATATAAAAAGTTAAGGCAAGGACAGACTTATTTATAGGTCAACGAGAGAAAAAAAAGCACACTTAATTAAACACATTTCCCGAATTGGATTATGTCTAATCATAATTACCAAGATACATACAATCCACAAGTCAAAACCTTTCATAAAGAAGTAAGGAAACCATGATACAAATTAGAATGCTATTGATGGAACGACACTACCAAACAAACACTCATCCACTAAAATCTATAGTCAACTAAGAGCCAAAATGATCCTAACACAATCCATAAGCGCATAATCAAACACCTTTATTCTGACAAGGATCAAGCTCTTACCCAATTACAAAAGAATCGCCACAACTGCTAACAAAATGCCAACTAGACTGCACTATACAACAAACTCTCTTTCTAGAAAGATTGAGCAACAAAATAGTCACTTTTTGGTATCCAAATACATTCTCCTTTTCAAGTTGAGCAGC
This sequence comes from Taxus chinensis, assembly GCA_019776745.2. Classification (NCBI taxonomy): domain Eukaryota; kingdom Viridiplantae; phylum Streptophyta; class Pinopsida; order Cupressales; family Taxaceae; genus Taxus; species Taxus chinensis. Next base: position 260,247,819 of record CM034146.1, on the reverse strand, counting down.
ATCACAGATTTGGCATGGAGCCTAGATACAGATAGATCATTATGTATGTCATTTTTTAGCTGGGGATGAGATCTAACTGGCCCTTTTTCATTCATATTGTGGATAGATGACTAACACCTATTAAGAGGATTGGACGTATCCTCACTACTTTAGGTCGTGCCTTTCGACCAGGGTGAGAGGACCCACAGTGTAACCTTTGTTTGATGAAGGAGATAGAACTTGAGTTTTCACTTCTAAAAGATGGAGATACTTCCAAAACAAGGCTAAGGTTACTAAAGCCATTATGAGATCTTGATTGTTGTACATATTTTAGTAAATAGATTTTGTTCCTTTGTGGATATACATGGCAAAACAGGGGTAGTTCAAGGTGGATTCATGGTTTTTGAATAATTTTGGTGAGAGATTAAGTAGGATAAAATTTATTATACCATATCTCTGAGAGACTTCACAATAATTGGAAAGCTAAATGACAGAAAGCTTCAAAATAGCTAAATATTCCTTCAAGCAGTAGTTGTGCATCAATGGAGGCTCAGATTTATATGTTTTCACACAATCGTTGAGAATCTAACAAGAAGGCTCTAGTTAGAAGACTCAATTAAAAACCAAAGTATCTGATTAATCATGCTTAAGGTACGCCCAAAGACTTGCAAACAATATTTATCAACAAATGACAGCGAAGTGATTATTAATTTTTTTATCTCATCATAGGCTGAAGGCTCTTCTTGAAATGAAATTGTAAATGCCTCTAAACTGTCATAGGGATGAGATCTTGTGTGACTCAGAGGGACTTTGACACAAGATTGCAATAGGAATAAGAAAAACTACTTGCAGACATATTGAAACAAAGAAGACACAAATTACTCCAAGATTGACACAACTTAACTCAAAATTGATTAGATTCATGAGCAGGGGAAAGATTCCATAGAAATATTAAAGCTTACCAATGGCTATACATCTGGAACCAACTTGACATGATAGAAAAGATAACACAGAAGAAATTAACAAGGTATCTCGGATTGGTCTCTTAGGAAGATGGGCTCTCTCAAATTTTCTCTTAAGAATTCAACCCCTGACCCTTTGCAAAAGTATTCTCATTAAATTTATACATTTCATTCACTCACTCATCCCAAATGTCCCCCCAAAAAATAAGAATATTTGAGGTACCTTTGCTTGTTACCAATTTTCCTCTGAAAGTGATGTTTACCAAATTCACATCCGAAAGCTTCCAGGTGGACCAATTATGAACTAATCACATTTCTCAGAACCTTGACTAATCACTAGGATGTCATGCCATAACCTTTTTGACAATCCTTTTAATTATTCTCATTCTTTCATGCGAGAAATCCCTATTTAAATCATTCTCCGGAGGCTCTGTACAGCTGGGTCTGATAGGTAATCCTTTTCACTCTTGAGGCAACACCTTTTTCATCTTTTGTGCCTGCAACCTTCATCATTCCATCTTTTTCCCTCTCTTTCCTCTACAACTTTTTCCTGTATCCATCTTCTTTAGTAATTCACGTTTTTGCAAGTGCCCAAGCACTTCCAATTTCAAAATATCGACATTAACAATCCTTGGACTCAAAAATTAAGTTCTAAATCCATTTAGTGGTACTTTGCAGATAAAAATGACAAGGAATTTCGTCAAAAAATGATGAAGAACAGTGCATATTCACATCTCTAGGAGTATTGGAGAAAAATGAAAGAAAAATAGGTGAAATGTATAGAAACCGTTGATTCTCCTCCTTCTATACTTCATATTATAGCCATCCACATGTTTCCTTGGCACAACTGCAAAGGAGAAGCACATGGGTAGGTTTCCAAACAAGTGCGGGCCTTCCATGTGCCCTGGGCCGAAGGAAAATGCCTTTTAGCCTTTGAAAAGTCTTAATATAAAGGGAGCCAGTGAAAGCCTCCACGTGTCTCCATGGTGCAACTTTGTGATAGTCCCCAAAAGTGGAGACCCTAAACAAGCATAGGCTCACCATGTATCTCAGCCTGACAGGGTTATTTAAAATTTTTTAGGGATTAGCAGAAGGCGCCATGTGTCTAGGGTCTGAGATAGTTTTCCTTGGCCATTGAAAAGTCCAAGCAAGGGTAGAGTGAGTGGAAGCCTCCAAGTGTCCTCCTAGCACTTCATCAAAATAAAATTTAGGGGTTGGTCCCCAAATAGGCGTGGTCCTTCCATGTGTCCCAGGCCATAGAAAATTTTATTGAAAAGTTTAAATATAGAGCAGAGCCAGCAGAATCCTCCACATGTCCATGTTTTGCCAAAGCTACACTGGCTGCATGAATTTTTTTTTTCTAAGTCTGGGCAAGGCAGTGGAAACCTCCATGTGTCTCCTTGGTGTAACTCCAAGGTCTGCCGGCCCTCCATGTGGACAAGTTTTGAGTTGAAGTTGGCCTTAGAGTTTCAAAGTGCCTTGCCAAGCTGCATCCAACTAGAAAGTGCCACATTTCCATAGATGTTGAGATAAAAATGACAAGGAAAACAAAACATGACTATGGAAAATGGAAGGAATGGAAAAAATTTGAGTTTTCACCCAAGTTACAGATATTTCTCATGGACAGAGGAACAAAAAACAAACTCTTGATTTAATTTTATCCTCAACCAAAGGAAGGGACTGGTCATGGCAACCAAATGGAGGATAGCGTTTTCATGCATCAATATAGGGAGATAGAAAAGATGATAGAACCCACAAATTGAAGAATTTCAAGGACAAACAGGGTAAGATCAAATTGAGCACCAACATTGGCTCCGAATCGGGCATGGGAACTCCCTGTGAGTGCCACAAGAACAAATAGCAGAACAAGTGCCAAAAATAATCCATTGGGCAATGGATTCAAAGAATAAGCTTGTAGAGTAGAACAATAATAACCCAATCCCCCAAGGACAAACCAAGGACCCAACAAAATAGCCGCAAAGGACCAGGACAAACAATTACAGAAAAACATGAAAGCAGAAAGAACCAAAATACTATACACTGTACAATGGAGTATATCTTGATTTTGAGAAATCAATAAAGGAAATGTTTCAAATGAATAAATTCAGAACTGAAATTAAGTTTGCAATTTACTCAAAATTTCACTGTTTGATCAAGGCCCAAAAAGTCACTGTTTTAGATTTAATTGATTTTTCCAATTTTATCAATTATGATTATAGTTACATCTATATTCAAATTTGGAATGTAACTTACTATAAATAATCAGAAACTAAAAATAAAAATTAGAACACAACACCAGATTGTTTACGGGGTTCAGAATTCCTACGTCCCCGGGTTCATGATGAACCGATCCATTAATAATGTTAAAAAATGTAAATATAATAAAATTTACATTAACCAATAATGAATCAAAAACTTGTAAAACTATGTTTCAGAACTTCGATGGATGTTAATGGATCTCAGCCTGTGTCCTTCACCTTCCTGATCCACTTGCACCAATGTCTCCCTTTGGTTCTATGCCTTCGTGTGACTTTAACAGAAAATAAATCTATCACAAAAGCTCTAAATTGGATAAATTATCACATTATTGTGATCATCTTGACATTCTGAGAAATGTTTATATATAGCCCGTGATCTGCCCTAAAATTGTGCTTTTTCAAAACTGCCTCATTATTCCCTTGACATAGATTGACACTTGTTTATTACAAATACAAGTGAGCTATTTTTATACCACTTACAAGAGGGTGGCGGGTTGGTAAGGCTGATTTTTTTTAGATGAGGTGCTAGGTTCAAATCCCCCTTCCATAGGTTTAGGCACCCAATTTAGCCATTGATCCCACATTTGGTGGGAAAGGGATAAGATAAGCCTTTCAATAGCCTTTTGTCCATAAAATCCTCTTTATCCCATGGGTTTAGGCTTATTCTCGTGGAATGGATTAAATAAAATATAATTTTTTTTTTCAGATCTAAAACCACTAAAAACCTACCAAGTGTCACTCCCATAATATGTCATTTGTCCACGTCAGAGTGTGCCACATCATCATTTGACCACAACTTTGACTATGCATATCTTTCGCATACGAACTCAGATTTGGTCCGTTCAAAATGCATCAGAAAGCTTATGATGAGATCTATACCATGGAATTGATTTTGTAAAAAAAATTATAGGACCATCAATTTTTCCTTATCACCAATTGCCACGTGTCACCTTGCCATTGGTCCACTTGTTGACATGTTGACCAAAGCTGACTTCCCTATTGACTGAACTTTGACTTGACATAACTTGAGCTCAAAGTATCTGTTTTTCACGTTTTTACAGTCATCAAAAATTTCTTTGAAGGCTATACTACAATGGTATGGTCTAGGGAAGTTTAGGGAAGTTTTGATGATAAAAATATCCCCTGATCACTCCTCCCTACTGAGAAGGCTTTTTGTTCACAAAAAGATGTTTATCAACCCTCAAATAATGCTATCTCTTCATGCATTGGACAAACACATACAAGAACCCAAAATAGCATTATAGGTTAAAATAAATGTAAATAGTTGATTAGATAATTACATAACCGATCAGATAATAACACCTAATTAAGCTAGTGTTCAACTGAAACACTGCAACCCTGTCAACTCTACACACAACTATGAACTGTCATACCCCACTGTAATGCCATCACAAATAATTGACTAGATAATAACACCCATTCTAATATAGAAAGCTAGTGTTCAATGGCCATTTTGTGATATAGCCAATTACCAAAAAGTACAATTCCATAACACAGATTAGTATACTAGACATCTAAACTACCCACAATTAGACTAGTACCCACTGTCCATCTGAAACTGTAACAACTGTGAGTATTCACTATCCAAAATAAAATATACTATCAACAACTAGATCCAATTGAATCTACCAAAACATTGTATCACTATCACAAACAATAAGTCAGATAATAACACCCATCTATAACGAAAACTAGTGTTCAACTGACACTTTGTGATTATGCTGATTACAACTGCAAATATTCACTATCTAGAATAATTAAACCATCAACGCCCAAAATGGCTATAGTCAAAATATGAATCAACGTGAATATGCAAATATTCTATCCATGCACTGAACTGTAAAGGGATATATTATAAACTATATGCTACCCAAATTGGTGAACTTCTATAATCTATAAAATGATCACTTGGTACCTTTGCAAACTAGTTTATTAGTGTAATAAATTTACACCCTAATTACAACCACATCTGATAGTTACAAAAATAAATTTTTCACAAAATAAGGGTCTTATAAATTAGTGCAAATAACACATGTGGATACAAGAAGTTTGTATATTTATTACAATATCAAATAGGTTCCTGAATGGATCTTATAAGAATCCATTATATTTACACAAATGACAACACTATAAAACTGCAAGTTTCAAAATAGAAATTCTGATGATGCCCATATCCCTACATACTGTTTTTAGAAATAGAATAACCAACCAAAATGTGAGAAGATGAATATGAGTATGATGAACATATCACTCAAATATTCTCTTTGGCTACTTCTAAATTATTTCAAAGCTGAATATAAACATAGGATCAAATCCCTAAAATATAGCTTTGAAAAATGTTTGCATACTATCACCAGTTACTGCAATGCAAACATAAAGTTGAGGAATGTTTTTCCCATCCAATTACTTGGATTTCTCCATTTAGGTGGTTTTACTTCCTCAGTACTAGAGTGAGCATTTACATGAGTTAGATCAACAAAAATTGGTTTGACATTATTTTCCTTTTTTAACAACATTTCAAGGTTGCACTGAAGGAACATACCAACACATCTTAACATCATGACCATTCCTTTTACAATGGGAGCAAAATTTAGCTTCCTTATTTTTAGGAGTCTTACCCATTTTTCCATTCCATGAAATCTGTCTAGGAGAATGATTCCCTTGTTTAGGTGAGGTAACCTTTTTTCCATTTCTCACCTTATTAGAGTGAGATTGGTCTTTTACACCTGCCTTATCATTCACAAAAGGCATTAAATTCTTTATCATAATTTTTCTCTTCCAACAATATGCTGTAGAATGATTATTACCTTTACAAAACGTGCAAGGAAAACCCTACTTTTGTCTATCGAAGCTATATTGTTAAGATTGAAAGAGAGTTTTAGAAGTCTTAGTATTTAATTTCCCCTTACTTCTATTTTTAGTGTAAGCGGGAGGTGGTGGAATTTCATTACCTCACTTATCTACTTTCTTACACCTTTCATTGTTCCTCCTGATGGAAGAATCTTGTAATTCTCGAGGCGTAGATCCTTGGCTATTGGAAGCTTTTCTTCATTCAGCTACTTTGAAAATTTCTCCAATTTCCATTTGCCCACTATAATAACCCAAACCTTCAAACTGAGGCTAATCCTCTACCTGTATTAGGTTAGCATCACCTTGTCCATTTTTACTGAGGCCCTTTTCGTTAAATCCCATTTTAACTATTAGTTTAGATCCAATTCCCTTAGTTTGTTTTTAAAACTGACCCAAAGGAATATCTAAAACTGAATGAGAGGAAGAATTAAAATGTGAACAACTTACAATGCATTCTGTCATAGTACCTGCATCTGATTTGGAAGGCATTTCCTTCTTGTGTTCACCTTGTTGCATCTTTTCTAAGAGGACATCCTTGGTCTGTATTTCTTCCTACAACTCTTTAACAAATCCCATTAACTTCTTGCTTTATGCAAGAATCTCATTGACATACTCCTCTTTCTTGGTTATAGAGGATTGTGGCTCAGATTTTAACCGCACTCTTTCCTCTTCCAAGGAATAAAAATTAGCTCTCAGGAAAGATTTTTCTTCCTCGAGTTGACGGTTAATGGATTCAAGCTCATCCAGTTGCTCCTGTTTGGATGACTTGCCTATGATTCCCTATTCTTGCAAACACAACCTATACTTCCAAAAATGCACATTGAAAAAGAGGATTAACAAGCCCCCAAAATTTTTGCACACTGAAATCTGAAATCAATATTGAAACTAAAGCCAAATTTTTAAACACAATTAGAATCTAATCGGACAATCTAATTGCTCTGATACCAAACTTGATCCGAAAATGGGTGTTTTGTTTTTTTAGTTTTAAACGATTTCAAGGATCTTAAAGTTTAATCAAATTAAAAGGATTGTATACTTCCAAAAACTGATGAAAATATGATTTATGGACTGAATTCTGAACTAAAATTAAGTTTACAATTTACTTAAAATTTAACGTTTGATCAAAGCCCAAAAAGTCATTGTTTCAGATTTAATTGATTTTTTCAATTTTATTAGTTCTGATTATAGTTACATCCATATTCAAATTCAGAATGTAAATTACTACAAATAGTTAGAAATTGAAAATAAAAATTAGAACACAACACTAGATTGTTTACGGGGTTTGGAATTCCTACGTCCCCAGGTTTGTGATGAACCGATTCATTAATAATGTTAAAAAATGTAATTAAAATAATATTTACATTAACCAATAATGAATCAAAAACCTAAAAAATTGTGTTTCATCATACCTTCGAAGGATGTTAATGGAGCTCAACCTCTGTCCTTCACATTCCTAATCCACTTGCACTAGTGTCTCCCTTTGGTTCTATGCCTTCGTGTGACTTTAACAGAAAATAACTCTGTCACAAAAGCTCCAAATCAGATAAATTATCATATTATTACAATCATCTTGAAATTATGAGAAACTTTTGTATATAACACGAGATCTGGAAGTGAGCAGAAGTGCCCCAAAATTGTACTTTTCTAGAACTACCTCCTTATTCCGTTGACACAGACATGGCACTTGTTTATTACAAATATAAGTGAGCTATTTTTATACCACTTACAAGATGGTGGTGGATCGGTAAGGCCCTATTTTTTTAGATGAGGTTATGGGTTAAAATCCCCCTTCCATAGGTTTAGGCGCCCAATTTAGCCATTGACCCCACATTTGGTGGGAAATGGATAGGATAAGCCTTTCAAAAGCCTTTTGTCCACAAAATCCTCTTTATCCCATGGGATTAAGCTTATTCTTGTGGAATGGATTAAGTAAAATATTATTATTATTATTTTAATTCTAAAACCACTAAAATAATGCCATCAGAGTGTGTCATGTCAACATTTGACCATGACTTTGACTATGCATATCTTTCGCATACGAACTCAGATTTGGTCCGTTCAAAATGCGTCCGAAAGAGGACAATGAGCTCTATACCATGGAAATGATTTTTTCAGAAAAATAAAATAACATCAATTTTTTCTTATTGCCAATTACCACATGTCACCTTGCCATTGGTCCACTTGTTGTCCTGTTGACCAAAGTTGACTTCCCTATTGACTGAACTTTGACCGGACATAACTTGAGCTCAGGGTGTCCATTTTTCACATTCTCATAGTCGTAAAAAATCTCTCTAACGGCTCTACTACATTGGAATGGTCTAGGGAAGTTTAGGGAACTTTTGACACTAAAAAATATCCCCTGATCAAAAGTGGATAATAATTCAAAACCAATTACCAACTGTAGCATATTCTCCATGTTTGGAAGAGGGTAATTATCTTTCAATGATGTTTTATTAAAGTTCCTAAAGTCTATAAATAACCTTATATCACCATTCTTATTTCTAACAGATACTAAGAATACAACCCAAGATGAGTACCTTGTGCGCTGAATGATTCCTCCATCCCTCAACTTATTCAATTCTTCTTGCATCTTCAAAGAAAGGAGTGGATTGATCGACCTCTATTTTTTCCTGAAAGGCTTGGCATTAGATTCAAGAGGAATTTCATGTTGGAAAAAATCTTCCCTGTATGCCTTCAACTCAGAGTAAGACCAAGCTAGGCATTCTTGATATTTCTTCAACAATTGAACATAGGACTGCTTCTCTTCCTTGCTCAGATTGCTTCCTAACAGGATTTTACATGGTTTTTCCTTTGTGCCCAGGTCATGCTCTTCCACATCTCTTGAAACTGACATACTTCTGTTAATAATGCAATCAACATTATCAAAGTTTGATTCAAGTGCCACCAAACCTCTAGGAATCATGTTTGTCTTCAGCTGGATGATGTCTTTGCCAAATAAAGTTTCCTTTCCTTCAACAACACACACCATTGGTTCCCAATATATATTTTGGTCAGGAAACTCACCTTGGTTCTACAGAAACTATTTCACCTGGGCATCATCATCAAAAACTTGCCAATTTTTAACGTTGTTCAGGGACAGATGGCCCTGTTAGTATTTCAACATCATACTCACAAAATGGAGATACTGTACAATTTCTAAATCTGGATCCTAGACACTGCTAACTTGTCTGTAATAACATTAAAATTTCTATCATGGTGCACAATATTAAATGAGTCAAACATTTCAATCAAATCCTAGACTACATGCTTTTATTGTTTCATTCTCTAATTTTTAGTAGCATACAATTTTCTAATCTACTTGACAATCAGTTCTGAATCTCCTTTGACAATGATATCCTTTACACCATATTTCCATGCAATTATCAAACCCAATAACAGTGCTTCATATTCAGTAATGTTATTAGTGTATTCAAAGTTGAGTTTGAAAGAAAAAACAAACTCTTCCTGGCCTGGAGAAATCAGAACAATACCAACACCATTTCCAAACTTGGAACAAGCTCCATCGAATAACAAGGTCAAAGGAAAACCTACTTGTTCAAGACATTTACATTGATCAATCTTGTGCTCTTTGCCATCAGTAAATCCAAAAAATTTATCAGCATCTACTTCGGCATACAACACTTCATAAGAAGCATTATTGGGATCTTCAATGAGGTGCAACATCTTCTTATCTCCATACATACTTTACAAGGCTGCCTTCAATTGGAATGGTGACAAAAGACATATCCATCTGAACACTTCCACCAACACTTACAACCCACTTTCTTGATAACAACATGCCCCATTTGGTAGGGCAATCAACAATAACAACATCAAGTTTCAAGTTCTTACCTGAATAAGCTACAAGTTGTACCACCAAACCTTTTACACATCCTACAACTGACACCTCTCTAGAATCCATTGTAGTACACTTGCCATAAGTTGTTGTCACTTTAATGTTCAATTCATTCATGACCTCTAGAGGCATAACATTGGATGATGCTCCGGAATCAAACATACAATTGTGCAACAATCTGTCCTTAATAATCAGCGTTGTAAAAAATGGATCAGATATTTAATTAACACTCAACCAAATATGTTCCCAAGTAAACTTTAGGTGGTTCACCTAGTTCCTCCAATACTAGTGGTTTTTTCTAGGTCTGTAATGGTAGGAGGAGTCTCAATACTGTTCACATTTTTTCCTTGGGTACTCCTATCTTCTTCCAATCCCAAATACTCAAAGGCCCTCTTCTTGTGCCTCGAGAATCCTAAGCAGTTCAACAATTGGGACATAGAAATCTTGATCTAACTCAAGACTTGGGAAATGTCATAAGGAATGTATTTGGGCAAAGCAACATTTGGAGAAAGATTGAAAAATTCATTGGATGACACAGGATTTTTCACATCTTGGGCATGGGTGGGAGCACCAGTTCTACTTGAGACAATAAAGCCTTTTCTAGATGCATCTTTCTTTAGAGTTTCTTTTGGGATATTGGTGAGACACTGGGGTTTTTGGTTTGGCTTGAGGCCCTGCCCCTTTGACAGCTTTACTTCTTGTGTTATACTCTTTTTCCTTAGGCAAGAACAACATTCATTAACATCTATCTATCCTCTTATGATGGGATTCCTCCATCATAATTCTTAATCATTAGAACTCTTAGGTACTCAAAATCATTATCAGGATGTTAAAAAGTTTCTACCATATCTATTTCTAAAGCATGAGAGAGAGGAAGAAGAGGTACCCCGGTGAATGCAATCCCAAAAACTTGTAGCAGTTCTTAAACTTATTACTTCAGTTGAAGTTTCTCATTATTGTGAACTTGTAGAGAAATCCACCATGCATGCATCATCATTAGTGTTATTCATCATCATCAGACTTCTTCAACTTGTTGATCTACTTCGCATGGTGGGTGGGGTAAATAAACATTTGTCGCACCAATCAATTTCATTTTCCTCTTCAACAATTCAACTCTGGCATTTAGAGGATCAGACACTACTATATTTTCCCTAGCTTGGGGTTGTCTAGCTCCCATGGTACCTTTACCTCTGTCATCAGATCTCTAATCATTTCTAGGATGATTTACAAATCTGTCTTGTCCTTGTTGCCTATGTTGACCTTAAGAACCTTGTCCAATTCCTTTCTCTGCCCTGGCTAGCTTGTAAGAGATTTCTTTGATATCTCCGACCAAAGTCTTTACAACTTCCTCAAGATCCACAGCCTTACTTGATTGAGGGTTCTTTGGGTTGATCAGTTTAACACCCTCCCTCTTAGGAGGTTTTCCAACTGCTTTAATGTTGTTCTCAATTTGTAAAGCCATGGTAACAGACCTGCCTCAAAGTTCCATGGTTCTTATCCCTCAAATAGTAAGCAACTTTCTTATCAAATGCATCTGAATACTTTATCAGACATGATTCATCACATGACCTCAATTAAACATGAATTCTTCTCAATGTTTTGTTAAATCTTGTATTGAAATCATGCACTGATTCATTAGGATTATTATTAATATTTTCAAACTCTGATAAAAGAAACCTAGGGTCTGTTTTATCACCATACTGCAGTCTAAAATCATTATTCATTTTTGTCCAAGAATCAATGGAATTATCTGGCAAATATTTATACCAGTCCCTTGCATCTTCTTCTAGAGTATGGATAAATAATTTAATGTACACATCCTCAAATTCTATTTCAAATTCCTCCATCGTATTGACAAAGAGCTTCAAGTGCTGATCACCAGTGATTGCATTATTTTCTTGAAACTTAGGCAATCTATTTCTTACATCTTGTGGCACAACATTTAGATATCCAACCATACCTCTAAAATTGATGGGACCAAAAGTATTAACAATAAAATGGAGGTCTGGGTGGAGGCTGAGTCATATTATTTTGAGGAGGTGACCTTGGAGGATATGTAAACTGATGAGGAGTGAGAAGTCTGTGTGGTATAGGGATGCAATTATCAAAATTACTGCCCTCTAAAGGCTCTGTTTCTTGGAAAACTCTATCATATTTGGAAAATACAGGAGCAGATTGAGAAGCAAAAATTTTCAAATACAAATGAAGGCCCCTCTCCAGATGGAGAATTCAATTCAACAAAGAGACTACCTAATTCATATTGACTTGAGGAAGTATTGCATTCTTCAATCACAGGCTGATTAGTTTCACCAATGGAGATCTCTTTTCTTGATGCTTGATCTCCAACAACCTTCAAAATTATTCTTCCTTCTGAAATTAGACTTTCCCAACTCTGGAAACAACCTTTTACTAGGGTCCTTGGTGAAGAAATATCTTCTTCCTTCCAGCTTTGCAGAGATTAATGACAAATCTTACTTGATATATGTTAAAACATTGGTATTTATTAAGAATGTAAACAACACAAAATTGCAACTAAGGATTTTCACCTTAGTTTGTGCAAATGCACTATAAAAGACCTATTAAATGTCTTTCAATACCAGATTCATGCAAAGCTTACAATATTTTCTCTTCTTCTACCCAAATTTTTCAATGATGGTACAAACTTTAGTACAATAAGTGTATACGCTGGAAATATTACACTCAAAACTTACAACTTTGAACAATTCTTACAAATCTGAACAAATAAAGATGTTTCAACAATGTATTAGCACACAACACATGTCAGAAGTATTACTAGGGTTGGTATGTACTGCATTTGTAAAATACTTCAAAGAGTCCCCGGAAACGGCGTCATTCTAGTGTTGGTATCCAAATTGATTCTCCCTTGGAAATCGAGAAGCATCACAGATTTAGCAAGACATTGAGAGACAAAAAAATCTTATTTTGAGTCATTTTGTAGCCAAGGAGAGGATTTTTCTGACTCTTTATCACTCGGGCATCGGAGAAATGGATAGCACCTTCATTAAGGATTTGATCTGTCCTCACTGCTTTAGGCCGTGCCTTTTGACCAGGGTGAGAGGACCCGTTTTGTAAACTCTACCGGTGAAGGAGAACAAAGATATCCTTCTTTGCACAAATCTGATGAAGGAGACCTTGGAAAAATACGATCAATGCACCACAATTTAACATCTCACAGAGTTTTCACTTCTAAAAAGATAGATGATACTTTCCTAACACAGGGCTAAGGTTATTAAATACATTAAGGAATCCTGATTACTCTCTGCATATTTTGATAAGTATAATTTATATCCTTTGTTGACACATAGGGAAAGCAGGGGCAGTTCAGGATGGAATTCATGGTTTTTTAGAATGATTTTGGTGGGAGATGAAGCAGGATAAATTTGATTATACCTAGACCTCTGAGAAACTTCACAACTATTGGAAAATTCAACCACGGAAAGCTTCAGGATAGTTAAGATGTTCCCTCAACCAGAAAGCATTCTTCAATGGAGGCCCAGATCAACACGATTTCACACAATCTCCAAGACTCTAACATGAAGGTTCAAATTGAAAGACTCAATTAAACATCAAAGACCCCTTAGTCAATCCTCATGCCCACGGTACACTCGAAGACTTACAGACAATATTTATCAACAAATGACAGTGAAGTTGATTTTAAATTTGTTTATCTTATCACAAGATGAAGGCTCTTCTTGAAATGAACTAGCAAATACCATTGAACTATCATAAGGAATGAGATCCTATGTGATTTCACAGGGAATTTAACAATGAAAGATCGCAATAGGAATGAGAAGAAACCATTTGCAGACATTTTGAAACAGAGAAGACAAAATTTTTCTAGAGATTGAACAAAAAATAATTTCAAAATTTCTTAGATTCGTTGAGCAGGGGAAAGTTTCTTCAGATCAGTCTGAAAGCCTGTCAATGGCTATACATCTCAGTAATCAACTTGACGTGATTGAGAATCTAATACAGAAAGAAATTAAGCAGGTTATCTTAGATTGGTCTCTCAGGAAGACGAACTCTCTAAAATTTTCTCTTAAGAATTCAACCCCCGATCATTTGCAAGAGTCTTCTCATTGCATTTATACATTTCACTCGCTCACTCATCCCAAATTTTTCCCCCAAAAGAGAAGAATATTCGAGGGACCTTTCCTTCTTACCAATTTGTCCTCAGAAGGCGACGTTTAAAAAATTCATATCTGAAAACTGCCAGGTGGACCAATTGTGAACTAATCACGTTTCTTGGGCCCTCGATTAATGACTAGGATGCCATGCCACAACCTTTTTGGGAGTCCTGTTATCCAAAATTCACCCCTCAAGTTAATATCATGATAACATGCATCCTTTTCTAATCATCTTTCGGCAAGCTCTGCACAACTGGATTCGACAAGTCAAAAATCATGTTCCTCTCGGGGTCAACACCTTGGCTTCATCTCTAACTTGCAACTTTCATCATAGGATCCTTTTCCAAGAAGTTCCTCTGAAAATCTGTCCTGCATCTATCTAAAATAGGAATTCCCATTCTGGTATAAGTGCTTGAAAAAATTCCAGACATCAAAATATCGTCCTTAAATAGCCTTGGACTCACATGGGATTAGTTCTCAAATCCATTTAATGGAACTTTGTGGGACACGAAGAGGACAAGAAATCGTTGCATCAAGGAGCCAATGAAAAATGAGATTTGGCGAATGCGGAAGTCAAAGGCTCTCAGAGTCTTGGTCAGTACAACGGAATGCGCAGAACAAATAGACGCGATGCACAACTGTTGATTTTGTCCCTTCTCCACCTTACTTTTACAACGCGTCCTGATGTTTGCCCTAGTGCAAACCGCAGTGAAGAGTAAGGTATAGAGGTAATGTTCTCAAACAAGCACGGGCCTTCGAACTTGCAAAAGGCCCAAGAAAAAAATGACTCCTAGCTCCGATTTTCATAAAATCTCAGTGTAAAAAAGAAGCCAGCGAAAGCCTCTATGTCAAAAAATATCAATTAAAATATATTTTGATGAGGGTAAATATATAAGCAGATACCCCAAGACAACGTATTCAGACTCCAGTCACATGTAATGCTCAATCTCGTTAGAGTTTGACAGAAAATTGCCTGGTTCCAGCGAATAGATGCGCCATGTGTCTAGAAGGTCCATAGACATTTTGCATTTGGCTCAATGAAAATTCACATGCAAATTGGTACCTTGAGCAGATCGTGGCTCTAAGTGTCCTCTTGGCACTCTATTCAAAATCAAGAAATTCTAGGGGTTGATGAAGGATAGACAGGCGCGGTGCCTAGAAAATGTCCTAGGCCATGTTCAGAATAGTGTTTTATTTGGTAAGTTTAGACGCATTCAGAGTAAAGCATGGGCTAACATATTTCACCGCTGTAAGTCATGGGACCATATGGGGAGCCTTTAGAAAGAAACAAAACATCATTTCACTCCATTTAATACCTCTTACAAGTGGCCAAAGGACAAGGTGAATTTTCAAATGATTGTCCATTTTCCCTCTCTCGTGGACAAGTTTTGGGTTGAAGAGAGCCTATAAAGTTTGTAGAGTGCCCCACATAGCTGCACCCAACCAAAAAGGGCCAGGTAGATTTTGTAGTATGCAAAGCTCTGAGATGTGAATTTAACCGGTGAAGCCAATGTGCTACAGGCCCTTGTAGGGGACTCCTTGCATGTAGTGATCCAGGCCCTTATCTTGTAGCCCGGATAGATTGAATCTTTCTTCATAGGACAAAGAAATTGGAAATGTTATAAGGCCCAAATACAAGATCAATCCAGTGGATGCATCTTCCCCTGGTATATGGGAAAAAAATGACAAGGCCTTCTTTCCAACTGTCATAATTTCAAGGACAAGAATGAGGAGAGTCTAATTTGATGCACTTGCAAGGACAACATTAATTAGTGTAATCATTTTTTAAATATTGACTGTGAGTTGACATTTTCTAGCATTATGGTAGCACTGGTTATAGACCCCTCTCTTAGTATCCCTTGATTACTTCTATTTTTCATCACATTTGGAATACTACTCTCATACCCCTCCTTTTCTGGTTCCAATCACCTTAATGTGGTGTAAGTGACTAGTAATTTGATTTTAGACATCACTAATTAGATTAACCTTGGTCCCTTGTAATAGTTAGATTAGGATAGTCTATGTTTTCTTGCATCACATTCGCTTGGTGGCAGGTAGTTTAGTAGCATAGAACCGACTGGCTTTGGAGCTCTATCACAAGTAGCATGTCCCACAACTTAGATAATTACCCATGTAATCCAATCATTACCGTGAGCTCAAGTATCGATTCATCTTGTGTACACATAAGGGTGCTTTGATTTGGTGATAATAAGTATTGGTTTAATCTCCTTCAATTATTAACTAGAATTTCATGTGAGACAATCCCCCTAGCCTTTGGATGGTTAATCTTGAGGCTCTGTGAAATTCATAGGTCTGATGGAGAATCTCAATAATATTCACATCTCGAGAAAGACGATTTATGTTCATCTTTTGTTTATGCAAATTTCATCATTTCATCTTTTTCCCTCACTTTCCTGAAGAACTAGTATTTACCACATCTATGCTTCTTAATGACATGGTAATTCACATTTTTGCAGGTGCCAGAGCATTAGCTTCATAAAATATTGACCTTAACATTCCTTGAAACTCATTAGGTAAGAGTAGATCCTAAAGACATTTGGAATGGACAACATTGCAAAAAAAATGAGAGGAATTGTACAGATGGTTCTTTATGACTTATGGTTAGAGAAACATGTTACTTACATTCATGTGCTTGTATTCGAACATCCATACTCAAGGATATCTACTAGTAAGGACCGTGTGGTAGAATCACATGAGTGAAATTTCTACACGACCAGATTGACATTCTTGCCCCTATCTCAACTCTTTGATTAAGTGATTATCCATTGAATTAGTGTCTCATAGTGCAATTCTTAAGGTGAGGTACAGTACAGAAAGTGATTCCAATCACAATTACGGATTTGCTTTCAATTTTGATTCATGGGTCCAATGAAAAATGCCTTTTGGCCTTTGCAAGAAGAGCTACCCATAAAATAAGAAAGAAAAATCAGATCCGGATAAAGCCTCCATCATGTTAGAGTTGGCATTTTGGTATGCTCCTCACAAGTGGAGACCCCAGTTATCATATTTTTGGCTTGAGGCTGACCACGTAAGTCTCAGTCCGGCAAGATGTGGAAAAAGTTGAAGTTTATTACAGAAGAATAAGTGTGAACTAGGGTCCGAGATCAGTCTTTCAGAAGGCCATACAAAAGAGGAATACAAGGAATAGGGATCCAAAAATAGATCTGGAAAAACTCTAAGTGTATGTATTCTCTTGGCGCTTGATACTTTCAGAAGATATTCTCAACATATTTAGGGGCCGGTCCCCAATTCAAGAGATGGTCTAGTCAGGTCCCTCCAGGGTGATCTGGACACCTTTCAATGACATCCTTTGAAGGCCATTTTATAGTATATGCTCGAGATAGCCGGTGTGTAAGGCTCTTATGGCAACCGCCCCGGTGGTTACGTAACTTGTGAGATGGTCTTTATAAAGCAGAGACCCTAAACAAGCATGGTGCTCACCAACGTGTCCCCTTGGATGCAACTGTTACACAATCGCCCCTACTGTTGTACAACCTCAAATGAGCATATAGATATCATGTGGTCTTGTGGTCTGCCAATGATGCCAACCGCATGGAAACTCAATAGTCTAAAAATGTGGGGGCAGCGGAAACGGTCCGGTTTTTGTTTCCCCGACCATCAACTTGGATAGTGACGAGTTTTCCAAAAGGATACTCATACTTTGATCTCTCAGATGAGCGCCGGCAATCCACAGGGACAAGTGTTTGAGGCTATAAAGCGGGCCTTAGAATGGTTGAAACAGTGCCCCTTCTGAGCTGCATCCAGTACTTTAGAATTAGGGCTAGAAGATTTAACCAAATATGCTACACCTAAAAACTAGACGGGGAAAAAGCACACCTGTTAGGACCATAAAATAAAGACTTCTAGATATATGAACTAAAAGAGTTAAAATACTGAATCTTAATGATAAGGACAAATACTTTGGAAATGATACAAGGCCCAAATGTGATCTAAGGAGCCACATCCAACTGCATAAATAATGACCAGTGAACAATTTCCTACAGATAATCAGGAAATTAAACAAGCATACAATACTTCCCTTCACATTGGGGAGGAGTGGCCCTGTGCTCCTTCCCTCTGATTTGGTTTCAAACTTGAAATTAGACCAGTAAGATTAAACTCATAAATACACTTTGTTGACCAATAGTGTATTACAATTCTTTTCTTTTTTACAAATTCAACAAAACATTGACCCTTTAATGGATAAACAAATGCTTTTCATTTAAAGGTGGATCCATTTCGACTACAAGAGGAACTTTTTATTTGCATCATGGCAACCAAATGGAGGATTAAGTTTTCATATATCAATACGGGGAGATAGAAAAGATGATAAGGCCGCAAATTGAAGTTTCAAGGAAAAATTATATGTGGAGTCTTGATTAGATTTATCTTGTTAACCTAGACACACTCAAGGTTTCAATCTTTCCAAAACTAAGGCATAACTTAAAGCACCTAAGAAGACATCAAGGCACCTAAGGTGTACTTCCATACGACAAAATGTGCTAATACTAACAGCTTGTAGAACCAACTCAACAACATATTCAAGAAGATAATTGTCATTAACATTTAGCTAAGTAGCCAAACTGAAGTGATAAATGAGCTCTAAGTCACCAATAAAGTAAAATCCAAGAAATATTGGCAATCAAGGTAAGTGGCTAAGTAGCCACATTGCAATGTCTGAAAATCATCGCAAAAAGAGCATAAAAAAACTTAAAAGAGTTCAGAGCTTCTCAATCAAATCATAAAATAAGATGTTGGTCCTGATAAAATAACACAAGAGTACTATAAAATACAGTTGTCTCAACATCATAGTCACTTTACATCCCTTCATGGCTCGATCAATAGGGGTATGTGCTATACCTATGACCTCCATTCTAATAACACATACGTTTAAGACTGGATCAAATCCGACACCAAGGCCTAATACCCACGGCTTACTCATACAATTGCTTAATTAAGTTGTCTACTTAAGCGTTTTTACCAAACTAGCTCATCTAACCACTGAACATTGAAAATGGGGAGCTTCAGGTGACTAAACAACTTCTAATTTACTGTTGTTAGACCTTAAACAGATCAACCACTAATGAGAAACCACAAGAATCACAACATACAATTTATCATTCGACCAAGGAAGAGTCTCAATTTGATCGTTAACATCACACGACTAAAAATAAAGAGTTAAGGCTCATCAAACAACATCTTAGAAAGGAAACTGAGTTTCTTGATACAGTAGAAGTTCACAAGAATATCAATTTAATTTAACATTTTCAGTTACAGATTGGTTTGATAAAATGCATTAGGCGAGTACACTTGCCCATGCAAACAAATCTTGATTATTTTATTATTATTTTAATTATGGCAGATTAAATTCTACTAGCTGGTTTACGGGTTTAAAAGTCGGCCAAGGGTCCAAGCGTATGAACCCATTTGCGGTATTTGCAGTACCAAGTGTAGACACCTACATTTTTCCCACATAAGAATCCCTCGAGAAACCGATAGCAAACAGGAAAAATTATGGATTTTTTTTTTGAAAGGTTACAAGGCCTTAGCTAGGATTTTAATTAAATCCCGATAAAATAAATAAATAATTACAAGACATCAGAAAACAATTGTCGACTAATTAAGATTGCCCCAATATTCAAAATTAATATTACGTTTATATTCATTCACTAATAATACTCCAAAATTTTATTTAAATAATCTTCATTAGCTTTTTCAATGCTTAACTCCATAAATCTCTTTTAAATGAAATTATTTAAATTAAAATTTAATTAGGCAAGACCCAAAATCTTATAGCTCAAAGTCATACATCTAAATAATTAGTTAATTTCTTAAAAAGTCAAGTGTGCACAATTTGTGTTAACCCCATGGCCCCATTTAACATTACACACACATCTTTTATTAAAAAACATTCCCACCGAAAAATTTCCCATCGCTTAAGTGATGTAGGGTTCATGCCACACCCTTAGATCTAATATTTCCTAACCCTTCGATTTAGGTTTGACAAAAGAAACCCTAGATATTCTTATGGGTTATCTTATATTCATTTTTTAAATATGATCTCTCAGTTCTCTTGGTTAAGGGAGGAGGAGGAGACAATGAAGCCATGGAGGCCATTAGAGAGGATTGGAAGCTCTTTTTTGCTAAGTTTTTGTGGTTAGGGCAAGGATCGACCCATTCCCTTTGTGGGTGTTGGTCTTCCTTCTTTATTTGTATTTGTTTATTAAACTTATTTTACTTACAAGTTCAAAGTGTATACTTTGTGTGTATACCCATTTGGACAAAACCCCCAAACCCTACGTATGCATTTTACATGTAAAACAAACTTATATACATATATACATCTTTGTTAAAAAAACTCTTTTTTTTAACTAATATTAATTAATATATACAGCTAAAAACGTTATACACACACACACACACACACACACACACACACGTTTATAGGCTGCGGAATGTAAATATATACATGCCGCAAACTTTTAAGAAATGGACGTTTTTCACTTTTCTTTTTTGCAAAGTGTGGTTACCTTTTAAAAGAAATGCGTTGAAAGATTCACCCCCCAACCACCTTAGGGGAAAGGAGCCAATGACTGTGAATGGCCCAATGATTGTTAGTAGTTACGTGAAACAAAGTGCCAATGATCATTTGAATAAAGTTAAAAATGAAATAAAAACTAGCCAATAAAGTAATTCACATCAATTCACATCAATAAATGAACCAATGAAATGATGACACATAAACAACCCATAAAAGGTGATTTTATTCACAACTAATGGGTTGCCTTAAATTCCTTTGTATTCAAAAGTACTTATTTTAAATCCCTTAAAAATATATTTTCCACATACTCAAATTTTTTGAAAGAAAATCTATATATTAAAAAAATCATGCTCTCCAAAAGGGTATTTTAAAAAAAAAAAAAAATATGATTGTTAAGTGGCTCTAACAACCTCCCACATTATGATTCACGATGATTGGCTCCTCTCCCCTACTCCCTTTGAAAAATTAAAACCATACCATAGGGCCGTGGCTATTCCATAGCCTAAAAACCTAAATTTTATTTATTTATTTATTTAAATAAAACAAACTTTCACTTCACCGAATTACATGCCCAATAATTTAATATTACTTTACTTTATTTTATTTTATTTTAAACTACTAATACTTATTAATATATATGCAAATATATATATATATATTAGTATTTATTACTAACATTTAAGTATTGACATTTATTAATGTTATTTAAATAATGACATTCATTTGATGTTATTATATTTTGTGAAAGTGATCCATCTATCTCATTAATATATAGTTATTATATATCAATAATATGTATTTAATTATTTATTTGGTTTCCATAAAAAAAAGTTACTGGAGAATAATTAAAAAAATGAATTTTAAAATTATAAAATTCATATGGTTACTAAATTTGTATATACGAAGGTAAGTGTGGTAGAGTAAACAATTTGAGCATTTATCAAATTTAACTACATCATCACTTTCAATTTCTTTTATATAACTACTTTAAGGGTATGATTAGTTTGATTTAAACATTTACTTAAGACGATTCTTCTTGCAACAAAAGAAAATTTATATTAATAAATCAATTGTATCTTATCCTTTGATACAACTAGTTGGATAAGGGAAGACAAACCATTCTTTAAGAAATTTATTTCAATAATCAAGTAAACAAAAATTGTCAAGAATGCAAATTATCAACATCATTTCAAAGTTCACATTACAAGATCATTGCAAAGTTCACATTCATATGAAGTAATGTAAGTCAAAATAAACAATTTACAAGGATTTAACCAATGAATAAAATGACATCCAATATACTATTGGTGCCATTTACAAGTTGTAGAATCATAATAGCTCAAGTTACAACTCCTCATGTATTTTCCCAACAAGAGCACTTCTTCCATTGAACTCCACCATCTTCACCAAGAATCAAGCACACAATAAAATGGGGGAGTAGGCAACACTCTCCACCCAACCAAATATCCAATGAGGGAGAGAAGCCTTCTCCATCATTGGCTCCCGGAACCCCAACTCAAAAATGGCTTCCACGTACACATTCAACCAAGACCTTTGATGCAACAACACAATACCAATGTTACAACAAAACCAACACATATCCAAATACAAAGGCTTCATTCTAAAGCCAAGGAGGAGAAAAGAACATGGGGGTTTTTGTTATGCCTCCCAAGGGCATGGGTGTCCACCTATGAGCCTCCAAAAACTCCATCACAATACACACGACACTCTTATGCCTCCCTCCAAGAAGATACACCACTCTTATGCCTCCCTCAAGAAAATAAGATAAACACAAATCATATTTATCAACAAGGTGGACATCCCAACCCAAATCCCTCCTAAAATATACCCATTACATTTCTCTTATGCCTCCCTCAAGTTTTACCCCCATTTCCATTTCTTCCACAACCTAATGATCAAATCTATTTCCCAAAATCATAAGCAATGTATAGTAATCATCAACAACACATGAGCACAACAAAATAATAAGGTAAGAATAAGGGTGAAGATCTACCTTACAAATGAAGAGTATCAATACACAACAAACTCCAAGACTTCCAAAATCCTAAGCAAACACCATTCACTCCAAGTTCCATTCACCATTCTCAAGCAAGCTCTCCAAAATTACAAGCATTCCCAAAGGAAAATGAGTAAGTAACCCCCAATACTTCCCAAAACTCCAATAAATAAAAAAAAGGAAGAGGGAGATGATGTGGCTCCATGTAGGATGCCACATCATTTCTCCTCCATCCCACATCACCCAAGTCAAACCTCATATCCCAAGGCATAATAAATGGGTGGTTGAGAAGAATGACAACCCTCTTACACACACCACTCCAACCCACACCCTTTAAGGACAAAAATTAAACACATGTAAGAAAGTGCAAATCAAATATCACCTTTTGCCTTACAAAACACATAATGGGGTCTATTTTTAACCCCCCAACCCATAAGTAGGGTTGGTATAATAAATTAAGAGGTGTGGGACAAGTTTAACTTGTCCCACAAGCCTCTAAAATTGGCCCTTAAGGCCAAATCCGAATTTCTAAGGAGGGAGGTAGAGTGCACGACACTTAAGATCATATACAGCTTAACTTAAAACACATAAACCAAAGAACCATCTAATCTAATAAACGACTTCTTTTGTCCCATCCATAATTAGCTTACTGACATAATTAATTTACTAATCTAGACACAAATTAAATAAATGATAAAAGGGAATTACATCACCATAAAATCACATACACTAAAATTAATTAAAGGAAGTTAAAAAAACAACACACAAAGCCCTTGGTCTCAATTGGAGGAAATCCCCCCATGGGGGACCCCCTAACAACAAACATGACACACACACACAACATAACACAAGTTGCCATGGTGACCAGTTGCCAATACCCCGCATTCCTTCGTTGTTGGTCTCCTACCCCCTGTAGTTTACTGTTGTGAAATAATTACCTGCAAAAATCATACAATACCTTTCTGGCCTCGTGGCCATATTAGTGATATCGAACTAATAAAAATGCTTATATCTACATATCAATTTTGACGTCAAATGTCATAACTACTATTGCTAAGACCAAGTGATTCAACAATTACTCTCAATTTCCAACATTTCGATTCTGCTAATACATCAATTTGCAATTACGATCATAAGCCAACTAAATCATCTAACTTAAGCAATACTTTCACTTGTTCACAATTTTACAAATTCTCCAACATCAAAGAATCACAAAATAACTTTGAACATCATAAAAAAATCAATACGAAAATAATTTGAAATATCAACATATAGCTAAACCGACAACACATCATTTTCTTCCATACTGAAAGTCTATCAAAAGTTAATCAGTTCGATTAGAGATGTCTATCCTTCAATTTCCATATCACAATGTGTTACTATCGTTCGTCCATTACTATTTACATGTACAATGTGCAATGATGTCTATGTGTTCAGTCACAGTGTTAGATTAAATATAACAAAACAATATCGAAGAGTAATGCTATCACAATTGATTTACGACAACACAACCATTCTAGCTAATTGTTTTATCCTTAAATGCCCATCAGGGTCCACAGTACGACATACTTGTCAAAAAAATAATAACCAAAACACAATAGCAATCATGATGTCCTGTAAATTTATTGTATGCTAACTAGAATACAACAACCAGGTTTGAGATTATAATCAATTCGAAATTGGTAACATGGTTCATTTAGTGTTGAAGAGGAGTGGGCATTACACTAACTTTCACATATTTTCATATTTTGTAATATAATGTAGTATTTTCACACTATTTTATGTCACAATTTTATATTATTTTATTTTAATTTTGTTTTTTACAATATGTTTTATCAAATATATATTTTAAGTAATGAAGCATTTCCATAATATTCTAAATTTATGAGGGTTTGTTTTAAAGTAATTTTTATTAGAAATGTGACATATCTACATTATTATATTAATCACATTTAAATATAGAGTAAATGAAATTAAATATGACAATATAGCTAATGTATTATTTTCATGTAATCTAAATTAGAATTTTAATATTATAATGATTTGTTATTGATATTCTTAACTTATGTTATTAATTTTCTTGTTGCCTTAAACTCTACTATGCACAAGTCTTTTGCTCTTGGTGATGGATCCCCTTATGGTGGCTATGGGTTGGTCTTGGGTGGCTCCACACATGCAAATGTGTCAACCCCCTGTTCAGGACCATCTCCTCATGAATCTATTGGGATTGGTAACCCTAGGCCTATGATGGGTCCTTACTATGCTGCAATATGCGGAGGCCAAAATCTACCTGGTTCTTTGAACTATGCTTCAGGTGTTATGGAGGGTCATAAAATCACCCCCGATGGAAATGATGGATGCTCCTTCTGTGAGGCGTTGTAGTGTAGGCTAACCAAACCCATGGTCCCTTATGACACCATTCCCAGCGTCACATTTAGAGATGAAGTTCTTGACTCTGAACGCTTCTACCAAGAGCACACTTTGATAATGAGATTTAGTGGATTCTAGCCAAACCTGCCTATTCTCCATGATTTTATCTTGAAGCATTAGGTCTCACTCCTTAAAGGAAGGTTAGATATTTATCCTTATGCAAAAGGAACATTTATTGTTGTTTTTTCTTCTATTAAGGATAATGAAACCATAAATGAAAAACTTTGGGTTTTCTAATCTCAGTACCTAGTTTTGAAACCCCAGTTCCCATATTTTAATAAGTTCACTGAATCCTTTTCATGTAAACGAGTCTGGATGAGACTAGCTCATTTAACTTTACAATTTTGGGATCATGCCTATCTGATCTATATTGGAAATGCATTGGGTCATATTTTATTTATTGATCCCCAAAGCACTAGTTTCATGAACACAATCTTTACCAGAATCCTTGTCGAGCTTGATACTTCCAAAAATATCCCTGTTAATATAGGGCTCAAAGTTCAAAACAGAGCATGGACACAACCTTTAGAATATGAAGGCTTACCCATCAGATGCAAAAGGTGTTTTTATTTAGGACACACTACTGATATTTGTGGGATGATAAAGCGTAAAAATGACAAAAACAACTGGTGGAAAGATGCCTTCTGAGAACATTTAGTCTTTGATGCTAATACAAATTTGGACTCAATGACTTGTTTAGATGATGTCCCTAAAACTCCTCTTCGAGAGATACCAGTGGATGGAAAAAAGGACTCAAATGGTGTAATTCAGATAAATTAAAATGTGACTCTATCCACTTACATAGCAACTAAAGAAAATTTCCCTCCTCCTTTTCCTTTGGAAAGAAATACATATCTGCTAATTGATACATTGGAAGTTATTATTTCTATTGAGGAGGTTTCTCATGGGTGGAAAACGGTATAAAACAAGAAAAATTATGTGATTACCTAGTTGATTCATTGTTATGCAGTTGTTTTGTGGTTGTATAGCTACTGTATTGTTGTGGTAGGACTGTGCTAACTATTTTATCTTTCAATTTCACACTTTTGTTTATGGGGTGTGCTCCCTGTTGGGGTGTGGTCCCCATTGGTCTTAAAACCAATGATGTACTTTTGTTAAATTTGGATGTTGAACCCTTTTGTACTATAGGGTATGGTCCCCTTTAAAACCATATACCAATACTAAAAAGAATATTCTTAATATATGCTATGATAAACATATGTTTTTTAGTGTTAGGATTTGATTATATTCGTATTTTGTTTTTATAAAATTTCATAATGTGACATGTTCGCAATTTTAATATTAATGTAATTTTATATTATTATTAATAAAATATTCCATATGTGTAAATCTGGTAGATAATTAAATTATAAATTATTATTCTTTTCTTAAAAATTGTGGATTTCCATGAGGAAGGGATGGATATGTGGGCTCTCCACAAATTATCATCACTATGTTTAAATAGTGGAACATCCACAATACCTAAACATGAATGAATGAAATTGTAATAGAGATGCCACAGTTATTCTATAGTTATCTCAAATTATAGGTATTTAGTGGAATAATTGTGGTAAAAAGAGTTTGTTTGTTGTAGTCATATAAGTCAATAATTTTATCCATATGAAGCTAAATTCCTAAAGAGAATGTAATGAATATATTTTTTTGACTTCGTTAATTGTGTACTTAATTAACTATACACTATTGTATATTTTTGGATAAAGGGTAAATGGATGGTTTTGGGATGGTCCCTTCCATGTTATAAA
Organism: Taxus chinensis; assembly: GCA_019776745.2. Classification (NCBI taxonomy): domain Eukaryota; kingdom Viridiplantae; phylum Streptophyta; class Pinopsida; order Cupressales; family Taxaceae; genus Taxus; species Taxus chinensis. The sequence continues at coordinate 260,220,973 of CM034146.1, read as the reverse complement.
GAGGTCTTAAAACTAGATATTTCAATAAGGACAACAAGAAAAAAGAAAATAAAACATCAAGAACGACCATTCTAGGAATGGTGTAAAACAAGGAAAAAACCAGTTAAAATCCTAGATTAGGTTAACATGAAACCAAAGATGGAAAGGCTAGACGTCTAGAATTTTAAGTTGGGTTCATGACTCCTAGTCACGGTCTAGTGAAAAATGGTGTGAGGGATTTTATTTTTAAATTTTTTCCAACCGTTGTCCCCCTCTTTTGAAGCATTGCCATTTTCTTGAGAGACCACAATGTTTGTTTCACCTTTTGTCATTACTTCACTCAAAACATTAATGTTTTGATCTAGTAAAATAACATTTTGTCTAAACTTGTCAAATCTGTTGAATGTAGAATTCTTCCCTAAATGATATCCAATGGATTATTTTTTATGATTTTTGCTGGAAATTACTCCCTTGTAACTGCCAGCTATATCTTTCGGGGAGAAAATATTCAATTCTGCCATCTTCTGATTGTCTACATGCTACTTATTCATTTCTACCTCCATTTCAGCACTTTGAATAACTGCCACCATGTTTGGTGGCCCTATTGAGACTGTCAGAGAATTTGAATTTTTAAGGGTGGTATAACTACCTCTCCCATATCACCATCTCCTAAACCATTTTCTTCCAAACCAATATTCTCTATACCGTTTTCAACCATTAAACCGTCAGCAAGAGGAGATTTGGCTTCCAGTTCTATGATGATCTCAATACCACTGTTAGGGGACTCAACATGATTGGTCTCATTATGTACAATTAATTTTTAAAAATATTGTTGTTGTTGGGTAGTCACTTTCCTATTATAACCACAATTCCCATGACCCATGCACATGTAATTCCTAGAGAATATCGAAGAGTCTTCATACACAAGATTTTGTTTCTAGATCCCATCTTTAGAAACCAAATTTATTTTCACCAGAGGGGAAGAAGAATAGCAAAATTTATACACATTCTTGTGGCAGCAAATCTGGTCCTGGTTGTTGTGGTTGGGTCTAGAGTAATTAGATCCCTAATTTATTTAGATATTTCAGCCAAAACATCTATTTCCCAAAATTCCAAGGGTAGTATAGGGAGCTTTACCCATAAGGGGAAAATGGTAGGGATGTGGGTTTTGGAAATAGGTTTCCATCTGACTATGCAAAGATTGGTTCTTCCATAAAGCCACGGCCCCCCTGCACAACATGCACCATATTTTCTTCAAGAGTGAAGATAAACAGAAATATTTTATCGAATAGGGAATAAGTATTGACTTGTCCCAAAACCCTCCATTTATTCCTGGTCCATCTTCGAACTTGGTCTATATTGGCCCGTATCTCTATAAAACAAGCTATCAAAGAAAAGTTGAATTTTCCACGAGCTCTATCTACCATTGAGTCTGACACCCTCAACCATTGAGACTCCTAATTCCATTCAGGAATTAACTTCTATAGTGGTTCCTTCAACAATTTCTTTCCATCACAGCTAATTCCTACAAATTTATCCACCCAGGTTGAGGAGGAGGGGAGTAAAAAATCCTGTGGATCCTTCCCTATTTATGCTCCATCTTTTGTACTCTGTTGCTATTGTTTCTCTGATATTGTATATGATTAATATGTACTTGTAATATTAATTACAATTTAATGTGTGGATAAGTCACATATTGGTTCTCATCATCCACATTTATTAATAGAGAAGATCATAAATATCTATTGATTTTTTTGACTTCCACTATTGATAGAAGATAATACAAGTATTTTGTAAGCAACTACTCTCCAACCCTATTAATATCTTCTACTTGTATTCATTACAACATGTAGAACTACTGTTAGTTGATCATATTGTAGAATATTTATTCTTACTATAGTGAATTAAACCCATATCTTCTTAATTAATTTTCTATAGTCATGCCACACTTGGTAAATATGTGTTATCCTTTTGATATTGAACTCTCTTTGATATACTTTGTATGCATGTTTGTGGGTTTTTTCCTTATGGTTAGTTACAATGATTCTAGAGACTGAAACATCCTTTAGTATAATATAAATGTAATCTAAGCTCTGCCTTGTGCTTCATGTAGGTTTATAAATAGAATCAAGACTTTAAAATTTTTCTCCAAGTATCTAGATCATATCTACATTTTAGTATTTTTTCTCCAAGTATAGAAATTGTTGCAATTTTTAGTGCTTTTATGTAATTCTATGTAATTCTAGTGTACTAATACAATAATCCATCATTGTTGTCTCAAATAACCCTTTGTGGGATATGGGTTGATTAGAAATGAGTGAAGATGGATAGTTAATTAGGTTTTATCTATATGTTCTTGTAGATCTTCCCTATACAGATAAGTGCTCTGATGGTTTAAAACCTCAAGATATGTTGTTATTGAAAAATTGATTATCATCTTTACCTAAACTCTGGTGTGAGGGGTATTGCATTAATATTTAGTCCATTAGAAAACACCATGTAAAAACTTTAGGTTCCACAAGCCTCATAGTATATAAGAAGAGCCTAAGATTTTTTTTCTTTTTTCTAATAGTAATCATTTTGTTCATTTATTTATATGGTTCAACAGAAAATGATTATCCCCAAAAACTTACTCTCTTTATACCTCAAAGATAGGATATTTTAACTATGGGAATGGTGGAATCATCCCTACCTAAATAAATGGTCCAATTCACTATTTATGAATGAGATAATTACCTTAAAGATCATACAAAACAAAAACACTCTAACCTACTAAGCCCTTAGGGTTTGTTTGGTAGTTCAACACAATATTTTTTAGACCTAGTATTTCAGTTGTATCCTTGGTTTATTTTTCTTGAAATTATATTACAAAACAATATTTAAACATAGAATGAATTATTTATTTCAATTTTAGTTAAACATAGAATTTTGTGATCATATCATTTGTTGTCGTTATAGGCCTAACTTGAGAAAACACGTCAGAATATTCAAAATTTATGCCGTTTGGAGTCCAAGGCATTTTCAAAGCATCATCTGTCCTCTTTTTTACAACATTTGTTTGTCATGTCGAGGAGGTTTTTTTCCATGTTGGGATTTGGTGTAAACAAATAAAACTCACAGATAAATGATATTATTAGGGTCTTATAATTTGAAATGTGGAAAATGTGCGATACATACATTTTAGTTGAGTCTTAAACATGGACCCTTTTCGAATTTCCCCCTTTTATACCTTTTCCTCTTTAAATGCATATTACACCACTGTGAATAATACTTGCAGTAAGATAGAGATGATACATTGCAACACAATGTCCTACCCCTCCATTGAACCCCTTCTTGATAACCCTCATCATTTCCATCTCTTTCACTTCCTCATTTTTTCATTCTTCACTCCATCTCTTCGATGTTTCTATCATACACTTCATGTATAATTTCTAGTTTATTTTTCAACACCTTTTTGCATGCATCTATTAATCAATTAAAAAATTCTATAATTGTGGAGGTGGGGAGGGTTGTTTCGTTTTTCATTCCATTTTTAACATGAGAGAATTTTGGATATGGAATGTATTCCTAATTATCTTAATTTTCATCTTTATTGTTTCATTTAAAAAGCTAACCAAACTAAATGAAAAAATTACTTAGAAAATAAAAAACACCCCAAGTAATAACACCAAAATCACATATTTTAAGTTTGTAGTTTAGTATTGTTCTTTTATGTTATCATGTAACACAAGTGATGGTTAATTTTTATGTGTTGCATTCTCTTAATTGAATCAAGTTAAACTTTGGAATGCACACTTTTATATTACCAAGTGATATATAAACTCATAAAATAGCGAGGGACTTTTAATTGGTAATGTATGACATTTTAAAGTCAGTTTAAATATTTGAATCTTTAAATATATAATATTTGAATAGATAAAATAGTTTTCATTTGTAATATTTAAATTAAATGTTATCAGACATACTATATTTACAAGTTTGAGTTAATATCATATAGAAAATGTAAATTTTATAAATTACAAAATTAAAGAATGTGTTTGAGATTTAATGATTAGTGTTGAGAAAATAAATTCACATATAGAATTATTTATTATTATATTTTGATATATTAATCTAGATTGGTGCTTTTTTTGGAAGAGTGTACTATATGAAATAATATTTATTATGTAACGAGGCATTCCTATAGTGGAAACCAAGGCTATAATGGTGTGAGTGGTTCATGTTTTGGGCCGACATAAAAAATAATTAAAAATGATCCTTAAAACCCAAACATACATGTAGGGTGACAGGTCCTACATGGTCTTTCATGTTTGTGATTTCCTTTACTTAATAATACAACCACTTTATTTGAGATCCCATGTGTTAACCATGCTGACACTGAGTGTAAATTTTGTAGTGATTGGATGATTGCAACAAGCAAACTCTCATAATTAAATAAAATGAATGTTAAATGATTGTGCTAAATGAAGCTCTTTGTAATAGTAGTCCCAAAATCAGTGCCATTATGGGCTAAATCAGTGCTGCACACAGAGATAAGTAAGTAACCAGATTAGCTCCTCATTCTACTATCTACAAATCGAATGATCTAGATTTGTGTTTGAATGTAAAGAGGGTTCATTTCTCTTTAAAAGAAAAACTATGGCCTACTATTTTTTGTTTGTTGTATGTAGGGGATCAGTGTTGGGTTTTGATGTTCAATGTTACATGTCACAGTAAAATTATTTGGTGGTTTAGAAAATTATATGGCTATCATTTGATGTTTAAAATTAAAGATGCACGTCAATTTTTTTATAATAACTATTACAAAATACATAAATTAAACTAGATTTTATATGGATGTTGGTATTCTTTGTAATATTCTCTCATAGTTATGAGACTTTTATTTAATTATGGATAATATATTGTACTAATCAATTTCGTATTTTTGCACATATTTTTTTTTTCCCAAAAAAATCATGTTGCACTAATCAATTTGAAAATCCATAAACATCAATAAAGTTTATGACAATATTAAAATAAAATTTGAAATTACAATTTAATTTTGTTTTTTTTGAAAAAAATGATATAAATGAATCACTCAATACAGACTTGCAATTATATAAGAAATGAGTTCCATTTCCAACTTCCAACTTCTAGGATTGTAAGGCCAATCTTCAAATTTTACCTTTCTTGCAAAATCCCAAATCCAATACATCTAGTGTATTATCCAAATTTTATTTATAAGAAATCAAACAGATAAAAAAATAAAAAAAATCAATTACAAATCAAAATCAATAAAATAAAGCTAAACAAGAAATAAAAAAGAAATCAAACAACACTAATTAAAGATAAAAATGAATTTATGTTTGTATTTGATCAATAAGATATGCATATATTTATATTTCATTAATAAGATATTAAGATCATTCTATTATTATTATTATTTTATTTGCATTCCAAAGTTTCCATTTTCATTTATGTTATATCTCTCATGAATCTCACAAATTAAAAATATGTAGTGTTTATTTAATATTTAATATACATGCCTTTTTATGTTTACATTATATATGTACCCATCAATTGTGACGGTCATATTTTAAAAGTGGCGGTATTTTGACATCAAAAATCACTTAGAATGTCTAAAATTCTTACAAAATCCAACACTGCAGGGGACGAAGGAGAAGGTTGTAATGCCCTGCCTTGGGACATAGGAAACCACACCAATGCTAACTAAAAATTTGGGTAATTTTTTTTAAGTGAACAATTAATACTAATATATTGGTTAACACATTCTCGTTAATAATTATTTTATATTAAATCGATTTACCTAGATTAAATAATCACTAGTCCAATACCAACTAAATTATTTATTCCTGCTAAAAGTTTATTAGGGTCAAAAATAAAAGTCTACACCCATTTTAATTTAATTAGCTTTCCCCCTTTTAATTAATTTTTGCACACACCCTTCTTTATTTTATTTTCCTTACCCAGTAAATTCCCATTACTTAAAAGTGTGTAGGATTAAATATGGACGCTAGGATCAATCTAATCTTGACTCTAGATCTCATGTGACTCTAGAAATGAGCTAACCCATCTTTATGTTCTCTTCCTTCTCTCATTTGGTTTTATGTTGTCATTTTCATGTGAAGGTCGTGGACAAGTTATGTGAGAGATGGATTCATGGATATTCATGTTATCTACTTGTATTATTATTATTATTATTATTATTTGTGTATTTCTACAGGATGTATTCTCTTGTTGGGTATATTGAATACCCATTTTTTTGGTTTAAAGAAGGCAAATACAAATTATGCAATCATTTTTAAAAAATATGAATGCAAAAGAAAATCTTTTTTTTTAATGGCGTGTAGAATTGCTTAGTAGGGAGGAAGGGCCACGACTAGGGCTTTGGCAGAGTAGGGGTGTGAAATGGACTACGTTGGAGGAAAGAGGGCTGCGTAGAGGGGTGGGAATGTGGGGATGTTATATAATATTACAATTCAAATATTTAGCATAATAATATATGGAGAACTATATACTATGTTTCGAATACAATATACTTACACTTTCTAATTTAGCTATATTAAATACATTTTAATATATTCATATCATATGCTATATGAAGAAAATTATTACAAGTTGTGAAAAAATAGAAATTTGTTTTGTTACTAATGTGAAATATGCAACTTAATATATTTTTTGAATAAATCTGGATTAAATTGATTTACTTATTTATGTGATAAAAAAGGAAAGTAGCAAAATATTTCAACTAAGAAGAGAGGCTTGGAATATGTGTAGAAATTAGTAAGAAAGAATACATATTCAAATCTGATTTCCTAATAAGAAAAAATCATTAAGTTTCAAATGGGAAAGAAACAAAACTAATCTCATTTCATTCAATAATGTTACCAAAAATTTACAAGAAGGAGATACATTGCAAGAAAGCTAATATTTACATTCAATGTTAATCCTAAAACTCCATATTACACTATCTTTCCTTTCAAATTTAATACTAAAAAATATTGCAGATTTCTATAAGAGGGAGATCCAACAAGGATGAAATCACATTTTGCTTTATTTTTTTTGTGGAAAACATATTTCCAATAAAAAATTGTTCCTTTCAAAATGGAGTTCCAATAAATTCATATTAAAGGAATCATGTATTTTAAAAGATTTCATTTCTGAGGAGCTTAAGCTCACATATGCAATATATTTCAGAAATACATAAACTACTCAAGGAACCAATTTACGAGACTTCTTTCCAAGAATGAATGAAGGTTAAACAAACAAATGTGACACTAGTATATAAGTGATCCCAACCATAAAAAGGAAACTTTACAAGACAAGGAAACTTCCCACATAGCCATATCCATAAGATTACAATGAGAGTAGTGTTTACAAAATGTGGAGAAAAATAATGAGGAGCCATGATGTCAAGAAGATCCAACCATATCCATACTTGAGCTCCAACTTTCAGTGCCTTCCTAAGAAATCTAGCACAAAGAGCAAGGATTGTTTTACCACCCACCCTATAGGCATCATTACATGCCTTTCCAAACGTTGAAAAACACGATAGCCTCTCCCAAGCCAATGGGAAAAAGAGCTAGCTTCCAGAAATGTACACAAGATTTAGAGAGACATACACAAAAACATATTCACAATTTCACATACAAGACAAGTCCATCCACTAAAGAAAACACAACATTTAGAAAATAAAAGAAAGGAGGAAAAAACCATATTCATCCTTAAGAATGGGGACGAGAAGATGAGACATCCAAAAGTGACAAAAGTGTGGTCCAACCATAGAATACACACTAACAATTTCCTCAAAAACTTCCTTATTCCTCCAAGAAAACAAACCCTCCTTATTGCTCCACCCATTTGCCTAAATCTTCCTTGAGAGGATTTTTAAATGCATTGTGTTTCCTCTCCAAGAATGAGGAAGGGGGTTCAAACCATATGAACCACTTTCCCCACCTCAAACCATATGAGGGGAGTGAAAAGAACCTACATGGATTTCCGATCGAGCCATGAGGTTTAAGAGGGAAAATCCCTCCCTGTTCCCCCATAAAACTCCAAAATCCATCAAGCCATATGATGGATGGAGAAAATAATATAAAAACATACTCTAGAAATATACAAAACAAACAACAAAACAAAATATAAAACCATAAAAAACTCTAGGATATATCATTCAAAATAACATATAGTGATAAATTAAGATCCTATCTCCAAAAACTCTCCAACACTCTAATCTTTTCCAACTTCCTTATCCAAGAAAACTCTAGCTCCCAAAAAGTTTGCAAGCACCAAGAAAAAGCTAAAAAAAAAGTCCTCTTTCTCCCCCATGAGGGAGTATACGAATAAAAGCAAACAAATTTCCTCACTAATGAGGGGGTGACATGTGTCACCCATCTCTTCCCTCCAAGTCAAATATTCCCAAAAATAAAATGGAGAAAAGATAAACTCACTTTTAACACTCTTCTCCCAAATTACCCAAAAAGAAATAAAAAAACTTTTTGTAACTTTTTACAATACACATATTCCAATCCAACTTACATGGATGGTGAAAAAAGGGACGAAAAATGGGAGGGAAACTCCATCTATGCCTTGAAATTAATCCCCCTACATAATATGTAGGGTCCAAGGGTTTATTTTCATGCTAAGTGAACTCGCTAAACTAAAAGGGGTCTTTTAAAATGCCATAAATAGCCCATTTTCGGGATTGACACTTTTTGGCACAAGTGTATAGAATGTGTGGCCCACTCAAGGGTGTACATGTCACCCTAATCCTCTCTAATTAACACACACTTACATAAATGCAAAACTTAATGCAAGTAGGGACCATTATGTTTCTAAACCTAGTTTACAAAACAAAATAATACAACCTAAACGTCATTAATTATAGATGACATTCAAAATTACAACCAAGGGGTAAGTCATGGTGCCCAAATAATTCAAGCAAAAAATAAGGCCTCATACAACTAACATGGTTAGGACTTAGCACCATGGGCCACTTATGTATAATTTGCGTATCCGCCCCTAAACCAATGTTCTCATGTGACCTGTCACCTGCACACTCAATGCACACATGAAATGCATCTATCCAATACAAGTGTAAATCAACTACTCAATAAATGATCAAGTCTAAACATGCTAATTTATGATATCACGACATCAACATGGAATCATAAATGCGAAACATGCACAATCTCACACAATTCATCATTTGTTAGCTATTGCAATTCAAATAAATGTCATATAACAATGCCATCATGTGTCCTCATCAATACTTGAATATTATATATCATCAAGATATGTGACTAAACTATGTATCCATCATGTATCAATCAAGCCCAAACATCATAACAATAAGTTAATATCTCCAACATCAAATAAAATGTACCAACATACTAATCAAGTCAAATTGGCACTACGCACCCAAATCACCATACATGTCCATGAAGATCAAATAGTATAACATAATGTCCAAAATATATCAAATTCCATTCAAATCATATCAATGAATAAATAAATCAGTAGATACTGAGGCTATGAAAATGTGGGCACTACGCCCCTTCTCCTAATATTAGAATTCCTCCTAGAAGTCATTGAAAAAGATAGTGATATCTAGCCCTCAATGGTGTAGCATCCTCCCAGGTAGCTGTTGTCCAATCATATCTCTCCCATTGCACTCTAACATACTCTAAGTCTCCACCCTGAAGGGCCAACCTCTGGTGCTCTAGTATATGTATGGGCTCTGTTGGTGCTCAAAATAGTCTCTCCCCATTTTGCCTTTGAAGTCTACCGATTTTCCTCCTTTGCCATATTTTATTCCCTCATGTTGTGCCTGGGACGTCTCTACTTTATTTTTGTTGCCATAATTAATCTGTTCCTAGGTCTAAGTTCACGTATAGGTCCATTTGCGTTTCCTTTTTTCTCTGTTCCTCTAAAGTGGTCTGTAATTTGGATCTCCCATTCTCTATATATCTAAAAACTCAGGCCCTCCCATTCTTTTAGTTTTTTACAGTTAGTATTTGTTGTCATTGTAATTTTCTCCCTAAGTACTTGAAGGAAAGTGAATGGATGTAGCTCTGAGGAGCGTATTTGAGCCTTGTAACATTTCTAAATCCTCTGTCCTTGGAAAAAAATTCATCTTTAGGCTCAAATGGTCAATTTTTTACATTTTACAGTTTGACGGGTGTCTTTTTCCTCTCAAAGTTATTCCTTAGCATTCAATGGTCACATGGCTTCTTTTGGCTAGTCAAGGGATGGCGGACAAATGCTTTAATTTATCACTTTTAGATTTTTTGACAAAAAGGCAAATTTGATCCTGTGGCTCTGCTCAATTTTGATAAGTTCTTTTGGGTGCTTACGTGGCTTCTTCTAATTGGATGGGGCATGGCATGTTTGTGTTTGAACTTATTATTTTGGGCTACTTTGGAAAAAAAATTTGAACTTGCACTGTGGCCCCGATAGGGTCTGCATAAAGCAAACTTAAGTGGTGGGAAAAATTTCTTATTTTCACCTCGAGGGTGTCTATGTGTTCATTTTTGATCTGATGTAGCTCAGTGGGGCACTCCTAAACTTTATGGAAATTTTTAACCCAAGGATTTTCCACATGGAGGAATGACGCTCATTTGAGGGTTCATTTTTTGGTTTGGCCTTGAAGTTACACCAGAAGGACACGTGGAGGTTTCCACTTCTTTTCTCGGACTTTGACAAATTTTTATGCAGTTGGTATAGTTTAGTGGAATAGAGACACGTGGCCATCATGTGCTCATTCAAGGTCTCTTCTTTTGGCACCATTTTGAAATTGTGCCATGAAGACACTTGGAGACTTCCACTAGGGCATCCCATACTAAGTCTTTTTCTAAAGGATTTTGAGGGCTCTAGGACACGTGGAGGAACCGCGCATGATTGGGGACTGGCCCTTGAGTTTCATTTTAAAGAAGTGCAAGGAAGACACTTGGAGGGCTCAGCTCACTTTGCATTTTTCTTGAACTTTTCAATGGCTAAAGGAGATAACCTTGGACTCTGGCAGATGGTGTGTTCTATTGAGTGTCAGGCTTTCAAACAAATTTTTCTGGGCTAGGACACGTGGAGAGTCCACACTCTTTCAAGGTCTCAAATTTTGGGAACCATCTCAAGATGCGCCATTGTGATGCATGGTAATTTCAAAAGTCAAAAGGGGTGGGGAAGCGGAGCATCGAGGGAAACTTAAAATTTTTGCCTCTTTTTCTCAAAAGGGTTAAAATATCAAAAATGGCCTGCACTCCTAATAGAGGAAAGGTTAAAGCTTGCTCCAGTCAATGGCAGAGGTGTGGAATCTTGAGGGAAATTTGCAAAATTTTCCTTTTAGGAAAAGGGAGTTAAAAGTGAAAAGGGAAGCATGGTTCTACTGAGACCCACATTGGGACACATGTTAGGCTCATTTCTCAAGGGTGGAGATGTAAAGCAAAATGGATTTTTTTTCCATTTTTTCAAAAGGTTGTAAAAATTAAAAGGAAACCCCCGAGCCTGTTTTTAAAATTGAATCTTCCAAGTGAATGGACCAAATTCAAAGTGAAGATCAATGACAGGTCTGTGTTTGAATCTGATTTCACCCCATTTTTACTAAAAAGCTCTTGGAAGTGCGAGTCTTCATGATTTCTTGGTATTTCCTACAAGCCAAGCAGGGAGGGGAGTAAATTTTGATATCTAATTTTGGTGGGGGAGATCTGGAGACGTCTTTTTCCATTAAAATGGTTTGACTATCAGGCTCAATTTGATTTTCTATTTTTCTTCTCTTGAGCTCGCAAGGAACCAGATTTGACAAATTAGGGGTGGAAGTGGTTGGTGAATAGAAGGAAGAGTGATTTACTAGAGGAAGGAGTTGAAGGCGGGATATTTTCGAAGAGATCTGCCCCCTGAGCACCTGACGACTTTTTGTAGATCTGATTATGGGAATCATGATCGTGATGATGGCGAGCACTGGTGGCACTCAATGTATGAATTTGGATGGGAAAAGTCTCTGTTGTAAATATTATAAATGGCACAAATGTATCATGTAAATGGTTAGAGTGTGAGGGGATGGGACTGATTTTTATAATTGAGAAAATCTTGATAGATCCCATCTTTTTTGAGAAGCCGTCTGAGAATCTTGTATATCTCTTTTTTATTGAATTTGATCGTGTCAAGGTGGTTGCAAGTTTATAGCCATTGAAAAGCTTTGAGATTCGTCTACAAAATTTCCCCTGCTGATAAATTTAATCAAACTTGAGTTATTTTGCATGGATCTTATGCAAAATGTGTTTGTTTTATTTCTGAATGTCTGCAAATAGTTTTTCTTGTTGCTGTTACAATATTATATCAAAATCTATCTCAATCACACAGGTCTCAATCCTTGTGACAGTTTAGTGGCATCTAAAATTTCATTTCTGAGAAGAGCTTTCATCTGGTAGTGAAATAAATGACTTAAAATCACTTTTCTCTCATTTGTTGATAGAGATTGTATGTAAGCCTTTGGGTGTACCTCAGGCATGATTGGGCTTAGATGTTGATGTTTTGTTGGGTTTTTCAACTTGATCCTTCATGTTAGAATATCATAGATTATATGAAAAAGTGCTAATTTGGGCCTCCATTGAAGCACATATTCTGGTCAAAGAAACATTTCAGTTGCTTTATGGCATTTTTTTGGTTTATTCTTCCATTTTGCAAAATCTCTCAAGGATCTGGTGAATCAAGTTCATCCTGCCTCACCTCCCACTAAAATCCATTTAAAAACAACTAATCCTACCCATACTAACCCTATTTGTCATGTGTGTATAAAAATGCACAAATTTTACTACCAAAACATGTTGAAACATTCAGGATTCCACATGTCTTTAGTAGCATAAACCTTGCCTAAATAATATCTCCGCTATGTAGAGTGACAACTTGTAAGAGTTATATTTTTTTGCATTGATCGTATTTTCTTCAAGGTCTCCTTAACAACTTCATTAGAAATGATATTTCCATCTCCTCTAGAAACAAAAGGCTACAAAAGGGTTCTCTCACCTTGGTTGAAAGGCACAACCATAAAGTGGTGAGGATTAATCAAATCCTCTTGAAGGTGCTACCCATTTCTCCACATTTGAGTGACTAAGTGCCAGTTAGATCTCATCCTCAGCTAAAAAATGACTCACTATGATTTATCTATCTCTAATCTTCTTGCCAAATCTCTGATGCTTCTCATACTCTAAAGGAGAATCAATTTGGATACCAACACCTTATTGGCGCTATTATTTGGGAGATAGCAGTTACAGTTCACATTAAGGCCTTGGTAAAACACTTCTTACATAGTCCAAGTGCTATGTGAAATTCTTTTAGTTTCCTCACCTAGTGCATTAACTTTCATTGATAAATCTGGGTAAAGAAAAGTCAAAGTCTTTCCATTTTGAGTTTCTAGTGTTGACAAAAATTTGACAAATCATATTTAGTGCATTTACACATCTAAGCTGTGACGACTCCTTTTTGATCTGATTCTTAATGAATACCAGTGTCTAAAACTCTATCAAGTGATATTTGTTACTAACCTTTGCAAATTTGGAAGGAAGAAGATCTTTCTTTGCAAGGGATCCTGCTAAGACATTATTTCAAGAGCTAGGAAAAACAAAATTAGAAGGAAGAAAATCCTATAGAGCTATGGGAAATCAGCATACAAGAAAGGGGATATCCATTGATGAAAGTGATCAGCCTATTATTGAATACTACCATTCAAGTGCTTTTGAATTAGGCAGCCTCTTTGTGGAATTGAATTCTCCAATTGTAGAGGGGCCTTCATTTGATTTTGAAAATTTTTCTTCTTATTCTGCCCCTGTGTTTTCAGAAGTTGATAGGGATTTCCAAGAAAATAGGCCTTTAGGGGATACCTAGTTTGAAAGTTATACCCCTATGTTTTAAAGACCCTCTGCCCCTTATCAATTTGTCACCTCTCTAGGGTCACCTCCTCAAAACAACATGGCCTTGCCCCCACCTAGACCCCCTTTTGTTGTAAACACCTTTAGAACTATAAATTTTATAAGGATGACTGGTTATCCAAATGTAGTTCCTCAAGATGTAAGGAACAAACTACCAAAGTTCCAAGGAAACAACGCAATAACTGGTGATCAACATCTAAAGCTTTTTATCAATATGATGGAAGACTTTGAGATTGAGCATGAAGATGTATATATCAAACTATTTATCCATACTTTGGAAGAAGATGCAAGGGATTGGTATAAAGCTTTGCCAGATACCTCCATTGATTCTTAGACAGAGATGAACAATGCATTTAGATTGTAGTATGGTGATAGAACTGACCCTAGGTTTCTTTTGATAGAATTTGAATACATCAAAAAAAATCCTAATGAGTCAGTACATGATTTCAACACAAGGTTTAATAAGACCTTGAGGATATTTCCTATTAGGATAAGGCCATGTGATGAATCATGCTTAATAAAATATTCAGATGCATTTGATAAAAAGGCTACTTACTACTTGAGGGACAAAAACCCTAATAATTTGAGGCATGCATTCACCATGGCCTTGCAAATTGAGAGTAACATCAAGGCAATTGGAAAGCCTCCAAAGAGGAAGGGTGTAAAACTAATTAACCCAGAAAAACCCCAAACAAGAAAGGTTACACATTTGGAAGAAGTTGTGAAGACTTTGGTAGGGGCTGTCAAAGAAATTTCCTACAAAATAGCCCGGGATGAGAAAGGAATTAGGCAGAGCTCATAAGGTCAACACAAGTAGCAAGGCCAAGACAGGTTCACAAATCACCAAATATATGATGATAAAGGCAAGGGACCTATTGTATTTGGAAATAGACAACCCCAAGGTAGGGAAAATATAATGATGCCTGATATTTTTGCTGTCAGAGTTGCTATTGTGGAAGAGATAGATGTCATTGATTAGTGTGAAAGATGTTTCATTCTCCATGCTCCTTGTGAAGAAGATCAATAAGAATAGGAAGAGGCTTATGATGATGATGATTTTTGCATGATGGGTTGCTCCACAAGCTCACAACAAGGGGCAACTTCAACTAAGGTAATAAGTACTATAATTACTGTTGATTTTTGGGATTGCATCCACCAGGTACTTATCCTTCCTCCCTCTCATACTTTAGAAGTAGATACTGTACAAGCTTTTGAATTTCCCAATAATGACTTTGAATATTTGAGGGATTTAATGATAAAGAATAATGATGAAGGCATTCCCTCTGAGGAGGATAGACAATTGTTGATGAATGATGTTATGGATCAAGAAAAGGATTACAACACAAAAAGTAGGGTTGTCAAAGGGACAGGGCCTCAGTCCAAGCCAAAAAATCCATTGCTTTCACGTTCCTAAACAGACTCCTAAGAAAGATGCATCTTCCAAGGGCCTTGTTGTCCCAAAAAAAAATCATACCCCACCTCATGCCCAGGTTGTCAAAAATCCTATGCCATCTAATGAGTGAGTCAACCTTCCTTCTAGTGTCTCCTTACCAAATAATTTCCCATTATGACATTGCCCAAGTTTTAAGTTAAATAAAAGTCTATGTTCCAATTGTTGAGTTGCTTAGGATTCCTGAGCACAAAAAGAGAGCATTTGAATACTTGGGATTGAAAGAAGAGAAGACTACCCTAGGCAGAAATGTAAACATTGTGGAGACTCCTCCAATCATTAAAGAGTTAAAAGCACCGCCAACATTGGAATAATTAGGTGAACCACCTGAGGTCTATTTGGGGACATCCTTGGTGGACTCTCAGCTAAATGTGGATCCATTCTTCACTACCCTAATCATTAAGGATATACTGCTGCATGCAATGTCATGCCTTTGGAAGTCATGAATGAGCTGGATATTAAGGTTACAATAGAATATGAGAAGTGTACTACTATGGACTCTAGAGAGGTGCTAGTGGTAGGGTGTGTGAAGGGTTTGGTGGTGCAGCTTGCAGCTTACCCAGGTAAAAATTTAAAACTTGATGTTGTCATCGTTGACTACCTAGCCAAGTGGGGCATGCTATTGTCTAGAAATTTGGCTGCAAGTGTTGGTGGAAGTGTCCAAATGGACATGTCCTATACTACCATCCAAATTAAGGGTAGCCTTGTTAGCTTGTATGGGGAAAAGAAGATGTTGCACCTTATTGAAGATCCTAACAATGCATCCTATGAAGTATTGTACACAAGTGTTGATGCTGATAATTATGTAGGCTTTACTAATGGAAAGCAACACAAGATTGAAAAATTCCAATGCCTTAAACAAATGGGCTCTCCTTGGACTCTATTGTTTGATGGATCTTGCTCCAAGTTTGGGAATGGTGCTAGTGTTGTTATGCTTTTTCAAGGTAAGGAAAATTTGGTTTTTTCTTTGAAACTCAACTTTGAGTGCACTAATAACATTGCTGAGTATGAGGCACTATTGTTGGGTTTAAGAATTGCTTGTAAATATAGTGTTAAAGACATTATTATCAAGGGAGACTCAAAATTAATTGTAAAACAAGTCAGAAAATTGTTTGCCACAAAGAATCAGCGAATGAAACAATATAAGCATGCAGTTTGGGATTTCATTGAGATCTTTGATTCATTCAACATTGTGCATCATGATAGGAAGTTCAATGACTTGGCAGATAAAATTGCAGTGTTGGGGTCTTGTTTTGACAATTATGCAGTGTCCCCATATTGTGAATATGATGTGGAAGTATTGACAAGACCCTCTGTCCCTCACAACATTAAACACTGACATGTATTTGATGATGATGCTCAGATCAAAAGATTTCTATAGAACAATGGAGAGTTTGTTGATCAATGCATTGATTTGGAGCCAATGGTATGTGCCACAGAGGGGAAGGAAACCTTGTTTGGCAAGGGCAACATCTAGCTAAAAACCAATAACATTCCTAAGGAGTTGGTCACTCTTGAGTCCAATTTTGATAGTGTTGACCGCATTATTAACAAATGCATAGAATCCTCAAGGGATGTTGAGGAGCATAATCTTGGTACAAAGGAGAAGCCAAGGAAAATTTGTTTAGGAAGTAGTCTCAACAAGGAGGATAAGAAGTCCTACATCTAATTGTTGAAAAAATATTATGATTGCATGGCTTGGACCTATTCTGAATTAAAAGTATACAGAGAGGATTTTTTTCAACATGAGATTCCCTTGGAGTCTAATACAAATCCATTCAGGTAGAAACAGAGGCCAATCAATCCACTCTTATCCCTCAAAATTCAAGAAGAACTAAAGAAACTAAGAGATGGAGGGATTATTCAGCCCACAAGGTATTCTTCTTGGGTTGTAAACCTAGTACCAGTAAGAAAGAATAATGGTGATATCAAGATGTGTGTGGATGTCAGGGATTTAAACAGAGCATCTATGAAGGATAATTATCCTTTACCAAATATGTAAAACATGCTAAAATTAGTAATAGGTTCTGAATTGCTCTCCACCCTAGATGGTTTCTCTGGTTATAACCAAGTTGTGGTGAACGAATAAGAAAGGATCAAGACAGCCTTTACTACTCCTTGGGGGATGTATGTGTATATTAGGATGCCCTTTAGTTTGATGAATGTTGGAGCCACCTTTCAAAGAGAAATAGATGTTGCTTTTTCTGGTTACATCAATGAGTTTATTATAGTTTATCAAGATGATGTAACTGTATTTTCCAGGAAGAAAATTGATCACTTGATGTACTTGGAGAAGATGTTGATAAGATATAGAGAATATGACATCTCACTCAATCTAAAGAAGTGCCATTTTGGAGTGCAGAAGGAAAAATTGCTTGGCCACATTGTGTCACAAGAAGGGGTGATGATTGATTCAGAAAGGGTAGAGGCCATTAGCAAGGTCCCAATTCCAAGGACCAAGAAAGGAATCCAGTCTTTCTTTAAGCAGATAAAATTCATCAGGAGATTCATATAAAACTTTGCTGAGTTGACCATTCCAATCACCTCCATGTTAAAGAAGGACCAAGTCATCAAATGGGAACAGACTGCCATCCAAGATTTCAATAGGATCAAGGAGGCATTAAAGCATGCCCCTTTCTTAGCAGCTCCAGACTATAAGAAGCCTTTCCAACTGTTTTGGTTTGCTTCTGAGAACACTATTGCATATGTCCTATTGCAAAAAGATGATGAAGGGGCTTAAAGGCCAATTTCCTTTTTGAATAAGGCCTTGTAGGGGGCTAAGCTGAAATACACTATTATGAAGAAGCAAGCATTTGCCTTGGTAAAAGAAAAAAATATTTTTAGGCCTTACATTCTAAGTTCTAAAGTGGGTTTTTATGTTCCCCACATCATGGTGAAGGACACCTTGTCAGAGATGGATGTCTCAAGAAAAAGATGTAGGTGGGTGAACAAGGTGCAAGAATATGATATGGATATCCAAACCACAAAGTTGGTGACAGGTTTGGGCTTTGCTAAGCGTACGGCTGAAAGCAACTTGTAAACTATTGAGGTAAATGAGGTAGAAGAAAGAAGGGTAGATGTCTTTGAGAAACTAATGAGTTCTGAGTGGTATAAGGATGTGATTTTTTATCTTAGACATTTATACTACCCTAAGTATTTGAGAAAGAACCAGATAAGATCCCTTGAGTCAGCTTGCTAGAAATATGTCATTACTGATTATGGGTTAGCTTGGAAGAACCCAAAGGGAGTCCTCTTAAGGTGCATTACTGAAGAAGAAGCCCCCAAGTTAATTACTGATCTCCATGGAGGAGTTTGTGGGGGAAATTTTATTACAAGAGTCACAACACACAAGATCATGAGGGATCGTTATTGGTGGGAAAATCTCTTCAAGGATACAACCTTGTTGGTTAGAAGATGTGAGAGTTGTCAGAGTTTCTCTAGAATACTGAAAGCTTCAGGCTCCCTTCCTTTGTAGCCTGTATCAATTGAAGCTCAATTCAAGCAATGGGGAATGGATTTCATTGGTAAGATTTCAGACCCTTCAAGTGCTGGCCATAAGTGGATTCTTGTAGCCACTGATTACTTTACTAAATGGGTGGAGGAAATCCCCACCAAGAAGGCAACACACCAAATTGTCATGGACTTTGTGGTAGACCACATCATCTGCAGGTTTGGGGTGCCAGACAAGATTATTACTGACAATGCCATGAGCTTTAGAGCTAAAGCTTTGGTGGCAATTTGTTAAAAATATGGGATCAACTTGACATATGCCTCTAATTACAACCCCAAAGGAAATGGACAAGCTGAGTCCAGTAATAAAAACCTGCTGAAGATTATCAGAACCTTGGAGCTGAACAAGAGAAAATGGGGCGAACAATTGAATTTTGTTGTTTAGGCTGATAGAATCACTGTTAAAAGAGCCACTGGAAAGAGTCCATTTGAGTTAGTGTATGGAACTCAAGCCTTGCTGCCCCATGCATATGCAATTATCCTTGTATTAGTTCATTCAACAACTAGAGGATCAAGAAGTAATTCCTTACAATGCTCACATTAACCAGATTGTTGAACTTGATGAAGAAAGGAGGGCATCCCACCAGAGGTATGTAAAGGTCAAAGAAAATATGAAGATGTTATTTCATAAGAAGTCACTCCCAGAGCTTTCAATGTTGGAGATCTTGTGTTACTATGGGATAACAAACATGAAGATAAGGGCAAACATGGTAATTTTGACTCATTATGGATGAGCCCTTACTCCATTGATATTATAATTAGTGAACATACCTTATTCTTGAAGGATTTAGATGGTGAATTGCTCAAATTTCTTGTCAATGGCAGGCATTTGAAGCATTTCTTGGATTGATTCCACAGAATCAAGGTGAACATCTTTTGTATAGTGTATAGTTTGTTGTTTGTTTCTTATCTTTTGTGTTTTCGCTCGCTCTGGTCATTGGTGACCTATTTTTGTTAGTTTCTCTTTTCATTTTAGAAAGATGGCTCTATTTCTCTACTCTAAAAGTTGACTCCTTTGCCCAATGGATATTTTGGCACTTTGTATACTGTTGTTCTTGTGGCACTCATAGGGAGTGCTCATCCCGGAGTCGAAGCCGATGTTGGTGATCAAAATAGTCTTGCCCCATTTTACCTTTGAAATCTATCGATTTGCGGCCTTTACCATATTTTATTCCCCTGTGTTGTGCTTGAGACGTCTGTACTTTATTTTTGTTGCCATAATTAATATGTTCTTGGGTCAAATTTTACGTATGGGTTCATTTGTGTTTCCTTGTTTCTCTATTCCTTTGAAGTGGTCTGTAATGTGGGTCTCCCATTCTCTATTTATCTAAAAACTCGGGCCTTCCCGTTCTTTCCATTTTTTTACAGACATGATTTTTTGTCCTTGTCATTTTTGCCCTAAATAATTGAAGGAAAGTGAATGGATGTAGCTCTAAGGAGCGTATTCAAGCCTTATAACATTTCTAAATCCTCTTCCCTTGGAAAAAATTTCATCTCCAAGCTCAAATGGTCCTTTTTCTACATTTTCCAGTTTTAGGGGTGTCTTTTTCTTGTCAAAGTTATTCCTCAACATTCAATGGTCACGTGGCTTCTTTTGGCTGGTCAAGGGATGACACACAAATGATTTAACTTATCACTTCTTAATTTTTTGGCAAAAAGGCAAATTTGATCCCATGAATCCGCTCAATTTTGATTGGTTATTTTGGTTTTTACGTGGCTTCTTCTAATTGGATGGGGTGCTATGGGTTATTTTTTAACTTGTTCTTTTAGCATACTTTGGTAAAAAAATTGAACTCGTCTCGCAACCCTGTCAGGCTCTGATTAAAGAAAAATTAAGTGGTAGGGAAATTTTCTTATTTTCACCCTGAGGGTGTCTGCATGTTCATTTTTGATTTGATGCGGCTCAACAGGGCACTCCTAAATTTTTTGGAAACTTTTAACCCAAGGCTTGTCCACATGGAGGAAAGATGCTCATTTGAGGGTTCACTTTTTGGTTTGGCCTTGAAGTTGCACTGGGAGGACAGATGGAGATTTCCACTGCTTTTCCTAGACTTAGATAAATTTTTATGTAGTTGGTACATTTTGGTGGAATAGAGACACATGGCGAGCCCGCGCTCATTTAGGGTCTCCACTTTGTGCACCATTTTGAAATTGTGTAATGAAGACAGGTGAAGGCTTTCGCCGAGGCTTCCCATACTTAGTCTTTTTCAAAAGGGTTTTGAGCGGTCTTAGACACGTGGAGGAACCACACATGTTTGGGGACTGACACTTGAGTTTCATTTTAAATAAGTGCCTAGAATACACTTGGAGGCCTCCATTCACTTTGTATTTTCCTTGGAATTTTCAACGGCAAAAGCATATTGCCTCAGACTCTGACACATGGTGCAGGCTTTTAATCAAATTTTCCCAGGCCAGGATAAATAGTGAGCCCGCGTTCTTTCAAGGTCTCGAATTTTGGTAACCATATCAAGATGCACCATTATGACACGTGGAAATTTGAAAATTCAAAAGAAATGGGGAAGCGGACCATTGGGGGTAACTTAATATTTTTACCTGTTATTCTCAAAAGGGTTAAAATATCAAAAATGGCCCACAAGCCGGATAGAGGAAAGGTTAAAGCTTGCTCTAGTCAATGTCGGAGGTGTAGACTCTTAGGGGAAATTTAAAAAAATTTCCTTTTAGGAAAAGGGCGTTAAAAGTGAAAAAGGAAGCATGGTTCCACTAGGACCCACATTGGGACACATGTCAAGCTCATTTCTCAAGGGCGGAGATGCAGAGAAAAATAGAATTTTTTTCCATTTTTTCAAAAGGTTGTAAAAATTCAAAGGAAACCCTCGATCCTGTTTTTAAAATTGAATCTTCCATGTGGACGACACAAAGTCAAAGTGAAGATCAATGACAGTTGTGTGTTTGAATCTGATTTTCCCCCATTTTTACTGAAAATCTCCTAGAAGTGCAATTCTTCATGATTTCTTAGTATTTCCTACACACCAAGTAGGGAGCGGAGTAAATTTTGATATCTAAGTTTGGTGTTGGAGATCTGGATACATCTTTCGCCATTAAAATGGTTTGACTATCAGGCTCGATCTGATTTTCCTTTTTTCTTCTCCTAAGTACACAAGGAACTAGATTTGATAGATTAGGGGCGAAAGTGGTTGGAAAATATATGGAAAAGTGATTTTCTAGAGGAAGGAGTTAAATGTGGGAGGTTTTTGAAGAGATCTACCTCCCTGAGCACCTGTCAACTTTTTGCAGATCTGATTCTAGGAATCATGCTTGTGGTCATGGCGAGCACTGGTGGCACTCAATTTTTGGATTTTTAGGGGGAAAAGGATCTGTTGTAAATATTATAAATGGTACAAATTTATCATGCAAATGGTTAGAGTGTGAGGGGTCAGGACTGATTTTTATAACTGAAAAAAGCTTGATAGAGCCCATCTTTTTTGAGAAGCTTGTATATCTCTTTTGTATTGAATTTGATCGTGTCAAGGTGGTTAAAAGTGTACAGCCATTGACAAGCTCTGAGATTGTTCTAGAAACTTTCCCCTGCTGATAAATTTAATCAAACTTGAGTTATTTTGTGTGGATCTTATGCAAAATGTGTTTGTTTTATTTCTGAATGTTTGCAAATAGTTTTTCTTGTTCATGTGGCAATCTGGTATCAAAATTTGTCTCAATCACATAGGTATCAATCCTTGTGATAGTTTAATGGCATCTGAAATTTCATTTCTTAGAAGATATTTCACCTGGGAGTTAAATAAATGATTTAAAATCACTTTTCTCTCATCTGTTTATAGAGATTGTCTATAAGCCTCTGGGTGTACCTTAGGCATGATTGGGCTCAGATATTTATGTTTTGTTGGGTTTTCCAACTCAAGCCTTCATGTTAAAATCTTATAGATTGTATGAAAATGTGCTAATTTAGGCATCCATTGAAGCACATATTCTTGTCATTGAAACATTTCAGCTGCTCTGTAGCATTCTGTTGGTTTATTCTTCCATTTTACAAAATCTCTCAAGGATATGGTGAATCAAGTTCATCCTACCTCACCTCCCACCAAAATCCATTTAAAAACAACTAATCGTACCCATACTACCCCTGTTTGTCATACGTGTATACAAATGCACATATTTTACTACCAAAACATGTAGAAACAATGAGGATTCCAAATGTCTTTAGTAGCCTGAACCTTTCATAGAGAATATCTACACTATCTAGAGTGACAACTCGTGAGAGTTAGATTTTGTTGCATTGATCATATTTTCTTCAAGGTCTCGTTAAAAAATTCATTAGGAATAATATTTCCATCTCCTCCATAAAAAACAAGCTACAAAGGGGTTCTCTCACCTTGGTTGAAAGGCACAACCATAAAGTAGTGTGGATAGATCAAATCCTCTTGAAGGTGCTATCCAATTCTCTACATTTGAGTGACTAAGGGCTAGTTAGATCTCATCCCCGGCTACAAAATGACTCACTATGATTTATCTATCTCTAAGCTTCTTACCAAATCCATGATGCTTCTCAGACTCTGAAGGAGAATCAATTTGTATACCAATAGGCTCTAGCCTCCCCTATCCTCCATCCTCTAGATGTAATGCCAACCAATGTAAAACATGAGAGACATCAGGTACATATCTACATAGCAAGAAAACATGAAAAACCTCGTTGGCCCATACAAGGCATGGTGGAAAAGCTAGACAATAGGAAACTAGATCAATAGCCTCTAAAATATCAAAAAGCCTCACAAAATGAGGTGACAACCTAGAACCATTTCCATTGAGGATTGGACTCTTATGTGGATGAAATCTCAAGAAAATGTTATCACCCACCAGGAAGTGATGATCAGTCCTCTTGGCGTTTGCATACACCTTCTAGAATGCTATAGTCTTCTCAAGACATTACCTAATCAGAACAACCTACTTATCTAAGTCTTCTAGGTAAGATGGTCCTAAAATAATCCTATCATCTAGCCTATCCAAACTTAGAGGTGTCATGCAAGGTTGACCATACAAATCCTGGTAGGGAGCCATAACAATGGAACTGTGATAGCTGTTGTTGTAGGAAAACTCCACTAAATGTAGATAATATTCCCACTTCTTTTGTTATTCCATCACATACATATTCAACATGTCATCTAATACCTGATTAACTATCTTTGTCTATCCATTTGTCTCTAGATGGTATGTTTAGCTGAAATTAATTCGAGTACCCAAAGTGGCCTAAAAGGAAGTCCAAAAAACTGATGTATAAATGGTATCCCTTTCATTTATGATGGTCTTTGGAATCCTGTACAATCTAACAATGTCCTCCATAAATACTTTGGTGATGACCTGTGCATTATAGGTGACCTTTGTTGGCAAGAAATGCATAACCTTGGTCAACTTATCCACAGTAACGATAATGGCATCAAGATGATATGATGACATAGGGAGTCCTACTATGAAATCCATGGAGATCACATCCCATTTCCACTCTAGAATATCATGAGGATGTAAAATTCCCTCAGGATGAGAATGCTTTACCTTGACCCTCTGGAACTCTAATCAACATGCTACAAAATCTGTTATGTCACATTAAAGACTAGGCCAATAATATAACTCTCTCAGATCGCTGTGCATTTTCTTCACTCTTGGATGTACTGCATATGAGGATTGATGAGCCTCTATAAGGATGAAGGTACGCATATCACTTGTCTTAGGCACATAGATGCACTTATGGAACCAAAGTAAACCATCTATCTCTAAAATGCATCCTGAATATCTTCCCTCTAATGAAACCTTTGACTCGAACATAGATGGATAACACCCTCATAAAACCTGTCCTCTGGAAGATGTTGAAGGATCCTTCCCCTCAAGTGTGACTGCAGTGTCAATGATGCAAGCACATGTCATTGTCTACTAAGTGCATCTACAATGACATTTTCCTTTCCTTTTATATACTACACCTCCATTTTGTACTCACACAGGAACTCCATCTAGCACCATTGGTGAGCATTGAGGTTCGACTGTGAGAATATATCTATCCTAAAATGAAGGGCCTACCTAAAAGGAAATGACGCTAATGCACAAGAGAATGAACAACTACTGTAATCTCTAAGTCATGAGTAGGATAGTTAAGCTCCTCATATTTGAGCTTTTATGACTCAAAGGAAATAACCCAACGCTCCTGCATAAGAACTGCTCCTAAACCCTCTAGTGGTATATTAGTACAAATTACAAAATCCTCTGTTGGGTTAGGAACTGATAAGATGGGCGTCATGGTTAACCTTTCCTTAAACACCTGGAAGGCCTAATCACACTTCTCTGACCAATCAAACTTCTTCGCTTTTATCTAAAGAGAAGTAATAGGGCGAGCAATCTTGGAAAAATATTGTACAAATATGTGGTAGTATCCTGCTAATCCCATGAAACTCCTCACCTCAGTGACAAATGTGGGTGCTAGCTAATCAATAATAGAATGTATGTTAAAGGGATATACTAAGATACACTCACTTGATATGATGTGTCCCAAGTACTAAATACATGTATCGAAGAAGCTACTTTTTTCCAAGTTCCTAAAAAACTTTTTCTCTCTCAAAACCTGAAGTACCTGTCTCAAACACTCCCCGTGTTCCTCCTCAAAATAAAAATAAATTAATATATCATCTAGGAACACTAAGACAAATCAGTTAAGAAAGGACCTGAATACTCCATTCATGAGGCTCATGAAGAAAACTAGGCATTGGTCAAACCAAAAGTGACAACTGTGAACTCATAATGCCCATAACATGTGTGAAAAGCTATCTTATTAACTTTTGCATCTGATATGTGCAACTGATGATTCCTTGACTTGAGATCGATTTTGGAGAACACTTTCACTTCCCGCATCTAATCAAACAAGTAATCAATCCTAAGGAGTGGATAATAGTTCTTTATTGTGACTTTGTTCAACTGTCTGAAGTCTACACAAATCCTGAGAGAACTATCCTTGTTCTTCACAAATATGACTATCACTCCCCAAGGAGATACACTAGGGCAAATGAGAGCCTTCTCAAACAAACCTTCTAACTGTATCTTCAACTCATGAAGTTCTAAATTCTTCATTGGATAGGTTTCCCTAGAAACTGGTGCTAATACTGACACTAAATCAATGGTGAAATCCACCTCCCTATGGGATGGTAACCCTGGAAGCTCGCCTTGAAACACATCTATATACTCCCTCAAACCTGCATGATCATCTAAGGGTGAATTATTTGGAGTGATCTCTGATCAATTAGTGATGGTGATAGAAAACTAAAAAACCTTTACACATTCTCCTCTTGAGTTTCCTGGTTAAGATCATGCGTAAATAGATAGGCCTCTACATCCCTGAAATCACTACGACCCTCCCAAGATCATCCTGACACTCAATGACCTTATTCTTGCACCCGATGAGCCTCGAGCAATTCTATACCTAAAACAACCTGATAGGACCCTAGAGGTATAACTCAGAGGTCAAGTGTAGTGGAGAAGGCTCCCAATTCAAGTACGTAACTCTCCACATATGAGTCCACGACGAGTTTGGCTTCCTCAACCTATTAACTATTTGGATTCCTAGCTACCACTAGCCCACATTGGTCCAATACATAAGGAGATATAAAATAATATGAAGCACATGAATCAAAGAGTAATGAGATAGAAATACCCCTGATCGTACATGTCGTCTCAATAAATGTAGCCTGATGATCGGCATGGTGGTTGTCAACCGCTACATATACATGATGGGCACATCCTACATCACACACTTTCTGCTAAAATCTAGGAGATCTCTGCATATCTATGGTAGTGGTTTTGTGCAAACACATACACACATAGTGATCAGGGGACCCAAAATTAAAACATCCTCCTGTACCCCTCTGAAATGGAGTCCCTCCTGTACTTTGGTGAGCTAATCCTACTGGCCCAACCCTGATAGACTGCTACATGTGAACTAGTTGTACCTATTGAGTACCTTGTCTCCTATCTCTGACTCCGCCAAAACCTCCTCTAGTAGCACATCTCTATAAGCTCTGAGTCTATCTAGACCTCTCTTGGTGGTGGCCCTAATGTGGTGTTTACTGGTGTGGATATGGTGGATTCCTCGATACTACTGGTGGAGGAAAAAATCCTCTTCTAGTGGGTGGTGTTGTACATCGTGACCTCTGACTCTGAAAGGCATGCATCTTCTCTTGAAATTTACCCTTGTTCCTATTTCGGTGTTCCTATTCCTTGGTCATGTTCTCCTCAACTTAGTAGGTCTTATGAATGACCTTCTAAAGTATAGGAGGAGATAACATCCTAACTTCTCCTACTATGTCTGCATTTAGGCCCCAAAATAAATCTACTAACTTATAATTTCTCATCTTACAGGTAGTCCACATACTGTAAAATATCTAAGAACCTGCTCTCATACTGTGTCACTATGTCAGAGCCCTATCGTAAGTCATGAAACTCATCAATCGTCTTCTACATGAAATTCTCTGATATATAACAAGCCCTGAAACGCTCCTAAAATAACTTCCAGGACACTATGTCTCAAGTCAAATGGAGATTCCACTACTCATTCTTCCACAAAATGCCAACTGCATCTTGGATGAGGGGTATGGCGAACCTGGATTTGACATTTCTCTTGTAAGAGTGCAATCCAAAGCAGCTATCAAGGATAAGGATCCATGACTCAACTCCAAAGCCATCCGTAATGCCAGTGTACATAGGTGACTGCAAGCAAACAAGATCCCTAACCACATTTCCTATATCACAATCCTAATGATGTGGTCCAATAGGTTAATGAGGTCTTCTATCCCCAAATAGTCCCTCAAAGTTGTGTGAGTGGCTATGATGGTGTGAGGCCACCCTTCTTGTGGTGAACGAAAGGGCTATGCAACCTCTCCCACCTCGAGGCATCGTGCTCTGGTGGATCTGAGTGTGCGTCCTTGCTTATTGGCTCCTCGTCTCCTAACTAGACATCCTCCTCTCTCGTCTCCTGTAGTGGTGGAAGGAACTAGTGCACAACACTTATCAACTACTAAAGAGCCTCTAAGATCTAAGGTCTGAATTTGGGTTCATGCGGCTCAGGTGTAGGTGATCTACGTCCCAAGTCCCTAACCGATCGACGTCTCGTGGGTGCCATCATGTGTACGAGGTAATAACGGATTACTAAGTTATAAAAAATTTTCAAAACATTTTAATTGTTTTCGTTAATGCTATTAAAATATTATTAACTAATTAATTATTTACCCATAGCATCTACGTGTGTGAGCCATCTCTCTGATACCAAATGTAATGCCCCACCTCGGGACATAGGAAACCACACTAATGATAGCTAAAAATTTGGGTAATTTTTTCTTAAGTGAAAAATTAATACTAATGTTTTGTTTAACTGATTCCCGTTAATAATTATTTTATATTAAATCGATTTACCTAGATTAAATAATCACTAGTCCAAAACCAACTTAAATTATTTATCCCTATTAAAATTTTACTAATGTCACAAATAAAAGTCTACATCCCTTTTAATTTAATTAGCTTTCCTCCTTTTAATTAATTTTCCCACACACCCTCCTTAATTTTATTTCACATTCCTATTAAATTCCCATAACTTAAAAGTATGTAGGATTAAATACGAACCCTAGGACCAATCTAATCTTGACCCTAGATCTCATGTTACCCTAGAATTTACCTATTCCATCTTTATATTCTCTTCTTTCTCTCATATTTTGTCATTTGCATGTGTAGGTTGTGAAGAAGTTATGGGAGATATGGATTCATGTATACTCAAGTTATCTACTTATATTATTATTATTTTTTGTGTATTTCTACCAAATACATTCTCTTGTTGAGTATGTTGAATACCCATATTTTTTTTGGTTTTAAGAAGGCAAATATGCCTCAGAGTGTGTGTGTGTGTGTGTGTGTGTACATTATGCAACCATTTTTTAAAAAGATCCGAATGCAAAAGAAAATCACACTTTGTTAATGGCGTGTAGAATTACTTAGAAGGGAGGAAGGGCCATGGCTAGGGCTTTGATGGATTGAGGGTGTGAAGTGGGCTATGTGGATGAAAGGGGACTACGTGGAGGGGTGGAAGTGTGGGGGTGTGTGGGGAGATGGGTGTGGGTAAGGGAGTGGTGGACAATGGAGCGGGGGAATGGCTGGGGTATTCGTGCGCAGGTTTGGGGAGGGGTTTGACCCTCCCCACATTCTTTGATTTTTTGATTTAAAACCTAAAACAAACCACTACCACCGTAACTTTTATTCGGTAATTTCTTTTTATTATATATATATATATATTCTATTTAGAATATTACAATTAAAATATTTACTGTAATAATATATGGAGAACTAGATACTATGTTTCGAATATAATATAGTTATACTTTCTAATTTAGCTATATTAAATATATATTCATATCATATGTTATATGATGAAAATTATTGCAAGTTGTGAAATACTAGAAATTTGTTTTGTTACCTATGTGAAATATGCAACTTAATATTATTTTTGAATAAATATAGATTAAATTGATTTACTTATTTATGTGATAAAAAGGAAAGTAGCAAAATATTTCAACTAAATATGTCTAGAAATTAGCAAGAAAGAATACATAGTAAAATCTTATTTCCTAATAAGAACAAATCATTAAGTTTCACATGGGAAAGAAACAACACTAATCTCATTCCATTCAATAATGTTACCAAAAAATTACAAGAAGGAGATACATTGCAAGAAAGCTAATATTTCCATTCAATGTTAATCCTAAAACTCCATGTCACACTATCTTTCCTTTCAAATATAATAGTAAATAAAAATTCCAGATTTCTACAAGAGGGAGATCCAACAAGGAATAAATCACATTTTCTTTAAGTTCTATAAACATCACATTTTGTTTTATTTTTTTTGTGGAGAACATATTTCCAATAAACAAACTTTCCTTTCAAAATGGAGTTCCAACAAATTCATATTAAAAGAATAATCTATTTTACAAGATTTCATTTCCAACGAGCTTAAGCTTACATATGCAATATATTTCCAAAATACATAAACTACTCAAGGAACCACATTAAAACACTTCTTTCCAATATTTAAGGAAGGTTACACAAAACAATGTGACATTAGTTTACAAGTGATCCCAATCACAAAAAGGAAACTTTACAAGACAAGGAAACTTCCCACATAGCCATATCCATAAGATTACAATGAGAGTAATGTTTACAAAATATGGAGAAGAACAATGAGGAACCATGGTTTCAAGAAAATCCAACCGTCTCCATACTTGAGCTCCAACTTTGAGTGTTTTTCCAAAAAATCCAACACAAAGAGAAAAACTTGTTTTACCACCCAATCTATAAGCATAATTACATGTCTTTCCAAAGGTTGGAAGACATGCTGGCCTCCCCAAAGCCCATGGGAGAGATAGATAGCTTCAAAAAATGTACACAATATTTAGGGAGACATAAACAACAACATATTAACATACAAGACACGTCCATGCACTAAAGCAAACACAACATTTAGGAGAAAAAAAACCGGAGGAGAAAACTATATTCATCCTCAAAAATAGGGAAGAGAAGATGAGACATCCAAAAGTGCCAAAAGTGTGGTCCAACCATAGGATGCACACTAACAATTTCTTCAAAAACTTCCTTATTCCTCCAAGACAACAAACCCTCCTTATTGCTCCACCCATTCACCTAAATCCTCCTTGGGAGGTTTTTTAAACTCATTGGGTTTCCTCTCCAAGAATGGGGAAGGGGGTTCAAACCATATGAACCACCTTCCCCACCTCAAACCATATGAGGGGAGTGAAAAGAACCTATATGGATTTCCCATCAAGCCATGAGGTTTAAGAGGGAAAATGCCTCCCTCTTCCCCCATAAAACTCTAAAATTCATCAAGCCATATGATGGATGGAGAAAATAGTATAAAAACATACTCTAGACATATACAAAAAAAACAACAAAACACGATATAAAACCATAAACAACTCTAGGATCTATCATCCAAAATAACATATAGTCATAAATTAAGAGCCTACCTCCAAAAGCTCTCCAACACTCTAAGATTTTCCCAATTCTTTATCCAAGATAACTCTAGCTCCCAAAAAGTCTCCAAGCACCAAGCAAAAGCTAAAAAAAAAGTTCTCTTTCTCCCCCATGAGGGAGTATACGAATAAAAGTAAAAAAATTTCCTCACTAATGAGGGGGTGACATGTGGCACCCCTCTCTTCCCTCCAAGTCACAGATTACCAAAAATAAAATGGGGAAAAGATAAACTCACTTTTAGCAATCTTCTCCGAAATTGCCCAAAAAGAAAATAAAACAAGTTTGTGCAACTTTTTACAATACACATATTCCAACCAACTTACATGGATGGTGACAAAAGAGAAGAAAAATGGGAGGAAAACTCCCTCTATGCGTTTAAATTAAGCCCCCCTACCTAATAGGTAGGATCCAAGGGCTTATTTTCATGCTAAGTGAACTCCCAAAACTAAAAGGGGTCACTTAAAATGTCATACATAGCCCAATTTCGGGTTTGGAACTTTTAACCACAAGTGTAGAGGATGTATGGCCCACTCAAGGATGCACATGCGACCCTAATCCTCTTTCATTAACACACACACCCAAATACAAAACTTAATGCAAGTGGGGATCATCAAGTCCCCAAACCTAGTTTACTCAAGAAAATAATACAACCTAAACATCATTAGTTTTACATGACATTCAACATTACAACTAAGGGATCACTCATGGTTCCCAAATAGTACAAACAAATAATAAGGCCTCGTACATCTAACATGGTTAGGACTTAGCCTCGTGGGCCGCTTGTGCACAATTTGTGTAGCCGCCCTGAAACTCACGTTGTCATGTGATTTTTGACTGCACATGACTCAATACACACATTAAATGTATCTATCCAAAACAAGTGTAAATCAACTACTCAATAAACGATCAAGTTTAAAAATACAAATTTATGATATCACGACATGAACATGGAATCATAAACGTGAAACATGCACAATCTCACAAAATTCGTCATATGTTAGCCATTGGAATACATATAAATGTCATATAACCATGCCATCACGTGTCCTCATCAGTAATCAAATATTTTATATCATCAAGACATACGACTAAATTATGTATCCATCATGTATCAATCAAGCCCAAACATCATAGCAATAAGTTAGTATCTCCAGCATCAAATAAAATGTATCAACATAATAATCAAGTCAAATTGGCACTACGTTCCCAAATAACCATACATGCACATGAAGATCAAATAACATAACATAATGTCTAAAATATATCAAATCCATGTCAATTCATATCTATGAATAAAGAAATCAGCAGATACTGAGGCTATGAAAATGTGGGCACTACAAAGGTTTAGGATTAGGAGCCACCTCATTTGGGTGGGTGTTTAATTGTATGTATTTCGTGTTTTCGGCTTCTAAGCACTTGCTATGTGCACTGCAACCTTTGTAGCACCATTGTTGGCCACAACTTCATTTTTTCTGCTCTTTATCATTTATTTTGAGTAGTTGTTGTATTGAATAAAACATTGAAGTTCCCTTTCCTGCTATCCCACTTATGTCTCTGCGAGATTTGTCACTTTCACTCTTACTATGCGTGAAACCCTCTCTTTATCCATTCTCAGCCAAATTTTTAATTTAACAAATGATCATCTGCTTAAATTTTGTTATTATATTTGTTTTACACACACACACACACATACATTTATACATTTACAATTTCTTAATGTACTAAATATATATTAATCTGTATTATTTATTAATATATATTAATTCTATATATTTTATTTCTTAATAAATTCTTGTAGAATATATACATTTGTACTTGATAATGTTTTTGTATATTTATATTTCTAACCTTATTACATGCATAACTAATAAGTGGAATAGGCATCTCGAGAATGATACCTCTCGGCGTCGCTAGTTAGTATGTTTTGTTTGTGATTATAATTCTGGTTTAAAAATAATGAAGGATGTAATTAATTTTTAACTAATGTGCACCATCTATTGATGTAATACATATGTATACATACACATACATATATATAGATTAAATGAATAATATGTATCAATTTTATTAATTAGTTCTCATATTGTATTCAATATAATCGATGTTGATAATTCATTTTTTTATGGATAGTTATATCAAATTTATATCATCCACCACTTTATATAACAGGTTTTAAATATTTCTACAATAAATTAGTAGTGTTTCCATTCTTTTACAAATTCATGTTTGATGGTAATGAAAATGTGTAAAATGTAAATTGTATTTTCCAAAATATCTGAGAATAAAAAGTATCAAAAAGTATAAATTTGACCTATAAGCTAACATGAATTTTCAACATTTGATTTTCTTTACAAATGTGGATTATTCACAATAGAATATGAATTATCCAAAGTTTTATACATAGATTTTTCATATGTATCGTTTGAAATTCAGACATTACGCACTTTGTTGACAGTTACAGTTACAATTTTCTATAAAAATATTGGTGTAGAATATTTAAATCATTTTTTCTATTATGCTTTATCAACCATAAATAAAAGTTATTGGTGGTGTAGATAATACAAACTATTGTTCCTTAATTATTCTAAAGTGTGAAAAAAGTGCTTCTTCATTTAGATTTGTTATGATAAATTTTGTTTATTGTAGCACACCCACCATTTTTTTTCAACTATCTTATAAAATATCCACATTATGTGTTATTGAAGTATAAGATTATTGTAGTTATTATATAAATATTTCACATCTATTTTCTTCGGATACACTTGTGAATAAAGAGAACTTATTTCTAATAGTGCCTCATAAATCATAAAACAAGAAAACCACACACCAAAATTTTTGACAACATTAAAATCATAGAGATATAAGCATTACCCCATTACTTTGTTTGGTGTGACAATGATGCAAGTGTGGTCTCCTACATAAATATACCCAATGAGATTGATGACCCTCATTCATTTAATGGTGTTGCAAGTATCCAAAGACAATTCCTAGTGTTGATTGACATAGGATGAAGCGAAACGCTATTATAATCATAGAGATATAAGCATTACCCCATTACTTTGTTTGGTGTGACAATGATGCAAGTGTGGTCTCCTACATAAATATACCTAATGAGATTGACGACCCTCATTCATCTAATGGTCTTGCAAGTATCAAAGACAATTCCTAGTGTTGATTGACATGGGATGAAGCGAAACCCTATTATAAATGAATTTTTAAACAAATTGAAATTGAAATTATTTAAAAAAATACTTAAAATGAAAACCAAAATTGATTATTCATAATTTGTACCAATAAAAACAGGACGAAAATTTACATTTACAAAATAAATGAATCTGACTTCTCAGTTGTCAGCGTATAATATTTCTATCTTCTCACATAAGACGCCCGCGAATATAGGCGACTCCTCTCAGCGTTTTAGTTGTCAAATACTGGGAAAAAAAATTCTTGGATAACATGTCATTTCGCTATTTGCTTTTACACGAAGAAATCAAGATTCCAGTTGAACGGGGATAGCGCCGGACTTTTTTCAGTGTGAACCGAGGAAACTGCAGAGGAAGTACCCTGTTTCGTAATACTTCATTGCTTGTCAAAAAAATTCAAAACCCATTTTTCTAACACGTAGACTGACATAATCAAACGTATATCAGAAGTAAACGAAATCATTAAAATTTGGTCCATTTAATAACAACTGTTCTCTATGAAGTTCCTGGAAAATTTGTGTTCAGAATCTATTGGTTGGTTGACCAATTAACCTTGTAAACTCATGTGATGGATAGACTCTTATTAAATTTTATACAAATTTTTTAATCAAACTAAATAATGCGCGTGAGAGTGATGAATCTTTCAAAACAATGTAGATTGGGAAATCTTTTACGTATGTATTATGATTCCCTCAGTATTAATCCCTTTGTGGGTTTCCTGAACAGTTAATAACACAATTTACATTATGCTGCTGCAAACCAGAGTAAATGGTTACCTTAATCATTAACCTAGGGTGCTCCTAATCTTAAATTCGGTTCTGGTGATTGCTTAGCAGAATTATCTAACAGGCGAGGCGTACCTCACCAGGGGTGATTTTCAGACCTTAGCGAAATATTTAAAAGGATATAACCCCTTCCCCTGCTATGGAAGGAAAAAAAACACAAAAAAAAATTACATTTCTAATACAAAACCGTTTAGCCTTGTAAGAGCGAGAGCCAAAAACGTGAATCATCTGCTTTTCTTTCATTACAATCCACGTCGAAGTCCAAATCGATATAATTTTGCTGAGGCATATAACTATCTTCATACTCATCAGGATTGGGAGGAATACCCAGTTCATCATCTGAAGCCTTTTGCAGATATTCTATATAATTATCAGGCTCTCCTGATTCCTTACAAACATGTTCTTCTTCCTCCAAATTTTCGACACAACTAGTATCACTGGTTGTAGACTCTGCATCATCTGCAATAAACAGGTGATCCAGTTTATTAAATCTGCCTCCACAATTAGAATAAGAATTGGATAGAGGACAAATCTCAGTCCAGTCGAAAACAGAGTCTGAATCGCATGTTTCTTCCATCAGAGAGTTTTCATCCGTTTCTTGCTGTACAGAGCAAGAACTCCACCACTCTGACTTCACAAAAGAGTTGGGTTCTCTGCAACATGTTTCCATTTTTGGCCTGAACTTCATTGACGCTCTTCCAAATTGTTATTAATTACATTTCTCCTGTTCCATTCTCGGTTGGTTGCCGCTCACCGTCCTTTAAGTTGAATTGCATGTAATATAAATATCTTTATATGTGTGTGTGGTGGGAGGAAGAAAGAAATTTTGAACACTGATCTGCCTCTGTTTGACGAAACAAATTCTTCATGTAACTAACTTTTGTTTATTCAAAGGTGAAGTTACGTGATAGTAAATTATTGTGATGTGAAATGGAGAAGAGGTCATTTGGAATTTTGGAGTTTAGTCATCCGGCATCTATGGATATATACGGCGTTCTAACAAGCATCACGTGTAATTCGAGAATAAAAATGTCTTCCTTGACAAATCACAAAATATAATTGTCAAGTGGCTTCTCTCTAGAAGTCTCACATTTTATAGAATTTTTTCTCGTCCAAACTTTATTAAGCACATTCAACTTGCAAACCTAACCCTTGATGACGAATTTGAGGGCATCAATTGAATAAACCTTTTTTCCCTCACTCATTGATGGTTGGTAATTGCAATTTACCACATTTGCCTATCGAGATATATCCTTTTGAGAGGTTCTGGTCGGGTGAAATGCACCTTGATCATGTCCTCTTAGTTCAATTTTCTTTGTCGACTGGTGGGTTAGTATATGTCACAACAATCGGAAGGTCTTTTTAAAGTTGACAATATCTTATTTTATGATTAATTGTTTATTTTTAAAGTGAATATGGTTTAACATATGCCAGTATAGTTATGAAAGGTTCTGGTAAGGTCCACAATCCATGTGTTGTTTTGGGTCTACATGATAACTTACATCATATCAAACAGAAGGTCGTAACTAGTTGGTACATTTGCAATTTGACCAAAATCAAAATAAATACAAGTCAGGCCGACTGTTCAACAGTTGTGTGTGTCTAGGTGAAGTGGTCAAGGATATTTACTTGTATCTTGGTGGTCAGTGGGTCAAATCTTTTGTTCTCGACTGCAGTGAACTTACCGGAGGGTAACGCTCATTCATATCAAACTATCTCTTATTCTAAATATGCAAGGGACAAGTAACTATACCTCAAATTTAAGGCATAATTTACATCATATGAGGCTATCTAATATTCCAACCATGAAGGAGAGAAACATAACTACACTCCAAATTCAAGGCACAAATTACATCATATCAGGCCATATGTTATTCTATATATGTAGGGGATAATGATTTGTTCTTCA
This sequence comes from Taxus chinensis, assembly GCA_019776745.2. Taxonomy (NCBI): domain Eukaryota; kingdom Viridiplantae; phylum Streptophyta; class Pinopsida; order Cupressales; family Taxaceae; genus Taxus; species Taxus chinensis. The sequence goes on along the minus strand of CM034146.1, from coordinate 260,184,179 downwards.
AAAATTCAAGACATGACTTACATCAAATCAGATTTTCTCTTATTTAAAATATACAATGGACACACATTACTATACTTCAAATTCAAGGCGTACATACCCCTTATAAGATTCAAACTTGTGACCTCATTTTAAAGACCATAAATTCTATGATTACTATACTAACTCTAATGTAAAGAGCAAATGGACACAATGCTTTTTTATTTATTTTTTAACTCGTTTGGGCTTCTATAACTTGTAATAATAGTTTTTGTTATTCTCTTTTATGAATTATAAATACATGAGGTATTCCCTTTGTGAATCGTGGCTATAGAGGCAGGCCATTCGTCAATGCTCATCATAACCCCTACCCGAAAAAATAAAAAAAAAAAGAAGAAAATAAGTAATTATCACCAACTAAAAATACAATGTTAATAGGTGTTTTTATTTGACATTAATAATTTAGTGATGCAACAAGACATGCTTAAAAGGCCAAAATGTGCTGTCCATGACGAACCATTATTTTGGGTTATGGGACATGAAACTTACAATAACATGGACTAGCATACATTTTCAGATGGATTCAGCTTCCTCATTCGTTGAGAATATCATCTATTTTTTTGGGTAGAGAAATGGCAGCAATAACCTGCCCCTGTGACATTGTCATTTATGTTTGCTCCATCTTGTCATGCCCCACAACTCGTGTTTCACAAATCAATGGAGGGAAATATACGGCGGAGCCTATCTCTCACGCAGGTTGGCAGGGAGATAGGTAGATTTGAACCCGCGACCTCCAAAATAATAGGCAGGAGGCCCACCACTAACCCACAGCAATAATTTAGTTCACTTTTGACTGAATTTAAATAGATTTCCCCCCCGCGAACGTACGTGAGGGATAGGTAGAACGGAGATATACACACTCGAACCTGCATTAATCTGTGGTCACAACCAAATTTCCAGTGCCACAATCTATATGGTTTCAATTGAGTTGAGAATATTTCAAAAAAATTACTGAATTGTTCTTGGAGTTCATGCTTTCTTCTTGCACCAATTAAATCTTGCTTCTCATTGTGTAGTTTCATGGTATGTTTGGTTCTCTATTATTTTTGTAGCCCTGTATAGGTTGGTGCTATTAAATCTTTGTGGGTGTAGTTGTTCTGGTAGAGGGCAAACCTTTGTTCTCGTGGGGTTTTATAAATTTCATTTAGCGGGTTATATTTATTCTTATATGCTTGGTGTGTGTTGATTTCTATTCCAGCTTCCAGCGATGCATTCTGTCCCAAGGTTTGGAGAGCGAGTGTTTGAGTTCCCCGAATTCTGAAGCATGAGATTGCAACATCTACTTCAACATGCAGGTTTTAAGCATGGTCTTTTGAATTGAAAGTCTTCCTGAAGTGCCGTGCATAGCCCTCTAGATCTTCTTGCAGCTTGTGGGTATGGTTTTATGTATTATAGAACCCATCACATGTTACAGAATAATGGCTCACTCTATTATGAGTTAGTTCTTCAGGAATATATTTCCTTCGATCCCTCCACATAATTACGCAAGCGTTACCCACCATCAAAATTTTGCACGATTAGATCAGCCACAGGATACACTATTACATAGATTGTACCTACCTACCATGGCACCGGTTTCGACTGCTTCCCGTTGACTGTTGTCGAAATGCGAAATTTATATGCCATACTGCTGGGATTCGACCCTCACACCCGTAGGTTTTTAACTGGGACGTCCCAACAGCCCGCCCACGCACCATTCACATTCATCAAGCGACTCGTGTTTAATTTAAAATAAGGTTTTTCGACCGCTAGTAGAAATGTTTTGTCGCCGGGCAGCGCGGTCAGGGGTTTGTGTATCCTGTTTAAGGCTTTCTGATTTTTTTTTCATTTACTATTTTTATGTTGCTTTTCTGCAAACTCTAGGCATTCAGTGTTTTACTATAAGTAAATTTGTTTTATTAAACAAAACCCTTGAAATATGATATATGTAGTGGGTCGTATTTCTGAGTTTTTTTGTTTGGATAGTTAGGTTGTTTATAGATCAATTAATGTAAGCTATAAATATAAGTGTGTGATTCATTGGTGAAAAATAGTAAGCGATTGAAATGTAAGAGAATAGTGTATTGAAGAAAAGAAGGAATGCGAAAAGTTAATTGTAAAAGTTTTTGTATTTGACAACATTCATTGCAATAAAAGTTTTTGTAGACATCTTTATATTATTATTATTTTACTGTTGGTAAATGGTTTTTTGGGAGGGACCATACCCCAACAACAAGAAGGTTAAAAAATCAGATATATAAAGAGATACCAGCGGTTTTTTGACAAGTATGGACGACATGACCCCATAGTAAAAGGGCCTAAAACACAAATAAAGCATTAAAGAGAAAAGCAGGGAGCATCCTGTCAAAAGAAGAAAGTAAACAACAACCTTGCAACACCACAACAACACCAAAACCGCATGCAACTAGCAAAAATAGAAAAAAGGGGACAAATAAAGATTTATTCCCTGTCCAAACCGTTGGTAGATTTAAGTTTGGTGTGCCCTTTCTTTCTCTTGTCGACCACCATCCACTCCTCACTTTCTTCTTTCGCAAAGGCCGAAAGAACAACTTCAAGAGTCTTTATAGGAATGTGACCCTGAAGCAATGGTGCACTATCCTTCGTAAATTCAGAAATTTGGTTAGAGGAATCCTGTGGAATCCTTTGTGACTCCTTCTCTAGATGTTTTGGGAGGGGAGTGACAATTCTTGAAGGGCTCTCCTCAAGCATATTCGAATGGGAACTAACCGTGAGGTGTTCAGGAAGGGATTCATTCCACCATGCTCATTTTTTGTGTCTCTTGAATCTCAAGTACTCCCAGTCATCTGAGAGATGCCCCATTTGAAATCAATGCTGACATCTGAAGGCTAAACCCTCATAGTCAATCTTCTGCAACCAATGTTTGTCACCGATTTGTAGACTAATTTCTGCTAGAATATCTTGGGAGGTGTTAATATCTACCAAGATTCTAGAAAAATTTGTGTGAATCTACTCAACAATTTTATCATTTGATTTTTCAAAAGAACCTAAAGTATCGTATATAGAAATAAGGCATGAGCTATTCCAAAGTTGTAATGGGAGTCCTGACAAGCGGACCCAAACAAGGTAGGTATCAAAGGTATCTTTTAGAGGATCAAAAGACAAATACTAGGGCTTGGAATTGAGCCCATATTCACCCAAACCCAATGCTTTCGATAAATTATATCCCTTTATTGAGGGGTTTCAAAGACAACGATGAAATAAGCTTTAGCACAGGTGTAAAGCTCAATCTTACCTTTAATCATTTCCTTCCATGTTAGAGAAATCCAATCGTGGAGCTGAGATAACTTAGGCCAGAATTTGTGAGACCTGCAAATAAGGCCAAGCTGGGAGAGATTCACATCCTCCTTAAGAACCTTTTGCAGCAGATCCACCTTTATCTTCAACACTGGAGTCTTTTGCGAGAGTTTTAAAAACTTGTCGAAATTTTCAGTGTTATCTTTTGTTTGTTTGGAGACCATAAAAGAAAAGAACTTGGCATGACCTTCCCTGTCAACATTAGAGCATCACTGTTAATTCTAACCCTGCCGTGCTCCAAATCATGGCTTCCGATGTTTCCCTATTTGGAGGGTAAAGGAGAGGCACCTATATTAGGTTCTCTATTTCAGATCCACCACCTGAAACGGGATGCTTGTTCAAGCAACTACCACTAAGGTTAGTTGCCGTGCAATGCTAGGTCGTGAAGCCCCCATTCCGATTTCCAACATCTCTAGGTCGCCGCTACCATTTCCCGTGGAATATTAGGTTTAGGGAACATGAGTTCATCCAACATACAGTCCATCGTCAAAATCCTAAGAACAAAATAATGTACGTCTTTATATTATTAGTATATATGTGTATGGTTTTTTTTACCAATTTGCATTTGAACATTACATTCAAATTGATACATATGTAAATGATCCTTCAAATTGGTATTAGAAAAACCCTCTCAACACTTGATTTAAGATCCTAGTTACAAGATTCAAATATAGCTTTAAATTTAGTTGGAGTATGAAAAATTGAATAAAAAATTAAAATTTTAAATTAATAAATAAATTAAATTAATTAAAATTAAAAAATAAAAATTACAAATTTAAATTCGTTAAAATTAAAAACACTGAATAAAATTAAAATTAAAAATTAAAAAATCAATTAAAATTAAGAATTAGTAAAAAACTAATAAAAATTATTTAAAAAGAATACATATTAGAAATATATATATAAGGTAATAAGGATTTAGTTTTGAAGGGATCAAAAAATTCTGCACAAGAAATGAAGCCATGCCATAGAAACGCCAAAACAATACAAAAATTATTTTGAAGGGATCATGAACCCTATACAACCAAATAATAAGCATTAAGGCCCAACTAGGTACAAACTGAAGCTTGGTTAATGACCAAAAAACCAGAACCCTAGAAACCCCATTCCAACACTGGGGCTAGGAGAGAACAAAAAAGACAAAGAACCTCCAAAGAAAAACAAGTCAAACACACTAGACCATCCTTGAGGAGCACCCTAAATCCCTAATGAAAAAACCTAACCAAAGGAAAAGAAAGGCTTACCCAAGAGGCACCTGTCCATGGGATCTTAAGTTCATCTGAAGAGAAGTAGTGTGGTTCTTTCCTTTCCTTTTTCGATTCACAATTGTCCAACCCTCACTCTTATTAGGATTACTATTTTTATCTGAATAGATTGGGATCAAGACCCCGAACATCTCATTTTTGTCAACATTTGAGTCCATTTCCTTTTTAGAGTTCAATCCCAAAAGTAAATGGTTATCGAAGATAGGCAGAGAGGTAATAATCCCCACCTTTCTAATTGAAATTTGATTCTCACCGTCTTCAGTGTCTAAATCCTCTGAATAATAAGTAGAATCGTTTTCCACAACCAACATATTCAGCTAAGCATCCTTCCAACAAGAAACTTTCCCGTTAACTTTTTGTTTCACACTCTTAGAGTCTGAAGCTAAGTAACCTAGGCCAAAACATTTACTATTTATTAAGGGTAACCCTTCATAGTGCAACGAATAGGACCAAATCTGATCCAACAACCTAAGCTCATTCGAGGTCGGTAGATCAACAGAGGTATCCAAATCTACCAAGATACGAGCATATGTGGTATGAGTATACAATTCATTTTAAGTATCAATGTCCAAACATTTCCCCAAAGCATTGCCAATTGAAATCAGGCTTTCCTCCCCCCAAAATTATAGCAGAAGATGAGGCAGCCGAACCCAAACAAGCTTAACAGGGAAGATTTTAGTAAGTGGGTTGAAGGAAGGGAATTATGATTTCATGAGAAGGAGATGATTATGAAATTTCCATAGCACAAAGAAATATTTATCTCTATCTTTTGTTACTTAATATTCCTAGGGAGAAGGCCCTAACCTAAAAAAAGTTCCTATTATAGTCCATGATTAATCTACAAATCACTGGACTTAATAGGGAGATTAAAATGCACTTTATCATGCTACAAAAACCAAAAAACCAGTTCCTATACAATAGTATATATATCACCAAATTGTACATTCCTAGACTGTAAACAAAAAGAGTGATACCCACTACATACTGAATGAGTTCAAATATGAGAACCTCGAATTCAATCTTCCATGGAAGAGCTCAAAATATTTTCCACCAAAATCTCCACCTCTGAGTCGCTTGAAGACGAAGAAGAGCTAGCAAAACAATCCGGAAAATCAACTTTGGCCTTCTCTGGGAGGCAAAGTCCTTGGTTTTCTACCACCGCCTCTTAGTCGTGAGAGAGGTTTCACTCCATGTTTCATGGTATGAATATAAAATTGTAAACTGATCACCCTCACTTCTAGGTCCTTCATCTCCTTGTGGAGGAGAAACTAGCCTGCTGAATTAGAGACAATGTTGGTCGCGCTCAACCCCTACGCTATATCAAACACATTGCTTCGACCCACAAATTGACCAAGGTCCAATATTCACCTCCTCAATTTATTGTAGACAACCACTTCTTCTTCGTTATCTTCAATGCTCTCAACTATTGACCAAACCTTCTCCAGCCACCCCCTCATGGCCACATTTTTAATTCTCCCATTGAGCCACTCCAAAAAGGAATCACCCAAATAAGGCCAAGTCTGAGCACGAAACCGCTTCTTTACAGAGCCACCTGTAGAATCTCCATTGGACACCATGACAAAAGAAGGAGAAACAAATCGATGAACTTCAACTTACCAGATCTACCCTGAAGGAAAACTAGCTAAACTGCGGAAGAAGGAGCCAAAAAGATAACCTAAAGGAAACAAAAATGCAGCCTGAAAGCCAAACACCTTCCTCAAAGCTAATGAAAGCTAGGTTCGTGCCACGTTTCAAATCCAAAACCGAATGCTTCCTTTAATAAACCATCATTGCCAGGAGGGGGGAAAACAAGGGGTACGACTTTAGAGATTACAAGCCCCCTTTGCACGATCCAAACACTACTCATTAACCAAAAGGGTTTGAATTTCATTGGGGAAAAGCATCTCCCATGATTAGGCTGTCACCTGACCCTTATTCCAAAGCATGACACTAATATTAGCTAAACCATCTGTAACCTTGTTGCCTTCTTGACAAATATGAGAAAAAATCACCTCCTCAAAATCACAAAAAATTTCATGAATATTATAAAAAACGGATTGTAATTACCATACATGAGAAGATTTTCCTTGCACTATCATAATGATAGCCAAAGAGTCACCTTCAACCCAAATTCTAGACCATTTCATGTGCTTAGCTTCAGCTAGACCCCACCATAAGACCATACCTTCTATGAAATTATTGGAAGCTAAACCACAATCACAAGCCATAGTAAGGAAAGGATGACAATAAGCATAATGAAACACACACCCACAACCAACGGCTCTAGGGTTGCCTTTAGAGGCCCCATCAAAATTTAGTTTGATCCAACCTGCTGAAGGAGGACTCCAATGTGTCAACCTCTCATCCTTACTCCCCTTATTAGGAGAAAAGCGGTTTGGGATAACTCTTGTGCCGTAATGCCAAACATACCTCCTCAAATTAGACATAGGATTCATGCCTGACCCTGACCCCCATCGCATTGAACACCGAGTTGTCTTGGCACCACGTAGAGAGATCACCTCCACCACCGAAGCAACTGACCCGCCCGGAACTTCCTAGCCAAGTAACGACGAGCTATAGAGGTGGCTAGCCCGAGGAATGAACCTCGAGACCTCCAACATGATATAGCCCACATTCACCACCGCTAGGGTAAACCGGACGAGCTAATTTTATCTCTATCTTCAATCAATAAAAAAAAGTTAAGAATAATTAAAATGAAAAAGTAATTAAAATAATAAATTAAAATTAAAAAATAATTATAAAATGAAAAATTAAGAATTAATTAAAATGAAAAAGTAATAAAAATTAAAAAAATAACAAATTAATAATTAATAAAAAAATGAATAAAAATAATAATTAAAAAAAACCTAAAATTAATAAATATTTAAAAAATTAAAACTACAAATAAAAATCAATTGAAATTAATAAAAATAAAAATTAATAAAAATTTAACATTAATAAAAATTTAAAATTTAAAAGTTAAAATTGATAAATATAAATTATTTAAAAATTAAGAAAAAGTAAAAAGTAATATAAATTAAAAAAAATTTAATTAATATTAGAAAAATAATTTTAAAAATTCAAAATTTAAATAAAAAAAGGTTTTTAAAAAATTCGATAATAATAAAAAACTAAAATTAACAAAAGTTAGAAATTAAAATTAATAAAAATTGAAAATTGAAATCAATAATAATTACTAATTAAAAAAATAGAATATTACAAAAAAATAAAATAAAGAATTAATAAGAATTAAAAAGCTGTTAAAAATTAAAAATTAATTAAAAAAAATAAAAATATGAAAAAGTAAACTGAAAAGCAATTAAAAATTAATATTAAATTAATAAAAATTACAAATTGACAAAAAGCAAAAATTTTAAATTAATTAAAAATTAAATTAATAAAAACTCTATATAATCTAAATATCAAATTAAATGAATTAAAAGTTAAAAAATAAAAATTAAACATAAATAAAAAATTAAGAATTAATAAAAAGTAAAAATGAATATAAATAAAAAATAAAAAATATATAAATAAGAAATTAAAAAATTAAAATAAACAAACATTAAAAAATCAATAAAAATTAATGAAAAATTAAAGATAAAAATTAATAAACAATATAAACTAAATCAATAAAGATTAAAAAGAAAAATTAAAATTTATAAAATTAGCAAATATTTCAAATTAAGAATGAACTAAAATTAATCATCATTAAAATATTAAGAAAAATTGTTAAAAACAAGTTTTTTAGAAAATAAAAATATATTACAAAAATAAAAATATATAATCTTATAATTAAAAATTAATAAAAAATGAATATTCCTATGGAGAGCATTGTTGGAGAGTGTTGTCTCTGGAATTAAGTGGAATTTGAATTGTTATGGAGAGTGTTGTCTTAGAGCTTCTAACGACTGAAAATTTGAATTTTTGCTGCAATGGAACTTTGGAAACTGCTTTTGTAACCTACCTGGATGTTGCCTTCAAACCCGAAAATATTCCTTTGCTTGATGGACCCATTGCATCAACATCCTCTATTTGTATCAATGTGCTTGGGTCTCCTGCTGGGGTCGATGTCAATGCTAAAAATGACAAAGGAGTTGACCTTGAGAAATCAGCCCCCCTTACATAAAACAAGAGATCAGATCCGTCAAAACTGGGCACGTGGGTGGGGTTTTTAAGAAACCGCTTGAAAGGATAGTGGACCCCATCTTTTCTGTGGATCCACATGTAATGCCAATATTTTCAAACTCCAATTATGATCAAGGTATTTCCCACATTCAAATACCTAAATCTTGCCTCAATAGAGGGATACAAAAGAGTTAAATGGCACTAGTTGGTACATTTTTGGGTCCACGACCTACTATTGATGTGGTTATGAAATTGGTTACTAGAAAATGGAATCCATTGAGGGAAATGAGTATTTCTTCTATGGCAAACAAATTCTTCTTTTTCAAATGTAATCTCCAAGAATACATTGATGTTATTCTTCTTGAAGGCCCATGGTGTTTGGGGAACATGGATCTCTTCATTAAAAGGTGGTACCTTGGAATTGATCCTTTCAAAGAAAATATGAACACCATTCCCCTTTGGTGTAGAATTCTAGGACTACCAATGTAGTTTTGGGATGATGAGATCTTGTTGAACATTGCAAGATCTATCAGATCCCATGTAGGTCCAGATTGTGCTACCAAAAACAAATCTCTCTTAGCTTTTGTGAGGTTATGTGTCTCCACAAACATGAAGCAACAATTTCCTAACCATGTCATCCTAAAAATAGAATGGGGGCTTGAAGGCAACCGATTATCTATGAGTCTTTTCAGATGAGGTTCTCTAGATGCCACAAGTTGGGAGATTTCACTAGAAAATGTCCTACAAAAAAAATCCTGGAAGATAACAAGGGGAAAGAAGGCCATTCTCTAGATCCTCTGAACACCAAGAAATCTGATCCTCTAGAGACAAGGAAGAATAACAACCATTCTTAGAAACCAATCCAAGAGGGTAACCTCAAAACCCCAACAAAAATACCTCCAGTAAGGAGAACCCTCTGGGTGCAAAAAATTCCCCTTCTGAAGATGTCCAAAAATGATGGTTTGATAAAAATAGAAAAAACCAAAGAGGATAAGCTTATTGATCTTACCGTGATGGTGGATAATACCATTCAATTAGTAATGATTCATCTCCTGCCAAGAGGAAAGTCTAAAGAAGTTGAGAAAATCACTTCCCTACCTCTCCCTCCTTTCAATGAAGAATATGATCAAAATCCTACTTAAGAAATCTTGTCTGAAAATACGATAAATGTTGAAGAGGACTTACTGGTTGAGGACCTACACTGCAATCCTTTAATAGATCCAGAACAACAAATTCATTAAATAAAATCACTTAAAGGAAAAAATTATGTTGGTTAGGAATGTTTTGATGATACTAATATCAATGAAGATGTGCTTGAAAATATCCCCATTGCACCTTCTGAACAACTTCAAAATAGTAACCCATCAGCTTCACCATCCTTAGATCTACAGAGAAATATTGACAAAGAGGAAGATGAGCTCACCACTATAAAACATGGTGTGTTCGAGGATTATGGGAACACTTTTTCTCCAGATTTTACTCTCGTGAAAGCTAAAAAAAGGAAATCCAAAGGTTATGAGAGTATTCCTTATGCTTCATTATTTGATAAGAAGAAGACACTGGACAACTAGACTGCCTCTTGTTCCAGGGTCACTAGAGCCTCTACGAGACACGCCAACATGGGGGCTAACACCACCAAGGGAAGACCTTCAAAAAATAATCAGAGAAAAAAGGAAATTAGCAAGGCTATTATGGATGGAACTCATTCCTCTTTGGACCATATGGTTCACACCTCCCCATGCCTTTTTAAAATGAAGATCATGTCTTGGAATATAAGAGGCCTTAATAGGAGTGGTAAGCAGTGCACTCTCAAGGAGCTCAAAAAGACATGTAAGATTACCATTATGGTTATTCAAGAAACTAAAATGAACTCACAAGCTTTGAAGAACTGTAACATATACTTATGGGAAAACATGGAATGCACTGCAGTTGATTCAAAAGGGGCTTCTGGAGGTATTGCTATTTTTTGGGACCCAACTCTTATCTTGGGTAAGTTGGTATTTTCCTCCTCTTCCCACCCTGTCGTTTCTTTTCACTCACAAGAAAACTCTAGCATTTGGATCCTCTCGGTTGTCTATGCCCCTAATACTCTGCATAGGAGGAGACAACTCTAGAATGAGCTAAAAAATTTCCATACTAATTGTAGAGATTGGTGTTGGTTGATTATGGGGGATTTTAACAACCCTCTCTCCACTTCTGAAAATAAAGGGGGATCTTCAGTCTACAACCTGGGGATGGATGATCTAGCAGAGTTCATTTCTCACTCTAATATTTTAGATCTTGAGCTCCACGGAAATCTGTACACCTGGTCCAACAAAATAGTGGGGGAGGAGCTTATACAAGTTAGACTTGACCGGGCCATTATCTCAACTGACTGGATTTTATCTCAAAATTTTCATCTCTCCTCTCTACCCAGAATAGGCTCGGATCATAATCATATCTTCTTGAATCTGTTAAAGGTTGATAAACCCAGTCATTTCTCATTCAAATTTGAGAAAATGTGGTTAGACCATCCAGACATCAAGGAAAAAATAAAGGAGTGGTGGAGCTTAGATGTAAAAGGTACAAAAAAGTTCTTATTTGTACAAAAGCTTAAAAATCTTAAAAAGAAAGATATGAATTGGAATAAAATTGTGTTTGGTAACATCTTCACTCAGAAGAAAAACAAATTAGAGAAGAGCTTGCAACTTAGGAAAATAGAGTTGCAGTGGTTGTTATGTTACATGAGGACTTTTTTAATGAAAAAATCTATCTTATCTGAATTCCATGGTCTCTGTGCTAAAGGAGAAATTTTTTGGAGGAAGACAAATAAAAGCAGTCTGGCTAAAAGAGGGTGATAGAAACACTAAGATTTTTCACATGTCAGCCGTCAAGCACAGGGCTAACAAATAGAATATCAGAAATTTCCCTTCTTGATGGAATGATTACTTCTTATCAAAACAATATTAATAAGGAAGCTTTGAATTGTTATATAAATCTTTTGAATGATAACTCCTCTTTATCCTTCGGGGTGCAATGAATTACATGATATATTATATTCCCCATGGTCTTCTAGCTCTTGAAGATTTTAGCACTTTGAGAAAACCATCCACTTTAGAAGAGTTGCAGTGATCTGTAAACTTTGACTTTGGAAATTCACAAAATAAAAAATTTAATGTTGTTCTACCTTCAACTTTGTAAAATGACATATTGGAAGCTAATGACTAATGTCTAATGCTATAAAATTAACTTGTAGAGTGAGATGAAGAAAAAAAAAACACAACACACAAATTTTATCCTAGAAACCCCCAGTGTGAGGGAAAATCAGTCGGGAAGGGAAACTTCTATTTCTTCACACTTATGTATTGGACAATTAAATGTAAAGATACATATTAAAATAAGTAGAAAAGGAAACAAAAATGTCAAATTCTCCTTTCCTAAGCTTGCTTGCTCTGTTCCACATACACCTTGCTTCTACAACTCAACTTCAACACTGAAATTATATTTCTCACTTACTCGCATGAATTATCCCTGTCTTCAATGCCAAATTATCTTTTTCCTCCATGTATTTATAGCCCTTCTCATGTCCTCCAGTGCACTGGATAATGAGAAAGGTCAGGGAAGGGAAGAGATACAGTTTGAATGCTTCAATCCGAGACTATTCATGATCCATTATATTTTTCTGTCAAAAGTGATAGGACCGCCGCCCTGTGTAGACTGGTGGTTACAGAACCACCACTCTACTCAGTGGGGTGGTTATAGGACTTTCGCTCTACTGGGGGGCGATTACATGACCGCCGCTTTGCACAGGGTGGTGGTTTTGTAAAATACAACATGTAATTCATTTTTTCATATTTTATTCTCTTGGTACTAGATGATCTGATGAAGTAGTGTTATTTGAGATCCCTATGGATCATGCAAAAGGAGGTATTTTCCATATAAGGAGACAAATCACCGGGCTTGGATGGATTATCTGTAAATTTTTACCAAAATTTCTAGGACATATGTGCTGAAGATCTTCTTAAAGCTTCAAATGAATTCTATAGGACTGAGAGAATTTTGAGATAAATCAATAACACTTTCATAGTTTTAGCTCCTAAGCAGCTTGGAGCTAAATATTTTAATCACTTTAGACTTATTAATTGCATAAATGTCGTTTACAAAATCTTCACCAAGATTCTTACTAGTAGAATTCAACCTTTTCTTCCTCACCTTATCTCCAACCAGCAGGGGGGGCTTCATGAAGGGAAGAATTATATAGGATGGTATTATGATGGTTTGCAAAACCATCCATTCTATGGAAAAGAGTAAAACCACAGGCATGGTTTTAAAGCTTTACATAAATAAATCCTTTGACGGAGTTTCCTGGTCCTTCCTTGATAATGTAATGGTAAATTTTGGGTTTGATGCCCATTTCAGAAAAATTATTAGTGTTTGCATATCTACTCCTAGATTCTCGGTGATTGTTAATGACACTATGGTAGGAATATTCTCTAGCAATAGAGGTATTCGACAAGGATACCCCATCTCCCCTCTTCTCTTTATCATCATGGTAGACAACGTCAACCTATTTATCACTAAAGATGTCTCCTTGGGATATCTTAATGACTTCCAACCTGTAACACCCGCAAAAAAAGGATTTTCTAGAAACACGCTGAAATCTTAAAAACTTATGCCAAAAGTTGTGACTATTTTTTTTTTTGTTGTTTATAAGAAGGTTACAAGGGTGACAACCCCTAGGGCACATTAAAATGGCTTACCTCAATATTCTCAACCTTACGGTAAGGGAACTAGGTCTAGTCCAAAGATTAAATATTTTTGACTTATCTCTAAAGTCAATTAATTAACATAATCTCAAGTTTATCTCTAATGTCCATTAATTAATTATTCATTCGGAAGGTACCATAGATTAATTTACATAGCTAAATTTTTTCTTCTCTTAAGTTAATGTTCAATGCCAACATGGTCAATCTTATACTTAGTCATTTTGTTTCTTTATCCCATTAGCTTTAATACCCCATATTTCATTAATTTACTAAATTATACTAGATGGTAGGAAAATAGACTTGCACACTAAGGTAATTAAATGGCCCCATTCATTCATTTACACATACACTTGAATTTTAAATAAAAAACATTTATAAAAATATATTCCCACCAAAAAGGTAGGGTTGATCCTCAACCCTTAGATCAAACCAATCTTGGCCATTAGATACTAGGGTTTCAGCTAACCCTAAAAATCCTTATAAATTCTTATAAAATCTCTCCTTTATTCTAAACTCCTCATTTGGTCTATTTTCTTTTGTTAAAATTGCAAGTTGGAGAGAGAAGGAAGCCATGAGAGCAAGAGAGGAAGAACTATGGAGGATCTTCTTCAAGATAAAGTTTAGATTTGTTTAGATTGTAGTTTTATTATTGTAATCTATTTCGTTTAAGAATATTAGGAGCTTTTCCTTTTTCAATTTTTTTTTATTTCAAGCCATTTGTATTTGGGGTTCTCCATTTGGGGAAAACCCTTCCCCCATTATTATAAATAAAAAGAATGTTTTGAATCCACCACTTGAAGGTTTTTATTTCCCAATCCAAATTATTTACTCATTTTTTGCTTGTTGGTGATTATTAGTTAAATTGTTACAACTTACAATTTCATATAAACTAGTTAAAATTTTCGCACAAGCATGAATCTAAGGAGTTCTGTCGTAAGTGATAGAAATGCCACCCAGAGCAGACTGATGGTCCTGGGACCGCTACCCTGCCTACGTGAAAAACCATGGACCGCCTCCCTACTGAGAGGTGGTTTTGAGACCGCTGCCTATCCTAAGCGGTGGTTATAGGACCGCTGCTCTGCATAGGGCTGCGGTCTGTTTCCAAAAAAATAGAACCTAAAAACTTGATATTTTTCAAAAAACAAAAGTTATTAAAGTGTTCTAAGATTCATTTTGAGCTAACATTTATTTGTATAAAATGTACAGTTGTAAGATTTTACTTCATTTATTCATTCTATTGTAAACATTTCTCATTTTAAAGCATGAACTATTCCAATAATAGCACAACTACTAAAAGATCATTTCCATTTTTTTCAGCACATTTTATTTCAAGTCCAAAAGTATAAAGGGTCTAAAAATACTTCTAGTATTGTTCTTTTTCCTACTACAAATCACCATTTCCAAATAAAAAATACGTCCAATTTTTTTGTCTTTTCCATTTAATACAAATTAGAGATTCAAAATACTACAATAACTTTATTTTCCATTCAAGTTTATTATGCATACAAGTTTAACTTCTTACAACTTCTATATTTTCTTCTTTCTTATATACAATGATACAAATTCACAATACAAATAAAATTTCCTTCACAAGATCAATGCAATGTCCTCCAGTTGAAGTGGGAAAACATACATTAACACTAGCTAAAAAGGAATACAATATTACAAGTTCTTCCACTCTAAGTGGGAATAACACCAATGAAGTATCACTACAAGAAGGATCTTCTTAGGAACTCCACCAAAATCTCTAAGCTTCACAACACCAATAAGAGCTCCACAAATATTCATTTGATCACAGTAAAAAAGGGGGGAGAGGCAACACTATCCATCCAACCAAGAATTCTAATGAGGAAAATAATCCATCCTCCTCATTGGCCCCCCGAGCCCCAACCACATAGCAATGGAAAATGGAATCAACTCAAGGAAAAAACAAGCTTCCACAACACAACAATTGTTTCAGAACCATTCTAACCAGATTTCAATCATCCACAACACAAGAATGAAAAACAACTAAACAACAAGTAAACAAGGCTTAAAATGAAATCCACAAGAGTAAGACCTATGGGGAGGCTATTTATGCCTCCCAATGGGAATGGGTGCCCACCTTAAGCCATCCAATGTATATCTCAAATGACATACATACTCTTATGTCTCCCTCAAGTACCCCTTTTCCCTCCCACATAGTCTTATGCTTCCCTCATAAAAGAAAACAACTAAGAAATGCAAGCATTCATTATCCAAGGTGGGGCACCCAACTAAAACTCCCTCCAAACAAGAAATTAAAATCTTATGCCTCCCTACAAGAAATATAAACTCTTATGCCTTCCACATGAAATATCCCCATGGTCCCCTCCTACACCACACTTAGGAAATCTACCCAAGCACCCAACAAATATAAAGAAACACTCAAAATAAGCACATATGCATGCAAAATGAAACAAAGCATTTAAAAAAAGTTTATCTCCTACCTATCCATGGTAGAGCTTGATCCAAGATGTATACCCCAAGATTCTTCAAGCCCATACAAACACCAAGAAGCTCCAACAAATCCAAAAACACTTCCCAAAATCCTCTAACTCCAAAATGCAAGAGTACACAAGTAAGAAGTAACCCCCAATCAAGCAAATGAACTTGATTAAATAGAAAAGAGAGAGAGGGGGGTGAGGTGGATTCATGTGGGATGCCACATTAATCATCCTCAACTCCACCTCAAAAGTCAAATTACAAAATCCAAAGAACAATTAATAAGTGGGTGAAGAAATGACATATTACTTGCACACACAAACCAAGCTCACACATCCTAAGGACAAAATTAATTACATAAAATAAAGTGAACTCAACATCTACCTTTTTTTCTTCCCAAAACACCTAATGGGGTCTAATTATCACCCCCAACCCATAGGTAGGGTTGGCATGGCAATTTAAGAGGTGTGGGACAAGTTTGACTTGTCCCACAAGCTTCCAAAATTGGCCTTTAAGGTTAAGTTCGAATTTCCATGAAGGGATAGAGTGTACAACACTCAAGATCCCCAAGCACTCAACTATCAACAAAAAATCCAAGAGAAATCTAGCTTAATAGATGAATTCCTTTGGCTACATCTATAATTAGTTTAGGACAAGATTAATTTATCTTTAACTAAGACACTACAACCCCTTAATAATAACAGGTAAAATACACACCGTAAATTCCAAATAAATAATAAAATGAATTACATCACTAAAATCACATACTAACATCAATAAAGGAAAAAATAAATAAAAGACAAAACATAACACCTTGGTCACAATTTCCCCCTAACAAAAATTCCAACACACACACAATTACATGTTTCCATAGTGACCCTTGTTGATTTCACCTAGAATTCCAATGTGGTTAGTATTCAATCCCCCCATAGTTTGTCGTGATATGTTTTCTTGCAAAAAACGCAATAAGCCTCTGGCCTCATGGCCATATTAATGATATCGAAGTAATAAAACACTTACATCTAACTATCAATTTTTAAACATCAAAAATCATAACTACTATTTCTAAGATAAAGTAATTTAAAAATTATTCCCATTTTCAACATTTCAATTCTACCCATACATCAATTTGCAACTAAGATCAAAGACCAACTGGATCGTTAGATTGAAGCAATACTTTCACTCATTCACAATTTTGCCAATCTCTAATATCAATTAAATTCCAAAATAAATTTGAACATCATAATAATAACCAATTACAAAAATGATTCAAAATATCAACATATATTTATTTGACAACACACAATTTTTCTTCCATATTGAATGTCTATCAAAAGTTAATTAGTTCGGTTCCAATAATGTCTATCCTTCAATTCCCCTAACACAATGTGTCAATGTCATTTGTCTAATAACATATATTGTTAATAAAGTACAATAGTGTTTATGTATCTAGTCACAGAGATAAACAAATTATAAATAAACAATTTCAGAGAGTAATGATATCACAATCAAATTTTGAAAATGCAAGCATTCTAGCTAAATGTTTTATCCTTAAATGCCCATCAGGGTCCACAGTATGACTTATAGTTAAAATAATAATAATCAAAACAAAATGGAGTCATGATACCCTGTACATCTCATTATTGCAATTCAGAAAATATAATCATGTTTCATTTAGTGTTGAAGAGAAGTGGGCATTACACAACCTACCTCCCTTGAGATCATGGTTTATTATCAGTAATTTATAGATACACTATTTTTATTTTGATTACTTTTCTTGTAGAAACAAATATGATGAAAACTATTCTCAAAACATATGAGGAGGATTCAGGAAAACGTGTCAAATTTGATAAAAGTTCTCTCTACATTTTCAACACTCCTCTGGAAAGGAAAAAAAAGATTGCTCAGATTTTTGGTTGTGTAATTAAATCCTTTCCAAACACATATCTTGGAATTCATATTGGCACTAACAAATTTTCTTTGAGTGTTCAAAATTATATGTTGAATAGGTTTCAAAGGAAGATTTCTGGATGGAAGGGAACCATACTCTCTAGTGCTGAATTTTTTTTGCTTATTAAGAGCGCAGTTCAAAACCTACTTATCTACATTATGTCCATATTCTTTATAGCTTCTTCTATTGTGGCAAGGATTGGGTGAATTAAAAAGAACTTCTTATAGATGGATACAAATGAGAAAAAGAGATTCCATTTTGTGGCTTGGGATAAAGCTTGCACTAGCAAAAATGTGGGTGGTTTAGGGATCAAGAATATCAGGATTATGCATGTTTCTCTTGTATAAAAAATGAGATGGAGACTCCTAAAGGAAAACCTCCCTTGGAATGATCTTATAAAATCCAAATATTTGAACCAAGGTACAACCAAGGACTTACTCAAAGGATACTCCCTCCAAGTACTGATTTGATTTTTTGGCATAATCTTGTTAAGAGTAGACATAATTTTGAAGAGGGTTGTAAATGAAATCTTATAAATTGGGAGGACATCCAATTCTAGGATGAAAAGTGGGTATATTTTCACAATATTCCTAACAGTTGCCACTAGGAAAAACTAAAAAACAATTGCAAAATAGCCACTAGTCAACAGGTTAGTAACTACATCTATACTATTGATGGAAAAATTAAATGGAAAAGCCTAATCTCTAAGATACTTGAACATAAAGACCTCCTTTTGGATATGAAAAACATCCTCAACCACATCCTTATCAACCAAATTGAAGCTAAAGATGATTTCATTTGGTCCCATTCCTTTGATGGGGATTATTTAGTGAGAACATGCTACTAAGTGTTGGTTGATGAGGCCCCTAGTGGCTTTGTTTGGAGAAAATTTCAGTTCAAAGAACTCACATGTAAGATCAATCATTTCCTTTGTTAGGTCTTAAATAACAACATCCTTACAATTGATATTATCTTATCAAAAGGGGTTCCACCATGCCAAATTGCTGTTATCTTTGCAAAATAGATAATGAGTCTATCCATCACCTTCTCTTACATTGCCCCATTACTATTGCCTTATGGAAGCTAATATTTGGTAGATTTGGCATCACATGCAAGTTACCACATGATATTGTGTAGGCCTGGGAATAATGAAAACCACCTTTCAAAAATGGTCATCTCAGGAGGTTCTGGAATTTTTTGTTTCCCGACACCATTTGGAGAATTTGGAAGGCTTAGAATTCTCTTATTTTCAGGAATGTTAAGAAGTCCATAAAGAGGCTCCTAAATGAAATAATAGTTGTAGCCAAAGAGAACATTTTAAGATTCAAGCCCCCAAAAAATTCTAAATACCCCAAGGATGAGGAAAGATTCTTGAAATCCTGGAACATTAAAATCCAACATGGTCAAATTACTTTTCCATGTATTGATAGGACTCTTGTTCAATAAATTGCCCCTAATGAAGGTTGGTACAAGTTGAACTTCAATGGGGCCTCTAAAGGAAACCCAGGTGCAACTTGTAGTCGGGGGATAATAAGAAACCATCAAGGAATCCCTATTTCTTCCTACACAGGACCAATGGGAATTTAATCAAACCATTATGCAGATGCCCCAACAGATCTTTGGGGAATTAGAACTCCCAGGGACCTAAAAGTCAGAAATTTGGCCATTGAGGAAAACTCTCTAAATTTCATTAATAATCTCAATGGTACTCAACCCCCTAGCTAGACCATAAAGGAATTCATATTCAAAGCTAATGTTTTATGCAAATATTTCTCTAACATGAAAATAAGACATGTCTATAGAGATGGGAAAGGAGTGGAAGATGCACTTGCTAATGAAGGGGTCATTATTAATAATTTTAAAATATGGTATGATCTTGAGAATATATCAAGTGCTACCAAATCCATCATTAAGAATGAATCCACAAGCACTTAACCTTTTAATCATTTTAAGGTGGTGGTCTTGGTATGTGTGGAGGGATGATCATGCGTACTTTCAGCCTATACAAATTCATTACTCCAAATGAATTATCTTTTTATCACTTTTTTGAGCTCTTCTTCGAAAAAAGGGTTTCTATTTTAAATGTGCAACTCAGAAGGTGGGGTTTGAAAGCTCTGAATTTTCAGCGTGTCATTACTTCTATGGCTAAGACATCCTATCACTATTTTTCATTGTTGTTGTTGCCATTTTATTCAATTCCATCATGGGGGGACCGCCTTGTAGAGATGATCCCATTTGTGACCGATCATGGAAAAATAATGCGGAGTTGTGGGAAGTGTTTTTTATTAATAAATGATTTTGACCAGAGCTATGAACTAGAGGATTGGAAGGGCCCTAACCTACAGTAATGTATTTCAGACAAGATATTACAATTAAAACAACACAAATTATGACCAAGAATCTCGCACCGATGATCCAATATTTTCTGCCACCTCCATTTTTAGAGCCAGTAGTCATTTCCAATGCAAAGGATGAAAATACCACCACCATTGATAACCACTAACTAAAACCACAAGCCACAGCCATTCGTGATGTGACTCCTGCCACCACCGGTAAACAACCCTGAAGGGGATCGTGCCTAGCAAGATTTGAATCTGGGTGGATCTTGACACAGCCATCTTTCTTAACCGATCCACCAAAACCCCCTTGGCTAAAACTATGGATGGTAAACACTTTTATTATACCAGAGCTATTAACTAGAGTGGTGGAGGAGCACTTTCTCTAAGTGGGACATGGGGGTGGGATTTGGTCTTTAATGTCTACCGAGTGATCCGCATTTGGAGTGCCCCACTATATTCCTCTTGGTCCATATGGAGAAGCTTAATCCCTAGCTTAAGGTTTCCCCATGGCCACTTATTGAAAGTTTTCAATGGAATCAATGGGAATGAAACTTGTGTTGATGATTACAAACTACTTTTAACTCACCAATAGCCCAAGGCCTTGAGTCAAAACTTTGGATGGTAAACAATTTTATTGTACTAGAGCTATGAACTTGAGTGGTGGAGGAGAAATTTATCTAAGCGGGACATGGGGGTGGGCTTGGATCCTTAATGTCCACTGAGTGATATGCATTCAGAGCACCACACTATGTTCCTCTTGGTCCATATGGAGGAGTTTGAACCCTACCTCAAGGTGATCCCATGGCCACTTATTGAAAGCATCCAATGAACTCAATGAGAATAGAACTTGGGTTAATGACTACAATCTACTTGTAAATCACCAATAGACCAAGACCTTGAGTTTGAGTTGTGGGAAGTGTTGAATGTAGAAAGTTTCACCAAATTCATTCAACGCATTAAGGGACATGATGTCCACATCTCCCTGAATTTTGCAACAAATTGGAAGGACCTAGTAGTCCATTTCAAATCACTTCAGACATGTTTTTAAAGTTAGTTTCCCTCACTAAATTTTGCATTCTCTTGAGAAATCTATTAAAGAGGTTCAAGACCACATGAGGGCACTCCCTTTGCACCAAGGAGTGATATTCCTCTTTCATCACTTCTTTGTAAATATGGTGATAAATGACCCCACCTTCCTTTGGCACACATGTTGCCCCCCTCCTCCTCAGTAGTTGAGGATTCACACTAAAAATTTGAATATATGTGCTTCCTTGTCTTATCCTCCCCCTACCAAGAGAATTCTTTGTATTTCAAAAGTGAAGGATGTTGTTAGAGCTGAGAGTTTGCTTGAAATTAGTCAAGATGTTGTAGGCTCTAGCTCTGTTCTTTCCACTCAAATTAAATAGTAGGTTGAGGCCCTTAAGGAGATTGAAGAGAATGTACTAGATATCCTCATTAAAGAAGGCCTCAAAACCAACATTATTCCCTCTTCTATCACTAACCTAGAAGAGAAGATGAATAGCCTTTCCACTCAGCTCAATGATTTGGATGAAATAATTCTATAGGTGGAAGATGTCACACCCACTAAATTGCCCACATGAAACCCAAGAACAACCTAGGTCACACTGGAAAATTTATGGAATAATTTTTTTTTTGTCAAAAAACACTCGCAATAAAATATTTGAGTTTACGGTCGTCACGTTATCGTATCTAAAATTATATTAAATTAACATTATTAAATTTTCCTCTAGATCCCTCCCCTTTTAAATAATAAAATACAATCTCTCAATAATTTATAATAAAACTAATTAGTCCCAAACAGACTTAGGCTTCCCTATAATTTAATTTCATCTTATTTAATTTTTTTTTAGTTAATCTCAAGGGTATGGTGGTCTATTTAATTAAATAATAAAATTATATATTACCTGCAAGGGGCCAATGTTTCATTAATTAAAAAGGTCTCTAAAAGACACTTGCATTAGGAAAATAATAAAAACTCCTACACTTACTAGAGTAACCCCAAAATAATGTCTACCCAAGTAAATTAAATTTGAATTTCTCTCACCGACTTTCCACCTACTTTTTATAGGGATTAATCTCATCCATTGGATGGATTCATTTGGGGCCCTCAGATTAGTTAAACTATCTAACCCAAAGCATGCTTATGAAAATCTCTTTTCTATATTGTTTGACTTATTGTTTCTTCATTTTGTTTTGCAGATTGGTGGAGAGAAGGTGGAAGCCATGAGAGGAAATCTCAATATCTTGGGGAGATGCACATTCTTCTTTCATTTTCAAGTTTTATTTATACCCTCACTTAGGGTTCCAATGTATTTTATTTATTTTTTTGTTTTATTTCTCATTATTTAGCATTTACCCAAATGGGCATATGGGGTTTGCCCCATTTTAGAGGAAATAGGTGAAATGGGTGTATGTATTTACTTGGGTAAGAGAGTATATATAGACACACACTCACACACACACACACACACACACACACACACATGTATCATCACATGTACACACCACAAGTATGTATGTATGTATGTATGTATGTATGTGTGTGTACACACACACACACACACACACACCTTTTTAACCACAATTATTTGACAAATTTTCCACAATTTGGAATATTTGTGGAACAATTGTGGCATCTCTAGAAGAATTTCATTTATTGATTTTTTAGGTATTGTTGATGCTCCACAATTTAGACATAGTGATAATAATTCATAGAGAACTCACATATTGTACACTTCCTCGTAGAAAATCAACAAATTTTTTAAATTGAAATCAAAATGTATCATAAAATATAGTTACCAAATTACAGTTGTGAGATATTATTAATAAATTTATATTAATATTGAAATTCTATTCTCTATATTTTTATATTGTTTACATGTTTTAAGAAATATTATAGAATTTTTAAGTTAAATACTATCTAATTGTATAAAAATATATGATTATTGTAGCATATTTTAAGATGAATTTAACAAAACATCATTAATATAACTAATATAAAATTATATTAATGTAATAATATTTTATTACCTAAAATATATATTAATTAAAATATATTGACTTGATCACTCAATATTAATTGTATTATATATGTAATAACTAATTTAAAATTAAGATTTTGTGAAATTACACTAGAAATATAACATTACTAATTGTTTTTAAAATATTAAATTTAATATAAATAATGCCTACTAATTTATCATTTATGACATATAAAATAACTAATTTAAAATATATATTTTTTACAAAATATCCCACACTCTCCTCCCTTACTCCACGTGGTTGCAGTTTTTAATGATGAATGTAGTCAGTTGTATAATCTCTTCAGTACCGTGCAATGTGTAAATGTGGAGTGCATCACCATGCATTCTCCTCAATTATTGGCGAGGTAGATGGAGGATAGTTAAATTGCAATGGAGTCAAACTCAGGCGTATGCACTAGAAATAGTAGTGATAGATTGGTGATCACCTACTTTCAGTTCGAGTTCAAATAAGAGAGACTCGTTCCTCCTTCATGCCAGGAATTGAGGAAAGACAACATGCAAGGAAGTGCGTACATTAAGTGCATTAAGTGAGATGATTTTATTCAATATTGTAACCAAGGCTGGGGTCATTAGATATATTCAAAACCCTTGAAAATGTCTCCAAAAAACTCCCCATAGGAATAACAATGGTCTCTCTGAATATCCTATAGCGACCATTGTTGTAAGCAATGATCTGTGGGTTCCCTAGTGGTATTGGTATGGGGAGCTATTTATGTGAGGCTGAATAGTAATGTTTCATAGGCTGTGCAAACTGTTGATTTCGACCAAATATAATAAAAAGGAAGTGCTGATTTCATTCAAAAATATTTAATGCTTAATTGTGCTTCTTGTGTATTGTAACTTGAGCTTCGACTGCAAAGGGGAAGTACTTAAGGCTCGCAAACTACCCAAATCTCCTAATACCAATAAAGGATGGGATCCACCACATTATTAGGAATCATATTTATTTCTATGTAAATGCTTATGCTTTATCTGGTTACAAATACAGTAAGTTAGTAACCACATGTTTCAGTGACACATTTTTCCTTGTTAATGCTCTAATTTTAAAATAGATTCTTCTTTTTTGGTATGCATAAATCATAAGTTATAATTTAATGAAATGTATTCTCTTTTCCTTAGAACAAGGATATATAACATGCTTTGTGAATTTCTTCCATGTTGGGATACGACAGTTCTGTTTCTGATCAACTGTTAAAATATGGTATTTATTGTAATAATGTATCAATGGTTAGACAACCAAGCTTAAGTGATATGTAACCTATTTTTGAATCATCAAATATCTCTTATAGTTTTTGACATAGAGAACAAGAGGTTCGACGGCCCCATCAAATACCCTACCCATTTTGATATGTGCTACACAGTGGTTGATAATGACAATGGGTTTCATTCAATGTTGGCCTCCTTTAGGGAAGTCTGAACCAGAGGAAGAATGTTCTTTAGGTGGTGCACTATTTTTTACCTTGGGAAAAAACCCATGTCCAGGGAGTTATGTAATTGTGTCATGGATTCGAAAAGATTATTCCATCTAAATTAACAAATTCTATTCCTATCTTGTTTGTAGAACATTAAAACCCCGTTGTAATTAGAAAATCCTAAGTATCACGTAAGTTATGCATGGAGTTAGTAAAAATTGAATTGGTGACTGCTATGCACCCAGGGAAAGAATGTTATGATGTATATGTATTGATGGAGATGCCGACATGTGGCACACATCCCCTTATCTTATTATATCATTCATTTATGATTTATTATGCTTAGGAGGTCGGCCTCAGTATTGGCCATAGGTTAGAATGGTATATATAGGGGTTAGAAGGTTGTAGTTAATCATCATATTGAGTATTGGAGTGCTATTGTATGGTTTGGAGGTTACCCCCTCGAAGTGGTATTGGAGGTTGCCCCCTCAAAGTGGAAAAGCTATTATATGAGCATATTGTCATCATTTATCTATATTTTTGTGTTCTCTCATGTTATTCTACTGTATATGTTCTGATTTATACAAGTAATATCCTTACAAGTGGTATTAGAGTAGCGATTTCGGCCAAAATTAGGGTAAAAATCCTAATTTTTTGTTTCGAATATATCTTGAAGAGTGTATCTAATTTTTTCCCAATTTTTCCATCATAATTTGGAAACCCTCTAAGTCGGAATATATGAAAATTTCAGCTCCATTGGATCTGTTTTACGGATGTTATTGGTGTTTTAGGTTTTTTCATAAATTCACTTTTCAGCAAGCAAATTGTGGTACTTTTTAGCAAAATTTATATTTTCGGAAAGCTATTGAAATTTCAGTTAGGGTTTGTTCTTTGTGTTTTTATCCATCTATCGAAATATTTTCAGAATTCCTAAACCCTAATCATGATCACGGGGATAAATGTTTTTTATGGAAATGGTGAGATGGATGCTAAAGAATGGTGGATAAATTTAAGAATATATATTTCTCATATTTCATGAAAAGGAATAGGTTTTAACATTATCTTGGTGGTCCTGCATGGATTTGGTTTTCTGAGTTAAAAAATGATAGGAAGGATTGGTCTTGGGAGGAAATGGAACAACTTTTTATGGATAGATGTGACCACAAAGAGGAAGAAGAGTCAAAGGAAGATGATGGGGAAGAATATATTGAAGAATCAAGAGAGAAAGAAGATGAAGAGGAAGGTGAAGAATATTTGAGGGAAGATGATGGTGTAGCATATATTGAAGAATCAAACGTAGAAGAAGTTGAAGAAGATTATGAAGAAGAGGAAGAAAAAAAATATATTGATGTAGAAGAAGATATTATAGCTCCCAAGAAGGAAGATACCATATTTCAATTTCATGGATGCATTCAAAGGAATAAGATAATTTTTTCCATAAACCCTAACAACAATTATAACTACATCAACAAGGATATGGCTCAACATCTACATATTCAAGAAATTAATATCAAATAAGCTCAAGTGAATGGTAAGAAACTTCAAGTTTTTGAAGATTTAAAACTTACTATGGACAAATATACTTTACATTCAGATTTTTTTGCCTTATATATGGATGGTTTGGATATTTTTCTTAGGTATCCTTGGTTAGAGACATTGGGAACACTTAATATTAATATGAAAAATAAGTTTATGAAGATTTGGTATAGAAAGAAGGTCACTTTACAGGATATCAGGCTTAATGGAAATAAAAGAAAAGTCAATATAGACCATGAGGATGATTTAGAATATGGAGAAGAAGGAAATAAGGATGATTCAAAAGAGGAAAATGAAGAAAAAGAAGGAAATTATGCTTCATCTACTCAAGAGAAAAAGAAAATATCAAATGCAAAGGTGGAAGAAGAAAAGAAAGTTCAGAAACAGGTTATTAAGGTTAAGGATACTACAATTGTAGCATATGGAAATCCATGCCAACATGAGAGAAAAAAATCATGGAGATATCCTATGGCACATCATATTTCTAACCAATATAGATATATAGGTAATTGGAGGAATAATCACTTTATTTATATAGGGGATCAATGGAGCAACAATTATGAAGCATGGAATCCTTATTATGGTTATCCTTATTATGGTTATACATGGAATCCTTATTATGGTTATGCATTGAATCCTTATGTTGGTTATGCATGGAATCCAAGGATGATAAACTATGGTCACAAATGGAATGAGGGTAGTGTAATGGAATATGGATATTAGTTTAGATATGTATCATCTACCAGGATTACATATGGATGGATGATCGATCATGGTGCAAAGTGTGTAAAAATTTACAACACACTCATTACATGGTTTATTCTTATGTTTCGGGGACAAAATATGTCAAGGAGGGAAGGAATGCTATCCACCTAGGGAAAGGATGTTATGATGTATATTTATTGATGGAAATGCCAACATGTGGCACACATCCCCTTATCTTATTATATCATTCATTTATGATTTATTATGCTTAGGAGGTCGACCTCAATATTGGCCATAGGTTAAAATGGTATATATATGGGTTAGAAGGTTATAGTTAATCATCATATTGAGTATTGGAGTGTTATTGTATGGTTTGGAGGTTACCCCCTCGAAGTGGCAAAGCTATTATATGAGCATATTGTCATCATTTATCTATATTTTGGTGTTCTCTCATGTTATTCTGTTGTATATGTTCTGATTTATACAAGTAATATCCTTACAGTGACCTCAGGTAGTCAATTATCATTCCTGACCATGGTAATGCCGTGTTATTTTGAAAATATTTTAGTAAATTTAGTAGATGAATTCATATGCGAATGTACATGATAGTTAGTGTGAACGGTTGTAATCATGCTCAATTTCTACTAATTTCACTATAAAAAAATTCACTTCTCTAATCATGGCACAATACTAATCTACAACAACCTTTAATTGTTGAGTGAGAAACAAAGCAGTAGATCAATGGTGATATTGATATAGAGATGGAGATGATGCTACCTAGTAAATCTTGAAGATGATATGTCAATGGTAATTATAATTGAGAAGTGCAAGATGATCCCATTTGAAGACTGCCCTTCATTTTCTTGGCTCAAAAGATCATGTGAAGAATAGGATTTAATGAAGAAACAAGAGGAGACAGTTTCTCAATCTGAGAATCCCCGTGAAGAGAATCCCTACACTAGCCCATTGCTATCAAAGATCCACAATAGTATGGCGTAATTCCAATCACTTCCCTACTACTTGAAGATTTGATAACTCATAAAATTTATAAATGCGCATGTTTAGATTTATTGTTTGGAGACTGAAAGTATTGTGTTTTCGAAGATATTCCTACAAGGTATATATGATATCTTATAGCATATTTTATTCTTCTTTTTCTTTCTTTGATTATTTTTCCATGTTTCTTTGAGAATGAAAAAGGATTTCTAAGTCACATCTAGATTATGGAAATGAAGATGGATTACATATATTTCTCGGATATCTCATTAGATCCTTTAATAGTTGCTCATGATTTCTCCATGTTAACTTATTATTCTTGATTTGGATTTGTAGTGCACTAGCTCTCAGGTTCCTCCTATAGCTTGGGCTATTACCGGTTTGAATCTTCAAGGCTCATTTTAGGATCAACCGAGACATATTCTTCATAATTAAGGAAATTTCTGTAGGATTTGTACTCTCCACGGGATTTTTCCATGTTTTACAAGATGCTTTGGAGTCTCTAACCAGCAATTATATCACCCAAAATCTATTCACCAACTTTCCATTTGCAGGAATGGTGTCAATGATGGAGGCACTGCTAACTCTAGTGATAAACCACACCGCTACTACCTATTAGAAGATGCTCACTAATTAGGAACAGCTTAAGCCCCAACACCAAAAGAATAATCAAGATGCATTACCTCCCCATGCCCATGGTGTCCATATCCACACCCATCAAAAATTAGATGGAACAAACACTAAACTTAAGTGAATCACAATTTTAGGGAGTGTAAAAATATATGATGTATACAATTTATATAATAAATTAAAATTATTTTTGATTCACAATGTTGTAATTGGTTTTCTATATTTTTGTTATAAATTATTTAAAACAATTAAAAATAAATTATTTTTTTATTAATAGTAACATTTCTACATTTTGAACAAAAATAATTTCACAATTAATTATTGTGGAAATCAAATTATAGCTTCCACCTACATTTTTTTTGTGGTAGTGACAATTGTAGAAAAAATTGTTGAAACTTCCACAATATAACATTGATGAGAGTTGTGAAACTGTAAATTTTGGATTTTTTACAAATACACAATGCATAGAAAAACTACATTTCTCTATGAAGATTGTGGAACAGTAACAAATATAGCAATTGTAGAAATGTTACAAATGTTAAGAAATGTAGGACAATATACAATTTAAAAAATGGAGATTATCTATAAATTTTATAAATTGTGGACTATCCATGGTATAATAAATTGTGGCCAAACTACAATAATATATCAAAAAGTTTGATAAACTACAATTCCAATTCCACAATTTTAGTTTTTAAAATACCATATAACTACAAGAATATTGTTGAAAAATTGTGGCAAAAGGCCAAGTTTGTTGTTCATGTACTATCTTTGAAAATTCCAAGTTTTCTATGTCCTAGTATATGATCACACTTTAGTGCATATTTGGGTCATTTATATGAAATTTATATATATATCTATATATATAGTCTATGCATTTATTTATATTTATATATCCTTTTAAAAAGTGAAACACACATGCCACGTGAGATTAGTTTTACCTAATCCACATCAACCTTATCATAGTTTTGATTTGTATTAACATGGCCGTTTGGGATGATTTGCCGTTAACGAGGTGTTTTATTTATACTAATCTTGTTTAGGTATTTTTTTGGAGTTGTTAATAATGTCCATGGGGACCTTATCCCACCATCTGGTTATCCTCATTCATCTTTAGAAACCCACAATTTTCCAAATTTGACATTTATTAAGGCTTGTTTAGTCAAAGGCAATGTACTCCCTTACCATAAATGTATATGGTCCTATGGGACACTACACACTAAAGGTGGGGACACACACACACACACACACACACACACACACACACACACACACACAGCTTTTTGTGAACCCAAAAATTCCTCATCCCCACTCCACCTCTACTTTTTTCACTATCAATAATCTTTCTTTTTTGTTTTCAAGACTTGGTTATCATTGAAGTGTTGATATTTGTAGGTTGTAGAAGCTAAGGTAAAAATATCATATCTGTTATGCATTTATTGTTTTACGGATCTTGGAAAGGGACTAGGATGACAGGGAGGGTGTGCTTAGTTGGAATGTTGAAGCCAAATGTCACCCTGTTACATGGGTTGTGACTTGGGGTATTTTCCTGTAAATCTTGTAATAACTTTTTAGAGAAGGGGGATTTTTCTTGGTGCATGTTTTGAGGCTGAGGTCTAAGTTGTAAGGGAGTCTTGAGTTATTTTCTTGAGGATGATTTAGGAGATTAATCTATTGTGAGCTTAACCATTGTAAATTAAGTAGGACCTCATCTCCTTTTTTATTCACTCTCTAAATATTAAATGCATATTGACTGTATGTGTGCGTTTTTTACAAGGAAGTGAACTAGTAAAATGCTTGTGTTGGGATTATTTTGGGTTGTCAAAAAATCCAATAGGAATTCTATGTTTATGGTTCTTTGTGGAATCCAACTAGAAGTGGGTCCTAGCATTCCCACAAGAACTTTGCGGGAAGGCATGGATGCTCTTTTTATTGCTCAATAATTGTGAAAAAAATAACAATAAAACTATGTGAGATGATAAATAAACTAAAATGTGAACATGGGTAGCTCCTGTTAGAAAAATAGATTTCCATTATATTGTGAACTATTAATCTTCACTAGAATTGATAATATCTTTCCAATGTGTATTACAATCTTCCTCTAACAATATTTTCAATCCTCATGTTCATCTTTCAAGGCTATGAGGGGAAGATCTTCCACCATCGAAGATGATGAATTTTACAAGGGAAGGTAAGATGTAATACCCGTCATGGTTCAATTTTTTCTTATGCTGATCTACATTTGCATTCAAGTTTATCAATCACCAACAATAAATGGGGGAGATCATTTATTACTTTTCTTGTAACCAATGACCTAGTGATGTTTGTTGAAAAAATCCTCCTCATTGTGAACCCCATTTTTTTCATCCATAAGGCATATTATTTATGGATCTATACCTTATCTGGTAGGAGGGCCTTTTCACATTCATCGAAATGACATGCATAAAAAAATTTTCACAACTATCTTGCATAGCACATATCAATCATAAGTTTGAAAAGAACACAATAATACCTCCTCACAAAATTATTCATTTATGATATATGTGTACATTTTAATCCTTATTAACCAATGTAATTTGAATTGGGAGATTTACATATGAATCCCAATGGGATTTTAGGTGGCGTGGCTTTAAACCCTCCAATGATGACATCTCAATGAACCCCTACACAACTCTTAAAACTCCCATATGTCTGACTTATGCTTTCCTATGATGTCAATAAGTCCCCCTCACAAAGCACAAGCATGGGTTAGAATATGCAAGCATTGTCTTAGACCATGTTTGTGCATTTTAGACGTAATCCCTCCATTTGTTATGAAATAAACTATTACTCCTCCCTACATATGACTATGCTTGTTTAAAATAAGGCTATCATTTTTTTTACTTAAGCAGTTTAACTAAGTAAATTATATTATTAGCATATTAAATATACACTTAATAACATTCGCAGTATATCTTATATATTATATTAATAATCTATTAAATAACGTTGTAGTTCCTATTTTTTAAGGGTAGAGCATTGCAAAATCTAAGAGTCACACAAAAAAAGCTCCTTGGATAGGCCATATCAAATACTTCAACAATATCCAAAAAAATGGCCACAAGAGACGGGGAGCAAAATGCTTCCTTGTTGCCACGAAATACAAAAGCACCAAATGAAATGAAGTAGTTTTTAAACATAAGTGGAAGGGCATAAATAAATAGAAAATGAAGAGAGGATCTTGATTTCAGCTCCAATTTAGGATGCTCACATCACTTATCGGCAACTTCACCTCACAAGGAAACCCTCAAACCTAAGTGCACAATGGATATATGGTAATTTCAGGAACTGACAAACGTCTTACACATCATTCTTCTTCCAACGGTACACCCCTTAAGTTTACAAACTTTAAAACCCATGGTTTCGATAACATTACACATGCTTGTGAGATGGTTCGTGAGGATGTATGCCTAGACCTGATCCACTAATTGGGGTCTGAAAATGGAAACTCAATCCATAGGTAGACCACCTGGTATTAAGCTTTATTGAAGTCTGTGTCTAAACCAGGAAGCCTAGAAATTTAGATTGGGAGTTGGTGGTTAAATCTTTTGTTAATGTTTCAGTTATTGGGTGGGGACCGGGGTAGAGTGCTACAACACTCAAGTTACTTACACTCAGATCTTTAAAATACTCATCTAGACCAAATAACCAAGTGATCTATTAAAATGGAATTTTTTTTGTCACACCTCCATAAATGCACCTTAATAACATGATTAATTCACTAATTTAGACACATAAGTGTAGTAATATGCCCACAAATGCCTTACATCGCAATTAACCAAATGTACACGTAAGTATCTTAATCATGTAACTTAAAATAGTGGATCTTGCAATCCTAAAATGTGGGAATCTCAAACTTGAATGCCAAATAAGGATCATACTGGGATGATTACTCCCAAAGGCATAATTAATGCATGATTATTTCTATGGCGGTTTACCTTATCATGAAAAAGCTAGCATGCCTATACATTAAAATTGAGGGCATTAATTGTGAACAATAATCAAAATCCTCCAGAAGCACTTCCAGATAATTGCTTTCTTTCCACACCATATTTATTGGGCACTTGACAATAACACATGGGCATTCCATGTCAGTTGGTTTAATTTATAGGAAAGTTTTAGATTATATCCAAACTAATATAAAGTAGGTCTATGCGAAGCGCTCTCAAGGTGCATGGGCTGTTTGTTTCCCTGGAAGAATGGTACAATAAAAAAGAAAACTATCATCGAGGGTAGCCATGACCCAGAAATGCAAACGGTTGTCAACCTCTTCAGAGCATTGAAAATTGTACTCAAAGTTTTTATCAAATCTTTATTCTATCTCTGTTTTGCAGTTTCATTTTTGTTCTCTTATTGTTTTGTCACTGTTGTTGTGTTGTTTGATGCTGTTAGTCAGGCTCCTTATTGAAAGATGGTCCGTGCCTTAGTTTTTTTCCTGTTTATCTAGCTCCTATGCTTTTAGTTGGGGTGCGGCCCCCACGTATCACAAAACCACTCTACTATTATTGTATTATTTGACTATTGAACCTTTTTGTACTATAGGGTATGGTCCTTTCAAAACCATTTACCAATAGTAAAAAATAAAATAACAAAAATAAAAAATTTCAATTACAAATTAAAAATAATTGAAATTAACAAAAATTAAACATATTAAATCTACAAATCAAATTTAATAAAATTAATTATTAATTAAATATAAAATTTAAAATTTAAAATTACTAGAAAAATTACAAATTACTAAAGAATTAAAAATTAATAAAAAGTATAGTTTAATATAAACTTAAATTCATAAAACTAAAAAATTAATAAATATTTAAAAATTAATAAATATTATAAATAAAAATAAATAAACATAAAAAACAAAATCTATGAAAATTAAAAAAAAGTATAACAATTTAACCAAAAATAATAAAAATTAAGAATTAATTAAAAATAATAATTAATAATTAAAAAAAAACCATAAAAGCTTATTAAAAACGAATAAATATTCAAGAATAAAAAAAATTAAAATTACAAAGTTAAAATAAAAAAATTAAAATTACGAATTAATTATAATCAAAAGTTAATAACAATTTTATAAATTAATTAAAAATTAAAAATAAAATAATTTGAAATTAGTTAAAAAATAAAAATAAAATTAATAAAATCAAAAAATCAAAATTACGAATAAATATTAAAAAAATAATTAAAAGTAAAAATTAAAAATTAAGAAAAATAAGAAATATGTTGAATAAACATTATAAACTAAATCAATAAAGATTAACAAATTATTAAAAATTAACATAAAATAATTAAAAATTTAATTTTTTTTAAAAAAACTTAAAATAATACATATTAAGAATTAATTAAAATTGGAAATTATATAATTATGAACAATTCTTAAAAAATTAAAAATATTAAAAATTAAACACAAATAAAAAATTAACAAATTTTTAAATTTAAAATTAACAATTTTTATTTTTTTTAAAACAATAAAATAAAATATAATTAAAAAACGAATTAAAATTAATAAAAATAAGAAATATTTGAAATGACAGATTAAAATTAATTGAAATTAATAAAAATTCAAAATATTAAAATTACAATTTAAAATTAATAATAATCAATTAATAATTAAATTTTAAAATATAAAAATTAGAAACTTAAAAAATTAATTAACATAAAAAATTAAAAAATATTAAAAAGTTAAATTTAATATAAATTAAATTATTAAAAAAATTAAAAATTAAAAATTAAAATAAATGGACATTAAAAAGAAAATCAATAAAAAAATTTAAAAATAAAAATTAAGATTTAATAAAAGTTAATATTTTTTTTAAAAATAATAAAAAATTATTAAAAATAAAAAATAATAATTAAAATATTTAATTTATTTACAAATTCTAATAATAATATAGATATTACTAGTAAAAATAATATTCACGATGATGATGATGGGTCATTATTGATGGTGGTGGTCCTAATGGTGTTGATAATGATGACGACAATCATGAAAATGATGGTGATGATGATGAAAAAGATGAAAATTATGATGACATAGATAAAAATAATGACAACAATGATCTTGACGATAAAAATGATAATGAAAATAAGAACAATGACAACAATGATAATGACGATGATGATAATGACCATAACCATGATGACCATAATTATCACTATTATTATAATTATAATAATTATAAAATAATTATAGTTACAATTATTATTTAATGATTATAATTATTCAAATTTAAAACTTGTACAAAACCATAATTTGTAAACATTAAACCCTTAACATGTACGATAATGATGGTGACGATAATAATGACAATGGAATATGC
This sequence comes from Taxus chinensis, assembly GCA_019776745.2. Classification (NCBI taxonomy): domain Eukaryota; kingdom Viridiplantae; phylum Streptophyta; class Pinopsida; order Cupressales; family Taxaceae; genus Taxus; species Taxus chinensis. Next base: position 260,149,234 of record CM034146.1, on the reverse strand, counting down.
TAATTACCATGATTGTGAAGGTGAAAATCAAAATCACGATATTTTGATGATTGCATCGATGATGATAATCATCATGATCATCATCTTCATCTTCATCATCATCCTCATTATTATTATCACCACCACCATCACCATCATCATCAATGGTTGTGCTCATGGTGGTGCATTTCTCCTTAGCAGTGTCTTCATCACATATAGATTTGTGTTTTGTGTTAATATTGCATACTCAATGATGTCACATAAGTGTTCATGCCTGACAACCAAATTAAACCATGATAAACGTAAACAAAATGTTTAATATGAATTCATATCGTAAACACAGATCACCAATGTAACTTTGTAAACAAAACACTAAGATCATTTGAAGCATTGTGTTATCATTTACATTTACATCATTTTGGTATGCAGGTTGCAAGGATTTATTTTCTTATTAGCATTATGATGACAAGAACAATTTGAAGACAATTTTGATTGTCATTAGTTACCTTTCATTCATAATAATGAAAATTGATCAGATCGAAAAACATTATTAAACAACTTCAAATAAATATTAATGGAATAGAAAAAAAAACAAACTTGTACCAGTAATCCTTTGCACCAATTAGTTTATGTATCACCTTCACGAAATATCTCAAATATTTTGTGCATATAATCTATGACAATATGAGGATAATCTATCCCGTATTTGATCCTCCACCTATAAGCCCTCGAAGAATTCAAAGGAGGTTTGTCAGGCATTAGCTGGTGCAAATCAAACTATTTACTGTCTGTGGTGGTAAGTGTGAAAAAAAGATTTAGGCTACCCAACTAAACAATCATATCCATCAGTTTACTATGACACGAGTACAAGTATGACCTAGTCCCAAGAATCTTTTCTCCAATATGCACATCCTTTCATATAAATAATGAAAATATCAAAATTGATGTATATATCTTGGTATAGGTGTTACACAATCCATTATGTTACCGAAACTACATTATTCATGGTGACCATAAACTGAAAAAATTAAATAATGTTCATATTATCTATTGATGATGGTGATAATATTATCTAAAGTCATTCTTAGTGTTGAGGGAAAGGGCGATTCACAAATATGAAACTTGAAGAACAAAACCAGCAAAACCTAAATACATGATTATAAAATGGTTTAACTGTTAATGTGTTGCTAATCATCAATAACTATAAATATGATTAATTGTTAAACTTATGACACTTGTTCTATAATGAAAGAAAAAGGGAAGCATGCCACTTGGTGGGTGGTGGATGGAAAAATACCCATATTAAGTTATATAAGACATATTGGACAACTCATGATTAAGTTGGTAGGACTAATAAAACCTATATCATATTGTAATTAATAACATTGTTCATAGTTTCCATTTGTACCAACATTTTTAGGATGGGTGAAATTTCAATGCTTAGTTTAATCATTTTCATATGTAACTAACTATGGTGCCCTCTCTAGTTTAAAAATCAGTATTTTTGTACTAAACCAGTGTACATTGATGTTTGTAGAATAAATTCCAAAGTAAACTATAGACACATATAAAACTATAAGTAGTAACGGATCTATTTAGAATAAATTACGTTGGTAATTTATTGATCGTGAAGTCAAGCATCAGGGGAGGGAATTGTGGAGAAAAAAAAAATCCTCACTTAAACATCTTAGTAAGATCATTCAATTGAATTCTAAAACACAACCATCAAAATAAAAAAATATGTATATATTATATCATGTAAAGAAGTTATGATCATAATTAGCTATCCCATACCTTCTTGTCCAACTAAACTCAATAATATCTAAGTAAGAATTAATGGTGAATGTTGTTCCCATAATTTTTTTATTAATTATAACTATTAATAAATGTGTATCACATATACTACGTATCATTTCCGGATATATTTTATATGAACTAATTTGAAAAATTTGTTGGAAAAAGATAATTTTTCCCACATGTTTTTTCTATTTTTAGGAAAAGAAAAAAACAACTTGTTTTTCATGCATAGTTTTTTAAAAATAGATGTCCCTATTTTTAGGATAAAAACAAAGAATGCAAATAAGTCAAAAATATTGTATTCATGCACAAAAGCATGTGCTATTTTTAGTTGATAGTTCTATTTTTAAGATGTTTTTTTGAGTTGAGTGTGTTATTGTTAGATGAAAGCCATCTATATATGGGAGGAAATTGTAAGTGTTTTATACACACACATATTGTATTGAGTCGAAGATTTAACATGGGAAAAAATATATATGCACAAAACTGCTGATTTGAGTTTGAAATACTGTATTTAGTTGCAATATTTCTTATTTTATTTCTATTGTTCAATATTACATTTTGCTAAATTCTACAAATTGGTATTAGAGCGTGCTTTTTACAGCAGGTTTCTAATTGACAACAAGTTATGGCTTGTATATCCGGTTTGCAGACACTACAATTTAAAGGAAAGAATTACGAGTATTGGTCATTAACCATGAAGAAAATTTTTAGATCCCAAGATGTGTGGAAAATTGTAGAGAATGGGTACACATATTCTGTAGATGCATTAGCATATAACACACTTTCACAAGCATAGAAAGGCACTTTACAGGAATTAAGAAAGAAATATGGAAAATATATTTTCTTTATTCATCAAGCCATTCATGAAAGCATCCTACCTAGAGTGACAAAAAGATAGCAAAGAAAAAATAACATGGGAAACTCTCCAAGTTGTGTATCAAGGTAAAGAGAAAGTAAAAAATGAAAAGCTACAATTACTTTGAAGAGATTTTTAAAATATTTCAATGAAAGATTTAGATTTCGTAGAATCATATTTTACTTTTGTTGTTGGTTTAGTCAATGAAATTAAATCCCATAGTGAAACTATTAAAGATAGAAAAATTATTGAAAAGTTGTTTAGCAATTTTCCTATAAAATTTGATCCTTTGGTAGTTACTATTGAAGAAACTAAGGATATTAATTAAATTTTAAATTGATGCATTGCATGCATCACTAATAGATCATGAACAAATCACATCCATTTGTAGATCAATATTTTTCATCACAGGTATTAGGAATTCATGGAAGAGGAAGAGAAAACTTTAGCCATAGAGGGAGACGAAGAAGTTCATCTAGAGGATGCAAAAGCAGTCAATCAAACTGAAGTGGAAGAGGACATAGTCAAGAGCACAATCATAATCATTTTTCAGATCAGAGACAAGATAAGTTGCATGTGTAATGTAACTATTGTAAGAGATATGGGCATTATGCTTATGATTTCATGAAAAATCAATATGATTAGAAAAAATAGAATCAAAATGAGGTTGGAACCTCTACTCCAAGCTCCATGTTTATTGCATGCACATAGATTTCTGAAGAAAAACCTTCTTTATCACTTATATCTATCACAAAAGATTCCAAGTGACATATGTTATTGGGATTCTGGTTATAGTAATCACATGTTAGGTAACTTAGATTTATTTTATAATTTGACTGAGTTAGTAAAGACAAAGGTTACTCTTGAGAATAATAATACAATAATTGTAAAAGGAAAAGGAACAATCAACATTATAACTAAAAAGGGGGAGAAAAATATTATGTAGGATGTTTATTATGTTGATGGTTCGAAGCATAATCTTATGAGAATTGGTCAATTGGTACAAAAAGGTTACAAAGTTTACATTGAAGACACCAAATGTGTGATCGTGGATAAAGCTTCAAGTACTAAACTGATTGCTAAAGTGAAGATGACAAGAAATAGAATGTTTCCTTTAAAGATTAAACCAACCACATCTACAGCTCATACTCCAAATAATTCTGGAGAAAAAGAAATTGAATCAGCTTTTCAATCAGTTGAGAAAAATGAATCATGGATATGGCATCTCAGGTTTGGTCACTTAAATTTTGAAGGTTTGAATTTGTTACATAGAAAAAATATGGTAAAATGTTTTCCTTTGATTCAGAAACTAGAGAGAGTTTGTGAAGGTTGTATTTTAGGGAAGCAACATAGAGAGTCCTTCCCATTTTGAAAAATAGTAAGTTCAAGTACAACTTGAAATTGTTCACTCATATTTATGTGGACTAATGAAAATAACTTTCATTAGAGGTTTCTCATATTTTATGACATTCATTGATGAGTATACAAGGAAGACATGGGTGTAATTTTTGAGACACAAATAATTTTTTTAAAAAGTATTTCAAGGCCTTAATGGAAAAATAATGTGGGTAATACATCAAATTTTTGAGGAAAGACATAGGAGGTGAGTATTTTTCCAATGCTTTTATGAATTTTTGTAAATATCATGATATAAACAAGTAGTTTACCACTAGGTATACACCAAAGAAGAACAGTGTAGTAAAACTAATGAATAGAACCATAATGGAGATGGCGAGAAGTACGATGAAGGAAAAACATCTTTTAAATGAGTATTGGGTAGAACCAGTAGCAAATGTTGTTTACATCTTAAACATGCGTCCAATGACAATCATTCAAAACATTGTTTCTCAACAAGCTTGGACTAACAGAAAACAAAATGTTTCTCATTTTAGAATCTTTGGTTGTGTGGCATACACACATGTTCCTAATGAGCTAAGGAAGAAGTTAGACAACAAAGGAGAAAACTACATATTTGTTGGATATTCAAAGAATACAAAATCTTACAAGTTGTTTAATCTAGTTGCTAGAAAGGTCACAATCAATAGAGATGTACATTTGTTGAAAATGAGGCATGTGATGGAAGTATTGAGAGAAAATTCAGTGTAGCAGCAACTATTCCTCATGATGATATGGTAGATGAAAGTATAGAGAAGCAAGGGATTGTATCTTCTTTGAATCTTGGACATGCACCAAAAGTTGTAACAAAAAATACACCTCCATATATATCTAGGAGTTCTGTAAGATTTCAATCATATTCAACCATGCAAGAGATACCACAAAGAACAACAGAAGAAACTCCTTCAGTACAAAACAATCTATCATCACATAACCCTTTAAAGTGGAAAACAAGGAGTCTAAGTGAGATTTATGATGTTGATACAACTAATGATTTTTCAGTATTTGCATTGTTTTCTCAAATTACAAATCCAATATATTTTGAAGGGGCTATAAACAATGAATTTTGGGTTCAATCCATGAATGATGAGATAGACTCCATAGAGAAGAATTAGACATGGGAATTGGTAGATCTTCCAGAAGGAAAGAACGTGATAAGAGTGAAGTGGGTCTATAAGACCAAATATATTGCTGATGGTAAAGTATAGAAACAAAAATAAAGTCTGGTTGCAAGAGGTTTTTCACAATAATAAGGAGTATATTACAATGATAAGTTTTCACTTGTAGCATGTTTGGACATGATAATAATGGTTTTAAAAATTATAACTTAAAACAAATGGCCTATTTATCAGATGGATGTAAAATTAACATTTTTGAATGGTTTTCTTGAAGAAGAAGTTTATGTGAATCAACTAGAAGGTTATGAGATTGATGGTCATGAAGGAAATGTATAAAGGTTGAGAAAAACACTTTATAGTCTCAAGGAAACACCTAAATTTTGATACAACATGATTGATTCTTATTTGTTGCAGAATAGTTTCAGTAGAAGTAGCGAGCTTACCTTTTACATCAAGATAAATGAGATAAGTAAAATTTTGATTGTTTTTTTATATGTGGATGATTTAATCATTACTAGAAATCTATCTATAGATTCATTCAAATCAGCCATGAAGAAAGAATTCGACATGACAGATCTAAGACTCATGCACTATTTTTTTGGCATTGAAGTTCAAAAATTAGAAGTTGGAGTTTTTATTTCACAACCAAAGTATGATAATGATGTTGTGAAGAGATTTAACATGTTGAATTACAAGCTAGAGCCAACACTAGTTACAGTAGGTTTGGAGTTATGAAAAGATGATAGTGGATCATTTGTAGATCTAACATTATTAAAAAGGATAGTTGGAAGTATCATGTATTTGATAGCCATAAGGCTTGATATTATGTATGGTGTGAGCCTCATCTCAATGTTCAAGGAATATCCAAAAGATACACATTGGCAAGCTAGAAAAAATATTTTGAGGTATGTATGTGGAAATAAGAATCATCAAATCTTTTATTCAACAATAGATGAGTTCAAAATCATAGGTTATATAGACACTGCCAATGTCAAAAGTATTAATGATAGAGAAAGTAGACTTGGCTACTATTTTCACTTTGGAACATGTGTTTTTTCATGGGCATCAAAGATGTAGTGTAGTGCCACGTAAAATAAAAAGGAAATAAATAAATTACAAAAAAATTGGATAGTTAATGGAGTGGTGGAGTGGGTGAGTGGGGCTAGAAGGTAGTGGCATGTGGAAGGGTTTGGACAAGGATCAGGATTCCCTACACGCCATTTCAGACCTATTAATTTCCCTTGCATTATAATACAAACAATTTAATTATGATTCAGAGCCATTAATTCACTGAAACCCAAGGAAAATTTACAAATTTTTCAGTAATCGGATAGTTGCAGCAGGAGCAGATTCCATGAAATTTGTGTGGGTTACTTTTCTTTTCATTCACTCCTCCTAAAATCATTCACTACACTTATAGCATTGGTCAGATCATTTCATATTTGGACCAATTGACATGAGGTTGATGAGATTACTCGTAGCCTCTGGAGTACCATATCCTTTGCATAGAAACCAAGTTATGAACCAAATATTTCCTCATTTTTCCTCATACAAATTATTTGATGTGGGTCAGTATCTGTACTAAAGAAGTTTTAATGATCTCTAAGAGTGAAGAAAATATTACTACCACTATTTTTTATGATGAATATACAAATGGTATGCACAAAGATGTTCTAGGGAGTACAAGCAACACTCCTGATGGGCATTTGTTTGTGAGATTTGGTGAGGTGATTTCACAAAACACTGGTGGACTGGAATGAGGTTAGCACTGTGTTGTGGTAGGACTAAAATGCATTCCCACGAGTCCTCTCCAACCCAGGTTTGATTATCTCTATAGATGAGATGATTTTCAAGTAAAAATTCAAAAGGTTTCAACAACTTTCATTTCTGCAATGATTTGATGTTACTTTGATATCAAGACAATCTGGTTGAGCTTATCCATTTTTCTACAATCCTATTTTATGCATTAGGTTTATCACTAGTTTTTTTTATAAAGTGTGTTTACAATGAGAAAGTTGAAGGGAAAACATTGTTTGGATACATTTTACCACATTACAGAAGAACAAGGTTACAGGTCTCGAGCCACTTTTAAGTTTGTGTATTTAGACACCAAATTTAAGTTTTTTATTTTTCTTTTTCATCAGAAAGGTACCTTCTAGATCTTTGCACAACCCAAGGTGGATGGATGTAGGTGGTGATGAAGCATATGCCTAGAGGGAGCTTGATAATTGGGGTTATTTTGGTGCCCATTCAGCCCATTAGAGGGGCCTTCTCTTTACAGGAAAATATTACTTCACCCAAGTGTAAGGTGTCTATAAGAAAATTAATGAAGGAGAATGGATGTAATATGTTAGACGTTGTCCTGCATGATGGGTTTCCTAATGTGGGAGGTGCTTGGGTTAAGGAAGTCGCTACTCAAGATTCTCTGGTTGTTGATGCATTAACTCTTGCTATTAATTTTCTGGCATCGAAGCTAATTTTTGTCTCTAAGGTGTTCGCATCTCAATAATACAATGTACTACTTTATTATTTCAAACAATTTGAAAATGTATAATTGAGAACACCAATCTCTCAACATCTACCAAAATATATGTTGTTGGTTTAAGATATAAAGCCCCTGCTAAGATTGACCCACGTCTTCTTGATGTGAAACCTCTTTTTCAATAAGTTCTTGAGCCACCAAAGGATTACAAAAGATATACAAGGTGGGCTTGGTGAAAAAAACTTTGAAAACCCTCTTACAACTACAATCGATTCATGGAACACCAAAATCACATGGATTACCTCATACCCACTTCACTCGTGGTTCCCAGGAATAGTTCATCTATCGCTGTCTTCTATAAAAAAAAATTCTTTAGTGGTTCATTTGCAACAAAATAAAATTTTAGAATGTAGCATTATCATAGAGTTGACAGTTTTAAATAAACTTTTTTTCAAAACAAAAAGATGTCATACTATGGCTTGTGCAATTAAAATATTTCTTAGTAGTTAAGCATAAACTCAAACCCTCATTTTGAGATGATCCAACAAAATTCATGACGAAAATAGATTACTTGAGTACCTATTTTTATTAACAAGTTGAAGTTGAGCCCCTATAAATATGTTTACTGTTCCCTTGTTTAAAAAAAAAAGAACATAAACCACACTTTTTAGAGGTCTTCAAAATAAACTTCGTAACTCTAGAAAGGAGATGTTAAGTTTCTACATGTACCTTGTTATGTAAGGAGTCACTAAAATCCTTGAATAAACCTTAAATGATCTTCTGTGATATGTTTTATGCCCTTATAGGAACCCTGATACACCATTTTGCAGTTGTAGGACACTGCTAAATTTTTAAAGTTGGGTTTTGTATCAGCTCACCGTTTAAATCCTAGACAAGGAAATGTTTATCCACCTTCACAAACCTCTAGTATTATTACTGGAAAATTGTCTGGAACCTTTAGTTTTAGGAAAAAAATATTCTTGATAGTTTGGCCATGGAATTTGGTAGGCCTTTGGTCACAGTTTGACTAGGACAAGACTGGACCAATTAGGACCAGTGGCTCAAGAAAACCTGTCATCGTTTGAAAACCGATTGCTAGTTCTCAGTCTCATCAAATTTAGTGAATTATCCATATATATGGGAACTTGTAGGCAGTTTCTCATTACACGTTCATCTATCAAACATCAGCTTTGGATGTTGTTTTCTAAGCCCTTGAGCTAACCTTTTATCATTTGCAACTAGGCCAACTATGACCAATGGCCTCAGAAAAATGGCCACCAATTGTAAACCATTCGCTAGTTCTGAATTCCGTCAATTCCTGTGAATTCTTGGTGTTTGGGAGGACATGTAGAAACTTACTCGTAGTGTGTTTCCTGATGAGAAGACAACATTTGAAAGTGGTTTCTTTACATCTGAGTCTAAATAAAACGATTTTTCAGCTAGTAGGAAAACATAAAAAGGAACGTTGTAGGAAATCTACGAGGTTAGAAAACCATCTTGGAAACTTTTTGACACTATTAAATAACTACTATAAATTCTACTGTGTGACTATTGTGTGAAAATTGAACATTTGGATAAATAGTGTTTCTCTGTCTCTTTCCTTTCTGCTTCTCTCTCCTTGGTTATGAAATGAAATGAATACATGTCTCTAAAACTTTTATTTCGAATTGAAATTATAATCATTATTATATATAAATGGGAAACTAAAAAACATTAATTATGCTAGATTAGGGTGGATGTCATGCTAGTGATTTATCTCTGATTTCAGGATCACATGGTTTTGCAGGATGCAAGAAAGATGGTGAAAAGGCATTGTGAAATTGATTGTTTATTATTGTAATTTATATAGGTAATTGTAAAAGGTATATATGTATAATATAGTCCCATGTTAGAGAAAAGTTGTATTTAGAATTTTCTTATATTTATGAGATGATAGTTTTAGGGATATCTTTAGAAATGTGCATTTAATCATAGGTTTTATTTGATTCATAGTTACGTATGGTAAAAAGGTTTGATATATAGGGTAAATGAATTTTAATTTAATATCTTGTAGTGTTTTTTAAGTGTTCAATAAATTATTAATTGATTAGTGTGTTGTATTCTTATCTTATAAATTTAATAAAGTGATTTAATCAAAATACTCAACCCTAGTATAAGATTTGTGTATAATACGTCTTCATGTGTGATCTATCTTACCAAGGAAGAAGTTGAAATAGTAGAATGAAATTAAAATTTTCTCTTGATGGAACCACCTGGTATATCTAAACAAAACCCCTAGTTTGAGTTTAGCATCATAGTCGTTATGTTTAGCAACATTGTCATGAAAACCATAAGTTTAGAACAACTTGATCAAACATTATCTATAGTAAGTGGTTCCCTTCCAGGATTGGTCATCATGTGTGTAGTAAGAAGAATATATTCTCTTCAAGTCCAACTTACATGTTAGGTGGCAGAGATCACCAGCTACTCTTGAAATTAACCTTTAGCATATGGGATTATCTAACGAAGTTAATGTTTTATATTGTTTTACCCTCATTATCTTTCTAGCCTCATTAGTTTGTAAAGAGCTATCATCTTAAAATATATTTAATCTTCAAAACTAAATTTTATGGTACTACACCTAAGAAATATATTCATTAGTTCATTTCTATAACTTAAGAGCCATTGTTTGAAGCAAAAACTATGTTGTGTAACCCTGCATGATATAGAGTAAGTGGAGCTAACACATCCTTAGTATCCTAGTCGACTACCAAGTTAGATCTAGAAATTCTCTTCATCATTGAATGAATTCCTTGTGGGTATAAAATTATAATTAACTCCTTGCAAATGAAATTGATTTGAAAGATGTTGAGTTAAGTGAAACTAGGAAACTAAAAAATTAGTTCCATAATCCCTTGTTATGCATTTTATGACATTAGGAATGAAATAAATTTCTCTTGCAAAGTCATGTAATACAAAAAACATGGGATCTTACTTTGAAAAAAAATCTTGTGGTTCATATGTTGTTCTAAAGCTTCCAATCATGTACATCTTTAAGATGTTAAACAAATACTTCCATAACTCCTATTTCAAAACAATTGTAATAATGAGACCATAATGTGATGTAAAAGTAAAGCATATAAAAGAAAAAAAATGATATTTGAGGTTAGGAATAATGCCACTCTTGGAGTCCTTATGACTCAATTAATCATTTTCATGTGTTACAAAGAATATGAGTTTCACTTGGTGAGATCAAACTTCGAGAAAAAAAAAAGATATATATATATATATATATATATATATATATATATATATAGATAATATCTAAATACAATTTTTTGTTATGGGTGTTGGTGCTTAGAATTTTCTCGCCCCATTTGTGCCCTTAAAGATTTATTGATTAATGATCTCTATCATTTTCTCCTTCCCCGTTTTGTGTTTGACTAGTCTTTTTTGCCATTTCAATCTACTCCTGGGTCGAAGATCATGCGCAGGTTTGTATTTGCTTCATGGTTCCTTTGTTCCTATGGAAAAGATCTTAATTTTGAGTCTCCCATGGTTCGTTCCTTCAAAACTCACATTTTCCTATTTCCTCCATTTTTCATAGTCAAGATTTGTTGTCCCTTCCATTTTTACCCTAAATACTGGAGGAGAAATGAGTTGATGTGTCCCTAACGATTGTGTTTGAGCCTTCCAATAGTTTAAATTCTTTGTCCTTGAAGAAAAGCTCATTTTCTAGCTCGAATGGATGTTTCTCTATGTTTTATAGTTTGAAAGGCATTTCTCTTGGTCAAATTTTCATCATTTAGTTGATAGGGAAATGTGGCACCTCTTGGTTGGAGGAGGGTTAGCTTAATACTTTGGAAATTCTATAAAAAGCCTCAACTTTAAAATGTGTCCACGTGGAGGAATGACGCTCGTTTGAGAATCAACTTTTTGATTTGGCTTTGAAGTAGCACCCGGGAGGAAAAATGGAGGGCTAGTAGGAAAGAGACACATGAAAACTTCCGCTGGGTTTCCCATACTTACACAAATTTTAAAAGGTTTTCAGGAATATTTTTTCTAGGACACGTGGAGGAATGATGCTCATTTGAAGATCTACTTTTGGGCTTTGCCTTAGAGTACTGCTAGGAGGACACAAGGAGGCTTTTGCTACTTGGCCCGGACTTAGAAAAATTTTATGCAATTGGATATAGTTTGGTGGAATAGGGACACATGGCTAGCTTGCACTCATTTAGGGTCTTCAACTTGGGTGCCATCTAAGAGAAGTGACAAGCGAACACATGGGGCACTTCGCTCACTTTGAATTTTTCTTAGAATTTTCAATGGCCAAAAGGAGACTACCTCAGAGCTTGACAAGTGGAACCTTCCACTAAGTTTCAAGCCTTTAAACAAATTTTTCCAGAGCAAGACACGTGGTGAGCCCGCGCTTATTCAAGGTATCAAATTTTTGGGACCGCCTCAAGGTGTATCGTGGTGACATGTGGAAATTTCAAAAGTCACAAGGGGTAGGGAAGCAAACCATCAGAGGCAACTTAAAATTTTCACCTCTTTGCTTCATAAAGGTTAAAACATAAAAATGGCCTTCAAGCCCGATGAGAAATGTTCAATGTTTTTCCCTGGTCAACGGCGGAGGTGCAGACCCGCTGTGGAAAATTGGAAAGTTTTCCTTTTGAGAAAAAAGAGTTAAAAGTAAAAGAGGAAGTATAGTTCTACTGGCATCCACATTGGGACACATGTCAAAATTATTTCTCAAGGACGGAGCTGTGGGAAAACTTGGAAAATTTTCCTTTTTACAAAAGAGATTTAAATGGCAGAATTTCTCTGTGTTTCCTTTGGGACCCACCTCAGGACACGTGTTGGGCCTATTTTCAGAACATGAGGTGTAGAGAAAAGTGGGAATTTTTTCCATTTTTTCAAAAGTGTCTAAAAAGGTCAAAGGAATCCCCCGAGCCTATTTTTGCATCTTCCACGTGGACGGCCCACACTCAAAATAAAAGATCAACAACTGCTGAGCGTCTAAATCTAATTTCCCCCCCATTTTTTCTGTAAAACTCATGGGAGTGCGAGTCTTCATGATTTCTGGCTATTTTCTACATGATAAACATAGGAGAGAGTTAGATTTGATATCTAGAGTTTTGTGGGGGAGATTTGGAGATGACTTTCACCATTAAAATGGTTCGACTCTCAAGCCCAATCTGGTTTTCAATTTTTATTATCCTAAGCTCACAAGAGGTCGGATTTGATAGATATGGGGCGGAAGTTGTTGTTGAATGGATGGAGGTGTGTTTTTCCTTAGAAAGGAGTTGAATGTGGGAAGAAATCAAAGATATTTTCCCTCGAGCACCTAGAGACTTTTACAGATTTGATTCTGTGAATCAAGAATGAATCATGGCAAACACTAGTACATTTAAAGTTTTTTTCTTTTCAGAGGAAGGGGATCTGTTTCAAATGCTATAAAGGGCATGAATTCATCATGAAAATGGTTGGGATTTTTTGGAAAAGATCAGGACTAATTCTCTCCAGCTAAAAAAGCTTGATAGAGCCCATCAATTTTGAGAAGCCATCTAGAGAAGCATGTATATCTCTCTTTGTGTCAAATTTGATCATGTCAAGGTGGTTGCAAGTGTACAGCCATTGAAAAGCTTTGAGATTGTTCTGAAAAATTTCCCTTGCTGATAAATTTGATCAAGCTTTGAGTTATTCAGTGTCAATCTAGAGTAAAGTGTATTTATTGCATTTTTGAATACATATGGGTAGTTTTTCTTGTTTCTATTGTAATATTTTACCAAAATATAGTCCAATCACATAGGTCTCAGTCCTTTGATAGTTTAGTGGCATCTAAAATTTCATTTCTCAAAAGAGCCTTCATTTGGGAATGGGACAAATGGTTTAAAATCAATTTTCTTTCATTTTGTTGATAGAGATTATCTGTAATCCTCTGGGTATACCTCAGGTGCGACTTGGTTTAAATATTGGTACTTTATTGGGTCCTCTGACTCGATCCTTCATGAAAGAATCCCACATGTTGTGTGTAAGAGTGCTGATCTGGGCCTTCATTGAAGCACATTTTCTAGTTGAGGAAACAATTTAACTTTTCATGGCATTTTTTTGATTGAATCTTTCCATTTCATATAAGCTCTCAATGATCTAGTGAGTCAAGTCCATCCTATCTCCCCTCCCACCAAAATTCATTTAACAACAACCAATCCTACCGATACTACCCCTGTTTTTGTTTTATATACCCATAGTAGACCAAAATCCTTTTACTAAAGTATGCAAAATAGATCAGATTTCCAAATGTCTTTAGTAACCTTTTCCTTGTTGTGAAATTATCTCCATGATTTGGAAGTGACAACTCGTGAGAGTCAGATCTAGTGTATTGATCATATTTTCCCCAAGGTCTTCTCTACAAAATTTATGCAAAAGAAGTGTACCTGTATCTCCTTTCTAATAATAGAGGTTACAAAATAGTTTCTCTTACCTTGGTTGAAAGGCACAAACTAAAATAGTTAGGATAAGATCATATCCTTTTAAGGTGTTACCCATCTCTCCACAAATCCAAGTAACAAAGGGACAGTTAGACCTCTTCCCCAGCTACAAAATGACTTATATTTATGATCTGGATGCCTCTAAGCTCCATGTTGAATTAGTGTTGCTGCTTGGCTTGAAAAGGAGAACAAATTTGGGTACCAACATTAGTGGTGCCATTATCGGGGACATTGTGATACTGTTCATACTCAGACCCTAGTAAACATTTCTTATATGCTCTAAAGTGCTAGAAATTCATTTTAAAAATCATCATGTGTTCAGGTTTGTAAGAGGTTTCAAAGACACAAGTGTTGTTATGTAAATTATCCAGTTTTCACAAGTTTTGTAATGGTATTTATTGATAAATTTTGGTAAAGAAAGGTCAAAATTTTTCATTTTCAGTTTCTAGTGCTGACAGACACTTGACATAACATTTTTAGTGCATTCAAACAACTAAGGTGAAAATCCTTAGTGGCGACTCCTTATTGATTTGACTCTGATAAGGACCAGTGTCTTAAACCTCTGTCAAGTAAGATTTGTTACTAATATTTACAAAGATGGAAGGAAGAAGATCTTTCTTTGCTAGGGATCCTGCTAGTACATTATTTCCTGAGTTAGGAAAAGCAAAGTTAGAAGGAAGAAAATCCTGGAGAGTTGTGGGAGAAAAACAGACAAGAAAAAGGATCACCATTGAAGAAAGTGAGTGGCCCATCATTAAAGATTACAGCTCAAGTACATCTGAATCAGGCAGCCTCTTTGTGGAGTTGAACTCTCCAGCTGGAGAGGGACCTTCATTTGATTTTGAAAGGTTTCCTTCAACCTCTACACCTATGTTTTTTGAGGTTGATAGGGATTTCCAAGAAGCAAGTCCTTTGGGGGGTATCCATTTTGAAAATTATACTCCTGTGTTCCAAGAACCTTCTTCCTCCCATCATTTTTTCACCCCTCCAGGATCACCCCCTCAAATCAATATGGCTCAACCTAGGCCTTTATTTGTTGTAAACACCTTTGGACCTAGAAATTTTGTGGGAATGGATGGTTACCCAAATGCAGTGGCTAAAGATGTAAGGAACAGAATGCCAAAGTTCTAGGGAAATAATGCTATTACTAGTGACCAGCATCTAAAGCTCTTCCTCAATATGATGGAATATTTTGAGATTGAGCATGAAGATGTATACATAAATTTTTTTGTTCACACTCTAGAGGAGGATACAACGGACTGGTATAAAGCATTTCTAGATAACTCTATTGACTCTTAGTCTAAGATGAGAAATGCATTCAGATTACAATATAGTGATAGTACTGACCCTAGGCTTCTTCTATCAGAATTTGAAAACATTAAGAAGAATCCAAACAAGTCAGTATATGACTTCAATACAAGGTTCAATAAAACCTTGAGGAGATTTCATATTAAGATAAGGCCATGTGATGAGTCATGTTTTATCAAATATACTGATGCATTTGATAAAAAGGATGATTAATACTTGAGGGAAAAGAACCCTACCAAATTGAGACAAGCATTCACTATGGCCCTAAAAATAGAGAATAATATCAAGGTAATAGGATAACCTCCTAAGAGGGAAGGTGTGAAGCTAGCTAACCAAGAAAAACCTCAGATAAGAAAGGCTACTGATTTAGAAAAAGTGGTGAAAACTTTGGAAGGGGCTGTCAAGGAGATCTCCTATAAGCTAGCTCAAGCTGAGAAAGGAGTTGGGAAGAGTTCACAAGGACAACACAAGAAACAGGGCCAAGATAGGTTCACAAATTGCTAAAGATCTGATGACAGAGGCAAGGTAGTTGTTGGATTTGGGAATAAATAGCCTCAAGGTAGAGAAAGTAGAATGGTAACTGATACTTTGGCTACTAGAGTTTCTATGGTGTAAGAGACATAAGTCATTGATTGTTGTGACAGATGTTTCATGCCCCATGCTCCATGTGAAGAAGATCAGAAAGAATAAGAGAAAGCTGAGGATAATGATGATGATGTTTGCATGATGGGATGCTCCACTAGCTCACAACAAAGGGAAACCTCAACTAAGGTGATAAGTGCCAGAACCACTACCAATTTTTGGGATAGCATTCATAGAGTACATATTCTCTATCCTTCTCATACTTTAGAAGTAGATAATGTACAAGCTTTTGAATTTCCTAGTAATGACTTTGAATATTTCAGGCCTTTAAAGATAAAAACATATGATGAAGGAATCCCATTTGAGGAGGACGGGTAATTATTAATGAATGTTTTTGTACCTCAAGAAAAGGAAGATAACACAAGTAGTAAGGATGCCAAAGGTGTAGGGCCTCAGGCTAAGTGAAAATCTCCCTTACTTTATAACATTCCTAAAGAGGCTCCTAAGAAAGATCCATTTGCAAAAATTCTTGCATTTCCAAGAAAAAATCATACCCCTCCTTATGCTCAAGCTATCAAGAATCTTGTGCCACCTAATGAATGTATTAGCTTTCCTTCCAATACTGCCTTGCCCAAGAATGTCTCATATGACATTTCCCAAGTTTTAAGTCAAATCAAAGTCTTTGACCCAATTATTGAGTTGCTTAGGATTCCTGAGCACAAAAAGAGAGCATTTAAATACTTGGGATTGAATGAAGAGAGGATTTCCTTGGGGAGAAATGTGAACATTGTGGTGAATCCTCTAGCCATTGAAGAGTTTGAGACACCATCAGCATCAGAAGAGATAGCTGAACCACTTGAGGTTTATTTTGGGACATCTTTGGTAGACTCTCAGCTAAATGTGGATCCATTCTTCAGTAATTTGATCATTAAGGATAGTCTGATCCATAACTGCATGTTTGACTCAGGGGCATCATGCAATATCAACCCTTTAGAGGTCATGAATGAGCTAAAATTAAGGTAACAACATCATATGGGAAGTGCACTACCATGGACTCTAGAGAGGTGACAGTAGGGGGATGTGTGAAGGGTTTTGTGGTAAAACTTGATGTTGTGATAGCTGATTGCCTAACCAAGTGTGGTATGTTTTTTCTCAAGAAAGTGGGCTAAAAGTGTTGGTGGTAGTGTCTAAATGGACATGTGTTATGCCACCATCCTAGTTTAGGGTATCCTTGTCAGATTATATGGGGAGAAGAAAATTTTGCACCTTATTGAGGATACAAATGTTGATGCTGACAACTTTGTGGGATTTCCTTATGGAAAAGAGCACAAGATTGAGGAGTGTAAGTGTCTTGAGCAAGTAGGTTCTCCTTGGATTTTATTGTTTGATGGGGTTTTCTCAAAATTTGGAAATGGTGCCAGTCCTATCCTATTTTATCCAAGCCAGGAAGGGTTTGTTTTTACCTTTGAGATTAACTTTGAGTGTACTAACAATATTGCTGAGTATGAGGCATTGTTGTTAGGTTTAATAATTGCTTGGAAGTATGGTGTCAGGGACATCATTGTCAAAGTAGACTCATAATTGGTTGTCAAGTAAGTCAGAAAATTGTATGCCACAAAGAATCAACGACTGAAATAGTACAACCATGTAGTTTGGGACTTCATTGAGATGTTTGACTCCTTCAACATTGTGCATCATGATAAAAGGTTCAATGACTTGGCAGATAGGCTTGCAGTGTTGGTTTCTTGCTTTAACAAATGTAAAACATCCCCTTATTATGAATATGAGGTGGAGGTAGTGACAAGATCCTCTATCCCTGATAATATAAAACATTGGTGGGTTTTTTATGAAGAGGCTCAGGTGAGAAGGTTCCTACAAAATGATGGAGAGTTTGCTGATCAAAAAATTGATTGGGAGCCAATGGTCTATACAACAGAGGGGAAGGAAACATTATTTGGCAAAGGCATCATCCAACTAAAGACCAACACCATTCCTAAAGGGCTGGTTGCTCTTGAATCAAATTTTGATAATGTCGAATGCATTATTAATAGGCATATGACAGCCTCAAGGGATGTTGAGGTGCATGAACTTGGCACAAAGGAGAAACCAAGGAATATTTGGTTAGGTAGCAGTCTCAACAATGATGAAAAGCATTCATACATCCAATTGTTAAATAAATACCAATATTGCATGGCTTGGACCTATTCTGAGCTCAAAGCATACATAGAAGACTTGTTCCATCATGAGATTCCCTTGGAGCCCAATACAAAACCATTCAGGAAGAAGCAGAGGCCAATTAATCCTTTGTTATCTCTCAAAATGCAAGAGGAGCTGAATATGATAAGGGATGGAGGAATTATCCAACCCACAAGGTATTCTTCTTGGGTTGCCAACCTAGTGCCAGTAAGAAAGAAGAATAGTGACATCAAGTTGTGTGTGGAATTCAGGAATCTAAACAAGGCCTCAATAAAGGACAACTATCCTTTACCTAGCATAGAGCACATGTTATAGTGGGTGACTAGTTCTGAGTTACTTTCTACTTTAGAAGGCTTCTTTGGTTATAATCAAGTCATGGTGAAAGAATCAGAAAGGATCAAGACAACCTTCACTACTTCATGGGGAACGTATGTATATGTTAGGATGTCGTTTGGTCTAATGAATGCTGGAGCCACTTTTCAAAGAGAAATGGATGTTTCTTTTGTTGGTTACATCAATGACTTTATTGTTGTTTACCAAGATGATGTAATAGTGTTTTCAAGAAGGACAAGTGACCATTTTATACACTCAGAGAAGATGCTAATCATATGTAGGGAATATGACATCTCACTCAATCCAAATAAATGCCATTTTGGAGTGCAGAAGGAAAAATTTCTCGGTCACATTGTGTCACAAGGAGTGATGATTGATCCAAAAAGAGTGGTGGCCATCAACAAAGTCTCAATTCTAAGAACTAGAAAAGGAATTCAATCCTTCTTTGGGTAGATAAACTTTGTTAGAAGGTTTATATCAAAATTTTCTGAGTTGACTATCCCAATAACTTCGATGTTAAAGAAGGATCAGATCATCAAATGGGAAGAAGCTTTCACTCTGTTTTCAAGAAACCTTTCCATCTGTTTTCTTTCACTTCAGAAAACACTATTGCTTCTATCCTGCTACATAAGGATGATGAAGAGGCTGAGAGGCCCATTGCCTTTTTCAGTAAGGCTTTGCAAGAAGCAGAACTGAAATACACCATCATGGAAAATTAGGCATTTTCCTTGGTCAAAGAAACAAAGGTTTTTAGGCCTTAAATTTTAAGTTCAAAAGTTGATGCTTATGTTCCCCGCACCATGGTAAAAGACATCTTGTCAGAGATAGAAGTCTCAAGTAAAAGATGTAGATGGGTGAACAAATTGTAAGAGTATGATATGGACGTCCAAACCATGAAGTTGGTGAGATGTTTGGGTTTAGATAAGCTCGTGGCTAAGAGAAAATTACAGATCATTGAGGTAAATGAGATAGAGGAAGTAAGGGCAGTTTTTTTTGAAATATTGATGAGTTCTGAGTGGTACAAGGATTTGATGTTCTATCTTAGACACTTAAATTTCCCTGAGCATTTGAGTAAGAACCAGAAAAGAGCTCTTAAGTTGTCTTCCTAGAAATATGTCATTACTAATTTTGGGTTGGCATGGAAGAACCTAGAGGGAGTCCTCTATAGATGCATCACTGAAGATGAAGTCCCCAAAATAATTGCTGATCTCCATGGAGGAGTTTGTGGGGGGAATTTTGCTGCAAGAGTCAGAGCACATAAGATCCTAAGGGCTGGTTATTGGTGGCCGACTCTTTCCAAGGATGCAACCATGTTGGTTAGAAGAAGTGAGTGTTGTGAGCATTTCTCTAGAAGGCTGAAGGCTTCAGGCCCCCTACCTTTATAGTTTGTATTAATTGAAGCTCCATTTAAGAAATGGGGAATGGACTTCATTGGTGAGATTTTAGACCCTTCAAGCGCTGACCATAAGTGGATTCTTGTAGCCACTGATTACTTTACCAAGTGGGTGGAAGCAATCCCCACTGAGAAGGGTACACAACAAGTTGTCATGGATTTTGTGCTAAACAATATTATTTGTAGGTTTGGAGTACCATTCAAAATCATAGCTGATAATGCCATGAGTTTCAGGGCTAGACCTCTAGTGGTAATGTGAAAAAGGATATGGGATCAATCTGACACACACCTCTAATTATAATCCCTAATGAAATGGACAAGCTAAGTTCAACAATAAGAATTTGCTAAAGATTATCAGAATAACCTTGGAGTTAAATAAGAGAAAATGGGGTAAACAATTGAAGTTTGTTGTCTGGGTTGATAGGATTACTATCAAGAGAGCCACTGGAAAGAGTCCATTTGAGTTGGTATATGGGACTCAGGCCATGCTGCCCCTACATATGTAATTATCTTCATATAAGTTCATTCAACAACTAGAAGATCTAGAAGTGAGTCCTCATGATTCCCACATCAACCAGAGACATATAAGGTTAAGAGAAAAGCTAAATAAACTATTTGACAAGAAGGTCACTCCTAGAGCCTTCAATATTGGAGATCTTGTGCTATTATGGGATAGAACGCATGAGGATAACGTCAAGCATGGAAAGTTTGATTCATTATGGATGGGACCTTACTCCATTGACATTAGAATTGGTGAGCACACCTTCTTCTTGAAAGATCTAGAAGGTGGATTGGTTAAATTACTTGTTAGTGGAAGGCATCTGAAGCATTTCATGAATTGATTCCTCTGAATCAAGGTAAAAAACTCTTGTACAATGTATAATCAGTTGTTTGTTTCCTCTTTTGTGTTTTGGTTCGTCGTGGTCCTTGGTGACCTGTTTTACTGGCTTCTTTGTTTGTTTTAAGAGATGGATTCATTTCTCTGCTCTGCGATATGACTCTATCACCCAATGGATATTTTGGCACTTGGTCTACTATTTTTCTTGTGACACTCATAGGGAGTGCCCATCCCCGAGTCGGAGCCAATGCTGGTGCTCAGAATTGTCTCGCCCCATTTGTGCCCTTGAAGATTTATTGATTCACGACCTTTGTCATTTTATCCTTCCCTGTTTTGTGGTTTTCTAGTCTTTGTTGCCATTTTAATCTACTCCTGGGTTAAAGATTTTATGTGGGTCCATATTTTTCTCTTGATTCCTTTGTTCCTCTGGAAAAGCTCTGTATTTTTTATCTCCCGTGCTCTGTTCCTTCAAAACTCATGTTTTCCCATTTCCTTCATTTTCCACAGTCAAGATTTAATGTCCCTGTCGGTTTTTACCTAAATACTCAAGGAGAAATGAGTTGATGCGTCCCTAAGGATCGTGTTTGAGCCTTGCAACAATTTAAATTCTCTGTCCTTGAAGAAAACCTCATTTTCTGGCTCGAATGGACATTTCTCTGTGTTTTACGGTTTGAGGAGCATTTTTCCCAGTCAAATTTACATCATTTAGTCGATAGGGAAATGTTGCACCTCTTGGTTGGATGTGGGTCATCTTAATACTTCGGAAATTCTATAAAAATCCTCAAATTTAAAATGTGTCCACTTGGAGGAACGACGCTCATTTGAGAATCAAATTTTTGGTTTGGCTTTGAAGTAGCGCCAGGAGGACATGCAAAGGGCTAGTTGGAAAGAGACATGTGGAGACTTCTGCTGGGTTTCCCATACTTACAAAAATTTCAAAAGGTTTTCAGGAAGTCTAAGAAACGTGGGGGAATGTCACTCATTTGAAGATCTGCTTTTGGGCTTTGCCTTGGAGTAGCGCCAGGAGGACAGATGGAGGATTTCGCTGTTTGGCCTAGAATTAGACAAATTTTATGCAGTTGGAAATAGTTTTGTGGAACAGGGACATGTGGTGCTCTCTGATCACTTTACATTTTACTTAGACTTTTCAAACGGCCAAAAGGAGACTTCCTCGAAGCTTGACAAGTGGTGCCTTCCACTGAGCTTCAAGCCTTTAAACAAATTTTCCTAGTGCAGGGACACGTGGCAAGCCAACACTCATTCAAGGTATCAAATTTTTGGGACTGCCTCAAGGTCCGCCGTGGTGACACATGGCAATTTGGAAAGTCATAGGGGGTGGGGAGGTGGACCATCGGAGGCTATTCAAAATTTTCACCTATTTGTTTCATAAAGGATAAAATAGTAAAAATGGCCCACAAGCCTGATGGGAAATAGTCAATGTTTTTCCCCGGTCAACGGCAGACGTACGGACCCACAGAGAAAAATTGGAAAATTCTCCTTTTGAGAAAAAAGAGTTAAAAGTAAAAGGGGAAGCATAGTTCTACTAGGACCCACATTGGGACACGTGTCAAAAGTATTTCTCAAGGGCGGAGCTGCGAGGAAAACTTTGAAAATTTTCCTTTTTCGAAAAGAGAATCAATTGGTAGAATTTCTCCGCGTTTCTTTTGGGGTCCACCTCAGGACATTTTTGGGCCCATTTTTAGAAGTGGATTTATGGGGAAAAAAGGTGAAATTTTTCTTTTTCTAACAAGGTCAGAAAAGGTCAAAAGAAGCCCCTGAACCTATTTTTACATCTTCCATGTGGACGACCCACATTTAAATCAAAGATCAAGCGAATGTCAAGTGTCCAAATTTTATTTTCCCCCCATTTTCTCTGTAAAACTCCTTGAAGTGTGAGTCTTCATGATTTCTTGATATTTTCTATAGGCCAAACAGAGGAGAAAATTAATTTTGATATCTAGAGTTTAGTGGGAGAGATCTGGAGACATCTTTCGCCATTAAAATGGTCTGACTCTCAAGCCCGATCAGGGTTATCCATTTTTCTTCTCCTCAGCATGCAAGGGGACATATTTGATTGATATGGAGTGGAAGTGGTTGGAAAATGAATGAAGGCATGTTTTTCCTCAGAAAGGAGTTGAATTTGGGGAGAAATCAAATATATTTTCCCTCAACCACTTGGAGACTTTTGTAGATCTGATTCTGCGAATCAAGAAAGAATCATGGCAAGCACTGGTGCATTTAAATTTTTTTTCTTTTCAAAGGAAGGGGATCTATTGGAAATTCTATAAAGGGCATGAATTCATCGTGCAAATGGTTTGGAGGTTTTTGAAAAGATCAAGACTGATTCTCTCTAGCAAAAAAATCTTGACAGAGCCCATCCATTTTGAGAAGCCATCTAAAGAAGCCTGTATATCTCTCTTTGTGTGAAATTTGATTGTGTTAAGGTGGTTGTAAGTGTACAGCCATTAAAAATATTTGAGATTGTTTCAGAAAATTTCCCTTGCTGATAGATTCGATCAAACTTTGAGTTATTCAGTGTCAATCTTGAGTAAAGTGAATTTATTTCATTTCTGAATGCATACAGGTAGTTTTTCTTGTTTTTATTGCAGTATTATACCAAAATATAGTCTAATCACATAGGTCTCAGTCCTTTTGATAGTTTAGTGGCATTTTCATTTTCATTTCTCAAAAGAGCCTTCATCTGGGATAGTGATAAACGGTTTAAAATCACTTTTCTTTCATTTTTTTGATAGAGATTATCAGTATGCCTCTGGGTGTACCTCAGGTGTGACTTAATTAAAATATTGGTGCTTTATTGGGTCCTTTCACTCTATCCTTCGTGATAGAATCCCATAGTTTGTGTGAAAGAATGCTGATTTGGGCCTCCGAAGCACATATTCTAGTTGAGGAAACAATTTAACTTTTTGCGGCATTTTTTTGATTGAATCTTTCCATTTCACAAATTCTCTTAAGGATCTAGTGAGTCAAGTCCATCCTGTCTCCCCTCCCACCAAAATTCATTTAACAACAACCAATCCTACCCCTACTACCCCTATTTTTTCTCTGTATACCCACACTAGACCAAAACCCTTTTACTAAATTATGAAGAACAGATCAGGTTTCCAAATGTCTTTAGTAACCTTTGCCTTGTTGTGAAATTATCTCCATGATTTGGAAGTGACAACTCGTGAGAGTCAGATCTAGTGTGTTGATCATATTTTCTCCAAGGTCTTCTCTACAAAATTTATGCAAAAGAAGGGTACATTTATCCCCTTTTAGATAACAGAGGTTACAAAATAGGTTCTCTTACCTTGGTTAAAAGGCACAACCTAAAATAGTTAGGATAAGATCATATCCTTTTCAGGTGCTAACCATCTCTCCACAAATCCAAGTAACAAAGGTACAGTCAGACCTCTCCCCCGGCTACAAAATGACATATATTTATGATCTGGCTACCTCTAAGCTCCATGTTGAATCAGTGTTGCTACTTGGCTTGAAAAGGAGAACAAATTTGGGTACCAACACTGATGATCAGGTTCCATTTTTCTTCATGTTCGCAATGCCTCTATATAGAACGATGATTCAATATGATTTCTCATGAGCTCAAAAATGGTGACTCCAACCCCATTATACCAATGATGCCTCTACATGGTACAAATCCTCCTCATCATGGTGACTATCAGGTACCAATCTACTACATGTTCATAATGCCTCTACATAGAATGAAGTTCTGACCTATTTTCAGATGCCAACAATGTTCATCTACCATTTTTTTACACAGTCACAATGCCTCTACACAAAATGAAGTTCTGAACTGACACCCGTGAGATCAAATGTCTCCACAAATGGTTGACAAATATCCAAGATTAATATGAGTTATATCATGTGTCAAAGTTGTAATAGGCACTCACACACTAATTAGGAGATATGTTTGGAGTATAAATCAAATTTTCTAAGTAATAAAATCCAGTTAGTATGGTAAACCTTTCTCTCAGCATTTTCTCACAAAATCTGATCTCTAAATAAATACTACATACTATTCATCAAGATGAGTTATGCAATATATAATCGAAAAACTATTGACTTACCCATTTTAAAAGACTTTTAGTTTCATGTATTACCTAGTCTTGGGTTGAATTTTCAACTAGTGGTGGAGTAGAAACCTCCTTTTCCTTTGCAATAGGCCTCAATTCCATATTTGGCTTTCCATCACTCTGATCTCGATATGGATGAAGTTTCTAGTAATTGTCCACCTCGGTGCCCATTCCTTTGGAAATGAGCACAAAAATTCCTTTTAATATCCTTCTTCGGGGATGAGTAACTTTTTCTGCCATTTCTCGACTCTACATGATGAGATTGGTCTTTCTGAATTGTCGTGTTCTTGATGAATGACATAAAATTCTTCATTAGCGTCCTTCTCTTGCATCATCTAGCCACATAATGATTATGTAATCCACAAAAATTACATGCTCAATGAAAGGCATCCCAAATGTTCAAAAAATCATAACCACACTTCTTAAGATGAAAAAATGGATCAAAAGTTTCACTGTGATTATGATAATGGTAAGAAAATGGAGGCGGAATTTCATTACCTCTTCGCTGATTTCACTTACCAAATCCTGCCTATGACGACAAAGCACAATTTTCCTTCTCAGAATCTTCTTACAGGACTAGTTGGGCATTCAATTTACTTTAACAATCTTGTCTCCCATCAGTGTTCTTGGAGAAATCTCCAATATCCATTCCCGCATTAGGATAACCCAAACCTTCAAAATAGGGAAATCCTCTACCTATATTGTGTTAGATATGTCTTGGCCATTTTTAACAAGGCCTCTTCCATAAAATCCCATTTTAACTCAAAATTTGGGTGCCAGTCAAGATTGTTACTGATAACGCCATGAGCTTCAGAGAAAAACCTTTGGTGGGGAAATCTACAAATAATATGGGATCAACTTGACATATGCCTCTAATTACAATCCACAAAGAAATGGATATATGAGTCCAATAATAAAAATTTGGTGAAGATTATTAGAAGAACATTGGAGCAGAACAAGAGAAAGTGGGGTGAACACTTGAAGTTTGTTTTTTGGGCAAATAGGATCACTGTCAAAAGGGTCACTAGAAAGAGTCCATTTAAGTTGGTTTATGAGACTCAAGCTCTACTACCTCTTCATATGAAACTATCTTCATATAAGTTTATGAAACAACTAGAAGATCAAGAGGTAGGTCATTATGATGCTTGCATTAATCAGGTTGTTGAGCTTGATGAAGAGAGGAGGGCATCGCACCAGAGGCATGTAAAGTTCAGAGAGAAAATGAAGAAGTTATTTGATAAGAAGATCAATCCTAGAGCTTTCAATGTTGAAGATGTTGTGTTGCTATGGGATAGCAAACACAAACATGAGGATAAGGGAAAGTATGGCAAGTTTAACTCATTATGGACTGGCCCTTACTCCATTGATATCAGGATTGGTGAACATACCTTCTTCTTGAAGGATTTGGATGGTGAATTGCTTGAGCTACCTATTAATGGTAGGCATTTGAAGCATTTACTTGATTGATTCCCCTGAATCAAGGAAAATTCTTGTGTAAACTCTGTAGTTTGTTGTTTTTTCCCTCTCTTTTGTGTTTTTGCTCATTCTAGTCCTCGGTGACCTATTTTTGTTGGTTTCTCTATTTCGTTTCTTTGGAGGTGGCTCTGTTTCTCCGCTCTACAAACTGATTCCATTACCCAATGGATATTTTTAGCACTTGGTATACCGTTGTTCTTGTGGCACTCACAAGGAGTGCCCATCCCCAAGTCAGAGCTGATGTTGGTGCACACTAATAGTCTATACAAAAATTTTCAAAATTTGCAGTCAAAATATGTCTCATTTTCCTTTAAAAATCTATCGATTTTGGCCTCTGTCATTTTATTTTCCCCCATGTTGTTCCTGGTTAATCTTTGTTTCCATTTTTAATCTATTCCTAGGTCGTAGATCACTTATGGGTCTATGGTTTTCTCCTTGTTTCTTTGCTCCTCTAGAAAAGGTCTGTAATTTGGGTCTCCCATTCTCTATTTGTCTAAAAACTTGGGTTCTCCCATATTTTTGGTTCTCCACGGTCAGGATTTGTCTTCCTTTTCATTTCTACCCTAAATAATTGAAGAACAATGAACGGATGTATCTCTAAGATACATATTTGAGCCTTGTAAAATTTCTAAATTCTCTGTCCTTGGAGAAAATTTCATTTTCGGGATCAAATGATCATTTTTTTACATTTTATTGTTTGACAGGTGTTTCTCCTAGTCAAATTTACATCCTTTCAAAATCGATCATCGACAGGAGATGTGGCACCTTTTGGTTAGACGTGGCTCAACTGGATACTTCAAAAAATTCTATGAATCACCTCAACTTAAAGATTTTTCCACGTGGAGGCACGACACTTGTTTGAGGATATAGTTTTTTGTCTAGCCTTGGAGTAGTGCTAGGAGGACACGTGGAGGTTTCTGTAGCTTTTCCTGGACTTACAAAAATTTTATGCAGATAAAACAGTGTGGCAGAAAATGGGGACACGTGGCAAGTCTTTGCTCTTTCAGGGTCTCCACTTTGGGCACCATTTTGAAGAAGCGTTAGGAGGACACGTGGAGGCCTCCATTCACTCTACATTTTTGGGCTCAAATGATCATTTTTCTACATTTTACAGTTTGACGGATGTTTCTCCTGGTCAAATTTACATCCTTGCATCGACAGGAGATGTGGCACCTTTTTGTTAGACATGGCTCGACTGGATACTTCAAAAACTTCTATAAATCACCTCAACTTAAAGATTTGTCGACATGGAGGCACGACACTTGTTTGAGGATATACTTTTTATTCTGGCCTTGGAGCAGCACTAGGAGGACACGTGGAGGTTTTCGCAGCTTTTCCTGGACTTAGAAAATTTTTATGCAACTAAAATTGTGTGGCGGAAAATGGGGACACGTGGCGAGTCTTCGCTCTTTCAGGGTCTCCACTTTGGGCACCATCTTGAAGAAGCATTAAGAGGACACGTAGAAGCATTCGTTCACTCTGCATTTTTCTTAGAATTTTCAACGGCCAAAGGAAACTACCTCGGATCATGACATATGGCACCTTCTACAGATATTCAAGCATTCAGACAAACTTTACTGGGCTAGGACACATGGCGAGCCACGCTCGTTCAAGGTATAAAATTTTTGGGACCATCTCAAGTTGTGCTATGGTGACATGTGGTGGTTTGAAAAGTCAAAGGGGCGGGGAGGTAGACCATTGGGGGAAATTTGGTTTTTTTTGCCCCTTGACATGAATTAAAAAATGACCAAAAACATCAAAATGGTCCGCAAACATGATAAAGGAGAGGTCAAAGTTTGCTCCGGTCAATGGTGAAGTTGCGGACTCTCGGGGAAAATTTGGAAAAAATTCCTTTTGGGAGAAAAGAGTTAAAAGTAAAAAGGGAAGCATGGTTCAGCTAGAACCACATTGGGACATGTGTCAGGCCTGTTTTTCAAGGGCGGAGCTGCGAGGAAAATTTGGAAAATTTTCACTTTTCCAAAAAGGAGGTGAAATGGAAAAATTTGGCCACAGTCTGACTGGGGCCCACCTTAGGACACATGTCAAGCTCATTTATCAAGGGCGGAGGTGCGGAACAAAATGAGAAATTTTTCCATTTTTTCAAAATTCTAAAAAGTTAGAGGAAGCAACCAAGTTTGTTTTTAAGTTTGAATCTTCCATGTGGATGACCCAAATTCAAAGTAGAGATCAATGGCAGCTGAGAGTTTGAATATGATTTTCCCCAAATTTTACTGAAACACCCCTAGAAGTGTGATTGTTCATGATTTATTGGTATTTCCTACATGTCAAGCAGAGAGGGGAGTTAATTTTGATATCTGAGTTTGGTGGGAAGATTTGGCAGACATCTTTTGCGATTAAAATGGTCTGACTATTGTGCTTAATCGGATTTTCCATTTTTGTTCTCTCAAGCATGAAAGGAGCCATATTTGACAGATTAGGGGTGGAATTTTTTGGAAAATTAAAGAAAGAGTGATCTACCAGAGGAAGGAGTTGAATGCGGGAGATATTCGATGAGATCTACCCCCTCGAGCACCTGACAAATTTTTACATATCTGATTATGAGAATCACGATCGATATCATGGTGAGCACTGGTGTATTAAATGTTTTTGTCTTTTGGGGAAGAAGGGGCTCTATTGTAAATTTTATAAATGGCACAAATTTTTCATGTAAATGGTTGGAGTGTTAGGGGTCGGGACTAATTTTTATAATAGAAAGCTTGATAAGGCCCATCTTTTTTAGAAGCATTTGAGAAGCTTGTATATCTCTTGTGTGTTAAATATGATCATGTCAAGGTGGTTGCAAGTGTACAACCATTGGCAAGCTCTTAGACTATTCTAAAAACTTTCCCCTATAGATAGATTTAATCAAATTCGAGTTATTCTGTGTTTTCTTGAGCAAAATGTGTTTGTTTTATTTCTGAATGTATGTGAGTAGTTTTTCTTGTTTCTGTTGCAATCTTGTATTAAAATTTGATAAATTCAGACAAATCTAAATCCTTGTGATAGTTTAGTGGCATCTATAATTTCATTTCTCATAAGATCCTTCATCTAGGATCTAAATAAACGATTTAAAATCACTTCTCTTTCATCTGTTTGAAAGAGATTATCTGTAAGACTCTGGGTGTACCTTAGGCATGATTTGGCTTATATCTTGATGCTTTGTTGGGTTCCCTAATTTGAGTGTTAGATTCTCATAGATTGTATGAAAAAGTGCTAATTTGGGCCTCCATTGAAGCACATATTCTAGTTAAAGAAACATTTTAGTTATTCTGAAGCATTCTATTATCTAGACTTTCCATTTTGTAAGAGTTCTCAAATATTTGGAAAATCAAGTTTATTATGCCTCACCTCCCACAAAAACATATTTAAAAACAACTAATCCTACCCATACTACCCATGTTTGTCATTTGTGTATATAGATGCATAAATTTTATTACCAAAACATACAGAAATAATCAGGATTCCAAATGTCTTTAGTATCCTAAACCTTGTCTACAAAATATCTCCACTATCTAGAGTGACAACTCGTGAGAGTTAGATTTATGTTGCAGTGATCATATTTTCTTCAAGGCCTCCTTAAAAACTTCATTAGGAAAGACATCTCCATCTCCTCCAATAACAGAGGTTACAAAATAGGTTCTTTTACCTTGGTTGAAAGTCACAACCTAAAATAGTTAGGATAAGATCACATCCTTTTAAGGTAGCACCCACTCCTTTCAAAACCTGAGTGCTAATAAGTCAGATAGATTGCTTCCCTGGATACAAAATGACATACATGATTATCTATCTACCTCTGTTTGTCCTGTCAAATCCATGATGTTGTTTGGTCTTAGAAGGAGATTAAATTTGGTTACCAACATGCTTCTAGCACTGTTTCCGGGGAATTGTTTTGAATTACTAGTAACTAATTTGCATCGCTGAAGTCTGATTTATTGATCCATTACCGCTTCATATCTATTTGACCTGTCAACACGATTTTGGCACTACTGCATGGGAATATTGTTTATACTCAGACCCTGGTGCTGTGTGCAAATTTTCTAGTCTTTACAAGTTTTTACACTAGCTTTCATTTGATAAATATGGGTAAAGAAAAGTTGGAATCTTTCCATTTCTAGTTTCTAGCATTGACAAACATTTGACAGAACATATTTAGTGTATTTACACAACTAAGGTTGAAATCCTTAGTGGCGACTTCCTGTTGATATGATTTTAATGAATAATAGTGTCTTAACCTCTATCAAGTGAGTTTTGTTACCAAACTTTGCAAAGCTGGAAGGAAGAATATATATTTTTGCTATGGATCCTTCTAGGACATCATTTCCAGAGCTAGGAGAATCAAAATTAGAAGGAAGAAAATCCTGGAGAGTTGTGGGGGATCAACACACAAGGAGAGGGATCTCCATTGATGAAAGTGATTGGCCTATTATTGAAGGCTGAAATTCAAGTGACTCTGAATCAGGTAGCCTCTTTGTGGAATTGAATTCTCTAGCTAGAGAAGGGCCTTAATTTGATTTTGAAATGTTTTCTTAACATTCTGCACCTATCTTTTCTGAGGTTGATAGGGATCTCCAAGAGACAACGCCTGTGGGGGGTATCCATTTTGAAAATTATACTCCTATGTTCCAAGGACCCTCTTCCCCTTATCAATTTGTTACCCCACCAGGGTCACCTCCTTAAAATAATATGGCCTAGCCCCCACCCAGACCTCCATTTTCTGTAAAATCTTTTGGTCCTATAAATTTTGTGGGAATGGTTGGTTATCCAAATGTAGTTCCTCAAGATGTGAGGAACATACTACCAAAGTTCTAAGGAAACAATGTTATAGTTGGTGATCAACATTTAAATATTTTTATCAATATGATGGAAGACAATGCTATTGAACATGAAGATGTATATATCAATTTTCTCATCCATACTCTGGAAGAGGATGCTAGGGATTAGTATAAGGCTTTTCCAAATAACTCTATTCATTCTTGGACTGAGATGAGCAATGCATTTAGATTTGTAGTATGGTGATAGAATTGACCCTAGGTTTATTTTTAAAGAATTTGAAAACATCAAAAAGAATCATAATGAGTTAGTACATGATTGCAACACAAGGTTTAAACAAGACCTTGAGGATATTTCCTGTTAGGATAAGACCATGTGATGAATCATGTTTGATCAAATATTCAGACATTTGATAAAAAGGATGCGTACTACTTGAGGGACAAGAACCTTACCAATTTGAGGTAGACCTTCACTATGGCTTTGCAAATAGAGAAAAATATCAAGGAAATTGGAAAGCCTCCAAAAATGGAGGGTGTAAAAATAATTAACCTAGAAAAAACCTCAGGTAGGCAAGGCTGCTGATTTGGAAGAAGTTGTGAAAACTTTGGTAGGGGCTATCAAAGAAATTTCCTACAAACTAGCCCAAGCTAAGAAAGGAATTTGGCATAGCTCACAAGGTCAAGACAAGTATAAAATCCTAGAAAGGTTTATAAATCACCATAGATATCTGATGACAAAGGAAAGGGACCTATTGCATTTGGAAGTAGGTAGCCTCTAACGAAGGGAAAATAGAATGGTGCCTGATCCTTTTGGCTGCCAGGGTTGCTGTTGTGGAGGAGACAAATGTCATTGATTGGTGTGAAAAATGTTTCATGCCACATTCTCCATGTGAAGAAGATCAGAAATAAGAAGAAGAAGTTGATGATGATATTGATGATGATGTCCTGCATGATGGAGATCCCTGCAAGTTCACCAAGGGAAGCAACTTCAACTGAGGTAATAAGTGCTAGAACTGCTTCTAGTTTTTGGGATTGCATCCACCAGGTACCTCTCCTTCCCCCCTCTCATACTTTAGATGTAGACACTGTACAAGCTTTTGAATTTCCCACTAATGATTTTAAATAATTTAAGGGCATTAACGATTGACGAACTATGATGGAGGAGTTCCTATCAGAAGAAGATAGGAAGTTATTAATGAATGTTGTAGTTACCCAAGAAAAGGAGCACATATACACAAGAAGTAAAGCTGCCAAAGGGACATGGCCACAAGCTAGGTCAAAATTTCCATTTCTTACAAACATTCCTAAAGAGAATCCAAAGAAAAATAGGCATCTGGTAGAGAGCCTTGCAGTTCCTCAAGAAAAACTTGTATTCCTCCCCATGCCCAAAATGATCAAAGAATCCTCATTCCATCTGATGAATGTGTTGCAAATCTTTCTCCTAGTACTATTGCCTTACCAAGGATTGTGCTCCATATGATATTTCCCAAGTCTTGAGTCAAATCAAAGTATTCTTGTCCTAATTTTTGAGCTACTTAGGATCCCTAAGCACAAGAAGAGGGCATTTTGAATGTTTGGGATTCAAAGAGGAGAGAGACTGCATACAAGGTAGAGATATAAACAAGGTATGGAGATTCCCCCTTATTGTTGTAGAGTTGGAAACATCCACCAAGTGTTGGAAGGAACTGGGGGAACCACCATTGAGGTTTATTTAGGAACTTCCTTTGTGGTAAATCCCAGTATGAATGTGGATCCATTCTTCACCACTTTGATCATTAAGGATAGATTATTGCACAACTGCATGTTTGACTTAGGGGCATCATGTAATGTCATGCCTCTAAAAGTTAAGAATGAGATGAATATCAAATTGACAACAGCATATGGGAAGTGCACTACCGTGGAATCTAGAGAATTTCTAGTGGTGGGATGTGTGAAGGGTTTGGTTGTGTAATTTGCAGATTAACCAGGTAAAAATTTAAAACTTGATGTTGTCATTTGTTGATTACCCAGCCAAGTGGGGTATGCTACTATCAAGAAAATGGGTTGCTAGTGTTGGTGGGAGTGTCTAAATGGATATGTCCTATGCCACCATTCCAATTGAAGGTAGCCTTGTCAGGTTGTATGGAGAAAAGAAAATGTTACATCTTATTGAGGATCCCTACAATGCATCCTATGAAGTATTGTACACAAATGTTAATGCTGACAAATTTTTGAGATTTGCTGATGGAAAGGATCACAAGATTGAAGAATGTAGGTGTCTTGGACTCTATTGTTTGATGGAGCTTGCTCCATGTTTGGGAATGGTGCTGGTGTTGTTCTACTTTCTCCTGGTCAGGAAAAATTTATTTTTTCCTTCAAACTCAACTTTGAGTGCACCAAATTTTTTTTGGAGTATGAGATACTGTTATTAGGTTTAAGAATTGCTTGGAAATATGGTGTCAAGGACGTCATATTAAAAGGAGACTCATAATTAATTGTAAAACAAGTCAAAAAATTGTATGCCACAAAGAATCAACGAATGAAACAGTATAAACATGCAGTTTGGGATCTTATTGAGATGTTTGATTCATTCAACATAATGCATCATGATAGGAAATTCAATGACTTGGCAGAAAAGCTTGCAATGTCACGGTATTGTTTTGACAATTGTACAGTGTCCGCATGTTGTGAATATGAGGTTGAGGTATTGACAAGAACTTATGTCCTTGACAACATTAAACATTGGCAGGTTTTTGATGATGATGCTTAGATCAGAAGATTTCTGCAGAATAAGGGAGAGTTTACTGATCAATGCATTGATTATGAGCCAATGGTATGTAGAATAGAAGGAAAATAAGCCTTGTTTGGAAAGGGCATCATCTAGCTAAAGACCACTACCATTCCTAGAGGGCTAGTTGCTCTTGAGTCCAATTTTGATAATGCTGATTGCATTTTTAATAGATGTATAATAGCCTAGAGGGATATTGAGGAGCATGTACTTGGCACAAAGGAGAAGCCAAGGAAAATTTGGTTAGGAAATAATCTCAACAAGGAGGAGAAACAATCATACATCTAGTTGAAAAACTACCAAGATTGGGAATGGTGCTGGTGTTGTTCTACTTTCTCCTAGTCAGGAAAAATTTATTTTTTCCTTCAAAATCAACTTTGAGTGCACCAAATTTTTTTTGGAGTATGAGATACTGTTATTAGGTTTAAGAATTGCTTGGAAATATGGTGTCAAGGATGTCATTTTAAAAGGAGACTCATAATTAATTGTAAAACAAGTCAAAAAATTGTATGCCACAAAGAATCAACGAATGAAACAGTATAAACATGCAGTTTGGGATCTTATTGAGATGTTTGATTCATTCAACATAATTCATAATGATAGGAAATTCAATGACTTAGCAGACAAGCTTGCAGTGTCGCGGTATCGTTTTGACAATTGTACAGTGTCCCCATGTTGTGAATATGAGGTTAAGGTATTGACAAGAACTTATGTCCCTGACAACATTAAACATTGGCAGTTTTTGATGATGATGCTCAGATTAGAATTTTTTTGTAGAACAAGGGAGATTTTACTGATCAATGCATTGATTTTGAGCCAATGGTATGTAGAACAGAAGGAAAAGAAACCTTGTTTG
The DNA here is from genome assembly GCA_019776745.2 of Taxus chinensis. Classification (NCBI taxonomy): domain Eukaryota; kingdom Viridiplantae; phylum Streptophyta; class Pinopsida; order Cupressales; family Taxaceae; genus Taxus; species Taxus chinensis. The sequence goes on along the minus strand of CM034146.1, from coordinate 260,114,522 downwards.
GAAAGGGCATCATCCAGCTAAAGACCACTACCATTCCTAGAGGGCTAGTTGCTCTTGAGTCCAATTTTGATAATGCTGATCACATTTCTAACAGATGTATAATATCCTAGAGGGATATTGAGGAGCATGTCCTTGGCACAAAGGAGAAGCTAAGGAAAATTTGGTTAGGAAACAATCTCAACAAGGAGGAGAAACAATCATACATCCAGTTGAAAAACTACCAAGATTGCATGGCTTGGACCTATTTTGAACTAAAAGCATATAGAGAGGACCTATTTCAGTATGATATTCCCTTGGATTCTAATGCAAATCCATTCAGGTAGAAACAAAGGCCAATCAACCCACTTTTATCTCTCAAAATGTAAGAACTGAATAAGATGAGAGATGGAGGGATTATTCAGCCCACTAGGTATTCTTCTTGGGTTACAAACCTAGTACCGGTAAGAAAGAAGAATGGTGATATCAAGTACTGTGTGGACTTAAGGAATCTGAATAGAGCGTCAATGAAGGATAATTATCCTTTACCAAATATGGAGAACATGCTACAGTTAGTGACTGGTTCTGAGTTGCTTTCCACATTGGATGGTTTCTCTGGTTATAACCAAGTTGTGGTGAAGGAATTAGAAAGGATCAAGAAAGTATTTACTAGTCCTTGGGGGATGCATGTTTATGTCAGGATGCCATTTGGTTTGAGGAATGCTGGAGCTACCTTTAAAAGAGCAATGGATGTTGCTTTTGCTGGTTACACCAAAGAGTTTATTGCAGTTTATCAAGATGACGCAACTGTATTCTCCAAAAAGAGAAGTGACCACTTGCTGCACTTGGAGAAGATGCTGATAAGATGTAGAGAATGTGGCATCTCACTCAATCCATAGAAGTACCATTTTGGAGTGCAAAAGGAAAATTTACTTGGTCACATTGTGTCACAAGAAGGGGTGATGATTAATCTAGAAAGAGTAGAGGCCATCAATAGGGTCACTATTCCAAGAACCAAAAAGGGAATTCAGTCCTTCTTCAGGAATATAAAATTCATTAGAAGATTCATATCAACTTTGCTAAGTTGACCATTCCAATCATTTCCATGTTGATGAAATACCAGGTCATCAAATGGGAGGAGGTTGCCATCCAAGATTTCAGTGGAATCAAGGAGGCATTAAAACATGCCCCTGTTTTAGCAGCTCCAGATTATAAGAAGCCTTTCCAACTATTTACCTTTGCTTCAAAGAATAATATTGCTTCTTTCCTACTGCAGAAGGATGATGAAGGGGCTGAGAGGCCAATTGCCTTTTTTAGTAAGGCCTTGTAGGGGGCTGAGATGAAGTACACTATCATGGAAAAGTAGGAATTTTCTTTGGTAAAAGAAATAAAGGTTTTTAGACCTTACATTCTAAGTTCTAAAGTGGTTGCTTGTGTTCCCCACATCATGTTGAAGGACATCTTTTCAAAGATGGAGGTCTCAAGAAAAAGATGTAGGTGGGTGAACAAGTTACAAAAATATGATATGGATATCTAAACCATGAAGTTGGTGAGAGGTTTGGGCTTGGGTAAGCTTATGGCTAAGAGAAAATTGCAAAATATTGAGTTAAAAGAGATAGAAGAAGAAAGGGCAGGTGTTTTTGAAAGGTTGATGAGTTATGAGTGGTATAAGGATGTAATTTTCTATCTCAAACACTTATGTTGCCGTGAGTATTTAAGTAAGAACCAGAAAATATCTCTTAAGTTAGATTTCAATGATTATGGGTTAGCTTGGAAGAATCCAGAGGAAGTCTTCTTAGGGTGCATTACTGAAGAAGAATCCTCAAAGATAACTACTGATCTCCATGGAGGAATTTTTGGGGGGAATTTTTCTGCAAGATTCATAGCATACAAGATCCTGAGGGTTGGTAATTGGTGTCCAACTCTCTTTAGGGATACAACCCTTTTGGTTAAAAGATGTGAGAGTTACCAGCGCTTCTCTGGAAGACTAAAAGCTTCAGGCTCCCTTCCTTTACAACTTGTATCAATTGAAGCTCCATTCGAGCAATGGGGAATGGATTTCATTGGTGAGATTTTAGACCCTTCTAGTGCTGGCCATAAGTGGATTCTTATAGCCACTAATTATTTCACCAAGTGGGTGGAAGCAATCCCCACCAAAAGAGAAACACACCAAATTTTCATGGATTTTCTATTGAACCATATCATCGACAGGTTTAGGGCACCAGTCAAGTTTGCTGACAATGCCATGAGATTAGAGCTAAACCTTTGATGGAAATGTGCAAGGAGTATGGGATCAACTTGACATATGCCTCTAATTACAATCCCCAAGGAAATGGACAAGCTGAGTCCAATAACAAAAACTTGCTGAAGATTATCAAAAGAAGCTTGGAGCCAAACAAGAGAAAGTGGGGTGAATAGTTGAAGTTTGTTGTTTGGGTAGATAAGATCACTGCTAAAAGAGCCACTGGAAAGATTCCATTTGAGTTGGTGTATGGAACTCAGGCCCTGCTGCCCCTACATATGCAATTATCCTCATATCATTCCATTCAATAGCTGGAGGATCAAGAGGTAGGTCCCTATGATGATCGCATTACCCAGATTGTTGAACTTGACGAAGAGAGGAGGGCATCCCACCAGAGGCATGTAAATTTCAAAGCAAGGCTAAAGAAGTTATTTGACAAGAAGTTCACTCCCAAGGCCTTCAATGTTGGAGATCTTGTGTTGTTATGGGATAGCAGACATGAGGATAAGGGAAAGCATGGAAATTTTGACTCATTATGGATGGCCCCTTAATCCATTAATATCAGGATTGGTGAGCATACCTTCTTCCTAAAGGACTTAGATGGTGAACTACTCGAATTACCTATTAATGGCAGGTATTTGAAGCATTTCTTGGATAGATTCCCCTGAATCAAGGAAAAAATATTGTGTACAGTGTATAGTTTGTTTTTTGTCTTTTGTCTTTTGTGTTTTTATTCGTTCTCGTCCTTGGTGGCGTGTTTTTGCTTATATCTCTGTTTTGTTTTTGGAGATGGCTCTATTTCTCTACTCTACAAATTGAATCTATTGCCCAATGGATATTTTTGGCACTTGGTCTACCTTTTTTCTTGTGGCACTCACAGGGAGTGGCCATCCCTGACTCAGAGCCAATATTGGTGCTCAAAATAGTCTCGCCCAATTTGCCTTTGAAAATCTATCGATTTAAGGCCTTTGGCACTTTCATTTCCATGTTTTGTGCCTGGTTAATCTATGTTACCATTTTTAATCCATTCCTGGGTCATAGATCACTTATGGGTCCATGGTTTGCTCTTTGTTTCCTTGTTCCTTTGGAAATGGTCTGTAATTTGGGTCTCCTATTCTCTGTTCATCTAAAAAATTGGGTTCTCCCATATTTTCCATTCTCGAGAGTCGAGATTTATTTTATTTGTCATTTCTACCATAAATGCCTGAATAAAAATGAATGGTTGTGTTTTTGATGGACGTATTTGAGCCTTGTAACCTTTCTAAATTCTCTATCCTTGGAGAAATCTCCATTTTCAGGATCAAATGATCATTTTTCTGTATTTTATGGTTTGACAGGTGTTTCTCCCAGTCAAATTTACATCCTTGCATCGACAGGGGATGTGGCACCTTTTTGTTGGACATGGCTTGGCTGGGTACTTCAAAACGTCTATGAATCGCCTCAACTTAAAATGTGTCCACGTGGAGGAACGACGCTCGTTTGAAGATCTAATTTTTGGTTTTTCCTTGGAGTAGCGCCGAGAAGAAATGTGGAGGTTTCCACTGGTTTTCCTGGACTTAGATAAATTTTATGTAGCTAAAATAATTTTGTGGAGAACAGGGACATGTGGCGATCCTGCGCTCGGTCAGAGTCTTTTAAGGAAGTGCTAGGAGGACACTTAGAGGCCTCCGCTCACTTTGCATTTTTCTTGGAATTTTGAATGGCCAAAGGAGACTGCCTTGGAGCATGACACTTGGTGCCTTCCACTGAGCTTCGAGCCTTCAAACAAATTTTATTAGGATAGGACACATGGTGAGCCCATGCTCATTCAAGCTCTCAACTTTTGGGGACTATCTCAAGATGCGCCATTATGACACATGGCAGTTTGACAAGTCAAAAGGAGTGGGGAAGCGAACCATCGAGGGAAACTTAGAATTTTTTCCTCTTATGCTCAAAAGTGCTAAGATATCAAAAATGGCCCACAAGCCTGACAAAGGATTAGTCAAAATGTGTTTCAAGTGAAAGGGGCGGGGAGGCATACAATCGGGGGTAACTTGCATTTTTTGCTCCCTGATAATCAAAGGATCAAAACATCAAAATGGCTCATAAGCCCGATGGAAGAAAGGTCAAAGCTTGCTCCAGTCAACAATGGAGGTGCGGGCTTTCAAAGGAAATTTGGAAAATTTTATTTTGTGGGAAAAGGAGTTAAAAGTATAAAAGGGAGCGTGGTCCCGCTGGGACCCACATTGGAAACTTCAAGTGGAAGGGCGGAGCTGTGGGGAAAACTTGGAAAAATTTCCTTTTTCCAAAAAGAGGGTCAAATGGTAGAATTTATCTGTGGTTCCTTTGGGATCCACCTCAGGAAAAGTGTCAAGCTCATTTCGAAAGGGCAGAGGCATGGAACAAAATGTGAATTTTTTCCATTTTTCCAAAAGTTATGAAAAGTTAGAGGGAACCCCCGGGTCTATTTTTAAGATTTGAATCTTCCATGTGGATGACCCAAATTCAAAGTAAAGATCAAAGGCAGCTGAGAGTCTGAATCTAATTTTCCCTCCTTTTTACTGAAACATGTTTGGAAGTATGAGACTTCAACACGTCTTGGTATTTCCTACACACTAGGCAGAGAGGGGAGTTAATGTTGATATCTGAGTTTGGTGGGGAAATCTGGAAGATGTCTTTCACCATTAAAATGGTATGACTATTGAGCTTGTTCATATTTTAAATTTTTCTTCTCCAAAGCATGGAAGGAGCCAGATTTGACAGATTAGGTGCAAAAGTGGTTGGAAAATTGAAAAAGAATTGATCTACCAGAGGAAGGAGTTGAATGTGGGAGATATTCAATGAAATCTGCCCCCTGAAGCACCTGGCGACTTTTTGTAGATTAGATCCCATAAATCACGATCGTGATCATGGAAAGCACTAGTGCACTCAATGTCTAGATTTTTGAGGGGAAAAATCTATTGTAAAATGTTATAAATGGCATGAATTTTTCATGCAAATGGTTGGAGTGTGAGGGGTCGGGACTGAATTTTCAAGTAGAAAAAGGCTTGACATAGCCCATCATTTTGAGAATTTGTTTGAGAAGCTTGTATATCTATTTTGTATTAAATCTAATCATGTCAAGGTGGTTGCAAGTTTACACCCATTGAAAAACTCTGAGACTATTCTAGAATCTTTCCCATGCTGATAGATTTAATCAAATTTGAGTTATTCTATGTTGTCTTGAGAAAAATGTGTTTGTTTTATTTTTGAGTGTTTGCGAGTAGTTATTCTTGATTCTATTACAATTTTGTATTAAAATCTGATTCAATCACAAATGCCTCAATGCTTGTGACAGTTTAGTGGCATCTGCAATTTCATTTCTCTGAAGAGATTTCATTTAGGATTGGAATAAATGATTTAAAATCAATTTTCTTTCATCTGTTTACAGATATTGTCTATAACCCTTTGGGTGTACCTTAGGCATGATTTGACTTAAATCTTGATGCTTTTTTGGATTTTCTAACTCAAGCCTTCATGATAGAATCTCAAAGATTTTGTGAAAAAGTGCTAATCTGGGCCTCCATTGAAGCACATATTCTAGTTAAAGAAACATTTTAGCTATTTTGTGGCATTCTATTGGTTTAACCTTCCATTTTGTAATATTCCTCAAGGATCTAGTGAATCAAGTTCATCCTACCCCACCTCCCACCAAAAATTTATTAAAAAAAAACCAATCCTACCTATACTACCCCTGTTTGTCATGTATGTATGCCAATGCATAATCCCCATCATGGAAACATGCAGAAGCAATCAGGGTCCCAAATGTCTTTTGTAACCTTTGCCTTGTTGTGAGAATATTTCCATGATCTGAAAGTTACAACTCGTGAGAGTCAAATTTGGTATGTTGATCATATTTTCCAAAGGTCTTCTCTACAAAATTTATGCAGAAGAAGGATTTATCATTGTTCTTCAATAATAGAGGTTAAAAAATAGGTTCTCTTACCTTGGTTGAAAGGCACAACCTAAAATAGTTAGGATCAGATCATATCCTTTTAAGGTGCTACCCACTCCTTTCAAAACCTGAGTGCTAACAAGTCAGATAGATTGCTTCCCCAACTACAAAGTGACATACATGGTTATTTATCTACCTCTAATTGTCCTGTCAAATCCATGATGCTACTTTGTCTTTGAAGGAGATTAAATTTGGGTACCAATAGGTACATATCATTATGCCTTGTTGAACATGGGCGTTGTGTTTTCCCCTAATGCGGTATTGTGATGTCAGTTATGTTGGGCACCCATGAACATAAGACAACCAAAAGCTTTAGCAATGATATACTAGGAGTTGAGATTAATAAACACTTTGAAGGAAAATACTAACTAATAAAGTAAAATATAACTACTAATCTTCACATACTATTAAAATTTAAGATATTTTTCAAATTTAGTTTTTTTTCTTGTGGTCATGTTGTACCGACCAATTGTTTTGTTAAGCAACTTGTGTCATTATAGATTTTCTTTCCTTCCTTTTCTTTGAACTTTGGTATTGTGTTGCATTGAGGATGATTCTCTTATAAGGGGAGGGAAATGTATTGCTACATAAAACAAAAAACAAATGAATAAATTTTAAAAAAATTGGACAGTTAATGGAGTGGCGGAGTGGATGAGTGGGGTTGGCAGGAAGTGGCGTGTGGAAGGGTTTGGACAAGGATCTGGATTCCCTAAACACCATTTTAGACTTGTCACTTTCCCTTGCATTATAATGCAAACACTTTAATTAAGATTCAGAGCCATTAATTCACTGAAACCCAAGGAAAATTTACAAATTCATCAGTAATCAGATAGTTGTAGCAGGAGCAGATTCCATGAAATTCGTGTGGGTTACTTTTCTTTTCATTGAATCCTCCTGAAATCATTCACTGCACATATAGCACTGGTCTGATCCTTTCATTTTAGGACCAATCGACATGAGGTTGATGAGATTACCCATAGCCTATGGAGTACCAAATCCTTTGCATAGAGGCCAAGTTGTGAACCCAATAACTCCCTATTTTTCCTCATACAAATTGTTTGACATTGGTTCAGTATCTATACTAAAGCAGGTTCAATGATCTTTGAGAGTGAAGAAAATAATGTTGCGTCTATTTTGTCTGATGAATAAGTGAATTGTATGCACAAAGATGTTCCAGGGAGTACAAACAACACTTCTGATGGACATTTGTTTGTGAGATTTGATGAGGTGATTTCACAAAACACTGGTGCACTAGAATGAGGTTGGGACTATATTGTGGTAGGAATAAAATGCATTCCCATGGCTCCTCTCCAACCCAGGTCTAATTATCTCTATAGATGAGATGATTTTCAAGTAACAATTCAAAAGGTTTCCACAACTTTCGTTTCTGCAACAATTTGATGTTACTTTGATATCAAGACGATTGGGTTGAGCGTATCCATTTTTCTATAGTCCTATTTGATGCATTAGGTTTGATCACCGGTTGTTTTTTTGAAGTGTGTTTACAATGAGAAAGATGAATGGAAAACATCGTTTGGATACATTTTACCACCTTGCGAAAGAACAAGGTTACATGTCTCAAGCCGCTTTTAAGTTTGTGCAATTAGACACCAAATTTAGGTTTTTTCTTTTTCTTTTTCGTCGGCAAGGTACCTTCTAGATCTTTACGCAACCCTAGGTGGATGGATGCAAGCAGACATGAAGCATATGCCTGGAGGGAGCTTGATAATGGGGATTTTTTTGGTGCCCATTCAGCCCATTAGAGAGGCCTTCTCTTTACAGGAAAATATTACCTCACCCAAGTGTAAGGCGTTTATCAGAAAATTAATGAACGAGAATGGATTTAATATGTTGGATGTTGTCCTGCATGATGGGTTGCCTAATGTGGGAGGTGCTATGGTCTAGGAAGTCCCTACTTAGGATTCTCTGGTTGTTGATGCATTAAGTCTTGCTGATAATTTTTTGGCATCGAAGGTATTTTTTTCTCTAAGGTGTTCACATCTCAAGAGTAAAATGTGCTACTTTATTGTTTCAAAGAATTTGAAAATGTAAAAGTAACAACACTAGTCACTCAACATCTACTGAAATATATGTCGTTCATTTAAGATATAAATTCCCTACTGAAATTGAATGACGTCTTCTTGATTTGAATCATCGTTTTTAAGAATTTATTGAGCCACCAAAGGATTATAGAAGATATAGGAGGTGGGCTTAGTGAAAAATACTTTAAAAACCATCTTACAATTACAATCAATTCATGGAACACCAAAACCGCATGGATTACCTTATACCTACTTTGCTCATCGTTCCCAGGCATGGTTCATCTCTCCATGTCTTCTATAATTTTTGTTCTTTAGTGGTTCATTTGCAAAAAAATAAAGTTTTACAATGTAGCATTATCATAGAATTGACATTTTTAAATAAACTTGTTTTCAAAACAAAAAGATGTTGTACTGTGGCTTGTGCAATTAAAATATTCCTTGGTAGTTAAGCATAAACTCAAACCCTCATTTTGAGATGATCTATCAAACTTCCTGATGAAACTAGGTTGCTTCAGTACCCATTTTTATTGACAAGTTGAAGTTGAGTCCTTGTAAATATGTTGACTGCTCCCTTGTTAAAAAAAGAGATAAATCACACTTTTTCAGAGGCTTGTAAAATAAACTTCATAACTCTAGTAAGGAGATCTTAATTTCATACGTGTACCTTGTTATGTGACGAATCACCTCAATTCTTGAATTGACCTTGAATGATCTTCTATGATATTTTTGATGCCCTTATAGGATCCCTGTTACACTGTTTTGCAGCTATAGGAAGCTGCTAAATTTTAAAAGTTGGGTTTCGTATCAGCTCACCATTTGAATAATGGACAAGGAAATGTTTATCCACCTTCACAAACCTCTAGTACTTTTACTTGACAATTGTCTATAACCTTCAGTTTTGGGAAAACAATCTTCTTGATATTTTGTCCATGGCATTTGGTAGGCATCTGGTTGCAGTTTGACTAGGTCAAGACTGCACCAATTATGACCAGTGGCTCCAGAAAACCTGTCACCATTTGAAAACCCTTTCTAGTTCTCAGTCTCATCAAATCTAGTAAATTATCCATATATAGGGGAACTTGTAGGAAGTTTCTCATTACAATTTCATCCACCGAACGTCAGTTTTGGACGTGGTTTTCGGGACCGTCGAGCTAACTTTTGATCATTTACAACTAGGCCTACTATGACCAATGGCCTTAGAAAAATGGCCGCCAATTGTAAACCATTCGCTAGTTCAAAATTTTGTCAATTGTTGTGAATTCTTGGTGTTTATGAGGACATGTAAAAACTTAATCGTAGTGTGTTTACTCATCAGAAGACAAAATTTTAATGTGGTTTCTTAACCTCTAAGTCTAAATCAAACTTTTTTGCAGCTAGTAGGAAAACGTGAAAAGGAAATTTGTAGGAAACCTGTCAGTATAGAAAACCATCTTGGAAACTTATTGACACTTGTCAATAACTACTTGAAATTCTACTGTGTGAGTGTTGTGTAAAAATTGAACGTTTGGATATATAGTGTTTCTCTCTCTCTCTTTCCTTTCTCCTTCTCTCTCCTTTGTTATAAAATGAAGTGAAACAAAATGAAATGAATACATGTCTCTAAACCTTTTGTTTTGAATTGAAATTATAATCATTATTATATGTAAATGGGAAATTGAAAAACATTAATTATGCTAGATTAGGGTGGATACCATACTAGTGATTTATTGATGATTTCATGCTCACATGGTTTTGTAGGATGCAAGAAATATGGTGAAAGGGCGTTGTGAAATTCATTGTTTATTATTGTAGTTTATATAGGTCATTATAAAAGGTATATATGTATAATGTAGTCCCATGTTACAAAACAAATTTATTTGAAAGTTTCTTATATGTATGAGATGCTAGTTTTAGGGATATCTTAAGAAATGTGCATTTAATTTTAGGTTTTATTTGATTCATAGTTATGTGTGGTAAAAAGGTTTGATATATAGGATAAATGAATATGAATTTAATATCTTGTATTGATTTTTCAGTGTTCAATAAACAATTAATCAATTAGTTTGTTGTATTCTTATCTTCTAAATGTAATAAAAAGATTTAATGAAACACTCAACCGTAGTATGAGATTCATGTATAATACGTCTTCATGTGTGATCTATCTTACCATAGAAGAAATTGAAATCATAGAATGAAATTAAATTTTTCTCTCGATGGAACCTCCTGGTAAAGGTAAATAAAACCCCAAGTTTGAGTTTAGCATCACAGTCATTATGTTTAGCGACATTGTCGTGAAAACCATCAGTTACGAACAACTTGATCAAACGTTATCTATAATAAGTGGTTCCCTTCCAGGATTGGTTATCATCTGTGTAGTAAGAAGAATATATTGTCTTCAAGTCCAACCTACGTGTTAGGTGACAAAGATCACTAGTTACTCTTGAAATTAACCTTTAGCAGATGGGATTATCTAACGAAGTTAATGTTTAATCTTGTTTTACCCTCCCTCTCTTTCTAGCCTCATTAGTTTGCAAAGCGCTAGCGTCCTAAAATATATTTAATCTTCGTAACTAAAATCTATGGTACTACACCTAAGAAATATATTCATTAGTTCATTTCTATAACGTAAGAGCCATTGTTCGAAGCAAAAACTATGTTGTGTAACCCTGCATGATATGGAGTAAGTAGAGCTAACACCTCCTTAGTATCCTAGTCGACTACCAAGTTAGATCTAGAAATTTTCTTCATCATCAAATGAATTACTTGTGGGTAGAAAATGATAAGTAACTCCCTGTAAATGAAATTGATTCGAAAGATGTTGACTTAAGAGAAACCAGGAAACTGAAAACTTGGTTCCATAATCCCTTGTTATGCCTTTTATGACATTAGGAATGAAAGAAGTTTCTCTTGCAGAATCGTGAAATGTGAAAACATGGGATCTTACTTTAAAAAAAAATCTTGTGGTTCATGTATAGTTCTAAAGCTTCCAATCGTGTACGTCTTCAAGATGTTAAACAAATACTTCCGTAGCTTGTATTTCAAAACAATTGTAATAATGAGACCATAATGCGATGTAAAAGTAAAGTATATAAGAGAAAAAAAAAAAGATTTGAGGTTAGGAATAATGCCACTCTTAGAGTCCGTATGACTCAACTAAACATTTTCATGTGTTACAAAGAATATGAGTTTCCCTTGGTGAGATCAAAGTTCGAGAAAAACAATATATATATACAATTTCTTGTTGTGGGAATGTTGAATCAGGAAATAAAGATACTGTGATCGAAGAAGGTTTATGGGAAAAAGGTATCTTGAATCTAAACCACCCCCCCTTAAATCCTAATATTGCTTTCTGGACATCAAGTTAGATTTAATTGAGTTGCAAGGGTAAAATTCAGACATTGAATAAACGTTTGAGAAGCTTATTCTTAACATAAGAACAAGATAATTAAGTACTTTATATGCAATTTGAATTATGCCAAATAAGTATGTAAGTTATGGAATTTTTCATAAAGAATAAAAATCCAACTTAAAATGGTCAAACTGTAAATTTAATGTGGAATGAACTTAAGAATCTGTAGGTGGAAAAAGGAGAAAATTATCCTTGCACAATAATGTTCTTGGAATGTTAATCATAGCTAAGATGTAATTAAAGAAATGATGTCTTGTGGGTTTACCAATCCTTGAGTCCTTTTCTTTTGTCTGGGTGATTGTTAGTATTCTTTCATTGGGAAAAGTGTGGCATCGACATGTCTATGGTGTTGTCATGAGTCTATGTGATTCGATGACTTGTAAGTGTCGTATGTGTCTTTGAGTTTGCTTTACATGGAGCCCTTGTGGCGTTGTGAAGTGAGCAATGTAAGTAAGAAAAAATTATCTTGGTATTTTTAAGTATTTTTTGTGTGTGTAGAATGTGGTCATTACATGTAGCCCATAGTCACACTATCTTCAACAGAAACAAAGTATGTAGCAGCAATAAGAGCAACATGTTAGGCTGTTTGCATGAGAAAAGTGTTGAAATATTTGAGGTAGGATCAAGAGGATGCTACATATTTTTTGTGACAATAATTCAAGAATAACACTATGCAAAAATCATGTTTTTCACAAGAGGAGAAAACATATAGACACGAGGCATCACTTCATCAAAGAGTTGGTTAACAACAAGGAAAATTGTCTTGAATTTTGCAGATCCGAAGATCAGTTTGTTGATATTTTAAAGAAGAATTTGGGAAATGAAGTTTTTGAGTATTTGAGGGATTGATTGGGTGTTTGTAATCATGAATATACTAGATCCGAAAGTGCACACTCATCTTCAGAATAATAAAAGCTTGAAGGTCAAAATTAATGGGGAGTGTTTGAAAAATATAATTTCTCCCCACATGGTTTTGCTATTTTTAGGAAAAGAAAAAAATAACTTGCTTTTCATGCATAGTTTTTTTAAATAGATGTCCCTATTTTTAGGATAAAAGTAAACAATGCAAATAAGTCAAAAAGCGTTGTATTCATGCACATAAGCATGTACTATTTTTAGCTGATAGTTTTATTTTTGAGATGTTTTTTTTAAGTTGAGTATTTTATTGTTAGATGAAAGCCATCTATTTATTGGAGGCAATTGTAAGTGTTTTATACACACACAGATTGTATTGAGTTGAAGCTCTACATGAGAAAAAAAAAAATGCACATAAGTACTGATTTGAATTTGAAATACTCTATTTATAATCTGCAATATATTCTTTTTTTAATTTCTTTTGTTCAATCTTATATTTGCCTAATTTCTACAAAATTAAAATGTCGATCACTATGGCATACTCTATTTAACTATAGTTTGTTTATACACATAGTTGTGTAATTTAATTGTCTCAGTTATTTGAGTTTTCTGCCAAATTCGATCCCGCTGCGAGATTGCCTTAGATAGTTTAGCATTTGAAATGGCTATTTTAATATGAAAATGATTTGGGGTTGTTGAACTATTGAAAATTTTTATAATCCAAGGAACAAAACCATAATCCAACTATCAACAAATTAAACCCAAAAATTGTCCAATGTAAATGAGATCCCGCTGAATGATTTCCTGAGTTTCTAAAACATAAAACGATTATAACTTAAAAATCACGAATGTAATCTCCTTAAACTAATAAGAAGCTACTAAAATATGGTTCCAGCAATCTGCCATTTAATATCTGATTTGAAAAAAAGAAACAAAAAAATCTTCCAACTACAAATCCCATGCCAAACCTCAAGAATTAGAGATAAATTGCAATCGTAAAAGGCCCAATACCAGGGTTTAATAAATGTAATATAAGACCCCCAAATGTTGTATACCCTAAATAACAGTAAGGCGACCAAACCGGGCACTGCCTTCTGAAGCAACACACCCTCGACTACAGTACTTCTAGACACTAAATTCTTCATCGTTTCCTCATTTACAGTATGCATTCTATAGCCATTAAGAGGCTCCAGAAGAACATAGAAACCAAAATAAACCGAGTACACAACAATAGGCACAAATGTGCCTAAAGCCTCGTCCGCAAGGAAAAAAATTCTCATTATGTAATCAAACACCAATTCTCCTTTGCTACCTTTATCTATCCAAAAAAATGCTCTTCTATTCCTCTCCAATCCACCAAGACAACTAACAGTAAGAACAACCAAAATAGTGTAGACGACAATATTTATCAGACAAATAACACAATGTATAGTTGAACTTGAACTGAGGCTTCCCTGATATATATGGAAACCTACTCACCGCTAAAACATATAATTAATTTAAAATGCTCACCTGTATCTTTGATTGACAACGAGCGAATTCAATAAAAGCCCTTGATTGCTAATTGATTTAAAACAGATTTTTTACCTTACAGGGATGTGACTGTGCTAGAATGAAATGGGTATGCTAGATTATGAATACCCACAAAGAAAATAATTAACTAATTACCATTCCAAGAACTTTTTTTGGCAAGAAATACATATAAATAACCGGAGGAAACAAATACAAGAGGGGTAGGGGATAGGCACCATGGGTGACATGTTCCCTCGTGGTACAATTTTAAAATCGTATGGTGCCCCAAGTCTTTAAAACCATGCATTTTCCTTGTGCAATTCCTCTTCGAATTTAACCGTGTGCCAAAATGGCGCTACAGATGTAGACGACTAGGGAATTACCAGGTTCGGAGGACGCCTCCTCCTCAGACGTTTTGAATCATCTACCAAATCACTGATAACACCCCTCTCGAATCCTTCTCTTCCGTTGATTCATTCCCCTTATTCAATTACTTTGTTTATATTTTTAACAATTCTAAATTGTAGATTAAGATTGGAGTGGTATTGGGGAGGGTAACATATGGGGAGGGTAACATATCAAGTCCTAATAGTGTGTTGTATCTCTTGTACAATTTTATTCAATGGTAGTAATCATGGATTAAATTTGACAGTTGTTTAATATTTATGGTGATTGTAATTTTAAAATAAATATAAATAGTTTTTAAATAACTATAACATGTGACTTGTCTAGGGATATATGGCTAAAAACTACAGTCGTCTAAATTATTTTCATAGGGATATGTGCAAAAAATTTAACCCTAAATAGCAATATTTCCTCATTTTGTTGGTTGTTTTTATTTTTAATGATGGTTAGGTCGAAGTGAAGTAGTATTATAAAAAATACTAATTGTGGGAAACCACATAATTTATAATACCATAAGATAAAAAAGGTTACTTTTGAAATGATTCTTTCACAAAACATGTTAGATGTGAATCGACTACATAATCTCCTATATACATGGAGATAGGTCTAACAACTCTAGTTACACATCCCCAAAAATTTTCTACTTCATTTATTTTCCCTTTTGACCTCTTTACAAGAGTTGTTTTCACAACTCTCAAATATATCAACAATATCTAATTCACAAATAATATTATAAATGGGCACTCATTTTCCTAACAGAGACATGAATTTTATTCTCGAGTTCCACTAATGGTTGAGCTTGTTCTTTCAATCACTATAAATTAATACACATTTGAGGTTCTCCTCGTTTGCATTTCACCCTCATAATATTAACTCTCGTTAGATATCAGATTCCATTGATAATAAATCAAGTTTTAGTTTGGTCATCATTTATAAATTTATAAAAAAAAATTAAAAAATCTTCCACTATTTATTAAAAAAATAATTAAATATCCCTATCCCCTTTTAACATTAAAATGCCTTATTATTAACCATCAACTCACTTAAAAATTATTTACCCTCAAAATAATTTCATTTCTTTTGAATACATAAATAATTACGCATTTTAAGAATCCTACCCAGGTACTATAACATCCTTTTTAAAGGCTTTTAGAAACAATAAGGTTTTTGTGGTTATAGGGAATCAAAAAAATAAGGATGTTATCGATTTCATATATATATATATATATATATATATATATATATATATATATATATATAATACTTCATTTGAAATTTAAAACATTTCAATTATGAATTAAACAATATAAGCTTTACTCAATTTTAGGATTTAAGGTAAAGTATTTCTTTGATCAACTTTCTGAAGGTTTTTTTCATTATGTATCCATGGACTTCATCTGCAAAGTACCCACCGAGGGAGGTTGTAATGCATGAATCTTGTCAGAGTTGCCAAAAAAGCGTGATGTCCAAACTTGTTTGAGTGTGCACTCACATATATCAAATATACAACCTTGGAGGAACTTGAGTCAATTACTGAGAAGATTATGTGAGCATGGTAGAATTTAAATTTTATTTTGGAGATTCGATCAACTAAAACGTTTGTCAATGTAGTGTAAGGACTACGGAGGTCTCGTTAGAGGTATCATCCTTTCTAAGATGGATGGTAAGATTGATCCAAACCCATTGTAGGAGAGTGGATTGATAGCCTAAGTAATTCCTTTTTTCGTGTGTTGATTTGTGAAAAGTTCAAATTAGTTAGATTGAGTTGAGTTAGATTCACCAAGGTTTCGGTGTTGGGTCGACATGTTAAACTCCCGTGTCATTTTTAATAAAGAGATCGTTGTTCTAAAGATGATCAATAAATGTTGTCAAAGAGGAATCCGAGTCTCAACAAAAATGTACCAAAGGCATCTTCCCCATTATAGTTATGTATTGTTAAAAAGGGGGCTCTTATGATTGAGTTAAGCTAGCATGTAGGGATAATTCTTTTTGGCCTTCCTATCAGTGTATGTTGTCCTTTATTGTCACTAGATAGAAACTTCTACTCGAGAAACAAGATTGTTCTTGTAAATTAAGATATAAAGCATTTGATTGTGGAACTAACTGTTATTTTTGTGTTGTGAATGACTGGGAGCTTCCCTTAAACATTTATATTGTTATGTTTTTGCAGCACAGTTGGATGAATGTATATTAGAAGATAATGCAAGCATTGACTGCACATATTCAGTGGATTCGTCACAAATATCTATATATCAATCAAAAACATGGTGGGGCCATAATCATGGGTTTGTCTGGAGTGGTCTCCTTGGATTAAAATCTGAACCCAAAAAACACATTACACTTAAAGAAAGTCAATGTGTCATAGCAGAAGTTGTTCGAGGTTCGGCTGTCAAAACTTCATTTTGTGAGTAGGACTAAGAAAACCTTTATAATCTTGTCCAGGTATCACTACTACAAAGGGGGGTGGTTTGAGACAATTGTTAGTGACAATAAATTTTTTTTGTCTCTAACGATCCCCTCTTCTTTATTTTTTCGATATTTTAATAATATATTTTATGATTTTATTACGAATGTGTAAAAAAGGCAGGGCAAAATGATGCATGGGAATGAAGGAGAAATAACAAATGGGAAGGGTTTGAGGATTTCAGCAACTGTATTCCCTTGTGATAATTGTTTTCGATTGTTTGAGAATCTGGTATGAAGTCAATATAAATTTTTCGGATAGATTGGTGACTCGGCTATGGCGAGCGCTAGCATTGCGTGATACGGACAATGATTTCTAACTATTGAAAAACGTAGTCAACTAAAGATATTTGGGGATTTTGCCTGCACTACCAAAGATTGGTAACTATTGGTCATTATTTTCTCGATTGATATATATTTATTTCCCAGTTTCTAGTTTGATTGGGAAATCCATGTACAGTTTCTTATTTGCAAAAAAAAACATTGACGCAGTCATGTAATATTTTTATAGGTGATTCAAGACTATCAAATAATACATTGATGGTGCTTTTGATAGTACTGCGCATCTGGGAAGTTCGATTTTGGGTAGTTTAGCGGCCAAATCCAGCCAGACATTCACAAATCAGTTCGCGCTCCTAGGTATTCTTTTACGCAACATTCTCTCTACAAGATCGGTGAATTTAAGAGTGCTCCACATTTTCTGACTTTATAGAGGTATATTCCTTGAAACTTATCAAAATAGACTAGAAATCCATTGATCTATTTTATCAATTTTGCTTTTCAAGATGTAGTCCCGGACGTGATATTTTTTGGACTTTCTTCATATGTACTATTTTCTATTGTTAATTATACACTAACTTTTCTTTAACATATGGCTGCCCAGTGGAACGGTAAAGGGTTTATTTAACATTTCACTCATTTCACTCACTTCCTTACAATCACCTACAAATATACAGACCACAACCAAGGATAGGTCTCAAATACCAATTGAATTTACTTCAAACGTGGGCTCATCTGAATCCTACCAAAATACTTCAAAGAATATGAGAAGCAACAATTCCCAACCAGATTTAATCGTAATAAATTTGTTGTGCTGCGAATTGAAAAAATCCCTCTCTGTAAACAAATAAACCCTCTTCTCTTCTAGGACAATAACCATGGAGGAGGATGCAATAAAAAATGGAGATCTTGAACAACGTTTAGTAATTGTAGATTCCCCACCAGGTTCAAAATATTACATTTCCTTTCTGCTATTTTTGACTGAAATCACCAAACTGATGCTTGTCGGAGTCTCTGTTCGTTGTCATGAGATTATGGGAAATTGCTGGTATTTGCTATGAATATGGTCAGGTGAAAACATCAAAGATTATGCAAACCTTTGAGGAACCGAGAAGCAATCAATCCCCTCTAATTGTGGGGTAGCTTCATCAAGTACTGCACCCAAAGATTCTGCCTGTGTTTGCTTTGATATTCCATAACACACTCATCAATAAAAGATCTGAAATAAGTCTGACTGCAACTATTGCACCCAGAGATTCTGCCTGAGTTTGCTTTGTCATCCCATAACACACTCATCAATAAAATATCTGAAATCCTTCTAAGCATGAGTGTCTTTGTGCTTTTCGTCGTTATACACGACTGTGTTGAAGTTGTCCCCTGAAATCGCGTCTTAATCCCTGAAAGCCTCAATGAATCCGTTGATTTCTCTCATAACATTCTTTTTAGGATTAGGAGAACTGGGAGCATAGATATTGATCAGTACCAAGTTTAAATTTATTTGTTCAGTCATCAAGCTGCTTAAATAACAATCTTTTGTAACTACTGACAGCTGGTCCAAAAAATGTTTTATTTGGAATTCTTTCCTCCTCCATCTGAACTGCCTATTACATTATGAGTGGAGTTCTATCACACTTTATTGCTATACTTTTAGACTATGCTGGGTAGAAGACTTGTTAGATATATGCAATTATGGTGTACGTATTCCATGATATCTTTCTTACTACAGAAAGTAGGATTAGTATTAGCAGGGACATAAAACAATTTTTGAAGGAGATAGAAATTGTATTTGGAACTTGAAATTTAGATAAGTCATTTGAAATAAAAAGATAAATATTAGTAGTAACTTCAAAATCCAAAACAGAGTAATACCTTAACCATCAAGATGGATTGTCCCTTTCCCCAAGCTGGATTTCTCCTCATGGGTTCTTTATTCTTCAGTCAGTGTGGAAGGCATATTAACTTCCATACCTCAACTATACTTTCACTGTAACTGATAAGGATCTTGATAAAAATAGGATTTTCAATAGAACTTAGCAAAAAGAAACTTCTTTGGTGGAAAAACTAAACATTTGAATGGACCTCCATTCCCAAATGTTTGTCTGCCATCCTAAACAGTGACCAGTGTCTAAAAATCATATAAGGCGAATGCACTACTTATGTAACTGACCAGAAAACAGTGTTACGCGGAGACAAGCACATCCCCACCGAAAGTTCTGTAAACTTGAGGACAGGGATGGAACATTCCCCCCATGCACCTCTCTTTGCAGAAATTAAAGGGACCTCCTTAAGACATTCCTGAAATCCAGAAAATACTGGGACGTCCCTGAAATCCAGGAACATTACTGGGACGTCTCGCTACCTTTGAATGCTAGGGAACACAACAAGGTACGCTGGGACACCCCTGGGACGTTAGGCTCTATCCAAACACAGCTGCTGCATTCTAAGGACCCACTAAAGACAGGCAAGATTTCTTATCTACCATCCATGCCAGCATATCCATGAATGATAAATTTCAAGAATTTTGCCTTTCGATGTTCTCTGAGCCAATGTTTTAAAAATCGGAACCGGACTTAGAACCGGTCGAGGGTTGGACTGGACCCGGACCTGTTCAAACTCTATGAACCGGTTTACTAAAAAACACAAAAAAATTACATTTTTAAAGAAAACAATATATTTGAAAGATTAGAAACCATGATTCCAACAATTACACACAAAATATGCAAAGTTTGCTCATGTATATAGTGATAGTTGGAATACTCGCACTCGACAACTACTCAGCAGACCCCCAAAAAAAAAAATCGGCATAAACTCGGCAATATTCGGCCATTAATGGTTTCTTTTTGTTGGGATCTTTACGATAGCCTTCAGTCTTGTGTCTGAGGATGCACAAATTGGAGTGTAAACACAAAAAAAAACTCTTAAAATAGCAGAAAAAAACCTATGCATCTGTTGATATGTGAAGTCAACATTTGAATAAGCAGGTCGAGACCAAGCTGGCAGGGGGGACGATTAGTCCGAGCATGGGAGAATACTTGCTGAGTTTTGGAAAGCTATCTAGTATTTTTAATTACTAATCTACCTACAGGCAATCAAAGCTCATGATTCTTTCAGAAGATTGCAAGAAGTTGCTTGGTCCAAAAAGATGCAACCATGGACCAACCTTGGCATGTCATCTAATACTGTTAAGGCCTTCCATTTTGAACACAAACTCAAAAAAATTTAAAATTACTTGGGTTGTACAAAGGAAGGCACAATGTTTCCACCACTCCAACTGTAATCAAATGAAGCCGAGCCAGCATATGGATGAATGGCCAACACTCCCCCTCCAAACTTTGTCGTCTCTTCGTCCCTCTCATTATCTCCCATATCTTCTGCTATGGCTTCCAACTCCTTCATCACTTCACTCATTTTGGGTTGATTTGTGCCATAATCTTCACAGCAATGCAGAGCTAACCTTACAAAGCTTCCTAAAATGGAGGGAGTCATGGGAGACTCTGAGAGTATTGTATCTAACAGCTGGCGCTGTGCAATGGCATTTATTCCTCCTCTCTCAATTGTAGTCCTCACCTCTCTAACCAGATATTTCCCTCGTCAATGGGCTCTTTGCCACTCAATATTTCCAGCAGCACCATGCCATAACTGTACACGTCGCTCTTGTAACTCAGCTGTTGTGTCATGTAATACTCTGGGTCCAAGTAACCCTGCCCAATCACACAAAATGGATTATGAGATTGTTTAAGAAAATCCATAGAAATTGTTTAAAAGAGTTCATGTACTTACCAGTGTTCCCTTCACTTGAGTTGTGATATGACCACTTGCGACTGTGTCTTGTATCAGTTTGGAAAGGCCGAAATCTGCTACCTTGGCATTTAGAGTTTCATCGAGGAGAATATTGATGGACTTCACGTCTCTGTGAATTATGGGTGGATTTGCATGCTCATGGAGATATGTTAAACTGTTCGCCGCCCCCAATGCAATTCGAATTCTCTTTCACCAATCAAGGATGATTCCTGTTCTACCTGTTAACATGAAATTATGTGTTTAGTTTCAAAGACAATGCTGATTTGGTTAAACTTCAAAGGCAAAGGCAGAGTAGAAACAAGTTTACCAGAGATACTGTCTCTCAGTGATCCGTTTGGCATGTAATCATAAACGAGCATATGTTCCCCTTCTTCAAAACAAAATCTGATGAGTCCCACCAGATTCATGTGATGAACTTGAGACAGTAGTTCTACTTCGGTCTTGAATTTGGCTCCACCCTGCATAGACTCTGTTGTCGCCCTCTTCACGGCTACCATTTGTCTGTCAACTTCCAGCATTCCTTTGTACACCTGCCTTTCCATACAAACAAATGCAAGCCTGTTCACTTCTGCACAGGTAAATACAACCAAAAAACCGTAATTCTTCAAACTCTCCACTCTGTGATGTTCGGGGGAACACATATTTGAAACATAATTTTACCAGGACTAAATAAAAAAGATTGAGAAATATGAAATAGATAAAGCAATCAGGAATGATAGGGCCTGTAGATTCTTTGGCAATGGAAAAGAGGCTTAGTGCAAAAAGCTTTATCACATTGCACTAGTCTAAATGAAATGAAAAATTACAAGCAGAGAAAGAAGGGTTTTTATGCCAAATCTGCAAGAAAGAGAAGGTAAAGAACAGGATTAAAAGCAATGTTGCATTATCCTACCAAATCAAGAGCAAATATGACAAAGGAAAGCAAGAATATAATAGTTTACAATGTTTATTGAATTTTGCCCCTGTTTTACAATGTTTGTTGAATTTGGCCACTGCTTTAGAACATCACAAACAAGCGAATGACAGTTTGTGTGAAATAGAATTGATGTGAAGGACAACTCAAAACTCTGTAATAAAACATGATGCAATTGCAAAGGTACCTAAATAAACTGTATCTCAACCTGGCATGGACCTTACAAAGTATCTTTGTATTTAACTGAAAAAGTCCTAGTTCTATTAAGATTAATTTAGCTGTTGATATTATTGTTATCAGACCCACAGAAAAGGTAATTGAAGAGTGGGACATTACCTTGCCATAGCCTCCAAATCCAATTACGTTCTAAGTGGAAAAATTATTTGTAGCCAGTCTTAGTTCCTCGAATGAAAACCACCTTGCCCCTTTCAATTTGGGGGCACCTCCGCTAATTTCACCTCTTGCAAGGCCCCAGGAACCTGATGAAATACAAACACACCCTCAAACAG
This sequence comes from Taxus chinensis, assembly GCA_019776745.2. Classification (NCBI taxonomy): domain Eukaryota; kingdom Viridiplantae; phylum Streptophyta; class Pinopsida; order Cupressales; family Taxaceae; genus Taxus; species Taxus chinensis. The sequence goes on along the minus strand of CM034146.1, from coordinate 260,092,164 downwards.
AAAACCAGCAACTCACCTATATGCAATTTTACATAAGTATATACTGTGTGTAATGCAATAAGCTTCTTGAAGAAATATTGTATACCAAATGGTCTGCTATTTTTAACTGCCTTTTCTGTTTTCTTTTTAATCATCAATGCATAAATCCCGATGGCAAGAATGACAAGGACTAGCACTGTTGCGCCGACTGCCATTCCGATGATTGCCCCTGTGCTTAAGTGCTTAGACAAGTATTAGTATTAGTATTAGTATTAGTATTAGTATTAGTTAAGTTTCTTCTGTAATCTATTAAGACCAGCGCATAGATTACTTTGGACTTACATTGTGGTTAACAAGTCTAAGGAAGAAAACCATAGGGGAACTTGGGATACATCGAATGAATTGTTGCTGAGGTCCCTGCGAATACCACACCCAAACATTATTATTAGACTTCACAACATACGGGGAATCTTTGCAGGTAGCTTGCTGCAGGTCTATATTACTCACAAGTATTGCAGGTTGCTCATCCTAGATAAGTCAGGTACATTACCATTCAGTTTATTGTTTGAAATATGCCTGTAAGTACAAATTGTTCCCAACAATTACCATGCTAATCTCAAATGTTTTCATTTATAAATTATCTCAGGGAATAAAACAACAAAGCTTACATTTCACCCAGGTTTTCCAACGAAGTAATGTTTGACGGTAGTGAACCTTCCAAAGAGTTGGCATTTTATTGTGGGTAAACCTCCCAGCAGTTTGGGCAATTTGTTGTATTCTACAGGGAAAGTAGAAGAAATCTCTAACCAATGAAACATGTTTATGTATAATTGACCTTGTAGAGTTTGAGCTATTTGTTGGATTTTCATGCTAAGGAGAAGAAAGCATTAACTACAAGAAATTATGTCATTAGTATGATAGGTAGAGTAGCTTCTGTCGCCCTGTTTGCTATTACATAAAAAGGTTATTGCATCTTTGCTTAGCTCACTTTTTATGTGGAATTCAAATCATGTTCATTTCTGTTGCTCCTCAAATGGTACCATGTTCAAGGCCGAAAGGGAACCAATCAAGACGCCATGCTCCTCTGGGAGGTATTGCCAAACATTCAAGACTGAATGACATGGTAATTATCCTGAATAACAAATTAATGAGTTTTTAGTTGAACTTGTGAAATCGATCATTATTACTTAAACACATCTTCTTAATTTGCAGGATTTTGGTTCAAGAAAGGACACAATTTTATGTGGAGTATTTGACGGGCATGGTCCATTTGGGCATCTAGTAGCCAAAAGTGTGAGCAACTCGCTACCATCAAAGTTGTGCTCCCAATGGGAAATGGAGGTTAAAGATGATGATAGTTTAAAGGAAGTTAATGGTATTGTGGGAAGCGTGAATAATCCTGAGGACTCAACCATGGACGATGGATAGACTATAGTTAGTGTGGGAAGCGTGAACAATCTGAGTAATTATTTTACCTTGTGTTTTGATCTCGCATTTTAGGACTCAAAGACTAATTGGGAAATGGAATCTCATTCCAGGTATAATTATTAAATAATAACTTACATTCTAAGCAAGATATTTATCCGTCTCAATAAATTTCTTACTATCTAAGCAAGATTTAGGTCACCTTGTGCTGCATCAAGAGCTATTTTAAGCCTGGTTCTCCACTCTAGTTGGGCATATTTGAGATCATTGTGCCCTGGGAAAAGAGTGGAAAAACCAAAACAACTATGGTTATTTGGTCAAAAATCCTTATATTTAAATGCACAGAACTGGTCGGAAAAGATTTGAATATAATTATTTCACCATAAAGATGGTCATTTAGAGAGCCTTCAGCGGACATGTACTCATAGACAAGCATGAGGTCTCTGTGTGCATTAGAGTAACCGAGTAACAGATCAGCAAATTTAATTTTCTTAGTGCAGCCAAACAGTGCTCTACCTCATTTAAGATTGAACAAATGTTTTTATAGGAAAATACACCGGCATTACCTCATTTAAAAACTGTGCAGCTCCTTGTTCTGAGAACAAGGTAAGCACTTTTACTGCAATTTGTTTTCCTCCAGGCAGTTTCCCCCAAAATACAAATCCAAAGCCTCCTTGACCAATCTTATAGCTAAAGTTTTTGGTAGCTTTGACCATATCATGTGGAGTGAACACATGAGATTTTGATGAATTTGGAACCAACACAGTTGAGTGGTCTGCAATTCACAAGTTCACAATTATACAAAAGCTCCCTTCTTACTTATACATGCAGGGGAGGAAGGAGTTATCTTAGATTTCATGAAGCCTTGTTGGTGAAATGATCATCAGGGTAGTAATGGGATTAATCCTTCCACTTTGGGTAGATATGACAAATGATAAAAATCTGGCCTGGGATTGGGTACTTGTATCAGACTCATAAGACTAACTCCTAAATAGCAGCACAAACTAGACTTAACTTACACATTCCCAAGGAACAAAATATATACAACCGGGCTTAGAAAATAAGGATATTAAAACTCTGATTCAGACCCTTCTTCCTTATCTGATCTGGCATTTACACTATAGACAGATAAATTAAACTAATAGGAAAGAACAAATAAATGTGCACATAGTGATGGGCCTAAAATATCTAATCGCCAGTATACTGTATACTCTTCCTCATAATTATGAGATCTGATTGAAGGACATTCTACCATATTTACATGGAAGATTGAAAGAGATTTAAGAAAACCATGATACTGTCATGTACCTGCAGAAATGGCATAGTTAAAGCATTGACAGTTCATATTTTGACCAGTTTTATCTCACTATTGAAGGCCTTAAATGCATTGAAGAAGAAATGAAGGAGGTGATGAATGAGAAGAGGTCATTCATCACATCTATCAGTAGAATGGAAGAGGAAGCGTCTCACAATAATCTCTATGAGCTTAAAGGAAATTTAAGCAAGATGCAAATATTATATCAATGTCCTGGCAATAGAAAGAAGAGCATTTTGTTTGCAATATGAATATGTAGATCAGGAGTAACAATACTTAAAGTAACTATTAGATATTTGACAGTTTAGCCTCATTACTTTCAAGTTAATCAAAAGTTATCTAACAAATGACCTTGTGGCTTGGTCAAGTATCTCTGCTGTCATAGCTGCACAATCTAATCTGCATTAGATCCCAAAGAAAAAACTGCTGACACCTAGTGTGGATGCCCCAACCACTAATTACTAATCTTATGAAGAACGAGTTTCCACAACATCTCTAGGTATTCATTTCCTCTAGTACATTACCAAGACAGATTCCAAGGGATTGCAAGAAATGTACTGAAATAGAGGACGATGGATAGGATAAGAAAATGGAAGGTAAGAGTGAAAACAAATTTGAAGAATAATGAAATAAACAAGTAGGAGTGATACCTTCAAAACTCTAGAAAGAGGCCAAAAATTAATAAAAGAATTTGGTAATCATCTTTGTCTTTGTTGACTGCCTTCATCTCATGATTTTGAGAGAGTGGGGACAAGTGGCCATCATGGATTTTCATCTTTAGATTAGGGGAAAGTGTCATCATCATTTAGACTAGCACAAGAAATCTCTATTGTGCCATATTTTATGAATTTTCTTTTTTCACAAAATGTTGCCATATCTGCATACGTTATATGATCTGGAAGGAGGATGTGTCCTTCTCAAAAGGAGATCATACTGCACCTGTGACATTACTGCTGTAAAATAATATCTTAATTGGCTAATATTCCCTTATTTTTCTGTTTTGTTGTGTGCGTTCTTAAGGATAAGAAAAGCATATGCCCTCCAGGTCTGTTTTCTTGGCTGTGCACTTTATTGGTGATGGGAGTAGCAAAAGATGTATGGCTTACCTGTGGATGCTTCCTCTTGGTGAGTAGCGGGTTCAATCATTGTGTGTTGCAAGAATATATTCTCATTATGGTTTTTTTGTGGGTTTTGATTTTTCCAAATGCCTTAGTGTCTAGCACATTTGTCTGTGCATGTAGCTAATGCTAGTTTTCTTGGCGGTGCAAAATATGCACTTTAGACCACCAGTTAGGGTTAGAAGTGAGGATGTGGAAACAAGGCATACTGCTCCAACAAGAATGCGGCTTCCTGTGCAACATTTATATGAACCTGGCACAAAATGGTGTTGTTAACTTCAAAAGCAAAAAAATTCAGAACAGATCCCAACCCGAACATATTGCAAGAACCTCTTAATACTCAAGTCCTTGTTTTCTATCAGCTATCTAATTCTCAGGTCCTAGTTTTCTATCAGCTATCTCCTAGCCTCATTCTGTCTATAACCTTTCTGATCACCCACTAATAGTATAACAGCCCTAAACAGACTGTTCAGAAGTTTATTATCATTGCCAACATAGAAATGGGCTATTAAAGTAGCTTTATTGTCCATTACAAACCAGTCTTTGAAACCAGTAACCACCACATGCAAACTAGGTGATGTGCTCTTTAATCTCTAGATAAATTTACTATTTGTTAGGAATCTTCTTTGAAAAAAAAATGGATTCTGATTTTTGTGAAAGTTGCCTGATATTATTTTTGATTGAACAAGCTAATAAAATTCTTCTGATACCGAGGCAAATAGATGGGATAATTAAAGCATAAATGTTGTTCCAAAGCTAATTATTTTAGATGAAGACAACGGGGATGGAAATTAACTAAAATCCTGCGCACACAGCATTTGGCAAAGTGAACATCATTTTCTATTTTAATTAATGATTGTCTCGGAAACCCCAATTTGGCTATATATTTTGGTGATTGTACATACTACCAGTAATATGTTGAGGAGTATGTACTTCTTTCAAATTTTAAAAGTTTTGATATATACACTGGAAACCTGTAGTATGTTCATGGAGATAATACTTGTGGAGAATGATATATACACTGCAAACCTGTAGTATGTTCATGGAGATAATACTTGCAGAGAATCACTCGTTTGAGGAAATAGCTGGTGGCCTGGTAAAATGATGACCCTAAACTGATAGTTTTCACTTGATGGTCTAGACCGCTGTTGTGATTGATAGTGCCAATGCGAACAGAAATAGAGTTGTCATTCTGTTTAAGAGTACCAAATTGAAAACTCAGACAGAAGAAAATAGCAATGAAAGGTGCTAGGATGGATGTAGCAGTTCAGCTGATTGCCTCTTTTTTCTTGAACATAGGCTCATCAAGAATGGAAGATAGGCACTTGTGATTTGTATCGGATTTTGATCACAGCCTGAAGTAATATACACGTGTTGGTCTCAGTCACAGTACATTGCATTGCAGTTACCAGTATGCATTACAATATGATTAGGCTTATACGAATGAATGGGTGTTTTGGCCAATGGATTTAATGTATCCCATGTCTTCCACATTTAACATCTTATATCTTTTATGGAGGCTTTTGAAACATCCCTGTGTAATCACTTCATTGAAAATTTGGAGGATGGAATGATTTTGTTGGGAATCTGTTCTATAATTTCTTGTCGAAAGGATTACAGGAACAACTACTTACCCGCAACTCGTTAATTTGAGGGAATATTTTGGATCCTGCTCAGTGATTTAACACTTTGAAGACATTCTGCAACAATTGGTTGGACTCCTTGGTAACAACATTTGAGAATCCAATTTCAGGCTTCGTTGAAAGTTCTTTAATCATTACTTTCCTTAGTTTAGTAATGGTGTAACAATTTGATCTGATTTCCTGATTCAAGACACTTTGATATGAATCAAATTGTTTTATCTTAATAAAAACAGGAAGACTTATAAATCTGTGAATACATCTTGTTAAAGGGAACATGCAGTTGTTTTCTGTAGATCAGCAGCGCAGTCAGGCTCTATAAGCTCATGCTGCTGCTTTTGCATCATTTAAGGTAAAATTCTCTCCCACTTATAAACAATTGTTTAAATTTATCTATGATGACCATGCCTGAATCATGGTAATTATCTCTTTCATGTCAGATTTCAATTGCCATGTTGTGTTTAATATATGAAGCACTCTGTGAAGTATTTTCTAGCATTGATTTGTGTTTATGCAGGTTGCATGCAATGAAAATCCTTCGATTCTTATTTCCTTTGCTTCAAAAACAATTACCAGAGGGCATATTACTTCAAATCTACACGTGATTGAGCTTGGTGCATAGCCAGGTTTGTAGTTGTTCTTGATTTATACCTTGAAACATCTTACAGGTTGCAGATTTGTGGGTTTTTCTCTCCTCCAGCTATTTTATGATATTGCATATAAATAATAGGATTTACCTTGTGATTTTTTACTTTTAAAATGGTCCTTGGGCTTTATGCAAAAGAACATCAACTTTCATAGTTGCAAATCTTTCATATGGGCTTCATGGTCTTAATATACTTTTACTTTGAGCAAAACTACAAGCTTTGTTGTTTGATATTTATGATGTAACTTGTTTATATTTATGTCTGTATTTGATGATAAAGTATATTCCTTATAGAAAAGAACTGATTTCATCTTTTATCTGTTGCACTGATATGTGAAAAGCTAGTGCGAACCACCTGAGTTCATGATTAGGATTAACCACCATATAGCTCAAAATTTTTGGTAGTTCGAGTTGTTAACATTTAAAGATTTGTTTACTGTGCCAATTTTGTTGAACTAAATCTTGATTTCAACCACTCAGAATCATCTATGTTGTTATAACCAACATATTTATATGTGGAATATAATGCGCCCTATGAAAACACACATTGACATTTACACATTGATCATAACGCTCTTTACAGATGTGGGGATGGTCTTATAGATGTGACTATGGGTTCAAATGATATCACTATTTCCAACAACCATCTTTTTGACACTACTGATTCTTAATCTACTACACTTATTTAACACTAGCTAAACTTGGAAATTTGAAAAAGCTTGGTAACCACATAGCATTCCTGCAACATTGGGTAACCACACAACATTAAGGAGGCTAAAGTTGTCCGGAAATTCATTCTTTGGGGATCTAGATATTAATTTTTCCTCTTCTATAGAGGGAGTGGAGAGAGATTTCCTCAAGAACTAGGGACTGAGAAGAAGAAGAAACATGCATTTTTGTAAGAATACAGTGATATAGTAAAGCTTTATTTTCATATTGAATCTTGTCTTCTCTAAGTTGAACTGCAGGGATCAAGAATTCATAGTTTATCTCTTTAAGGATGCATGGAAATATGTTTATCATCTTCTTAGAATTTTTTTTAAATGGTGGATGTAATGGTTACCCTGTCCTGGTTGCATGAAGAAACCTAATGATTGTACAAGATAAGAAGGACTATAATAGCTTTGCAGGGGCACTTTGATGAATTTTTTGGTAGATTCACATGAAGAGGTGAGAATGAGTTGTTACAAAATGATCTTGAACATAGTTATATGGTCTAGGAATTGAATCCTTCATGGTTTTCTATTTGCATGTTGAAGAGAGTTCAAGAAACAGATCTATGAATGTATGTAGAGTTAATTTCCCAAAGAATGGAGGTGATTGGTGTTGTATCCATCAAGAATAGATTGAGAGTAGATAATCTAACCTTTGGTAAGGTGAGTATATTGTTAAGAAACCTTAGAAGCAATAAAGTTGTTATTAAGGATTTCTCTTACTCTGTTTTCACATGCATGCACAGTCTTGATCATTCACATGTTAACCATCTCTAAGATTTTCAAACCATTTCCATGAACACTGTTAGAATAGGATTCAAGAGGGGATTAAAATAGATATAAGGACCAAATTTGAAGCTTTGAATGCAACTAGTAAGAAAGATATAAGTTTTTTGTGCATCTCGGGCTGAGACATAGTGCATAGTTAGGATTTTAGGAAAGTTTTAGGTTTGGAAGCTTAAAACATGGATTCATAATCTAAAAATTTGAAGAAATCATCGTGGTAGAGTTCACTAGAGGAATGTGAAAGAATTTTGGATTTTCATTAGGTAAGGTTTGTGTTTTCTTTGACAGTCTGCTGCCCTGGACTGATACAGTCTTATAGACCTAAGACCCACTCAAACTTGGAATAGAGTTGACAAGCCCAAATGGGTGTCCTAATATGTCCTCAATATGACTTGAAACCATTGGCAAAGGAAGATATGCATGAAAATGCCGAAAAGCAGGGCTAGGAAGACCTAACAAAGCTACAAAGAAAAAATAGGTGTAAAGAGAAGAAGATTGAGAGTTAGCCCCTAAAATTTACACCACACCATAATGAAAGGGTTATTGAAAAGGTTTTCACTTCATTCTGGGTATGTGTAGATGTCTCCAACCATGAGGCTAGCAAGAGCATGGTCTTAAGGGCACAAGAATGCAAGTTTGAGCTAAATAGGTGAAGTTGGATTTTTTGTCCCCTTTGAGTCAAGTTTCTGATTGAGCTAACATTGGTTTGAGGTGATGGAATAGGGTATGCAGATTGAAGAGATCATTGAGGGCTAAGAAGCAAGAATTTGTTTGTTTGAGAGTGAGGGCTAGTGAAGGTGTGTTGAAGAAAGGTAAGAGTAAAGAGAGTTGTATGGGGTGTGATCATTTCCGAAGTTGATTTGCAGTTGTATGAAGCATATAAAATAGGGAATAATGATTAATGAAGGCCTTAAGGAGATATTGGTCAGTTTTTAGTAAGATTTAAGCCATTTTAGGCTTCTAAGAAGGATCCTCGTTTATAGAGCTATGATTAAGGTTGTTGTGTTGAATCCTCCTAACTGATTGAATGCATGATGAAATGTTGTATTTCTCTGCATCAAAACTACTTCACATACTCAAGACAAAATCTATTTTTAAGACACTTTTCACAAAAATATAGCTTTTCCTAATTACAAAACCTTCTTGATTTTAAAGAAAGGAAATATATAATTAATTGGAAAAGTAAACTCTAAAGTATCATAGAAAAGCATTATGTAAAAGGGGAATTCCTAACGAGACCTTATAGGTTCATAAAAAATGGAGGCAAGCGATTGAATTGCAGCTATTCCAACTGGTTTTCCAATTCCCCAACTTCTGCCTATTCATTGTCATCCAACCATTCTTCAACTTCATTTAAAATCTTAATGATGTCTTCTCCATTGGAATGCTTTACTGTTCCTTTAGACTTGGCGTCGGTCACCCTGCTTTTGTGTCATAAATATAACAATCTAGATTGTTTTTGGCCATTTTCTTCTTTTTCATTTGTTCGTCCTCCTTTAGAAACCTATGTGCATCACCTACCATCCTTTTAATCTCCGTTTTTTTCAATCTTCCAACATCGTTAGTTATAGTGATTTCATTACATGTCCCGGTCTGTTTGTCTTGGGCAAAGGTTTTTAGAATCCCTTCCGCACTCACTTGGAAGCAAACTTCAATTTTTGGCACTCCACGTCGTGCCGGTTGAATTCCCTTCAGTTCAAATTCACCCAGAAAATTGTTGTGTACAATCAAGGGTCTCTCTCCTTCGTAGACCTGAAACAATATGGTTGTCTAATCGTCGTATCTTGTGGTGACAGAAGTCTCTATCCTAATGGGAATTGGAGTATTCCTAGGAATCACCACTTTCATGATACCACCGTTAACCAAAATTCTGAGGCTCGAAGGTGTAACATCAGTGAGTATGAAGGGTACATCTTCATCATTTAATGCTACTGCTTGTATAGCCACACCATAAGCAATGAGCCTCTTCATGATTTACTATTTTACACAGATCCTTTTTGTCAAAAAAAATGTCTCAGTAACTCCTGCACCTTTGGTATACGAGATGAACCTCCTACCAAAACATTGTCGTCGATTTGGTGCTTGCTCCTCTCCGCATCTTGTAGACTTTTTTTGACTATCCCCAATTCTACAGAGGTTCTATTTGCTCATTCAAATAAATTCTTAGGGACCCTACTTGCATCCTTGGCCAATTGTACACAGCTCAAGCTTCTAGATTTCAGCAAGAATAGAATACAATAGAATAGATTGATTTCAGCAAGATCACAATTATTCATATTTATTGTGGATTATCTTGACTCATTTTATGTTATACAGGGGCATTCTCATCAATCTGCTTTGAAATTGCTTTGAAGCAAGGTAGCTTTAATTGGTCTATTGGTGAGTGTTGTGCCTCAATGGTTTCACTGGGCATTGTTTGTATATAATGCTTGTACGTTTTTACTCAATTTTCATGCATGTAGTGTAGAATATCCACTAAAGAAAAAATAGATGAATAATGGATTCTTTTTTGTTTTTATGTACAGGCTTATATCGGAACATTTTCACTAGGCATGTGTGGAATTCCAAGGATTATAATGTCTGAGGTTATTCCTTGATATAAGTTATGAAAATGGATTGACAGTCATGAGTTAGTGATAACTAATTTTTGTAGAACAAAATATAAAGATCAGGTCAATTTAGTGAAAAATAATTATTGTACTAATTTAAATGTAATTTGTGAATACTTTTGGCAGAATTGGAGTAAAATATGTGATCATGATTTCTTAGAATCCAATGCACCTTTGCTACTAACGATAGTAGAGAATTGCATCAAAGTTGAGACAATCAAAGCGAAGAACATGAAGATGACTGCTGCCGATGGAGAGGTAATTGCTCAAAAAGGAAGTTGCTCAAAATTGAAGTTAAGAAAAATAACCTCAAAGTAGCACTAGGGAATCATATGGATCACTTGAAGTTGGTGGTGGAGAGAAGGTGTTAATATTGTATATCAAGGGTTAACGGAATTCAGAAACCCTTTTGTATTTTATCTTATTTAATATTAATAAAATATTTGTGGACCCATTTATTGGGCACAATATTTAAATCAAATTGTTGTTAATTTATAATATTAATTACCAGACCACTCCGACATCATAGATAATATGTAACTTCGTTGATTGCACTATATGATATTTGGTTATTGTGTAGTTTTAAAATTCATATTTTTCATTCTTTAAATTCGTATCGTCTCTAGAGAGACAATAAAAATTGAAATTAGTATTGTCTCCAGAGAGACAAAATGTTAGTATTCGGTATTGTCTCTAGAGAGATGAAAATGATATTGTCTCTAGAGAGACGAAAATGATATTGTCTCTCAAGAGACAAAATATGTATCAATCATTATTGTCTCTTGAGAGACAATAATTAGAGACAATATTAGAGACACCCTGCTTTGAGACAATAATAGAGACGATATACAATTTTTTTATTGTCTCTATTTGAGACAATTTAGTCAATTTTTGTCTCTATTAATGTCTCAAATGACCCCCCCTTGTAGTAGTGTCATATGTGGCAGGGTCATTTATCGCTTCTCTTGGCAAGACCATAATAGCTTAAGCTCAGGTTTATAGCAGTTGGAGAGGGTCTTTGACGAGAAAGACCTAAGAATCTTCCACAAGGAGACGCAGAACTCAAAGGAGACACCAATGGCTGAGAAGAGATCTCAATGCTCAAGACCTCAAAATTTTTATAAGTCTGAATACAAGAAACATATAGCGACAGACTCTGTAAAAACGAAATTCTGAACAGATAAGAGCCATGAAAACCACCGTTCTGTTTGCAGGAAAACATAAAAACTGCAGAGATAAAAAGAATAACTGTTGAACCGTTTTTATATCATTTTTAATATCTTATATATTATTTATTTATTTATAACTTATTAATATTTTCCCTTTAAATTGCTCTTATATGTTATTTGTTTATTTATAACTTACTAATATTTACCTCTAAATTGCTTGCTTATTCTTTCAATCATGTGTTTGTTCGATCGCCTCCTACAGGGAAGTGTAAGCTGTTCAATTAGATAATCTATGCAAACATTTGAGAAAAAAAAGAGTCTATTTCTAGATTGCCGAATCAATAGAGGCTTCCGCAGCTAAACGGTTGAACCATTTTTTATTAATATCATATATATTATTTTTAGTGAATTATTTATCTCTGTTCAGTCTTCCACTGAACTATTTTTTATCAATATATTAAATGTTTATTATTTGATTTGTATGTTATTTTTATTAACAAATAATTTCAGTTGTCAATCATATAATATAACAATTGTCAACCATTGTGTGGAAAAGAGCTACAACGTAGGTGTCGACGATTGAATGGAAAATAGTAGCATGTATCAAGTTATATAAGCCTATCGGCCTAAATATAATGCTACTTACATCTAATGTGGCTGAAGAAAGTACAAAGCAAGTTTGGTATCTAGATAGTGGTTCTACTAATAATAGACACTCAAATTTGGCAATTCACTCTTTGACGTTGTTAGTATTGACATTGCATTCTTGCTAACATAAATTTAGGTTTATTATCCACCCATAATGACATTTCATCAAATTATGAGAACACAATGCATAAAATCCATAGACAAACATCGTAAAACAACTTCCGATCTTCAAGTTGCATGTTTTCCTTTCCTAGTCAAGGTCGTATAGTTTGGTTAAGATAGTATATCCGGTCCTAATGGACTTGTACAGTATTAGAACAAAATTCCCTTCACGTTTTATTGTATATTCATATCCTTTTTGGGCATTATAATCTCTTTAGGTCGTCCTTTCCTCGATAAATCATGTAAAAAACTCTATATAAGCAAGTAAATACTACCTCATTTTCTAACCTATAAATCTCATGTCACTACATTGATACACTCACTTCCAAGAATTGAAAAATGTACCCAAGGATCCCTAAATATCATAATAGAATATCTATAGTAATTACGGTAGAAATATCTACATAATTAATTAGGGTTTGAAAATAGCATATAGTTCTAGGCCACCGACATTGTACAAAAGTTACATATAAGCCTAGATCTTAGCAGCTCCAAAACCATACATAAAGGTTAACATAGTATGGTAAGGCCTGATAGAGTTGTACGATCTTTCCCAAGGTTTATTTGCTATCACAGTCTCCAAAATGAAGCTTGATCAAACTCATATCTCCATGTTTATACTATACATCCTTTCAGAGCCTTACATAATCATCTTCAATCACCTAAGTGCACTCATTCCTTCAAATTTTCAAGTTTGTATCTTATTTAGTATATCAATTATAAGTATAAAAAGTTTAAGCTAATTGTGTTAAGTAATGTTTGAAGTTAATTAATTATAATATCCACTTGTTGCTCACCCTTACATCCTTTAGTCTACTAATTCATTAAAATAAATTAGGTTTCATGATTAATCTTATTAGGGTGTAAACATTTTGGTCATCCCCTCTCATGATTCAATTTTAGAATCCAACCTTAGCTTCCCTAGGGTTTGCTTATGATCTTATTTTTTACTTTTTGTGTTATATTCCTTTTTCGTTCTATTAACTCTTCTAAAGTATTTTCCTTCAACCTAAGTGTTCTCTATCCTCTGCCACTAGGAGATATTACTCCCCTTATGTTAGTATATAACGTGGTACCATTACACCTACTATAGGCTCCTATTCTATATATGATAACTTTTTTAATACAGTTCTTACCATCAATGTTGATCCTACCCGCAATGAAGGTTCCCATAAAAACCCTGGTACTCACTCTCATTATCTCCCCTAAGATGAAGTTAAACACCTTACACTCTTCTTATAAGATAACACCGCTCATATTGATATTCTCCTTTATACTACAAACGAACAGCTTAAGAATGCTTCACCCTCTCATATTGAGACGTTTGTTATGTCTATATATGCTTTACTTACCTCTTTAGGTGAACGTAATCTTTCCATGCATAATGTTTCTATACCTATAATTATAGCCACTATTACTAATACAAATTTTATAACCACTAGACTAATGGTTCGCACACTCCTTCCACTAGCAAAAAATCCCTTAAAACCCTTGTTCATAATCTCAAAGTTCAAATATTATAATTACTACAAGTTGTATCTACTTCTACTCATGATATGGATTGTACTCAACTACTTCACAATCCCCTTTCACCCGAAGTGGTATCATCTTTACTCCTTCCATGTGGCTTGTTTTGATTATAATTTTCATGATATCTTTCTCACAAAGTTATTTCCTTATAACGTTAAATGATATTGCATTGCTATGGCTCTATGATCTCCCCATACATTTTTTTCACTCTTTTATCTCTTTGAAAAATAATTTTTTGGCATAATTATCTATTAAAAATAGGGAAAACGTTTCTTACACACAATTATCTAAATTACAACAAAGATCCATTTATCCTACCAGAGATTATGTCTTACAATACAAGACCATCCTTACCATGTTGAGTAATTGATATGTAGGAAACCAATAAGTCAGATGGTGTAAAAACTCTATAATACTACCTACATATAGAATATCTCATTTATATATTTCCAAAGTAATTTTAACGAGGTCAAACAAACTTTGTATGCAAAACTTATGGCCTGCAGAAATTTTGTGTCGACATGAAAAAGCAGATCAGGGTGCATAGTGTTGACTAGGCTTGCCAAGTGGACTAATGGGGTATCAACATGTGGCATAGATAATTAAAAAAAATAGTTTTTCATTTCATCTCCAGTTTCCAATGATCGAATGTTATGGGGCCCACGTTATTTTTGATTGGGGGCCGGTCAACTAGTAGGGTCCACTTTTTTTTATTAGATGGGGGACCCAACCACCTTTTAATCACATTACTACATGGACATAGCTCACAATAACAATATCAATGATTTCAATGTGCTTAGTTACATTGAAAATTTCATTATCTTGGACAAGCTACATTGTAATAGAAAAATACCTACATTTCCAACTCAATGAGCTCATGACCAGGTTCCGAGAATGGGTTGAGCTCAACATGTAAGGCGAGTTCAATGCTAGCTCAACATCAAAATTACCATGATACATGCATATACTAATTCAAGGGAGATTTCACCAACATTCCAACTCTTCCAATCACTCACTCAATGGACAACCACCTCATGATAATCTAACTAGTGAGACATGAAATCTTGATGCCACATTCAATCAAAGATCCAACAAAAGAATTATCTATGAGGAAAAAACCATGAATAAACCTTCACATGTAATGATATTATAATCCTATTCTCGTCCTTCACTTGAAGGATGTGGGATTAAATCCCAACAATAATACAAGTCAAATCCTACTCAAAGGATTTTCAAAAATGAAACATGGAGGTGGGGAATTGAACCCCTCGCCTTACATTCTATATTTTTCTCACTAACCACTATGCGAATGCATTTATGGGATATTTTAATCAAAGAGGATATTTTCTATATCCTTCTAATGCAGGCATTAAACCATTATAAAAGGGGTCATAAGTATTATTTGAAAGTTGTGTGGATTAAGCTTATTGAAGGTTGTGGCCAAAAATTGGGCCAAGATCAAGCCTTACCCTAAGAGATTGAAGTATTTGGAAATATATCTTTGTGAAGTGAATCCCCATAATGGGATAATGAAGCCTCATTTGGAGAGATATTATGTTTCTTGTGCAAAGAAAATTAAATAGCCCTTTATGAGGAGAGACTCACTTATAGTGACAGATTTATTCGCCCTTTCCTTTCTAAGGAGATGTTTGCATATTCTCTATAAACATGGATATTGTATTGTAACCTGTTATTATAGAGAAAATGATCATTTGTAATAAGAGAGAGAAATTTTGTAATGCCATTGTATGATAAATATCACATGTGTTGTAAGGTGAGAGAGCCCATTATTATAGAGTGAGAATAGTTCATTTGTAATTGAGAGATGAGGAGCTATTATTGTGGTAAGGCTATTGGAGATGGAACTAGAGCTTTCCTAGAGGTCAAATTAGAGGTATTTTATTGTAGACCAAAAAATACATTATTAATTTAAGATTTGTATGAAAAACATGTTTACATCAGTAATAGAGAAGTTCAAGTATTTTTCGAACTCGAAGATGTAACCCAACAGGGGTGAACTCCATTATCAACTTGGTTTTCATTTTCTATATGTTATTATCTCTTCCTCGTTATTAAATTTAGTTTTTAGTTATTGTGCTAATTTTTACATAAAATGGGAAAATTTGAGAATAAGCCAATAGTTTTTTGACGATTACAGGAGGAAATTGAGAATTTTGATAAGTATTCAAAAATGGAGAAACTTAGTTTGTTTATTTGATCCCATTTTCAAATCAAGTTTGGTAGTAGAATTTATTTCTCCAAAGTGTTGAACTATCACCTTATCTGTGTTAGATTCTTCCAATTGTGTAATTTGCAGTTTGAAAGTGTAGGTTTGGGATATTTTAGTGGCAATGGAGAAGTTGTAGAATGATGAAACATAACGGAAGTAAGAAAATATTATAGAAGAAAATGGATCAATCCACTAGCTATGAAAAATCAGCCCATGTAAAGAGATCATTGTATTGAAGCCTCTTTTGAGAAAGATATTTATTCTCCCTTACAAAGGAGAGAGAGCCCCTAAATGGGAGAGTTTAAGAATTTTTTTTGTCTTTTATCACGAGAAAGTGTAAATTGAAGGCCACAAGGCCATTATAGAGATTTACTAGAGACAAGATTGAGAATTGTGTGCAAATCAAGAAGGGGAAAACCTTATAGTCATAAACCCCATCTAGAAATCATGCAAAAAAACTGAAGGAAGAGATAACACATTTCTCCCTTGTCAAACTTGCACAAAGGGAACCCCTAATAAGTATTGTAAGAATAACTACTCCACTATGTTCTTTGATTATGAGAAGAATGGTCTTGTAACACAGGATATTTGGTATGCATATCCATGTTTGTTTTGTGGAATGAATAACCAATGTGTGGCCATGTAATGGAAGAGAAATTCCACACAAAGCTATCATATTATATTCAAGAATATGGAAAAAAATTTAAATACCATTCTCTAGGTCATAATGTAGAGATTGGTAAAATGGGATTAATTTCCAAGATAATGGACAAGAAGTTTTACACTCACTGTAATATGAGTAGCCATTGGATTGAAAAGTCTTAAAAAAATATTCCATAACTTCATCTGAGTACAAACACGAAGAATTTTGTGAGAACTAACATTCTAAGAGGCATACCATGAGAAAACCTCGCTATCTACTAAAGATACCATCAATAGGAAGAAAATCCAAGAGGAGAATCATTTAGTTTGGGTTGGTAGGAAATTATTTGATTTTATGGATATTGTATATTTTCATAGATCAATTTTATTTAACATATTTTTCTTACCATTTCTGTAACATTTATAAAGAAGGGTAAAGATATACTTCGTTAAGAGGAAACTTCAAACAAAGTTACTCCATGCTAGAAAGACAATAGAGATATGTTGATAAACATATATAGTATGCACATGATCCAAATTATTCTTCCAATAGGAGAAAAAGTGGAAATAAATCAACATGGGAAGCGCTTCTTGTATGGCGAGTAGTACTCAAAATGAACACTATTATTTTTATTTCATTGAAATGTACTTTTAATATATGTGCAATTATTTACATGCATGTTTTGTAAGAGGAAAATTCATTCAATTTTGTTAAATTTGTAATTGTTTTTACAATCCATGTATGTTGCATTTGATTTTAAGACCACAAGAAGGGACAATTTTAAAAGTAGTGATCTATTATAACACCACTTATTATGTAATTTATAATTTATTTTCCCTAGTTGAAAATTTTAAATGTCTATGATAATTCAACAACATATCAGTTGTGAGATAGTAATCTATCTATTCTATAATCATTGCAGAGGATAAATAAATCTACCAAAAAGAATAGGACACCGAGAGTGTAAAAAGGCCAATTGGAAGAGATAGGAGGGATCCGTGAACTCTCTCCATCACCTAGGTATGTAGGATCAAATTAATTTAGTCATCCTCCAAGAGAGAAATGAAGACTTGTCATACATATTGGTGTATTTTGAGATATAACCCCTATTTTGGGAGAATAAGAATTTTTATGCCCCTTATTGGGAGAAGGAAAAAGAAAGATTATCGTCTATTATTGCAAGAGTAGAAATTCGAAGACAAAATGTTTTTGTAGAGACCTCCTAAAGACAATACAAAGAAAATTCATCCCCTTTGCAAAAGATAAGATCAAGAAAATACAGGAGTCGTGTTTTGGGAGGAGATTGTGAACCTTAGAGATCCTAGAGATAGATATTATTTGTAGATGATATACCCATATTGGGTGATAAAAATCCATCTTGGGAGAAACATCCCCATGTTGGGAGAGATAGCTACATGTTGGGAGAGACATCCCCATGTTTGGAAATAAATCACCATATTGGCGGAGATAGCCCCATGTTTGGAGAGATAGCTCAGTATTAAGAAAATATCCCCATATTGGGATAACAACCCTGTATTGGGAGGAATTGACATGTGTTGGGAGAAAAAACTCCATATTGGAAGAAATAACCCTATGTTGTGAGAGATAATTGTTGATGATCATGAATCAAGGTAAAAAATTTCCTTCTTTTAGTAATTTTTCTCTTGAATTAATACTTGACATAACATAGAGAATTCCAGAAAACTAATGGTTCCTTCAAGGGTTATTTGATAATGAAAAATTTTGGTGGTCCAATTTTTTTTTCAGTGGGGAGGAGTGGTCCAAAGTTTACCCATATGTCAGATGGTTTTCACATTATCACAAACTACTTTTGTACAAAATAGATTATTGAGATATTTTCAATGCACTTTGAATGGAATCAGACAAACTTCATATTCAGAAGTTACGACAAACAAAAGTTTTGCATAAAAAGGAAAAAATATAGCATGGTGCATGATGTTTACTTGGATTTCTAAGTGGTCCAATGGGGTATTAACACTTATAAAAAACACATACAAAGTTATGGGGTATGATACATGCACAAATAAGGAAAAGTACTCAGAAATATAGAAAACAAATAATTTTTTTAAAAAATGAGAATGTTCATAAACATAAAGATTGATTAGGACCATATGTATGGTCTTGACCCTACCACTCATTTTACTCAAGGGTAGAAACATCCGTATTATTAGCAACTTCAAGTTTTCAGCTACATTTTTTAGTTTTAACATAGATTAAGGGTCAGTTCATGTAGTTCAGAAAATTGCATGAGTGATGATGTACTTCACTAATTTTCTATGTCATTCAATTTTTACTATACTGTTAGAGATCTTGTGGGCATGAACCTCTTTTCTACATTAAAATTTCAATATATTGCAATTTTTTTTGCACATGGAAAGGGCATAGTGCATTCATTCTCTTTTATACCGTGTGCTAGTTTACAAAAATGGGCCTAGATCCGTCTACAACATAGAGGTTCATGGGGTTATGGATGGTATAAAAGCAACTAAATTCTTTGTAGGAAGACTGTCCTCTTGTCTTTTACTCAAAGAGAAAAATATTAGAGTTTTTGAATAACTTTGATACCTTGTCTTCCTCCTTTACATGGTGTTTCATCTCTTCATTTTTATTCTTATCTCTTTAGTGTCCTATGTTGGGTTTCATGCACATAACACTCCCATTTATCCTCATCACAATTGGGGACTAATCACCCCTTATTTTCCACAAAGTTTATAAAATTCAACAAGGAACAAAATTATACACAAGCAACGCATGGGATTTTCTCCCTCAACAAAACAAATATATGTATTCCTTCAGTACAAACAAAATCATGAACTTTGATTAATTATCTAGTCTTGATCACATACTAGGTAAGTGCATCAAATTCAGGGGCCAAAATAGGGTCATAAGTGGACGGCATATTGAAAAAAACAGAAAAATATCAACTTGTAGGGATTATTAGCAATGCGTGCACTAAAAATTTGAAAAATTCATATAATTGGTACTTTTTTAAGGAGAAAATCTTGTCAAATTATAGTTCGTTTTACCACGATTTGGATGGCCAAAACTTGACATCTTATTTTCCTTTGGTGAAAATTTAGATGTCGCTATCTATCTTGAGATATATTTTATTTTGTATATTTTTTAGCAATATTTTTTTATGATTTTTATCGTAAAAGTGGTATAAAAACATAAAGAAAAACAATGCACTTTCCATTTTTCCACCATAAATTCATAAAAAAATATTGAAAATAAATACTTTTTTTAACGTGTATAGAATTTTTCTATGGTTGGGATGATATAGGTTTTATCACATTGCCTTCTAAGCATCGTCATTATACTCATAATCTTTCTAGGCATCACATTCATCCTTTCTATGATTAACAATGTGTTATGGCTCAAGGCACTAATAATGGTCAAGTATTAAAAAATGAAATTTAGCATATTCTCAAGCACTAATGAAACTAAATATTATATTACGATGATAACATCAACTCCTTATGTTGGGACTCCTCATTTTGATATGTTTACTAGCACTATGTATATCCATGAGAGATATTGGTCATATGTTCCTCTTAATTTAAACTGAAATAAGAACATTTGTACTTATGAGGCCTTGAATACTCTGAGACTCACACCATCTGACAAATACATATTTCTCCGAGCTCATAAAGGGTCGTAGTTTCAAGGATACAATTAGGACTCATTATAGCTGTTCTGGGTTGACGTTTAGTAAATAAACCACTATCACGGTTCTGGGTTGACCTATAGTAGAACCTCAACCTATGATCACATTTGTTTTTGGTAGATCATTATTGTGTTTTATAAACTGGTTATTGTGGTACTTAGCACAATCATATTTAGCATCACTTTCCCAACTTACTACTTCAGCATGTGCTTACTATTCTGTAACATGACAGTACAAATTTCCTGACTATCAATTCTGCCACCTTCTGACACATTCGAATTATCATCATGAAAGCTATTGCACTCCCTCTTACTACTGATGAGGTTCAATGCATTATTTGGTACTTAATCCTACATCAATTGAAGATAGGATTGTTTATTGATAGGCACTTCCACAAATTTTCTAATATGGTGGATCCTAGACCAGTTCAGTTTAACCCTGTCATCGATGATCTCCTTGATGATATTTGGTAGCTTTTATGCAACCCTCTTCTTGTACATAGTTATGCATAGATAATACAAAAACACCGAAATATTTTCAAGAATATAAGGAACCAGCTCAATGTAGTTGACAACCAATGTTGAAGATCAATGACATATTTTTGATGAAGCATACATTATTTACATTTTACATTAAGATGAAGTTGTTTATTCTTGATGAAGTTGAAGATAAATTAACATTTCTTCTTGATGACGATGCATTAAATTCACGTGGTATAGTTGATGTTGATAATGTCAGGACATACACATTAGTGATACATGAAGAAAGGTGTTAACTCATGAAAATCCAAGTTTACCTAGACTGATAACCTTTGAATGGGCGAATATTTAGTGATTGGCAGCCAACTTATTCTCCGAAAAATGTGACTGATATTTCCATTATAGTTCATTTCTTCCCTCATTACGCTTGGTCACACACACACACACATCTTACACACACACATTTGCACACACATTTCGAATCATTTTGTGCACATATTTGCCAAAGGAAACATAAAAAAACAGTATCGTACTTGTGTATGAACTTATAATTATTGTAATTGCACTAGCTATTTTATCCCATTATATCGTCTAACCTCAGAATCTTAAAGTCATCAAACCTTTTGGCCATACGTTTGATTTTCCCACATGTATGTTAGTTGTGTGTGTGTGTGTTTATGATTATTTATTACTTTGATTGTGGCATAAAGGCATCTAACCATTGAACCATGCGACATCACTAGCCATGTAACCTATGAGCCTTGTGACCCAATTATACCTAATGTGTGGTTGTGCATCTCTTATTTATCAGCCTAACGGCCTTAATTGTCTTGTGACACTGTGAGTGTATTATGTTTGTGGCATTATACCTTGTGTAGGGTTGTGTATCTCTTATTTTCTAGCCTAAGGGCCTTAATTGTCTTGTGACATTGTGGGTGTCTAATCTTTGTAGGAAATTCACCTTATGTGTGACATTATTTGATATGTTTACAAAGACTTTTCTTGGCTAAATTGTAAAAAAAAGCAGGACGTTTCTACATCAACTGACAATACCAGTATGTGTTGTTAACAGGTTATTATTGTTTTACATGCATTGGCTATTGTCTAGGGTTCATACATGCTTCTTCAAAGTCTATTGTTGCTCTATGTAAAAAATTTCACCATGGTTTCTACCATGAACATCCCCCTTATAAATACATTTTTTATAGAATTGTATGTCCAGGGGTACATCATAGCAGTTTGAATGGTTTATAGGGACATGACTGGTGGAAAAATCTTGGCTAGACATGACGGAATCCCATTTTATGTTGAGCCACATGACTCAAATTATTCAACGCAATCATACCAGCAAACCTAGATGATAGAAATCTTGTCCAGGATCTATTCCACATTTCCAAAACCTACATGCATTCAATTTGACTGCACAAACATATGAATCCAAGGAATACAAACAACCTGACTTCAGAATTAACTTAGACATCCAACCTACCCATTCAACCAACCAATGTAACGCAGGGTGAACCCCTTCCCGTCCAACCCATTGGTAAAACCTATCTGATACAACCACTGGTTCTGACCCTACCCATATGGTTTTTTTCCAATCTGCCCCATTTTCTCCATATTTTTCCACCCACCTGACTTTTACCTATTTTTCCAACCATTGGCATACACTTTTCGACTATGGTAATTAGACTCAAATTGACTCAATTTGGCACACCCATTCAGGGGGCATGATGTATTTTGTTCATCTCAACTCTGACAAACGCACCCGATTAGTTTTACCCGTTTCAGTTTTGGGCACACTGGGAACATGGGTATCCTTTCTCCAGTCTAATTTTAGCATGCATTAGTTTTTCTTAGTCAACTGAGTAGTTGTGTGGCAACATACCTAACCAGACCTACTGGGGACTAACTTATTCTCTTTTCTACTATATAAAACTGAAGATAATTTGTCTCTATGTGACAAATTATTTTATTTTCACTATTGTTTTATGAATACATCCCTCCTTGACTCGGAAAATGGGAGGGTCCTTTTGATCGTATATAACCACAAAGTACAACCTAATGTGGTTGGTCGATAGGATGGGGGATTCTTACACAGGCATGCTCCATTTCACTTAATGCTTATACCTCGTGTAAGGAGAAGAATTTGCAAGGAAGGTGAGATATTAGGAGTGAGAAATTTGAAAGTGGGTTTGAATCCTGAAAGTAGGCTAACCAGAAGATTCTTAGGAAGTATTAACCAGTGTTTATCAACTTGTGATTAGAAGGAAATAAAACTCTTATAGTTATGAATAAACAAAATAAACCATGAACCTGAAATCTCATTCACTCATTCATCAAAATATTTTACACTCTTCTTGGTCATGCAAGATTGGCATGTTCACAAAGATGCAAAGAGAGAGAGAGAGAGAGAGGAAACATTTGATAAGGGGAAAGAGGAAATGTTATCTTTGCTTGTTCTTTGTAGTGCACTAGATATCTACTCGTGAACTCACAAAATGGGTTGCTTCAAATTCAAAGGGATAAAAAATTACCCTCATGAGACCCGAGAGCTAAAAATCTCCAAAAACATAAGGCGAACCTGATCTAATAAAATGGAGACAGATGGAACAATATATGGGTGGGAGGTTGGATCAAAATAACCAATGATAGATCAAAATGTAACAAGAATTGAACCAAAGGATAAATTTAATGGCCTCGTGGGTGTCATTTGTATGTAACATCATGACGATCTTTGAATGCTCATATATTTTGATTAGCACAACCAAATATTACAAAATAAATATTATTGGAAAGATTTTGAGGAGTAGATAATCATTAGAGTAGTTGTGGGTTCTTTAAGGTGCATTTTTTTGGTCAAAAATCAATTCAAAAGGGCCCATAACAGTTTTGAACTTGAACTCTATGAGTACGTTCTGAACTAGCTTGAAATGCCCATATCTTTGAATCCAAAGGTTATGTTCAATTGTAAGATAAATAATTAGAAATATATTGATAAAAGATTTATTTTTGGACTATTTTCACACAGATTAATTGAGAGATCAAGGAGAACTTTATGATAGAGTTTGGAGGAATTTTTTCAGTTGTTTTCCGAATCAAATAACATCCAAATTAGATCAAATCACCCGAACAAACAATTTTTTTTTTAGAAACCACAACATCAATCTAATTTAATTTTGCATCATAAAGAAAGATACGGTGCCCATTCTTGATATGTGCATTGATTAATGTTGATTAGTCCCTAGTGGATGAAGAAGTGGGTGATCTTATAACTTTTGATCCTTTCTCCTCTCTTTTTTCTCTATCTAATCCATCTCATATTTAAATGTAATGATCCTCTATCGAATGTAAAGTTACCATGCCCAAATTTTGGCTGAACATTCTAATTTTTAAACCTCTTATTTGGAATTTTGTAATGCATTCAATGCCTTTCATATGCATGAAAATGGACTGTGTATTTTCAAGGACAATAATAAGATGTTTATTGTGGCTCTCTTCTACCCATTGGGTCATATTCTTGTCTTATTACCTATATATTTTCCCATTTCATGTTGTGTTTGGGCTATATTTAAATGGTTTTAGTTCATTGTGTCAATCATGTACGGAATCAAATTTGACAAAGTGTATATTTGAACTATGGCTTATTTCTTCCTTCTTGGATTTACATTTTCATTCTTGTTCCCATCCCAATGAGAATGATCCACTTTATATTTTGACTCAATAACAAACCATATTGCTTAGTTTATTTCATGTATTATTCCTTCCCCTTCCCCTATGATAAAATCATATTATCTTAAGAGTAGTGTTAGCATTAGAGTATTTGGGTAGAGGAACCAACTTTGTTTAAAGGTTTCTATTATCCAAAATTCACCCCTTGAGGTAATTTTGATAACATACATCAAATTCTTTAGTCCTGAGCAAGTGAATTGATTCAAGGCCCAAAATCATGATTTGGGGGTCCCTTTGGCTTCTCTCTAACTCCACCATCCAAGGAAAAAATCCAACTGTCATCAGCAATCCGGCACTATGATAATTCTTCACCGGGAACTCCTCGTGCTATGATTATTTACTAATGCACAGCCTTTAGTTTGGTGGACGTAATCTGGAAACAAAACAACAACATAACACAAGAATACCATTGACTATGATAAGACAGAATGACGAAAAATCTGAAATATCAAAATAAATTATAATATTAACATGAAACTGTTACAATCTCACCCATGAGATTCTTCAACAAGACTATGGGAGAAACTTTACAATTACACCTCTCGATGGCTTCTTCAACACACCTTTAACTGATGGCTTCCTTCGCACACTTCCTACAATATTTCTCACTACTTCTTTCTATGCTAAATGAGGGGGGTAGCCTCTCTATTTATAGAACTTACAGGCTTATCCATCTTATCTCTAAGATAGGATAAGAAATCCACTCTGACGAATCATATTCCATACCTTAACTCTTATCTGTACATGTAAGCTTATCTCTTAAGATAAGATAAACCTTATCATTTTACATGGGTTCCACATTTTTAGAATTTTTACAAATAAAATACACAAAATATTTATGACCTCACTCCTTGTCCTTATTACTAATATAATATTCTAATTCCTAATCATGTAGACCCTACTTCTCTAATTACCCAAACTTTGACATTTTAACATTACCGGACCACTTACGACAAATATTTACTTTTTACAACATTCCTATTGTACTTTGACTGTTACCGTACTCCACATTATTTGCGGCGTCGTACTGGCAGCGCCGTTATCTTCTATCGGACGCTACTACTAATTACACTTAACAACATTCTATTCCTAATACATACATTAATGAAATAGAAATTATGGAGGAAAATTTTAGTGTCGACATCTTCCCCCTTCCTAGCTTCTACTCCGTCCTCGGAGTAGACTCTTCTGGTGCGTGGAAAATCTTCAACTTGTCGTGGTTGACCCATTTCGTAATGGGAGTGCCATCCAATTCCTCCAGTCGGTACGTACCATTTTCATGCACAGCTACTATTTTGTAGGGCCCCATCCATTTTGGAAGAAATTTCCTTTGTCTTCTTTTTTTGTATCTGGAATCATATACTAGAACCAAGTCATTCACCTGAAATGGAGACCAAAGGATCTTTTGATCAAAGTATTCCTTCTGCTTCATTTTCTTCTTATGGCTTGTATCCTTTGCTATTTCCCTCATTTCCTCTAGCAAATGAAGATGTACCAACCTTTCTTTTACTGAATCACTTTCATCCATCCTTTCATTTTTCATAACTCTCACAGTAGGAATATCAAACTCAATAGGAAGAACTGGATCAATGCCATAGGCCAACTGAAATGGAGAGTATCCTGTTGCTGACTTTGATGTTGCCCTATATGCCCACAATGCTGCATGAATCCTCTTATCCCATTTATGTACCTGCAAGGCTGCATCTTTTGCTAGAATTTGACACAACACAAAATTTGTTCGTTCCACCTGTCCATTTGTGCTTGGTTTGTATGTTGTTGCCTTCCTATGCTTAATAGAAAACTTATTGACTAGGGCTTCTACCACCTCATTAATGAAGTGGCTTCCTTGATCTGTTACAATTTCTAATGGACAACCAAATCTGGTGACAATGCGTTCATATATGAACCTTGCCACTTCATCCATGGAAGCTGTTTTCAATGGCCTAGCTTCAACCCACTTGGTTAAATAATCTGTGGCAACTACAATATACTTATTTTGACGTGATGTAGTTGGAAGTGGACCTACAATGTCTATTCCCCACTTTTCAAAGGGACCAAGTGGAAGAATAGGACATAATGGAGCTGATGAAGTCTTACGGTTACCATGTGTTTGACAAATATCACATGTCTTACAATAATTATAACAATCTTTAAAAAGAGTGGGCCAGTGATAACCTGCATCCAAGATCCTTCTTGCTGTAAGTTGTCCAGAGAAGTGCCCTCCACATGTACCATTATGGAATTCTTCTAGCAGCTCCTTTCCTTGATCACGTCCAACTGCCTTCTTGTACTGTCCATCAGGTCCTATTCGAAATAATGCTCCATGCAGTATAGAATATGGACGACTGGCTTGAGTAATCTTTCTCTTAGTCTTTGCATTGGCACCATCAGGAAACTTGAATTCATTCAGATAATTCCAAATATCTATGTATTCACTAGGGATTGTGTCAAGGGAGAACAATGCTGCATCGGGAAAATCATCATCATCACAAGATGATCCTAAACCATCATAGGCTCGAGAGAGTGCATCTGCATTGACATGCTTCTTTCCTGGCCTATCTATAATATCAAATTCAAATTCTTGTAGCAAAATTATCCATCTTGCTATCCTCCCTGATGGGTTAGGCTTATTGACAATATATTTCAGAGCCTGATGATCCGTTACAACTATAAATTTCTGCCCTAGCAAGTAATTTCTAAACTTCTTTACAGCAAAAATGATAGCCAGAGCCTCTTTTTCAGTTACAGTATAGTTTACCTCAGCACTGCTCATTTGTCTGCTCCCAAAGTAAATTGGATGTTCATTCCCATTTTCATCCTTTTGGCTCAAAGTACTACCTAGTGCTGCATCTGAGGCATCAGTGTACACAATGAATGGCTTGCTCCAATCTGGATTCTTCAAAACAGGTGAAGACACCAGGGCTTCTTTCAGTTGTCCAAAAGCTTCATGCGCCTTGTTTCCTGGTTCATAAGCAACATCCTTCTTCAAGAACTGGGTTAGTGGCTGTGCAATCTTTGAGAAATTCTTGATGAACCTTCTATAGTAACCCACATGGCCTAAAAATGATCTCAACTTACTTCTATTTACAGGAAATGGTAAATCTTTGATTTTTGAAACTTTATCAGGATCAGTACCAATACCATCTCTGGATACAACATGCCCTAACAAGACGCCTTTAGAACATCCAAAGACACACTTTGTAGGGTTTAGTGAGGCTTGTGCTTCATCTAACCTTTGAAATGCTGTCTCCATCTGGTGCAGGTGGTCCAACTTGCTCCCATAGATGCAAAAATCATCCAGAAATACTCTGATGAAGGTCCCAATGTAGGGTTCGAACACCCTATTCATTAAACGCTGGAATGTTGCTGGAGCATTACACAACCCAAAAGGCATAACTCTATAAGCAAACGTTCCCCAAGGAGTGGTGAACGTGGTCTTCAGCTGATCTTTCTCTGCTATACGAACTTGGTTGTAGCCGCTATATCCATCAGCAAAACTATAGCATTCCTGGCCAGCTACTTCATCCAAGATCTGATCTGAAAATGGAAGAGGGTAATGATCCTTCTTTGTTGCCTTATTGAGCTTCCTGTAATCAACACAAATGCGTAGCTTCCCATTCTTTTTTATTGAGATCACAATGGGAGAAACCCATTCTGAATTCTCCACAGCAAATATGAATCCTGCATCAAGCAACTTATCTATTTCTTCTTTTACAGTCTTGGAAAAATTAGGATTCATTCTATATGGCATTTGCTTTATGGGCTTAGCACCATCTACCAGCTCAATACAATGTTCTACCCAACTTACTTGACGGAGTTCCTTGTAATCAAAAGTGAATAGGTGTATGTACCTTCGAAAGAGCTGGAGGTAGGATTCCTTCTCACTCTCCATCACAGCATCACCAATCTTTATTTGTTGGAGACGATCATCAACTTCTTCTTCAGAGAATTTTATGGGGTCATGAGTTGGTGTGACTGGCAGGATATCCATGACTGAAACATCCACCTCGCTTTCTTCATCTTCAGTGTCCACTTCACTGGTACTAGAGTAATCAGAGGATGTCCAATCATCAGTTTCATCACTTGAATCCACAGGTTCTACTTTATGATGTCGAGGGATCACGTTTATCTTCACCCTCTCTCTACCACGTCCAAGTGTCATGAAACCTTCATTCCAGTAGTTTCTTGCATGAACTCTCCTTAGCCATGGTCTTCCCAGCAGCATTGGGTACGCAACAGTACCATTTTTCATCACCTGAAAGTCTACTACACATACCACACCCATAACAGATATTGCCACATTTGAAATTACACCTTCTGGTTTAGTTTTTCCCTTATTTAATGACCTTAACATAAGTGTTGAAGGGCGATCAATTTTTAACCCCAACATATTCATTACAGACTCAGTCATTACATTAACTGCAGCACCTCCATCAACTAAGACATCATGAATTGAAATACCATTACATAATACCTCAGCTTGTGGAGCATAGGGATCTGCCTCTGCCTCCAAAACAGGGACCTCAACCTCCTTCCTTCTTCGAGCATTGAGTCCACCTCGCAACTCCCGCCTCTTCTCAGAAGACATAGCCAAGAGTTGACCATATGTAATATTTGCAGGCCTTTTGGACAGATCTTCCAAGATGGAGTATGGTCCTTGCCCCTGTGAAATCAGAAAATCCTGCACACCCAACTTTCTTCTCCTATGTTTCTTACTAGTTTCTTCTTTCATCTTCTTAGGATCATTTCCATCTTGATTATCTTTTTCTTTCTTTCTTTTTGTTACAAACACATCTACTTCATTATTTCTGCTCTTATCTACTACATCAAAAGAATTCACAGGTGCTTTTCCTTTATCATTATCTCCCTTACTAGATGTAGAAGCTCTATCTGGACAATTATACTTATAATGACCCTTTTTATAACAACCATAACAAACAACTTCAGAAATATTTCTCTTGGGACCTCTATCTCCTCCCTGAGAACTAAATTCCTTTCCTTGAAGAAGATTAATAGTTAACTGACCCATCTTTTTGAGCAGATCTTCATACTCAGTAGATGTATTAGGAGAAATATTTGTGCTCACCGGGAGTGGTTGTGGATTCAGGACCAAAGGTGCTGGTGTAGGCTCTACTTTAGCAACAATTTCTTTGGGCTCCTCTTCCATGCTTTCTTCTTGCCTTCTTGCAATCTCCTTTGCTTGTTCAATGGTGGCTGGGCGGTCATACTTCACTCGTTGTCTGATCTCTGGCTTCATCCCAAGAATGAAGTGCTTACAGAGGAGATTATCCACGCCATTCATCAACCCATCCGCTAGTCCTTCCTTCCGGATCTGGGCATCGAGCTTCCTCCTTAGCTCTAGAACACGAGCATGATAATCCCTTATCTTCTCCTTCTCTCCTTGGGATAGCTTTGTGATCTCGATCATGAGATCTGCATATTTCTGTTGTTCACCAAATTCTTCAAGAAAACTTTCAGTTAATAAATCCCATGAATTTTTCACATTATCACCTAGCGTTTCAAACCACCTAAGTGCTGAACCATCCAAAAAGGTAGGAAAAAATTCAGTCCATTGTTCCCTTCTTATAAGGCCATTACAAATACAAGATCGTTTAAACTCTTGAATGAAAGAAGAAGCATCTTCATTAGATTGAGCTGAAAAAACAGGAATCTTTCCCATTTTCAAAAGTAACCACCGTGAAATACCAACCCACAAGTACAATTAACAAGACTTATGTGCACAAATAATTGGAATCACTATACTAGAAAGTGACTTTACACCTTTCTACAGTAAAATAGAAATGACCACGGTAAACTATGGTAAAACTTGACTTACTACGGTAAAAACTGACTTTACTGTGGTAAACACTATTCACAGTAAAAAGTGAAGTTACTGCGGTAAATACTATTCATGGTAAAAAGTGACCTTACTGCGGTAATTACTATTCCCAGCAAAAAGGACTTTACCAGGGTAACTACTATTCATGGCAAAAATGCCTTTAACATGGTAACTACTATTCACGGTAAAAATGACTTTACCATGGTAACTACTATGCACAGTAAAAACAAGGTTACCCTCCAATTGATTTTTGACTTAGTGGGAATATCTCTCCAGAAAATCCACCAACGAGGAATGGTCCCGGCAACGGAACCAAAATGTCATCAGCAATCCGGCACTATGATAATTCTTCACCGGGAACTCCTCGTGCTATGATTATTTACTAATGCACAGCCTTTAGTTTGGTGGACGTAATCTGGAAACAAAACAACAACATAACACAAGAATACCATTGACTATGATAAGACAGAATGACGAAAAATCTGAAATATCAAAATAAATTATAATATTAACATGAAACTGTTACAATCTCACCCATGAGATTCTTCAACAAGACTATGGGAGAAACTTTACAATTACACCTCTCGATGGCTTCTTCAACACACCTTTAACTGATGGCTTCCTTCGCACACTTCCTACAATATTTCTCACTACTTCTTTCTATGCTAAATGAGGGGGGTAGCCTCTCTATTTATAGAACTTACAGGCTTATCCATCTTATCTCTAAGATAGGATAAGAAATCCACTCTGACGAATCATATTCCATACCTTAACTCTTATCTGTACATGTAAGCTTATCTCTTAAGATAAGATAAACCTTATCATTTTACATGGGTTCCACATTTTTAGAATTTTTACAATTAAAATACACAAAATATTTATGACCTCACTCCTTGTCCTTATTACTAATATAATATTCTAATTCCTAATCATGTAGACCCTACTTCTCTAATTACCCAAACTTTGACATTTTAACATTACCGGACCACTTACGACAAATATTTACTTTTTACAACATTCCTATTGTACTTTGACTGTTACCGTACTCCACATTATTTGCGGCGTCGTACTGGCAGCGCCGTTATCTTCTATCGGACGCTACTACTAATTACACTTAACAACATTCTATTCCTAATACATAAGAGCTTACAGAGGAGATTATCCACGCCATTCATCAACCCATCCGCTAGTCCTTCCTTCCGGATCTGGGCATCGAGCTTCCTCCTTAGCTCTAGAACACGAGCATGATAATCCCTTATCTTCTCCTTCTCTCCTTGGGATAGCTTTGTGATCTCGATCATGAGATCTGCATATTTCTGTTGTTCACCAAATTCTTTAAGAAAACTTTCAGTTAATAAATCCCATGAATTTTTCACATTATCACCTAGCGTTTCAAACCACCTAAGTGCTGAACCATCCAAAAAGGTAGGAAAAATTCAGTCCATTGTTCCCTTCTTATAAGGCCATTACAAATACAAGATCGTTTAAACTCTTGAATGAAAGAAGAAGCATCTTCATTAGATTGAGCTGAAAAAACAGGAATCTTTCCCATTTTCAAAAGTAACCACCGTGAAATACCAACCCACAAGTACAATTAACAAGACTTATGTGCACAAATAATTGGAATCACTATACTAGAAAGTGACTTTACACCTTTCTACAGTAAAATAGAAATGACCACGGTAAACTATGGTAAAACTTGACTTACTACGGTAAAAACTGACTTTACTGTGGTAAACACTATTCACAGTAAAAAGTGAAGTTACTGCGGTAAATACTATTCATGGTAAAAAGTGACCTTACTGCAGTAATTACTATTCCCAGCAAAAAGGACTTTACCAGGGTAACTACTATTCATGGCAAAAATGCCTTTAACATGGTAACTACTATTCACGGTAAAAATGACTTTACCATGGTAACTACTATGCACAGTAAAAACAAGGTTACCCTCCAATTGATTTTTGACTTAGTGGGAATATCTCTCCAGAAAATCCACCAACGAGGAATGGTCCCGGCAACGGAACCAAAATGTCATCAGCAATCCGGCACTATGATAATTCTTCACCGGGAACTCCTCGTGCTATGATTATTTACTAATGCACAGCCTTTAGTTTGGTGGACGTAATCTGGAAACAAAACAACAACATAACACAAGAATACCATTGACTATGATAAGACAGAATGACGAAAAATCTGAAATATCAAAATAAATTATAATATTAACATGAAACTGTTACAATCTCACCCATGAGATTCTTCAACAAGACTATGGGAGAAACTTTACAATTACACCTCTCGATGGCTTCTTCAACACACCTTTAACTGATGGCTTCCTTCGCACACTTCCTACAATATTTCTCACTACTTCTTTCTATGCTAAATGAGGGGGGTAGCCTCTCTATTTATAGAACTTACAGGCTTATCCATCTTATCTCTAAGATAGGATAAGAAATCCACTCTGACGAATCATATTCCATACCTTAACTCTTATCTGTACATGTAAGCTTATCTCTTAAGATAAGATAAACCTTATCATTTTACATGGGTTCCACATTTTTAGAATTTTTACAATTAAAATACACAAAATATTTATGACCTCACTCCTTGTCCTTATTACTAATATAATATTCTAATTCCTAATCATGTAGACCCTACTTCTCTAATTACCCAAACTTTGACATTTTAATATTACCGGACCACTTACGACAAATATTTACTTTTTACAACATTCCTATTGTACTTTGACTGTTACAGTACTCCACATTATTTGCGGCGTCGTACTGGCAGCGCCGTTATCTTCTATCAGACGCTACTACTAATTACACTTAACAACATTCTATTCCTAATACATACATTAATGAAATAGAAATTATGGAGGAAAATTTTAGTGTCGACAGTACCAGGTTTGGAGCCGAAATACAAAGGAATAAAATTTATGTGTCCCAGACTTCAAAAGTTCAACAGGGACATGTGAGGCACAAATTGCCGAAATCGCCACAAGTAAAGCAAATAAAAAAAAGTGGAATTTTTTGTCCCAGGCGGTCCAAGACAATTGAGACGCAGGTATGCGCGGGACATGAAAAGCTGATTTTCTTGTAAGTTAGTGCATTGCGTGTGGTGTGGAGAAATGTGTCTGGGATGGTCGGGAAAAAAGTATGCGTGGGACGCACAAAGGTGAAAAAGCCGCAAAAGGAACCGTACGTTGTGGTGAATGTGGAGGTCAATGGCCCTCATGGCCCAGTCAATGGCAGATGCCCAGAGACAAGGAAGCTTGAATCAAGTGATGTAGATGAAAGTTTCTGGGACAGCCAGGACACACATGCCCAATCTTTCCGAAATAGCCGCAATGAAGAGAAAAGTCAACGTTTGACCTCCTAAACTTCAAACAGCAATAACTTTTGACTCCGAGCTCCGATTTTCATAAAATTAGACTTTTTGGAATGTGCATGAGATCCTCTGCATAAAAAAAAGTGGATTTATTAATTTTTATAAAGGTATATATATTAAAATAAAAGAAAAATATTCATCTCTAGTTAATTAATGCTCATTCCTGTCAAATGACAGAAAATGCCTGGCAGACCCAAAATAGCTGCTCGCACTCAGAAGGTCATAACTTTTGCATTTCTCAAAGAAATTGGTACCATTGGAACTGTGGCTTTGATCCTGATATATAGTAGTCAAGAAATTGTGGATTTGATGATAAATATATGGATATTTTTTATAAAACGTGTCTGTGTTCACGACAGTGTTTTATTTGGCAGTTGGGAGTGCAATTAAGAGGCATGGTCATCATTCTTTCTCTACTGCAGCACCTGGGACATTATGGGGAGAATTTTGCAAGAAACATACAATAATTTCACTCCATTTAATGCCTCTTACAAGTGGTTGAGGGATAGATTTCAGGATTTCTGTTTCCCCTTCTCTCTCTTCTCATTTTTCTATAAATTGGAGTGTTAGGCTCATTATAAAGGAGAGGTAGTTTCTGTTGTAGAAAAGCTCTATCAAAATTTATTTGTGAAGCCAATGTACTGCAGACCCTTATAGTGGACTCCTTGCATGGTGATCCAGGCCCTTATCTTGTAATAGATTGAATTGTGCATATCATGAAGCAATAAAATACAAGTTTGTGGATGCATCTTCCCCTGCTATGTTTGTTTTCACTCTTCTTTCCCTTTCAACCTTCATTACAAAAATATTGTGTCTATTTTTATGCTCTTGCAACGACTCATTATTATTGTGCATGTATGAAATATTGTAGTGAATGCATTTGCTAGATTGTGGAGAGCTTTTATCACCCCTTCTAGTATGAATTTTACTTCTATCTTTCACACATTGGAAGACTACTCTCATACCCCTACTTTTCTGGTGTATCACCGCTTTAGTGTAGGCTTTCATTTTTCATGCATTTTCTCTCCTTGGTCCCTTGGAAAGTTAGATTAGGATAGTTATTTTTTTCCTGCATTAGAGTAGATTGTGGTAGGTAGTTTAGGAGCAAGACCCAGCTTTCTCTAGAGGTCTATCTCAAGTAGCAAGTCCCACAACTTGGAGATAGTACCCATGTTATCCAATCACACTGTTAACTCAAGTATATGCACTTTTATAAACATAAGGGTGTTGTGATTTGGTTATAACCGTTTCTCTCAAGTAGAAAGGTCCCACACCTTGGGGACATAAAAATATTTCACTAAGATGTTGATTGTGGCATCAACAAAGGGTGCAATATCAGGTAATAATAGTTTTTGACACGCTCAGTGGGACAACTTGAGTCATTTAAATCTCAATTTCACTAAGATTGGTTTGTGTTTTAGTGTTATGAAAAAATTGGAGGCATCATATTAGAACACCAGATGACTCCACTATTTCAAAACTTTCCCATTATTTCATATTTTGAACATTTTATTCATCTTTCATTCGTATTTGATGTTTCAAATCTTTCATGGCTCTCCAAAGAGGTTACCTATTACCACATTTCAACTCTATTCCCCTCTATTTGCATGAGTGATATGAAATCCCTAAATTTTCCTTGAAAAATCATCCCCTCTTATGAATGGAAATGGTGATATAATTTTTATTGAGCACACTCGGTATATATCCAATCCTTGTGCTTACGTAGTATCATAGAAGAGAATGTTTACCTCAAAATTATTGTATTTTTATTCAAATGTAAAGCTTAATAATGGTACATGAGTTTGGCTAAACAATCCATTTCCACAAGGTATTAGCTGGGAGAAAAATTGGAGAATAAATTCAAGGAGAATGTAGACATCATGTAACAATTCCTAACTATAAAGATATCACCAATAGAGTTTATCTCATACGTCAATCTCATCTTTACAAGGAATTAGGAGAAGAATCCCTTAATAATTCAAACCTCAAGTAGGTGTGTCAGTCATGTTATAGACACAAAAATTTGGTATCGCTACCCTTATCAACCTGAGATCTCTTCTTTCACTATGGTCACATCTCTACCCCCTTTTTATTCTTATTAATATTTCCATCTTTTCCATCTATAATGTTACCCATTTTAGTTTATTACTAACTCTCATTAATTATCCCCTGATCCTCATCTGATTATTTAATTAATCTTAATCATCCCTAATTTCTCTTCTCTAGGTTGTTTATCATCCCTAAACTCCCTAGCTTGTTATCCCTAGGATCTCCTTAGCCTTTATTTGTTTTGTTTCATCCCTCACCTACCCATTTCACTTCCTTATGCAGATATAACCTACCTAATCCTTTAAAAACCCTAATATCGCTTCACATGGGCTTGATGTCTCAAGTTAGGCATCCTCCCACCGCCTAAATGGATGGTTCTCTATAGTTGTAAATGACCTATCTAGGTCATTGTCAACCCTATAAAGATATATTTTTCCCACCCCCATCCAAAGGATGCACAATCAAATATTTTGTGCATTTTGCAACCTTGTCTTCATGTTTGAGCCTCTTTATAGTTGTTTTAATCTTCTTGGAGTCATTTTGAGCTTATTTGCATCATTTTTGGATACTTTGGGTAGTTTATCTTGGCCTTTCATTAGTTCATGCTATTGTGTATTTTTCATTATTACCATTATCAGGTACTAAAATTTTGCAAGTTTAGCTGCCATCAGAGCTTCAAATCCAACCTTTCTCTTAGTCATCCTTATGTGTAGGTTACTAGTCTAACCAATTCTTTTTTGGCTTCATGTAGTTCATCTCAGGTTTTCATCGACCTTGCCTCTGTTGTGTTTCTCAGTTTGTCATCCAAATCCACTGTAGTCTATTTTTCTGTTTTTATTCCCACACAGTTTCAAGATCCATCATTCTTCCATCTGTCAATACAGTTCTATTCTTTCAGTCTTCGGTCACCAAAAAATCATTCTGGTCATCATCCACCCCAGATGTATTTCCATCCAACACATCCAAATCCTTGTTTTCTTGCATCCTTTTTGTTTGCCCCTGTCTCAGGTCTCTTCTACAGGTTTCTATCAGCTTTTACAGTCCTTCATCATCTTCATATCTACATACATAAGTTGTTCAGATCCTCATTTTATTTATTGTCTTAATTCATTTTCCTCAGTCACCATCGATTGGATCTCTGCAACCTGGGTCACTGTCGACAAAACCAGGTACATTTTGCTTTTTGTTAGATTAGATTTGAAATTTTTATTCAATTCTACAATTTTTAGATTCTGTTTAGTTTTATAGTCTTCATGTTTTTAAGTCCTTTACCATTTAATCCGTCTTCTTTTATTAAATATAGGGGTTGACATCTGCATAAGAAAGTTCATGCTTCTTAAAACCAACTTTGTCGGGCAACCCCCTCATCTATCATCTAATAAATTTTACTTCTAGTTATCTGTTTTGTGGATCCATCAATTTTACAGTAGATCATCTATTTTGTGCCAATTTTGTTGTCATCATCTTATTAAAAGGTACCTTAAACCCTTGCATGTTTTGAGTTGCTTTATTTTATTTAGTATCTAGTCCACTAATCTTAATGGGAAGGAGAAAAATTAGTCCAACATTATGGCACTCCCAATGGGATGACCCTTTTAGGTGATTCTCTTGCATTTTGTTTCATTTTCCATATGTCTACTATTTTCCACTAACATTGCATGTAGAGGCTTTGTTTTTTCTTATTCGTGTTGAGATTTTGGATTGCTTGGATTTTTCTCTTCTCTTGCTTTATTTTGAAGATCAGATAAAAAGGAAAAAATTTCTCTAGGTATTCCTATATTTTTCTTAGTTTCTCCTATTGCATCGCATTTTCCATTCCTTGTGTGGTTGTTCTCATCAAATCTCCATATTTGGTGTTCGGATTAAAATAAACATCTTGCATTCTTGTTAGAAAATCTAGTGTAAGTAGGGGTTTAATTGGTTATATTTCACAATTCTTCACACATATACAAACACACTAATCAAATTCATACATTGAAACAATCCCATACCAGGTGTACCTAATTTGTATTTCATCACCCAATAGGAAAGTCACCGCGGTGTTCTCACCAAATTA
The DNA here is from genome assembly GCA_019776745.2 of Taxus chinensis. Classification (NCBI taxonomy): domain Eukaryota; kingdom Viridiplantae; phylum Streptophyta; class Pinopsida; order Cupressales; family Taxaceae; genus Taxus; species Taxus chinensis. The sequence continues at coordinate 260,054,321 of CM034146.1, read as the reverse complement.
TAAACATTGCATAGATTTGGGCATCATGTAACTTTGGGTATATTGAGGACTTCCCATCCAAAACTACCTGAAACCAACCTTATATTTCCATTTCTTAGGTACCTTCTTTATCCATTCCCCTTCTTATTTTTCACATTTTCTAAATGATTCAAGATAAAGAAAACATTACACACTTGACTTGTTTTCCTTAATTAGTATAGCTTATGTTTTCTTGATTTATTTCATGTCCATTATCACATGATATTTAGCTAGGAGAAATGAACAAAACATTGTATCAAACAATCCCATCGCTTCATCCCAACAAACGTATTTTATGACCATTTTCTTTCCCATGCCTATTGTTACCTCTTCCATGATAACCAAACATTTGAGAATCAATTTTCCTCATCAAGGACCTCTTGTTTGAATCACCACCTATGATGAGACCAACCCCTTCTTATATCATTAATCCATCCCATCTAGACCAGCCACCCCTCCATCCACTGTGCTAGTTGAAGCTTTTGAGCCTCCTATTATCCCTCATGGTAGTGTGAAGTTCTAAGATCTTGTCAATGCTAACCCCATAGACCTCCATGATTACCTTCTTATAAAGTCAACCCAACTTCATATTGATGGTCCACCTCTCCAAAAACTCTATGCTTATCATTATAACCCTGAAACAACCCAAGTTCTTTCTTTGAAACTTGTTGTTCTTTTCCTGAGAGCCATGAATGAGCTTGCAATGGCCTAACATGAGCTTGACCCATCCTCTTCTAGCAATCCTCAACCTCATCAAGCCACCTAATTAGTCACACCCATTCCTCCTAATCTACCTCCCATCAACACAACTATCACCGCTTCTATTGCTATCATTTCCTCATCTACTATATTTGCTAATGTTGCCATCCAATCCTTTCAACAAACCCAAACCTTTCCTCCCATATCCAAACAACATAATCATTCCTTACCCCTCACATCAAACATTCATGCAAATTTCATCACTTCCAAACTTCCTTCTATGAGTGTTTTGTCATTACATGGTGTCTAATCCATCCCCCAACAATATCAACCTATCACCACTCATATCCCCACTTATCATATACCTCAAAAACCAACCTGATCTCAATAATCACATCATATCCCTATTTCTCAACATCAACCATTACAACAACCCCTTCAATCTCAACTAATTACCTACATTCATCCTCATCAATAAATTCCTCAAACACCAACTCATTCACAAGCCTACTACCAACCTTATCAAGATACTTATCATGTCATCCAACCACAACCACTCACTTCTCATCCAATCAATTCAAATAAACCCACGCATGCCTTGATGAATAGGTTGGCTATCCTTGAGGCTGCTACCTTTGGACCTAGGGTCACACTATCTTATGAAAAAATTTACAACGAACCTATCCATCCATCAATACCCATAAAACCCTAACCTCCTCATTGGGAACTTCCCAAATAACACCTTTGTGCATTTAGGCATGCATGATATCTCATTTCCCATTATCAAGACCTCATGCTTCACACTTTTCCTATGTCCTTGGGTATTCTCACATTGAATTGGTATAATAGCATTCTCCAACACTCATTGTTCTCATTTTCCCAACTTACACAACTCTTATTAGAACACTTCTCAATCAACATTGTGTGCAAGATCACCATTACAGACTTATATACCATCAAAAAATTTGACAAAGAGTCTATCACATAATTTTTCATGCAATGACATGGAATAATAAATCAATTATAATTTTCACTTCCACAGGAAGAGCTCATTGAATTATTTTCACACTCTTGTGTGAAGCATAATTTATCCACCTTAAAAATCCAATCATTTCAGACATTTGAAGAATCCTTCACTATAGATCGTAAAATTAAGACTCCTGCCCTTGAGCAAGGCCAACTTAAACTTAAATAAAACAAGCCAAAAACTTATTTTACCAAACCATCTATATAGAATGAAAAATCAAAGAGTGCGGCCAATGCCATGGTGGTTAATTCTTCTTCCACACCCACCTCTACCACATGGCCTCAAAAAATATCTCCTAGACCGACACCTAACTATACTCCTCTTAGAGATTCATATAGTTTGATATTCGATAAGTTAATGGTGGTTCATCTCATCACACTTCTCCCCATTTGACAATTCAATGAAAGAATACCTAAACTAGATTCATACTGTGAAGATAATTATTGCAATTACAACCAAGTTTGTGGACATGATATAGAGAAATGTCGAAACTTCAAATTTCTTGTCTAAAAATTCATTGACCAAGGTGGAATTCAAGTGAATAACCCTAACACACCTCATAATCAACCACTTGATGTTTTTAAACAACCATTTCCTAATCATGCACCAAACAATCATACCACTCCTCCCACATCTCAACCACCCAATGCTCACACCATTAACACCATCAACACTACCGACACCATTGATCAAGATCTTACCCCATCAACAACCCCATATACTTCCTCTTTGGAAATCATCCCTATGTCTACAATTCCACAAACACTTTTCCCTATCTCTACACCAATCATATCCACATCTACATCACCATCCACCATCGATCTTACACCTACATCTAATTCATCACTTGCCAAATATACTTCATCAACTTTTACCATACTTATTACCACACCTACACCTACTTCATCCCCACTTATTATATCATACCCATTCTTAACATTGGTCCTTATTCCTCTTTTTATGCTTTTATCTAAACTAATCAGCTTGACTACTGTGACCACACTACATCATCTTCTCCTCCCAAATCATTCTCATCATTTTAAGAGTTTTTTAAATCAATCCAATTTTTGATGAATTCAAGTGATCCTCCCATCTCATCTATAAAATCAGACATTTCCACATCAACTCAATTTTCACCTTCTTTAGATCTCATAAAAAATAAGTTACTCCCTCCACCAATGTCAACCCTAAAAAAACAACCTTCAAAATCTTAAATTGATATTGTTTTCATCCCTTCCAAGGGTTCCTGTTCACAAAAAAAATCTAAAACCCTTGGCATACTTCCTCAAAGGTCTCTTTCATGACCTCAAAAAAAGATAGACATCCCTCCACCTAAGATCAAACAATTCCATGCCACATCATCTATCTTAGAACCCCGTCCATCTCACCTAGGAATAGCCCCTTCATCTAAAAAATCTCAATCCAAACCATCTAACACGTATTCTAAAACATCAACCATCACTAAACCCAACTCTAAAACACCAAAACCTTGTGAAACTAAGACTCAACCTCCAATACCCAAATCATCTCACACATCCACACCCCAAACACCCACCTCTTCTTCTAAATCCAAAAACTCTCACAAAGGTAAGGTACCTCCTAATACTTTGGTTGAATTATATGCATAGGTCCTTCAACGCTTGCTTCAAATTTCCACCATCACACTCCCTCCTATCAAGGCCTTTGATCCACATAGTAAGAAGCCATAATGTGTTTTTTGAAACCTCATTTTCACCTATCATCATACCCCTAGGCATGACACAAAACATTGCAAAGAACTTCAAACCATTTTTAAAAATATTATTGAGGAGGATGACCTTCTTTTTGAAATAGATCAATCCCCTTCTTCCACCTTCTCAACCATAACCATCTCAACATCTAACTCATCAACTTCATCCACCAAAATACACAAGTCACCTCATTCATCACGGAATTGTTTTTCGTCCCAAAACCAAGTGACAATTCCTCTAAGGATATTCCCCCCTTGTTCATTGATTACATTCGAATAAATAATCGATCTAGTCCACATGAATCTAAACCAGAATTCCAACCAAAAAAAAAGAAACTTTTCACAATCCCTCCTCCTAAGGAGTTCACCTCATCCTCATCATCATCAAAACCCAGGGTTGTGATTACCGTTCCTTCTAGTGAGCCCACTTCATCTCCATCATAAAAACCCAAGCTTTGTATCCTAGCCACCCCTCAACCTATTGAACAAAGAATTTTCAAGCAAATTAAACAGGCCCCAGTTAGGATGTCACTTTATGAGCTCATCCAAATCTATTTAGACCATAGGCAAGCTCTCACTGAAGCCTTAAAACATATCCCGACATCTAGTGGTGATACTAAACCTTATGCATCCCTCGTAAGAGCACTTATGGATTCCCCTTCCATCTCATTCGATGATGTTAAGATCCCATACATTCAACCTAAGGACCATGACGTTCCCCTTTTATCACAATTAGAATCAGTGACACCTTCATTCAATGATCCATGATTAAAAATGGGTAAACATAATATACCTTCGATTAGCTTAAGATCCCTAAAACAACTATCACCCAAAGACTCATGGTCCTTCATAAATTCAATGATTTTATCACTCCCACCTTGGGAACAGTTTTCCTTCCTATCTGCATTAGTGAGAAGCTCCTTTATGAAGTCTTATATATCATATAAGGGTAGTTTTAATACAATTTTATTCTTAGATGACCTTGATCCATGTCATGCACTATGTCCCTTCCACACTTCATCGCTGCATCAGATACAAAAATGATGGGAAAATATTTACACTTCCCATTGATTCTCCTCCCAAGTTCAAGTATGCAACATGATCTATCGACCTAAATATGTTCTCATTCCAAAAAGTGAACCAGCTCAACCATCCACTAGTTCATCTATCCATTCATCGAAACTTCCCAATGAAAAATCCTTAGACAAAGTAATGGACAAACTTACGTTGGGGGAGGATCATCTTCTCATGCTCAACACCTTCCCCACACCTCATCACCTCGGTATACCTGATAAATCTCCAATGTACTAACCTAATGTTGGTGATATCTTCCCTTTTGTCCCACCTCATCTTCACACCAATCTAATCTATGGTGGTGTTGATGCCCCTTCTTCCCACATCATTGATTATTTTCACAAAATACCATATACCGTTCGTTATGCATTCCTCAACAAACTATCCATCACCCATAGCTATCTTCACCATGGTGCATTGAAGGGATTTTTCATGGGACTATATGAGCTTGTTGCACATGGCCTTATTATCGATCAATACTGCAAGCATCACACAAATTTTAGATTAGGTTATCAAGAGCAACATGATGACCCCATCCCACCATCCAAGATAATTATGGACATTCCTTCTTAATATTCTCCAACCTATGAAGCTATGGATATGGATGAAATATTGTCTATCGCTTCTAAATTTTTATAAGTCTCCACCATCACCTTTGGACCATTCACTTATTAGTGTGAAAATCAGATTAGGTACATTCCCCTTCACCATCCAAAAATGATATAAGAGGATTCTTCTACCATCGATATTCTTCATTGTGCTAATGATGATGCCATTATGTTCCCCATGGAGGTACAATATTATTATCTTCATAGGACCTTATCATCTGACACATCCAATCTTCTGAATGAAGACACCATTGATATCAACATCAAGACTCCTCAGGAGCCTTGCATCCTCAAAGTGGTTCATTCCCTTGATCCATAGGAGCTTGAGTATTTCACTGTGTTCCTCTCTTGTCATAGTTATGCCTTTACATTGTCATACTCTGACATGTCAGGTCTTGACCCTTCTATCATTGTCCATAACATCATTGCATTTCCTAATGCTAAGCCAATTAAGCAAATGCTTCACCGCATGTATCCTCAAATTTCCCTCCTTGTTAAAGAGGAGTTGTAACTCCTTCTTTCCTCTAATTTAATCATCCCCATTGATTATCCCAAAAGTGTTTCTAACATTGTACCCATCAAAAAATCATCTAGAAAGCTCTGCATATAAACAAACTTTTGAGATTTGAATGTTTTTTCCTTAAAGAATAATTCCCCTTCCCAACATAGATCAAATTTTGGATCTTACCACAGGTAATGAGATGTTTTCTCTTATGGATGGTTTCTCTAGTTATAATCATATTCTCATCCAACCAAAATACCAACATAATACCTTTTTCATCACCCCTTGGGGTACCTTTTGTTATCATGTCATGTCATTTGGTCTGAAAAAATGAAGGAGCCACCTATTAATGGGTTGTGAATTACACTTTTCATGACCTTATCTATAAGAAAATAGAGAATTATGTCGATGATATTTTGGGTAAATCTAAACATCAACATGATCATCTTGCTATTCTCAAAGTCCTTTTCGAGTTCCCTATCCAATTTTTCCTTCTTCAAAATCGATCCAAGTGTTTATTTGGAGTGCTACTTGGAAAAATATTTGGCTTTATCTTGTCTATCAGGGTTATCAAAGTTGACCCTACCAAAATCAGGGCTATCATCAAGATTCCTCCTCCTTCTGATGTTAAGCAACTTTACAGTCTCCAAGTCTAAGTTCAGTCAGTCCATCATTTCATCTCGTCACTTTTAGACAGTTTCTAACCCTTTAATTATTTTATTCATAAGGATGCATAATTCAATTAGGACCATAACTTCAAAAAATTATTTGATGATCTTAAGAAGTTTCTCTTGTCCCCACTATTGCTTACACCTCCACACAAGGGGGATCCCTTTTGTCTATATGTTTCTACCACTAATCATGCTCTAAGAGCTCTATTAGTACATCATGATGACCAAGGTCACGAGAAGAATGTTTACTGCATCACTCACACTCTTCGTGAATTTGAAACTATCTATACTAAAGCCAAAAATATGTGTTGCGATCTCTTCTTTGTCACTTCTAAGTTTAGATGCTATCTTCTCAATCAAAAAAATTACGTCATCACTAGATTTCATCCTCTCAAAATGAACTCTAATCTATATCAAAACCACCACATTACTTGATGGATCATGCTCATGACTGAGTTTTACCTCGAGTTTATCTCTCAAAATTCTATCAAGTTCCAAAATATCACAAACCAACTAGTTGAAGCCCCTCTTCCTAGTGCACATCTTCCTCACGAGTAGTTTCCACATGAGTCCATCAATCACTTTCATCACAAGTAATATGGTACCCTTAAGATCACCGTATTTTAAAAATTTTCTAGTGTCATTATCATTCCTCCTTGGGATATTCCTATTCCCGTTGCTGAGAAGCTTGATTTTGAGTGCACTAACAATATGGTAGGGTATGAAGTACTCATCTTAGGTCTTGAAACTACTACTTGTTATCCCAAATTCACACCAGGAAATTTGGTCAAACAAGACCCCACACATAAAGAAAATATGAAGTGGATGATTTAGACCCATGAGCTCACACTCCAGAATGACAACCAAAGGAACATGAAAGCTTGACTCAAGGAGCATACCTGGTCAAAATGAGGTTGAACAACACAAAAGAAACCAGAGGCCCAAAGGAGGAAAACACAACCCTACACTAGAAGAAATTGAAAGGCCTTTTCAGTTGAATAACCTACGTTTCAAATACTGAAATTCAAGTTACAGGAGCACTCAAAAATGGAGGAGTAGGGTTGAAAAAGAGAAAACGGTGTCAGAGAAACCAGAGGCTCAAAGGAGAAGAATAGAGAAAGGATCAAAGTCTTTCGGGATTTACAAATATTCCAAAACAATCTCAAATTGGTTAAGTATGAAAGAATCAGCGGAAGCTTCCACGTGCCTCATTGGCACTTATCCAAAGGTTAAGTCCAAAAAAGGTTGTCCCTTGATGAGAGCAAAGCCTCCAGGTGTCCCACGTCTAAAAGGGAAATATATCTGGTCATTGAAAAGTCCAAACTCGGGATAGGCTAGAGGAGGCCTCCACATGTCATCTCGGCGCAAAACTAAAAGTTGGGTCCAAAGAGAGGCCCTCAAATGAGTGCCAGTATGCCATGTAGTCGGGGGTCAAAGAAAGGTCTCATCGACTGTTGAAAAGACATAGACCAGAAGAGTGCGCCATGTGTCACATCAAAAAAAATTCAAGGGTGCACCCCAAAATAGAGGCTCATACGATAATGGGCTCACCATGTGTCCCAAGTCTGAAAGGGAGGTAGGCTCGAATCGGCCAAGTAAAAAAGGTAAGTAGAAGGGACCAAGTGTCTACATGGTGTAACTTCAAAAGTAAATCCCAAAGCGGGTCTCCTAGACAAGCGACAAGCCTCCAAGTGTCAAGAGTAAGACTTATGGTTCTGCCAAGCAAACGAGACTTAGCCAAAACATGAAGGAACTGAACAAAGCCGCGAAGGGTGCCACGTGTTTGATCGGTGAAATTTAAAAGGTGCGTAGAGAAAGAAAATACCCAAATGAGCACCATCTCGACACGTGTCTCAGATTCCAAAAGGTGAGAGTGGCCATTGAAAATTTCGAGAGCCAGCAGAGGCCTCCATGTGTCTCAACCACACAACTTCAAAAGTAAAATCTGGGGGTAGTTTTCAAACATGCGTGAAGTAGCTACGTGTCTCAAGTTAGGAATAGTGACTCCGCCAGCAAAAAAAAACTCAAGAAAATTACAAGAGAGCTCGAGCAACTCATGGAATCCACCACATGTCAATCTGGCACAATTTCAAAAACATAAGGAATGAGCCATATCTCTAAGATGCGCGAGGCTACCACGTGGATCCTGTATGGACAGACTCCTTAAAATATTAATTTCCTAACCCGAGGAATTTCAAATGGCCATATCTTTAGATTGAAGACCCAAATTTGGGAAGGAAAATACATTTTAGAAACGTCTCACCACCCTCTACACCATGGAGACATAAAATATCATTTTTTATAGGCTTTAGTGGGTGATAATTAGAAAAAATTCTTCTAGGTCATTAATGCAAAATCTAATTTTCTCCAACAATCAGATCAAATTTTCATTTTATCTATCATTCCTCTTCCTTCTATATGACAAACAGACATAGGGAACAAGAATCAAAAAATCGTAGGTGGATTTGAGAGGGACATTGATTTATGGTGGTTGAGCTTTTAAAGCAGGATTCTTGATGCATATCTCAAAGTGGTTGAAGCAGGATTCAAATTTTTCCCTCCTCTCTCTCTTATTCTTTTTATATGTTGTAATAGAAGGACATATTCAAAGGGTTGGTAGTTGTTTCTCCTATTCCACTCTCTCTTTCTTCCTTAGGGTAGAATGCAGAGTCTAAGCCTCCTTTAATGGCTCTGTAATGGAATTTTCTTGCCTCTTGCCCACTAATGATGTACTTTTCGAAGTTTTTTGAGCAATAGAATATGTTTTGTGATGCATTTTGTCCATCAGTCCTTATTTTATCGTCTCTTCTTACCTCTCATTGTTACAGGGTATAATTTGCATACTCTGATGTTTGTTGTAGGTCCTAGGAACCATGTTTAATGTGTCATGAAGCTGTGTTCTGTGTGAAACCTATCTTTGGCCTGTGGTGCATTTTTTCCACCCTCTCCTCTGCTCACCTCTCTCCACTTCAAGTAGTTGGATACATGACTGGCCACCTCCTTTTCTGGTGTATCACCACTTAGTGTAGGCTCTTTCACCCTCTCTCTCTCTCTCTCTCCATGTCCCCTTAGATGGTTAGATTAGGATAGATTAGGTTCCTCCTACACCCGAGTATCTTATGGAAGGTAGATTAGGAAGCAGGAACTAGCCTTCTCTGGAGGTCCATATCAAGTTTTGCAAGTCCCATAGCTTGAGAGATGGTCCAATTTTGTGCAATCCCACCAAATGCCCCTTTTAGACTCATGTATTTGGGGGTGCTTTGATTCTACACTAATAGTTTTGGCACACCCGGTGGGACAGGTTTGAAGCACCTTACCACTTCATCTTAGCAGGTTGGTGTGTTCCTATTAAAATTTAGCCTTTTGAGGCACATATGTAAGCACATTTGACGACTCCATTTGTTCAACAACCCATCTTTGAAGTTACAGACCTTTTCCCGTCCATTTTCACCCACTTTTCTTCCATCTCTTTCATTTTCTTCCATTCCCATGAAGTTGTGCAAACATGACTTCATTTCCTTCTTAGAACTCACACTTGCAGCAACAACAATGCAGCCCATCTCCAATGTACTTCTCAACTCCTCCAGATTAACATTATGATAAAATTCATAACCATTACTCTTACCCATATGAACAGGGTCAAAGTCATTTCGGCCCAGGAGCTTATCAAGAACAAGGGAACGTATACAATGGTGACAGTTGCATGGAAAATGTTGATCTACTAGAGAAGATTAAAAAAATGGAGGCTAACATGGTGCATTCAAGGGCTAAAACACAGATAAAATCATTCAGAATTGTTTTCAAGGAACCTTTTCCATGGGCTAGCCCTTTTCCAAGACATTATAACCCTCAGGAAAAGCTTGACTTCATGGTTGAGACAATACCCCAACTTGCACAATGGACTGAGGAGATAGAGACCTGTGAACTTGGTGTTAGGGAGCCTTTTCAATAGGTAAGTCCCACACCATCATCTGGTAATTTTATTTTCACTCCTCAAGTAGCACCATCTCAACCTGAGCTTAAATTTCCAAGCTTCTGATCTGCTTCCCTGAGTGTTAATTCCCCTTCCCCATCTTCTAGTCCTCCATCTCATTTTCTTTCATCTTCCCTTTTAGCTTCCGAATATGTGTAGCCTCCATAAGATCTAAAGGCAATACCTTACCCACCCACCACTCATCCTCTTTGTTTCCTAATTTTGTGTTGCGAAGAGACTCCATAAACCAGCCAAGGAGAGCATCAAGTAGAGGAACTCAGAAAAGAAGAAATGATAGAAAATTTGAAAATTTGGGCTGCTAGATTTGAGTTTACAAAGATTCCCTTGTTGGTCAAACCTATGGAGGAGGATGAGATCAAGCCACAAGTGGTGGAAGCTCCAGCTATAGCATGAGAAAATTATGAAGGATCTACTCCAAATCCAAAAGAAGAGGAGTATATTCCAACTATGGAGAAGGACCATGTAATTTCAGAGGCTCCAAGTGTGGAGTAGGCCACAAAAGAACCTTCAGTTCTTCCTCCCACTTCATCCCCTTCAAGATATGATTTGAAAGAAGAGTTTGAGATTTCAAACTTCATGTTTTAAGAATAAGGGAACCATGGTGAGATAGTTGCAGATTAGGAGAACACCATGGAGGAGGTCGAGCACATGCAACATGACAACAAGGAGGCAAATTATCTATCTAACCTAGAAGAGTGCTTTAATAGAGAGGGTCCCATAGAGATTACATCATTTTCTCATCTATCTTCCACCTTCCAAGCACATGAACTTACTACCATGGAGGAGGAAATTCAAGTACAACTTCCTGCTTTGAATAGCAGCCTATTGTATATATCTTCCCCCCCCCGGTAAATACAGACAAACATAAGAATATGGAAATCAAAGAAACTCAAAACCTGACATTTATTTATGCCACCAGTCACTCCTAGGTGAAGATCAGAAGGATTCAACATGAAAAAAGTTGTGCCCATGGTGCAAGTTGGAAAGCGTAGGTAAAAAGGTTTCGACACGAAAAAAGTCGTGCTTAGGCACAGATAAGAAGGTGTCAACACGAAAAAAGTCACGCCTAGGCATAGATCAGAAGGTGTCGACATGAAAAAAGTCATGCCCTGGTGTAAGTTGGAAGGCGTAGGTAAGAAGGTGTCGACATGAAAAAAATCGTGCCTAGGCGCAGATCAAAAGGTGTCGACACAAAAAACGTTGCACCTAGGCGTAGAGGAAAAGGTGTCAACACGAAAAAAGTCACGCCCATGGCGAAGGTTCGAGGTGCACATAAAAAAATGTCAACACCACATTTTCAGCACCTATGGCGTACTTAAGAGTATGTTGACATGAGGATGGGTGCACCAAGGTGCATCTTTAGGAGGCGTAACATTTTGAGTGCCGACACTCTGAACCTGACAGGAAGCAAACCTTGACCTAGATATTCAAATGGCCATAAATTTTTACAGGGAGCTCGGATTCACACAAGGTTGGAATTTTCAAAAAGCTTACAAGGTCCTCTATCCAACTACTACTGGATATCTTTAATTGGGTGAGAACAAGTTCTTCAGAAAATGCAAAATACAGTTCGCCATTTTTTGGGTTTGCTAGGGTTCTCACCTACCACCATAATGAGATGAATTAAATACAATCTGGACGTGGTTGGGGTAGATTTGGAATTCCTCTCTCTTCCCTCTCTCATTCTTCCTATAAATTATAAGAAGGGGATTCTTTCTAAAGGTTGGAAATTCTTGTTTTGCCCCTCCCTTCTTCTCTTTGGCAGAGTGAATTTGTGGAGTTTAAACCTCCCATCTAAAACTGTAATGCAACTTTGCCTCTTGGAATTTTATAGTGTATTGTATCAATCTTTGGAGCAAATAATGCATGTCTGTGGATGATTCTCAACCCTCTCTATGTTCATTTGCATCCTCTTGATCTTTCAATGCAAATTTTGTTATATGTGCATGATTTTGCATTGCATTTTAATGGTTTGTGTTTATTGGCAAGACAGGTGTTCTTCATTCCTCGGTGCATAACCTTTGTTAGTTTAGGGTTTATTTTATGCATCCTCTTACCCTGTCTCCTTGGAAATTTAGTTTAGGTTTTTGGGTAAACCCTCTAAATTTTTACATGGGAATCTGAACAGAGGAATAGGAACTAGCCTTCATCCGGAGAGCTTTTCCGATTTTGCAAGGTCCCACACTTGGGAAAAGCTCCATGTTATGCAATCACACTGAGAGTCTCAATCCATCGAGTTGCAGACATTCAGGGGTTTTGTGAGTCACCATCAAAAGTTTTGGCATGCCTGGCGGGACCAAGAGTTCATTTGACAAGATTTGAAGGAATTTTCAAGAAATTTGGACTTAGAAATTACAAGTTTTATAATTTCAGATTTTTTCACCTTCCAGGCTGAACTCCAAAATTGATTTTCAAGGGCTTAACTTGCTCAAAACAAGTCAAAATTTCACCAATTGATAGATCAGGGGATAGTCTTCGAAAGGGTATTCTTATATTTTTGATATTTTGACTTTCAAAATTTCATCATTTTTAGTATTTTAGGTTTTCCTAGGTGTCGAGCATGTCCCACATTCTGACACGGTGTATTTCAGGTTTTGTAAGTTGCCTTGCATGACCCGAGTTTCACCTGAACCTTTGAGGGATTAGTAGCTGCACAATAAGAACCGATAACCAAATTGAAGAACTGTATCTTCCGGGTCCTTCAAAGTTTTAAATTCTATTTTTTATATTGTCAGGTTTGGTGTGGAACTTGGTAGAATATAGCCTTTTAAGGCTCATTATCTAACATATCTAGTGACTCTGAAGGGATAGAATTCAGTGGTGTAACAACAAAAGTTGTCCAGGCACATGAGAAGAATTCGAACCAGGTCTGATACTCGAGAAGAGGGGCTATTTGTCTACTTGCAACTATCACCAGGTAGAGGAAGGAGAGGAAGAGGACCATGAAGATCACCATCTCCACCTAACCGGACTTTGTCTACACCTCCACCTGGTAGACCTTTTCTCACATCAACTAGAGTTCTTAGGCAAATCATAATGGCACATCTACCACCGAATCCCTTTTTAAATTTCATGGGTAGTAGTCCACTAACCCTAAATGCTTAGAATTAGGTTCCAGTTACAGCGCTGAAGAATATCCCCTACTTCATAGGAGAAAATCATACTACTCCTATTGACCAATCCAGGATATTGCCAATGCATGTTCAATCCATGAAATAAATGATATGAATGTTGCAGTCAAGTTGTTGGCTTCATATTTTAAGGGTAAAGCCTTACAGTGATTTAAGAGCCTAACAAAAGGGTCTATTATGAATTGGAACCAACTTTGTTCAGCTCTTTGCAACCAATCTGGGGAGAGGGAAGACAATTTTTCTTTATTGGAACAACTGATGATAATCAAAAGAGCTCCTAAAGAACAAATGACAGATTTCAAATTCAGATTCCAATGGACATGGGATAGGATTCCAATAGTTGTTAGACCAACCACCGAAGGCGCATTCCTTTATTTCTTAAAGGCTATAAATTCAGACATAGTCATGATGATCTAATCAATGGGATGGACAATGCTGCCAGGGGCCTATGACACAGCTATCAGAGCAGAGAACTGTTTGATCCAAGCTGGCAAGCTTGCACCAAGGCCACCAATGCCTTTTTATCAGGATATGGGAAATCCTACAACCAGTCAAGCACCAGAGTTGAATCCCATTCCAACTCCTAAAAATCAAAGAAATAATGAGGCATCAAATTCAAAGGAATTGCAGGAGGTTATGAAACAGCTACAGAACCTTGGAAATGAGCTGGTGACTATCAAAATACATCAATCTCAAAGTGCTACACTGTATCAGCCTCAAGCGCAGTACCAGGCTAGGCCCCCATACCAACAAAATAGACAACTAGCTCAGGCTGCAAATCAAAACCAAAACCAGGGATAACCTCAAGCTTCCAGGCCATTTTGACCATATGATCCAAATGCAACGACATCCTCAAGAGCCTTGGTTCCAACACAAAACAACATGGTACAGGAGTACAACTGGTGTTACCCTTGCAATCTACCTCACAATCATTCAGCATGTTTCAATGGTGCACTAAATCAATCCTTGATGGTGAAAACCATTGGTGTGTCTCAAGAACCAAGCCAAGCAGGGAATCAGCACCAAGAAACACAACAAGAAGCACCTCTAGTAGAAACGACGTTGGCCAATTGGAAAATGGAAGACTTCTGTGGAGTTAACCAACAACCTTTTCAAAGCGTGGCTGCCAACACACGGTCAAAGAAGAGAAGCATAGAAGAGGGACAACCATCTAATCTAGATGTTTCTCAGCCTAATCCTACACAACAAGGGGATAGTAGACCAAATACAGTTCTAATTGTGCAAAATCAGCCTAAGGTACCTATTGTAGCAACACATGCGCATGTTCAAACTCCAGAAAAGGTTGCGCCAAGTAAGGGACAACAAAAGGACACTTCATCCCCTTTCAACATCTTTAATCAAATGAAGAAGACACATGTGAACATTTCCATGTGGGAATCACTGGCGATCCCAGGCCAAAGAGATCTTCTACAAGCTGCCATGAAGAATTTGTCAACTTCAAACCACCAGGTCCATATGCAAGAGAAGGTCCTCACAAATGTTGCTCAGCCTGAAGGGAATCATGAAGGACAACAAGGTAAATTTTTGAAACCCCCTCCATTCTATGTTTCATTAATCATTGGGGATAAACTAGTTCACCATTGCATGATTGATTCTGGGGCAAGTAGTTATGTGATGCCGAAGCAAATAGCAGATCAACTATGTCTAAAGTATGAGCTAGTGTTGAAAGGAGTAGTACAGTTGGATGGAATAGCAGTTCGAACAGTTGGGCTCATAAAAGGGTTAAGCCTAACACTACATGCCTGTCCTAATGTTACAGTTCTACAAGATGTGTCTGTGATTGACCTTCCGCCACTCTTTGTGTTGTGTCTATCAAGAGACTTCACTGCAAAAATCAGTGGCTATTTATCTACAGATTGGTCACACGTGATTTTTAGAATGAGGTATGGGGCCAAAGCAACAATCAGGGCAGAACCAATTACCAATTTCCATATTGAACCTCATGTGCCAAGTCCTATCAATGCAAATTGCTCAGCTTTTGATCAGGAGTGTTCAACTGATCTAGAAGTAGGTACTAGGGTCGAGGGAATTCCTTATTTGACTTTGGATAAATGGGAAAACAAGAGTCATGAATTTGACCCATACAAGGAAATTGAAGAATCTTAATTGGGAGTGTATTGTGTACACGAAGAAAATTCACCCATTCCTAACATCATTCAGCCTAAACAAAAGATGACAACGAATTTTGGCAACTATTTTTCGATGGTTCGAGAAGAAGACAAGGTGCTAGAGGTGGTGTAATGTTGATTTCACCACAAGGCATCAAATATTTTTCAGCTTTTCATTTCTAGTTTTCTTGTTCAAAAAACACGGCTGAATACGAGGAATTGATTTATGGACTTCATTGGGCCAGGAAAAAGGGCATAAAGAACTTGCAGGTGTTGGGGGATAGCGAGCTAATTGACAACCAAGTTAGGGGACAACATGCTACAAAGAATGACCTGCTGAAGAAATACAAGAACAGGGTATGGGACCTCATTGAGGATTTTGGAGCTTTCAACATCGTGTCCATACCCAGGAAGAAAAATGAAGCCACGGATAGGCTCGCAGTAATTGGGGCAACATTTGATGTGGTTGACAACATTAGAAGGGAAAAAACACAACCACATATCCATGTGATAGTGAGGCCAACAGTTCTATATAATAACACAAGCTAGTAGGTGTATGAGAACGATCAACAGATCATCAATTTTTTGGGAGAAGAGGCTGAATTCTCAGCTAGGAATCAGGAAAGACTAGAGCAGCAGTACGGGGATCAAGTAGTATAGCTATGGACAAATAAGCTTCCCAAGGGTTTAGTAACATTGGAGTATATCTTCAACCCTAATGACCAGTTCCGTAAGGAAAAGGCTAACATACAGGTCAAGAGAGAAGATTTAGAGCCAATTCCAGTTGGGGAAGTTAAAAAAATTCAAATTGGTAAAGTGGCCACTAAGCAAGAGAGATCAGATTTCATACAACTTTGCCAAGAGTTTCCAGATGTATTCACTTGGAGCTATGAAGACTTAAGAGGATTCAATGCGAAGTTGGCACAACATACCATAGAATTAGATCTAGATGTTAAGCCCATCAGGCAGAAGTAGAGACTAGTCAACCTTCACATCGAGCCTCTAACATGAAGAAAGAGCTAAACAAGCTAATAGAGACAAGCATTATATTCCCAATCAAGCACTGAAGCTGGGTTGCAAACTTGGTTCTGATTAGGAAGAAGAGCAGAGAAATCAAGTTGTGTGTGGACTTCCAAGACCTCAACAGGGCATCTCTCAAAGACCATTACCCACTTCCTTCAATTGAAAAAATATTGCAAGTGGTATCCGGTTCGGAGAGATTCTCTCTCCTAGATGGCTACTCAGGGTATAATCAGATAATGGTGAAAGAAGATGACCAATTCAAGATGTCTTTCACCACCAAATGGGGGACCTATGCATACAAGAAGATGCTATTTGGGCTATCAAATGCTGGAGCCACTTTCCAAAGGGCAATGGATATGGCATTCAAAGGATTGATCAATAAAATAGTTTTGATATATCTTAACGACATCACTGTATTCTCCAAAAATGCAACGGATCACCTTTTTCATCTGAGGCAGGTATTTTAGAGGTGTAGAAGATTTGGGGTATCTTTGAATCCCAAAAAATGCATATTCTTGGCTCATGAAGGAAAGCTTCTTGGCCATATTGTTTCAAAGGAAGGGTTGATGATTGACCCAGAAAGAGTTGAAGAAATTTAAGTGTTGCCATTGCCAAGTCACAAGAAGGCCCTTCAAAGCTTCTTGGGGAGGATCAATTTTTTCTACAGATTTGTGCCAAATTTTTCTGCTCTCGTGAAGCCAATAATGCTGATGTTGAAGAAGAGCATGGCATTTAAGTGGATAGCTGAAGGTAAGGAAAGTTTTGAGGCAATAAAAGAGGCTATATCTCAAGCTCCAACTCTCTTCAATCCAGAATTCTCCAAGGATTTCATGTTATATGCCTTCGGTGGTGGGGACACAATTTTTGCAATCCTGGTACAGCAACACAAAGAGGGATTAGAACAACCATTTGCTTTCTTCAGTCAAGGCTTGGAGGAATACGAAACTAGGTACTCTTTCATGGAAAAGCATGTCCTTGCAGGTATGAGGCACTTAAAGAAATTCAAGCACCTAGTCTCAAACAACAAGATCCAATTATTGGTCTCTCATGTGGGAGTCAAGGACTTCCTTCTAAACAAGGATCTGAATGAGAAATGTGCAGGATGGATCACTCTTGTCATGGAATATGACATTGAGATCAAGATCACAAAACTAGTATGTGGAAAAGTACTATGTGAATAGCTAGCTTTGAGTCGGTAAGTTGAAGCAGGTGATGAAAAAGAGACTTTCTTGGTACTATAGGATGACCAAGAACAAGAAAATGATGATGTGCCCTCTCCTTTTTGGACTCAGAATATAATACACTTCCTATAGGTAGGCCTATGCCCTCCAGAAATAAGCAAAGCAAAAAGGAGATACTTTAGATTACAAGCCATTCCATATGTTCTTGTTGATGGTGTTTTGTTCAAGAAAGACATCAATGGAGTTTTATTGAGGTGCATTGGGATAGGTCAAATTGAGAGAGTGTTACGAGATTTTCATGATGGAGATTCCGGAGGACATTTTTCCCCACGAGTAATAGCTCTCAAGAGAATGAAGGCAGGTATTATTGGCCCACAGTGTTCAGTGACTACTATACATGGATGAGAAAGTGCAAGAAATGTGCACTCTTCACAGGCAAAGAAAGACTAGCAACACTTCCATTGCACCCAATTTTGGTTGACCAACCATTTATGCAATGGGGATTGGACTTTGTCAGGGTCATCAATCCAAACTCAAGCCAAGGCCACATGTGGATTCTCACGGAAACGGACTATTTCACTAAGTGGACTGAAGCAGTGGCGCTCAAAGAAGAAAATGAGTCTAACATACTAGAATTTTATGAAGGAATAGTGACCAGGTTTGGTGTGCCAGCCACTATCATATCAAACAATGCATTGGAATTCATAGGTTCCAAGTTTACAAAATGGTCTGTCAAGAATGGAATCTATTTGAGCACCTCTTCAAATTATTACCCGAAGGGTAATGGACAGGCAGAGTCCATGAACAAGAATTTTCTAAGAATCATCAGAAGGACTCTGGATGAAAACCAAAGGACATGGCATACCAAGCTAAAATCAGCATTATGGGGTGACAGAATAACACCAAAGAGGTCTACAGGTAATTCCCCTTACAAGCTGGTCTATGGGAAAGAGGCAGTATTGTCTATATCATTATAACTACTTGCATTAGAGCTCATGAAGCAGTTGGAGTTAGCTGAGTTCGAACCAATGGAGGCCAGGTATGCAGAGTTGATGGAATTGGAAGAGATTAGAGAACATGCAGTTCAAACAATTGAGAAAGATCAAGCCTTAGTAAAAATATGGTTTGATAAGGAGGAAAGAGCAAAGACCTTCTAGGAAGGGGACCTAGTTCTGAAATGGGATGCAGATCGGGCAAAACTAGGAAGGCATTCCAAGTTTGATGCCATTTAGAGTGGCCCCTACATGATCACGGGATGTAAAAATAGTAATTCCTTCCAATTGTCTACATTGGATGGAGAAGAACTCCTGATTCCGGTTAACGGAATCTATCTTAAACATTGCTACTAAAAGGAAAAGGTTTACCCTTGTAAATATTAGCCTAGTTTTCAATTCCTCTAAGTGTGGATGCACATCGTCTTATTGTAGTTAGGTTTCGATTTCCCTAAGTGCTTTAGCATAGGTTTTGTTGCTCTCAAGTTGAATTCTATAGTTCAGTGTGCTCTCGGAGAAGGAGGTGTGGTAATAGGATCGGGATCAGATATCAGGTTGGTTTTAGGTTATTGCTTATGACTCCATGCCCAATGGATTGCTAAAAGGCCACTGATCTTCTACCTAGTAGGCAGGTGATCTCGTTGATTCACCAAATTGTTGTATATATCTTCCCCCCAGGTAAATACAGACAAACAGAAGAATATGGAAATCAAAGAAACTCAAAACCTGACATTTATTTATGCCACCAGCTGCGCCTAGGCACAGATCAGAAGGTGTCGACATGAAAAAAGTCACGCCCATGGCACAAGTTGGAAGGCACAGGTAAAAAGGTGTCGACATGAAAAAATTTATGCCTAGGCACAGATAAGAAGGTGTCGACATGAAAAAAGTGGCGCCTAGGCACAAATCAAAAGGTGTCGACACGAAAAAGTCGCGCCCTGGCGCAAGTTGGAAGGCACAGGTAAGAAGGTGTCAACACGAAAAAAGTTGCGCCTAGGTGCAGATCAAAAGGTGTCAACATGAAAAAGGTTGTGCCTAGGCGAAGATAAAAAGGTGTTGACATGAAAAAAGTCATGCCTAGGCACAGATCAGAAGGTGTCGACACGAAAAAAGTCGCACCCATGGCATAGGTTAAAGGCGCACATCAGAAAATGTCGACACCACATATTTAGCACCTATGATGCACTTAAGAGTATGTTGACATGAGGATGGGTGTGCCAAGGCGCACCTTCAGGAGGCGCAACATTTTGAGCGCTGACACTCTGAACCCAACAGGAAGCAAACCCTGCCCCAGATATTCAAATGGCCATAACCTTTTACAGGGAGCTCAGATTCGCGCAAGGTTGGACTTTTCAGAAAGCTTACAAGGTCCTTTGTCAAATTAATATTAGATATCTTAAATTTGGTGAGAAAAAGTTCTTGAAAAATTCAAAATACATTTCGCCATTTTTTGGGTTTGCTAGGGTTCTCACCTACCACCATAATGAGATGAATTAAATAAAATCTGGATGTGGTTGGGGTAGATTTGGAATTTCTCTCTCTTAGCTCTCTCATTCTTCCTATAAATTATAAGGAGGGTCTTCTTTCTAAAGGTTGAACATTCTTGTTTTTCCCATCCCTTCTTCTCTTTGGCAGGCGAATTTGTGGAGTTCAAACCTCCCATCTAAAACTGTAATGCAAATTTGCCTCTTGGAATTTTGTAGTGTATTTTATCAATATTTGGAGAAAATAATGTATGTATGTGGATGATTCTCAACCCTCTCTATGTTCATTTAACATCCTCACTGATCTTTCACTGCAAATTTTGTTATATGTGCATGAATCTTGCATTGCATTTTAATGGTTTGTGTTTATTGGAAAGATAGGTGTTATTCATTCCTTGGTGCATCACCTTTGTTAGTTTAGGTTTTATTTTATGCATCTTCTTACCCTGTCTCCTTGGAAATTTAGTTTAGGTTTTTGAGTAAACCCTTTGCATTTTTACATGTGCATCTAAACAAAGGAATAGGAAACCGGCCTTCATCCGGAGAGGTTTTCCCGATTTCGCAAGGTCCCACACTTGGGAAAATCTCCATGTTATGAAATCACACTGAAAGTCTCAACCCATTGAGTTGTAGACATTCAGGGGTGCTGTGAGTCGCCATCAACACAGCCCTCTGGAGCCAAGGTTGGAGGATCTTGATCTTCCATGTTCTTTAGAGGAGGAAGGGAAGGAGCTAAAGGATGCCATCATCTCTCTCACACCATCCACCTAGGAAGGTCAACAGGAAAACTCCGTTTTTGGAGGTAAAATTCAGAGCAATGGGCACATTTAAAGGATCAGACTGTGCTCAATCAAGTACTTGGCTTCATTGGAACCAAGAGAGAATCCAAAACCAATCATGCCCACTTTAGGGCATGAGGATGTGTTACAAAGCACCAAGGGTCACCACCAACACCTCTAGAAGTCCAATGCCAATCAACTTGAGGAGGTATTTTTCGTTGATGTTGATACCTTGATGATATGGGTGGAAGACCAGATTAAGGGAAATTTTTCACTCATACAGGTAGCCACATTCAGTGTAAAATCAATTGCATGGTTGCCCCTTTTAAGGAAGGGAAGCTACTTCTCCTTACCAGCTGTAGGATTTTTTTAAGTCTCCTTTTCTCTCTGGTTAGTGTAGGACTAGGTTTAGTTATGCTTTCAATAGAAGAAGTTATCTTGCACACTCTACATGTCTTATTTAAGACATGTATGATTTTATCTTTTGTACACGGTGCATGTTGTTGTGTTTTGTTACTCCAAGGTTGTATCACCATGTACTGCGGTATGCTTACAGTTCATTCAAGGACATGTGAAAGCCCCATGTCAAAGAATTTTCTACTCTCAGAAGCCTTGTTCTAAGATTTCTTATGAAAATTAAGAGTGTAGATGCACGGGTAGGCTTAGGGTTAGGTAGAACATAGAAATTACAAGTAGTCGGGGATTTCATTTCAAGGTATGGATCAGTATTAGGCTATCAATTATGACTCCATCCCTAAAGGACACTTCAAGGCTACAAGTTTCTTCATCTAGCAGGTAGATGTCCCCATGAGTTGTCGAATTGTTATCCCAAATTTTTCCCTAGTAGATTTTGGTCAAACAAGACCCTGCACATAAAGAAACTCTGAAGGGGAAAATTTAGACACGTGAGCTCACATTCTAGAATGAAAAAAAAAGGAATAGGCAAGCTTGACTCAAGGAGTGCATGGTCAAAATGAGGTTGAACAACACAAAAGAAACCAGATGCCTAAAGGATGCAAACACGACCCTGCACAGGAAGAAATCGAAAGTTTGTTTCAGTCAAACAACCTACGTTTCAAATACTGATAGTCAGGTTGCAAGCGGACTCAAAAATGGTGGAGCAAGGTTGACAAAGAGAAAATGGTGTCAAAAAAACCAGAGGCTTAAAGGAGAAGAACAGAGAAAGGTTCAAAGTCTTTCGGGCTTTACAAATAATCCTGAACAAGCCCAAATTGATTAAGTATGGAAGAATCAGCAGAAGCTTCAACGTGCCTTATCGATGCTTATCCAAAGGTTAAGTCCAAAAAAGGTGGTCCCTAGATGAGTGCAGAGCCTCGACGTGTACCAGGTCTGAAACGGAAACAAAGTCGGTCATTGAAAATTACAAGCTCAGGACAGGCCAGAGGAGGCCTCCATGCATCATCTCGACACAACACCAAAATTTAGGTCCAAAGAGCGGTCCCCAAATGAGATTCAGTTTGCCATGTAGCCAGGGGTTAGAGAAAGGTCTCATCAGTCATTGAAAAGATACAGACTAGCAAAGGGCACCACATGTCGCATCAACGCAAATTCAAAGGCACGACCCAAAACAGAGGCTTAGATGAGCGCGGGCTCACTGCGTGTCCCAAGTCCGAAAGGGGAGTAGGATTGAATCATCCAAGTACAAAAGGTAAGTGGAAGGGGATAAGTGTCAATACGGTGCAACTTTAAAAGTAAATCCAAATGCTAGTCTCCCAAACAAGCATCAAGCCTCCACGTGTCCAGAGTCAGACTTATGGTTCTACTAAGCAAAAGGGACTTAGCCAAAACACAAAGGAACTGAACAAATCCATGGAGGGTGCCACATGTTTCATCGACATAATTTCAAAGGCATGGCTCAAAAGGCAATCCCCAAATGAGTGCTAGTTCGACAAGTTTCTCAAAGTCCAAAAGCTGAGAGTGGTTGTTGAAAATCCCAAGAGCCAGCGGAGACCTCCACGTGTCTCGACCTCACAACTTCAAAGGTAAAATATGGGGGCAGTTTTCAAACATGCACGAAGCTGCCACGTGTCTTAGGATACACATAGTGACTCTGCCAATAGAAAAGACTCAAATGAATTACAAGGGAGCCCAAGGAGCTCGTGGAAGCCACCACATGTCAATATAGTTAAATTTCAAAAACATAAGGAAGGAGCCATATCTCCAAAATGTATGAGAATGCCACGTGGACCTTGTATGGAAAAACTCCTTAAAAATTTAAGCGCTTGACCCAAGGAACTTCAAATGGCCATATCTTTTGATTGAAGACCTGGATTTGGGCGGGAGAAGACTCTTTGGAAACTCTCAACACCCTCTACACCATGGAAACATAAAATATCATTTTTTCAGGATTTAGTGGGTAAAAATTAGGAAAACATCTTCTAGGCCATTAATGAGCATTTGATTTTCTCCAAAAATCAGATCAGATTTTTATTTGATCCACCATTCTTCTTCCTTCTATACGCCAAACAGACATAGGGAACCAAAATCGACAAATTGCAGGTGGATTTGATAGGGACATTGATTGACAATGGTTGAGCTTTCAAAGTAGGATTCAATGCATATCTCAAAGTGGTTAAAGCAATGATTCAAATTTTTCCCTCCTCTCTCTCTCTTATAATTCCTATATATTGTAATAGAGAGGCATATTCAAAGGGTTGGTCATTGTTTCTCCTCTGCCCCCTCTCTCTTTCTTCCTTAAGGTAGAACACAGATTCTAAGCCTCCTTTCAAGACTCTGTAATGGCATTTTCTTTCCTCTTCCCCACTAATGATGTATGGTGTGAACGTTTTGGAGCAATAGAATCTGTTTTGTGGTGCATTTTTTCCATCCTTCCTTATTTTATGGTCTCTTCTTGCCTCTCATCATTGCAGGGTATATTTTGCATACTCTGATGTCTATTGTACGTCTTGGGAACAATGTTTAATGGGTTTTGAATTAGTGTTCTATGTGAAACCTATCTTTGGCCTGTGGTGCATTTCATCCACCCTCTCCTCTACTCACCTCTCTTCACTTCATGCAGTTGGATTTATTGCTAGCCACTTCCATTTTTGGTGTATCACCACTTAGTGTAGGATATTTCACCCTCTCTCTCTTCCTCTCCCCTTGAATGTTTAGATTAGGATAGATTAGGTTCTGCCTACACTCAAGTAGCTTTTAGTAGGTAGATTAGGAAGTAGGAACTAGCCTTTTCTTGAGGTCCATCTCAAGTTTTTCAAGTCACATAGCTTGAGAGATGGTCCAATGTTGTGCAATCACACGAAATGCCCCTTTTAGACTCATGCATTCTGGGGTGCTGTGATTCTACACTGACACTACCCTTTTAGGTGTTTATATTCTTAAAATTTATGGGTATTCTAATCTCATAATCAAACAAGTTACAGTTGAGTATCAATATAAAAATGACACCCTTTATAAATATAGAGATATTGTCCTTCTCCTTGAGGCCTTTGATTCTTACACTATCGAATTTGTTCCTCAATCATCAAATTTTTTCACTGACACAATGGATTCTCTTGCATCCCTCATCTCACTAAAAATAGATTAATCTAAACCTTCCATTATTGTTTATCATCATGAATGGCAATCCCATGTGTTACATCATGTTAATCTTGTTGAATCTGGTACGCCAGATCTTTGTTATTCTCAAACTTTTGATTATCTATCCAAATCTACTATTCCCTCTGATCTATCTAAAATGGAAGGAGGTATTTTCTTCAACGTGCCAACCGCTATGTCATCCTTGGCAGAATATTTTATAAGTATTGATCTGATGGTATTTTCCTTCGATTCCTTAAATCCTATGAATCTTATCGCGTTATCCAAGACATCACAATTACATTTATAGTGGACACTCTAGTGGTTTATTTGTCGCAATGTGCATTATTATCCTTCGTTATTATTGGTCTTCCCTTAATCATGAATGTTGTGAATATGTTAATAAATGTGTCAAATGTAAACAACATTCTAATCTTGTTCTCATTCCTAGCCAATCCTTGCAGCTAGCTCAGTACCTTTGGCCCTTCTCATAATGGGGCCTTGATCTCATTAGTACCATCAATCCTTGATCTTCACAACAACATTATTCTATCATCACTACATCTGAGTAATTCATTGAGTGGGTGGAATAAATTCCACTCATTTCAACCAAAGCCAGTCCAATTATTAACTTCATCTATCAGCATATCATTTTCCGCTTTGACGTTCCTCACAAAATCCTCATGAACAAGGAAAATTCCTTCAAAAACAAATATCTAAAGAACATTTATGACTTATTTAATATCTAACTTAGCTTCTCTTCTCCTTGCTATCCTCAAGCTAATGGCCAAGCTGAAGTGACTAACAAAACTCTACGTAACATTCTTGCCAAGATTATTGATCCCTCAGGTCATAACTAACATCTCCATCTTCGTTTTTCTCTTTAGGCTTATCGAACTAGCAGAGGCACTCCCATGGGTACTACGCCTTTTCTCTTATTTACAGATTCAAGGCCATTCTTCCCCTTGAATTTTATATTCCATCTTTGCATGTATCTCTTCGCAACTTCATTTCTTATGATGATTATCGGCAGGATCGTCTAGCACAACTCAAGTTGTTGGATGAATGTCACCTCCTCACTCTTGAACATCGTCATGTTTATCAAGACTACATCAAGCATGCTTATAACAATCACCTCAAAGAACATGAATTTAATGTTTTTGACCTCTTCCTTAAAGAAAATAAGAACGTTACTACTTTAGAAAGGAGCCACTATGGAAATTTTTCCCCCAGTTGGATTAGGCCTTACATTATCATGCATAAGTATGGGTCAAGAGACTGTCATTTGGCCTCTCTTGATGGTAAACCATAAGTGGAACCACTTAATGCACTGTACTTATGACCACTATATTGTTAGCATACTTACCAATGATTACTTAGTCATATCATTAGATCATTCCTCCATCATCAAACTCTTCCATCTATCACTATAATGATTTGGAATTATGTGGTCTACCATTACTTTCCTAGACATGACCTTAAATATGGTCACCATGGCTTTACCCATAGAATTTTTTGTATGGATAGGTTCTCCCTTCTTGGTGAGAAATATACGATCATTATGTCCATCACCCTCTTGTTTACCTATTGGAGTCATGATAAAGGTCCAAGGGTGTCACTTGTACATCCATCATCCCCTTCTAGGTGATCTACCTAGCTATCCCCATCTTTTCCCCATGTAAAATTCAAAATTCATGGATGCTCTTATCCAAAATTCAAAGTTATAAAAAACATCTTGCTCCCTCAAAGGGAAACTATTCATGTAAATTAAAAAGAAAAAAGAAAAGGAAATCAAATAAATAGACCAATCCCTCGAAGGATGGCTATCATGTATATCATTCTTGTCATCAAAATTATAAATGTATAAAGTAGAACATACCCTCAAAGGATGGATACTCTCTTATGTCATTGAATCAAATGCTTCTCACATTGATCACCTTCTATCTTATTAGCATCCTAAGATATATTACCACATTGATAAGATTTCTCATAGCAAACTTCCCGCATTGATCAATTTGATCTTTCCACTACTTAGAGCTAGGGCATAGACTTAGGGAACACCACTTATGGAGACCCCTCTTACCATGTACAAGTTACATCAAAAACCCCTTTTTCGTGGTGGATATTAGGTTTATGATATTATTCCATCCATATTTCCTTCATGATCATTGGTCTAACTAACTATCATTGGTTATATGTTAACACATGTTTTGGTCACATGTGCACTATGATATTTGGATCCCCTTCTTGTTTACCTCCAAGGAAATTGAAGGCATAGTTTCCTCATGCGCTCCTTGATATGACATAGCATCATTCATAACCATAGGTCAAAAATCTTCAAGTTGCATTCTCTTCTAAGTTTTCCACATCTATCTTTTGTTTTACAATAACATTAAATCTAAATCATACATATATTTGCTATATATCAACAATCACACATCTAATAACATATTCTTATCTATCATCCTTTTTGTTTGCCATTTATCACATGTATTTTACAATAAATATTTATTCACATAACATATTATACATTAACCATCCAATCATACATACATGTTCACCATCATCATCAAATATAAAATAAACATATAATCATCATCACATCAACATAAAAATCATCATCACTCTAAATAAACTCATCAACATCATTAAAATGAAATATGGTAGAATAAACAGTAAAATAAAATCATATATATCAAAATAAGTGTCTCAATACATCCTCATTGGCCTCAAAGGGCCTTCTCTCAATGATAAGATGTTATCAAAATTAGTAAACTAAACATCATATAATCTCAAGTTCTCCCCTCCTGAGGCAAGAAATTCATCTAATCCATATACATCATCGCCACCCTCATGGAAACCCTCTCATAATGGTTAGCGCACGCTCGTAGTGCTCAATGAAGGTGTAACACTCCCTCCTCCGGCTCATTGTGCTACAAGATACTCTGCATGTCTCAATGTCCATGACAGCCTATGAGTGATAATCATCTCATAGTACCTCACCTCTTCTACCACTATTATTAATCGGCTCATGGGTACAGTACTAGGTGGAGCCATATGTCCCACTTCTTGTGATACTCTCGAGGCACCATTCGCAAACTCTGATGCTATAATTGATACAAGATATCCAAATATGGCCCTGTAGGCCTCTCTCTTCTTCCTATACCAATTTTTCTACTCTATGGCATGGTCCCTCTCTTGCCAATCAGTGTCCCTCTCTTCACACATCTGGTCTAACTCAATGTGTAGTTGTGCCATCTCTGTATAATCTCATCAGTTTCCATCCCCTCCTTAACCTCTAGGAGCAGCCTCTACCTCAATCTCCGTCTTCATCTCCTCCTCATTTCCTCTCTCTCCAAATACCCTAGGAAACCAAGTAGTGGTCATCCAATCTGTGAATCCCACTCCAACCCCCACATCATCATCCTCATCCCTTGGCTCATGCCCCTCCTCTAATGGTTCTTCCATGTCATTACTGGGTAGCTCTCTATATATCTCCTCTCACCTATACAAGATGAGCTTCCTGGGTATTGTCTAGACAACCCCAAACTATTGTCGGACCCTATTAGACTGAACGGCCTCAATCATCTCTGGTCTACAGACATGTACCCATCTAGTCTCTCCACATCCCTATCAAATCTACATCTACTCTAGGCCATGAAGTGAAATCTCTTTATGGTCTACCATCTGACATGCATCCCCCTTGAGCTCTACGAACCTGTCATTTTACCAATCTACATCTCTAGCTCATTTGTCCCCATGATCCTAGTCATGCTCGTCCATCTCAAAAATACCAATAGTGAACTCTATATGGTCCCATGTGACCCATGGTAGACCATGGTTGCCTAATAACTATGATGTGCTCGTATGCCTCAGCATTATATGAGGAAGCCTACATCTAACCATGACCTCCTCCTGGCTCTGTACATCATTAACTCATGATAAAATTATGCTAGTAATGTTGTCCCAAATGAAAAGACAGTCTGATGGTCAATAATATCAGCCAAGACCCTTGCTAGTGTTCATGGGAATCTGGCTCCCTGAGAGTCATGTAGTGCATAGCAAGAAATTTCCATCATCACAAGACAAATCAACCTTGTCCACGGTAACCTGCACTTGTAACTCATATCATAAGAGAATTCACCTAAAGTGAAGGTAATTTGTGGTGCATCAGATCCAAACTATCATGTGAAAACTACCCATCTTCTATCAAAAGTAATGAGAACTATCTTTTCCCCTGTATCGACAGCTTAAGGCTGCAATATACATCCTCCAGGGTGATCGTCATCTCACCCGTCCTAAAATAGAATGTGCTTGTATGCCTGTCCCATCTCTCCACTAGTGCAATATCAAACCCACATCTCATGGGATTCTATGATAGTACAAAAATCCTCCCAATCCTATGGCCACTAAGTGATCCCATTCAACATCGATTATGTCCCCTCTAATCTAATCATATAATGTTGGGAATTTTTCTCTTCAATAAAGGGTCTCTCTGGCATGAAAGCATAACACACACCAATAAAACATCAGCTCCATCATCATCACTTAAACAAATGTTCCCATTATAACCCCATTCAACGCTGAACCAGGTTGGTTGATGCATCTAAGGACCGATCGAGTCCTTTCACGGCTAAGTCAACGGCGACCCTACCCAGTCTCTGCCAACCTCCCTCAGTGTCAATCCAAAAATCCAAAAAAGTACGAAAAAATTAAATAAAACATAAAATAATTTAAAAACAAGATAGAGTCTTCGTTACTCACCATCCTGCGAACCCACTGGCATTTCCTGGCTGATCCTCCAACCTCCATCTCTCTCCAAATCTCAACCTCCTTTTATAATTATGATCTATCCAATCGTCACTTTCAGTCATTCAAATGAGCTTACTCGATTGAGTTAGGGGCTTATATAGCTACCGCCTAAGTCGCCACCGACCCTTTTGTGTCACTGTCAACTGGCCTTTCATCATTGACCTACCTTAGGTGTCGTCAACCCATGTTGCCTCCCTAATTTTCCTTTTACCACATCATCTTATCTTGTTTTCCCTCTTGTTTTCTTTGTGTGTGTCCCATAGTACACTATCCCTTGTTGTTTTTAGCCTTTCATTGTCATTGTTATCCCTTTTTACCTTTTCAGCCAATGTTGTGTCCATTGTTAGGGCACCATATCATCATGTATATCTTATTTAAATGTCCACTTTTATGGCCATATTTTATTCCTTTTTTGGGGCATCCTCTTTCATCATTTCTTCACATTTTTCCTTTTTGGCCATTTTTGTGCCCTTTGTTGGGGCATCATTATTTTCTATCCTCATCCTTTACGGGTGCATACCTTTTCAATCGATTCCTCATGTATGTAGGATTTCACATTATTTTTTGCATTTGGTTGCACATAGTTTTGATGTGAGCCTATGACCCATTGGTCCCCACGGCTTGCATCCATTTGAGTGGTTTCCCATTGGACTCCCTCCATTTCGATCTAATTTTCGCGGAGTCATGGGCCCGTAGGACATTTTCGTCATCTCCCTAAAGATTGTGACCTTTTTTTCTTACCAAAGTGACTCGTAAAATAACCACCATATTTTTAATATTATTTTTTGAATCCTTCTTGCTTCAGGGATCTTGCCTCACCTTATCATTTTCCCCATCTTTCTTCTCCCACCCGCCCTCATTCATTTATCTCTTTCAACCTCGTGATCGATTCCCCTTTGAGTCATTGATCCCTCATTTGAGGGGAAGCTCATCATCGATCCTCCGTCATATTTTATCTTACCCTTTGCCTCTCATTATATTTTGTATCATGGCTTTCATGCACAAACCACTTGATAAAAAGGGAAAATGTAAACACCAAAATTTGGTATCGCCCCATGATCACTTCTTTAACCACGGTCACCTATCTAGACCCTTTTTATTCTTATTAATATTCTCATATTTTCCATCTATTATCCTACCCATTTTAAATTATTACTAGTTATCATTAATTATCCCATAATCCTCATCTCATTATTTAATTAATACAAATCATCCCCAATTTGTCTTCTCTAGGTTGTTTATCATTCCTAAACTCCCTAATTGTTCATCCCTAGGCTCTCCTTAGCCTTTATTTGCTCCATTTCATCCCTCACCTTCCCATTTCACTTCCCTATGTAGCCATAACCTGCCTAAGCCTTTTAAAAGTATAATCCTGCTTCTAATGGGCTTGATGCCTTGAGTTAGGCATCCTCCCACTGCCCAAATGGATGGTTCCCCACAGTTGGCGGTGACCCATCTGGGTCATCGTTGACCCTATAAAGCTATATTTCCCCCCATCCAAAGGATGCATCATCAAAGGTTTCATGCGTTTTGTGACCTTGTCTTCGTGTTTTGTGACCTTGTCTTTACAATTTTTTCAATCTTCTTCGAGTCCTTTTGAGCTTATTTACATCATTGTTAGAGACTTTGGGGATTTTATCTTGGCCTTGTGTTGGTTCATGTTATTGTGGATTTATCATTATTACACTAACATTTCGCAGGTCCAACTGCCATTAGAGCTTCAGATCCAGCCTTTCTCTCAGTCATCCTTGTGTGCAAGTTACCAATCTAACCCATTCCTTTTCAACTTCACCTAGTTCAACTCAAGTTGTCGTTGACCCTGTTAGGTCGCCGATCGACCTTGTCTCTTTGTGTCACTCAGTATTACCATTTAGATCCACAATAGTCTTTTTTTATGTTTCTATTACCACGTACAGTTTCTAGATCCATCATTCTGCCATTCTTTCAGCACATTGATCCATTCTTTTAGTCTTCGGTCGCCTGCCAACTCAACCCATGGTTGTCATCACCTTTGACATGAGCCGTATTTCCATCCGACCCATCCAAATCCTTGTTTTCTTACATCCTTTTTGTTTCCCCATGTCTCAAGTATCTTCTGTAGGTTCCTATCAACTTCTACAGGTCTTCAGCATCTTTAGATCTTCATACATAAGCTTTTCAGATCAGCATTTTAGTTATTTTCTTTATTCATCTGCCTCAGTCACTGTCGGATGGATCTCTGCAACCTGGGTCACCATCGACCCATCCAGGTAAATTTTTCTTTTTGTTGATCTACATCAGATTTGCACTTTCATTTAGTTATGCAATTTTCATATTTTTTTTAGTTTCAGATTATGTATGTTATTCAATCCTTTACCATTCACTTCATCCTCTTTTATCAAATACCGGGGTTGACATCCGCATAAGGAAGTTCACACTTCTTAAAAACGACTTCGTCAGGAAACCCCCTCAACTGCCATTTAATCTATTTTCCTTCTAGTTATCTTTGTTGTGCGGATCCATCAAGTTTGCATCAAGTTATCTACTTTGCACCCTTTCTGTTTTCATCATCTTATTCCAAGGTACCTTAAACCCTTGCATGTTTTGAGTTGCTTCATTTTCTTTTGTATCTAGTCCACTAATCTGAACAGGAAAGAGAAATTATAGTCCAACATGTATATTATTTGAGAGCCTTTAATTATGATGTTTCTATCATGATCCAATTTCTAGAAGGTAATACTCTTCCTCGGGATGTTTATATATCTATAAAAGTTGAGAGGATTTTTATCTAGGTTGGTTAAAGGCCGCCCATCCTCATATCTCCAATTTTACCCTTACATTGTGATCTTCCTCCTACTTCACACGCAATTGTTGAGCCTCCTCTTGATCCACTTAAAATTTAGGAAGCCCATATGGTTCATAATCCTTCATTTTATGTCCTAAGAGCTCATCAAATCGAAAGCATCCCCTATTTTTTACAAAATTCCCTCCCACCTTCTCCCATGGCATTACGTATCCCTCCAAAGTCTTTTCATGAAATCATGAGGAACTATGGTATCCCAGAGGCTGCCCCAATTACCTATCCAACACTCACTAAGCCAAGTCATACCACGGTGTTAGTAGATTGTGGAGTTTGTTAAACTACATCCTAATACAACATACCAATTATAAAATACCCCTTATTTTACCATATATTAAAATTCTCCATTTTCCAAATGACATTTGTAATACCCCTTTTTAAATCAATGAAATTCATATTAGTCTCGAAAATGACTAACCTTCAATATATATAATTTGATATCTCCTTTTTTATGTACATTTTTCATGCACTAATCAAATTCTTTATAAAAATGTGAAGGGTCATATATAATCGCAATGTTGTCACTTAATTTTTTTTTTAATCTTCATGACACTCATTCTCCTTAAAAATTAAATCAATTGAGAGTTATACACTTCCCCTACTTTTGAAAAATGTGATTTTTCCTTTATAAAAAAAACCATGCAACTAATTTTTAAAAATATGATAAAAATAATAAAAAAAATCTAAACTTCTTACAAATTTTCTTTGACTAACTTACACCCTACTCCCTACAATTTAACTAATATTTTGTTTAAAAAGTGTTTTGGTTTGTGAATCCTCACAATAGTATCAAACTTTTATAAATTATTAAAAATATATGAAAAATACTCATATTCATTGCATATATCGTAAAATACCTTTCCAAGGAATAAAAATGATTCAGAAGCACTTTTTATGCCATCATTTGTCGTCTTGTTGGCCAAAGAAAAAGAAGTTCATGTCTCATTGCAATTCTTACTTTATTTTAGGCCCACCGAACAATTATTATACTAAGAGTGGTTTGCATGTGACGGATCTTAGTAGCCACTAACTCTGGAGTAATTGAAAGGAAAATGACTTCGGATTAAGTGGAGTTGTTAGGTTTCATATCCCTTTCTTTGCCTAAATGCTTCGCATTCGACAATCTTTGGTAATTTACTAAAACTTTGATGTTCGGGTTAAGGTTAGGTAATCACTTTATTTAATAATTATAATTATAACGTTTAGTTTACTTAAAAAAAATCATGTCTATGGAAATTTATACAACTATATATATAAATTAAAATATATAGTAATTATTGTAATAAAATTATTTCATTTTCTATGTGTGTGAATATTGTCATATTAATTTTAAGCTTTGATTCTATTTTTAATTGTTACAATAAGTGGTATTAATTTAGAAATATCAATCTAGATACATATGTGTGGGGATAAAAAAAATCAGAAATTAAAAGAATAAGGTTCAAAGAAAATATAGTCAAAACACTAGAAAATTGTGGAGATAGACATAAAATATCAACTCTTTGTTAACATATCATTGATCCACTAGTGAAGTTACCTCGTTAAAAAAGAATCTATCATAGTTTAACTTTTATCGTGGTTAAAGATCTCAACACCAAAAAAGAATGACAATGAAGATAAAGCCAATCGTGCCCTTAATACCATGAATGTAATACAATATAATTTTCCCTGGGATATTTTCAAGCCCTTTTTTATTACTACAACTTCAGTGTTGGATTCAATATTATAAATGGCCACAATTTAATTGTATTTTCTTTGAAAAACCCACTTAATATCTAGGTGAAATATATATTGGTCTCGGAAATGACAAATCTTCAATATGTATAATTTGATGTTTCCTTTCTTTCTTTCTATCTCCATTAGTTACACTAATCAAACTATCTAGAGTAATGCAAAGGGTCATGTGTGGTTGTATTTTATCACTTAATTATTTTAATCTTTACATCTTTTCTCCTTAAAATTTAAATCAAAATGAGACAAACACACTTCATAAATGATACTAGGAATGATGTCCAATTATTGAGACTTATACAACACAATTACTTTCAGAAAACATCTTTTTTCTTTAAGAATATGCTACTAAGCATCATCCATCCTCCCTATTGCTCCACTTTCCCTATCCCAAATATATTTTTATAAATCAATATACATCAATCCCCTTACCCCCTTTTATATTAAACAATATATCATGCTGATTTTGAGTAATATTTACAACTTCAATATAAACTGACATACTAAATAATGAAATTATAAAAACACACGAAAAAATTCTAATATATCTCTACATGGAATAAAAGTGATTCATAAGCACTTTATATGCTTACGATCATTTGACCATTTGCTTATATCCTCTTATTAGTCATGAAACGTTGTATCCACTTCATAACTGTTTAGCTTTGGACCATTAATATTATTGCATTCAAGTGAACAACCTTATAATTTATTCCATTGGTTTTGGCTTTATGCGTAGGTTAGAATGTGCCAAGTGAAAAGACGTTCGAGGAGAATTATAAGTCTCTATGGGCTGTCCCCCCCAGTAAAAAAGAACATTATAATTTTCAGTATCTTTTTTTATGGATTAAAAGTGCATTAATTAAAAGGAAAATGACTACGGCTTTAGTGGAGTTGGTGGGTTTCATTTCCCTTTCTTCACCTAAATACTTCACATAATTTGCTAAACTTTAATGGTAGGGATCAAAATTTTATAATTATAAGTACCACGTGTAGTTTAATGAAAATGTCATGTTTATAGAAATCCATACGATAATACATATCTTTGAGTAAATTCAAAAGAGAATAGGGTAATTATTATAATTTTCCATATATATATATTGAAAAAGATCTTAATAGTATGCGATTTTTTATATATTATTACTATAAATATCTTTAATATATATATTTGAATATTGTTATATTAACTGAGGATTAATTTTATTTTTCATGAATTGAAAGTTGGAATTTCTAAAAAAAATATAATTTTGCGAATGATATATCCGAACAAAAAGTAAAAATGTAAGTTTGTCTAAATGAATGTCAAATGTCAAATTGAAAAATAAATTCAATTCTTATCATGTTTAAAGAACCCAACACGAAGAAAGAATGACAACAAAAACGAACCTAATTGTATCCCTTAGAGGATGAAGTTATCCCTCAATTAACCAAAATCACTAGTAATAAGAACTTCAAACACATTGATTAATAACCCAATGCTTATCATGGAATTATAGTATATGAAAGCGGAAAGTTTGGGTGGTGCAATTGTATCCCACTTGCAATTGGAAGCATGACATCTAATAGTCGTAAAACTATTCCAAAGTTATTGGTAGGAAAATTATATGTGATGTCATACTTTCTAGAAGGAAAGAATTGACCGTTCACTGTCAATAAATATATATTTGCGCGTTGTATTAGGACTTCACCTTCCGCGTGGTCACCTGAATGTCTATTTTTGACCTGTATTTTTAGACGGATTTCACACGGAATAAAATACATTCAATAAATATTAACTCCGGACACCCTTTTAATGCATTCGAATTCTGTGAAGGATTGCGTGGATTCAAACAAAATTCACCGCACAAAAATGCGGGAATGTGGCAGATTTCCTCATTTTCGTACCAAATCGGACTGTGGAATTTGGTGTATACAGAAAAATGGCGAACAGTTGATGGAGGAAACTTGCGATTCTGAGTCTGTTTTGGATTCGGGTGGATTAACCTGTTCTTTTCCAGATAGATTTAATGAATTGGATGATTTGTTTATAGCAGACGACGCGCAATCTACAACCAGTTGTACAGAAGATTGGAGCGAATTAGAATTTTATTTCATGGAATTCGGAGAGCCATTGATTGGGGAAAAATATTTGCAGTATCTGGAAGAAGCTTCAGATGATGAACTGGGTCTTCCTCCCAACCTGATTCAGTATGGAAATGATGGAGTTTGGGTTGAACAAATCGACTTGGACTTCGAATTCAATATTAGTGAAAGAAAAATGGACGATTCGCTTTTCTGGTTGTCCGTCTTAAATAGCTAAGCTATGTACGGGGTTATATAAAAGTCAGAAAACTATTAATTGTGCCTGGTTGGGGAAGGTCCTGATCTATTGATTAAACCCAATATAAAATGGGGTTGTCGATTTATTTTGATTCATTTCATTTAAATTTGGATCATCCTACCAATATTTTCTCTATAATTTCTTTCCACCGAATTCTTCATACAATGCTAATATCGTGTTGTCTAAGATTTGAAATTTGGTTGATTCAAAGATGCTTGGAAGGAGAATTGGCTGAATTTCTTTCCAATTTATTTATTTATTTTCCTTTAATTGTCAGTTTTGTTTTCCTTTTCACTGTGATATTGCCATCTTTCCTTAACTAATATTTTTAATTCGAAATTTTTGTTGTACTCAATTTTTATGTTCACGATATAACTTTTATATTACACATTTTAATGTTTTAAAAATGTTACCATACATATATTAATGTATATAAAGGGTTTTATATTATTTATTGCAAGAAAATTTAACATTGGTAAACATATTTTATGATTATATTAAATTTGATGATCATTTGACTGTAATTGACTTCTATTGGACCGTCACTTAAATAATTTTGTTTCTTTCTTGGCCATGTGTAATATTTGGGTCTTTATTTTCTTGAATCGATTTTTTTAAATATGACACAATCACGTAGCTAAATGATTTTATTCGGGAAATTGATAGAAAATTTAATGAAGTTGTCGATTAAAGAGGTATGTAAATAATCAAACATAAGAACCTTGCAATTGATATCTATAGATGTATTTCATATAGATACATTTATTATTACGCTGAAGGCATTCCCCTTATGGTAAAGGACCTCCGGACGTTTCTGCAACTATGTTAAATTTGAAGTTCATTTAGACGTTTTTACAACGTAATTAATTTTGGCATCCGTTTGGACGTTTTTGTGTGTCTCACTATTTTTAATAGTTGTTTTTCCTTTTTTTTTGCCTTACCCTTCCGTTGGTATATCAGCAGGTGGAGGATTTTTCACCGGAATGATGGAAGCTCGTATAGTCTTCACCGTGGTTTCACGATTACTGGCTCTACGAGTGCTACGAGACGTTTGAGGAGGCAAAATGATTTGCTGATCTATTTCCTGAAACCCTAGAGGATTAACAGAAATGTGTTGACTCGTAAGACTGGCATCGAAGGGAATTAAATCCGTTTAATTCTCTTCTTTTAAGGGGCCTGATCGCGTTTTAATCTTGTTAAGTCCCAAAGGAATAGTCAAATCTTATGTGGAAGAAGAACGCAATACTTTATTTCAGAACTCTTAATAGTTTCGTGTGGATTTCTTTTAAGAATTATAATCTTGGGTGGCATTGACGTAGTTGCTGATGGCAGCATACTCTGTGTGATGAGCCCACTAGTTTCACTAGGAGAACGCGTACGATATTGTTGAATTAGAACAAAGAATAAACTTATCCTAGCAGAATAAAATAAATCAAATAAAGCCATGTAGAGGCTTAACTATTGGGTTAGAAGAATGGATTTAAAAAAAATATGCGCAACACAAAGACTAAAGATTGATTTCGGAGTATACAACATGGTTAGGGTTATTTTTGAGGAAGCCTTTCTTTAGAAGTGCATTTACCGTGTCAAAATAAATCCCTTCCGTATAGGCTCTCATATAACTTTGACTTCTTACGGCCAAATTTGCTGCTAAATTCATCAAATTTTTCTCCTTTGCTAAATATGTTAAATAATTTAAGGGGCATAATTTTATTCTGTATAGCTTTGTGATTCAGAACATCTGAGAACCGATTAATTTATCTCTCCAGTTATTTTAATTCATTCTTTTTGAAATTGTAAGGTTAGTGCAGTTCAGGTTTGAAAAGAAAAGAAGAGTGAGTAAAGTAAAGAATATTCGGGCAGATATTTGATTTGTTTTGTTAAGTCAACGATTTATGTAGGTTGAAAAGTTTTTTTTGTAGCGGATAAGTAAGCTTATAATTCTTTCATTAATTATGTTGAAAGGCATATCTTTGTTTTGTTTGCAGAGGGTATTACAAGTGCACTAACATGACAAGTTATTCTGCTAGGAAGCATGTTGAGCGCTCTCTAGAATATCCTTATATGCTAATTGTGACATATGAAGGAGAACATAATCATTCATGATTTCTTTTAGGAAGTTCAAATCTGGTAGTTCATCCATAGCTTTTTGTGGAGTACCATGCAATCTTGTTTACACAGGTTACCCATCCAAGGAATGGTCTGAAGGTAAATCTGTAAGGTTGATATGCTTCCTTTGTTTTGTGGGAAGTAAAAGGTTCATTCTTTAGTGTGCACTTCTTTGAAGGATCTTGTAAAAGAAAATTGTGTTTGGTGGTCACAATTTATTATAAAGGTATTTTCTTAGCTTTTGTTGGGAATTTCAATGACGATAAAGCCCATGAAATTATAAATAATGTTCAAGGGACAATTGATTTTATTCATACCCAACAACAACAGATCAACCAACATAAAGTGTGGATGCACAGGGTCTTGTTGTCGAAGTTGCAGATTATCAATGAACCCACTACCGTAGTGATAAGTTATGGATCCATGAGAGAGAAGAAGAAAAAGGACATAAGGATTTTTGATCTAGGTGGAGACACCTTTGACGTTTCAGTTGTTAGGGTTCAGAGACCTACGATTGAGGTGAAAGCGGTTGGAGGGGACATCCATTTGGGAGGTAAAGATTTTAATATTGTAAATAGTAAGGAGTAATTGACGACTACCTTTGGCCTCTTGTCTTTGTTTCTTGTTTTATATTCAGTCTTACACACCCTGCAACATAGTCAATATTTTACTTATTTATCATTTATGGCTCTAGACACTAGTGTCCAACTAGTATAGGAGGGCCCATGCGCCTTTTATAGCACCTCCACTACTACTATACTCAAAACTTCTTCTATCTAAAGTGGCATTGTTATTCAAGGTGTATCAAATGTATTCATGTACGAATTTATAACAATTTTGAAATGTATAAACAACCTTAAAATTTCGTGGGCCATCTTTCTTAGCAGGCTATTGAGTTTCGTGCTGGACAAACAAGAGATGGTGCTCATCTACACCACCTTTTCTCACTACAACCTCACGAAAACATTTTTCGTGGATATGGAGAAGGGGAGACTGCACTTTGGGAATGAACTCGAGAACTTGTGCATTAAACTTGTTGAATGTTGTGTTCTTTTCAAGAGCAACTGACACCGATGATGCCTTTGTTGGGTTAAGATTTAATTTTTTGAAGCTTTTCAATAGAGCATCATCTTCATCATTTAGGGTTTTATAAGAAAATTTCTCCATGGATTTCCTGAAGGGCAACAATTACATCACCTGATTGCGTTGTAAATGCATTGATGGTTTACATGGATGCGATGAGTTTCCCATCGGACCCCATGCCCATAAATCTCATTCTTTTCCAAATGATAAAAGGGGTGATGAACCCTCAAAATAAAGACTAATTTAGGGAAAGAGAATGAAGAGTGAGCAGCAAAGAAAATTATGTGAGTAGTGTTGCATCCAAGGCCTATTTAATGGCGAGCTCCAGGCATTTAATTTCTAAACATCCCAAATCCACCTTGGAGCTGAGCATGCACATATGGCCGAATAGAAACGAAGAAGAAGATATTCGAGGTGTAGTAGCGAGGTAGATAAGAAAGAGGTCTAGAAAAAGGAGAAAAACCAACAAATAGATGCAAAGATGAAAAATAACCAATTGAGGATAAATCTAAAATATTTATATAACTTGGAAATCGTAAAATTTCATTATGTTGAGAGGCATTTGCACATGCGAAATGCTCAACCACTTTTGACAACTGCCAAGGCATGGATGCGAGAGATGATTTGATCGACGAAGCACGAACTAACATATGCCCTTCACATGGTTGCCAATGGTTCGAGAGTTAAATATTTTCCAAAGTAAGAAATAAATTATTTTTTCGCATGTACCAGCTAAAGAATAGTTTTTATAATTTCATTGGTTGGCGGATTTGGAGCAGACCAGTGGTTCGACAGTTAATTCTTTTCCGAAATAAGAAATAAATCATTTTTTCACATGTACATGCTACAAAATATTTTTCCTAATTTCATCAATAAGGGGTTTTCTGTGCGGACCTCCCCAATATTTCACTTTCGGCGTTAACATTGCACACCTCTCGTGCGATTGCTAGTAATATACTAATTATATTATATTTATTTTTAAGAGTTACTTTTTTGGTATACTTATACTACACTTGAATAAGGTGCATCTTGATTGATATCTCTCCACGTATTTTCTATATATATATATATACTAGTAACAATAAAAAGGGTTTATACTTATTGTTAATTTATTAATTTTTGTGTTAAATTTGACAAAAATTTGATCATCATTTAAAAGATTGTTTTTAAACTTTAAAAATTAAATTAAAAAATAGTAATATCTTGATTATATGGGAAAAATAGGACCCTTTTTAAGACAATATTTTTTGATCCTTAATAAGGGAGATACGAAAAACATAAGATTAATATATAACAATATTTTTCAAATAAATATATTGATGATATTTATAAAAGTTTATATACTCAATTAAAATAAATTTATGTAAAAAATATTGAACTATAAAATTTAAAACATAAATTTAATAAACATTTTAAAAATAATATCAAATTATATTTAAATAAAACATAAATATTAATTGTAAAAACTAAAATTATAATAGCTAAAAGTGGAATGACAAATTAAAATATTTGTGAATATATACAAAGTCTTTTAAATATGTGAACGTTTATTTGTTTTAAATAAACAAAAAACAAAAAAAAAACTCAGGTACATGAAATAATATGAAAGATAAATTTGTAAGCATACGCAATGTCATGATATCTAGTGCTCGCGAGATGACACTTTTAACTTGCTAATGATGATGTCATACGTCGACTTAAGTTCTAAAATAAATTTTTTTCAATAATTCATAGTTATTGCGTTGCGCTGACGTAGTTACACAACATAAATTTAAACGGTATAATTATTGAAAAGAAATCATAAGCATGGGTAACATTTTTTTTAATATTCACTTTGCTATAATTAAGATTGTATGGTGTTTTTAGTGTAGTCTCAATAAAACGGTATAATTATTGAAAAGAAATCATAAGCATGGATAACACTTGTTTTTAATATTCACTTTGCTATAATTAAGATTGTATAGTGTCTCAATAATAGGGGGTTTGTAAATTTTAACAAAATCATTATTGAAAAGAAATCATAAGTATTGGTAACACTTTTTTTTTAAATAATTCACCTTGGAATAATTAAGGTCGTACACTATTTTTATTATAGTGTCAATAATAGGAGGAGTAGACCAGGGGTTAAATTTCACGTCTCTTTATCTAATATTTTTAGGATGGCGGTATTCTTTTAATATTGTTTTTTAAAACTACAAAAGAATGTTATTTATAGTAATTATTCTATATTTATTTAATTATTAAAACATATATTTATATGTATTTTTTATAATTTATATATAAATGTATATAAAAATGTGGGTTAAATTTTAAATATGCAAATCACATGCGACAATTAATACAAATATTTGCAAGTATTTTACGACTAAAACTACAAAAAAACATCTAAACGGGCGTCAAATTTATCTCTTGGAATAGAGTTTCAATTAACATAAAATGCATAATTTATAGATTTTAATGTTAGTTATATTTCACTTGTGTAGTTCCATTAAATATGAATTTATGTGAGACACTTATTTATTATGAGTATTTGAATATAGATCTACTAACATACCTATCTTAGAAAATCTATATAAAAGACACCAAGAGGTATCATTCTTGAGGCACCTATATTTGATTCCACAAACTCGAGAATGATATCTCTCGGCATTTTATAAGATAGGTATGCTAGTAGCATCCACTACAGTGTAGATTACAAGTAACTATTAATTCATTAAATCAAATGTATGCCCATATAATTTTCACATTCAAGTTAATTATATGTAATCTAATATTAAATTAAAAATAGAAAGAAATGCTGTAACGACCACAATTTACACACACAAAATAACACTAAAAATATACCAATTTTTTTTTTTTAACTTATATTGTAGTACACAAGACACTATAGGAGATCACTTAGGACCAAATACAACACATGCTATGTATGCACAAGCATTAACCCACATAGACAACATGAATACACGTGATGTACATCAAGGTCACTTCCTTTGTTTCTTTTTCTTTTTAACCAACAATACACAACATAGTGATTCACAACATAATGGATCAACTACAAAACAAACTTGTAGATATGGTCCTTCCACATTTATTACAATCATGTTTCAATCTTAATTTAAGTTCTAGAAAGGTTCATGATATGTGAATCATACATATTTTTTGTCCTTTTTCTAGATTTAGACTCTATATTGTTTAACATTTAACTTATGATGTATCTTATTTAATAAGAATCATTGACATTATTTCAAGTACTTGTTTAATTCATTCGTTCATTAAGGGAACTTATTTGTGCACAAGACTACTTACCTACACGCATGGCTACTAGGTGATATCCCTAGGATTCACTCTGAAAGGCATGAATCTTGATCTTATGTCATACCTTTGTTACGCAACAGAATAAGTGTGAGTCCAAAGGAGGGAAGGTTCACATCTTTTCTCAACGGTTTAGGGTCGAGTTTCTGTCATTCATTTATAAATTGATAACTGAGATGGTACACAATAAGTATTATAGGAAATAGGTTATTTATCCATAGCGAGAGGATTTAATCACATTACAAGGAAGATCATGTCTCACTTTGCTATGGAATAACATCCCACGATTACACTTTCCAAGCCCAAGCATCAATTCTAAATTTACTATAGTTATGCTCCAACAATTAGTTAAGGATTTGAAGGCTCTAACGTGACAACAAACTTCCTTATTTTCTTGTTTCTAGTTTAGGTCTCATGAGTATCTTTGTACGTCTAACATAAGGGTTTTATTTCTCCCTAACTAGGTTCATATACTTTTTGTAATGAATTTCGTAGACTATTTGTAGATAGGGAATTTGTATCCTCATGAGACTACTAGTCCCTGTCTTAGGGAATTTATCTCTAAATGTTTGATCCCATAGTTTCACATCATACATCCATTATATATCATGACAAGTGGAAGAGCGAGATGGAATAGTTCATCGTTTTAAGGATTAAGGTTGACATTAGAGTTTACACAACATAGGTCTAGTTTCTCACCATAATATGATTCAAACATGATATGAGAATGACTTGAATTTCACCTTTCTCTAAGCACATCACCTTATGGATTCATTATTTTACCATTATAAACCATGTGTAAGAATTAGCTCTTAGTATTACCATAAAACCCAAATGGAAATGTTGGGTATAGATTTAATTTATGATCCCAACTCCTAAAGGTGACTTCGAATGTTAGTTGGAGATATTCGCCACTCAACAAGTATGTCGGTCGAAGAGGATTTTACACTATGTTTAATGTTGGTTCCTAAGAGTACTACCTTAAGAGAACACACCCGATTACTTATCCTGGAAGGGAACCACATACTCTTGATAATGTTTTAGTGTGTCATTCCCAACCATCAGGTTCACGATGATGTTGCTAAGCATACAAGCTATGACGCTAAACTCAAACTTGTGATCTTATTTATTTAATCTAGAAGGTGTTATTAAGCGTAAGGATTTTAGTTCGTCGTAAGGTTTTAGTTTTTTATGCTACAAAGAATCACACAAGAATGGTAGTTGTACATGAAGTTTAAACTAGGATGGAATTTTTTGTTTAGATCTCTTAATTACATTTTAAGGTAAGAAACACAACAAACCTATTATCTAATCATCAATTGCACACAGGAATTACACTATAAGCTATTAATTTCAATTTCATTTAATAAATTTATCCAACTTTTTACAGTACAAATTTTGGAATCAAATAACACCCATGTTTAGATGAATGTTCCCCTTAAACACTAGCATCTTAAAAATATTACAAAACTTCATTAATAAACCTTTCAATACTTCAAAATGATAAACTTTCCTCTACAATATCACTTAACATATATATCCAATCCCCTTTTTACCATATGTAAATTTGAACAAAAAGTACACCTATAGTTAAATGCATGTTTCCCAAAGCACCCCTAAAACTAGCATCTCATTCATATAGCCAAATTTCAATAAATAAATTTACTATAACATAACAATACATAAAAATTTATTTCCATTAACATACATAAATGCTAACAATATACAATTAATCACACCCACGTCATTTTGCCATCTTACTTACATCCCTGCAAAACCATGTGAGCATGAAATCAATGATAAATCGCTAGCATGGCATCCACCTAGATCTTACATAAATAATGTTTTTTGTTTCCCATTTACATAATAATAATTTAAATTTTAAGGGAGAGGGTTAGAGACACATATTCATTTCACTTCATTTCTTAACCAAGGAGAGAGAAAGAGATAGGGAGAGAGAGAACCACAATTTCATCA
Organism: Taxus chinensis; assembly: GCA_019776745.2. NCBI lineage: Eukaryota > Viridiplantae > Streptophyta > Pinopsida > Cupressales > Taxaceae > Taxus > Taxus chinensis. Next base: position 260,009,542 of record CM034146.1, on the reverse strand, counting down.
AAAGTCCAATTTCACACAACAAGTCACTTGATAGAATTTCAAACAGTTAGTTACGAGTCTCAACAAGTTTCCATGGGGGTTTGGTAATCAGACGGGGGTCCTACAACTTTCTTTCTTTATGTTTTCCTGCTAGTTGCAAAAACTTTCAATTTAGGCTTGGAGGCTAAGAAACCACTTTCAAACGTTGTCTTTTGGTGAGCAAAAAAACCATAGGTAAGTTTTTTTGTGTCCTCATATACACCAATAATTCCCAAGAATTGACGGAATTGAGAAATGACGAATGGTTTAAGATTGGTGGCCAATTTTCTGAGGCCATCGATCGTAATTGACCTATTTGTAAATGATCAAAAGTTAGCTTGAGCGATTAGAAAACAACATCCAAAACTGACGTTCAATGGAAAAACACGCAACGAGAAACATCCTGTGAGTTCCCCTATATATGGAGAATTCACCAAAGTCGGCCGGGCTATGAAATAGCAAACAATTTTCAAAAAGGCGACAGGTTTTCTAGAGCCACTGGTCGTAATTGGTCTAGTTTGACCTAGTCAAACTGTGATTGAAGGCCTACAAAATTCCTTTGCAAAACTATCAAGAAGAGTTTTTTTCCCCAAACTAAAGGTTCTAGGAAATTTTCTAGTAAAAATACTAGAGGTTTGCAAAGGCGGATAAGCATTTCGTTGTTCAGGGTTCAAAGGGCGAGCCAATATGAAACCTAAATTTTCAGTTTTAATGGCTTCCTAAAAGAACACAACGATGTAACAAGGTTCCTCGAGGATTGGCAAAGAAGGTACAAACACTTGTTAGGGTCAATCTAAAGCTTGGTGTGACTCTCGTCATAACAAGGAACATATATAACACTTAACAACACTTTTAGGGGCTTAGAAGGTTGTTTTGCATGTCTCTAGAAATTGCATTTATCAAAATTTGCAAGGTAGATAGAAATGGTTGTCTTAGTTAACTCATTTAGCTCTCACCAATAATAACGGGAATGAGCACCAAAATTTAAACACCCTAGGTTTATCAATGCATACGGTTTTGGTCGCGACACGATTGTTGATCAAATTACAAGTTGGTAGAAAAATCATTAGGTGTTCCTGTATGTATTGCACTAGCCATCAGGTTAAAATATTATATTGTTTGAGTACTAATAATTTAATATTTTTATTTTATTTACAATGAATAACCAAGTTATATGAAATTTAAGAAAGATTAAGGTAAGGGAGACCATTGTCGAGGGACAAATGCATCGGCCAAATTGGCTCCGAACAGTACAACACACACAAGCTACCAGGATCTGGAATGCTTTTTGAGATTTTCAAGGGACAAATAATCTCTCCAAAGAAGCAGATCAAGGTATCGAATCCGAGGCTAGGAGGATCCCACTCTCATTTCATTGCTACATTGCTTCCATCTCTCCAGGTTTTAACTCAAAAGGGCAAACCATGAATATTGTTTTGGGTGACTCAATGCCAATTCAAGATTTCCCCGAAAACCTAGACAACCAACACTCAAATTCAAAGCATGAAGAGAATAATCCACCGGGTCATTGGTGTTTATGACACAACTCAAAGCAATAAGTTGGAAAGTGGAACTATAATTACTTTTACTTTTGTTTGATATGTAGGCATTTTTTCAAATGATTCACATGAAATCTCTCCCCCTTTCATAATAGACTCCACACTTGCTCTGGATTTTTTTCTAAAAGTGGACAATAATATTAGTATTCTCTTGGGGCATTTTTTCAAACAATTCACATGTCAGTCTAGGCTCCCCACAATTCCCTTGTTCTATTAAAAAAATGAAACAATGCCCATTCCATTCATTTCTAATCTCATTCTCACTGCATTATCCATACAACTAATTGAAAAAGAGTTAGTGCATGATGTGGAGGCTTGGATTACACTTGTCAATTGCATTATTTGAAAGTTTCCTTCATATATTCAATAAACCCATTTGATGCATATTATTTAGTCCAGGTTGACTACAAAATCCATGCCCCCCATTTTTTTTATACATTCTCTCAAACAGTTCGTATGCCTTGTGTAAGGTTCCACATTTTACATATGCATCTGCTAGAGCATTTACAACTACAACATCTAAAAAAATTCCTCTATCTTCTATTTATATGGACATCCATATTCTGTTCTAAATCATCCATTTTAGCATAGGGTCAAGGATGCTAGAAAAGGTTTTGAAGCTTGGCTTTGTATTTCTTGAAAGATTCCATGGGATTTTTAACAAATCCATTTTGTATATATTTTTCCATCATTGCAATCCATAAGGCCACATTTTAGGCCTTTAGTCAAATATTTCACATGCAAAGTGCATGATTCCACATTTACATACATTTCTACCAGGGCACCTACAACTATAAAATCTAACAAAACTCCCATTTTGGTGTAGAATGGGAGGAAGCTGGTAAAATAAAAAAAATCATATTTCCATTATGCTTTGATGGATGTCCTTACCCTGTTTGAGATATTCCTCCTTTTTATGTAGGATGGGAGAATATTGTAGCGGGCATGAGTATGCTGACAAATATGGAGGAGTTTCAATTTAAGCCTGTCAATTGCATTTTCTCAAACAACTCACCTGCCTTGTGCAACTATTCAAATACTACCAAAATTACAACATTGGCTAGGTTTCAACATGGTTAATGGATTTGGATCCCAAATAAAGTTTATGTATTATTTTGCAGGGGAAATGACATATCTACAGGCCTTTTGGGTGGCCATTCCCTACTATACAGACTGCCACACGCCAGTTCTTGCCACACACCCTCCATTAACTCCCTCAAATAACTCCACAAATTCCTCCATGCACCCACTTTCCCACCAGCACACTTCTCCATTTTTATTAATTTTTTTTTGTTTTTGTTTAATTTTTGGAACTACATTTCCCTCTCCTTATAATAGCATCTTCCTTGATGTGACACACTACCAGGGTAGAGAATGGGGATGAAAAAATGAGAAAGATAACAATGAAAAGTTCTGTATGGGGAGAAATTATTTTCACTATAACATGATCTCAAGAAGTCAAGAAATTTCTATCAATTTATTAATGTTCCAATGAAGATTGGTAATTAGTTATCTTTTACTTTATTACTTGGCTAACCATTTTACTTAACAATATTTATCAATCTTAAGCTCTTAATACTTCATTGTTTTAAGATTTTAGTTTATTTATTTTTGTGGGTGGCCAACAGAAACTAACATCACAATACCACACCAGGGCTAAACAAAACACTAACGATTTGCAAGACATCATGATATGTACCCTCATGACTATATCACATCACAAGAACTCAACCAAACCATGAGAAGAACATACATAGCCCGCATAACATAATACTTGTCACACATGCCCCTGACATAATAGTACCCATAACATAAGAAAAATACTACAACTTGGAATCCCCAACATGTACACATATAAAGGTTTCACACAACTCAAAACCATAACTTGTATTGTAGCTTCTTAATATTTCATATAACAGGGTATCTACAAGTGATAAGAAATTAAGGAAGCTAATGCTGATTTAAGTTCAAGATTGAACACAACAATCAAGACATCATGATATGTACTTTAACACTATAACCCGTCACAAGAACTCAACCAACATCAATAAATATCCCTTATAACAAGTACATCACATGCTCTTGACACAACCGGACTCACAAGAGTAACATGTACACATACAAGGGTTAACTCATCATAAAACCAACACATTACACGTCCCACTCATCCATAAAAAACTCCAATACAGCTCCCAAAGAACACCAACTCCATACACCTCCAAAAATAACTCCATATACCTCCCATATTACTCCCAAAGCATCACAAAACAACTCCATATACCTCCCAAAGCATCACAAAACAACTATATATACCTCCCAAAATAAAAACTCCAATACCTCCCAAGCATCACTAATCATGCACACAAAACAAGTATCTTATGTCTCCCTAAAGTCTATTATGCCTCCCTCAAGTCTCTTATGCCTCCCTCAAGTCTCTTATGCCTCCCTCAAGTCTCTTATGTCTCCCTCAAAGAGGTCAGTCACCCTATGGCCCTAGGCACATAGAGTCAAGACACCCCTAACCCAAGTGACATAATAACTAATGGTTCAACAACCCGCTAGTTATCTGTAACTCCTTAGGGCATACCCCCATACAACGAAGTGGGTCCATAGGTTCAACCACTCCATGGTGCATCCCATGACCCTATTCCAACACATTACGACATTAGAACCAACATAACAATCCGTTTCAAATGCCAAGTGGAAAAAATTCCAAAGCCTTGGGCTAGGCTATAAAAAAAAATTAAACTTGATAATAAAATTTAAAAACTAAGTAAAACAAATTCCCAAATAGCCATAGTTAAGGAAAATTTCTGCATGTTAGTGCAACAACCAAATAAAATGTCCAAAATATAAGAACACATCAATCAAGAAAATTTCTAGTTCTAACAATAAAAAAGATAATGATTAATTTATGAATAAATATGTATAGAGAAATAACACATTACAATTACTATGTGGCCTCACATGGCCACCAAAGGGGTACTCATTGAGTTGTTGGCACTCAGGCATTGAGCCTTGGCTCATAAAATAACATATCAAATAATACAACTATCATAATCTCTTCCTAAATCATCCCTCCATACTCCCACAAGGCTCAACATAGTCAAAATCACATAGGATTGATCGATGGACAACCCAATACAAGATATCCGAGGAAACTAGTTTGCATAAGTTGAGCCTAAGGTGGTGCACATCCACAATATAATGAGCAAGATCAAAGTATAATAAATACTTAGAAGTGGGTTTTCAGTCTATATAAGACTCCACTTCCTCACTCATACTCGGCTCAAGATTATGAAAACTTGGTCCACGCCTTCTCTCTCTGCACATAAACTCTTAACAATTGATTCCCCTTAGGGTTGTTAGTGTAAGGTTCACAACATAACACATAACTACATCACTAACACAATGGTGATTCACACAAATTAACCATAACATCTTACACATGGGATATATATAAGGGTATAAACAATCATTACTTTCACGGGTTATAATACATTACTTTATCCACATAATGCACCCAAGGTGTAAGTACTGTACAATAGGGGTCATACGATCACCATATGCCCCTAATTCATGACATGAACATCACATATTACATGAATTATACATATGATGAACATAGTGACTAACATTACAACATAAGACTCAATTGGAATATAACATGGTGACACACACAATTCATCACAATATGGTGGTGACATCACAGTATAATATAATTTACTATACACCAATCTTGTCATGTAACACATAATCACACCAACATATCACGTAATAACAAGACTCTCCAACACTCCATAATCCAAAATAACATTATTTTCACACACAAAAAGGATGCATATCACACATGAACTCCTCAATGAATCCATGAAAAAGGAGAGTGAATACTCTCATCATAAGCACATGAACATGATAAAAAATACACACTAAGTGACATACACAACACATGTGCGTTCATAATATCACAATTACAATTGTCACATCACAAAATCTATCACATTACTCTTCTAATATCCACCACCACATATGCACAATCATCACAACTCATCCATCCCAGAGATTCAAGAGCATGAACCTCACTCTAATACCAAATGTAACACCCATATTTTACACACACAAAATAACACTAAAAATACTGGAATATTTTTTTTGACTTACATTGTAGTACACAAGACACTACAGGAGATCACTTAGGACAACATACAACACATGATATGTATGCACAAGCATTAATCCATATGGACAACATGAATACATGTGATGCACATCAAGGCCGCTTCCCTGTTTTCTTTTTCTTTTTGACTGAAAAGACACAACATAGTGATTCACAACATAATGAATCAACTACAAAATAAACTTGTAGATATGGTCCTTCCCATGACATTATTTTTAGATTACAATTACATGATTTTCAATTTAACATAAGTTCTAGAAAGGATCATAATATGTGAATCATACATTTTTTTTCCTTTTCCTAGATTTAGACTTATATTCTTTAACATTTAACTTACAATATATCTCATTTAATAAGAATCATTGACATTATTTCAAGTACTTGTTTAATTCAATCATTTGTAATGGGTAGTTATTTTCACACAAGACTACTTACCTACACGCAAGGCTACTAGGTGATAAACCTAGGACTCAATCCTAAGGGCATACATCTTGATCTTATATCATACCTCTGTTACGCAACATAATAAGTGTGAGTCCAAAGGAGGGAAGGTTCACATATTTTCTCAAGGATTTAGGGTCAAGTTTCTTTCATTCATTTATAAATTGATAATTGAGTTAGTACACAATAAGTATTATAGGAAATAGGTTCTTTATCCATAGCAAGAGGGTTTAATCACATTACAAGGAAGATCATGTTTCACTTTCATGTGGAATAACATCCCACGATTACACTTCCCAAGGCCAAGCATCAATTATAAGTTTACTATAGTTATGTTGTAACAATTAGCTAAGGATTTGAAGGCTCTAACATGACAACATACTTCCCTATTTTATTGTTTCTAGATTAGGTTTCCTGAGTATCTTTTTACGTCTAACTTAAGGTGTTTTATTTCTCCCTAACTAGGTTCATATAATTTTTTTAATGAATTGTGTAGACTATTTGTAAATAGGGAATTTGTATCCTCATGAGACTACTACTCCCTGTCTTAGGGAATTTATCTCTAAAAATCTGATCCCATAGTTTCACATCATACATCCATTACATAACAGGACAAGTGGAAGAGTGAGATGGAATAGTTCATCATTTTAAGGGTTAAGGTTCACATTAGAGTTTACACAACGTAGGTCTTGTTTCTCAACATAAGATGGTTTAAACATAATATGATAATGACCTAAATTTCACCATTTTCCAAGCACATCACCTTAAGGTTTCATTTTTTTACCAACAAATAAAAAATTTAAAGACAAATTGCCAAGTTTCAGAATTAGCTCTTAGTATTGCACCATAAAACCCAAATGATAAATGGGGTTGGGTATGGATTTCATTTATGATCCCAACTCTTAAAGGTGACTTCCAAGGTTAGTTGACGATATTTTCCACTCAACAAGTATGTCGGTCCAAGAAGATTTTACACTATGTTTAATGTTGGTTCCCAAGAGTACTACCTTAAGAGAACACATTCTCCTTACTACACACATGATTACTTATCTTGAAGGGGAACCACATACTCTAGATAATGTTTGACTATGTCATTCCTAACCATCCATTCACAATGATGTTGCTAAGCATACAAGCTATGACAATAAACTCAAACTTGTGATCTTATTTATTTGATCTAGAAGGTGATATCAAGTGTAAGGATTTTAGTTTTTCCTAAGGTTTTAGTTTTTCTATGCTACAAAGAATCACACAAGAAGGGTAGTTGTATATGAAGTTTAAACTATAGTGGAATATTTTGTTTAGATCTATTTATTACATTTTAAGGTAAGAAACAAAACACACTAGTTATATAATCATCAATTGCACATAGGAATTACACTATAAGCTATTAAAATTGATTTCATTTAACAAATATCCAAATTTTACAATAGAAAATTTTGGATCAAATAACACCCATGTTTAGATGAATGTTTCCCTTAAACACTAGCATCTTAAAAATATTACAAAACTTCATTAGTAAACCTTTCAATACTTCAAAATGTTGAAAGTATCATCTATAATTTCACTTAACATATATATTCAACCCCCTTTTTACCATATGCAAATTTGAATCAAAAGTACACCTATAGTTAAATGCATGTTTCCCAAAGCACCCTTAAAACTAACATCTCATTCATATAGCCGAATTTCAATAAATAACTTTACTATAACATAACAACGCATAAAAATTTCTTTCCATTAACATACATAAACACTAATAATATACAATGAATCACACCCAAACCATTTCGCCATCTTACTTGCATTCCTACAAAACCATGTGAGTATGAAATAAATGATAAATCACTGGCATGGCATCCACCTCGATCTAACATAATTAACATTTTTAATTTCCCATTTACATAATAATAATTTACATTCTAAGGGAGAGGGTTAGAGACACATATTCATTTCTTAAGCAAGGAGAGAAAAAAATATAGGGAGAGAGAGAACCAATATTTTGTCAAAATTCCAATCTTACACAACAAGTCACTTGATAGATTTTAAAATAGTTAGTTATGAGTGTCAATAAGATTCCCGAGGGGTTTGGTAACTCGACGAGGGTCCTACAACATTTTTTCTTTATGTTTTTCTGCTAGGTGTAAAAATTTTCAATTTAGACTTAATAGGCTAAGGAGAACAGAGATTCAAAGATGAGAGGGTGAGAGAAGCCATACAGTAAGCAGGTGATCCACCATAAACTAGGAAGTTCGAGATACTCTTTTGAATGGAGAATGATTTTTACATTGGTGAAAGCTAGGAAGATGGGAAGGTCAGATCGTAAGTGACAGTTGCAACCCAGATCCAATTTTATCTTGAGGATAAAGAAAATCCACGAAACACAACACCCTGCACCTGTAAACATGAAATACATGCACAGAAAATTTTATACATGTTCTGATAATGGAGAATTCACCAGACTCAACATAACAAGAACAAGCAAAGGGTTGAAGAAATGGTGACCACAAAAACATGTTTTATTGCTCTGTATGGGTGCACAAACCATTACATTCTTAGCTGAGGCACAAGTCTATAGTTTGACCTAGTCAGAGGCATGTGTCAGGCGTAGGAGAAGGTTTTTTAAACTCAAATGGATTCGAGAAACAAATTTTGATAGAGTTTCCCTACACCCAGAATGTCTCTCCTTCTCAAATGAGAAGTGTTACAATATATAATAAGTTTAGAACAATGAAAAAATAGAGAGATAGGAGGAAAACAAACCCGTTTTTGAGAATCCAACCATCCACTGTTAATTCCCTACAAATTGGCATAAAATCTATCCAATCTTCCTCTCCATGTCTACTTTGGCGAACTGGAGAAGGAAGAATGATGAATCGAATCAAATCTAGGTGGTTGAAACAATCAGATCCCGTATTGATGGCTTGAAAGACGTTTTCCTATTTTTCACCCACCAACACCTGCTAAAAATGATATTTTATGCTTCCATGGCATAGAGGAAGTTGAGATATTTCCAACGGTTCCAAATTTTTTGGGTTTCAGGAACTGCGTCGAAAGATATGTTTTTTTGAATGTTTCGAGTCGGGTCCGTATAAAAATGGCAAAAACCAAATGGCCCAAAATTTTTTGGGTTTTGGGAACTGCGTCGAAAGATATTTTTTTTTGACCAGAAATCGACAAAATGTAGGCTGTAGAATGGGTCCGCGGGCCCGAAACTCACTTTGTACCTTTTGGCACCAAAATACAAAATGCAAAAATTAACTTGCAGCCCTGAACCGCATGCAATTAAGGTTTGACACGTGGCTTCTTTGGCATTAGCAGATGTGCGGCTCATTTTTTCACTTTACGCCTTCTCGGGGTAAAATTTTCAAATTGCCTTCGATGACCCACCATCCTTCTTTGACTTTTCAACATGGCCACATGTCCCTTTACGGGGCTTATGCATTTTTATTCATTTGGCTTTAATATTCCTTGTAGGCTTGCGGGCTCGAAATTCACTTAGTGCCCTATTTGCAAAAAGCACTAAAACTCCGTGCAGAGCCACCGACCCATTTTGGCATTTGGAAAAATTTTCCTCAACTACAATTTCCACTTGGTGAAAAGTCTAAACATCTCTTGTCGGCCCGCCTTTCAGATATGGCTCCCGCCGGACCACTTTGGGAAAGGCATTTCCAAATTTTCCCCGTCGGCCCTATAACTTGAAAACTATTTTCACTTGGAGTGAAAAGCTTCTTTATCTCCTGTCGGCCTTCCTTTCTGCATTGGCAAAAATCCTTAAAAACTCTCGCCGGCCCGCTTTGGGCAAAAATACCTTCCAAGGCCCGTCGGCCCGTAACTTGCAAAATATGAGGAGTTATAAGGACTTCTTCATATTTTTGAAAGGGGAAGAAATTTCCTATCTGATGGAAATGCTTTTAGGAAACCTTAAATTCTTAAAATATCTAAAAAATTTGATTGAAGCACTAAAGGAGGGAAAATGTGTGTAGTTAACCGAAAATAAGCATGAGCTTATTTTGGATAACAATACACACAAAAAGAGAGGGTTTAGGGGCATTTTATTTCATTTTTTTCCTTAACTAAGAGAGGATAGAGAAAGAGATAAGGAAGAGAGAGAAACATTAGAAAAGATTTCATACAATTTTTCAACTAGCTAACAGGTTAATAACTCACAAGTGTATTACAAGATAGAGTTTCAACATCAGGAAAATTCTTACAAGTGGTTCATAACTATATACCAAGATAGTTTACATGAACTTGTCTAGGAGTCCTACAAACTTTGTTTGACATTTTCCTGCTAGTTACAAAATTCTCAATTTATCTCGGAGGCAAGAAAGTGAGTTTGACCTAGTCAAAATCCACATCGGGAAAATTTCTATGTGTCCACATATATACCAAGAATCCACATTAACTTATGGAGTCCAAACTGGCGAATAGTGTACAATTGGTGAATGGTATCCTGGAGCCACTAGTCGTAATCGGTCAAGTTTGACCTAGTCAAACAGTGACAAGAGGCCTACAAAATCCTTTACTAAACTAACTAGGGATGGGATTTTTCCAAACCAAAAATTGCAGGCATATTTCTAGGAAAAATGCTAGAGGTTTACAAAGGCGGATAAGTATTTCGTTATTCAAGGCCCAAATAGTGAGCCGATATGAAACCCAAGTTTTCAATTTTAACGAGTTCCTAAAAGTTGAAAATGAGGTAACAAGGATCCTAGACGAGCGATGAAAAAGAACGAAAATGGTAAAATGAGGTCAAGATAATGCTTGACATGACTCTTTAAATTATAGGGAACACATGCGACACTTAACATATCTTTTACGGGGCTCAGAGGTTTTTGTTCAGGTCTTTGGAAATTACATTTTTTCTAACTTGTTAGGTGGATAGAAAGGTTATTTTAGTTGATGAATCATTTGAAGCTCTCCAATACCAATGAACAAGAGCACCAAATTTTGGATACCCTGGGTCTAGCAATGCATAAAGTTGTGGTCATAACCGCAAATGACAATCAAATTACAAGTCGATAATGTAGATCATAAGGAGGAGTTTTATTACTTCACACTAATAGTCTGGTTACGAAGTTTTCCAGATTGTATATGGAGGAGGGGTTTAAGTTTATGGTTCGCTACCAAGTGTTATTTGGGTTACATAAGTGCTAGATGAAATTTTATTGTTTTAGAAACTAATAGTTTACTATTTTTATTTTATTGCAAATGAATAACCAAATTATACAAATTTTAAGAAATATTAAGGTAAGGGAGACCATTCTTGAGGGACAAATTCATCCAACGTTTTAAAATTATTTCATTAAAAAAGACAAACTAAAAGTACAAACCATGCTTGGGAGATTTTTCATCCGTAGTGTTTAAGGTAATCCAAACACTCACACTCCGCAAAAATTCTTCCCTCTACTAGGCATTCTGTCAAATGATTTTCATGCTTTTCGGAACACTCCCATATAAGGGTTTGAAGTTGGAAGTCTCAAGATCCGCTTCAATAAAACCATTTGTTTTGATGGTTAAATACCATTTCCCATGCATTTTCCATTGTTAAGACCAACACTTGCATCAAGAATCCACGTCATGGAGTGTATTTAATAACTCAACGTCCTTTACCAAATCTAACCAACAAGACCAAGTGAAATACCCATACAAGGATTATAGTATACGAGGTCCATTGTCAATAAGTTAGAAAGTGGAACTATAAATACTTCTATTGTTGTTTGATATATACATTTTTTCAAAAAAACATGAAATCAATGCCAATGTCACTCACTTGTAAAATCAATCTCACTTGCACTAAGAACACAAAGTGAACAACAATTTTAGTATTCTCTCTAGACATTTTGTTAAACAATTCACATGTCAGTCTAGGCTCCCCACAATTCCAAGGAGTTGTAGTAGTTATGCAATGCAAAACCTGTCAATTGATTTCAACAATTTCCAACATTTTTCAATAAGACGATTGTGCATATATATCGTAACCATTACAGGCGTGAGGAAAAATTCAAACAATACATGTGAGGTTGGGTTTGCATCCCCCTCTTTCATGTTGCAACCAAAATCAAGAAATATCAATTTCGTCCATTTCCAATGTCACCCTCAAAACGAGGAAGATGGGCCAACAAAAAAACAAATTAACCATGCATTATCCAATGCTCAAAACTCCATTTAAAATAGTGAGATGTCTGCCTTGTGTAGGTCCCACATTCAACAAACACGTCTACTAAAGGATTTACGACTACAACATCTCACAAAATTCCCATATATTTTATGGTTTGATGGATGTCCATACCCTTTTCTAAATCCTCCATTTTGGCATAAGGTGGAGGATGCTAGTAAAGACTCTGAAGCTTGGTTTTGCATTGCTTTAAATATTCCATGGGCTTTTTAATAAACCCATTTTATATATATTTTTCCATCATTGCAGTGCATCATGCCACATTTTAGGCCTTTAGTCAAAAAGTTCACATGCCAAGCACATGATTCTATATTTTGCCATTATTACAGTGTATCAAGCCACATTTTAGGCCTTTAGTAAAAATTTTCACATGCCAAGTGCATGATTATACATTTGCATACATTTATACTAGGGCACCTGCAATTATAAAATTTGACAAAAATCCCATTTTGTCACAGACTAGGAAGAAGCTGGAAAAATAAAATAAAAATCACATTTCCATTATGCTTTGATGGACATCCTTACCCTGTTCCAGAGATTCCTCCTTGTTGCATAGGATGGGAGAAGATTGTAACAGGCATGAGTTTGCTGACAAATGTGGAGGAGTTTAACTTTAATCCTGTCAATTGAATTTTCTCAAACAGATCACCTACCTTGTGCAACTATCAAAATATTGCCAACATTACAACATTGGATGGGTTTTAGCATGGTTAATGGCTTTGGATCCCAAATAAAGTGCATGTATTATTTTTTAGGGGAAATTATAGGTGTGCAGGCCTTTTGGGTGGCCACTCCCTGCTAGAACACCTGCCACACTTCCTCCATGAACTCCCTCAAACAACTCCACAACTTCATCCACGCACCCACATTCACACCAGCGCACTTTTTCATTTTTCTAAATTATTATTTATGTTTTTGTTTAATGTTGGGCACTACAAATACCATATTAATAATTAATAAAATAAATAAATACACATATGTTACACGCACGCGTGCGCGCGCGCGTGCGCACACACACACACACACATGAAGAACAACAATAAGTTTGTGATTCTCAAATATTATACATTTGCTGCTACAAAAAATATAGTATTTTTATTCATCTTTTCTCTTATCAACTCCTTTTTCATTCTTCAAATTTTGAACCCGGTCATGTGTGAATGGAGATAAGATTCTCAATCCATCAAATGATTTAACATGTGAAATAGAAACCAAGCTTAAACCTTTTCTTTCTTTATTTCCTATATAAATTATGGCTTTGTTAAGAGTTAAGATTTTCTATTTGTGGATAGTCAATCCCCATTCCAATTTGAAAGGTAGTTGACACAAATGACCCCTTTATATAGGTGGTTTTGGAATTATAGTTGAATTTTCATCAGTAAAAGGAATTCCTATGTAGTTATCAAATTCAACCATTACATATGTTGGTTGTTTAGGGGGTCCCAATCCTAGTTTGTAGAAAATGGTTCGAATAAATCCAAGTGCACCATTGACAATACTTGCTTCAGTTCATTAATTTTTAGTGAGCATAAATGTTGCACCAACAGAAATAAATATATCAAATTGCAAATTTTCATCATCTAATCCAGTAGCAATATTGAGTTGTCCTTTAGTGGAAATGCATCGAGCAATAGGTCAAATTAATGCATATAATTTACTCTTATTATGTTCATCCACAACGTCATTTATGGAAAATAAATGCATATGTTCATCAAACTCCTCCTTTTCAACAATTTGTAGTGAAGCATTTGTTCTAATCATTAACAACCTTCAATCTTCAATTGTCGGATTAGTATCTCTTAGATTTTTTAGAAGTTGGCGAAACCATTGTCATTCTTTAGTTTGGCCTTGTTATCTGAATACCATATCCAGTGTAACAACATTTTTAATATTTTTCCATAATATTTTTTTTTTGTACTTGCATATGGAGGAAGATCACACACAGGAAACAAATGCCCTAAATATCCAACTAAATTATCCAAACTTCCATGAGAACACATATCCGCATTTTTCGGAAATTCTTGGTGTAGTCAAGAATCTATATGCTAAAGCATATTTTGACCTATGAAGCTCATCTCGTCAATTAAAATATACTTAACATGTTGCATTTCTTCTTGAAAGCTCGTTAACCTCATTCCCTATAATTTTCCAAAATTTGAAACAGGAATTCGCAATGTTGTATGTATTGTTTATACACCAATGTCAAATGATGCAACTCCAGTTGGGGAAAGTAATAAAAGGGGGAAACATTGTGGTTGTGATAACTCTAAAAGATATAGTTTTATTTCTCCATTAAGATATAATTTCTCTATACCTATTGTTCCTTGGATTATCATATGTAATGGAAGTGTAGTTTCTACTTGATTATAATGGTTAATTATTATATCAAATGTTTTTTTTTACACTAAGGCTATGATAGCTAAAATGTGAGTATGGTTCTTCATCTATTATGAGTAAGAAATTATTTTTAGCCATGCTGATGAATTTAATAGACTTTTTCATTTGTTGTTCACCAAGATAATCTGCATTCCGAAGTGCTTTCCTGTCAATATTCCTTCAACCCATCATATCCATCAATCTTAGAAACATGTAGAATTTGTTTTCTGGGTAGGCCTGATATGATCTCCCACTCATGTTCAATTGTTTTTGGTTAGATGATATCATCATTTTTATCATCCATTTCTCTTTGATCATCATTATGTGTTTCAATAACCCATTGTATATGCCAAGGATTATATTGCAATTCTACCTAATTTTATTTTATAATATCATCTTCAAGGCCAATATATATATATATATCTGAATATCAAGAAATGGTTTGTATAGTAATAACTTAGACAAACAAAATTCCACAAAAAATTACTATCTTGCTCTGGGACACTAAAAAATCTTCGCAATACTTTGACAATAGCATGTGTTTTTCTAGGATTACACTTTTCTCCTTTACGATTTTTTGGAATATAGATCCATGATCTAACAACTTCAATGAGTGGTACATGTTACATTCAGTGAGGTATATCAGTGTACCCATCTATTATTGATTTTATTTGATTTTTGTTTTCATCATTTTCCATTAATACCGGTTTAAAAACATTACGCCGAACAATCAATGATACAAATACCCTACTACACTCCATCAAAGGAAGTTCTAGGAACATGTGGATTGTCTCCATTACACACATATATATTTCACCTATTGTTTCAGTAAGTAACCTTCTATACACTCATGTAACATGTTTTTCCGGATTTTCAATATTTGCAAGTTGCATTAACATTTGCTGATATGTTTCTATACTTTTCTTTGGTTCTGTAGCATACATCTTTGCAGTGTATTTTATAATGGCATGTTTGGAAAGTAAAGGTTTCTAATCCACATTTGCATAACATGATTGCAATACATAACGATTTTGAGTGTTGACCCAATCATCATTTCATTTTGGTTCATATTTTTTTATCTCCTATTTATGCATTTATGTAAAATTTCAAACCATTCAAATGTAAAGGCCATAGGGCATCATACCTGCATGAAATATAATTTTCGGTTATAAATCATGTAAAAAACATAGAAATAAAATTTTAAAAACCCATCTTATTACTTGCAAACCTTCTTCCCTCTCCTTTTTCATAAGCATGCCAAATTTCTACACATGGTATGATGCTCCACACAATGAGAAAATTCTTCACACTCTTTTTCTGAATCTATATTAATTGTGTAACTCTAACATGCATACGATCTCAAATCATGAATTCACTGAACCAAATATTCATATAATCTTGATTAGATTTTTATCATACTTAATTTGTAAAAAAGAAAATTAAATGTGGAAACATTTCTTACCTATATATTCCTCTGATGTGGATTGCCCCAAGGATTCCATGCATGTATAATTCCATCAAAATAGTTTTAGGCGTATTTAACTTCATTATTATCTTTCCAATCTAAAGTGTCCATACATGGTGCTCCATCCAACCATAAGATTCCATGCACATGTGGATATCCTCTATGTTTGCATTCATATCTATACCAAAAATAATGTATTTTCATAAACTTTGGTAATATTTCTCTTTGGAATATAGTATTTCGAATGTGCATATAATGAGAAACGATATGAATATTGTAAATTATGTTTTCTTGTCTCCATATTTTTACTTCATGTGGATCTGTTGGTGGAGTTCCCGTCATTAATGAATGAAGGTCTGGCCAATACATATATTCTACACTTAAAGTAAAGAATATGGTTGGTGTTCCAATTTGATGTAACAAATCCATTAATTCTACATGACACTTTGTCTAATATGAACATGTTCCTCGTAATGTAGTTCTGTATCAAATTGAATGATCAACAAGATGAGATTCTAGCATATTCTCCTTGTGTTCACATAATTCATCAATTATAATTGGTAATTCTTGACGAATTTTTGTCACAAAAACTACCGATGAATTTTTTTCTCTATTTCACATTATCTTATTTAGTGAAAGATATCTAAACCTTGGATGTTTTCCAAAACATTTTTCTCTGTATCATAATAAATGTTTAACATATTCATGTAAATTTATACGTTGTAATCGTGGTTGTATCCAGTCACACCTTCCATCAGGGAATAGGGTTGGAAATGCCATGTCTAGTAAACCTTCTGTCACATATTAATTCAGTGGAGATGTTCCAATTTGTGGTCAAGCTATTATTTCACAAGGTTTTACGTTTTAATTTTTTTCCCAACCACGAATGACTTCCATCTCTCTTGGTGAATTGGGTGGTTTGGTGGCCATAAACAAGGTGTGATTTATAACATTTTCTTCATCGGTCTCTAGTGTTGGACCAGTAAAAACAATTCATTTAAATATCTATCGAACTCCATGTGGATGGAGTTTAATTTTTCAAAGACATTAGATGCTATATTGTGTGGAAGATTCTGTAAAGCCATTTCATTAATTTTCGCGTCTCTATAGAACTTGTCATGATCAATTTTATATTTAAGTGCCTTATAAATTTGGT
The DNA here is from genome assembly GCA_019776745.2 of Taxus chinensis. NCBI lineage: Eukaryota > Viridiplantae > Streptophyta > Pinopsida > Cupressales > Taxaceae > Taxus > Taxus chinensis. The sequence continues at coordinate 259,992,169 of CM034146.1, read as the reverse complement.
CTGTATTCACAGAGAAGTTGTGTGCCATTCCACGTTGTTGCTTTATCCACACAATGACAATTAGAAGATCTAAAATATGATGTGATAATTTTTTTGCAAATTCTTTTACTTTATATTTATACTAACCTATTGTTGCATGGGTAACTTGAAGAATTAGATTGACACACAAAATCAACATCTCCTCCACTTGAGTCAAGTTCATCAACTCAGGTGGTTGTAGACCAGGGTCCATTTTATTAGATTCAAAAAATCGATGGATGCATTTTTTTGTTAGCATCTAATACAAACAGGTCCTTCGGGAGATCTTCGTATAGTCATTGTACCATAACTCTCTTTAAAATGTAACACATGTGTGGAGATGTAATTTTCTCTATTTCATGTCGAAACAACAAATGTATAGTCTTGAAATCTATCTCAACATTATTTTAGTCTTATTCTCCTACGTTGATATGTCACGTCTTCTTGTGGATCATTGTTATGTTGTATATTATTTACAGCATCTACTTTGAAGTCTATAAATGCTAGATTATTTTTCTCTTGTAGTCTTTGTCGTTCTTCACCTATGAATGCATTTAAATGTATTTGTCTTTGCAACCTTCTTCTTAATCTATGCTGATCATTTTGTGATGTTAGAGCATGGTGTACTACCATTTCATCTATGTGTTCCCTCATTTGTACAAGTGTAGTTATTCAACTGGTATTTCAGCCCTGTGTTTAACACGTTTTTTTCTTCCACTTTGATTTCTTTGTTGTCTTTGTTCCTCTGTCATTTTTTCATGTTGTTAGCTTTGATATTGTTGACCATATTCCTTTCGATATTCTCTTCGTTCGTATTTAGTTTCAAAAGGAAAATGTGGGCGAATGATACCTAATTTTACAAACATGTAGATTAAAAGAAAATATTTATTAATCATGATAAAAAATTTATATCTCTAATTTTCACATTCTTGAAACGTAAAAATAAATTATTTAAAATTTATAAAAATTAAAAAATAAAGCCATACTATACCATATTACATTTAAACCATAATTAACAAATAAAAAATAAAAGAGCATAATAACAATTTATATCTCTAATTTTCACTTTCTTAAATATGAAAAAAATATTTATAATTTATAAAAATTAAAAAATTAAGAACATAATAACAAATAACATTTAAGCCATAATTAAATAACAACAACACAGAGAAAATGATTAAAAATAAGGTAATGTTATATGATTTATTATGAAAAATAATAACTCCTACTAAAATATTTGTTGGTATTTAATATATTTGGCCCAAACGGAGATCAGAAAACTGTTCCATAATTTCATATCGGGGTTAATGAGGTTGAAAAATAAAACATGTTTTTTCAATGTTCTTGGGGTTTTCTATTTGCCGATGAAGAGGTTTAGGAAATTAAAAATATAAATTGTAAGTCATTTTTAAATTTATTTTTCACTACTGAAAAATAAAGAGAGAATGACTACCTATAATTTTTCCCTCTTTCTTTCTTTTTTGTTTCGAGAGAAAACCCTAAACCTAAAATTATGAAACCCCCTTTGTTTGCTGCTACCATGAAAGGTTATTGAGAAGAGGCGGCTATGGGAGATGGTTGTGCAGGTGGGGAGGTCGCGTAGGTGGAAGAGAAGTCTGTGTAGAGATAGAAAGGCATTTATGCCGACTGTTAAGATCTATTTTTTGTCATAGTGTGTCTGAATTACACACAGACACCCAACACGAGCTTCATGTTTTTTTACAAATTAGAGCATGAAAAGGTTTAAACTACTGTGGAAAATAAATATACAAAAACATTAATTCATTTGATTTTTCTACACATGAAATCCAGGAAGGGTGATAATATTTTAGGAAGTTGTTACTTGTATTTCTTCTCTTTCTATATTATTTTCTCTCAAGATCAATTTATTGAATAATAGTTGTTATTCTGAGTAGTGATTTTGTTGAACCACGCACGTTGTTACAGCCCTGGATGACACTGTAGGAATGCCTCTCGAGATTATAATACATTTTATCAAGTTTTTTAATTGAAGTGTAAGTTGAGCCGTGATGTTAAGTAGGAGTTTTAAATTGCATCTACTTTTATTATTATGTTTTTGTGGATGGTTCAATTTTAAGTATATTTTTCATTATTCAAACAATTAAAAAGTCATGGGAAAGAAGATAAAGTTAGTGATATAATTCATTACAAGAACATTCGGTGGATGAACGAGTCTTCTATGAAATCTAAATAAGAATATTGAAAAGTATGTGTGTAGTTTTTAGTTTTTTCCCTTGTGATTATGTTATATTTCTATGGCAATTAAACTTGTACCCCCTGGCATTATATTTTTTTGGGAAGTGTATGAGCATAAATGGATTATATCCTTTAGTTAGAACAACATTTCATTATATTTGTACAATGACTTATTTTATTGTCGTCATATACCAATATTACCATTTTGATGTGGGTTATAAGAAATAGAGTCATCTACCTAGTGAATTAAACAAAATGTTGAGTTTGAAGATGATAAAGATGTAATGTGAAAAAAAAAGTAATGAACATGGAGCAGAAGTTGTGGTCAATAAGAGGTGCCTTGAGGAGGTGATAAAAGAGCTAGTCTTAATGTGCATCCTTCTTGTTATCATTAGTTATGGTTTTTTTGTGACCCCGAATGGCTTGCAAAAAAAATTAGATTGTTGAAAAAGGTGGCCAAAGCCTATACAGATATGTAAGTTAGCTTGCTCAATAGTTATAGAATTTTTACATTTAAGCACTAACTTATGTTAGTTCATGGATTGGTTGATAGTAATATGTTATTTTATTTTTATAATATTCCCTAATAATTAATGTCACCAAAATGTGGTAGAGGGAATCCAATTAAATATTTCTTATTATGATAACATAAAGAAATGTGTTCATGTGATCGAGAGGTTGAACTTTGCGTTTTTGAGAAATTCACAAAATTTGGTGTACTACAAGATGTGTTATAACTATTATTGTATTTTAAGTATATAATGTGTAATTTTTATGGATTTAATATTTATTTTTATTGAAAGAAAAAATGAAGACAACATCAAGAATTGGGTGTTTATGATTTGAGATTGTGACTAATGACCACAAGGCAGATCATTCTACACCCACAATGTTAGGCCTACTAATTGGTACTAATAGCAAAAATATATGGTAATTTTATGAAGTAGTTTTTGGAATATTTGAAATTTTTGTTTGACATGGCAATTTACAAAAACTAGTATTAGTTGTATAGAAGATTTGAATGCAACAAAAAATTCTTCAAGGATTTGGGAGAGCTAATTCAAACAAACTATGTTCACTATTTGGAGAAGTCTTCGAAGGATGAATTTGTGCTTCTCCCCAATATTAACGTGTCATGAAACTATGTAGTTTGACATGATAAAATCAAATTAGTATGAAATGGTGATATTAATAAAAGAAAAATGGATGATTAAATTTTGTTATTGTCCCTTTGAAAGACATTTTTCTTTTTCTTTCTCATACAGTGAGTAAATGGGATGTACCAGGTTTGTAAACTATTTGTACCTCGTTGTGGAAGGCTCACAGTCACTGAACATAAGTTAAAATCATGATATTTTCATTAAATACAATATGAATAGAATTGAGGTTATATTTTTATTTTGTTTCATTTCATTTAGATTCGGCTAAAGAGTATATTTTTATAATAATTCATCAAGTGCACGCCTTCGACTGTTCTATTATATGGGTTTTCGAAGAATCATACTTCTCGAGTTTTTTACAAAGTTAAATGTTTCTTAAGTGTTAACTACAAGGATTAACCTAACAATATTTTGATATGATTTATTTTGAATACATTCAAATAAGTCTCATATAATCTACCTCTACAATCATGGTGTTGTGTATAATTTTACATTTAATTTATTTAGAGAAGCTTATAAAGAGAAACACAATATCATTTAGGGAAAGCATCGTAACTAAAAATCTCAAACTCTAATAAATTCCTTACATTTTATTTATTTTCTGAGTTTAAATATTAGTTTTGTATTCTTGATTATCCTTATAGTTTAGTTCCTTGCAATTTAAATACTACCATGTGTTGGTGTTGGGTACTTTCTTTATCATCTCGAGGGATTGTCAACATCACTTGGTGAGTCATCTCACTTAGGTGAGATCATAGGTCTTACGTGTTTTAAGCAGTATGGAAAATTCCGTCACACGCGTAAGTGTGAGTCAGTACATCATACAAGAGTTAATTTCTACTTCTGGAATGTAACTCCTCTTCTCCATTGTAGACGTATGATTGGTCTTGCATTGGGGTTACATAAAACTCCTATTTTTACCTTATTTTATGATCTATGTGAATGAGTAGACCTTTTTATTTTTCGTGCACATTTCATGGTGGTTAAATTATTACTTACTACATGGAACTCCATCACATTTCTATTCGAGTGTAACTCGGTTGATGTGCATGCCATCTTGTTTTATCCTCATTCTCACATTATATCACATGGTATCATAGCACATTGTTAGGAATCACGTCACTCGCCATTATCCATTGCCTGCTACTCTTGGTTTTGTGGTCTAAGTAGTTTCTTTTGCAAGCCTTGTTTTCTATTTTTTTATCTGTGCTTTAGTTGCATTATTGGGTTCATCTTGGTTTTTGTGGAATTTTGCTCATTTATGTGTTGTTTTTAGTGCATGTGCATGTGTTTTTTTGGAGTTTGCAATTCCAAGTGTTTTCCCGCTAGATCTAGCTATCTACAACGAACTTTGGCTAAAAAGCATCTTTGGAGGTATTTATGGTTTTTTTGGGTTATTGGATTTTTCATTAATTTTTTTTTGAAAATTCTTCCTTCCCTCCTTTCTCTTCCCTACTCTACCCTACACCTCTCCTAACCCCAACTTCTTCTCCACCTAAGCTCCCTCTCATATCTCTTGAGATTTTCCTTAACTCGTCGAGCTACTTGCAAAGCTCACTGAGCTTCCCTCTTCTTCAACTCACTTGGGCAAGTTGCTCTTCATCCTACTCAATCTATTGTTTATGTTTTGGTTTTGAGTTGGCCCTATTGGTTTGTTTGGCTTGTGATTTCCTTCCCAAATTGGTTCTGTTTACGAGATCCTCGACTTTCCTTTCATGTTGTCTCATGTTACTTGTGATGTGTTTTGGCTGGATCGTTGTGGTCGTCGTGAGTGTTTGTGGCTTAAACCTAAATCATGGTTTTCAAATCACTCACCATGATTTGGTTACATATCCCCTTGCCATTCCCTTACTCCTTTGTGTTTGTTGAGCCCTACATCAACTAAACTACATTTGTGCCTAGCTGTGTCAAGGATTTCCTTTCCTCCTGAGATATGTGTGCCCATCACCAACCCTTCACCTAGATCAACCATGTGGATTTCTATGTCCCTGTGTTTTGGCTAGCTTAGGATCGCTTCATTTCTCACTTTTACATCCTTATCTCAACTTGTTAGTCTCAGATTGTGCCTCTCTCAACTTCCTTGCCACTTAAGTTCGAACTACTCACCATGTCTATCACTTCGCACCATCTTGAGCCTTATATTTTCATGTTGTTTAACCCATGAGCCCTAGATTTAATCTGTTACACTGTAAAGTGTTCAACCCTCGGAGCTATCCTCCTGTCAACCCTACCAAGTCACTTACTAGTCTTCTATAGTGCCCACTTTCCTTCGACACCTTGTGATATTGATCCTAATTCTGCTAACTATATTATGGACATTGTTATAGTTTAATTCAACATGATGTTAGATGTTAGATCATGGTTTATTGTGGAATTTGATTCATATATGGTGCATGATGATTATTAGAGACATTTTAGATATTGATGTTGATATATTGTTTGACATGGTTATATTATAGATGTAGTTCAGACTTGTGATATTTGGATATTGTGAGTAGACCTAGAAAATGAGAATTGAATTAAAATTGATGATGATATATTTGTGGATGAAATTGTAAGAGATACTACTGATTGTATTGATGATTGTTGTGATTCACATATATGTAGATGATTTTGAAATTATATTTATACTTATTGGGATGTTCTAATATGACGATGAGGACGAAGTACGTATTTGTATTTTTTAGGTTTAAAATATCACAAAAAACATCAGGGGATTGGACACCAACCACTTTGGAATTCTAAACGAATTTAACAAAGTCACCATGGTAACTGTATTGTTTGTGTGTTCAATTGTGCTAGGGACTCCCAGGGGGGATCACCTTTAAATGTGACCAAGGGGTTGTATGTATTTTCTTTTATTTGGTTCCTTTGTTAATGTTTGCATGTGTTTATTTTGCAGTGCCTTGACCCCCTCCTTTCATTATTTATAATATGGTGTGTAATATTGTGAGTAATCTTGTTGTTAAGTTAATTAATTAAAATATGTTATAAGAAAGTAATTAATAGAGTTGTTGGCCTTGAATTAAAAGTGTTATAAGAAATGTGTAAGGGGTATGTAAGTTGATTTTCGAGTAAGAAACACTTCATCTTTCTTGGAAATCCGAAATTGTACTTGGAGGCTAGTTCTGGAGGCTTGTGAGACAAGTTTAACTTGTCACATACCTCTAAAATTTGTTTACCAACCATACCTATGGTTAGAGAGTTTAATTTATAATTTCATTATGCATCTTTGTTAGTCAAGATGAATATTTTAATTACACTTCTTGCTTGAAATTAATTTCAATCCTTTGGGGTATGGGCTTGATTTGAGTGTGTAAGTAAAACTGTCATATTATTCACCTACTTATTTATTGTGTCTTTGAGATTGAAGTTGACTTATGAGTTAGAGTTAAGGATGTGTGATGTGGCATCCTACATAGATCCACCTCATCCTCCTCTTTTCCCCCTTCTATATATTTTAATTCATTTTATTGTTTTGGGGTTACACTCTTTTGTTTGATTCACTTTTGCATACTTCTGTTAGGGAAAATTCTTTTACTGTTTTGAGCTCTTGCTTTTGGAGAAAGTTTACAGACTTTTTACAGTTCTATGTTTCGTTGATCTTGAATTGTTTTGCATTGGAAAGCTTGCCATTTGGAGCTTAGAACAAACTCCATTATGGAGAGGTAATATCTTGGCTCTTGAAATGCTCTACTTTTATTTGTGCAAATGTTATTGTTGCGAATGTTTTGGCATGTGTGTGGGCTGTTTGGGTAGATGGCCTAGGGATGGTATATGAAAAGACTATGGGGTATTTATGTGGGAGGTATAAGTGTTGAGGGAGTTAGGATTTGGGTTCCACCTTGAAAATAAATAGCTTGCATTTCTTTACTCGTTATGGGGTGCCATAAGAGGTTGGGGAGGCATAAGGAAATGTGAGGAATAAAGGGTACTTGGGGGAGGCATAAGGGCATGTCAGGGATTTGAATTGATATATATATATATATATATATATATATATATATATATATATATATATATATATATATATATATATATATATATATATATATATATATATATTGGTAGTTTGTTCTCAGGTGGTGATACCCATTTCCCCTTTGGGAGGCATAAGCAACATCCCCCATAGTTTCCATCTCCTTTGGTTTGCATGATGAATCTTGAGCGTTGTTTGTTGTCTTTATTCTGTGGTTGCAAATTACATTTTTTTTTAGATTGTGTTTTGAATGAGAAATATATCTTTGTGTTGTGGAAGCCTGTTGTTTTCATGTGTTAGAAAACATCTCTTATTACATTGTGTTTCGGGCTCGGGGGCTAATGAAGAAGGATGAATTCTCCTTTCATTTGATGTCTTGGTTGGGTGGAGAGCATTTCCTTCCTCCCTGTTCTGTTGTGATCAAATTGAAATAAATAAAATGGAGGATATTCATGTTGTTGTTCTAGAGTAGAGGAGAAAGAAAATTTTGACAGTCGCTTGTGAAACTTATTTTGTAACCTTTCCAACCTTGAAGTGGATGATCTTGTATATTAGTGTGTTAAAAAGACTACTCTATTTTAGCTATGAAAGTTGTAATTGATCATGGGAGAATATATCTGGTATTAAGTTCTCTGAACATAAAAGAAAGATATGCATTTGGTATGTTGTAATTTGAAAATAAATGGGAAAGAAGTTGTAAGATATTCCTTTGAAATAATAGAAGTGTTTTTCCTTGTTCATATGATATCATTTCCATTGGAAATATGATTTTAATATATAGTAGGAAATCTCTATTTATAAAAGTGAAAAGGAAGCACAGAAGAAGAAATATCACACTGCTCTGTCTCATTTGACATATTTAATTTTTTTTTGTAAAAAAAAAGAATAATAGAAGTTTCATTCTTGTCTCTATCTTTTGATTGAAGGAAAGAAAAATATTTAAAACTAGCATGGAAAAAGAGATAGTTTAATCTCTATTCTTGAAATGTACAAACTTCATTTCTACTTCACTGTAAACTTTACAAATTCCTTTTTAAAAAATGTCTAAAACAACCCTACAAATCTATAAGAGATAAATGAAATATTCAATTGGACTTAATGAGATAAAAATGATCCCCAAACTAAACTAAAACACTTAAGAAATTTTTAAAGAACCCTTCAAATCAAGTAAAGGTGAAATTCCAGGTTTTCTGCAGTGTAAACATTGGAATTTTCGAATGCTAACCAATCAAGAAAATTTTAACCTTGAAATCTAACCTAAAATTTTTGAATTAAAATCCTTCATGCCTGTTTGGAAAGGTGAAAAACAATTAATGACAAATTTGAGCACAATTGATAAGTTAAGAATACCAGTTCACTTCTAAGTGACAAAAAGACGTTTTCTCAAAATCCACACTATTATCTTTGTCAAAATTAAATTCTTAAATTTTTTTTGTAAAGAGGACATTGGGAGCGTTCCAAAAAGTCCTCGTTTTACAAAAACTGAGTTCCCCATCAAAAGTTATGGCCTTTTGAAGTTTTACTTCATTTTGGCTTAAAACAAAATCTAACTGCCAAAATTAATTAGTAAATTATTCTTGGGCAGACCTGAAGGAAAAATATTTCCCTCTTGCACTTTTTCTTAAAATCCCTAAAGGAATTATGTCCCCCGCCACTCTACTGACCTGAAAATCTTTCATTTTTCCTTAAAATAATCTAAGTTTGTAAAAGAAAATTTCCTCGCGGCTCCACCGCCCCTCCATTGCCTTTTGAAATGTATTTTCACGGGTGCGTGGGCCTGCAATCCTTAAATTAGCTTTTAAAACTTTTTGGTAAAATTTCCTAACTTTGCCCGCCACCCCACTGGCCCGCAGCCAATCAGGGGTTGCAACGTGGCTTCACGAGGCAACAACGGAGGTGCGGAATCTCTTAAAACCTTAGCACTTTAGAAATTAAAATTTAGAAAAAATTTCCAAGTTACTCTGGCAGCCCGACAACCCGCAGCCAATGTGAGCTTGACATGCGGCATCGATCGGAGTAGTCGGAGGCGCAGGTTAATTTTAACCCTTGCACTTTTTGGCATAAAAGTCTAGACTTTCCAAGTTTCCCTACAAGTCTGTTTTCCCCATGCGAATCTAGGCTTGACATGTGGCACCTTGGGTGTAGGTGGAGGCGCAAATCGTTTTGATCCCTTAACGCTTTTGAGAAAAAAGACTAAATTTCTTAAGTTTCTCCAACAACCCAACTTTCCGCTGAAGCTAGGAAATGTTGACACGTGTCCCTTACAGGCTCGCGGGCGTTTGGATGCAAATTTCTCTTTTTTCCCAAAAGGGGAAAAGCGCTAAAGTTCTTCCCCGCTCCACTGACCTAATTATGGGAAAAATTTACCTCCCTGCTCCGCCAGTCCACATTCCTTCTCCAGGTGAAAATTTCTCTCCGAAGTCCGTAGACTGGAGTTTTATAGGGAGTTAGAAGGACTTCTTTATATAACCAAAAACATGAGGAAATTTCCTATCTAATGGGAATGTTTTCAAAAAAATTTAATTGTGTTAATTATGGAAAAAAATCAAATTGAATCCTTAAATGAGTCCTCGGAGTGAGTAAGTAAGCATTTACCCTGATAATTTTAATTATGTATTTTCCCCCTTATAATTAAACCTTGCTCTTGTCTTGGATATTGTGGAATTAAACACCTTGGGTATTTAATTATTTTTGTCTCTTAACCCTAAAGTTTTAATCAATAAATTTTTATCTCTAATGTCAATGTAATTAGGAATTAAATTAATCCCTAAGGAGATTTTATCTAGGTGTGGATTTATTACACTTATTGCTTTATAACGTGGATTTAGTCATTTTTATAATAGGAAAAGTTATTAGTTGAATTCAATTGTCCTTGAGACTTTGGTTGTTAACACTTAAAAAAAAATTCATAATCTTTTTTACTAAACCTAGGTTGTTCTTGAGTCTCATATGGGGAGTTTTAGATGGGTGTTACATTTTCACTCCCACCTTCGATTCCCTCGCTCTCTGGGCCACCCCGAGCCCACTGCCATATTTTTGAGATCTATGTGTAGATTACTCCTACTTTCCCCATTAGACCATTGACCCCTTTGACCTATTATAAAATGCTATGTTTTTTAACCTAATTTATTATAACATCATTGAAGGAATTTTAAATTAAGTATAGGTCATTAGTGTTTATTAGGAGGTTAATTTAATCGACAACCCTATTTTTTAATGTAAACCTATTTTTTATTTTCATTCTTCAGAAATTTATACAAATTGTGTAAATATTATTCCGAAACTAGGGTTACTTGTTTTTTACTGTCAATGTTTTGTGTGACTGTGTAGTGTTTTCTATGGCTTGTAAGTGTCATTTGGAGCCTTTCTGCCATTTTTCAGGTGGTTTGTTGTACGTTTTGGGAGACATTTTGGTGTTTTTGGGGATTTTTGACTTGTTTTGGAGTCATTTTCTTCATTGTGGTGCTCTTCTTTACTTGTGGAATAGTGAGCATGTCTACCACAACGTTGCAGCATAGGAGCCCCTTATGTGATGTCAGATGCTTTTTAACACACCAAATTTTATTTTGTCCCACGGTTCCTTTCTTGCATCCTTTGTGTTTGTTTATGGTGTCGTTCCTTTGCTTCCGACTAAAACTTACTATGGCCTCTAGTCTTGCGGAAATTTTCACCTACTATAAGGTGAGTGGTCAACAATTTCACATCACATGAACACACCGTACTATAACCAATGCACTATTTATAAAGTGACACAAATGGGGGGTTATCGTTGTTCTTGGGTGTTGTAATTACATACAGACGCATTCTCGGATGACTTCAAAATATTACAACCTTGTGTGTATTCTTACACCCTTAATTTCTTGTATTCTAGATGCATTTTTGAATGAGTTTGATTCCCATTTAAACATGTTTGTCCTTGTGAGTATTCTACACTTCTTTCTCTTTTTGTGGATGCATTGTGAAGGATTTTTTTTAGACTCAAGCTTTGTAGGATTGATTCTCAGCCTCAGCCTCTGCTTATTTGTAGAGAGAATCATACATCATGGTGTGATTGCATGGAATATTACCTTACTCACAAATGATTTTATTCCTTTATGTATAGGCTATTTCCTACACCCATTGATCCTTATCGTCCTAAAGACTTTCTCAAAACTTGTGATCAAGTTCATGGTTGCTTGTCGATACATGTATCCAAGCATGTCCACCATGATTTGTCATACACTGAGTTTCCTCTCACTATTTGGATCATTCTTCAGTCCTTATTTAGAGGTCCTTCAGATATTAGCATTATTGTTTCTTATTCTAATACATTTGTTTCCTCTCCTTCTTCATGTGATTTTATTTTTTTTGACACAAATTTTCTTGTTCCTATTACCAATGATGAGGTTTTTTCTTCCATTTCTGATGACGAGAGTAATGATGAGGATTCCTCTCCTCCTTCTCCTAGAAACTATTTAGAGAATTTTCAACCTCCTCCCTTCCCATCAGACCTTAGGAAGTCTTGCTCCTATCCTCATACTCTCAATACATTTTCCTTTGTTCTAATTTTAGTTTGTGAGGCCTCTTACACTCCTTCTCCTTCTTGTGTTGATGATTCATACCTGTCAAAAGTTTCTCTTCTATTTTTTAATAAAACCTTTTTTCTGATGAGTATCTTTCAGACCTTCATCGTCTCTTCAGAGTGCCGAAGTTTGTTACAGTACATGGATTTTCTCTTATATATGTGTTTTTGAGGATTCCTTCATCTTGGGTAAGTGCATGGAATTGGGGTGCCAAAAATTGGATTAAATAGAAGAGAAATGAGAAAAATAATAAGGATGAGGAAAATTTTGGTTTGGTAATTACCAAACCATAACTCATACTCATTTTAGGGAATGCATATGTGTTTCCTTAAAATTTAAATAATAAAAAACCAAACCAATTATCCATTTTTTATATACCCCAAACGTAAATTTCGTTGCAAACATTGCACTCGTGTTTCCTCTTCAAACCTTTTCTCTGAAAAATTTATGTACATTGCATAAAAGGTTGCATTGAGCTAGATTCAACGATGCCATGATGAAGAAGAGGTACAAAAAACTATTGTCTCTCAATTGCAATAAAATTTGGGAATTTTTTTATATTTGTATTATATATTTTCATAAAACACATGTTTTTTATGATTCTTACAGTTCCTCCAAAACTAGAAAAAACCCTGCAAATCCTCATAGCCCTCCTATCCCTGTTACAATAGTTGTAGATCCTTCAGGTAGTCCAAAGAATTGATTTTCCCATATAGTGGAGAATAATATTGAAATTGAGGAATTGATTAAATCAATGAGGGATCCCCATTCCACAAATCCTCACTATGCCCCACTTGTAAACACATTGGAGGCATGATTGGCTTAGGTTGAAACAGAAATGAGTCAAATTGATTGGTGGACATCCTATAGAGAGTATTGTAGAGAATATTGTGCTAATAAATTATCATATGTAGATGTAAAACAAAAAAATTATAAAAGACTTCATATGTGATTTATTCATTTACCATAGAACCAATTTTCCATTTTTGTTGTTATGTAAAAGCTTTTCAATCCATTGGTGCAACAACAATTTGATAAAAAAATAAGTTTTTATCAACTGATGGTAGATGGTATTTGATATATCACCTTGCAATAACAATGAGATTCCATTCTATTTTTTGATAAAACTATATTGCAAGTTTATCCTCAATGATATCCCCAATTATTTTGACTAACAAGAGTTTCAGGGCTAAGGAAAAGGATATGAATGGGATATACAAGGTACACATCGTACTAGTATTCATCATGCTAGATTCCCCATCCAAATGCCCCATAATCCTAAGAGGGTCCCTTCAACAGTGAAGGAGACAATAGATATTGATACACTACACATGCTTTAGGCACTCTCTAATACCATTTTCTAACATACGAGGGAGGTTTAAGAAATGGTGGTTGGTGAAGGTAGATAGAGGATTCCTTTAGATAGTAGTAATATGATGCCACATATTTGCACATCTTGTGCTAGTATTGGACCTTATGATGACCTTATGAAGATTATAGTTTTATGTGGACTAGTATTGTTGGAGTTATTTGTGGTACACATGATGATGTGGTTATGTCTGAAATTTTTTTGAGTGATGAATTTTGATTACAAGCATCAATGAAACCTTCACAATTATTTTATTTTTATCACATGTAACAAAAATATTTGAGTATAATGTACACACACATATATGTTAAATTTTAAAAATGATTTTATTTGAACTTGGTAAAATTGATTAATTTACACATATATAAATGTACATATATGCATTAATATCAGAGCATGCGAGAGGTAAGTCATCATCCTAAAATGAAGTTGCAAGAACCATGCTAATGTATACATCCGTAGAGGTAATTTAAAATGTTAAATTTATGAATTCATATATAGTTCACTCAAATATATGTCTATATGTATATTCTCTTATATATATATAATGCTCAACTAACTTGACATGATATATTATTTATAAGTTGATCACCAAACATATAACTCCACCATCACTTTGAGGAGTAGATAAAGGTGTTGTCACTGTGATTTCATCTGTGTAACAAATCACTGAGGTATATGAATTATGTATTTTTTTCTTACTAGAGTGTAATTAATATTATGTCCAATTATTTTAATAATATACCTCATTTTAGCATCATGTAGATATTCAACATAAATGCATTGTGTATATGTATGAGTTTGATGCGACTGGTAGTAGCCCTATACATATGCTTCATAGGAATGGAGTGATAAAAATATTTTTATTGATAAAATTAGTTAAAATATTATCATTATGTACTCAGTTGGCATAAATGTTTAGATTTGCATTCAAATTTTTTATCATTGATATAATTATACAAGATAATTTTAATATTTGATTTTGTAATTTTATATATATGTAGTGTTGAAACCTTTCCATTTTAACTTTGAGGGCATGGACTCATTGATGTCATTATCCAGTAGCTTTCGTTGACTCTACTGAGTGTGAGATGTAGATTCAACGTGACTAATAGATTGTGGTAAGTGCGTGCATATGTAAATAGTCTCATTAACATGGTATTATACATGTTGAAAACTTATCCATAAAGTTTTGACAAAAAAATTGTTTCCATTCAGAGGTTCAAATTCAGTAGAGTTTTGAGAGTAATAGGACTTGTATTCAAACCATGGAGGATCCCAATTCATCTCATAGATCTCCATATATTTCTAAGCAAGATCCTTCTTTGAGAAGCAAAAAGAGAGGCATATATTTTAATGAATAGGATATGTGTGTGTGTGTGTGTGTGTGTGTGTGTGTGTGTGTGTGTGTGAGAGAGAGAGAGAGAGAGAGAGAGAGAGAGAGAGAGAGAGAGAGAGAATTATGAAATTTATTTTGTATCCTTATGTGCATTTCAATGTATGTGTAGACAAAAAACTATGCACATATCATCACTTTATTATGGCATCAATATGAAGTTATATGTATGAATTATAAGTAAGAAAAGTACACATTGGTGACACTTTCCATTGTGCTTCTATGTTCTTTGAGTGATTTCTATTATGAATCTCTTTTACACCTCCAATTTTTGTATGCACTTTTGGTAAGGTCACTGTAGGAACGAAAATAGACATGCGACCTTCAATCGCACTTAACCTCCCAAGGTCGTGATGGGAAAACTGATGTGGAAATGTGTGGATGGCTGCTGATAGTGAAATGTGATATGTGAGAGAAAATGTGTGTGAATGGATAAACAAGCTATCATGGCCAAACTATGTCCTCTACATGCAATATTGGGATTTGTTTAACAAGGGAAAGGAAGGCCCTTCTAACCTGAATAGGTATAATGGATGAGTTAGAGAGAAAAGCAACATGAAGAATCTAATCGATGTCTAGATCTGCATAAATAATCTCTACTAGATGTGGGATTTGTGGAAAACCAATAGGGGTATCATAAAGATGTCTAAATGAGGTCATGGAATAAGTGAGAGAGGCATGGTTTCATGAGATCTAAATTCGATTGGTTGGGGCCATGTAGAACTCATAATCTTTGTCGACTTCGATGTTTAGGGAGTTTAATTATGATATAATGCTAGATGGTAGTGGTGATTTTCGGAAAACCATCATGTGCAAGCATATGTCCATGTCTGTATGTAGTACGAGCCCATTCTGTTGGGGGGCCCTAAGGTTGCTACCATATATTCTTGGATGTTGTGGTCCTTGTATGGTCATCTATGCATTTTTGTGATTTTAATCTATGAAAGAAAATAGAAATCTAATCGAAATTAAAGAAATCTACGCTATGTTTTTATATTTTCAAATCTAAAATAAATAAAACAAACAAAATTAATTAATCTAATAAAAGAAATATTTTTTAACTTTTCTGGAACTTTATGAATTAACGGAAGAAATAAATAAATGAAGGCTTTCAATCTAATTAATAAATCCTAAAACAAAGAAACGAGCAGATGTAGTTGCTTATCTGTGCAGAAGAACTATAATCTATTCTAATAAATTAAATCTTCTCTAAACTATGGATGTAAACCATTAACCTCTACTTTGCCTCAGAAGCATGAAAAGAAATAAGAGCTTCTCAGAAGGTTTTCTTCCCTGAAAATTCCCTTACCAAAGTAAATTAGGATTTTATGGAGGATTATGTTAACAAAATAATGCTTTAGTTGATTTCCAAACTAACACAAGATTTCTTCCAGAATCACCTCTTTGCAAATCTACTGAGATAGGCAAAGGAAGCTATCCATCCTAAGAAAAATTTGTTGAAGGAAATGATCTACTGGAACTATTCAATGATTGCTATAATGAAAATAGAAATTCCTTTTCTACTGCGGTAAATAATGTGCACACAAATTTCTCAAATAAATAATTAAAGAAATGATGAAACCCAATTACAACCCCAACCTTGTGATTGCAGTGTTGTAGCGATCCAGTTTTGGTTTTCTTTTGTGTCCCCTTAGTATTCTTTTCCTTCCTTTGGTGTCCACGTGAGTCCAAGGAGTTGGGAATGCAAAAGAAGCTAGAATAAGGTACTAGAGCAAGTAATAGCTTATTGGTAAATCTAGTGGTAATGTAAGCAGAGGAAGAACATTGCAAGTAAAAAGAGTTTGATTGTGTAATCTCTAGCAGAATTGTAACATCATAACATAGCAATCCATGACAAATTTCCTTAGCATTTTGCTTCAGAAGAAGTGATGGTTTTATAGATCACAAATTGGGAAATGGTCCAAGCCATTTGGTAACAATGGAAAGCCACATCACAATAAGAAGAGGAAGTTTAAGACTCAATAAAAAATTAGAAGTGGAAGAGGATGCAAACATTAATAAATCAAGTCCAAAATTAGCTAAATTGACTCACAAACATGTGCTAAAAGTAAACTGGAGTGACATAACATGTGTTTAATTGTTGCAGGAAGAATTCTAGAAAATTCACATAGCATGGGCACCCTATGTAGAGTGGTAGTTATAGGACCACCATCTTCTAGGGTGGTAGTTACAAACCGCTGCCCTGCCTGGGTGTTGGTTACAAGACTACAGCCAAGACAAGGCAGCGGTTTTGTAACAAAAGGCCAAAACTAAGGTGAAATTAATGTGGAAAGTTGTAGAAAAGAAGGAAAAGACTAAGTAAGGTAAACTAAGCTACAAGTATAAGTTGTATGAGGTTAAGGATCTCGAACACCTTATGAAAAGACATGAATCATCATTAGGGACTTTGAACCATTTTCAAAAAATTTATCACGTGGTAATTCAGGTGTGCACATATTTCCCCCTCGAAGAAGCGTTTTAGCCATGAAGAGGCATAAAACATAGAGTACGAGTATGGAGTTCCCGAAATGGTGAGTTAGAAGCTATACCTCACACACCTGTGTGCCGAAATATTTCCATCTAAGCTCCAGTTGCCTGTAAGATGAAAGAAAGTCTCAAGTGCAGATAGATATGATATAAAAAATAAATTCTAAAACAAAATGAAAAGAGGACTTACCATCTTTGCAAGGATAGAAGTATACCTGGGCCAGTGATCTAGTCCTCTAAATCATGTACACGCAAAACAAGGTAAAAAAACATATATATATATAACCAAAAAACACATTTTCAAATTCATTTGCACATATCCCCATTAAGATTTTGCAAATCTAGATCAACGATCACTATTTTGAGTGACAGTATAGTCAAAACGACGATCGTGAAGGCATGATCATGGCCCCCTGAGTGAGAAACCCAAAAATGAAGACAAAGGTTAGTATTTTGCATTTGTTTATTTGAAACCTAAAATTTTAAAATTTTAAAAATCTATACCTTGGGTAGTTATTTTAAAAATTTCTTCAGTTAAAATGTTCCTTAGGGGGTCACCTAGGTGAGTCTAACTTTTTTTTCATTCAGAATGGTCAATCTTTATCCTTTTTTGAGTTTTTGTGTTAAAGGGGGGTGGGTTGTCTATTCCAGACATGACCTCCACCTTGTGAAAAGTGGTGGTTATAAGACTGCCGCTCTGAC
Organism: Taxus chinensis; assembly: GCA_019776745.2. Lineage (NCBI taxonomy): Eukaryota > Viridiplantae > Streptophyta > Pinopsida > Cupressales > Taxaceae > Taxus > Taxus chinensis. The sequence goes on along the minus strand of CM034146.1, from coordinate 259,974,279 downwards.
TAGGTAGCAGGTGTAAAACTATCGCTTTACATAGGGAAACGATTTTTAATTTCAGAGACATAGATCTATTTGGACTAAGTTAGATTATGTTTTTTGGTTTTTAAGTTGTTTTATGTTGTTTTTGATGAGCTTTACTATATAAATATGTTTCTAACTTTCTCTTTTTCTTATTTTGGTGAATGCAAAAGGATTTATAAATATGTTGGAGCTGAGAGAGAGAGAGAGAGAGAGTGTGTGTGACTAGCTTCCAGGCATTCTTGATCAATTGAATCAAGGTGAGAAAAATTTATTGCACCAAGTTGGTGTATGGAAGATCAAACTAGTGCCACACATTACACCAACCAGCCAGATATTATGCAACCTATTGTCTTATTAAGATGTAGACCATAATACTTTACGGTTTCCTAGTGTTTGGGGAGAGTGGAACCTTACTCTCGAGGATGCCTACAAGATTATTTGTGTACCTGTGACATGTAGACGATTGAGCTTCGAGAGTGTAGGGAGCGCAACCAAATCTAGATAGTGGGCTTCCTATATAAAGGATGATGGGGCATTGGAGGGTGCCAAACAGGGTATGCAACTTTTATTTCTTGCCTCCACACCTATCCCTACCCTATAGAAGGACATTATTGGTATTCTATATTTGTGTTTGGTGGGGAACAAGGAAAGGGAAAAGCTCTTGTACTGTTGGACTCTAATCATCTTGTATATAAAGCAGCGCTGGAGGATATTTTCTCGGGGTGTGGATATCTTGGGGACAATATACTATGACTTTTACAGAGTGGAGAGGCTCTAGGGGAAATCCCTGAGCTATCCTACTTTATTTATGAGCTAGTTGTATGAGAGGATCATCCTTTACTAGAGGGGAGTTAGTATACATGATCCAAGGGCCGTCAAGGCCATGAGATGGATATGCCTTTCAGTTCTCAGAGGGCCACATTAGATTGTTGCTTCATTGACCACATATGATTTATTTACTCGACAATATTAGGGTATGATTAGTTTATGGGTTTAGGAGAGGACTATCATGATTGCATGTGCTACCACTTCACAGTTAGTAGAAAAATTTTTGAGGGTGGAGGCCCGCCCTGCTATAAGATTACCTTAGAAATACGGGTTACCTTTTGATGATGATCTTCTTTTCATGCCTACTGTCTATCGAAACGTTAGGGAGGCAAGAGACAAACTTAAGGGCCTCCCTAAGGGCTGACATGGGTGTATAATGGTGATACCAGGAGTACCTATCTCTTTGGATAGGGTCTCAGTTCCTATAGTTCCAACAACACTTCTCCAAATCGAGGCTGCACCTACTCATAGTGGGAAGGATGAGGAGGAGTCCCATATAGAGACATATACTAACGGTGAGATTGGTGAGGAGGGTAGAGGTGAGAAACATAATAGAGAGGAGGATAGTAACATAGATTCATGGGGAACTCAAGAGATATCCATGGCCGAGAGAGAGGAGGCCAAGGCAGAGAAGGTGACCCTTGTTTATGAGGAGCTAATTTCTCCCAAGAGGGTGGAGATGAGGAGTCCATGAATGGACAACATGTTTCCCCATAAGAGAGGGAGGTATAGGAGGTTCCTATAGTACCACCACCACCAGAAGCTACACTAACTGATCCTTCATGGATGTCAGGAGATCAAAGTATGTAGAAACTCTTCTCTCAAATCTATTACTTAAAATTGTTAGTGATCTACTCGTTGTGCTTCTTATTGGTTTTTGATGGTTTTATAACCTGTCATTTTTATCTTTGTTTTGCATCCGCAACTGATATTTGGTGAGATATTATTTTTAGGATCTATGTCGATACCTTACTGATCCCTACGATGAAGACCCATATGGAGCTGTTGAAGGACGTGGGACAATCAATGCATGCTAAATGACATACGGACTTGTCCGTGCCTCTTTGTAAGGTTGTGAAGGTCTTGTCTTCATATAATACCACGTTTACCACTCAAGAGCTTGCTGAGAGGATGGTGAGGAATAGTAACTTCAATAGTGAGGCCATGACTAGTGGTATATCACATGGTCACTCTCATTGTTCAGTTCATGGAGGCTCACACTCACATCAAAGGACATGTAGCAAGAGATTGAGCCATAATTGACCACCTTCTCAGGGTTCTTTTAGACAAAGATAGGCCATGATCCTTTACTGATTCGATGCCATTTTGTGAGGCATATATGTGATGTTTTTGGATTTTCGTGCTCATTGAGAGTGTTTTGACCACACCTAATGTGTGATGGATTTGTACACAAAATTTATTCACTATGATATATATAGATATCTCTTTTTGATTTGGCTATCTTTTGCACCAGAGTTGACTTCATTTATGGTTTAATTCACATGTGTATGCTTACATGTTTAGAATCTCCAACTTTATATGCTTTTCAAAATGCATGTAGTGGGTGATGATATGCTAATAGAATGATCTTCTTTTTGTTGTTTTATTTTATATGATGCTAATGTAAACACAATGTAATGTTGAAAGTTTGGTTTATCAAGAAATATTTAGTACTTCTTGTTTTGTTGGAAAAATGTGATGAATTATTTGATAATAAAATTAACTCACTCCACTTATAACCCCTTGCAACTAGTAAGATGTGAGGGATCGACACCAAGATCTAGAAGGGATATGAGTTATATAATTTTATTGAATGGAGATGATGCTAGAAAGACAAGGTCTTGACAAAAAACCCATTTCAAAACCTATAACCTACTTCTACAAAAGTTTGCTACATAATTTAAGATGTGAATTGCTTGTTAGTTTATCTAGACTTAGATATATATGGCCATGTGATTGACAAAATATGGGTTTAGGGCTTTAAATCCTTCAGAATTTAGACTTCTAACTCACTTTGTTGGGATTTATGATTTCAAAGAAATTTTTATTGAATGAATTGCTTTTAACTTAATAAATTATTTAAAAGGACCCCCTACACCTTGCCCCATACTACCAGTAGGAAACATGGGCTCATCACCAAGGACAAGGCATAGGTGAGTAAGGTTACTTCCCTCCTTTCCCAACCTCACGCAACTAGTAAGATGTGTGGGATAAAAACTGAGGATTTGTGGGGTAGAGAAGTTCATAAATGAAAATTTTGTATCGATTTTCAGTTGACATATATAATTTTTTTATCCTTATCTTTGATTTGTGATTTTGAGTTGGAGAATTTTCCCCAAGCCTCAACCCCATGCATCTAGTATAATATAAGGGATTAACACCAAAGGTTGAGATAGGTGAACAAACAACCCAAGTAAAATATTTAGAGTGTTTTTATTTCCAAAAAGGTGTGTATGGGATAGATGTGACAATAAGAAGATTCTAGAATAGACTATAGGAAAAGACACCTAAGATAGCAGAAAACCATGAGCAGAAGTAAGTATGTAGGTATTAGTCAGATTAATGTCAAAACTCTGTCTTAATTTGTTTGAACTAATGAGATGATTCAAAAATGCTTGATGATAATATTGTGAATTCTTTTAAGAATTATGATCGAATGTTTGCCAACGCTTTTAGAAGTTTTTGAAAGTTTTTTGAAAATTAAGCTCATTGATTAGAAATTTACAAAATGAACAAGCAAATGAAAATGCAGTGCATATGTAATAGTGTACATGTGGAGATGAAAATGCATCATGCATAGTAACATTTCAAGTTATGCATGTTTATAGGTTCGCCAAACTCTTCACCCTCTAATGTACACAGGTGATATGCCCTATTTTTTTAGTCCTCCATGACTCGATATGGGTCCAACCACTTGGGCCTGAATTTCCTTCACTGATTTTATTTTCTATCCGGCTATCGAGTCTCAATACCAGATCTCCAACATATATTTTGAATTTGTATACATTCTTATTATATCGATGGCACATTCAGCCAGCATAAGATCTATGGTGCACCTCATCTCTAAGCCAAGCTTCATCGAGAGTCTCTAGCTCAACAAGTCATGCCTCATGATATCCTTCTCCTCCTAAGATTCTTTGTAACGATATCCAAAGACTAGGTATCTCAACTTTATGTGGTAAGACCACTTCCGAACCAAACACTAAGGAATATGGGGTTACCCCCATTGGCGTTACTATTAACGTTTTATAGGCCCAAAATGCCAAAAATAGCTTTAGGTGTCAATCATGTTTGTTCTCCTTAACAATATTCAGAAGGATGGATTTAACATCTTATTAGTTGCCTCATCATGTCCATTGGCCCAAGGATAGTATAGAGAGGTAGTGTGATGATTTATCTTTAAGTTTTTACACAACTCACACACCTCCTCATTTTAAAATGACGTACCATTATTAGAGATAATGACCTATGGGATCCTGTACTTACAGATGATATGGTTCAAGTTGAACTTTTCAATTATAGACCCGAAAATGGTGGTATGAGGCATGGCCTCAACCCACTTCGTAAAATAATTTTTGGCCATGATTATAAAATTGTGGACATTTATAGATGAGGGAGATAATTTCCCTATCAAATCTAGAACCCATGTGGAAAAGGGCAAAGGTGTTACAATTGGTTGTAGAGATTGGGTAGGAATGTGAATCTCAAGAGAGAATCCCTGCCACTTATATTACTTATGTACATACTCTACTACATCATGTTTAAGGGTGGGAAAGAAATATACTATCCGGTGTATCTTTTTAGTGGTTGAATGTCTTCCAAATCCACCTCCACAGACCTCAATGTGAGCTCCATAGAGGTTATTTTTAGAATCTTCCTCATCGACACACCTTAGCAACATTCATCAAAATATCTTCGATAGATCACTTGTTCTATAATTACGTATTTTGGAGCTATGACACATATCCATCTTCTCTTTTGCAATGTTACTCCCTTAGGATATGTGTGATCCATGATAAAATTCACAATATTTGAATACCATGGACACACAACAATAAGATGTCTGATTTCTAAGTAGTATACACACTCGTTGGGGAAAATCAAGTTTACTAATTCTCCATTGTCTAATGGCTTTTCTACCAACCAATCGGTAATGATTTTTCCCTTGATAGACGTTTTTTTGACATGAGTTAACTTGAATTCTCCCATTAAGGTTATGAAAAATCCATATTTATTAGACAAAGATCCTTGTGTTATGAATGTCTAAAAACAATATCTTCTGATGATAACCCATGTTTCAATATTAAGCATGTAATGCTTTAACCATTTTTTCGTAAATACTATAGCGAGGCATTCCTTTTTTTCCTACGTATAACACATCTCATATTCTAGTAACATATGGCTGATGAATACTAAATGCATGTTCATGTTTTTCATCATCTTGTTGTGATAACATGCAAGCTAACCAGACATTTGTTGCCGAAGAATATAAAATGAGGGGGCGATCTGACTTGTGAGGTATGAGTGTGGGAGGTGACATAAGGAATCGTTTGATTAATTTAAATTCCTCATAACACTCATCCATCCAAACATTTCAATAATCCTTCTTTAAACAATAATTTATCGGATGAATAGAGTAAGATAAATTAGGTATGAACCTGCAGATTGTACCATGCTTTCCAATAAAGGACCTAATGCCCAATTCGTCTGATGGTGGGGTCATTTCTAGAACTACTTGGATAATTTTTGGATCCACATTGATCCTTCCTAAAGAGATGATGTATCCCAACAACTTCCCTCCTGTCACACCAAACACACATTGTTTCTAGATTCAATGTAACACTTTATTTAATGAGACGAGATAGATTAATGCAAAGCACCTCAGGGTGATCGCAACATTTTATGGCCTTAGCTAGAATGTTGTCAACATATGATTCCAAAATCTTGTGAATAAGATCATGGAATATATTGGTCATTTCCTGTTGGTAGGTAGCACCAGCATTCTTAAGACCAAACGATATGACTGCATAGGGAGTAGTGAAAGTAGTATTTGTCCAATCCTCCTCACAATATCCTAATTTAATTGTAACTTGAGAAACCATCCATGATTGACAACAACTTATATCTAGATGTTACATCCAAAATGACATCGATGAAAGGTAACAGAAAGTCATTCTTAGGACACAATTTTTCTATGTCCCAAAAATCAACACATATCGTAATTTTTCCATTATTCTTGAGAATGGGGACTATGTTTGATACCCACATTGAGTAATCTATAGGTTTGATGAATCCTACCTATAGGATCTTCATAATCTCTTCCTTGACCATCAAATCCACTTTTGGGTTCATAGCTATTTATTTTTGGTTGATGGGCTTGGTGTCAGGATTGGTTATGAGATTGTGGACTGTGACATGAGGAGCAATTCCATTCATCTCTTTCTAGCTAAATGCAAAGGCTTTGAAATGTTCCTTGAGAACCTTCATGTGAATTTATAATTCTTCCATAGTTTATGAATAACCAAGTTTCAATATCTTAGGGTATTCCTCTGTCCTGATATTTATACCAATGGTTCCCTCGATTAAAGAGGCATTTCCTTCTTCAAACTTTGGCATGGAAAGAGGTATCTATAGATTTCCTTCGTCCTCTACTCCGTAGATCTTAAGTCCTTCTGATGAGGAAGTATCCATCATGTGATCTATAAAATAGGAGGAAGAATGAGGTATGAGAGCAAGACCTCTCTTATCATATGTAGGATGAAATTCAGCGTATGCATGACGGTAACTTAGTATATCTCCATCATTCTCCACATAATCCAAAGTCACAGGATCGTTTTAATTTTCAACATATGCCAGGATTGGATTAGTAGGAATTTTTTGAATTAGGGGTTTGGTTCGGATTGAAACAATGAAATCAATATCTTCAAAATATTTGCTTGGAAAAAATTGAGAAGTGGAAGTAGCCATGGAATCTGTTAAAAGGTTATGTTTACATGGGATATCTTTAATGGATATGGAATCAAAATCCTTTCTCAATTTAAGCATGACAGTCTTATAAAGTTTCAAGTGTTCTACTTTGGTCCTGTAAACTTCTTAAACTTGGTTGGCGACTAGTTGGGAATCACCAAAAACTCTAAAATTGCAAGATCCCATCCTCTTGGCTACAATGAGACCAAGAAGACATGCCTCACAATTGGCACTATTGTTAGTGCATTCAAAAATGACATTTAAAGAAAAAGGAAATACCTTCCCTTCTGGAGAAGTGAGGATCACGCATGCCCCAACACAAAAGAGACATTTTTATCTGTCATAGTTGAGCATCCAACAATTGCTAGGGAAGATTGATGTTTGATCATTTCTAGTTTCTTCTTCCTTCACTTCTGAGACCTCAACCATGGAAATATCATTGGCTAGAAGAGAAATGATTTCCAGATCATGTCCTATTCCTAAGTTGTCGAAAATAAGGAGAATACACAAATCATTCTCTAATAACTAAATAATATTAGCCATGGTTTCTATTGACACTGTCTATATGACATCAGTTTCATCTTTGACTACATGAATCCCCTCGATTAAACCGATAATTTCTAATTCTGTTGTGTGGATCATTTTTCTCTCTGGATTTGAACTTGTAGATTTGTTTAATTGGTTTGTGGGGATCTCAAACTCAGTATGCACCCTAGGATTATTATTTAGGTTACCTAGGTTAATCTCAAAGGGATTTGGGTTACCTAGTACAATGAAGACTTTCCTCAAATGTAGGAATCTAACTTACTGAAATAGTGTGGAATGGATCACCTTCATATAATGTATCCATGGAAAATCGAGAATCATATTATAGTTGGTTGAACCCAGTCTATAATATTAAACTTTGTAAAAACCATCTCGCGGCCTAGGGTAATAGGTAGAACTCTGGATCCTATGGATGTTCCTTTGAGACTGTCATAACCTCTCAATGTAGTTCTAGTTGAAAAATTGTTGGCTTCCTCGTAGCCTAACTTTTAGAGGGATGAAAAGGGTAAAATATTCATATCTACCCCATCATTAATCATTGCATTCTTGAAAAAATTATTATAAATCCAAACTTATAAATAGAATGTTGGGTCACCTCTACGTGCCAATTTCACATAAGTTTGCATGTTACTGATGTCGAAAATGAACTTAACATCTCTCTTAGGATGCTTAGGAGAATAAACGTAAAATTCTATGTGGTTAACTTTTACCTCAGGTGGAGGGGTAACATTAAGCAAATGAAAAATACCCAATGCTTCTGAAAAAGTGACTCGATGAACAGGGGAGTTCTTCAACAAGTCCAATAAGGGGATGTGAGAAAAGGTTTTGGTTAAGTACATAATTAAATAAAATACCCCTTTCAACCTTAGAAGTACTGGAGTATCCTCCAAGATATATGGGTAAATGGGAATAGGACGTGTCAAGTAATAATGAGTTCTTTTGGTTGCATTAATTTTAGGTTCAGTGTCTAATTCAACTAGACCCATGATTTTAGTTTGTTGTCGGCCATCCAACAAAGGCACCACCAATGGGTTTGATGAAGTCGAAGCTTTATCATCATTGTTTCCCACCAGTTTACCCTTGTTTTTTCTGTTGGGGTCCATCTTACCATTGTTAGGACACAATGGAAGGGGATCATTAAATATCTCAAGAGGTGTTTTTTGAGGGGATATGGGTCTCATGTAAGTATTTTATGTGGGCACTGTAGGATTTTCCAAAATCATCTTGGAAAAGAGTAGCCTTTGGTCCTTTGGTAGGCATTATAAGAACTTGTTACAATCATGACATGCTATAGAATCATGCCCTCAGACCCTATGGAAGCTGCAATACAAGTCATGATCATAATCTTGAGGTCTTTGGTTTGTGTTTTTCTGTAGTCTAAAGTTTCGATTGTTATTCAATGGTTGGTTATTATAATTGAAGTTTAGAGGCCATTGCCCTTTATTTTGATATTGGTTTGGGTACCCGGTTGGGTACTGATTAGGGCCTTGAGCATAAAATTGTTGTTTTTGTTGGGGTGGAGGATGATTAAAATCCACAACATTGACCATAGGAGCAAAATTGTTACTGCTCTGATTGTTACCATTAATATTGTTGTTGACATTGTTTGTGCTTGAGGTGTTAACAACATCTGGTTTCTTTGGTTGGTCTATGACACCATCGGTTGTAACACTACAGTTTTATTTGAGGGCCTTAGGTCGTTGATTATTATTTGCATTGTTGGGATAACTTGAATTACCCTAATTAGGAGTGATTAATATCCCGTTTGAATAGTAGGTCTTTCGACCACTGTCTATTGTCGCATAATCAATGCAGAGGGAACCCTCCAAAAAATCTTTATAACTCCTTATGGGGAAATTATGGACTTCTTCCTTTGTTTCCCATTTAAGAGAGTGAATTAATAGATCTAAAAACTCCATTTGATCAATATTGGGAGTGATTTTTGAAGATTAGAGGACCTGCTACCTTCTCTGGATGAGATGTGTAATAGACTCATTATGCTCTTGCTTTATATATAAGAATTACTTGATTCCTATTCTTAGTAATTTTTTCATGTCGAAGGATTTGATTAACTCAGACACGATTTATTTAAAGTAATGTTTTGAGGATTCAAGTTTCATACAATACCGATTGAGAGTTATTCCTTTAATAGTCTTAGGGAATAATTTTACCACAACTCCATCCCATGGGAGAAAATATCAAATGAAAGTTGCATATAATTTGATATGCACATTTAGATATCCCTTCCCTTTAAATTTAGGAAGATCGGGTAGAGGTTACGGAAGCATTAAACTTCATATGGTAAAGTCCTAGGGCTCTTTCAGATGTTCAACATATGTGCCCAGTGCGTAGCCTCTGCTATGGTGTAGTGTAACATTTTGTAGAGGCATAAGGCATCCCATATGATTGAGCATATGAAAAAAATAATAATACATGTCCCCTGCGGTGACTTTGAATACATGTGTACATACAGGGGAACATTGATCTGATACAAAGTTGGAGGCACATAACTAGGGAAGGTTACATTACAAGTTGGGATGGCATTTGAGAATGCACTTCTAGCTGGTGCCTAATAGGCGTAACCGTATGACGTGTAGAGGGTATACCAAAGGTGCGTGACCCTGTGAGGATATCTCTGGGGCTTGGAATTCCCATATAAACTAGATGATGATTTGGAATAGTAGGTTCTTAGCCAAATTTCTACAGATGATGGAGAATGTTTCATTTCCTAGTAGAAGATGAGGCATGGGTATCCTAGGAAAGTTCCAATTCTCCAACCCATTCCACCAATGTCGATATGACCTCACCCAATGAGGGTACGGTGTTCTATTTTGTCATGCAAAGTTGAAAATTTTTAGGTTGCAAAGGAGTGTAATATCCTGTTATGAACTGTTTGTTGTTTGGCCACCCCTTGTTAGGAACATTTTCTGTTATGAAAGGGGTAGAGGTGTTATTCTGAAGTGTTTTTTGCTTCAAGCATAAATTTTTAAGTACTCCTCATCTAATAATTGGAGTTGATCAGATGACATATTAATTTTTGGTCTGAACAAAACACTAGGAGAGGAGCCTGACTCTCAGGTGAATTTCATATTATTAGAATTTGAGATTTCATGCTATGGTGTATGTGTAAGTTGATTAATCTCCTAAATCTTGACTGAGGATCCATTATTGGTCCCTTAAGGACGGGGATCTTGAGACCCAGGGAGATTGATTCAGTAGTTGTTCGCCCATATAGATAGTGAGGGTGACTACTTCATAACCATTTGATTATAATATGCCTAAAGACCCAAAATGGGCCGGTTGTATCCATCTTGTCCCAACATATTTGGGGGGTATATGAATACCCAAAAATAATGGGAAAGAGGGAATATGGATGAAATAACATGGAAACAAAAAGGGACTATCTCTTCACATCGGGTTCACCAATTTGTATGAATGAAAATCGAAACACGACCTTCAATCGTACTTGATCTCCCAAGGTCATACCAGGATAGCTGATGTGGAAATGTGTGGATGGTTGTTGGTAGTGAAATGTGATATATGAGTGAAAATGTGTGGGAATGGATAATCAAACTATCAAGGAAAAACAATGTCCTCGATGTGTAATATTGGGATATTATCTTCAAGGGAAAAGAAAGCACTTTTAACCTAAATAGGTCTAATGGATGGGTCAGAGACAATATCCATAGGAAGACTCCAATAAATGTTGAGATCCATGGAAATACTCTCTACTAGCTATGCGATTCGTGGAAAACCAATGGTAGACTCGTAAAGATGTCGAGACAAGGTCACTGAACGAGTGAGAGAGGCATGGTTTCACGAGATCTAATTTTGATTGGCTGAGGGGGTCCAAAACTCACAAGATTTGATGTTCAAGGAATTTAATTGTGATATAATGTTAGGTGGTAGTGGTTATGTTTGGAAAACCAACATATGAAAATTTGAGTCAATCTCTGTAAGTAGTTCGGGCCTGTTCAGTTGGGGGACCCTAGGATCACTACCGTATGTTCTTGGCTGTTGTGGTCCTTCTATGGTGATGTGTGCATTTTTGTGATTTTAATCTATGCAATAAAATAATAATTTAATATAAATAAAAGAAAGCTACCCTATGTTTTTGTATTTTCCAATATAAAATAAATAAAGAAAATCAAAGCAATAATCTAATAGAAGAAATCTATTTTTTTTGGAACTTTCTGAATTAATAGAAGAAATAAAGAAATTAATGCTTTTAATTTAATTAATAAATCCTAAAACAAGAAAACAATCGGATGTAGTTTCTTATCTATGCTGAAGAAATATAATCTATTCTAAACAATTAAAGATTCTCTAAACTATGGATGCGAAAAAAAAAATCTACTTTTCCTCAAAAGCATAGGAAAAAATTAGAACCTCTCAGAAGATTTTCTTCCCTCCAACTTCTCTGAAAAAAGTAAAGAAGTATTTTATGGAGGATCCTCTAAATGAAATAATGGTTTGGTTATTTCTAAATTAACATAGAAACTTCCTTCTAGAATCATCTCTTTGAAAATATATAGAGATAGGAAAAGGAAGTTATCTATCATAAGAAAGCTTTGTTGAAAGAAATGATCTATTAAAACTATTAAATGATTTCTATAATGAAAATAAAAAATTATTTTCTATTATAGTACATAATGTCCATACAAATTTCTTACATAAAGAATTGAATAAATAATGAAACCAAATTACAATGGCAACATGGTAATTTCAGTGCTATGGAAATCTATTTGTGGTGTGAATTTTTTTCCGTCAGTATTATTTTTTTTCCTTTGTTGTTTGTTATCCAAATTTTCCCCCCCAGAAAAATTGATCAAACACGAACCCACACAAAATAAAATCAGAAGGGGCAGTTCAGACCAACGAGCTTGCAATTGATCCCAAATTTGAGGGAAAGGTGGGCTCTACAATGGAGGAGCAATTGATCCCAAATTTGAGGGAAAGGTGGGCTCTACAATGGAGGAGCAAGGTCGGCAGATGGGGGAAAAAAATGTTAAAGGAGATTGGAGATCGACAGGAGAAGATTAAAGAAAGGGGCTCGAAGTTTCAGACTTCACATACAAGTTGAATCAGAGCCAAGTACTAGGGTTATCAGAAGCCTCCACGTAGTCAGAACCTAATGAGTCAGTGTTCACTCTAGGCCCTAAATCATCTAAGTATAGAGTAAAGCCGTGAAAGGTGCCACGTGCTTCAACGACGCAACTCCAAAGGTCAAGCCAAAAATGTGGTCTCCGAATGTGCGCCAGCCTTCCACATGTCCAAGGTCTAGAAAGGTTCTCATCGACAGTTGAAAATTCATGGACCCTGGGAAGGTGCCACGTGCCTCAATGACACAACTTCAGGGGAAGGACCCAAGTAGAAGTCTCTAGGTAAGCACAGGCTCGCCAATTGTTCAGAGTCAAAAGGGGGGAAGAGCCGATTGTTTAATCAACTAAGTATAGGAGGGTCGGCGGTAGCCTCCACGTGCCTCATCGGTGAAACTTCATATGTGAGACTCAAGTGACAGTTCCTAAATGAGTGCAAAGCATCCACATGTGTCAGGTCTTAAAAGGAGATAGATTCAATAGTTGAAAAGTCTCAGGGAAGTGGAAGCCTCCATGTTTTCAATCATTGCACCTATAAAGGTTAGGTCCAAAACGAGTCTCCAAATGAGTAGGAAGCCTCCACATGTCCCGGATCAGATTTAAAGCCTTCGTCAAATAGAAGGGACTTAGGAGGAACACGAGGAAGGTAGAGAATAGCCACAGAAGGTTCCACATGTCTCATTGACCCATATTCAAAGGTGCGGCCCAAGGAAAGACCCCAAACTTACGTTAGCCTTCCACATGTGCTAGGTCCAAAAAGAGGACACTAGCCATTGAAAATTCCAAGCTCCTGATAGGCCGGTAGAAGCCTCCATGTGTCATCTTAGCGTAACTTCAAAGGAAATATCCAGAGGTAGGTCTGAAATGTGCACCAGCTCTCCACATGCATCATCGATGAATCTTCAAGGGTGAATACGAAGGTGGTTCCCCGAAAAAGGAACTAGCCTACCATGTAGTTGAAGTCAACAGTGGTCAGAGCCTGCCATTAAATCATCTGAGTATAGAAGAGTCACTGGAAGCCTCCACATGTCTAATTTTCTGAGAGGGGAAGATTGCAGACTGGTGGGAGATATTTTGGCATTTTACAACTTTTGCAAAAGGCACAAGTTATAATTGTGGGCCCGCGAGCCCGGGAAGAGTTTCTTTTTCTAAGTGGAAAAATGTGGTCCAGTGGGCCCCGTGATGATAAATGGAAAATGTATAGTTGCGGGGCCGCGAGACTTTTTACATTTTTGGAAACTTTTATAAAAGTACAATTTGTATGTGTGGGCCCGTGAGCTCGAGGAGGTTTGTTTGCCAAATGGAAAATGAGAAGGTTGTGGTATTGCGGGGTTGAGGAAGACTTTTGTACTTTTGTAATTTTTCTGCAAAAAATACAATTTCAATTTTGGACCCGTGGAGGCTTTTCACCTAAAGCGATTTTTGAGCATGTGGAGCTGCGGGAGGTTTTTTATAATTTTGTGTTTTTTCGCAAAAGGCACTAAAATGAATTTCGGGCCCGCGGAATCATTTTGCAAAACAAGTATTTTGCTATTTTTGTAAGAATTCGATCTAAATATTCAAATGGGCATATCTTTCGATCCAATGTTCAAAATTCAAAAAATTTTGGTACCGTTGGAAAGATATCTACCTCCTCTACACCATGGAAGTATAAATTATTATTTCTAGCAGGGTTTGGTAGGTGAAATATTTGAAAACATCTCCCACTCAAAAAAGTGCAGTTCTAGGTATCCCAACCACTGAAATTTAATGCAGTATGGTCTGGTTTCTTCTCCAGCAAGCTTGAGTGCATTGGGGAATGTATTTTAAAAGGTGCCCATGAATTTACCAGACCATTTAATTAATTTTTTCATTTGGTAAGAGCGGAGTCTAAGTTTTCTTCTTTCTCTCTGGTTTTCATCATCTACATATTGTAAACACTTCTCATTTGAGAGGAGAGACATTCTGGGTGTGGGGAAACTTTGTAAAATTTGTTTCCTGACTCCATTTGAGCTGTAAGCCTTCTCCTACTCCTAGCAAGCGTATTTGTTCCTGTTAGCATAAACATAATGGTCTGTGCACCTTCTAGAGTATCAAACTCATGATTTTCTGGTGTTCTTCAACCATTTATCGTGTTTTATTGTTTCTCTTTGCCTCTCCCCTTCAGATCTATTTTTTGTGTATGTATTTCACGTTTGTAGGTGTAAGATGTCATGTTTCATGGAGTTTTGATGGTGGATTAGGATCTGGGTCAATGTCACTTATGTCTGACCTCTCTCATCTCCTTTTTCCATGTTTCATCCTCCATCAATAGAGTATCTTGACTCTTTCCTTTTCTGGGGTATCACCACTTTAGTGTAGACTCTACTTTTCTTGCATTCTCTCTCTCTATGTCTCCTTGGAATGGTTAGATTAGGATAGATTAGTTTTTCTTGCATTAGAGTAGATTGTGGTAAGTAGTTTAGGAACAAGAGTCAGATTTATCTAGAGGGCAATCTCAAGTCCGTAAGTCCCGCAACTTGAGATATGGTCCAATGTTCTGTAGTCACACCAGATATGCCAATCACATCTGAGGCCATTTGGGGGTGCTATGATTTTACATCAACAGTTTTGGCATGCCCGGTGGGACAGGTCTATAGCACCTTACCATTTCATTTCATCAATTTGATGTGTTCTTGGTGAGATTAAGCATTTTAAGGCACATGCAAAGCACATCTAGTGACTCTATCTTGTCAACAACCCATTCTCTAAGTTACATACCTTCTTCCCATCCATTTCAACCCACTATTATTTCCACATCTTTCATCTTCTTCCATCCCATGAAGTTGTGCAATCATGACTTATTTCCCACCATGGAATTCTCATTTGCAGCAATAGAAATATTTTCCTCTATCCCCCCAATTTCAAAATTCCCCTCCAAATAAGTTTTATAAGCCCCATTATCCCGAAAATGCATACAACATACTTTTTTCTAACCAAAATGTTTATGAAGAACATGTTTATGCAGATGATGGTGGAAACTCCTTAGCTAAAGCTAATTTTGAGATGCAGGTTCAAGATATGGAGATGGACATGATGTAACTTAGATTCAAGTGCTCCATAATAGTTGTTGAAGTTGGCTATAAGGTCCCTTGTCCATGGGTCAGCCCTGTACCATTCTAGTTTAGCACCCAGTAGAAGCTGCACTTTATCACTAAGATGTTTCCCCAAATTACAGAATGGGAAGAGAAAATGGAGGCTCAAAATTCTAGTGTGTGGTAATCCTATTAATGGGATAACCCTACACTACCATCTTACAATCCTCCCACTCCACCATGCCAAATTACATAATCTTAGCCCACTTCACGTGTTCCCAGCTTCTTGCGCGTTGCCCCCCACTGAGAATTTCATTCCTTCTCCCTCCTCACTTTCACCTCACCTTAATTTCTCTTCCATCCTCCAATTTTCTTCCAATCCCCCTCTACCTAGCTATACCATAAATGAATAGCCCCTACCAACACTCCTTCCCCAGTGAACATCATTATGTTCGACGACTACAAGATAGTTGAATAATGGCGTGACTCAAAAAAATGCAACTGGGAAGAGGAAATCATACGGGTTCTTGATCTAGATGAAAATCAATTAGCTCTAGAGGGCATAGTTTTGGAGGATAACCATACAGTTATAGAGGTAATAAGTGCAGGGCAAGCCATAAAAGAACCTTTAGTCCTTCCTCCCACTTCATCACCTTCAAGCTTTAATGTTGAATAAGAGTTTGTGCTTTCAAACTTACTGTTTGAGGAATAGGGAAACCATGGTGAGAAAATTACAGATTTGAAGGACACTATGGAGGAGGTCAAGCACACCCAACAGGACAACAAGGAGGTAGATTGTCTGTCAGATTTGAAGGATTTTCTTGATGGAGAGGAGCTCGAGGAGTTGACATCATTTTATCCTCCGTCATCCACCTTCGAAACATATGAACATGCTGCCATAAAGGAGAGCATTCAAGGAAAATAGCCTGCACTTCATGACACCCCTTTGGAACCAAGGTTGGAGGATCTTAATCTTCTATGTTCTTCTTAGGAGGAGGAAGGAGAAGAGCATGAGGATTCCATCTCTCCCACACCATCCACCCAAGAAAGTCCGCAAGAAGACTCCACTCTTGGATTTGAAATTCAAAACCATGGGCACATTCAAAGGATCAAACCATGCCCAATCAGGTACTTGGCTTCATAGGAGCCAAGGGAGAATCCAAAACTAGTCATGTCCACTTCAGGACATGAGGATGAGTATCAAAGCACCAAGGGTAACCATCAACACCTCGAGGAGTCCAATACCAATCAACTTTAGGAGGTATTTTTCATTAATGTTGATACCTTGATGATATGGGTGGAGGATTGACCTCTTGTCAGTTTTTCACTCATACAAGAAGCCATATTTAGTGTCAAATCATTTGCATGGCTGCCCTTTTTTAGAAAGGGAATCTACTTCTCCCTGCCAGTTGTAGGATTTGTTTGAGTCCCCCTTCTCTCTGGATAGCACAGAGTAGGTAAGTTTTCTTTCAGTAGAAGAAGTTCTTGTTCACACTCTACATATCCCACTTGGGGTGTGTATGATTTTCAGTTTTGTACATAATGTGTGTTGTGGTGGTTTTTTTCTCATGCGTAGTCCATTCCAGGGACAGGTAAAAACCCCAGGTTAATACAATTTTATACTCTCAGAACCTCATCTTTAATATTTTACTATGGAAATTGAGAGTGCAAATGATAGGGTAAGCTCAAGGTCACCAAGCACAAGCAGTCAGGCGCATGGTTTCAGGGACAAGATCAGTACCAGGATCTCATTCATGACTCCATGCCCAATGGATGCAATAAGGAAACTGAGCTTTTCATCTAGTAGGTAGATGTCCTCATGAGTTGCCAAACTATTATCCCAAATTTTCCCCTCAGAAAAATTAATCAAACATGACCCCGTAAATAAGAAAATCAGAAGGGGTGGTTCAGACCTGCGAGCTCGCAATCAATCCCAAATCTGAGGGGTAGGAGGGCTCTATAATGGAGGAGCAAGGTTGACAGATGGGGCCAAAGAATGTTAAAGGAGATCAGAGCTCAATAAGAGAAGATTGAAGAAAGGGCCTCAAAGTTTCGAACTTCACATACGAGTTGACTCAGAGCCAAGCAACAGGGTTAGCAGAAGCCTCCACGTAGTCAGAACTAGATGAGGCAGTGTTCACTCGAGGCCCTGAATCAGATAAGTATAGAGAAAATCCATGGAAGGTGCCACGTGCCTCAATGGCGCAACTCCAAATGTTAAGCCCAAAAGGCAGTCCCCAAATGTGCACCATCCCTCCATGTGTCGAGGGTCTATAAAGGGTCTCATCAGTAGTTGAAAAGTCACAGACCCTTGGATGGTGCCACATGCATCAACGACAGAACTTCAGGGGTAGGACCCAAGGGGTAGTCTTCAAATAAGCACAAGCTCACCATGTGGTTAGAGTAAGAAGGGGGGCAGATCCCGCCATTTAATCAACTATTATAAGGGTTAGCGGAAGCCTCCACGTACCTCATCGGCGTAATTTCAGAAGTGGGAATAAAAGGACAGTTTGTAAATGAGCACGAAGCTTCCACGTGTCCAAGGTAGGAAAAGGAGACATAATCGATAATTGAAAAGTCTCAGGGCATTAGAAGCCTCCACGTTTCCAATCGGCACACCTCTGAAGGTCAATTCCAAACAAGGTCTCCAAAAGAGTGGGAAGCCTCCACGTGTCCTGAGTCAGATGTAAAACCTTCTAAAAAGAGGGTTTTAGGAAGAACATGAGGAAGGTAGATTAGAGCCATGGAAGGTACCACGTGTCTCATCAGCACATCTTCAAAGGTGTGGCCTAAGGAAAGAACCCAAACTTGCGGCAGCCTTCCACATGTCCCAGGTCCAAAAAGGGGACACCATCTATTGAAAATTGCAAGCTCATGACAAGTTGGTGGAAGCCTCCATGTGTCATCTTGGTGCACCTTCAAAGGAAAAATCTAAAGGTAGGTCCCAAATGTGTGTCAACTCTCCATGTGCCTCATTAGCACACCTTCAAGGGTTGAAGCCAAAGGCGGTTCCCCCAAACAAGCACCAGCCCGCCATGTAGTTGAAGTGAAAAGGGGGCAGAGTTTTCCAATGAATCGGCTAAGTATAGAAGAGCCAATGGAAGCCTCCACATGTCCAATTTGTCAACATGGGAAGATTGTACACCGGTGAGGTGGCGGGAGATATTTTGTCATTTTACACTTTTTGCAAAAGGCACAAGTTATAATTGCAGGCCCACGAGATTGGGAAGGATTTCTTTTGCTAAATGGAAAATGCGGGCCAGCGAGCCCAGGGAAGAAAAATGGAAAATGTAAAATTACACGGTTGTGGGAGTTTTTGTAGTTTTTGTAACTTTCATAAAAGCATAGTTTGTAAGTGTGGGCCCACGATCCCTAGAAGGTTTGTTCACCAAATGAAAAATGAGAAGGTTGCGGGCTTGCATGGTTGAGAAAGACTTCTGTACTTTTGTAATTTTTGTGCAAAAAGCACAATTTCAATTTTGGGCCTCCAGAAGCTTTTCGCCTAAAGTGATTTTCGAGCCTACGGAGTTGCGGGAGGTTGTTTTATAATTTTGCATTTTTTCAGAAAAGGCACTAAAGTGAATATCAGGCCCACGGATCCATTTTGCAAAACTAGTTTTTTGCCATTTTTGTACAGATTCGATTCAAATATTCAAATGGGCATATCTTTTAATCCAGAGCTTGAAATTCAATAAAATTTTGGTACCATTGGAAAGATCTCTACCTCGTCTATCCCATGGAAGCATAAATTATTATTTCCAGTAGAGTTTGGCGGGTGAAATATCGGAAAATGTCTCTGGATTGAAATAATTATAGTTCCAGGTATCCCTACCATCAAAATTTAATGCAGTATGGTCTGGTTTCTTCTCTAGCAAGCTTGAGTGCATTAGGGAATGGATTTTCAGAGGTTCCCATGACTTTCCTAGACAATTTATTGAAATTTCTCGGTTCGTAAGAGCAGAGTATGATTTTTCTTTCTCTCTAGTTTTAATCATCTATATATTGTAAACACTTCTCATTTGAGAGGAGAGACATTTTGGGTGTGGGGAAACTCTATAAAATTTGTTTCCCAACTCCATTTGAACTGTAAGCCTTATCCTACACTTGGAAAGTGTATTTGTGCCTCTGAGCAGAAATGTAATGGTCTGTGCACCTTCTAGAGCAATAAACTCATGATTTTGTGGCGTTCTTCAACCCTTTCTCGTGTTTTATTGTTTCTCTATGCATCTCCCCCTCAGATATATTTTTTGTGTATGTATTTCACGTTTGCATGTGTAAGATGTCACGTTTCATGGAGTTTTGATGGTGAATTAGGATCTGGGTCTTTGTCACTTCTGTTTGACCTCCCTCATCTTCTTTTATCGTGTTTCATCCTTCCTTAGTAGAGTATCTCACCTCTTTCCTTTTCTAGTGTATTGCCACTTTAGTGTGGCCTCTATTTTTCTTACATTATCTCTCTCCTTGTCTCCTTTGAATGGTTAGATTAGGATACATTAGTTTTTAATGCATTAGACTAGATTATGGCAAGTAGTTCAGGAACAAGAGTCAGCTTTCTCCAGAGGGCCATCTCAAGTCCGTAAGTCCAACAACTTGAGAGATGGTCCAATGTTGTGCAGTCACACCGGATGCCCCACTCACATCTTAGGCCATTCGAGGTGCTGTGATTTTGTATCAACAGTGTCCATGTGAGTCCAAGGAGATAGGAATCCAAAGGAAGCTAAAAGAAGGTGCTAGAGCAAGTAATGGTTTACTAGGCAATCTAGTGGCAATGCAAGTAGTGGAAGAATGATGCAAGTGAACAGAGCTTGATTGTGTAATCTCTAGTAGGATTGTTGTAGAATAACATAAAAATACATGAAAAAACTTCTCTGGCCTTTTTCTTCAGAAGAAGCAATAGTTTTATAGATCACAAACTGGGAAATGGTCCAAGCCATTTGGAAGCAATGGGAATCCACATCACAACAAAAAGAGTGAATTTAACACTCAATCAATAATTAGAAGTGCAAGAGGATGCAAACATGAATTAATAGAGACCAAAATCAGCTATATTGACTGACAATTGTGTGCTAAAAGTTAACTGGAGTGAAGAAACATGCATCTAATTCACACATGAAGAATTTTAGAAAATTCACATAGGATTTCTGCCCTGGGCAGGGTGGCAATTACACAACTGCTACCTTTTCTAGGGAGGAAGTTACAAAACTATCACCCTACCTTAGCGGCGGTTACAGGACCATCACCTAGGTAGGGTGGTGGTTTTCTAACTAAATGCCAAAACTAAGCAAAAATTAATGCGTGAATTTATAGAAAATCATGAAATGGCTAAGTAAGGTAAACTAGGATACAAATATTAGCTACAAAGAGGTTAAGGATCTCGAACACCTTTGGAAATGAAACGAATCATTATTGGGGACATTGAAATGTTTTCTAAAAATGTAGCATGTGAAAATTCAGGTGCGTATAGTCATAGGGATCCATGTCTGTCATTTTTTCACATCAGTTATTTTTTATCTCAAGACACTATTGACAATTTTTACACTTGTGCAAAAATGGGAAACTTGAAACTTCGTCATTATGATGAAATTCATGAGTGAATTATACCTAAACTAAGGGAGTTGGATATCATTTGTTATTTTTTAATTAGTTATAAGATTAAATGAAATCTATAGTTATCTGTACTGTCACAAAAAATAACAAATCACATAGTTTGCAATTTCAGGCCATCTTCAGCAAAAGAACACAAAGCCCCAAAGGAAAACTATGTTGTCTTGATGAAGATGAAAAATTAAAGAGTAGGTGAAGTGTTGAGTATTGAAGCATCAAAAAGAAATACAAACATCAGAAAATTAGATTTCATTACTGAATGTTACAGGTTCTCATTAATGTTCTTTCCTTCATGTTTAAGGCATTCAATTATGTGACTGAGTCGTTTAGGTCATTATATAATCCTTTCAGAGAAGCTAGAATTCAGAAGGGAATACACATCTCGTTTTCAAAATTCAATGTTTTATTCACAAGGAAGATAAAATGTTTCCCACACAAGCCATGGGATGTGACTAAAAATTAAATTACATCTACTGAAGTAAGAGGTACACATACATGCAAGAGAAAGTAAAGGAGTATGAGTGAACTCATCATTGCCTTGGGATATTCTTGGTTGTGTAAAGCATCTCCTCCCCAGCATGTTTCATCTTCGTCTCTATAATCCAAAGCATGGTATGTGAAAAGTTAAAAGATAAGAACCATTAATAAAGAGCTCAGGGTTAATCCATATTCATACATTGTCCTAATTCATGCATATGAATCTCTAAGCAACATGAGATTTTGAGTACCTGAAGATCAAACTGCATATCTCACTCAGAAAGAAGAGATAGAAAAGAAATGAAGAAACATGGACATAAGAGAGGCCAAAAAGCCTAAATATTTTCTAACTGTTTTCCTAAATGTGTAGGTACAGATTGCAAAAAATGAAAAATAAACAAGTCCTAAGTGCATGCATAAAAAAGAAAGAATGTACCTCAATGTTTTAGTAACCATTCTGAAGTGGAAAAAGTTACAGTACAGAAGATAAGCTAGGAGATAGAAATACATGTTTTAGTTTACTACAAAAGGAATAAGAAGAATTTTTAAGCTGATGTTTGGCTAAAAACATAAGGTTACAGTTGAAAATGAATGTAGACAAGATTATGGAAAATTTTTGATAGGGCTTCACCATGTAAAATCAACATTTCATATTTTCCAACATGTCAGAAATGTTACTTAAAGGAAATAAAACATCTATGTGAAAGAAACAAAGTAAAAAAGATCTTAACAAGCATATGAGTCAAAGCTTATGCCTAAAATAACATTGAAAAAAATGAACTACTTGTAATTTTCATAAAGCACATACAAGATACATACAGGAATATCTCATAGTACAAGATCAAGAACAATAAGAGTTGCAGCGGTTTCTAAAATTACAGATTTCTCATGAGGATGGAAAAGAACTAGAACGCAATCAAAATTCCACAAATGACAACTATGGAGCCTCATTGTTTTGACATAAGATTGTAAGATCAAGCTAAAACTACAAATCAATGGATACTTTTATAGTTACCTAAATGCAAGAAATTCATTACCAATTTGAATCCAATAGAGAAGTCTATGCACACTAATGGTTCTTTTCAGCTGACTAACTTTACACAAAGACCAAACACATACTCTCATTCAATTTCAGTCAAAATTACACAGAGTATTGTATAGTGCTGCATGTTTAAGAAAACTACAATCATTATGACATATTCTCATAATCAGTCATTCAAGTGACTCAACAAAGAATAGATTTTGAAGTCTCAAGAATACAATCAAGGAATGAAATTATTATAGTTTTCAAATGGAAGGGAGGACTATTAGTCAAGATTCTATTGTATCCTATAGTGGATATAATATTCAAATATGGAGGGACATATCTTCAGTGGCATGTATATCCAGTTCTATTCAGGATTAAGCAAATGACAAACAACAACAATCATGCCCAATTTCAATGTTGAAATAAGCTCAGAAAAATAAAAGAAAACTGTACGTTTAGAAAACACAGGGTCTATGTGGTTATAGAACAATTGAAGCACTTAAAAACATTTTTAGAGATCCACAAATTATCATCTAGGCCAAACCCTATTACGAATACATGGAAGTCTACTAAAACCTAAAATCATCATGTATGAAATGGATATATGAAGGTTATTATACAAACAAAAATCTATAGGGACATCATAAGTGTTATTCTTGTACAGGTCTATATCTATCCTGGAGAGAAAGTATTTTTAAGAACAATTAAATAAAATATGCTTAAGGTTTTCTTAAGAATATTACAAACAAAATACCAACCTAAATACAGAAGTTCAGGCACAGATTTTCATTCAGCAAATGTCAAAATCAGAGTAACAGACAAGAACTCACCATTTTATAATCAAGCAGTCAAAACTTTCAAGCAATAGAATGATGAAGCAAGAAATCCATATGCCCATGAGAAGTTTCAAACTCAGGATTCAAGCGGGAGCAATAAATCACAGAACCCACAAATATTTCCAAGAGTTTCAGTGATATATTTAAAGAAGAAAAGAAAACAGAAGCGTACCTATAAAAGAGAAAACTAGCTCACCTATAACCACTTATGGCGATGAACACTCAAACCATATTGCTTATAAATCTCTGACAGAATGAAGACATGAAACATGCAACTCTGTCTTTGAATTCCAACCAAGGTTTCAAAAACCAAATATACAAAGCTCGAGAGAAAAGAGACAGTGTTACAAAGAAACACCATATAGCTTCACAAAAAGCCAGAGAACTATAAATCCAATCTCAAATCTTACTCAGGAAAAATAAACCGAGCTCACAGACTCCAAAATGGCAGGCAAGAGAAAGGAAAAGATTCAACGACCTCCTCTATGTTAAAATCTGAGCTTCAAGAAAATGAAAATGGTAGAGAGATCAAATACATCTACTCACAGATCTGTAGAGCTCAAAGAATTAAATGAACCCTGAAACAATCATATATACAGCTACGCAAAGAGCTCAAAAGAAGTAAAAAATGACAGAAAGCCATTTTCAAAGAAGAGATCAAGCTCAAATGCTTAGAATAATGGCATCGAAGAAAAAAATTTCCAGGGCTTTTCCCACAGAGTGAAAGTCCAAATGAAATGATTTTTAGGGTTGAATTGATCTTACAATGCAAACTCGAGAGATGAATTAGTAGAATTCAACAACAATTAAAAGATCAATAATTGAAAATGACAAGTATACAGATCAAAGGCCAAATATAAAGCTCTGCGATTAATGCAAACCATGGTTAAAATACATTTACGACATGACAAAAACCCTAAAATTATCCCTTTGAGATCAATGGTTGAAAATCAATAAGTACAGAGATCAATGATCACAAATTGATCACCAAAATTGATGTAAAAGTCATCTGAGTGGTATGACAGTCGACTTAGTCAATTTTCAAATTTTATAAAGTGTCAAAATTTCCTCCATAGGCTCGAAAGTCCACAGAGTACACGTGGAACCATCACAGTAGAAGTGGAGAAATAGAGGTCGGGAGTCACTTAAGTTTTAAGCTTTAAAAATGCAAAAGTCAAAAGTTCCAAACATTTCCCGCAAGCCCAAACCTCCGTGATGAGAAAGTCAAAGCCACAGAGAGAAGTCAAAAATAGATTCTATAGAACATTGGTGGAGTGGCGGGGCTTTGTTGAAATTTGTGACTTATTCACAAAATGGATTAAAGATTCAAGTTACCCTGTAGGCCCGTAATTCCCCTGAGCCGAAGATTAGAGTAAATGTTTCATTTAATGCCCAAAGTGGAAGACTTTAAAATGCCGATTTTTTCCCAGAATTCCGCAAAGGGATTAAAACTTCAAAAAGGTCTAAAAGTTTGCCCAAGGATTCAAAGATCAATGGTGCAGGTCTAACAAGGACAGAGATCGATGGTGTCGATAAAATACCAAACCCAACAAGAGTTTGAAAATGCATATACATGGCGAGTGGGTAGGAAACCCTAGTTTGGGTTAAGTTAAAATGCCACCGATAAATAGTAAAGGGTTGAATCATCATGCAAAAGGGGCCAGCCCTTGTGTCCATCAAATAATCATTGCAATATTGACTTAAGTCCAAACTATAGTATATGCTCCAAATAATACAAGTGCCAACTAAATCATTCCCACAATGATCACCAAAAAGGTGAAATATTTTAATCATATACTATTCAAACATCAAAGGTGGTCCAACAAATATTATATGGTCATGCATAATCAAAAGGTGGTCAAGCATGGTGTGGTGACTTTTACAAAGTGCCCCTTATGTTTTTTAACCGTGGTAATGTGTTAGGTCCACAAAGGTGGCCAAACTCTCAAGAAAAATTCATATATCAAAGGGTGCTCCCCACATGAAGCTATCACCTGCACATGAATATTTTTTCATGCCTTCACAACATGATAGAATAGAGAAGAAGAAAAAGTTGCATGTTCATGGAGAGAAACTTTCCTAGTAAGCAATCTTATTTTTAGCCAGTTATTCATCCTTCTCTTCTTAAAAATAAAACAGTCAACTTCAGTTTCACTGTATTGTAATTAAGGCCAATAATGCCTATTTGTAATTTCCCGATTTTTTTTTATTCCTTTATCTATTATTAAATAAATGATAAAAATAGAATGCATGGGTGAGTACAAGCCTTAGGCTATTTTTAGGAAGAGGGTGAATCTTATTTTTTGCTATATAATGTGTGCCTTTGCAAAGAACAAGGATAAATTCTAGAGAACTTTTTGAATATAGGAGTACTGAATCAATTTTTACCATTTTTTTCTTCTGAGTGTGAATAATTTCTTCCTTTTGAATTATTTGCAGTCTTGTGTATGTTTCTATTAGTCTTGTGAATGCAAATTCTGTGATCAATCATCTTACCCTGCTGCAAAATCAATATTTTCTGCATAATTTTAATGTGCATCTTAACTTATCAATGTTGTTGTGATATTTTTACCTCAGTATAACAAAGTGTGTTCCCTTAAATTATGTGAAAATTGTTCACTTGTGCATCAAAAATCCTTCACATAGAAATTGTGCATATACTCAGTCAAAGGTCTCATACAAATTTGGTGTAGCACCTAAGTTATAATTATTTTATAGTCATATTTTACCCCTAAACCCCAAAATCAATTTAGGATACATCAACAAGGAACTGGGCTTGATACCGGAGACTCACCTAAAAATAGGTATACTCACAGACCTGAGGTGTTTCCATTGTATCTACGAAAGATAGAGATCAAATTCTGCAAGCTTAGAAAATGTGTAGCCTTCTCTCTATAGGGTGCACTTTTGAGAGTTAAATTTTTTTGGCATGCCCGGTGGGACAACAAATCAGATTTGCATGCAAGTTACAAATTCTATGACATATCTGCAATAGATTTATAGTATTTACAAAGTCAATTTTGGGAGCAAGTTGCAGAAATTTATCTTTAAATATTTGAATATCTTTTGGCAACTCCACAAAGATGATTTTAGACCAGTATTACAACATGTTCTATGCCTAAAGTGACTACAAGATCATCGGTACGAGGAATTCCTCCTGAGTTTGTTTCTTTATCCTTGTGCTAGAAGGAGAAGAGTTGGTAATACTTTACCTTATAATAGACCTTGTTTTGATAACCGTCCTCCTGATATTCCTTCACCACGTATGAATTTCTCTATTAACATCCTAGTTCTTCAAATGGATATTCAACCACCAAGGAATTTTGTGACCTTTACTAATGGCAGTCCATTAGTAATCCTAGTTTACCATGACATTCCTAATGCTACCATGAAAATTTTTCCATCATTCACGGGTGAAAATCAGGTTACACTTGCTAAACATATCAAATATGTTGCAGCCCTATGTACAGTCCATAATATCACTCATGAAGACGTAGCTGTAATACTTTTAGCTTCATCTTTAAAAGGTTAGGCCTTGTAATGGTATACAAACCTAGAAATTGGAAGCATAATAACTTGGGATAACTTAGGTGAAAAATTACTCAAATAGTTCCAAGATAATTCAGATCATTTGTCTCTCATTGAATAGTTGTCTACTATTAAAAGATCTCCCAATGAATTTATGTCCAGTTTAAATATCTGTTTTGCTAGAACTTGGGAAAGAATTATAGCAAGTGTCAAGCCTCAAGTTGATCATGATTTCCTTTATTGTCTTAGGGCATTGAACAGTGATATCTCAAATATGATTTAGTCAATGGGGGGAGAGACACTCCCAGCAGCCTATGATATCGCTATCCGAGCTAAAAATAGTCTTATTCAAGCTGGAAAATCGGCACCAACGCCTTCAATGCCATTTTTTTCAGATTTAGCACCTATTCCTCATCCTATTACAATCATAGAACCTATTGTTGTAGCTCCATCAGATGATGTATTTAAAGATTTACAAACTATGGGAAATAAATTGACTTTGATTCATAACAAAATTACATTATCTAGCAGACCCTATTAGGCTCCTTATCAGCAAAATCAATAGAATCAACAAAACAGGTAATGTTATCAATAGAATAAAAATTATAGGAAGCCTTACCAGTAAAGGAAGATCAAACCAAAGGCTCCTAGTTCATCTAATGCTTTAGTCCAAATTAATATGGCTATAGAAGAGTGGTGTCAACCTTTTAATCAATCTTATTTAGCTACAACTTGCCCAAAATGCTTTTCTGAATCTGAATCTTGTTGCATAACCTCAATCTAAAAAATTGTTCATGCCTAAAATGGAGAGTGGGAAGCAAGAAACTCATGTTCAGAAAGCACCTTAATAGAATTTAGTCAGTTTTAATGAGGATTTCATTGCAGTCACTACTAGGGCTCAAGGGAAAGCTATTGAAAGTCAAAAACAACGAAATAGGCCTATCCTTCCTATTGTCACTGATAAGATAACATATACAGTTCCAAAGTCAACCAAAAACCCTACTATTCCTAAAAAAACAAGTGTTCCAGTTGATAAAGGCCATCAAAAACATCTATAGCCTGATCCAAGAAGATTGTTTATAGCTCAGATTCCAAGGTAGTTGAAGTAGAATTAGTTATCGCTAAGGCCTACTCTAAGACAGTTGAATCCGTCTCTAAAACAGTTCCTTCTTTTAACATTGTTGATGTAATGAAAAATCATAATGTTAATATCTCAATGTGGGATGCTCTAAGTATTCCAGGACAGTAAGATTTACTTTCTCATGAACTAGCTAAACTGTAGATTTCTTCAAATACAACAGAAAAGGAAGTTCAGAAGAGAAACATGGTCCTTGGAATGTTTGAACAAGACCGCATTAAAGAAGTAAATGGATGGTTCAAAAAGTTCTGAATGCTCATGACATCAAGAAACCACCACCATTTTATTTATCACTGATTATTGGGGAACACCTAGTTCATAATTGCATGGTGGATAGTGGTGTAAGTAGTACAGTTATGCCAAAATCAATTATAGAAAAATTAGGTCTATAGTATGAGCCTACAGAAAAAAGTGTCTTACAGCTTGATGGAACTGTAACTAATACGGTTGGCATAATTAAAAATTTAGAAGTGATGTTAAATGCTTACCCAATGTTTCTATTCTGTAAGAGGTAACTATTGTAGATTTTCCTCCATACTTTTCTTTTGGCTTATCTAGAGACTTCACAAAAAAAATAGGAGGTTATCTCTCTTCAGATTGGTCCTTATTTTTCACTACTCGTTATGGTACCAAATTTACTATCAATTCAGAGCCATTGGCCAAATTTCACATTGAGCCTCACTCTTCAAATGTAGTGGCTAATTATTTAACCTTAGATCAGTCTAATTTTGATGAGGTAGCCATGGTTTTAGTATTAGATGGTGTTTCTAACATGTTTATGGATGAAAGGAAATTGGAAGAACATGCTCATGATCCTTTTAAGGAAGTTGAAGAACACCTGTTTGGTATGTATTATATGCATGAAGAAAATAAACCACTTCCCTTGCTGTCTAAAATAGAAGATTCATCAGAAGGATTTGGAAGCTTCATTTTAATGGAGCTAAGAATAAGAAAGGACATGGAGTAGGTCTAATGCTCACTTCCCCAATGGATGCAAGGTATTTCTCAGCTTTGAGTCTCTAATTTGTGTGTACTTTTAATGTAGTTGAATACGAAGCATTAATTCATGGCCTACATTGGGCCAAAAAAAGAGGTATCAACATGCTACAAATTTTTTGTGACTCTGATTTGGTTATTAATTAAGTAATAAATTTCAATGTTTGTAAGAATCCATTAATGAAGCTTACAGACATAGAGTTTCAGACTTAATGGAAGATTTCAATGCTATTAACATTCAGTCTATTCCTAGAGCTGAAAACAAGCATGCAGATAGACTTGCAATAGTTTGGGCTAGTTTTGAAGTGCTAGAACAGGTTGAAAATAGCAAGATCCAGCCTCATATAAAATTAATTGTTAGGCCCTCAATACCTGATAATGATTCAAATTGGCAAGTTTTTGAAAGTGATGATCAAATATGTAGGTTTTTACAGCAAGAACCTGAGTTTTCTATAGTTAATTAGGATAAATTACAACACTTATATAATGACCAAATTGTTTAGTTGAAGACAAATAAACTACCTCGAGGTCTAGTCACATTGGAAGACATCTTCAGTACTGACAATTAGTTAAGAAAGGTCAAGACTAAAATGTCAACTCACGTTGATAATTACGAAGAGATCTCGGTTGATGAAGGGAAAAAACTATTTCTTGGAAAGGTATGTTCCTTAACTGAAAAACAATCATGTATTGATCTTTACAAAGAATTTAAGGATATTTTCGCTTGGAAATATCAAGACCTGAAAGGATTTGATCCCAGTTTAGCACAACATACAATTGAGTTGCAACCAAATTCTAAACCTGTTAGATAGAAACAGAGGCCTGTGAATCCCAAAATAGAACCTCTGATGAGGAAATAATTGTTTAAGTTGATTGAATCAGGTATTATCTTTCCAGTTAAGCATTCAAGTTGGGTAGCCCATCTTGTTCTTATTAGGAAGAAGAATGATGAAATTAGACTATGTGTAGATTTCAGAGATCTTAATAAGGCTTCATTAAAACACCATTATCCACTCTGAAACATGGATCAGATTCTAAGAACAGTCTCAGGTTTAGATAGACCATCTCTTCTAGATGGTTATAGTGGATATATTCAGATTTTAGTCTAGGAAGAAGATAGATATAAAACAACCTTTACCACCAAATGGGGTACTTATGCTTACAAAAGAAAGTCTTTTGGTCTTTCAAATGTCGTTTCAATGTGCAATGGACATGGATTTTTATAGCTTGATAAATAAATGCATCCTTGTTTATTTAGAAGATGTTAATATATTTTTAAAAGATTCTAAAGAACATCTAATGCATTTAAGGTAGACTTTTCAGTTGTGCAGGCAATTTGGAATATCTTTGAATCCATTGAAGTCTATCTTTCTAGTACATCAAGGCAAGCTTCTTGGCCATATTATTTCTAAGTAGGGTTTAGCAATTGATCCTTTCAGTATCAAAGCCATATCAACAGCTATCATTGCCCCATCATAAGAAGGCATTATAGAGTTTTCTAGGAAAAATCAACTTTGTAAGAATATTTGTTCTAGATTTTGCAGCATTTGTTAAACCACTCACAACTATGCTAAAGAAAGAGAAAATTTTCTCTTGGACCAGTGAAGGAAGACAAGGGTTTGAAGTGATCAAAGCAACTATCTCTCAGGCTTCTACTCTTGAAAATCCAAATTTTGATAACGATTTTACAATGTATGCACTTGTAGGAGCTGAAACAATCTCAGCTATATTAACTCAGTCAATGATGAAAATATTGAGTAGCCTATTGCTTTCTTTGGAAAGAGCTTGCATGATTATGAAAAAAGGTACACATTTCTTGAAAAGCAAGTAATTTTAGTAGTTAGAGGAATAAATAATTTCAAATATATGCTTTCGAATAATAAAATCCATGTTCTTGTTTCTCATCCAAGTGTGAAAGCATTCTTACTAAATAAGGAGTTGAATGAGAAAAGAGCAAACTGGATAACAAAGGTCATGGAGTATGATGTTGATATTCGGGTTGCTAAGATGGTTCGAGGGAAAGGTTTATGTGAAAATCTAATTGCTGATATGGAAAAAAGCAAGCTACATAACTAGATGATTCAAAATAGCATGTTGAAATTACGTATCAACAATACAAAATTATGGTTCAACCACAAAATCAGTAACCTGAGCTCATTCATGAGTATTCAGGAATCAAGATGGATGACTGATTTGGTTAATATCTACAACATGGCACCTATCTAGAAGGTATGGACACAGAATAAATGAAGGTATTTTAGATTAAAAGTTGTACCTTATATCTTCATTGATAATGTGTTGCTCAAAAGAAATATAAATGGAATCTTACTGCGGTTTGTTGACTATGATAAAATTCAGAAAATATTGTCATAATTCCATGAAGGACCTGCAGGAGGTAATTTCTCAGCACGTACCACAGCCTTAAAGATTATGAAAGCTAGTTACTATTGGCCTAGCATATTCAAAGACTATTTTGAATGGATTAGAAAGTGTATAAAATGTGCTTTCTTTGTTGGAAAATAAAGTATAGCTTTGCTACCTTTACAACCTATTTCAGTTGATCAGCCTTTTATGTAGTGGGGTCTTGAATTTATCGGAATGATAAAACCACCCTCATCATAAGGGCATAAGTGGATCTTAACTGCTATAGATTACTTCATAAGATGGACTGAAGCAATAACCTTAAAAGGATGCTAATGAAGCTTCAATAATATCCTTTTATGAAGGTATATTTTACAGATTTGGTGTTCCAACAACTATCATATCAGATAATTCTTTATCTTTTCTTGGTGCTAAAGATAACATATTAGGTTTTCAAACATGGAATTTATTTGAGTTCTTCATCTAATTATTACCCACAAGGTAATGGTTTAGCTAAAAGTAACTAAATCTATTAAGGATCATCAAAAGAACACTCAAAGATAATCAAAGAGCTTGGCATCTGATGTTGAATTCAGCGCTTTGGGCTGACATAGTGACTCCTAAAAGATAGTTGGCAATTCACCATACAAACTTGTGTATAGAAAAGAAGCAAGAATGCCTATTTTAGTTGAGTTACTAGCATTGGATTTGCTGCATCAAATGGAGCTACTTGAGAATGAACCATTATAGGTTCATTATGAAGAGTTAATGGAATTATAAGAGCTAAGAGAGAAAGCTCATTTAAATATGGAGAAAAATCAGAAACAAATGAAGAAGACTTTTGACAAGAAATCCAAATTTAGAGTCTTCAATGAAGGAGATATTGTGTTAAAATGGGATGTTGATCATGCAAATCCAGGAAGACACTCAAAGTTTGATACACTCTGGAGTGGTCCTTACATGATTTCAGCTTGCAAGGAACACAATGCTTTTCAGATTTCGAAGTTGAATGGAGAGGAACTTCCCATTCCTGTGAATGGTATGTTTCTCAAACACTGTTATTGAAAATCTTACAGTGATTGTTAGAGTAGGATTTCCCTTCAATAAGTGCAGTTCCTGCACATTGCATCATTTTTCAATTCAATAAGTGCATTCGTGCACGTGATCTGGTTTACTAGATCTTTTCCTAGTTTTAGTTCATTTTCGAAAGGGTTGGACCTTTCAAAAAGGTAGATTTTGGTTATATGATTTAGACTCCATGCCCAATGGACAAGAGCAAGGCACTAGTCTTTAAGTTAGTAGGCAGCTTTCCCCACAGGATCACCAGAAATGTTGACAATTTTTGCACTTGTGCAAAAATGGGCAACTCGAAACTTCATCGTTACGATAAAAGTCATGGGTGAAGAATACCTAAGCTAAGGAAGTTTTGATGTTATTTGTTACTGATGAATTAGTTATAAGATTAAATGAAATCTGCAGTTATGTGTGCTGTCAAAAAACATAACATATCACATAGTTTGGAGTTTCATGCCATCTTCAGCAAAATAACACAAAGCCCCAAAGGACATCTGTGTTGTCTTGATGAAGATGACAAATTATAGAGTAGGTGAAGTGATGAGTTTTGAAGTAGCAAACAGAAATACAGACATCAGAAAATCAGAGTTCATTATTGAATGTTACAGGTTCTCATTAATGTTCTTTCCTTCATGTTTAAGACATTCAATTATGTTACTGAGTTGTTTAGTTCATTATACAATCCATTCAGAGAAGCTATAATGCAGAAGGGAATACACAACTCATTTTCAAAATTCAATGTTTTATTCACAAGGAAGATCAAATGTTTCCCACACAAGCCGTGGGATGTGACTGAAAAGTAAAGTACATCTACTGAAGAATGAGGTACACATGCATGAAATGAAAGTAAAGGAATATGAGTGAACCCATCATTGACTTTGTATATTCTTCATTGTGCAGATAATCTTCTTTCCAACTTGTTTTATCTTTGTCTCCACAATTCAAAGTATGGTACCTGAAAAGTAAAAGATAAGGAATCATCAATAAAGAGCTCAGGGTTAATCCATATTCCTACAATGTCCTAATTCATGCATATGGATCTCTAAGAAACAAGAAGATTTAGAGTACTCAAAGATCAAATTGCGTATCTCACTCAGAAAGAAGAGATAGAAAAGAAAAGAAGAAACATGGACATAAGAGAGGCCAAAAAAGCCTAATTATTTCTAACTATTTTCTTAAAATGTGTAGGTATAGGTTGCAGCCAATGAAAAATAGACAAGTCATAAGTGCGTGCATAAAAAGGAAGAATGTAACTCAACACTTCAAAATCTTCTGAAAAGGAAGAAGGTTACAGTACAAAACAGAAGAAGATAAAAGAACACTACAAACAAAATTTGAAAGCTTGTTTGGCTAAAAAGAGAAGGTTACAGTCTAAAAGGAATGAAGACAAGATTCTGGAAAAAAAATTCTAGGGCTTCACCATGAAAAATCAACATTTAAGATTTTCCAACATGTTATAAATGTTACTTAAAGGAAATAAAACATCTATGTGAAAGAAACAAAGTAACAGATCTTAACAAGCATCTGAATCAAAGCTTATGCCTAAAATAGTATTAAAACAGATGAACTACTTGTAATTTCTAGAAAGCACATACAAGATATAGAAAAGAATATCTCATAGTACAAGATCAAGAACAATAAGAGTTGCAACAGTTTCTTAAAGTACAGATTTCTCATGAGGATGGAAAAGAACAAGAAGCAGATCAAAATTCCACCAATGAAAACTATGGAGCCTCGTTGTTTTGACATAATATTGCAAGATCAAGCTAAAACTACAAATCAATGGATACTTTTATAGTTACCTGAATGCAAGTACTTCATTACCAATTTGAATCCTAGAGAGAAATCTATGCATAGTAATGGTTCTTTTCAGCTGACTAATTTTACACAAAGACCAAGCACATACTCTCATTCAATTTCAGTCATAATTACATAGAGTATTGCAGAGTGCTGCATGTTTAAGAAAACTACAATCATTATGACATATTCTCATAGTCAGTCATTCAAGTGACTCAACAAAGAACAAATTTTGAAGTCTCAAGAATATAGTCAAGCAATGAAATCATTATAGTTTTTAAATGGAAGGGAGGGTTGTTATTCAAGATTAAATTATATCCTATAGTGGATATAACAGTAAAAAATGGAGGGATAGATCTTCAGTGGCATGTACATCTAGTTTTATTCAAGATTAAGCAAATGACAAACAACAACAATCATGGCCAATTTCAATGTTGTAATAAGCTCAGCAAAATAAAGAAAACTATACGTTTAGAAAACATAGGGTCTACGTGGTTGCAGAATAATTTAAGCACTTAAGAAACATTTTTAGAGAGCCATAAAGTATCATCAAGGCCAAACCCTATTACGAATACATGGAAGTCTACTAAAACCTAAAAGCATCATGCATGAAATGGATATATGAAGGTTATTATACAAAGAAAAATCTACAGGGGCATCATAAGTGTCATTCTTACACAGGTCTATATCTATCTAGGAGAGGAATTATTTTTCATAAAAATTAAATGAAAGACGATTCATACTTTCTGAAGAATAATACAAGCAAAATACAAACCTAAATACAAAAGTTTAGGCATAGATTTTCATTTAGCAAATGTCAAAATTAGAGTAACATACAAGAACTCACCGTTTTATAATCGAGCAGTCAAAAATTTCGAGCAACATAATGATGAAGCAAGAAATTCATATGTCCATGAGAAGTTTCGAACTCAGGAGTCAAGTGGGAGCAATAAATCACAGAACCCAAAAGTATTTCGAAGAGTTTCAGTGATATATTTAAAGAAGAAAAGAAAACATAAGTGTACACGTACAAGAGAAAATTATCTCACCTATAACCACTTATGGTGGAAAACACTCACAACCATATTGCTCAGAAAGCTTTGACAGAATGAAGACATGAAACATGCAACTCTGCCTTGAATTCCAACCAAGGTTTCAAAAACCAAATCTACAGAGCTCGAGAGAAAGGAGACAACGTTACAGAAAAACCCCATATAGCTTTGCAAAAATACAGAGAACTATAAATCTAAGATGAAATCTTACTCAGGAAAAATAAACCGAGCTCATAGACTCCAAAATGGTGGCCAAGAGAGAAAGGAAAAGAGACAGAGACCTCCTCTACGTTAAAATCTGAGCTCCAAGAAAATGAAAATGGCAGAGAGATCGAATACTTCTTCTCATGAATCTACAGAGCTCTAAGAATTAAATGAACCCTGAAATGATCATATATACAGCTACACAAAGAGCTCAGAAGAAGCAAAAAATGAAAGAAATCCATTTTCGAAGAAGAGACCAAGCTCGAATGCTCAAAATAATGGTGTCGAAGAAAAATTTTACTAGGGCTTTGTCTGCAGAGTGAAATTCCAAATGAAATGAAGTTTAAGGGTCGAATTGATCCCTTACAATGCAAACTTGGGAGATGAATTAGTAGAATTCAACCACACTTAAAAGATCAATGATTGAAAATGACAAGTACATAAATCAAAGGCCAAAAATCAAGCTCCGTGATCAATGCAAATCATGGTTAAAATACATTTATGACAGGGAAGAAACCCTAAAATTATCCCTTGGAGATCAATGGTTAAAAATCAATAAGTACAGATATTGACGATCACAAATGGATCACCAAAATCGATGCAAAAGGCATCCAAGTGGTATGATGGTCGACTTAGTCAATTTTCCAAATTTTATAAAGTTAAAAATTCCTTTGTAGGCCCAAAAGTCCACAGAGTACACGTGGCACCATCAAAGTAGAAGCTGAGAAATGGAGGTTAGGAGTCACTTAAGTTTTAAACTTTAAAAATGTAAAATTCAAAAGTTCCAAACATTTCCCAATGCCCGAGCCTCCGCGATGAGAAAGTCAAAGCCGCGAGAAAAGTCAAAATTCAATTCTATAGAACATTGGTAGAGTGGCGGGGCTTCGTTGAAATTTTTAACTTATACACAAAAATGGTTAAAGGTTCAAGTTACCCCATAGGTCTACAATTCCCCTTAGCGGGAGATCGGAGTAAATGTTTCCTTTAAGGTCCAAAGCAGAAGAGTTTAAAAAGCCAAATTTCTCCCGTAGGTCTGCAAAGGGCTTAAAACTTCAAAAAGGTCTGAAAGTCTACCAAAGGAGTCAAAGATCAACCGTGCAGGTCCATTAAGGACAGAGATCGACGGTGTCTATAAAAGACCAAACCCGACCAGAGTTTAAAAACGCATATACGTGGCGAGTGGACAGGAAACCCTAGTTTGGGTTGAGTTAAAATGCCACTGAAAAATAGACAAGGGATGACTCATTGTGCAGAAGGGGCCAACCCATGTGTCCATCAAAAATCATTGCAATGATTGACGTAAGTCCGAACTATAGTATATGCTCCAAATAATACAAAAGCCAACCAAATCATTCCCACAATGATCACCAAAAAGGTGAAATATTTTAATCATATACTATTCAAACATTAAAGCCGACAAGTATTACATGGTCATGCATAATCAAAAGGTGGCAGATCTATGGTGTGGCCTATGACTTTTCAAACATGGCTCAAAGTGCCACAACGTTGCCCCCATATGTATCTAAACCACTGATGGCCATTTGTTATGTTGGAGGTCCAAAAGTGTTGATTTGGTCAAACATGTGATCACTAGAAGACAAACAAATGTCAACATCATATCAAAGGGCGGTCCCCACAGGATGAATCTGGATCAATTATGCAAAGTATTGAGTAAATTATTTTTTCTCAATACACAGGAGTATTTTTGCATGCTTTCACAACAGGATAAAATAGAGAAGAAGACAGAGTTGCATGTTCATGGAGAGAAACTTTCCTAGCAAGCAATCTTATTTTTAGAAAGTTATTCATCCTTCTCTTCTTAAAAATAGAACAATCAACTTTAGTTTGACTGTATTGTAATTAAGGCTAATAATGCCTATTTGTAATTGCATGCTCTATTTTTATTCCTTTATCTATTATTAAATAAAGGATAAAAATAGAATGCATGGGTG
Organism: Taxus chinensis; assembly: GCA_019776745.2. Taxonomy (NCBI): domain Eukaryota; kingdom Viridiplantae; phylum Streptophyta; class Pinopsida; order Cupressales; family Taxaceae; genus Taxus; species Taxus chinensis. Next base: position 259,936,722 of record CM034146.1, on the reverse strand, counting down.
AGTACAAGCCTTAGGCTATTTTTAGGAAGAGGGTGAATTTTATTTTTTCTATATATTGTGTGCCTTTGCAAAGCACAAGGAGAACTTCTGGAGGACTTTTTGGATATAGGAGTACTGAAGCAATTTTTGCTAGTTTTTCCTTCTGAGTGTGAAGAATTTCTACCTTTCCAATTATTTACAGTCTTGTGTATGTTTCTATTAGTCTTGTGAATGCAAATTCCCTGATCAATCATCTTACCCTGCTGCAAATTCAGTATTTCTGCATAATTTTAATGTGGATGTTTAACTTATCAGTGTTGTTGTGATATTTTTCCTTCAGTACAAAAAATTGTTTTCCCTTAAATTCTATAGAAAATTGTTGGCTCGTGCATAAAAAATCCTTCACATATCAATTGTGCATATACTCAGTCAAAGCCCTCATATAAATTTGGTGTATCACCTTAGTTATAATTATTTTACAGTCATCTTTTACCCCTAAACCCCAAAATCAATTTAGGATACATCAACAAGGAACCGGCCTTGATACTGGAGACTCACCTCAAAATAGGTATACCCACAGACATGAGGTGTTTCCATTGTATCTACGAAAGAGAGAGATCAAATTTTGCAAGCTTAAAAAACCTGCAACCATCTCTCTACAGGGTGCACTTTCGAGAGATCTTGTATCAAATCTAGCTATATCTCGCTATATTATCATCATTATCACAAGGAAAAACCTAGGAAAATGACATCATTTCACACACAAGCACAGAGAACGACATGGGGTATTTAATGTAGTGTAACACTCTATCATAATTTCAGTCATTGGGTCACCATTGGGGTTAGTATGACTTGAATTATTGCATATTATATTCAGATCTCATGTGTTTGTGAGCATGTGTAGATAGATATTGATTATTTTAAAGGTTACAGGGGTGATAGGAACCCTAACAATGAATTCAGTGTGATAAAGTAAATATTGGATCAAATATATTCTGAGCCAAAAAAATATCATATTCTTAATATGAACATAGTCACTAGTGCCCATAACAGTCAATAGCACATTCGGAACTCCTATCCTCCTCTGGGTTGTTTTTTATAGTACATTTGACAGCCCCAAAACTCTCTACAAGCCACTATGTCACTTTTTCCAGCTAGATCCAACATTCAAACAGTTTTAATTAATTCCATATTACTTGAAATAGGCTAAATCATTGTTCCTCCCTTATGTGTTTAGGGTTTTTACACTGTTGAATAATCATTGCTTGTACATTTCTCTATTTTACCAGTTGGATATCATTTGTTACATTATTTACTCTTAAACTAAGGTTTAATTCAATTTGTATTTAAATCATTTGGTGAACCCACTCCTTACTCAAACTCCTTTCCCTAGGATCCAGATCCCTCATGGCTAATAAAGGGTACCCATCCCCAGATCACCTGATGATCTTATGAGCATGTAACCAATTTTTTCCAACTCCTACAAAGAATCTAAATTTTGTACTTTCATGCAAAATCCTAAATATGATCCACATGCCATCTAACAACTCCTTACATTCCAAACATCTACTCTAGATGATCTCTCAAGTCCTAATTATTTCTTTGTCTCTCTTATTCAAAACCTCAACAAATATTCTCTCCCATCTACCATAACCATGAATGATGCTCTATCCTCTTCTCCTTATGGTATGGTAAATGATAACACTATGTAGTTTCTTTGCATAACTAAATTTTTACTTGTGAAAATCTAGATGATAGTGACTATGCTTTTGAAAATGATAATGCACATGTTAATAATGAAATTTCTTGCATTAATATTGTTGAATGTGAATCTATACCTCATACTTCTTCTACTTTCTGAAGTTGTTTCCAAATATTTCCAAGTTCAAACCAATCATAACCCTAATACATCTCCTCTTATTTGTGATGATCTTACACCCACTAACTCATCACATACTACAATTTTAGAGCATTCATTTATATTCCCTCTTTCCACATCCCAATCCTCTCCTCAAGTCCATATGATCACTCATAATGGAAATATTCAACCTCTTAATGTGCCTCTCATTTCCCAAACCATTCCCTGCAAGATATAATTTCTCTCATGCATGGTGTTGCTGATTTGAAAAGAAAACTCCACACCCTTACCCTCAAGATAAAATCTGATTATGCTTCTATAGATTATAATGCCCTTCTCAAAAATCCCATTCTAAAGAAGATTCACGATTATGTTTTCCCCAAGGGTTTCATTATGCCTTATTTCTCATGTTTTGATGGCATAGAAATTCATATGCATCTAAAATATTTCTAGTTAGCCATGGCCCTGTATTCCAATGATAGGTTTTTACTCAAAAAAAATCATCATAGCCTTGCATATATTACTCTTCAGTCGTATACTCATTTATCTAGTGTATCTGTAAACACTTATTATGATATGGAGGATTCATTCCTTAGACATTTTATTTATAATAATGGATCTAAAGTTACATATGAATATTTACCTTATTTGTATCAAGGAAAGATACCAATTGTATATTAAATTTTACACTTTAATTATTGCGTGCACCATTTACTCTTTCATCCTATTAATCTAGAAATGCAATATATATTTTTTGTGGCTTGATTTCTCCTTTAATTTTTTTATATGATACATGTGTAGACACCAAATATTGGTATTACCCTGTGTTTTCTCTCCTTCAGTAGGATTATCCATGTGAATCCCATTTCCCACCAAAACAACATATTTAATTAGTCAATTTTGATTGATTAACTAATCCCCTTAAACATCATTATCAAAATATTCCAATTAGATCACATCAACCCACTCATCCACATCAAATCCACTATTACACCTACCATCAACCACACTCAATAAAAAAAAATCCTTTCACCTCCCCTAATAATCAATATGCCAATAATATTCAATTCATGATCCCCACCCATAAATTAAATAATAATATACACGTTCGACATCCTACTCCTAAATTCAAAATAATCCTCATGGGATGCATTATTCCACCTAACCTTTTCAATCATGTCCCCACTTCACATCACACTACTTTTTTTTCAAATCATGAGCCTCATAGTAAAATCAACTTCAAATCATGTCTTTTAATGAAGGTTACTTTTGTAAACAAAGGTTATCTAACATCCCTCAATTAACCCCCTCCCCAGAGTATTTATACATGCCTTCTTCCCTTATTTCAATCATGTTTTTTAGGAACAATACTAAGAAAATTATGAAATGAGTTTTGTAAGTTTGAGGTCAAGAAAAATATTTGCAATTGTTAGAAATTATCGGTGAGGAGTGATGGAGAAATATTTGAAATTGTTCATCATCTTTCCATCTTGATGCCCATTCCATCTCCATATCAGAGCACCAACTAAGTGCCCTCATCATTCCACTTACTTGGAATTTTGTATTTTTCTCTGTTACTGCATGATATCTATTATTCATCATTTATTTTAATTTTTTTGGACCCAAGGGTTGAAATTCTCCAAGGAAGTTGATAGCTTCATGGAATTGGCGTTGTCTGGGAAACCCCCACATATTTTTATCTAATCGTATGTGTTTTATTTTTGCATATATTATCACATTCATCTTCTTGGCACCCATAGATCTACATCCACATATGAGGCACCTTATTCCCTCTATACTTCAAGGTTACTGGTGGCTTCCAGTATTGGCATTCACCCACACGAGAATGAAGTTTCATGTCCAATAACATGTGATTCCTTTACTCTTATTTTCTATAAGGTTATTGACTTAGAGAAAGACCTAATTGTGGATCATGTTATAATACCTACTTCTAATTCTTCTACTCCTCCTTTTCGTACTAAGTCATCTACTCTCCCATATATGAAACCCCCTTCATAGTCGTTATCTCCTCCTCCACATAACCACCCGTCCCCTCCACTAGAAAATCAAAATCCACCTAGAATCTCATCACCTTCCATCTGTGAACCATTATACTTCTCACATAATGCTAAACCACATGTTGTCATACGAACTTTACTTGATAAGTGGTTGATTTGTTTACCTTATAACCAACATCATCCCCCTCATCACTTGCACTGCAATCATGACTGAACCTTTTTAAATTTTCACCGTATTAATGACCACCATGTCAATGATTGTTATTGACTTCAAGATAGACTCCAAAAATTATAAGATAAGGGTATTATTGCCTTCTGTACCCACTTGAGTCATGATCACTCTCTCTCTCCTCTTCTAAGTAGATGAGGCTCTATAACTGTTAGCTTGTCTCATTCACCACCACTTAAGGTCATTAATTGTTCTCGTCCTAAATTCATAATTCATCTACCTCCTCCGACTGTCAGACCCTCTTCCACATCTTCTCAACTTACCTCTTTTTTTTGTACACCACAATGGATTTATAGGAAGCCCATTTCCACATTTCCCACTATGACACCTCACATTGTTGGCACAGTTTCCTCCAACATCCAATTTGGTACATACAAACATGATCCTACTATTTCTCATGTTCTTAATGAGCCTCACTAGATGCTTCACCTACGGTATATGACTCCCATATCCATGTCATTACCCAATGATGCACTTGTGTTCTATAGGCTCATACATGACTGTTGAAGGAATTAAATAAACCTCACTCTCATGCTCGGGGGTAATCGCTCCTCCCCCCTCCATCATCATCAAATTGAATCATCTACATCATCATGCATATCATTATCATTCAATTGTCAATACATCATTCATTTATCATCCTACATTCCTATTAATTTAATAAAATTTGAATTAAATAAAAATATTTTTGAATCACTACTAAATCAAATGATGTATAAATGTTGAAATGAAGAAATGACATAAGAAATCTAAGATGTAATATTTAAAACCCTAAGTAAAGAAGAAAGAGAAAGGACTTAGTTGATTTACGTGTTATCTCTTGAAAGTGCACTCTGTAGAGAGATGGCTGCAGGTTTTCTAAGCTTGCACGAATGATCTCTCTCTTTCGTAGATACAATGGAAACACCTCAAGTCTGTGGGTATACCTATTTTGAGGTGAGTATCCAGTATCAAGGTTGGTTCCTTATTGGTGTATCCTAAACTACTTTCTGGGAGTTTGAGGGTAAAATATAACTGAAAAAATGATTAAAACTAAGGTGATACAAAAAATTTGTATGAGGGCTTTGACTGAGTATATGCAAAACTGATATGTGAAGGATTCTTGATGCACGAACAAATAGTTTTTCTATAGAATATTTAAGGGAAAAGCACTTCATTGTACTGAGGGAGGATCACAACAGTACTAATAAGTTAAAATGCACATTAAAATTTAAGTAGAAAGGACTAAAATTTACAGTAGGGTAAGGTGGTTGATAAGGAAATTTTCATTCACAAGATTAATATAACATACACAAGACTACAAAGTAACTTGGACATGTAGAAAACACTTCACACTAAGAGGGAAAAAATGGAAAAAATTTCTTCAGTACTCATATATCCAAAAGTCCTCTAGGAAGAATCCCCTGTGCTTTGCAAAGGCACACAATATATAGAAAAATAAACTTTCTAACCCTTTCTAAAAATAGACTAAGGCTGTACCCGCCCAAGCATCCTAATTTTATTATTTATTTAATAATAAATAAAGGGATAAAATAATACAAACTAGAGTATGCAATTAAAAATAGGCATTAATAGCCTTGTTTACAATGTAGTCAAATTGAGGTTGACTATTATATTTTTAAGAAAAGAATGGGTGAATAATTTTCTAATAATAAAATTTCTTGCTAGGCAAGTCTCCCTCCTTTGAGCATACAAATTTGTCTTCTTCTCTGTTCTATCTTCTTGTGAAGCATGCAAGAAATAAAACTCTCTACCTGTGAGAAAATAACTACAACACTTAGCAATATTTGTAAAAATAATTCATCCAAAAATTAATCCTGATTGGGACCACCTTTGTCTTTGATGTTGACACTTATTCTATTTTCTAGTGATCACATGGAGAAAATGCATTCCAATTCATGTACAATCAATGGGGGCCACTTGTGGTTGTGAACCTTTGCCTTCATTGGGCTTGGCCACTCTTGTGGTCTTAGCAAATTTTGTGTTTTGAAATAATACAAGGGACACCATGTTACATTCAGCCACCTTTGTGGACTTAGGCATATTATAAGGTATGCCACCCCACTTTTACATGTGATTGGAATAAGGTTATACTTCACCTTTTCAGTGATCATTGTATATGATTTGGTTGGCCTTTTGAATTTCTAAGCATGCACTATAGTTCATAAAGTTCAATGCAAGCATACTTTTGTTTGATTACATGGGCTGGCCCCTTCCCCACGGTGACTCACCCCACCATGCATTTGTCGGTGGAAATTTAACATGTGTCAAGTTTTCTTTCATATTGGTGATGGAAACTGGGTTGTTGATCTCTTACCTGTGATTAGGGATTCAGGCTTTGCATTTAAAATGGTTGGTGGGGACTAACTGTGGTTGGCTACTATGAATTCGGTGAACTATCACTGGTTGTTGATCTTCATACCTAGATGAATGTTGGTCATCGATGCTTGACCCTCAGTTAGGTTTCATTAACTCTCCCCTTGAGTTAGTATGGTAAAAGAAGACTTGAACCTAATAATCATTTCATTCAGATTTTTGTGAAGTGGGAAAAGCCCTGGAAAAATTTATCTCAACGCCATGGTTGAGATTTTCGTGCTCGAATCTTTTTGTCTTTGGGTCTTATAAATATTCGTGTGATATTTCACTATATGTCTTGCATCGACAAGCTCGGCTTTTCTGATGAAAAAGGGTTTCTTGCCTCCAGCAGGGGTTCCTTGAGGTTTCTTTGTGTGTACCATTTTCCTTCATGAAGCTCGGCCCTTTCGAGCTCACTGTGGTCATTCTGAGAAGCTCATTTTCTTCTTTTCGAGATTGGCCTTTGAGGAAAAGACTCTCTGTTTTCTTCGCTGTCGAGCTTTCTGTTTGCTGCCAATGGAGATGGTAAGTTTTGGTCTTGACTTCTGAACATGGTAACTGTTTGTTTTTTTCTCATCATTGCTACTTTGTTTCTCAAGAAAAATTGATACATTCTCTCTTTCTACATTTTCTGGTCTTTTGTGGCTGCCATTGTTGAACTCTGAGCTTGGAAATTGTTGGAGTCCTCAATTTTAACTCGTAATTTGAGGGTCTATTTCCTTTGGTTCTTCCTGGTGAGTTATTATCTCTATCGAATCTCTATGCAAAATTTTTTGGTAGTCTTCTACGATCATGAAAGAATAAATTTTTTTCCTTGTCTGTTCCTGCATAGTCTTGATTTGTAATGACCCAAAAATGGGTATTAGTCGTTTGATTGAAAACTATTAGACCCTGTTGCATCTTTTGGCCTTCTAAGCTGAATATAATCTATAGATCCTTTCTGTATATTCTTTGTAACCTATTGGAAGCTTTGAATTTTCGAGATTGGTATGTATCTTGGTCTCTGCTATTCTATTACAACATTTCTCTACCCTTAACTCCATATCTGATAGTTTTTTATTTGGGTATTCGTGTTTGTTATCCCACTGATCATTTATTATGGACTCTACCTAATATTCTGGATTTCTATAATGAATCTCAAGTTTTGCATACTTATGTTGATTTCGAGATCCTGGTTTATTTCATTGTTTTACAAATGTGCTTTATTTGAGATAGGCCTTGGCTTTACCTATACCATGCATATATTTCCTTGATTCCTTGAGCTTGTTGATGGGTTTTTCAATGCATAAGATCTGTAATTGCTCTAGCTTTTGTGGTTCACATTACACCTGTTTATGATTAAAAGTTATTCTCTCAATTTTGTACCATTCAAAATCTAGGCTCTACTATGGCTAGTACTGTAAAATTTCTTCTTTTTCACTATATGGCATTTTTTTCTGTAGCTTGGTTGTGATCTAAATGGATCTTCTTCTGGGTATTTGTGTTTCACCTTGGCATACCTGGATCTGGACTTTTCCTAATTGTCATTATCTTCCCTTTGCAACAATGAGCTGAAAGAAATAAGTTTTCCATTCTGTATCATGCTTCCTAGCATATATATCTATACTTCATTGATACAACTGCATTTATGATCTTGATCATTGCTCCAATTTGAAACTAGTGAGTACTATTTCAAGCATAAGCCTTGTTTCCAATGCTTAATTTACTTTCTGGAACTGTTTCTCATTTGGATGCTTGCTGGAAAATTTGAAATATTAATTTTTCATCGCAAAGCCCTATCAAAAATTTTCCAGAATCGTCTCTTGAATGCATTTCCAGAAATAGTAGTTCTACTTTCTGATCTAGAATACAGAAAGTAACACTTTTCTTGCTGAACTGATATAGCAATTGAAGACCAAAAATATGTTAGCTGTTTATTTTGATCATGTGATGTTTTCCTGCATTCTATATCACTTAGTTAATTTGCATAGTTCCTTTAAGCATGTAGTAGTTAAAAACAACATGATGGAAAGTTGTAAATGTCTATTTTACATAGCGAAGCCCTGGCAAAATTTTCCCAGAATCTTTTCTCTCATCCTAGTTCAATGGTTTTCCCTTCTGCTATTTAGCTTCAACTTCTTGAAATATATTTCTTCTCCTTTAGCTGTAACTAGAACAAGTGTTTCCATCTTCCACTCTCTCTTTTGTAAAACTTCTTCCATTTCAGAACAACTATTGGAACTTTGAGTTACATTCTTCCTTTTCTTGCATGCACTTATGACTTGTCTATTTTTCTTTTGGTTACAACATGTACCTGCACACTTAGGAAAATAGTTAGGAAATATTTAGGCTTTTTGGCCTCTCTTATATCCATGTTTTCTTCTTTCTTTTCACTTTCTTCTTTCTGAGTGATTAAAGCATGCATGCACTTATGACTTCAAGTAGAATACATCTCCTACTTAAGGGAATATTCACATGCACAAATTAGGATAGTCTAGGAATATGGTTTGATCACTGAGCTCATAACTGATGGTTGACTTGTTTTTACTTTTCAGGTACCATGACTTGAGGATGAAGGAGCTGACAAGGATATGCTCTGCATAATAAAAAATATACAAGGAAATGATGGGTTCACCCTCATGCTCCTTTGATTTCTCTTTCATGCATGTGTATTTTTCTTTTCAGTAATTGTACTTTACTTTTCAGTTACATCCCACGGCTTGTGTGGGAAACATTTGACTCTCCTTGTGAATAAAACATTGAATTCTGTAAATGAGTTGTATATCTCTTTCTACATTTCTAATTTTTGTATGGATTGTATAATGAACTAAACAACTCAAGAACATAATTGAATGTCTTAATCATAAAGGAAAGAACATTGAATAGAACTTGTAACATTCAGTAATGAACTCTAATTTTCTGCGATCTGCGCTTATGTTTATTGTTCCAAAACTTTGCATTTCACCTACTCTGCAACTAGATGTCCTCATCAAGACAACACAACTTTCCTTTGGGGCTTGTTTTCTTTTGCTAAGGATGGTCGTGAAATTGTAGACTATGTGATCTGTTATGTTTTGTAATAGCACACATAGTTGTAGATTTCATGTAATATTTTAAAATAAATCAGCAATAATGACATAATCTGATGTGATCTCCCCTAGCTTAGGTATACTTCACCAATGCTATCCATCATAACGAAGTTTTGAGTTACACTTTTTTGCACAAGTGTAAAAATTGTCAATATTTCTGGCGATCCTGTAGGGAAAGCTGCCTACTAGCTTATATACCAGTGCCTTTCTCTTTTCCATTGGGCATGGAGTCTGAAGCATATAACCAAAATCTACCTTTCTAAAAGGTCCAAACCTTCCAAAAAAAATAAAGATAGGAAAGGATCTGGTAAACTAGATCACGTGAACGAATGCACTTATTGAATTGAAAAACAATGCAATATGTAGAAACTGCACTTAGTGAAGGGAAATCCTACTTTAACAATCACTGTAAGATTTATAATAACAATGTTTGAGAAAGACACCATTCATAAGAATGGGAAGTCCTCTCCATTCAACTTTGAAAGCTGAAAAGTGTTGTGTTCCTTACAAACTGAAATCATGTAAGGACCACTCCAGAGTGTATCAAACTTTGAGTGTCTTCCTAGATTTACATGATCAACATCCCACTTTAACAAAATATCTCCTTCATTGAAGACTCTATATTTGGTTTTCTTGTCAAAAGTCTTCTTGATTTGTTCTTGATTCTTTTCCATATTTAAATGAGCTTGATCCCTTAGCTCTTGTAATTCTATTAACTTTACATAATGAACCTGTAATGGTTCATTCTCAAGTAGCTCCATTTGATGCAGAAAATCTAATGTGAGTAACTCAACTAAAATAGGAATTTTTACTTCTTTTCCATACACAAGCTTGTATGGTGAATTGCTAACTAATCTTTTAGGAGTCACTCTATCAGCCCAAAGTGTAGAATTCAACATCAAATGCCAAGCTCTTTGATTATCCTTGAGTGTTCTTCTGATGATTCTTAACAGATTCTTGTTAGTACTTTCAGCTAAACCATTACCCTTGGGGTAATAATTAGATGAAGAACTAAAAAATATTCCATGTTTGATAGCCCAATCTGTTACCTTTACATCGAGGAATGCTAAAGCATTATCTGATACGATCCTCACTGGAACACCAAATCTGTAAACTATTCCTTCATAAAAGGATAGTATCAAAGCTTCGTTAGTATCTTTCAAGGCTATTACTTCATTCCATCGTGTAAAATAATCTATAGCACTCAAGATCCACTTGTCCTTGTGATGAAGGTGGGTTTATCATGCCAATAAAATCAAGTCCCCACTAAATAAAAGGCTTATCAGATGAAATAGGCTACAAAGGAAGCAAAGCAAGACGTTATTTCCCAACAAATAAAGCACATTTCTTACACTTTCTAATCCATTCAAAACAGTCTTTGAATATGCTAGGCCAATAGTAACCTACTTTCATAATTTTTAAAGCTGTAGTACGTGCTGGGAAGTGACCTCTTGCAGGTCCTTCATGAAATTTTGATAATATTTTCTAAATTTTATCGTAATCAACACATCGTAGCAAGATCCCATTTATATCCCTTTTGAACAATACACCATCAATGAAAAGATAAGGGATAGCTTGTAATCTGAAATTATAGACACCTATAATTACGCCCAAGCAATTTAAATACTTAAATTGTGCTAATTATCCCCTTTCTCGCAAATCAACGACATATCGTCAAAAACACTCATTTTCCCTCATATCATCATTAATTAATTACACTAAGCTAATTAATTAAGTTACCTATCCAATAAATACCCTAATTAATGACCTTCCATTAATAAATCACCCCTTCTACCTACACTAATTAATTATTATTAATTAATTAGCTTTCCATTCCATTTAACCAATAAATCAATATTTAATTGATTTAATCCCCTTATAATAGCCTAAATCGCACTAATATTCTTCTAATTGGCTTCTATAAGTTTACACCTACCTATTAATTAATTACCTTTGATTAATTAAAATACCCCCAACTCCCATGACTTGCTAAACATGTATTAAACCCTTCTAAAGTAAGGTTACCTTTAATAAAGCAACCTTATCCATTCCTAATCATGTTTTACCTTTATCCCACATTCATGAGAATGTGTTGAATCCTTTATCCTTTGGGCTATATAAAGAGCCCTCTACCTACCTTTTTACTTACACCTAAACTTTCTAAGAGAGCAAATGCAAAGCATATAGCAAAGAGACTAAGAGCTTGCACCTTGCCCTTTTGAGAGTTCATCATCTTAAAGAGTTAAGCCTCTTTCTTAAAGTGCTTGGGTCATATGGGAGGTGTCAAAAGGGTCTTGTAGCCCAACTTTGATTAGCCCCCATTCCTAGGTTCTTGGAACATTAAGGACAACTATTTTGATAGCCATGGAGCTTACTTAGGTCCATTCATTTATTTGTTGTTAGAGAATAGAGGAGTTTAGATATTTAGCATTGTTAGTTTCAAAGTTTGTATTGATAAATGCTAGCATCTAACCCTTGTTTAATTCTTATCATGATGGTGTTTATGCTTTGTTTTAGCTAAATTGTAGAACTATTTTACGTGGTAGTTCTTGCTTCATTTGATTTAGCATTAAACATAGTATACATGCACACATTTGGCACGCCCGGTGGGACTTACTCCATTGTCCTTTGCACTTAATTTCAATTTTTTGTAGTTAAGTTTTATTTTTGGTTACTAACCCTCTTTTACACATGTTGATCTGGCTTGTTTTTCTTAACATGTTTTGTTGAGTTTGCATGTGTTGGGTCTTCCTTGTAGGTATGAAGGAGGTGAAGTGCTGTCAAAATTGGAATTGAGGGGAAAATTTCAAGATTTCTCCATGTTTTCATTTTTAGAGCTTACTTTTTTTAACATTTTACATGCTAGTTTTGTCAATTTCTTGAAAAATTTCAATTCTTGAGCATATAGGTTAGTGTTTGATAGTGTTGAGTCTTCTATTTACATATTAATGTGGTGGGTTGCTATCAAAATTTAATCTTGGTGAGAAAATTTCAAGATTTCATCATGTTTTCATTTTTAGAGCTTACTTTTTCATCATTTTACATGCTAGTTTTGTCAATTTCTTGAAAATTTTCAATTCTTGAGCATATAGGTTAGTGTTTGATAGTGCTGAGTCTTCTATTTACATATTAATGTGGTGGGTTGCTGCCAAAATTTAAATCTTGGTGAGAAAATTTCAAGATTTCATCATGTTTTCATTTTTAGAGTTTACTTTTTCATCATTCTACATGCTAGTTTTGTCAATTTCTTGAAAATCTTAAATTCTTGAGCATGTATGTTAATGTTTGATAGCGTTGAGTCTTCTATTCATATATTAATGTGATGGGTTGTTGTCAAAATTTAATCTTGGTTGGAAATTTTTTTCCATTTTGTAGATTAAGGGACATTTTTTTTGACATTTTTTTAGTGCATGTCAAGTGCACACCCATGAGCATAAGAGCATATGCATAACCCATCTTCCGAAGGCCATAAATTTTTCTCGCAAACTCGAAATGACTCCATTTTTTTTGCGTTGGAAAAGTATTGAAGTTACTATGCAATGAAACATAAATTCAGGATTTATACTTACAGAAGTTGGAGGTTTTTCTATTATTTTAAAACTGGTCATTTTCTAACATGTCTAATGTTTTGATGAATGTTGTATTTCCATGCTTACTCGATTTAGACCAAAGCATGTGTATGATCTTCTCTTGCACCTTTTGGTGATCTTGAGAATCAAAAACAACTTTGATCTCTATCTTGTTAACATTGGGATTAAACTTGGAAACTTGATTATTCATTTTGCTTAAGGGAATGAACCTTTTACAAAGTATTTTTCAATGGTCCTTTGATTTGAAGTTTTCCATTTCTATATAGTTGGGATAAAGTTTGTGTATGCTCTTCTCTTGCACCTTAGGGTGATCTTGAGAATCAAAAGTAACTTTAGTCTTCATTTTATAATATTTGGTAAATTAGAAACTTCATCTTTCACTTTTGGTTTAAAGGAATGAACATTTATCAAGAATTTTGTATGGTTCATTGATTGAAAAGATTTTCTTTACTTTTTAGTTGGATTATTTGTTGTGTATGCTCTTCTCTTTCATCCTTGGATGATCTTGAGAATCAAAAGCAACTCTTAATCCTCTTTTAAATAATATGATTTTCTTGGAGAACTACTAACGCTTAAGTGCAGGACCTAAAAACACTTGTCAAAGAAAGGAGGAATCAAAACAAAATCAAAAACTACTAATACATTTATTATACAGGTTGCCAAAAGGTGTTCAATAAAACCACACCTAATTAAACAAGATAAAAAGAACAACATATTCAAAACACTGTATTGCAGGTTTCGGAAAAGGGTACGTCCCTCTCCGCTCAACTGGAACATAACCCCTTTGGCATAATTCCTTAAGCTACAACAATGGGGGTGGTTCCAGGAACCCCAAAGTAGTCCATGCAAGAGGGAACCTTGTGGATGAAACGGGAAGTGCTCCGCACTACCTACTTGACTAGTGATTCCTTTGTGAGATAGCGTTACAAGTTTTCCGTTGTGGCAACCCTAGTGATAGTACATGTAGACGCACTAGTTGCCTACTATTATTGAAGGGGGTAAAGTAAAGCCGAGATACTCCCAAACTAGTCAGTGTGACTTTTTGGGTAAATCGCGCTCGCTCGTGGAAACTTTGTAACACCTAGGGCGAGAGAACCACCTAGGAGAATATACTTTGGCCAGGAGCCCACTTTGACCATTTTAAAATAGTGTTGAGTTGTGAACCTTCTTTTTGAGAAACGTGTGACGTATTACTTTCGCCTAGTTTTTACTTACCTTAGGGCGAGGCGAAACTCTGCCGAAGTGAGGCTAGCATTTTTTGTCATTTTTTCTTGATTTATTTTCTTCATATTATTTTGACACTTTGTTGATCAAAAGAGGTGTGATTACCTTTGTGTTGCTATTCGACTGTTTCCCTCACTTTTATGTCCGTTTACACCCATCCATGTTTGCGGCTGGGTTAGTTAAATGTCTAAAGTGAGTGGAGGCGTTTTCATGTCATTTGGTAGCCATTGTGATCTTGATACCCACGTCAAGATAATGATTGTAGTTAGGCGTGGTTCATCACTGCGGACTTCCATAAAGGAGTTAGCGTGTTTGTCTCGTATCATTACAATTTCGATATTTATGTCTTGTTTCTTGTAAACTCGACATAAATACCTATATTGTATGGTTACGCTGCACACATTCTTCACTATTCCTAGCTATACTTTGAGTATTTTTTTGTTCGGTTTTATTATTACCTCGATTTCAAAAGGTGCTAGGCACTACCATTTGTGCATGTTATATCAATAACAAGTCGATATCAATACTTCACTTTCTTGTAAAGTGGGTTAACATATCTTGGTGATATTGTTGTGTCATTCACAAATCATAATTGGCACTTTTTGAGATATAGGTCTTAATTAGACTTGAGCTTGCTCATCGTATATCTTGATTGGGAGATTGCATTTAACTTCATGTATTTACTTATGTCTTGTTCATTCCTTTGAACTTGGCATAAGTGGAGACATCTTGTTAATCATCTGGCGTCACAAATTACTTTGAAACGTAGTCTATGAAGTATTTCATTTGATTAAGTTTTGATACCAAACGATTGTTTCATTGGTGTCTTTATCATTCTATGACATTGGTATTCTCACACTATTAATTTACTCTTAACATGTACATCTTGTGTTTCACTTAGGGTTAGTCATTGAATTTTGAACAAATATACAACTTACCTTAGTGAAACTTATCATGAAAACATGGCTCCCAAGACGCGTCTAGGTTTAAAGAAACAAACATATGAGGAACAACAGGCGCAAGCTTGGGAAACCTCTAACAAACAAGGGTCAAACCTATTTATCAGACACGATCTAGGACCACTATTTTCTGCAGAAAAGGAAATAGAAGAAATGGTTGACCATAGTGGAAACGAATTAGAATCACCACACACAGACTTTGATTTTGACCCCACTCTACTAGATGAGTTTCTCCTTAGAAATAAAGATAGAGTTTTGGCACGGGTCAAGGAATTAGGGTCCAAATTGCCCATCAAAAATGAACCAATATTACCTACAAATGACACTAATAAGGAAGAACACCCCCTTATCAATATGGAAGATATTTTAATAGGTGGGCATGCTTCCACTTCTTACGCAGAAAATGATAAAGTGGTAGGGCATAGAATACCCCTCATCAAAGTGCCACAAAGAAACAAGATAGAACATGAGACAGGGGAAGAACCTCCACAATACGAAGAGGAAGAACCTTTAGAAGAAGAAGACACAAACCAAGTCACAATCCAACAACAACTCAGTAACCTAAGCTGACAACTACCTTTGCTTACTTTCCAGGTACAGAAAGACACAAACAAGAACTTTCAAAAGTCAAAGCCTAAGTTTAGGATCCACGAACTCCATCGAGAAAACCAAGGAGAAGAAGACACAGGGTATCATCGTGTACACATCCCCGCTTCTCCCACTAAAGAACAATTGCTTGCACAAGAAGTGCAATATATGAAAGCAACACTTGCGAGGATACAAGAAAGCAATATAGGGAGTATTAGGAAATACCAATATGAAGAACTATGCCCCTATCCTTTTGACAAGACAATGACCCTTCAACCCTTTCCAAAGAAATTTGATATGCCAAAGTTTGAAAAATACAAACGAAAGGGAGACCCAAGGGATCATGTTAAAGATTTCTACATGGCATGTCAAGAGGTGTCTTATAGTGATAATTACCTCATTAGACTTTTTCCTAAGAGTCTCGGAGGTCAAGCATTGGAATGGTTTACGCGCTTACCACGAGGATCAATTTTCACTTGGCCAGAATTGGCAGAAAGATTCGTGCGTCATTTCTCGTATAACATAGAGAGTGAAATCACCATGGCAGACTTGTGCGGCACAAAACAACGCCCAAATGAGACCTTCGCTAGCTTCCTCCAACGAAGGAGAGGGATAGCTAGTCACTTCCCTTGCGCTTTCCTTGAGAAGAAGCTGGTCAGTATTTTCATCCCTAATCTCAACCCAGATATAGCTTTCCACCTCCAAATGCATTGTGTCCGCACCTTTGAGGAGGTTATCGAGAAAGGGATTCAAATAGAAAAGGCTCTCATTGCCAAAGGCACCCTAAAAACCCAATCTAAAGATAACCAAAGTGTCAAACCCACTGAAAAGCTGAAGATCTTTAACAAAAACAAAAACATGGTGGGAGACAGAAACATTGATTCCAAACGTGTTCAAACAATCCAAACTAGTTAACCTTTTAAATTGACCAAGGGCCCAATGCAACCACCACCAAAGTGATGAACATTCACCTCCCTCAATGAACCATTGTCCGTCATACTAAAACAGTTGGATGTGGCCCACATGATGACCTATCCTACAACGCAACCGTTTGATGACAACGCTCCTAAACCTTCATGGTTTAAGGAGCATGAATATTGTGAAATGCATCATGTTAAAGGTCATAAAACAGACAAATGTTTGCAGCTTCGCCACTATATTCAAGACCTCATTGACAATAGGGAGATAGAGGTGGATAACCCTAGCTAGATGCAAACACCTAACGAGAAAATGGGGATTTATAAGGAACCATTCCCCAAGCATGATAAGTCAAAAAAGGAAAAACCGGATCGGGGAGAGTCATCCCAAACCTATAAAGCCATGAATTACTTGTATACTAAGAGAGATAACAATCATTACAATTCTCTTATCGGATGTATTCGCTCCCCTGCTGACCGCGTCAATACCATCCGGATCAAACGAAAGGACTGTGCTGCGGTAACAAGGCATGCATGCCTCGTGATTCCAGAACCCTTTGTGTTGACCCCGCAAATTGGTAAATATAACCTTTTAGAACAACTTGAGAGGACACCTGCTAAGATCTCAATCTTAGATCTTCTCAAGATATCCAATGTGCATAAGGAAATTTTGTATCAAACTCTTTAGGGGTCAGGAGTGCCTTTTGAATTCGATCCAACGTACCTTCAAGCCGCGGTGGCAAATATTGCACCAAGTGAGCATCTCACTTTCAACCATAGGGAGGTCCCTACCGAGAATCCTACACATAATCTTCCCTTATACATTGAGGTAGTTGTTACCCGCAGGAAAATCAAACGGGTGCTTGTGGATAACGGATCTGGATTGAACATTTGCATGCTTAAATTAGTCAAACAATTGGGACATACAGAAGAAGATCTTGAGTCCCATATCATCACTATCACCGCATATGACAACGCGGAAAGAGATTCAGTAGGCACCATTACGCTGCCAATGGAGGTGGGCCCCACTTGCCATCAGACAAAGTTTCACGTCTTAGACTTGGAACTTCCATATAATATGCTTCTAGGCCGACCATGGATCCATGCCATGCAAGCAGTGCCATCAACATTTCATCAATGCATCAAGCTGAAGCATGAGGGACATACAATAACAATACCAGGAGACTCAGAGCCCTTTGCTCATTGTAGAGCTCTTAATAGCTTTGTACGAAAGGGTACATACACATGTCCCTCCACAGATATAGCTGTCCCTCTTCATTCTGAGGCCATGGAATGTCGAGTAGATTTAACTTCTCTTAGTTCTTGCACTCATGGGGCATCTACTTCAACATCTCCATTTAATTCATGGGAGATGAAAATTCTGGAATATGGCTGTGGGGAGTATAATGTACAACAAGCGCTCTTGGTTTCTGACCTCTCCTTGTCGCCCAAGACTAGAGGTCGACCCAACTACCACTTCAGGAGACCTAGAGAGGAACACACTATTGGGTCGTTCTTACCTAGAGGCTTGTTAGTTGAGGAAAAATTACTTGATCCACCTACTACTTGGGTCCCTGAGGACACTCAGCCATCTTGTTATCAAACCCCAGCATATGAGAAATCTAGCAGAATGATGTACTCCATGGGCTACAAAGGCCTAGGATGTGGGAGGAATGAACAAGGACAAAGAGAACTAGTCCCTCTTCCACATTTCAAAATATAAAGATATGGCATTGGGATTTGCCCTTATGGAGCACACCCCAACGATCAAGATGTGACTTGTTCTGAGCATGAGGATAGCTCTAATTATCTAGACAGCGATACGGATTCCTGTTGTAGCCAATATGAGGATCTGGCCTCCACAAACCTTTTCATGAATAACGTTGTCCCAACCATCACCCCCACTGAAAAAACCCTTGACCTTGTATACCCCTCCCTTTTTGAATGGGACCAACAACGTCACATGCCACTAGATTTATTCAAGAACGATGAGGCTATTGCAGAGTTCATGGGCATAAGGGATACAATTCCCATTGGAGATCACAAGAAGGGTTTCTTTATTGACTTAGACACCTGTGCCTACTTTGGCGAGGAGGCTAAACTTCGCGGTCAGCAAAATTTAAAGAAAAGCGAGGGCAAGAGTTCTAAAGAAAAGCCTCGGCAAAAATCGAAGTCCAAGTCACACAGTGAAAACCTCTTTGAGGCATTGGCTGACAAACAAATAAGAAAATCAAAGGACAAACAAAGTGACCATGCCAAGGATGAAAATCTTGTAGAGACATCCTTGGATGAAGATCTCAACCTACCTCCCGATCCTACGCGTATGGAGGATTTATCAAAATTGTTAGTTGAAGAAACCATTGATGTCAATATTGGTACCGAAGAAGATCCCAAGATAGTAAAATTGGGAGCATCACTCTCAGCCAGAGAACAAAATACGTTCACTATGCTACTGTGAGAGTTTATTAATGTGTTCGCATGGTCTTAAAAAGACATGCCCGGCTTAGATCCAACTTTGGTCGTGCATAACCTGGTTGTGCACACAGATGCTAAGCCTATCAAACAGAAGCTTCGAAAGATGCACCCAAGAGTGGCCTTGTTAGTTAAAGAAGAGTTGGAAAGGTTGCTTGCGGTAGGATTCATCAGGCCAATTGATTATTCAAGATGGATATCGAAAATTGTTCCTGTCCAGAAGAAACCTATTGGTATTCGAATTTGCACAGATTTTAGGGACATCAATAAAGCTTTCCCTAAAGATGAATTTCTGTTGCCCAACATTGACATGATTGTTGACTCAACCGCAGGGTGCGAAATGCTATCACTTATGGCTGGATTTTCAGGTTATAATAAGATTAAGATCGCTGAGGAAGACCAACACAAAACAACTTTCACAACTCCTTGGGGCACCTTCTGTTATCAAGTGATGCCATTTGGCCTTAAGAATGCGGGAGCAACTTATCACTGGGCCATGACAGTAATATTTCACGATATGATTCATGACATCATGGAAGACTATGTAGACGACATCCTGGGAAATTCCAAAACAAGAGAGGATCATCCTATCATTTTGCGGCGTATCTTTGAATGCCTGCATGAATACAAAGTCAAGCTAAATCCAAAGAAGTGTGTCTTCGGTGTGCTATCTGGGAAACTATTAGGCTTCATCGTGTCAAGACGAGGTATTGAGGTAGACCCTTCTAAAGTGTCTGCCATCATAGAAATGCCTCCACCTGAGAATATCAAGCAACTGCGTAGCTTGCAAGGGAAAATTCAAGCCATTCACCGCTTTATCTCCCAGCTTGCAGATAAATGTCACTCATTCACTCATTTGCTTAAGAAGGACATCGCTTTCATCTGGGGACCTGAGCAACAACAAGCCTTTGCTTTTCTTAAACAGTACCTTGCTAATCCACCTGTCCTCATGCCTCCCACTCTGGGAGAACCACTTTTTCTCTATATTTCCGCTACGCAATACGCTATTGGTGCACTACTCGCCCAATATGACCTTAGCCATAAAGAGAAAGCAATGTACTATCTGAGTCGCACCATCATCGCCTATAAATGAAATTATCCTCAGATTGAAAAGGCTTCCTTGGCCGTTGTTTTTACCTTTCAGAAACTTTGCCATTACCTGCTAAATACTAAGACCAAGCTCATATCCAAGGTCGACCCACTCAAGTATTTTTTGTCCAAACCCGCCCTCACAGGTAGAATGGCTAATTGGATCATTCTACTCAGTGAGTTTTATATAGAATTTGTCCATCAAAAATTAATTAAAGGACAAGTACTTTTGACCAGCTAGCGGAAGAACCTTTGCAAAGCATAGAACCTTTGAGTCTGGATCTTCCAGATGCATCTTTGCTTTACATTAAAGACTCTATCGTATGGAAGATACATTTTGATGCATCTTTTACGTTTCATGGTTCAGGTGCAGGAGTGGTCCTTATTACTCCTTCAGGTGATCCTATACCACAGGCTTTCTGCCTGGCCTTCCCTTGCACGAACAACATTTCGTAATATGAAGCACTCATTACAGGGATGAAGCTAGCCATCAAGTGGAATATTCAACATGTTAAGGTTGTAGGTGATTCACAGCTAATCATCAAACAGGTTAATGATGAGTATAAAGTAAAGGATGACAAGCTCATACCTTATAAGAAGTTGGTGGAAACTCTGAAGGAGTATTTTGTGTGCATTACCTTTGAGAAGATCCCAAGAGTGAAGAACAGATCGGCAGATGCTATGGAAATGGTGGGATCTTTGCTTCGTATTCCGCCAGGGAACAATGATATGCCATTTTTCGTAGAAAATATACACCATCCCGTGTATGACGTACCGAAATCTTGCCTGGCTTGTGAGGTTGTTGGTCCCTATTCCCTGTGGTACGAACCTATTTTCACCTATCTTAAGGACAATACTTTCCCTCCCAATATCTCACGTTCTAAAAAGCAAAGCCTGATTCACCAGATAGCTCGTTACACTGTTTTAGGAGGTACACTTTATCGTCGTGGCTACGATGAGAATCTGTTACGTTGTTTGGATGTGATGGAGTCAATCCAAGTAATTAAAGAAGTACACGAAGGAGTATGCTGAACACATACAAATGGAATGGTGTTGGCTAAGAAACTGTTAAGAGTAGGTTACTATTGGCCCACCATGGAAACTGATTGTTGTAATTATGTTAGAAAATGTGTTCTTTGCCAAAAGTATGGAAATTTCATCCATGCTCCATTGCAACCATTGCAACCAATCACTACCCTGTGGCCATTCTCCAAGTGGGGACTTGATCTAATAGGGAAGCTTACTCCTACCTCATCTGATGGTCATACACATATCATCATAGCTACAGAATACTTTACAAAATGGGTGGAGGCTGTCCCTTTAACCTATGTCACAGGAGCATAGATTTCTAAATTCATCATGAATCACATTATTTGCCGATATGGTATCCCTGCAACCATTGTCACAAATAATGGGAAGTCATTTAAGAACAAAATTGTGAAAGGTCTTTTCCAACGGTTCCAAATCAGATTGAAATGGTCCATGCCATATTACCCTCAGGGTAATGGACAAGCTGAGGCAACAAACAAGACTTTGGTAAGGATAATGGAGAAGATGGTTAGCAAAAGTAGTCAAAACTGGAACCTACAAATCCACCCAGCCCTTTGGGCCTACCAAACATCAATTTGCACTCATACGGGTGCGACGCCATATTCCCTAGTGTTCGGGACAGAATCTATCATCCCTTTAGAGATTGAACTCCCATCCCTGCGAATTTCTCTTCGGGACTATTTGGATAAGGATGAAGATTACCGAGTGGCAAGATTGGCTGAGTTAGAGCTCCTGGATGAGAGGCGTATTCGCGCTCTTAATCACCTGAAGGTATATCAACACAGAATCTCCCGCAACTACAACAAGAGAATCATCCCTTGCTAGTTTGAGATGGGTGATTTAGTTATGAAGGAGAACCAGTTCAACACCAGAACAGAGTGATAAAAGAAAGGGAAGTTTGAACCACACTAGTTAGGACCCTATGTCATAGTTGCCAAGTATGGCACAGGGGCATACAAGTTGGCTCACCCCAATGGTGATGAGCTCCGGGAGCCCATGAATTCCATGCATCTTAAGAGGTTTTATGCCTAAACATGGCACAAGAAAGTAATAAAAATCACAAAAAAATATAAAAACGTCCAAAAAAAAAAATCAGAAAAAGAAAAAGAGAAAGCAGGTCGTCCACTAGTGAAAACCACGCAATTGTGGCACTTTGGACAAGTCCTTGGGTGAAAACCAGTTTCCGGTGCCTCGGGAGGATTGGTTGTTCACAAGCATTCTATATTAGAAGGGTAGTTGTCTTTGTCTTGGACCTGGTTCTACCTTCAAGTTTCCTTGTGCACACCATCTAGTCCAGCCTTGATTCGGCTTTTCCTTCTTCTATTCGTCTTTAAGGGACGTGGTATTTCGTTATTTCCCATCTTACGTTGGGGGAAACTCAATGACTTCACCTTCTTGTTCATAAGCGCGTGGCTTCTGCCCTTGTATATTCCCCACCTAATGCTGGGGGCATCCATGCTTTCTTGGTTACCTGCACATAGCTGTGGAAAACTGTTAAAAACACAAAAACAATAGAAACATTGTTTTGAGAAAACACAAAAACAATAGAAAATTGTTTCACAAAACACAAAAACAATAGAAAATTGTTTCACAAAACAAAAAAACAATAGAATTTTTTTTCGAGAAAACACAAAAACAATAGAACATTGTTTTGAGAAAACACAAAAACAATAGAAAATTGTTTCACAAAACACAAAAACAATAGAAACATTGTTTTGAGAAAACACAAAAACAATAGAAAATTGTTTCACAAAAACAATAGAAAATTGTTTCGAGAAAAACACAAAAACAATAGAACATTGTTTCGAGAAAACAACAAAAACAATATATATATATATATCAAAAAAATCTAAAAACAAGGAATTTTTTTTCAAATTTTTTCTAAAAAGTAAAACACCCTACAAAATGGTAACTTGCTTCTTACGGCTGAAACTTGTGTCTTGCGCATGGTATTTTCTCCATAACCTGTTGGTTTGTCTCACATCTTCCCCGATTAATATGACTCGTGGATCACTGGATTCACACCATTCACAAAAGATAGCTTCTTGCTTCGTCTGTACTCTGGGGCACTTTTGGTTTCCTGGTGTTGTTTCGTTGCGCACAAATGCTTTTCATGGACCCCGTGTCTATTTTCATTTCCCCTTGCATGTATCCTTACTTGGGGCATCATTTTTAACCCTTGTCGTCAATCACGAACTTGTGGATCTCTTCAGCACTGATAACAAAACATTTGTACAACTGTCTTGACCGTTGTTGGGTTAGATATGTGCATTCGTACTTGTTTTCCCTGTTATATGAGCTTGTTTCCTTCTCGTATTGAATTGCATTATTGTATGTTGCGTGGAGTTGGTACTTTCAGCAATGGACAATTGTTCGTATTATGGATTTTCATGTCATTCTACCTTTGTCGTATGCTTATATTTTTCATAAGGACCGATTATGTAGTTCCTATGGCAATATGATGACATCAAATTTATTCCAAACAAATAAGCGGCTAGAGGTTAAGCTCTTCTCTCCCCTCATCCATATTTCTTCTACATGACTTCCCGTTCACCCCTAATTCTCCCTCTCCTCGGGGCATCCTACCTCGTCCCCATTCTTCCGCCTACTTCTCATATTTTTCGATCGTCGATCGGCTTCCTTCATCACCCCATCGACACTCGAGGGGGCATCTCTCCCTCCTACTAATTTTTTTTCTATCCCTTTAAAATCTCTTATGTCTACTATCTTTTAAGTGGCATCACTTACGCCACCCCAAAGAGGGGCAAATGTAGACACCTATAATTATGCCCAAGCAATTTAAATACTTAAATTGTGCTAATTATCCCCTTTCTCACAAATCAACGTATCGTCAAAAGCACTCATTTTCCCTCATATCATCAGTAATTAATTACACTAAGCTAATTAATTAAGTTGCCTATCCAACAAATACCCTAATTAACGACCTTCCATTAATAAATCACCCCTTCTACCTAGACTAATTAATTATTATTAATTAATTAGCTTTCCCTTCCATTTAACCAATAAATCAATATTTAATTGATTTAATCCCCTTATAATAGCCTAAATCGCACTAATATTCTTCTAATTGGCTTCTATAAGCTTACACCTACCTATTAATTAATCACCTTTGATTAATTAAAATACCCCCAACTCCCATGACTTGCTAAACATGTATTAAACCCTTCTAAAGTAAGGTTACCTTTAATAAAGCAACCTTATCCATTCCTAATCATGTTTTACCTTTATCCCACATTCATGAGAATGTGTTGAATCCTTTATCCTTTGGGCTATATAAATAGCCCTCCACCTACCTTTTTACTTACACCTAAACTTTCTAAGAGAGCAAATGCAAATCATATAGCAAAGAGACTAATAGCTTGCACCTTGCCCTTTTGAGAGTTCATCATTTTGAAGAGTTAAGCCTCTTTCTTAAAGTGCTTGGGTCATATGGGAGGTGTCAAAAGGGTCTTGTAGCCCAACTTTGATTAGCCCCCATTCCTAGGTTCTTGGAACATTAAGGACAACTATTTTGATAGCCATGGAGCTTACTTAGGTCCATTCATTTATTTGTTGTTAGAGAATAGAGGAGTTTAGATATTTAGCACTGTTAGTTTCAAAGTTTGTATTGATGAATGCTAGCATCTAACCCTTGTTTAATTCTTATCATGATGGTGTTTATGCTTTGTTTTAGCTAAATTGTAAAACTATTTTAGGTGGTAGTTCTTACTTCATTTGATTTAGGATTAAGAAAAGTATACATCTGTAAGTAGTTCACAAAATTAGTCATCCACCTTGATTCTTGGATCTCTTGAGCAAGTTCAAGTTGCTGATTTTCTGGTTGGACCATGATATTTGATTGTTGATATGAAATTTCAGCATGTTGTTTTGAATCTTTGGGTTATGCATTTTGTTGCTTTTCCCTATCAACAATTAGATGTTTACATAAACCTTTACCTCAAATTGTCTTAGCAACCTGGATATCAACATCATATTACATAACCTTCATTATCCAGCCTGCTATTTTCTCATTCAATTCTTTATTTAAAAGGAAATCTTTCACACTTGGATGAGAAACAAGAACATGAATTTTATTATTTGAAAGCATGTACTTAAAATTATTTAGTCCTCAGACTACTAAAAGTACTTTTTTTTCAACAAATGTGTTCCATGTTTCGTAATCATGCAAAATTTGTCCAAAGAAAGCAATTAGCTACTCAATATTTTCATCATTAACCTGAGTCAAAATAGCTGAGATTGTTTCAACTCCTGCAAGTGAATACATTGTAAAATATTTATTGAAATTTGGGTTTGCAAGAGTAGGAGCCTGAGAGATAATTGATTTTATTTCTTGAAAACCTTCCCTTCATTCACTAGTCCAAGAGAAAGTTTTCTCTTTCTTTAACATAGTTGTTAATGGTTTAACCAATGCTGAAAAATCTTGAACAAATCTTCTAACAAAGTTAATTTTTACAAGAAAAATTTGCAATGCCTTTATATGATGAGGCAATGATAGATGTGATATAGCTTCGATTTTGAAAGGATCAATTTCTAAACCTTTCTTAGAAACAATATGGCCAAGTAATTTACATTGATGTATTGAAAAGATAGACTTCAAAGGATTTAGAGATATTCCAAACTTCTTGCATAATTGAAAAGTTTTCCTTAAATGCATCAGATGTTATTTTTGATTTTTTGAGAACATGGTAATATCATCCAAATAAAAAAGAATACATTTATTTAACAAGCTCCGAAAAGTCATGTCCATTGCATGTTGAAACATTGCTCTAGAATTTGAAAGGCCAAAAGGAATTCTTTTGTAAGCATATGTACCCCACTTGGTGGTAAAAGTTGTTTTGTATCTTTCTTCTTCTTGGACTAAAATTTGATTATAACCACTGTAACCATCTAGAAGAGATAGTCTATCTGAACCTGAGACTGTTTTCAAAATATGATCTCTAAAATTCACACATAGTCTGATTCCACCATTCTTCTTCTTAACAGGAACAAGATTAGCTACCCAAATCGAATGCTTAACTGGAAAAATAATACCTAATTCGATCAACTAGGATAAATCTTTCCTCATCAGAGGTTCTATTTTTTGGTTTACAGGCCTCTGTTTCTTTCTTACAGGCTTAACATTTGGGTGTAACTCGATTGTATGATGTACTAGACTGGGATCGAACCCTTTCAGGTCTTGGTATTTCCAAGCAAAGACATCCTCAAACTCTTTGCAAAGATTAATAAATTACTGTTTTTCAGTTAAGGAACATACTTTTCCAAGAAATAAGTTTTTCCCTTCATCAACCAAGATCTCTTCGTAATTATCTAAGGGGGCTGAAATTTTGGTCTTCACTTTTCTTAACCAATCGTCAATGCTGAAGATGTCTTCCAATGTAACCAAACCTCGAGGCAATTTATTTGTCTTCATATGAACAATCTGACCACCATATAAATGTTGTAACTTATCCTGATTAACTACAGAGAATTCAACTTCTTGCTACAAAAACCTGCAGATTTGATCATCGCTTTCAAAAAATTTCCAATTTGATTCATTATTAGGTATAGAAGGCATGAAAATTAGCTTAATATGAGGCTGAATTTTGTTGTTTTCAATATGTTCCAGCACTTCGAAACTAGCACCAACTACTGCAATTCTATCTGTATGCTTATTTTCAGCTCTGAGAATAGAATCAATATTAATAGCCTCAAAATCCTCCATTAAGTCTGAAACTCTATGTCTGTAAGACTTCATTAGTGGATTCTTACAAACATTGATATTTTTTACTTCATTGATAACTAACTCAGAATCACCAAAGATTTGTTATGTGCTGATACCTCTCTTTCTGGCCCAAAGTAAGCAATGAAGTAATGCTTTGTATTCAGCCACATTACAAGTGCATGTAAATTTGAGACTCAAAGCTAAGAAATACCTTTCATTTTTCAAGAAAGAAAGCATCAAACCTGCTCCCTGTCCTTTCTTGTTCTTAGCTCCATCAAAATGAAGATCCCAAATTCCTTTTACTGAATTATCTATTTTGGATAGCAAGGGAAGTGTTGTATTTTCTTAATGCATACAATAAACACCAAAAAGATGTTCTTCAACCTCCTTAAAAGGATTATGAGTGTGTTCTTTAATGATATTTTTATCCATAAACAGGTTAGAAACACAATCTAATGCTGAAACCTAAGCTACATCATCAAAATCAGATTTCTCTAAAGCTGAGTAATTAGCTACTGCATTTGGAGAATGAGGCTCAATATGGAATCTCGCCAATGGTTATGAAATGATAGTAACCTTAGTTCCATAACATCTAGTAAAAAAAAAAGGACCAATCTGAAGAGAGATAACCTCCTATTTTCATTGTGAAATCTCTAGATAAGCACAAGGTAAAGTATGGAGGTAGATCCACAACAGTAACATCTTGTAGAATAGAAACATTTGGGCAAGCAGGTAACGTTACCTCTAAATTTTTTATTATACCAACTGTGTTAGTTGTAGTTCCATTAGGCTGTAAGACACTCCTTTCTGTAGGCCCATATTGCAAGCCTAATTTTTCTACAATCACTTTTGGCTCAAATGTGTTACTTACACCACTGTCCACCATGCAATTATGAACTAAATGTTCTCCAATAATCAATGATAAATAAAATGGTGGCAGTTTCTTGATGTCATGAGCATTCAAAACTTTATGAACCATCCACTTAACTTCTTTAATACGGTCTTACTCAAACGTTCCAAGGACCATATCTATTTTCTAAACTTCCTTCTCTGTTGTATTTGAAGAAATCTACAGTTTAGCTAGTTCATGAGAAAGTAAATCTTGTTTTCTAGGAATACTTAAGAGTGTCCCACATTGAGATGTTAACATTATAATTTTCATTACATTAACAATGTTGAAAGAAGCAACTGTCTTAGAGTAGGCTTTAGCAAAAATTGATTATGCTTCAGCTGCCTTAGATATCTGAGGTATAAACAATCTTCTTAAATTAGGTTGTAGTTGTCTTTGATGACTTTTATCAACTGGGATGCTTGCTGATTTTTGAGGAACAACAGGGCTGTTAGTTGACTTTGGAACTGTAGATGTTGTTTTATCAGTGACAGTAGGTAGGATAGGCCTATTTTGTTGCTTTTTATTTTCAGTGGCCCTCCCCTGAGCCCTAGTAGTGACTGCAACTAAATCCTCCTCATTAAAGCTAACTAAATTATGTTCAGGTGATTTCTGAACATTAGTTTCTTGCTGCCCACCCTCCATTTGAGGTAGAAACAATGTTTCAGATTGAGGTTGTGTAACAAGATTCAGATTTAAAAAATTATTTGTGTAAGTTACAACTAAATGAGGTTGATTAAAAGGTTGACACCTCTCTTCTCTGGCCATATTAACTATAACTAAAGAATTAGAAGAACTAGGAGCCTTTGGGTCAAACTACCTTTGCTGGTAAGGCTGCCTATAATTTTGATTCTGTTGATAGGGCTGCCTATTTTGTTGATTTTGTTGGTAGGACTAATAAGGAGCTTGGTAGGGTCTGCTAGGTAATGGAATTTTATTGTCAATTGAAGTTAGCTTATTTCCCATAGTCTACAAAGCTTTAAATACATCATCTGATGGAGCTACAATAGTGGGTTCTATGATTGTAATAGGTTGACGAATAGTTGTTAAATCTACTAAAAATGGAATTGATGGCCTTGTTGCTAACTTTCCAGCTTGAATAAGGCTATTTCAGCTCAGATAGCAATATCATAATCTAGTGGGAGTGTCTCTCCACCCATTGACTAAATCATAGTTGAGATATCACTGTTTAATGCTCTAAGATAATAAAGGAAAGCATGATCAGCTTGAGGCTTGACACTTGCTGGAATTCTCTCCCAAGTTCTAGCAAAACAAATATTAAAACTAGACATAAATTCGTTGGGAGCTCTTTTAATAGTAGATAATTGTTTAATGAGAGACAAATGATCTGAGTTGTCTTGGAACTGTGTCAGTAATTTTTCACCTAAAATATCCCAAGTTCCTATGCTTCCAATTTCTAAGTTTCTATATCATTGCAAGGATTTCCCTTTAAAAGATGTAGCTAAAATTCTTAGGGCTACGTCTTCATGAATTATATTATGGACTGCACATAGGGCTGCAACATCTTCGGTATGTTCAGCTGGTGTAACCTAATTTTCACCCGTGAATGATGGCAAGCTTCTCATGGTAACATTGGGAATATCATGATAAACTAGAATTACTAATGGACTACGATTAGTAAAGGGCACAAAATTCCTAGGTGGTTGTTGGGCCATTGGAAAAACTGGGATATTGATAGAAAAATTGACACGTGGTGAAGGAATATTAGGAGGAGGGTTACCAAAACTAGGTCTATTATAAGGCAAAGTATTACCAACTCTTCTCCTTCTAGCAAAATTCAAAGGTAAAGAAACAAAATCAGAAGGAATTTCTCTTACCGATGATCTTGTAGTCACTTTAGGCATGGAACATGTTGTAATATTGGCCTGAATTCAGCTTTACAGAGTCGCCAAAAGATCATAAAATCTTTAAAATAAATTATCTGTAGTTTTCTTTCGAAAGTGACTTTAATTTGCTGTAGATCTGAAACTTGCATGCAGATCTAATAAGTCATCCCACTAGGTGTGCCAAAAACTGTTATCTCTTGAAAGTGCACCCTGTAGAGAGATGGCTGCAAGTTTTCTAATCTTACACGAATGATCTCTCTCTTTCATAGATACAATGGAAACACCTCAGTTCTGTGGGTATACCTATTTCGAGGTGAGTCTCCGGTATCAAGGTTGGTTCCTTATTGGTGTATCTTAAACTGCTTTATGGGAGTTTGAGAGTAAAAGATAACTTAAAAAATGATTAAAACTAAGGTGATACACCAAATTTGTATGAGGGATTTGACTGAGTATATGCAAAAATGATCTGTGAAGGATTCTTGATGCATGAACCAATAGTTTTTCTAGATAATATTTAAGGGCAAAACACTTGATTGTACTGAGGAAGGATCACAAAAGTGCTAATAAGTTAATATGCACATTAAAATTTAAGTAGAAAGGACTAAAATTTGCAGCAGGGTAAGGTGGTTGATCAGGGAATTTGCATTCAAAATATTAATATAACATACACAAGACTGCTAAGTAAATTGGAAAGGTAGAAAACATTTCACACTCAAAGGGAAAAACTGGAAAAATTTACTTCATTACTCATATATCCCAAAAGTCGTCTAGGAAGAATCCCCTGTGCTTTGCAAAGGCACACAATATATAGAAAAATAAACTTTCCCACCCTTCCTAAAAATAGAATAAGGTTGTACTCACCCATGCATCCTAATTTTATCCTTTATTTAATAATAAATAAAGGGATAACATAATACAAACTAGAGTATGCAATTAAAAATAGGCATTAATAGCCTTGTTTACAATGCATTCAAACTGAGGTTGACTATTCTATTTTTAAGAAAAGGATGGGTGAATAATTTGCTAATAATAAAAGTTCTTGCTAGGCAAGTCTCCCTCCTTTGAGCATGCACATTCATCTTCTTCTCTGTTATGTCTTCTTATGAAGCATGCAAAAAATACAACTCTCTTCCTGTGAGCAAATAATTACATTAATTTCAATACTTTGTAAAAATAATTCATCCAAACATTAATCTTGATTGGGACCACCTTTGTCTCTGATGTTGACACTTATTCTATTTTCTAGTGATCACATGGAAAAAATGCATTACAATTCATGTACAATCAGTGGGGGCCACTTGTGGTTGTGAACCTTTTCCTTCGTCGGGTTTGGCCACTCTTGTGGTCTTAGAAAATTTTGTGTTTTGAAATAATACAAGGGGAACCATGTCACATTCAGCCACCTTTGTGGACTTAGGCATATTATAAGGTATGCCACCCCACTTTTACATTTGATTGGAATAAGGTTATACTTCACCTTTTCGGTGAGCATTGTATATGATTTGGTCAGCCTTTTGAATTTCTGAGCATGCACTATAGTTCATAAAGTTCAATGTAATGATAATTTTGTTTAATTACGTGGGTTGGCCCCTTCGCCATAGTGACTCACCCCTCCATGCATTTGTCGGTGTTAATTTAACTTGTGTCAAGTATTCTTTGATATTGGTGATGGAAACTGGGTTGTTGATCTCTTACTTGTGATTAGGGTTTTAGGAATTGTATTTAAAATGGTTGGTGGGGACTAACTATGGTTAGTTGCTTTGAATTCAGTGAATGATCACCGGCCGTTGATCTTCATACCTGGATGAAGGTTGGTTGTCAATGCTTGACCCTCAGTTAGGTTTCATTAACTCTCCCCTTGAGTTGGTATGGTAAAATAAGACTTGAACCCGATGATCATTTCATTCATATTTTTTGTGAAGTGGGTGAAGCCATTGTAAAATTTATCTTGATGCCATGGTTGAGATTTTAGAGCTTGACTCTGTTTGTCTTTGGGCCTTCAAAATCTTCGTGTGATATTTCACTATCCATCTTGCATCGACGAGCTTGAATTTTCTGATGAAAAAGAGTTTCCTGCCTCTTGTGGGGGTTCTTTGAGGTTTCTTTGTGTTCACCATTTTCCTTCATGAAGCTCAGCCCTTTCGAGCTCACTGTGGTCATTCTGAGAAGCTCGGTTTCTTCTTTTCGAGCTTGGCCTTTGTGGAAAAGACTCTTTGTGTTCTTCGTTGTCGAGCTTTCTATTTGCTGCCAATGGAGATGGTAAGTTTTGGTCTCGACTTCCAAAGACAGTAACTATTTTTTTTCATCATTGCTACTTTGTTTTTCGATAAAAACTAATACGTTCTCTCTTTCTGCATTTTCTAGTCTTTTATGGCTGCCATCGTTAAACTCTGAGCTTGGAAATTGTTGGAGTCTTTGACTTTAACTCTTAATTTGAGGGTCTATTTCCTTCGGTTCTTGCTGGCGAGTTATTATCTCTGTCGAATCTCTATGCGAAAATTTGTGGTAGTCTTCTAAAATCATGAAAGAATAAAACATTTTCCTTTTCTGTTCCTTAATTTTTGGTAGTCTTGATTTGTAATGACCCAAAAATGGTTATTAGTCGTTTGAGCAAAAAGTATTAGACCCTTCTACATCTTTTGGCCTTCTGAGCTGAATACAATCTGTAGCTCCTTTTTGTATATTCTTTGTAACCTTTTGGAAGCTTTGAATTTTTGAGATTGGTATGTATCAGGGTCTCCATTATTCTATTACAACTTTTCTCTACCCTTAACTCCAGATCTGATCATTTTTTATTTGGGTATTCAAGTTTGTTATCCCACTGATCATTTGTTATGGACTCTACCTGATATTCCGGATTTCTATAATGAAGCTCAAGTTTTGCATACTTATGTTGATTTTGAGATCCTGGTTTATTTCATTCTTATGCAAATGTGTTTTATTCGAGATAGGCCTCAGCTCTACCTATACCATGCATATATTTTCTTGATTCCTTGAGCTCATTGATGGGTTTTCCAATGCATAAGATCAGTACTTGCTTTATCTTTTGTGGTTCATATTACACCTGTTTATGATTAAAAGCTATTCTCTCAATTTTGTACCATTCAAAATCTGGGCTCTATTGTGGCTAGAACTGTAAAATTTCTTATTTTTCACTATATGGCATTATTTTCTGTAGCTTGGTTGTAATCTGGATGGATCTTCTTCTGGGTATTTGTGTTTCACCTTGGCATACCTAGATCTGGACTTTTCCTGAGTGTCATTATCTTCCCTTTGCAACAATGAGCTGAAAGTAATAAGTTTTCCATTCTGTATCATGCTTCCTGGCATAGATATCTATACTTCATTGATACAACTTCATTTATGATCTTGATCATTGCTCCAATTTGAAACTTGTGAGTACTATTTAAGGCATAAGACTTGTTTCTAATGCTTAATTTACTATCTTCGACTGTTTCTTACTTGGATGCTTGCTAGAAAATCTGAAATATTGATTTTTCATGGTGAAGCCCTATCAATTTTTTTCCAGAATCATCTCTTAAATGCATTTCCAAAAATAGTAGTTGTATTTTCTGATCTAGAATACAGAAAGTAACACTTTTCTTATTGAGTTGATATAGCAATTGAAGATTGAAAATATGTTAGCTGTTTATTTTGATCATGTGATGTTTTTATGCTTTATGTATCACTTATTTAATTTGGATAGTTCCTTTAAGCATGTAGTAGTTAAAAACAACTAGATGGAAAATTGTAAATGTCCATTTTACATGGTGAAGCCCTGGCAAAACTTTTCCCAGAATCTTCTCTCTCATCCTGTTTCAATGGTTTTCCCTTTTGGTATTTAGCTTCAGCTTCTTGAAATCTATTTCTTCTTCTTCTGCTGTAACTAGAACAAGTGTTTCCATCTTCCACTCTCTCTTTTCTTAAACTTCTTCCATTTCAGAATAGCTATTGGAACTTTGAGTTGCATTCTTCCTTTTTTTCATGCAATTATGACTTATATATTTTTATTTTGGTTGCAACCTGTACCTACACACTTAGGAAATTAATTAAGAAATATTTAGGATTTTTGGGGTCTCTTATGTCCATGTTTTCTTCTTTCTGAGTGATTAAAGCATGCATGAACTTATGAATTCAAGTACAATACATCTCTTGCTTAAGGGAATATTCATATGCTCAAAGTAGGATAGTGTAGGAATATGGTTTGATCCCTGAGCTCGTAACTGATGGTTGACTTTTTTTTGCTTTTCAGGTACCATGACTTGAGGATGAAGGAGATGACAAGGAGATGCTCTACACAATAAATAATATAGAATGCAATGATGGGTTCACCCTCATACTCGTTTGCTTTCTCTTTCATGCATGTGTATCTTTCTTTTCAGTAGCTGTACTTTACTTTTCAGTTACATCCCACGGCTTGTGTGGGAAACATTTGACTCTCCTTGTGAATAAAGAATTGAATTATGTAAATGAGTTGTATATCTCTTTCTACATTTATGCTTTCTGTATGGATTGTATAATGAACTAAACAACTCGGTAACATAATTGAATGTCTTAATCATAAAGGAAAGAACTTTGAATAGGACTTGTAATATTCAGTAATGAACTCTAATTTTCTGTGATTTGCACTTATGTTTGCTGTTCCAAAAATTTAAACTTCACCTACTCTGCAAGTGGATTTCCTCATCAAGACAACACAACTGTCCTTCAGGGCTTGTGTTCTTTTGCTGAGGGTGGTCATGAAATTGCAGACTATGTGATCTGTTACAGTTTGTAATAGCACACATAGTTGCAGATTTCATGTAATCTTTTTAAATAAATCAACAATAATGACATAATTTGATGTGATCTCCCCTAGATTAGGTATACTTCACCAATGCTATCCACTGTAACGAAGTTTCGAGTTGCCCATTTTTGCACATGTGTAAAAATTGTCAACATTTCACTTGACCTAGAACTAATCTAGACTGTAAAAAGTGATGAATGGACTAGGCAGAGTGTTGTTACTACTCGTAATGAATTCTAGAATGGAGGAGTGAATTTGGACATGGGTACCCATGGTAGTGAAGGGGCATTGTAGAAATCTTTTAAGCACCTATGAGTTTGTAAATGACCAAAACCTAATTTTTGTAGTATCGCAAGATATTCATTGTTGCTTCCTTTTAATCAATGATAGTTGAACAAAATGAATGTTGACGGTATTTAGAACCTACAAAATAGAATTTCAGATGCAAAATCCTACAAACTACATTAAACTTAAAAAGAAATATGCAATATCGGAAGTTAGACTTTCTGTGGTGGTCAGCGTGAGAGTGAGCTTACAAGCAAGCATTGTAGTACATCTCAGGCTCCATGTAGTTTTCGTGGGCATGTGTAGAAATTGTTCCCTAGGATTCCCTTGTAGAAGTTGCACTTGATAGTGGGCTATATTTGCTAAAAGATTCAAACTTGTCCATGGAATAGAATAAACTTACCCTTTGTATATTGTGTATAGAGTATGGAGTCCCTTGTCCCTTGAATGGATGCTTTCAGTTGTTTCTGGTTCCTTTTGGATGTAAGCTTATGTGATAGTAGTAATACTTAGTGCTTGGTCATTTATTTTGAACACATAAGTATGAATTAATATGATTCCCCTGTTTGAATGTCATAATTGAAAATTGGAAGGCCGACCCATAAGTGAAAAAGATAGCTAACAGATAGAAGAAACCCAAAAAAATTGAGTAATATAGAAAAGGGTTAGGGGTGCCTGGGTGTTGCTATCTTGGTTGGGCGCTAATGTATGAATCCATAAAAGATGAATCAATAAAATACTGACTAGGTTGTAGAGTGTGTAAGACCAAATAGAAAACAAGAAAAATATCAAAGAGGCCAAAGATAGTCGTGAATTACTAGTTTTGTTACTTACGAATCATATGAATGGTAATATGTGTTTAGGACCTCAAAATGTACCAAAGTGTGTGATTTTGTGTTTACATTTTCCCCCACTTTATCTTATTGAGTGAATACTCAATAACATAAAGTTGATAAGAGATGTGTACCTTATAATCCTATAGAGAGTGGAGCAAATAGCTTGCCTAGTGGAAAAGTGAAGGATGGAATGATTACAAAATGAAGCGTGGACACTAGGAAAGGAAATTGACCCTAGGGGTGAAGCGTATGTGTAGCTTGTACCTAGTATTGTGCTTGTATTTTTTGTTTTACGTTACTTCTTCTTGCGTATTAAGGACAAACCTGCAAAAGAAGAGAGTAGTAGTTAAATTTGTGTACATGAAAAGAATTCATAACTGTGTAAAAGTATGTAAAAGGAAAGTGTGCACCTGATTGAGAAGAGTCTAATGGATAGAAAATGTGTTCTGAAAAATGTTGTGTAGAGTGAGGTTTTTGTGTGATTTCACACTAATAGCAAGTTTTTTGGGCGATCTCATGCTATATGTGAATTTTTAGGGCAATCTCATGCCAAGCGTGAGTTTTTTTAAGTGATATCATGCCAATTTTGAGTTTTTTGGGAGATCTCATGCCAAGAGCAATTTTTTTTGGAGATTTCACGCCAAGTGTGAGTTTTTTGGGTGATCTCATGCCAAAGAGAAAGTGTTGGGGAGAGAGGTCTAGTGTTACTCTCCTTTTATGACTCTATCCAATAAGCACCACTGCAGATGGTGCATCCCTAATTTGTTCATGTTTTCTTGAGTTGTTCCTAATTAGTTCTAAATGTATTGGTTCTTCCGATTTAATGAGATAGAGTGCATTATGTTGCTAGAGGATTGTTCCTGATATTGTCAAACTGCTCTAAACAATTTTTTAGCTGTGATGATCTAATAAAATGACTGTGTGTGCCCCTATGAAATTAATGCCAAGGGAAGGACATAGTTTCCTAGGTGCTCTTGCCTGAGCATGGGCACTAGTGTCTGTGTTGTGATTCTGAGCCAAGTTTGATTCTGAGCCAGTGTTGTAGTTGTTATCACTCCGAAGTGTACCCTTGATGAATAATTTAAAGAACTCTTCACTTCAGTTGATATAATGGGAACTCCTATGAGGTGTGGGTGACTTGGGTTGATGAGAACCTCTAGAGTGGGCTAGTTACCTAAGATGGATCACCTAAACTAATTCTCTGGCGGGGTTAAGGGAGATAGATAAACACAAACTTAATGAAACCATGTAAAATAAGTGATATACCAACATTTTGGGACCTTTAACTGCACAAAACACATTAGTTTGACTATTAAATAACTGATAACATTCACTTCAATTATTGTTTGATGGGATTTTACACTCACAAATAGCACAAACATGCACTTAAATGACCTACAAAAGCTTATAAAACTAATTTTATGGAGGTATTTTAAGTTATAAGCATGCAAAGGAAATAGAAATTCACTAACACATACCAAAACACA
The DNA here is from genome assembly GCA_019776745.2 of Taxus chinensis. NCBI lineage: Eukaryota > Viridiplantae > Streptophyta > Pinopsida > Cupressales > Taxaceae > Taxus > Taxus chinensis. The sequence goes on along the minus strand of CM034146.1, from coordinate 259,899,474 downwards.
CTATAACACACTACGAAAAGTTGTAAATGGAGTAGAAACATAATATTGATTGCTTCAACAAGGTGTTGTAGTACAATCTCTATATAGCCTGAGCATATAGAATCAATAAGCACCGCTTCTTACTTTGAAAAACAAGGTACATATAGCCAAAAGGCAAGAGGAGATAACTTCACTTCATCTCCAAAATTAACTCATCTAAAATTTGACTAGATGGCTAACTGGAGACAAATCCAATATTAGCCATTACAAGCTTTTTGAATTATTTTTCACAAATACAATTTTCAAATAATAATAAAGCTAAAACTATGTGCATGATTACAAAGGAAACACTAATGGCTAAAAATAAGCTAGCATGGTCTATTTTTGTCTTAGTCAAATTCTGTGTTGACCCTAGTCAACATTCTCTTTTGCATAAGTTAAGGTATGTGTACGGATTTTTTTGGGGAGAAAATAAGGTAAAAATAGCTAACCTAGTTTAGCCGATCATGCATAAGGGTGAATAATTGGTAGCTTTTTTTTTTAACTTTGGCATTGGCATGGATTAAGCTAATCATGGCTTGATTTTGACCTTTCTAGGCATAATTAGGATGACTAATTATAGCATTACCCCCTGCATGAAAATCATTGGAAATTGTTTAAAAAATGAAAAAAAACACACCGTGGGCATGAAAAAGGTTAAGAAAACCTAACCACGGCTAAATAACTAAGGTTAAGTTAACTTGGCTCATCATTTTTAACATCAGCGTAAAAAACCCTAGCTCATTTTTTTTCACTTTTTCTGGAAACTTCTACTAGGGAAACGCCAAAAACGAAAATTGTGGGCCGCCATAACTGAATGACTTTGGAGCTCTGTTTATGAACTTGTTGGAATTCATATTTTCCATTTTTACCATGGCCCAAATTGTGCTCGAGTTATTTATATTGTGCTTCAAGCTATTCTTTGGCTGTAACAAGCTCGTCCTTTCTTTTACTTTTCTAATCTGGGGGTGGTCGTAATCTAGGTTTGACCCTGACCCTGCAACGCGTCACTATTTTCTTATTAGCTCGGTGAGTGTTACCCTTGCATGAACTGGGATTCCTCTGTTTATTTCTGCATTGGAGTCATGCTTGGTTTGGTGTTCATTGCTTTTCTCTGTGCGGTTTGAAACTCGATCGGGGTCATTATTAGCTCGGTGTGTATTTGACCCGCACACAGCTCGCTAGGATATTCAGCTACTTAACTCGGCCCTTCGTGGTGTGACTCAGGTTGTTGCTACCCTGATTAGCTCGTGTCGTGGAGCGTTACTCAAGCTCAAGTGTTTGTAGCTTGCTGGGTGTGCTTCTGAGCTCAGTGCTAGCTTGCAGTTAGCTGGGCCTCTGCACATTTATGTCCAACTCGATCACTTCATGGTGAGTTAGAAACATGTTCATTGTCTGTTCACATTTTTGCTTGAGTTTTCTAACGAAGCGAGTCTTACTATTGGGTGTTTATGAGTTATCTTTTTCCTTGGTTGACAATAGCTCTATCCATAACATTTGTTTTCATCGCGTTGTTTCTTCAATTCGCCAGAGGATTTTGTGATTTGGGTCAAGTTCTTAATACCTTGATCTATTGGTATCTGTCACTTTACTATCATTGCAACTCAGCAACTTTTACACTTGGGAGTCGAGCTCTTTTGGGGGGTTTATTGCATAGCTTCCACATGTGGCAATTCATTAAAAAATCTTGGGCTCGATGTTCATAGATCTAGTCCTCTGGTGGCTCTGATTAAATAGAGGAAGAGCCTATGGGTTAAATCATCATAATTTTTAATCAGATCGGTCTTGAGTTAACAAACTTTGTGTATGAAACCCTTGACTCATCTTTTTGGCTAAAATGATGCATGGAATCATGAATTAGGGACAAATTCTTTGGAGACACTTTGTGTCACCACTGCGTAGATCTAGACTTCTTACTTCTGTGTAGATCTTTAGATAAACTTTGCATTGATCTAGTGGGGAAACATTATGATGTGAGCAAGCTTTCTTTGTCCTGATGATTTTGTATTGCTCGAGATGCTATTTGTTTCATCTATGTGTCATGCCATGATTAACTCCCAGCAAGCTCGATTGGTATGGATTATGACATCCCATTTTACTCTGAAAGGTATCTTTCTGTAGAGATCATACCCAGACTCATCATCTGCGATTGTAACTTTTCCACTGTCTGTCATCGTTATTTCTTTACAGTTGCTTAACGATTTGCTGCAGAATTGCTTAGCTAAGGTTCATGAGCTTTCGCAGTTAAAACTAGAATTTATATCAACAGATATTATATTTAGAAATATATAATTCTGAAGCACAAATTTGCTTGACAATTTAATGAAGCCTCACTGGTAAATGAGGGAGATTTATCTCATAACTGCCAAGGTTTTAGCTATGCATAAAATCTAGCCAACAGCATGCTCCGTTGTTCTATATACATGCCACATATATCCACCATGTCTGCCCATCGATACACTTGACATGTATGGCATTGTAACTCGAACCTTGAGCACTAATATAAACTACGCCTCATTCTGGGGCTCTCACATCCACCAGAGTCCATCTAAGGAAATACGACTGCGAGCAGAATCGTCCCACATGTCCTGCAATTTTTTGGAACATTCGATCACCGTCCGCTAGAACCTTGTGGAAGACAACAACCCGAATCAATGACATTATCTTATTGTATCTGCGGATAATTCTTGTAAAACGAGGTTTATAGTGAAGCTCTAATTCTTTTTTTTGCCATCCTCTTCCATGGGACATGTGGTGGAATGTTTCCATTGATTGTCATGCCCTAGACCGTGGTTATCATTGCCCATTGACATTACATTCTCACCTGAGGATGCAGACTTAGAAAAATACTATGCAGATGCGGTACATCTATCATAGTTGTTGCAGATGTTCTAGGGGAACCAACTATTGGGAGGATTTGCAAGAATGTTGCCACGTGTCCTCATGCATTGGTGGGGGATTCCTTTAGCTGAATGGCCACAAAGAAAATGGTGCAACCCGATATAAGATACATGTCAGCTGGGCAGATAGGAGAGAGGGAAACAAAAATTGAAAGTTATTTTGCACATGTAGGGTTCAAGATTACCAACCACCATTAATTCTAACAGTCGAGAAGTGGGCTTATTAAAGATCATCTGCAAAGATGGAAAATTTGAAATTGTTGCAAGAATCAATTTCGGAAGAAGATGCAAGAAGATCTGAGCATGGTGTAGGATTAGTTACATGTACCATTGTAATTATTTTAGTTGATGTGAAAAGTCTGCAGTCAACTTTGGAACTATTTTCTGAAACAAATATATGCTTGAGTAGTTGATGAATTGCTGTAAATTTGTACTCTTTTTTCTGCATTTTGTAATACGAGGGTGCAACATGCATTAGAGGGAATTTTAGTTTAAAAGTTTGTCTCATTCCGAAAATCTGGCAGCTGATACCATGATCAAGGCAGGTGCACTTCATAATTCATCTATTGGGATGCATTTTGAGAACATCCAGAGGAGCAGTACTTGAGATACAAGTGTGCTTGTACACTTGTTCGTTTTTCGAGAAGAATGTAAAATCTGTTTTGTGTTCATGGTTCTTTCCTGGAAAAATCACTGAGTACATATATATTCACATACGTTGAAAATATAAGAGAAGACGAATGAGAGGCAAGGTTATAAACTTGTTGGAACATTTGCAAGGAAAAAACGGGAAGAAGAAAAAGTGCTGGACCAATGGAGAAGCAAATTACAAGGAAGAGGGTCTCGTCTAATAGGAAATGACAGGTTCGTCTCCCTTTTTACATTTCCACCTTTGCACTTATCTACATTCTTTACTTTTCAAGCCATATCCCACGACTTGTGTCAGAATTTGTATAATACTTTATGAATAAATACAAAGGTTTTAAGCAATAAGTTGTTCGGTGTTTCCTTTACATTATTTTTCAGTTGCATAATTAAATGAACATACGAATTTAACTTAATTTCTTACAAACTTGCATGAAATCATATTTAAAAAGTGATAATAATTACTTGTACTTGTTCATCTGAAACCAAGCATGAAAGAATAAAAACCTGCAATAATTGAGCTTCCTTTTGACACTTCAAATCTACAATTTTATAATTTTGTTTTCTAATATATTCCAACATGTTAATTTCCAATATAAGCTGCCTTTCCCCTCTCTTTCAAGACCCTACAACAATCTTTCATGGCTGATGCATGATCTTCATGAAGATGATAACTGGAATGGAATCTTATACGGGGAAGAGGCATCCTAGAATCTGATTCCCATCCTGCTCATTGTTTGTGTCTTTCTCAATTATCCCTTAAAAATGAATAACTAGAAAATATATATATCCCTTTCCAATGATGACAAAAAATGGTCAACATTTTTGGTGACTTTGTTGAGTTATTTTCCTGATAATCAGAAAGAATCCTCGATTCTGATCTTTCCATCCATGAAAGCAATATGAAACTGTAACTCAAGCTTGAAAAATCATGTTCAAAACCAAGAAGCACTGAAAAAGATTGAAAATTCTCCACCAAAACTGAAAAAACAACAACTACAACATGTGCAAAACTGCACTTGGAGGAAAGATAAACACCTACACGGCTAACTAGCTAATATGGAAGCCACCTACTTAGAAACAACAATAGAAATATGTGTATAGAAAACTTAAAAGAAAACATGGAAACTATTTACAATGTAAATTTATCTTTTTAGAAATAATTATTTAGATGAATCCCATTGATGGGGATCATAATCTCTTCTCCATCCATTCTTACAAGATGGAAGACATTATGAGTTTTGCAGTTGATAATTGTAACGACCCAAAAATCCACACACGAACAACACAGTAAAAGACAGGATAATTTTTTTTGACTTGCTTGACACATAACATGACGCAACATGTTGTCACCAAGGATACAACTAACACTGTGAACAACTTGATACAAGGATGGCCATAAGGCAGCAAGGAAACGTTCACACCTATCAAGGACAATTTACTTTTCTTTTTGACAAGAAAACACTTACAGTTAGGGCCAATCACAATGAGATATTCTTGAGGGTTATTTGTTTTAAAAGGACATCTTGCAATTCTTAGCTTACGTTTTCAAGGAGACTCAAGATATGATTCGTATAATTCAACTTGCCAAGCCAAGTTTATTCTTTTGACACTGAGTAATTATCTTTAAATCTTCTCTATTATGACATCTATTTGCTTAATTCGTTTATCAAGAAAAAGGAGTATTTAAATTCCACAAGGCCCTCTTCTCACCACTAACGCTACTAAGATTCGTTCTTGCCCACAAGACAACATGGTTTTAAGTTCAACACACTTAAGAGAAGAGATATAAGGTGCCTTGAAAAAGGGTTAGAGGGAGAAGGTCGAGATGGAACATCTTTAGGACCTCATTAGTTATTGCTAGTATTTAATTGAAGCTAGGGCTCTTAACTAGAATTATCAACAACTTTACTTAGGCTTCGCTAAAAGTATTAACAAGGAGTAAAAATTTACTTTCCAAATGGCGGTGAGAAAGATGGTGAGGTCTCCAATTTGTTTTCTCTGGCTTATTAAATCTTATCATCTTCAAACAATTAACAGTTCATTTCACCTTAGGGTCATTTTACAAATTTTACCATAAAAGTAATAATGTTCACTAGAGGAGCTAGGGTTATCGTGTTATAAAGTTTACTTGCAATGATAGTCTTGCCCTTGTTTACTTAGAGAATTTCTTTCTCTCAAGTTGGTGACCCTTACGTTACTTTATTTGAATGCAACTTTTAATTTAACTTCCAGAAGTATTAAACAATCCCATATTAGTTTACTTATGACACTTTATTACTAAGTCATATCAAGGTTTAACTCAAAATTTATTCTCAAGGCAAGGTTGTAGCAACACTCATTTACAAGAACCAAACAAGATTACATCAGTTCTTAAAATACTGATACTCCAACAAAGTCACTCAACAACAATAACCAAATTTTCTTATAATTTCAATGATGGTCATAAAATACAAGGTTTCCAAAGTTCAGATGACAAAGTCCACAAGTCTATCCCTCATCTACACGTAAGATCCATCTGCAACAAAAAATTTTTTGTATAAGAGTCGGTTCGTGAGAACTGAACAAGATAAGGCTACACAAAACCACCCTAACTATTATCTAACAATACCACAAAAAGGAAGCACTTTATTAAAAGAATTGGGTCAAACCTCTAAACACTATCAACACATCAAGTTATAATAATTTCTCTATCATGCCAATCAAAGAAGGAGGATACCTTGTACTTCAGCTAGGAGTAAAAGCAACGAAAGTATAGCAATAGTATGAGAATGGCTCTTGGCCCTATGAGGAGAAATAAACAATCCAGCAAAAAATAGAATTCCCATCAAGTAAGTAATTAAACAATATTTAAAAGATTGAGATTTGATATAAATAGACCAACCATCAAGAAATTTATCAAAGGTACCAACGCATAGGCTAAAATAATATATTTCTAAAAATACAAAAGTTTATCGGCCCAAGAAAGGGGAAACACGGGTTCCAAAATTTAACACAAAAAGTCATGTATAAATGAGTTTCAAACCGAAAATCAATTAGAGTATACACACAACATAAGTTTCGAAGCGAAGGCATAGTATACTAGTTTTGACCATTAACTACAAAGAGATTTACCAATCATCCAGGAAGGGTCAAAGTCTTGCAGGCTAGTAGCAAACACGCGAGAGAAGAAGGGGGTTCCGTCCAACAAGAGTATACAATAATGTCATCAACAAATTTTTATAACACTAAAGATTTGCAAACCTCCACTACAATACTAATGTTTGGTTAATTTAAAATAAATTGCCCACATCCCAAAACAACCATATTTTACGGCAACCCTTGGTAACACAGTCGACCGTCGCACAAAGATACAAACATAACTTCTAAGTGACATTATCGAAACAAAACCTTCCGCTATGAATCCATAAGACCATCAAATGAAAGCTGAGTTTTTCCCGAAGGTTAATCACATTTAACGAAATTTCCATCACAAACTATTACGGTAATTACGTGCATAAAAACCGACCAATATTAATTAATAGCATTAACATTACAAGGGAGAAAATAATTCAAGTTAGGAAAAATAGAAGAGTGCCATCAGCAATAATTCTGAGAGGGGGATTAGACCAAACTATTCTAGTGTCAACGAGGTACAAGATTCACACAATGAAACCTCCAGCTTAGTTGATCCGAAAAGCTAGTTATGGTTCAAGTTGAAAGGGATGGTCAAGGTACTTCTTGAGGATGGCCTTAAAAGCCTAAAAACAAGATGAAAGATAGTATAAGAGTCTAAACATGCGATACGGCAAAACACATTGCACACAAACCTTTTTATTCTACCAGTTTTAATTCCAAAACTCTACGCTGGCTAGCCCACGCATTTCTCACACAATCCTACAACCTTTCTTTCTCGATGCCAAAAGGTTATCAAAGGGACTTGCGAAGGGGATAACAAAAAATGTCAAAAGACAACTTGGGTGCTAGGGAGGAGCTTCATAGTTATCGTAAACTTACTTCCATGATATTGAAAAATACTAGTTTGATCAACTTAATAACTTGCAACTCAATCGCAGAGAAGAATTAATACATAAACAAATAGACGAAGGTCTATCATTCGAGTAGGAGAAACATAACATTCAGAGGAGAGGGCACACGCATCCTTTCGACCCACCTACTATCAACGATAAAAGCTAAAACAAGAAAAAACAAGCAGAAAGGGAAATCTCCCATCATGACATCCAACTAACAAATCAATGCAAGGAAAAGTGGTTCGATTTCACAATAATTGTACATATAATAGCAGTAGAAAGGTGTAGAAATATCTTGCCTTTTTCTCCAGATTCAGCTTCACCCTCCTACCTCTTCCATTGCTTTGGACGAAAACTTGAGCTTTTCATCGGCAAGCTTCACGCTGGGAGTAACTCTGTGCCAGACGGAGCATTTGGGCTCGTTTATGGCAAGCTATTCAACGTCCTTGACGCTGTGAAAAGAAAATGACCGGTCTCATTGAGTACTCTATCTTTACCAATCACCCTGCCTAGCTCTTCTTGAGCTTTCTGTTGTACATGAGGATTGCGAACAAGTTCAGCCATGGCCCATTCCACAGTTATGGCTGTTGTATCCATCCCTGCAGTGATCATGTCCCAAAGGAGACCAATTATTGTATCCTCACTGAGATCATATCATTCTTGTAGTGTGAGCAGTGCATCCACAAAATGTTGTTTAGCACCACTCTTCTGCCTAGCCAGAGTGTGCTCTTCCATAATGGCTTTGGCGAGTCTATCTCTCTTGGCACCATGCTTAGCAAATGCACCTTCTTCTAAAGGGAACATCCCACGGAGATAGGGAATGTGTTCAGCCATAGTGAGGGAAGCTCCCAGATTTAATCTTGTTCCAACTATTTCCTTAAATTCCAGTCCTTGTGGATCCATCTTCCCTTCTTCGTTTACAAACTACTTTCCAAAAGCAATCCTGGTGATGTTGTTGAATGCCACAGCTGACAGATATTTCTTAACGATCAAAGACTTACCTGTGCCTTGATCCTTGAAATGGAATCAACCCTAGCAGTAACCTCATCTTCCCTCACAGCTCTGAGCGACTCCAACCTCTTGGGGGTGAAGAGTTCTAGAGTACAAACCTTCCTGACCTTGACATAATGAGGGCCATAGTCAGCCCAAATCAAGTCCTGGCCATTTCTACAGAACTTTTCAGCTGATCTTGATCTGGGTCTGTCAGCCAGCTTCTGATCATGCTCCTTGAGAACCTCCTTGGCTAGCTCTGTACTGCAGACTATCACATTGAGCGTGGATCTAAACCACATGGACATAATAGGACCATATTGCTTAGACCATTCGGAGAAACACCTGAACCTCACAGCCCCTATATCAAGCAGATTACCCACAATAGGCAATCCTCTCAGCCCTAGAGGAAGCCTGTATCTCTTCCACTACACCAGCTTAAATACACAACCGCTACCACCACCGCTAATATCACAATACCACCCACAACACCCATTACGATCTGCCTCCCTACTATAATGTATGTTAAATAGCCGAAGCATCATAATAAAAACCATGGCCTAGAAAATAAATTATTTTCCTCATAATGTCCACTCTGTGCATACCCTGCAATCATTGTATTCCATGTCACTACTATTTTCTCAATACATGTTCTGAATCTAAAAAATATCCTGCTATCTTCATCTCCCAAGACATTTTCTCCAACATTGCATAGATCTCCCGTGCCTGGAAAGTTATTTTTGTTGTATTTGGAAAAGACACATAAACGATCCTTTGACGATGAAGTATAGGATGTGATCAATCTGGTTTTTGTGGGGTAGATCCTGGTCCTTGATGTACTTGAGCAGGCCAAACATGTATAGAACAAATTGAACATGGGCATTCCAGCTGGAAAATCTTTGCTTCATTTCTTCCAATAGACATTTAAGCACGGAAAGCGCCGCTACCACCAGCCTAATCTTTTGCTCCCCTTTAAGCACGTCTATAATTATTTTTCTTGTTTCGTAACTCAATCTTGCAAGCACGCACTTTGTTAAAATGATTCATCAACACTGTTTTCAGCAAAAAGCTACCAAATATAGTAGAAGAAGCTGCTCTGTCTGAACTATTAACTGCTCTTCTAGACATGCTCTGATGGGGCATGGTAATATCGTTCAAGCCATTTTGAATATCGGACATAGAATCGTCAACATGATTTGGGCTCACGTCTTGCACTATTCTTCGCAGTCGATCGATTACATCAACATCCATTCCACTGTCATTCTCATTTCGAGGAGAGAAACACGAAGAGCAGCATGAAACGTTGGCCATTCTCTCTCTATAGAAACCTGAAGATCGTCACGATTTGTGAATTTGGCTTTGACAACGCAAAGCATATGGAAACCTTTAAGCGCTATTTTATGGGGGGGATGAAACACTTATTAATACATGAACAATTAACGTAGCACAATCACATTCTGCTACGCCATACAGGACGAGGTTTCCATCTCTTTGAAGACATATAAGGGAATTCTTTCCATTAACAGGCTCATCTCTGTCACATAGTCGATTTTGATACAAAAAACTTGAAGGAGAACCCCGAATTTGAGGATGCATTCGATACAGAACAAATAACAACATAGTTGGACAGCCTGCTACATTAGCTTGTAGCTTCATCTAACCACCATGTCAACCAGACTGTGCCCAGTGCATTGAATAACATAATCAAAAGGAGATCCTGGTGAAGAAAACAGGCCTCCACTGACTCCCATCTCCCTCACGTAACGTAGAAAAATGTGACAGTCAAACAGAACAAAGAAGATTTACAATTCAGGGTTAATAAATGCAGTGCAGTCACCAGCCAGAAGACTCCAACACGTCAAGACTTTAATACTCCACCCTCCACGCAGTCAGTCAGCAAAAGAGGCCCCTAACAACAATAAAAAAATAATTCCCTCCAGCCCACGCCAAGTAGGAGATAAGGCTGACTGAGACAAGGTAGGTTGGGGGCATTACAATAATCATGTAAATTCCACTTCACAAGGAATCAAATTTTGTGTGAGAACCTTGTTTTTCTCTATCCTCATCCCACTTTATCATTAAATCACCTTCTTTGAAAATTCTTCCTGTAGTTTTCTTATAAAAAATCCTCTTGATCTATGCTTGATTATGCTCCATGCATTTCATTTCTTGATTTCTAACCTCTTCAAGCACCAACAGTTGAGAATAACTTACTTTCATTGGTTCATTTTCCAGCAATTATACTTGGTGCCTCAATTCCAAGGCTGGAAACTCAAGTGAAATCGGAAGCTTGACTTCAAGAATATAAACAATCTTGAATAGTGAATTAGAAATTGACTTCTTGTGAGTGATTTTATCATCCCATAGGATGCCTTAAAAATGTTATGCCAATTTCTTTAATTCTCAACAATAGTCCTCGTTATTCTCAAAAGATTCTTGTTAGTTGATTCAGTAAGGACATTGCCTTGTGGATAATAATTAGAAGAAGTACTAAGGAAAATACCATTTCTAGCAACCCATTCAACAATCCTTCCACCGAAAAAAGCTTTAGCATTATCTTAAATCATGGTTGAAGGAACACCAAACTTGGTTATTAGATCTTCATAGAAGTCTAAAATAATTGTTTCATTCGCTTCATTCAAATCCACTACTCTAGTCTAAACCCCATTGAACAAAGGGCTGCTCCATTGAAATTCACTGCAACAGTAAGGCAACAAGCTTCTCTTTACCTATGAAAAATGCACATTTTGACACCTTTTTACCCAAACACGGTAGCCCTTGAAAAGGCTTGGAAAATAGTACCCACATTTTGTGATTTTGAGGGCTATAGTTTTTTGTAGAATAATGCCCTCCACCTTGTCTATCATGGAACTGTTCAAGTGTCTTTTCAACTTGTCTTGGCTTAAAACATCTCAAGATCACATCATTGATGTCTTTTTGGAATAAAATACCATTAACCAACAAGAAATGAATTGATTGCAATATGAAATATCTTATTTTTGAGATGTTTAAATTTGGTAGATACATACCATGCTGAAGGTATATTATCATGTCTAAAAACCAACTTGAAGGTTGCTGATTTTCTCCTTCTTCGGGCTCAGTTTGCATCAATAAGACATTTTATTTTCTCTCTTTCAAGTCTTGAGCCAAGTCTTCACACAATCCTTTCCCTCTAATAAGATTTTTCACTTTGATGTTGATGTCCCATTCCCTAACTCTGGCTATCCAACCCACTCTCTTTTCACTTATGTCCTTGTTCAACAAAAATTCTTTAATGCTTGGGTGACCAACCATTAAGTGAATTTGGTTGTTAGATAGTAAGTTACTAAACTTCTTGAGGGATATAAGAGTTGAAAGAACATGGTTCTCAACAAAATAATACCTTGTTTCATAATCTAGGAAGGTTTGAATGAAAAATGCTATTAGCTAACCTTCTTTATTATGTTGAGTCAACATTCCTAATATTGTGTCAATGTTATCATAAGCATACAACATGAAATAAATTGAAAAACTAGGATTTATGAGTGTAAAACCTAAAACTATAGCTTTCTTGATGGCCTCAAAGCTATTTATTCCTTCCTTTGTCCATGTAAAATTCTGATTTTCCTTCACCACGTTGGTCAATAGCCTTGATAATGAAGCAAAATGAACAATATATACTCTTATGAAATTGAAATTACCAAGAAATATTTGAAATGCTTTCTCCCTATTTTGGCAATGACAATGCATGAATAGAACTTACACTTTCAAGATCAATGCTCATATTGTGTTTTTGATAATACATCACCAAGAATCTTACCCTCATGAATAGAAAAACAAACACTTGTTTGGATAGAGTGACAGTCAATATTCTCTACATCTTTCAAACACTTATTTGAGCTTAGATAAGTGATCAATTGTAAGTGTAGACACTAAAATTAGGTCACACTCCCCTTTGGTCCCTTGACCAATAAACACCCTTTATTACATTTACTAAGCCATAACCCCCTTCACCCCACTAATGTTATTTTAATTAAATTAATTAAATTAATTCATTATCCTCACTATATTTATTATTTAAATATCTTATTTAAATAATATCCACACATACAGTTCACTTAGACACCTCACTAAGCAAACTCAACCTAAGACCTATTCTTAGTAAGTTGCCATAACTAACTAAGACTTACCCAAACCCTAAAAATAAATGCTTACATTCCTTCTAACCACATTACCACATGTTCACAAGAAGCTCCCAGTCTAATTCATGGGATAACGACACAATATCCAATGACATCAAGAGGATCACCCTAGTTTAGTAAACCTAGGAAATCTCACCTTAACTGACACCGGTTACCCCTAACCGTCGCCTGTCAAGTCGGAATGCCATCGGTTATCCCTTTTAACCCCAAAACAACCTTATTCTCAATGTTGGAAAACATTGGGAGAACATTTATGAAAAAGAACACATCTTCAGAGAGCAAATTCCAGCAAAAACCCGCATGCAAGAAAGGAGATTGAGCACCTTCTCCTGCACAGCCATCCCAGCCATGATTTGATCTATCCAAGAAAAGAGGAGTGTACATGCAGCCCATGCAGAAGATTTTCTTCAGTTGGTGATCACTTGCAGCCTTCAAACCCCTCATCAGCACCTCCATCCCTCACACATAGACATTCAAGATTGGAATCCAAATAAACTTATAATGTCATACATTCCTGGTGTATTTCATTTCATCATCATTTTATCATCAATTGTTTACATTGCCCCTTATTGACCTTCTCCAACAGTTCCACCTCCATATACCCATTAAAACGTCACCAAAGCCTACTCCAGTCACCCAATACCTCATCTCAACCAACCAAAAGTCCTTTGTGTAATCACAAAGGAGACCAAAAGCTTGTTCTGTGACATTTCCAAATCTCATAGTAACTGGCACCGGTCACATCAAACTGCCGTCGGTCACCCCTGATCAACATCGGTCTCTGTATTTTCCCATACATCCCTGAACAAAGACCTACCCACCAAATTTCATCTCACTCTCATTCACCTGTGATCTACCCGAGACCTCTATTAGACCTGCAGCGACCCATAACCAATCATTTGACCTTTGGATTCTATTCTAGCTTAGCCTATTAGATTATATCTATTTATTATTATGTTTTAAGTGTGTTGGTCTGATAATCTGTTGTGAGAGAAGATCTATGGATAGATGAGCCAACAGTGTGCAGGGCATAGCCCCTCTTTGAGACAGCAAAGTGAAACTGGTTTATTGCTATTCTACCAGTAGGAACCTGTGCAAGTCTTACAGTATTCTGCCTTTAAGGGGTTTGGGATTTCATCCTAGTAGAGGTAGTTTCGATGAAGAACAGAAAGGAATGAAAGAAATAAAGGAAGGAAGATGGATCTAAAGGGAGAAAAGAAATGAATTCCAAAGTAGAAAGGTCAGAGGGTCTATATTTTGGGGTGGTAGTAAATAGAGCTGAACCTACTTGCATAGATGAACAAAGCAATACTGATGAACAAGTGACAAAAAAGTAGAGATAGATCCAACAGAATAAACACATAGATCTGACATAAGAAAGATCAAATGCCCATAACACATATATTCAGCACAAAGTCTTAATATTTGTATTAATGTTTATTCTATTATAAAAAGTACAAAGCCTTTTCTTCTCACTTCTATTTTTCATCTAAAAAGTGTCCACTCTTTGAATACCATAAGTATCCAAGTATTTATAGAAGGAGAGGAGAGAAGAAGACAAAAACAAACCAACCACTTACAAAATATCTAGCAAATATCTTAAAAGTCAATAGTTGACTTGGGCAAGTTTTTGGATGGCAACATCCCATGGTGCAACATGGATGAAGTCATCGTGTATGCCAACATCCCTTTTAAATATTTTACAAAAATGATCAATGGATCCCAGGAATAAACTAATCTTCAGTGTAAAAGGGCGCACTTTTTAGCATGTCAACAAGACATTCTCAGCGCCTTGGCACACTTTTCAGCATGTTGACAGGAACTTCTCAGCGCCTTGGGCACAGTTTTCTTCATGTCAACAGGACTTTCTCAGCGCCTTGGGCGCACTTTTCAGCATGTCAACAAGACTTTCTCAGCGCCTTGGGTGCACTTTTCTACATGTCAATAGGACTTCTCAGCGCCTTGGGCGCACTTTTCAGCATGTCAACAGGAACTTCTCATCACCTTGGGTGCACTTATCAGCATGTCGACAGGAACTTCTTAGCGCCTTGCTCAAAAAGACTGAAAAATGGCTAAGTCCTTAAAACTTGATTTTTAGAAGGGAATTTGGGCTTCTTCGAATGTTGTCAAAATTCCTTGGGGCCAAAACAAAATTTTCGGTATGGTTACCTGCAAAATTGCCCTTGACAATTTTGCAGGATAACAGCTGGCTCTTTCTAGGGACTATCTTTGAGTGAAACTTAAGGGTAGAGAATCCCAGATTTTCATGTGCCTATCCACTGGGTTGGAGAGTAAAAAACAAGGGTGACCGGAGGGTGAAAAAAAGGAACAAAGAAAGGGAACACACAACAGAAAGCAAAAACACAATCAAAGCAAACTATACAAAGAAGAGAGCAAGCTCTACTTCCTGAAGATCTTCAGATGCTGCCCACTATAGGGAAGTGGGAGCTCGGTTCCATCTAGATACGAGAGATAGAAACTATTCTCTCCATTGAGCTGCATGATCTTGAAAGGCCTTCTCCATAGAGAATCAAATTTTCTGTGCATGCCCTTTGGCTCTCTTTGCTTTTCCCACAAAAGTACGAGATCTCCCACCTGAAAATCTCTTTGCTTGGCCTTTTTATCGAACAATCTCTTGACTTGATTCTGATGTTCGGTGATCCTGTCGACCACTCTTACTCTTTTTTCTTCAAGCTCTACTAGATACATGATCCTCTTTTCAAGAGAACTTTGGAAAGTTTCATCTTTAATCACTCGTGCCAAGCGCAAACCGGGGAGTTCCGCGGAAATGGGGAGCTCAGCGTCGATTCCATATAACACTTGAAAAGGTGACATACCAAGAGACCTCTTTGGAGTAATGCGGTTTGCCCAAAAAGCATCATATAGTGATTTATGCCACGACCTCTGATTCTAATCAACTAGCTTCCGCATGATGGTCACTAGGTTCTTATTACTGGATTCTACCTGACCATTTCCCCAGGGGTAATAATCTGAGGCATGAGCCAAAGTTATTCCGTATCCATAGCAAAAACCAACTTCTCGTGAGGAGAATTTGGAAGCATTATCAGCAACAATCTTGTTTGGAACGCCAAACCTGACAATGATATTTTTCTTGATGAAACTGCAAATAACCTCAGAAGTGGCATGCTTAACAGGTATGGCCTCCAACCATTTTTTGAAGTAATCTGTTGCTGTTAGGACATAACTATGTCCGACACTCGATTGGGGATGGAGTGCTCCGATAAAGTCAATTCCCCATTTCCTGAATGGTTCATCAATAATGACTGGCCTGAGGGGAAAAGCAGCCAATTTTGGTTTGCTAACAAACTGTTGGCAAAGCTCACACTTTGCTACCTAGGTGCTATATCCTGGAAAAGCGTTGGCCAATAGTACCTGGCCCGGATGATCTTGTGTGCCGTCACAGAAGAGGAGAAATGGCCATTGCAGGCTGAATCATGAAAACTTTTGAGTAACTTTATCTGTTGTGGCTTATCAACACATCGCAAGAAGATGCCATCAATCCCACGGTTGTATAAACCATAAGTGAGAAAGAAAGTGATATCAGAATACCACTCGTCGCTAGTTGCAACAAATAGAACCATAGGAAGAGAATCATCTTTCTTCGGTTGGTCCTGTGCTTCGTCGATGCAATCAATTTTCTCTTCAGGGACTTCTGAATCTTTGTTTTTAGCCATAAGCTGACAGAGGCCCTTGCCTCTTACTAACTTGGTTGGTTTTATATCTAGACCATACTCCTGAACCTTTGTAATCCAATTTCCTTGCAAACTCCCTAACTCCTGTTGAGTTAAGATTGACTTGATTGTTGTGTCAAGGACAAGTACCACTGTATGAGAGTTTAGAATGTAATACCTAAAGTTCTTGATTGCTTTGACAACGGTGAAGGCATGTTTTTCCAACTGAGTCATCTTCAATTTGTGAGGCTTGAGAGGAGAGCTCATCAACGCAATCGGGGATTCAACCTCTTTAGAATTCTTTTCCATTAAGATGGCTGATACAGTATGCTCATATGCATAGCTATACATGATAAAATAGTTTGAGAAATCGGGACATACTAGGATTGGTGCGCGAGCGACAGAGGCTTTTATATCTTTGAACAACTTCTTTCCTTCTCTGCTCCACCAGAAAGTTGGTGATGCTTTCATCATGTTTGATATGTGGCGAGTCTTTTCAGCAAAGTCAGGAACAAAGCACCTGAGAAAGTTCACCTTTCTGAAGAAAGAGTGAATTCCGATCTTGCTTGTGGGTAAAGTAAGGCTCTGAATAGCCTTAACCCTTTCGGCATCTATCTTTGTCCCTTCCTTGCTTACAACGTGTCCCAACAATTTTCCTTCTATGACCCCGAAAGTAGACTTTTTCAGATTCAGGGAAATCCCGTGCTCTCGGCATCTAATCAATACTTGTTCCAAATGATCATAATGATCACTTCACTATTTAGAGAACACAGTTAAGTCATCTAAATAGACTACGATAACCTTTCCGATCATACCCTTGAACGTGAATTCCATTGCTCGCTGGAAGGTGGTGCCGGCGTTGGTCAGACCAAAAGGCATCCTGCTATAAGCAAATGTACCCCAAGGGGTAGTGAATGTTGTTTTGAATTGGTCTTCAGATGAGACTTCAATCTGATTGTAGCCTAAAAAACCATCAAGCATGGACAACATTTCTGATCCGGTTACTGCCTACAGAACCTGATCCATTATGGGAAGTAGGTAGTTGTCCTTCAAAGATGCTTGATTTAAGTTACGAAAATCCATGCGAATGCGTATCTCGCCATTCTTCTTGCGTACTGGCACAATTTTTGGGACCCAGGTACTGTGATGGATAGGAAAAATGATCCTTGCATCCACCATCTTCTGAATTTTAGTCTGGATAGTACTTGAGATCTTAGGATTATAGTGCCTCTGTTTCTGGCAAAAGGGTTTGACATCTTCTTTCAACGGGATGTCATGCTAGATGTATTTTGGCTTGAAAGACTTTAGATCAGCATAGGACCATGCCAATACATCCATATATTTCTTCAGCAATTTGATGAATTTTCAGTTTTCTTCGGGTGTGCAACATTTTCCGATGTTCACAAACTGTGGATGTTCTGCCGAACCTAAATTGATCGGTTCAGTTTCTGGGGAAGAGTTAGGATCATCTCACCTTTTCTTCTTGACAAAACGATCGTGCCTGTTGAACAAACACTCTAGAGAAACAAGGCCTTTTGGAATTTTATTTCCTTTGAGCTGACATATGCCATCGCTTCCTTTGGATCACCCATCCTGATCAGTAACAGACTCATGGCATGTGGAAGTGGATCTTTCAAAATGAAGCTAACTAAAATTTTCTACCTTTTCTAGAAAGGCAATAAGTTGATTGTCATCGTTGAATACCTGCCAGTGCTGAGTTCTAATTGACTTGCACGCTTGGGCGGAAAACCACCTCAATGGTATATGTGTCTGTTTTCAAGCCTGGGTGAGGAAGCGTGAGGGATGCTGAGACGGCTAATGAGTCGGCCATGTCATTCTGAGCTCACGGAATGGATTCTATTGAAAAATCATCAAACTCCTCAACAATGTCCCATACCGTGTTGCGGTAATGCCTGAGCCTTTCATTTTTTACTTGGTATATCCTTTTTTCTTGATTTACGACTAGCTCTGCATCACCTTGTACTTTTAGGTTCTTGATTCCCCTTTCTTTTGCAGCTTTCATGCCAAGTAGCAAATATTCATACTCAGCAGTATTATTCGTGTTGAAAAACTGCAACTTGAAAGAGAGAGGAATAATCTCCTCCTCGGGAGATATTAGCACAACTCCAACGTTGCACCCACTAGTTGCGTAGCTGCCATCAAACTGCAATGTCCATATCTTGTTAAGATATTCTTCTTGGATGGGAAAATCCCTTCTATCAGACTCTGTAGATAAGAAATAGTTCCCCATCCCTAATGATTCAAAGAGAATTTGGGCTTTGGGGTCATCAGAGTTGGTAACTAAGTATTTCTTTTGCGATTCAGGCTCCAAGGTCTGCATCACACCTTTGACAGGGATTCTAGCCTTAGACAAATCTATATGAATCTTTCCACCAACTTCACTGCAAAAGATCCTTCCTAGTAGAATTCCATATGTTGCCGGAATATCGGCAACAAGGATGGTCATCTTTACTCTTTTCTTTGGGAACGCTGCAAATGCAAACTGCATGTCTTTGATTTGACCAATCAACGGAACCTGCTTGGTTTCCAAGGAATAACATCTACCAAAATGCTTGGTAAGGGTGAGGCCCAGAGCATGGGCTACTTTTACTGGCATGACGTTATCGGAAGCTCCAGAATCAATTATACAGTTGCTCAGCTTGTGACCATTGATTAGGAGGGAGAGATAGAAAGGTTCTATTTTTCCTGATGCAGAAGTCGAGGCAACATTTATGCAAGACGCAGGAGGGGTGGAAAGGATTCCTTTTGGGGAAACTTGAGTAGTTATGATAGCCTGACTTTGGATGTATTCGGTCAACCTTACAAGTTGTTCGGGGTTTGACTGAAAATACTTGGCTTTAGACATTTGGATCTTGGTCTTTTTAGCATGATCAATTATGTCAAATGCGGCCAAGGGTTGTGTGGATGAAGGAATGAGTCCCTCACTTCGCGATGGTAGGGTAGGATTGCTGGTCTTAATAGGAATATGAGAGGGATGATTCAGAGGGGAGATAGGAGAAAAATATTTCTTTGAAAAATACTTAATAACAGGTTGAGCAGGAAGGAGACTACCTCTTTTAGCGATGGTTGGAGGCGTGTTTGACACGGCCTTTTCTTTCTGCATCTTGGCAGCAACTTCTGCTTCCTTTCCTTGCGAGTGGGTGAAAACAACATATGACTGTCCTCTTGCATATCCTTGGGTACCCTCTTCTTCATTAGATTCCTCCTCATCAAATTCCATATACCCGATAGTAGAGTCGCCAGTCGGTTCACCGACATCTTGATCATCTTCACCTGGCGATGAAGGTTCTTCATAATTTTGGTCCTCTTCTTCAATTTCAGCTAAAGCGTTAATTGGAGGGGCCTCAAGCGCCAACCATGGAGCAGCCGCAGGTAGGTACGGCCTTTGTGGGGCATTGTTAGAAGTAAAATTCCTCCGTGGGATATCTTAGTATGAAGTGCTTAGAGAAGCCAAAGCTAGTTGTTTCTTTAATGTGAGCAAGTCATTTGCCATCTTTTGAAATGCTAGATTGGATGAAGTGGTGGGAGAAGGAATTGAAGCTTTAGGCTTGGACAGTTCTCATTTTAATTCACCAGATATTAGCAAGTTCTCTTTAATCCATATGGCAGCAGCTTGGGCGAGAACCAAAGTAGGGACTTGTTCTTGCGAGAGTAAGAAACTTACTTTTGAGCTCATGTCATTTACAAAGAAGTGCTTCTGATTTTCTGGAGTCGAAAGCATCGCAAGCAGAACCCAATTGATTAGTGAATTGAAATGGGTGATGAAATCTCGCATGGTTTCATTGAACTCCTTCTTTAAGTGAGTGATCTTTAACAACAATGCGAACGCGTCTTCAGAAGGCTTATACTTGTCTTCAAATGTAACTCGTAACGTGGCCCAACTAGTAATAGATCTGGCCGGAAAATGCTGAAACCATTCCACGGCGGGTCCTTGCAAGGTCTCCAGGAAAAGGTGAACTGACACATCTTCATGAGTCACATCCAGGATACTGCATGACATGATGAACACAATTATATGTGAATCTATGCTTTGGTTTCCGCTCCCATCGAATCTTGGGAAATTCTTTCGATTTCCATGTGGGAGGGCGTGAACGGGATGTGGCAAAGCCAGAGGGCCCATAGCATTTCCCCATGGTACTGCCATCTGAACAGCTAGAAAAAGAACACGTGCTGGGAGGATGGTCCCACTGAGTAGCAAAGCACTGCAAAGTGATGTGGATGCTCCTTGTGAGAGATGCTTCCTTTGTGGAGGTGAGACACTCTTGGATGACCGGTCAGCTTAACTTAGCAATGAGAAGCATGTTGGTGTAACACTGAAGTTGTGCTTATGAAGCAAATCAAAAGTAGGATGAACTTCTCCATGAGCCGTCCTGCTACGAGTAAATGGTTCACCCACTAGTGTGTCTCTCATATTTGCGATATTTTGGAGTGGATTTAAAAATTCTTTTTGGTTGTACTTGTTGATTTTCTGATTTTTTTTGACAAAAATCAGCAGCATGTACTTTTCTAAATATTTAATTTTATCCTTCTTTTGAAAACCGATTGTGGTTTAATGTCTGATTAACAAGGATAAAATGATGGTAAAACTTAGTAAGCTGATTTTCAGATCTAGAGTTGACTGTTTAAAGAGTTTAAAATTTTTGGTAAACTGTCAGAAACTCAGATCTACAGAAAAATATGGATTTTTGTAAAAACTCAACGAACTAAAGATCTCTGAAGAAAATTTTTAGTTTGGAGGTTTTTTGCAAAAATTTTGGATTTTGAACAGAAAGTTGAAATTTGCAAACAGGTAGTGATTTTTGACTTTTTCTTGATTTTCAAACACACCACTACCATAGATCTGTTAGATCTGCTTTATCCCCAGTAGAGTTGCCAAAAACTATTGGTCTGAAAATCTTTCATGAGAGCAGATCTATGGATAGATGACCCAACAATGTGCAGGGCATAGCCCCTCTTTGAGACAGCAAAGCGAAACTAGTTTATTGCTATTCTACCAGCAAGAACCTATGTAAGTCTTACAGTATTATACCTTCAGGGGGTTTGAGATCTCATCCCCGTAGAGGTAGTTTTGATGAAGAACAAAAATGAATGAAGAAAAGAAAGGAAGAAAGACGGATCTCAAGGGAGAAAAGAAAAGAATTCCAAAGTAGAAAGGTCATAGGGTCTATGTTTTGGGATGGTAGTAAATAAAGCCGAACCTACTTGTATAGACGAACAAAGCAATACTGATGAGAAAGTGACAAAAAAGTAGAGAAAGATCCAAAATAATAAATCCATAGAACTGACATAAGAAAGATCAGATGCCCATAACACACATATTCAGCACAAAGTCTTAGTATTTGTATTAATGTTTCTTCTGTTACAAAAAGTACAAATCCTTTTCTTCTCACTTCTATTTTTCATCTAAAAAGTGTCCACTCTTTGAATACCATAAGTATCCATGTATTTATAGAAGGAGAGGAGAGAAGAAGACAAAAACAAACCAACCACTTTCAAAATATTTAGAAAATATCTAAAACGTCAACAGTTGACTTGGGCAAGTTTTTGGATGGCAACATCCCATGGTGCAACATGGATGAAGTCATCATGTATGCCAACATGCCTTTTAAATATTTTATAAAAACGATCAATGGATCCGAGGAAGAAACTACTCTTCAGTGTAAAAGGGCGCACTTTTTAGCATGTTAACAAGACATTCTCAACGCCTTGGCACACTTTTCAGCATGTCGATAGGAACTTCTCAGCACCTTGGGCACACTTTTCAGCATGTCGATAGGAACTTCTCAGCGCCTTGCTCAAAATGACTGAAAAATGGCTAAGTCCTTAAAACTTGATTTTTAGAAAAGAATTTGGGCTTCTTCGAACGTTGTCAAACTTCCTTGGGGCCAAAACAAAATTTTCGGTATGGTTACCTGCAAAATTTCCCTTGAAAATTTTGCAGGATAACAAAGTGAGATACTTGGATCATTTTAAATAACAATAGGATTTACTTTGTTTACGGCATTAAATTGTTTAAAACAGTGGACTGACAGCCATATAGGAAGTTTCACACTTCCTGGATCTAGCATATGCTAGGCAGTTCATTGCCCATATTGTTTAATCCCTTTTGGTGGTCTTGTTTTCAGTACAGGTAGTTCCTCCTAGCTAAAAGGAAGCTCTCACAATGAGCTATGGATCCAGAAGTCATATGCACGCAACAACCCATCAACCAAAATTTGAACAGGTATTCCTCCTATGCCCGTTACCCTATCTATTTCGTCAACACTTCAAAGAAATGATCTAAGAATTAGGTGAAACATTTTGGCATGCTTGGTGCGACCCATCTAGGGTTCCTTACATTTCATTCATTCTTAGAAAAACATTGTGTGTTTGTTTCCCTTCTGAAAAGCGTACATACTAATTTTCTTCCTTGGGAACTCACCTCTTCTTTCTATTTGCTCTAAAGGAAACTTTTCTTTTGGTGTAATTAAAAAGAACCATTTCTTCATGTGTTTTGCATTGTAGTGAAAGAACATCCCTCTTCCTCTTCATCCTATTGTGTTATCCAATTTCACATTTTCAATTTGGGTTTAAAAATAAGTGCATTCCATTCTAATTTATTGCATTACCTCACAATAATTGAGGGCAACCTATAGCCTGGAAGTCATGCCCAGCTGATGGTTGACAAACAAATCATAGAAAAGCACTTCTGTCCTTTTCTCTTTCTCTGAGTCTTACCAAACCTCACAAAAATTCAAAATACATACATTATTAAACAACATCCTACTTAGAAGAAGTTGTAGGTGATCACACGATCACGGCACAGTGGGCACCCATCTCGCTGCTCTATCGAGTCATACTTCAGAGCGAAGCCCGCCCCCACCATAACATAGTTGAAACCTCACATTTTAGATCTCCTTCTTTGTAGGAAGCCATCCTTACCAAAAAATCTATTTCACAATTCATGTGTCAGTCCCTAAATAGCATAAGATAAACAAAAATAATAGAAAAGGCACTCCCAGTATAACATTTTCTTATTGTTTATGATTGGCTTACGTTTTGAGGTGAGAGATCACATTCGACATTTTTTTTGTTCATCCTTACACGCTCCTCATCACAAGTGGTGTATTATGGCTTCACCTAAGTGTGTCTGGGCCATATCATCATCATTCTTAGAATTCTGGGTCTGATTCTACGTTAGATTTTAATTCACAACCACTTTCTTTCATCACTGTTTCAATTTCACAGTAACCATCATCGGTTACCTCTGACTGCCATCAGTTATACCAAACCAACATCGGTTTTAGGTCCTTTTGCTAACCTACTCAAAAGGAAATTTTACTTCACTTTATTCCACTTTTCATAGTCCTTGTCACTGTCATTATTCCCATTGACATTTTAAACATCTTTAGATTTGGCATACCTGTCAGATTTTACCTTCTGCCTTGTTGTTCACACACTGTCCATTTTCTATAGTAACTGGCAGTGATTACCCCTGACTGGTTTCAGTTTTCCTTAACCAACATTAGTTATCCTGTTTCACATTCTAGCCACCAATTGGCACTTAATCCACTTTTTGTCACCAAATTCACCTGTTCCTACTGTTATCTGTGTCATTTACAGAGAAGCAACCCTACCTGATCAGTACTGGTTCACATTATGCTAACCTGAATAAAAGCAAGTGCACTCGTATTTCACACCAGTTGTCAACCACTCCAAGCTAGTCCTTCACCACCTTCCATTTTATCACTAGCCATGGATCCCATCCATCCTATTACTATCACTACCAGAGATGAGGAGTTTGCACGACTCTTTGACCAGAACCCTGTTGCCTTACAGTTTTACCTTTCCCACTCGTCCACTCGAGAAGCCTCGGGTCAGTTGATATATGACATGCCCATATCTATCCCCCTGACTCTTGTACCCACTCCCAAATTGGCCCCATCTAGCTCCGTGTTTCCCACATCTACCTTACGCCCATTCGTTTCACAGTTAGTTCCTATACCCGCTATGACTGCTGCGTCTGTTACCTCCGTGACACCCATTACATCCACCGTACCCTCGAAAACTACCCCAAAACACAACCTCATCTACCCCTAATGTCTCACACATACCTTTAGCTACATTACCACCTCTAGCATCGGTGACCCCTACCCCATTTCAGAATGTGGTTCTTTCCATTTCCACAATCATTAGCCCTTATTGCCACTAGGGTTACCATGACCCTTTCACACCCATATACATACTATCAACAACCTCCCATTTCATCCATTATACATTCCGGGTAACGTACCCCCTGTTTCAATACCCTCTTCTCCACCACCCTACATGGTAGCCCCATACATTGGAGTTCCACCCTTATTATATGCCCAAAAACTAACCTTCTCATGCTATAGGAGGCATCCAATCATCACAACCCACCAATGACCTAATTAAATTGATGTTGGATAAGATGCAAACATTGGAGGCATTAGTTTCTGGCTCCCACAACACTCTCACCTATGACAATATTTGCAATGAGCCTATTCACCCATCCATTCCTATCCGTTCATACCCTGTGGATTGGAAAATGCCTAAATTTAATCATTTCAATAGCAAAAAATATCCATAGCAGCATTTGCAATCGTTCAAAACACGGGGGTTATCTGATTGCTCATGATAATGCCTTGCTTTTGAGAACCTTTCCCTTGTTAATCACTAGACCTGCATTAGATTGGTATAGTGGGTTACCTAAACACTCTATATTCTCATTCAATTAGGTAGCCCAAGCCTTCACGGATCATTTCTCTATGAACATGATCTATGAAGGTTACCATTATCGATCTATATTCCAAATGTTAATATGAGGATGAATCTATCGCAGATTTTGTTCACTCGCTAGTGTAACCTAATAAATCAAACTTACCTTCACAAATACCACAAACTGAACTCTTCGAGCTCTTCACATGGGATTATGGTAAACATATTTCACTAACCTTGCAGGTCCAAACCTTCCAAACATTCTATGAGGCATTCAATATTGCATGAAAGTTAGAGATTCAGGCCATCGAAGATAAGAAAATCCAATTACACAATAAGAATTCCGACATTCAATTCGAATGATACCTCTTCTTCTTCAAAACCATAAACCAATTATCCAAAATCTAAGGGCACTACTGATGTAATGGTCCTTAAGGCTAGTCCAACTCATCTATCAAATCAGGCTACACCCTCATCTAATCTCTCACATCTCCATACTTTTCAATTCAAATGAGAGCAACGAAAAGTATACCCCAATTGGGGAACCTTACTCTTCTGTCTTAAAAAAGCTTATCAAAGCAAGAGCCATCACCCTTTCCACCTATAAAACAACACATTAGTTTTGACCCTGCTTGCCCCATGCCTGCATGGTAAAAAGAACATGATTTTTATAACTATCATCGCATGAAGGGTCATAGTGACGACAACTGCATCAATTTCAAAAATATTGTCTAATAAATGCTCGAGAAAGGCAAGTTAACTGTGGATAATCCCAATGCCACTCCCAACCAAAATATATAAATCTGTCAAAAAACCATTTCCCAACCATGCCTCTCCATCCAATCAAACCAGGTGAGACATCAACTCGTGACACCCATACCCGCGAGGTTCACAGCTATCTTTAATGAGGTACCTGTCGCCTCTCGATTACCCTATATTCCATCCATAGAGGAGATCCTAGCCCAAAATCCTCCTTCCACATTAGGAACCAACCTCCCTTATTCCTTCACCAACAAAGGAACACCTTTCATCTCTTTCATCACCAATGGAGGGGTCTTCTCACTAACATTGAGCCCATCTCACCCCTGGCTTCACCACTTAGAGAACATTTACCTATAGTAACCTCCTCCACCCATAAAGGAGCACCCATTATCTCATCTACCCACAGAGGAGCACCCATTTCCTCCTCCACCCATAGAGGAGCACCCATATATTCCTCCACTTATAGAAGAGCTCTCATCATCTCCTCCACCTATCATAGACCCAGTTGAGAAACCTTTGCCTCTTGTCAAGCACATTCTCTATCAGCTACCCAGAATCTCGTGGACCTACTTTCGGTTCTCTTACCCACAAAAGTTAAAACTAGCCAATTCCCCGTCTATAATACACATTTTATAGAGAATTGTCCATTACGTCCTCACCAACTCCACCTATGGACATTTCATTCTCAAATTTGGCCAGCTCATTCAGATTATGTGGACAGAGCTTTACTATGGGGGTGCCTCTTACTCCCCATATCAACACAGATGTAGATATCCCTCGCTGATACCCTCCACTATCTACCCAAACACATTTCAATCAATCAAACCAAAACACAACAACCTCTGTAGTAACATCTTCCACGATACCTATTATAACTCAAACCACACCCTTACCCATAACCCAACCTACATCAAAACCCAAATCCATACCTATAATATCTTCCTCAACTAAACCTATTACCACTTTAGGGGTCACCCCCGACCACTATCCTTACTGATCCACCTATTAAACTAGATTTAGCTACATCCTCTGACATGTCAATACCACACCTACTCTGACACCCAAACCAAAGAACCAAACCCATCGACCTCATACTACACCTACGTGCTTGTCCTGTCTGTCTTAAGACCCCAACTTCCCAACATGGTCAAGCAACCTCCACCCATCCATAAACCAATAACATAACAACCAATTCCTTACTCATAAACTTCTAACCTACCCAGGCATATAACATTACATACACCCACACTTGCAGTATATTTAGCAGAAATATCCTCCAATACCCTCAGCTATTTCTTTACTACCCACTACACTTCAGTCATTGCCCCCTCACAACCCCAAGCACGACCCACATCATCTATCTTCACAGCACCCTCATTATTCCCATGGGTAACTTGCTCTCTTCCTCCATCTACTTTTCCTTCTAGACCTCATACACCCACATCACCTTTACCCAATAAGGTGCAACCCAAAAACAAAACCCCACTACCCCACAATAAGGTAGTCAAAACAACCACACACCCTCCTACCCATCCATCTACTATACCCCTACCCAAACAAACACGACCGATACCTAAAACCACACTGGCACCTAAACCCATAGCTCGACCCATTCCTACTCTTCCAAAAATAGTTCCTCAAAAATCAACCACACCTACACCCAAACCCACGTTCACTTCCCATTGTGATCCACTAGCAGGGTCCTATGCCAAAATTTTAACCAACCTCCTCGAGACTTTTGTTATCACATTACCACCACTCTGACATTATGACCCCCTCAAACCCAAGCCAAAAGGGTTTGATGATACTAAAATTTACACATACCATCATGTGCTAGGGCACGATGTGGAGAACTGTAAGGCCTTGAAAACCATCCTTATCCAATTGTGTCCACCAGAAACCAACTTTGATGATGAAGACCTTCTTGATGAGGATCCTGCTTCACCGACACCCATTCCCACATTGCCCACTCAACAACCACAACCTCCACCCTCACCACTCCTAGATCCACCCCCAAAATTTGAGATTAACATGGTTCACATCAGAGAACTTGCCACACCCACCACCCCAATGTCATTGCGCCCAGCTCACCTCATAAGGATTTTCTCCTCCAGTAGGTTTTTTTCCCTTCATGTCATTATACCACTCATCCTACACCTTCTCCATTTTCCAATTCCCCTCAAATCAACATGATACACGTCACTACACATGTGTGCATAGAAGGGAAAAGAAAAGGCAATTGAGCCACCAACCAATCCTATACCCAACATACCATCTACACCCATACCTAAAATAACCATCTGTGGCCCCACGTACCCCATTTCTAATGGCGTCACACATCGCACCATGCTCAAAAAATTACACCAATCTCCCCTCAAAATGTCCTTATACGACCTCATCCAAACCTCAAAATCCCATCGTCAAGCTCTCATGGAGGTTCTTCAATCTATTGAGGTTTTAATCCAATAACCCTATACCCATAGCCTCCGTTATCACACCACATTATGTAGCCTCTCTCACCAAATTACCACCTTCATCTTCACCCCACCTTGTTCACCAAGTGGCCTCCCTTAGCTTCTCAGAGGAAGAGATCACGCCACACCAAAATGATGACCCAGAATCTAGCCCTCTTCATCTCCATCCACATTGATGACATACGGGTACTGCCATGTGATGATTGATGGAGGCACTAGCATTAACATCATTTCATCCCATGCATTTTATCAAATGCGCATACCTGACAATTACATGTATAAACATCCGGTCATGTTGTATTCATTCAAACGGCGCTATCACCTCCACACTAGGCACTATCATCCTCCACTTTGACATGGGTCCCCACACTATTCCGGAATTGTTTTACATTTTGGAGGGGGAATTCCAATATAACTTGTTAGCTTGGTAGACCCTTCGATCCGTGTCATGGGTTGTGTTCCTTCCACTTTGCATCGTTGTGTAAAGTTTGAACATGAAGGACACACTTATACCATTCCAAGCTGACCCATCACCTTTCAAAACATGCAATATGCTTTACCGACCCAATGATGTGCTCATACCTGTCAAGCCATCTACCTCCATAACCAATACCGCTTCACCTACACCTCCACCTACCAGTACAGCCGCTGCTTTCACCACACATACCTCCTCCATTCCTACCACTGCCATAACCTCCATGGCTGACCCATTAGCTTCCCAATCTGTTAACTCCACCTCCACATCGACCTCTGACACATCATCCATTCCAGCTACCTACATACCAACCACTGATCCCTTGGAAGGTGTTTTTCAATGCCTCACTCTAGGGGAGTACCGCCTATATAGTGTCAACACATTCCTTACTCCACAGGAGTATGGAAGCCTTCACCAACACCCTCACTATGATCACCATATAGGAGATCTCCTCCTTTATGGTCATCCTCATCTTCGTACTAGTCTCACCTATGGGGACTTAATACTACCACTTACACACCTGAACCACCATCACAAACCCGTCCATTTTCTGCTGACTTCCAATCACTTACCAATCACCATTTCGTTCCCACACCTTCCTGAACCACTATGCATGGAAGGGTTTTGGTTTTGGATTTTATGAGCAAGGCCACCATACCATTATTCCATGTACCACCCACAAACATAACGACCGTAGTGGTATCGGCTTCCCCGAACCTCCTACCAAATAGGCCCACATTGAACTCATTGAGGACACTAGCCCTTCTTCACCTTCATCTTCATCACCACCTTCACCCACTCCACCTTCATCATCACCCTCACTGGTGGAGTCGATGGATCCTGAATCTATCCCTCCTAGCTTTTTTTTCATAAACACCATTTCCTTGGGGCCTTTGACTTATCAACATGAAGGTGAGGCCCCTTCCACTCTTCCATTCCTGTATCCTAAAATGATCGATGATGACACACCTACAATTAATATCATTCAATGTCAGGATGATGAATCCATACTCACCTACCTTGGTGCAGAAGACTCATATATTCATCAGTCGCTACCCTCTGAGACACAAACCATGTTGAATGAATCGACTATCAAGATCAATATTCATACTCAGGATGACCCACACATCCTAAAGATCAGAAATATTTAGATGCTTGTGAACAGGAAGCCATCACTTCTTTTCTCCAGGATCATAACCATACTTTCACTTGGTCTTATGCAGACATGCCCGGTATTGACCCCACCATAGTGGTCCACAATATCATAACCATTCCTGATGCCAAACCTATCAAACAAAAGCTGAGGAAAATGTAACCCTCGCATTGCTCTTCTCATCAAAGAAGAACTCAAGCACATTATTTTCTTGTCCTTCATCTTACCCATTCATTATCCTCATTGGATTTCTAACATTTTCCCTGTTACTAAAGCAACAGGGGGACTCCGCATTTGCATGGACTTCCGTGACCTCAACCTAGCCTGCCCGAAAGATGACTTTCCCTTGCCTGGTATTGATCAACTGGTTGACCTCACCACTGGTCATGAGATGCTATCACTCATGGATGGCTTCTCGGGTTATAACCAAATTTTTCTTGCCCCAAAGGATCAACACAAGACCGCATTCATCACCCCTTGGGGGACCTTCTGCTATCGAGTCATGCCTTTTGGCCTTAAAAACGCTGGTGCCACATATCAGCGTGCTATGACTTACATCTTCCATGATATCATGCATCACATATTGGAAGATTATATGGATGATCTCTTGGCCAAATCTAAACGTCACTCTAAGCACCTCGCCATCCTCAAAACCATCTTTGACTACCTCATTAAATATTGCATCCACCTTCAGCCTAAGAAATGTGTCTTCGTAGTTCTCTCAGGAAAGCTCCTGGGATTTATTGTTTCCCTCCATGGTATAGAAGTTGACCCTGCTAAAGTCAAGGCCATCCTCAAATGCCTCCACCTACTAACCTTCACCAACTCTGTAGCCTGCAAGGTAAATTGTAGTCCATTCACCATTTCATTTCACAATTATCAGATCGGTGTCAACCATTCCATCATCTGCTCAAGAAGGATGTCTCCTTTAACTGGGATGATGACTGTCACAAAGCTTTTGAGGCCCTAAAACAATACCTTCTATAACCACCTATACTCATTCCACCTAAAGACGATCAACCTTTTTACCTATACATATCCACTACTGATCATTCCTTGGGAGCCATGCTCACTCATCACGATGAACAACATAGGGAGCAGGTGGTTTATTACATAAGCAGTACTCTTTTGGACTATGAAACTATATACAACCATCCTGAAAAACTTTGCTTAGCCTTAGTTTTCATTGCCACCAAACTCCGCCATTACCTACTCAACTAAAAAACCTATGTTGTGACTAACACCGATCCCTTACACTTCATGTATGCCAAACCTTATCAAAATCAGTGTGCCACGCGATGGCTTATGCTTTTAGCTGATCTTGACCTTGAATTCATTCATCAAAAGTCCATCAAGGGCCAAGCTATCACCGACCAACTAGCCGACGCACCTATTTCTGGGGATCAGCCCTCTAATTTTGACTTTCTAGATGAGTCAATTGCTACCCTTTCCCTGGACGAACCCCCTTACCAAATGACACTTTTCTTCGACAGTTCCAAGTGTCAGTGTGGGGGCAGGGCTGGTATTATCCTCATTCCTCTTGATGGAGAACCCATGCCTTTGTCTTTCAAACTAGACTTTGAATGCACCAACAATATTGCCGAATATGAAGTGCTCGTACTAGGTCTCCAAGCCACCTACGCCCTAGATGTCAAATCAATCAACATCTTTGGTGATTCACAATTGGTCGTAAACCAAGTCAATGGTATGTACCAATGTCGTAATGAGATACTTCAAAAGTATAAACAACATGTCGACATACTTTTGACCACCTTTGATCGTTACACCCTTCAAACCATCCCACGTTCAACCAACAAATTTACAGATACCATGGCCTGCTTAGCTTCCCAAATACCCGCTTCCCCCGCTGATTCCAAAATCTTTGTCACCGTATAATGCCTCCATTCACCTTCTTATTTACCTCACGATGTTTACTTGATCGGAACCAACACCCCGGACCCGAGTGACCTTTGGTATAAACAATACTCTGACTACCTTTCTCTCTCCATCTTACCTCCCGATCTCACCCGTAACGGACAATGTGCCTTCCTTAAAAAGGTCTCTCGTTACGTCATTTTGGGAGGACTCCTCTATAAGCGTGGCTTTGATGGTATTCTCTTACGATGCCTCACAAGTTTTGAAATTCCTTATACCATTAAGGAGGTTCATGATGGCATATGTGGAGGTCACTTTAGTGGCCTTGCTGTTGCTAAGCGTATTCTTTGCCTAGGCTATTACTGGCCAACCCTTAACCATGATTTTTGCGACTATGTCAAACATTGTGTGAAATGTCAACAACATTCCAACCTTCATCATACACCCAGTCATGCCTTACAGGTCGCTCGTGACCTTTGGCCCTTCTCTCAATGGGGTTTGGATCTTGTCAGAGAAATCAATCCCCATTCTTCCCAACGCCATCAATGGATCATAACTGCTACTGAATACTACACAAAATGGGTGGAAGCCATACCACTCATCTCCATGAAAGCCAAGAAAATATGTGAGTTCATTAACCATCACATCATTTTTTGCTTTGGTGTCCCTCATCACCTCATCACTGATAATGGAAAACAATTCAAAAACAAAACATTGCAAAAAATTTGTGACACCTTTGACATTCAGCTTAGTTTCTCATCACCTTATTACCCACAAACCAATGGCCAAGCTGAATCCACTAACAAAACCCTCAAAAAAATTCTCATGAAAGTGGTTGACGATACTGGGAAGGATTGGCATATGCACATTCCTTTTTCCCTATGGGCATACCGCACTAGTATTCACACTTCCACTACGGTCACACCCTTTTCTCTTGTTTACGGTACAGAGTTTGTTCAGCCTCTCAAAGTCTAGATCCCCTCACTCCACATTTCTCTCCATGACATGCTCACTAATGATGACTTTCTTCAGGACCGCTTAGCACAACTAGAGTTATTAGACAAACGTCGCCTTAACGCTCTGGATCACCTTCAAGTTTACCAACAACGTATCAAATGTTCTTATGAAAAACATGTCCATGCACGAACCTTCCAAGTCGGTGACCTTGTCTTGAAAGAAAATCAACATGTAACCAAAGCAGAAAAAAGTAAACAGGGTGAAATTTTCTCCTAATTGGCTTGGACCATACATCGTAACTCATACCTATGGATCAGGTGCCTATCGTTTATCTTCACTTGATGGTAAACCTGAACCTAAGCCCCTTAATGCATTACATCTTCAACCATTCTATTGTTGACTCGTCATCCTACCTCACCCTTTGTCTCTTTACAAGCTCATCCCTTGAGTGCTATCCATTCCATACACCTCCCTAACGATTAAACAAGAATCATGTGAGTACCTGTCACTAGTTATCTTCTCTTGAATATGTGTACCATGGTACTGCACATAGCATGATTCTCATGGATACTTTTCATCTACCTTTAGATGAGATCCCATGGTCATTCCACCTTTCCTTTTGAACAAGATTCCTATCCTCCACCTTGGTCTTATCCATGACTTCAAAGACCTCACATGGGACCAAACTCCTTGAGTCAAACTTCTAATAAAAATATGACTCCCTCAAAAGGACATCTTCCTCTCAACAAATTACTGCTATAAATAGACTGCTCCCTCGAAGGACAACTATGTGAAGCTTTAAAAAAAAAAACTGAGAGAAACCGAAGCTTCCCGCATCGATCAGCTTCACAAAGACCTCAAGGAGTACCATATTATTTATCCCATATAGACTTCCCGCATCGATTAGTCTATCAAAACAAAAAACTTTTTAGTCATGGACTTGCCCATTGTGACCTAGGACCCCTTGCCCAAAGGCCTTGTTACTTCAACATATAAAATTAACTACCTTTCACTCTCCTTACCATTTCCACTCTCATTTCCTCAATTACCTCGAGGGACATCTTGGAATTTAGACATTTGGTGATCTTGTGACTACTTTCATCGTAGAATAGTCAATCTTGCAATGTCTTTAGGGTCTTATGTTCATCACCCCCTCCAAGGTATGATCTACTCGGTATGATCCTACCTAATCAGGTGGCTTTATTGCCCCCTCTTATCTTTTAACCATCTTTGTTTACATTTTGATTACCTTATACAGGACTTGGTCCTCGACGCTTACCTTTGGGGTAATCCTCCCCTTTCACCATAATCACCTTCCCCTACATCATTTTACCTATAATCTACCCACACCTATTAAACCTAAACCCACAACATGCCCAAAAACCTACCAACTCATTTTCATATTCTTCCCTAGCTCATGGGAGAACTACATTGGCCTGAGGTCCCTTTTTGTCGGGACTATGTAGGTAGCACTCCGAGGGCATGGGGCCCTTGGAGGTTAGCTCGGCCATTCTCTACCCTAAAACAATTCATCAACCATGCCTAACTCACCATTTACATCACATTTCACTTACTTCCCCTTTTCTAACAAAATTGGAAATTAAGCCACATACATAACAAGTTGCTTCCCATAGCATACATTTATTACACCTACCATCTCTCTATCATCACTATGCATAGATTATACAACATTTCATATATGACCCATATTATCGTTCATTGCCTAAAAATACTGAATCACAACTTCACTTACTTTTAACTCAACCATGCCTATAACCAAAACCATGCCTATAACTCCATGCCTAATCCATGCCTAACCTGACTCAACCTAAACCAACCTAACTCATCATGCCTAACTCACCTAATTTCAATCCACATTAAAGTAACAAATCCATATCTCATCTAACACAAGCCATAAACCAATGTCTCATAAACACATCAACAAATCACAAAATACCATGTCTCTCATCATATAAATCAATAAATGTGTATCTCAATATACATGTCTATCTCATCATGTCTATCATCTCAAAAATGTTGGCACACAGGCCGATATATATATAATACAAAATGTCATCGGCATGCAGGCCGGTCTCATATATAAAAAAGAATGAATCAATACAAAATCTCTTCAGCATGTAGGCTGGTATATGCTCAAAATATACAAAATCACTCATACATCCTCACTATCTTCGGCACGCAGGCCGACATATATATCAAAAAATCACTAGTATACATAAAAAATCAGGTGACCACATATCAGGCATCTCGCTAGATGTCCTCCATCTCTGTGTCACCTGCACCCTCGGCCTCCTATGTCCCTGCTGGCACCTCACCTAGCACTAGTCTCCATGCACTGGTGGCCTCTCCCTGATTGGGCCTCAGAGCTCGCTGACCTCCTGTGCTCTCCACACTATGCGTGTGGGATCTCTTCCTCTCACTGGACACCTGTTATGCCTTGTACTCTCTATAAGATAGGAAGTCTATCCCGGAAACCATGAGCTGATCCTGATAATATCTCACCTCACCTAGGGCATCCCATAACCTAGATACAGGCATGGTCTATGGTGGTCCCATAGGTCTCGGCCCCTGTACATGCCCTACAGCAACCTGCCCTACAACGACCTGCCCTGTGCCGGCCTGTGAACTGGGACCTACTCCCTATGCTTGTGGTGGTGCTCCCTACCCCTGTGCCTATATCTAGGCCTGTAAGGCCCCAATCTGTGCCTAGGCTATGGCCAACTGGCCCTGTAAACCTACCACTTGAGCCTGTAAGGTTGCCACCTGACCATCTCTATCTCTATCTCCATCTCCTCCATCTCCTCCATCCTCTCCCTATGCCATTTGGGCCTGTAGATTGGTCACCTATACTCGTAGCTCTACTACCTCTGCCTCCGACCCCTCCAACTGTGTCTGCATTATACCTATCTAGGAAATCAACATTGCTACCTGCCCCTATAGGACATCTCTCTGCACTGTAATGGTAGCTAAGTCAGGCTACTCTGGTCTAGGTGGTATGGCTCATAACTAAGCCGCCCACCATTGCCTATACTTGTTTGTACATCTGGTGTCATCTATCCGCTAATCCACTGGCTCCTCCTCCTCCCCTGTAGGAACTGTAGGCTGTGGTGGAGGTAGAGGCCTCTCCACGTCATCTCTTCGATACTGTGAGAAGGACAGAGGAATGTCATATATGAACCCGAACTACCGTCGGACCTTGTTTACTGGGATCATCTCATCCTCCCTGGCACAGTGACCCTATATCTACATCTCTAGCTGGAGCTCAGATAGCTCCTCATGCATGTGCCTATATGAGGGGAATCCCACATATGGCCTCCAGATAATGTCCACTCTTGACAACCCCTCTAACAACTACCGAAAATGGGCCACATCATGTGTCGGCCTATTTGATCTCTGCTCTCCTACCACCAGCACCCATCTCCTATATCCCACCCACATAGATCTCGCTGGGAATCCATCTGCTTGGGGCATCCCTATAGGTCGAACATAGAATATATGCTTGTAGGCCCAATAGTGAAGTATAAATGTACAACACAGGTTAAACATGTACAAGCACCCATATGCCCACAGCTCTCAGTATAGCTGCACCAAGAATATTGTTACCCAGGGAAACCAGGTATCCTCTACCATCATATCATGGAGCACCCCCATAAGTGATCAGGGAAAGCATCCACGCTCTGCATCTAGCAGTGCATAGCAGCACACTACCTCCATCAATAGAACTACTAGCCTCCTCTCATCCGGATGGGCTAGGTACATCTCACCATAGCTCAAACTAGTGCTATGGAATCTCAGATCTGCCACCTCCTTACCAAAATCTATCCCAATCAGCTCCTCTGAGGCCTCGGAGGAGATAGAGTAAACTTGGGCACCCAATATGGGTAACCGTAAAATCTAGAACATGTCCTCCAGGGTGATAGTCATCTCACCCGTTAGAAGGTGGAATGTGTTGGTCACGGAGTCCCATCTATCGATGAGCGTGACCATCAAGCTGGGCTACCGAACAACATGTCAATAGCACTGAATCCCACTCAAGCCCACTACCTCCACATGTTGCAGCTCCAAAGGGGTCATTAAGCCACACAATGTCACCAGCAGAGGCAGAACTATGTCCCGCATGTGTAACTGCGCTCTCCCCTGCATCCAATCCAAGCATGACATTAATCCACATTTTACCATGACCATATTCAAAAATTATCATTACCCTCCACCCTATTTTCACCCTACCCATCTCAACTACCTAACCTACATCACTTTTGCACCCTTGTGCCTAAAATCCTGACCAGTACCGGTTTATTCTAACTGACTTCGGTCACCTTTAAATTGGCATCGGTCACTTGTTTGGTGACCGCTAATGGTTCACCTTTACTGACCATAGTTATCACTGAACTGGCATCGGTCACTTGTTTGGTGACTGATACTGGTTCTACCCAATCGATGCCAGCCAAGCTTGACCGACGCCGGTCACTGTCGCGGAAAATTCCGCGACTTCCCAAACCCCCCTTTTAAAAAAAAACTCTCCCACATGTCCCTTTTACCCAACCTACAATGACCTACACTACCCCAAGACCCCTACCCATCCCACCTATACAATTTACTATCCTCCCCCCTCTTTTTTTCCCATTATTCTCACCCATACCCACATTTTTTTTTTTTCCCACCCACAAAACAAAAACCAAAAAAACCCTACCAATAACAATAACTAAAAGCTCTCATGTATCTAATCACCAATATAGACTTAGGTGCTTAACTTGTCGCATTGTCGCCGTCTCGGTGGCACATCTGGCTGGTGTGCCAGTGGTTTGCCCAATTCCTCTCCAACCTTTGCCATCACTCAATAGCTCCCAAAACCTCTGACCAATCAAATCTCTCACCCTGATCTCGTGGACTCGATGCTCACCAACCTAACTCTCATCAAATCACACTGTCAGCCCACTGTCCCATTTCCTCCAGACACTTTTCCCTCTTTTCTCTTTTTTTTTTTCATTTCTTCACTTCGAAAATAACAAATGAAAAATTAAAATGTGGATTTTTTGTTTTTATAACCCACCTAACCTAACCGACATTGGTTACCATTGACCGGCATCAGTCGCGTGCCCTACCTAACCGTCGTCAAATTTCCTATACCAACGTCAATTATCCATGACCACCATCGGTCACCCTCAACTACACATTGCCGTTACTTTTCCATTTTACCCCACCCTTTACCCTAATCCTTTACCCCATCCAACCTTTACCCAAACCATTACCTTACCTTTCCTAACCTCATCATTTCCTACCTCCATTTGTCCTCCTTTGGGGACTTCTTATTCTTTTACCCCTACCTTGGCCTTACTCATGCCGTGACCTAGATATTTGGACCTGGACCATCGCTAGTGACCTTTGACCTCATGTTTTCGCTATACCTTGCAACACTGTTACCTATGTTGATTGACCTGATGACCTTACCTAGCCTATTGCTGTGACCGTTTATCCTAACCCTATCTTTGGTGTACCGGAACATAACTAAACGTTCCTACACCTAACCTATGTTGTATTTTCCTGACCATATCCTATACCTTGGATACCGGATTCACTTCAACCTTGTTTGGATAAACCTATCGACCTTAGACAATGCAGAGTTTGCCTGCTATTCAACCTAGTAGCGTACTGTAGTTTATACATGTGTATGCGTTTGATTGTTGCTACCTTTGACCCTGACCCATTACCTAGATTTCCTGAATAGACCTTTCACCCTTTTTTCCCGGTGCCCACCTGCCTTTTCCTCACATATTCCTTTTATCAAACCACTCACCGCTTCAGCCTGCTACCTCGTTAGTTCCTGGTTTGAGGGGGATCACCTTCACCCACACATGGGGAAACCACATCTTATTTTTGTTAGCATCACTTACCAATACAAGCTATGCAACAAAAAGGGGCAAAATGTAGACACTAAAATAAGGTCACACTCCCCTTTGGTCCCTTGACCAATAAACACCCTTTATTACATTTAGCTAGTCATAACCCCCTTCACCCCACTAATATTAATTTAATTCATTTAATTCATTATCCTCACTATATTTATTATTTAAATATCTTATTTAACTAATATTCACACATACAGTTCACTTAGACACCTCACCAAGCCAACTCAACCTAAGACCTATTCTTAGTAAGTTGCATAACTAACTAAGACTTACCCAAACCCTAAAAATCAATGCCTACATTCCCTCTAACCACATTCCCGCATGCTCACAAGAAGCTCCCAGTCTAATCCATAGGATAACGACATGAGATCTAAGGAAATCAAGAGGATCACCCTAGTTTAGTAAACCTAGGAAATCCTACCTTGACCGACGCCAGTTATCCCTAACCATCGCCGGTTAAGCCGGACCGCCATTGGTTACCCTTTTAACCCCTAAACTACCTTATTCTCAAGGTTGGAAAACATTAGGAGAAGGTTGATGAGAAATAACACATCTCAGGGAGATAACACATCTTCAAAGAGAAAGTTCCAGTGAAAACCTGCATGCAAGGAAGGAGATCGAGCATCTTCTCCTGCACAGCCATCCCAGCCATGATCTAATCTATCTGAGAAAAGAGGAGTGTACATGCAGCCCATGCAAAAGCTTTCTTTCAGCTGGTGATCACTTGCAGCCTTTAAACCCCTCATCAGCACCTCCATCCCTCACACACAGGCATTCAGGAACAGAATCCAAGTAAGTATAACATCATACTTTCCTGGTTTATTTCATTTCATCATCATTTTATCATCCATTGTTTATCTTGCCCCTTATTGACCTTCTTCCATATTTTCACCTCCATATACCCATTAAAACCTCGCCAAAGCCTACTCCAACAACCCAATATTTCACCTTGACTCACCAAAGTCCTTTATGTAATCACAAAGGAGACCACAACTTGTTCTGTGATATTTCCAGATTTGACAGTAACTGGCACCAGTCACACCTAACCACTGTCGGTCACCCCTAACCAATATCGGTCTCTGTATTTTCTCATACAACCCTGAATAGAGACTTACCCACCAAATTTCATCTCACCCTCATTCACCTATGATCTACCCGAGACCTCTATCAGACCTACAGAACCCAGAACCAATAATTTGACCTTTGGATTCTATTCTATCTTAGCCTATGATTAGATCTATTTCTTATTGTTTTTTAGTGAGATACCTAAATAATTTTAAATAAAAATAAGATTTACTTTGTTTACAACATTAAATTGTTTAAAACAGTGGACTAACATCCATCTAGGAAGTATCAACCTTCTCGGATCTAGCATACACTAGGCAGTTCACTGCCCATATTATTTAATTCCTTCTGGTGGTCTTGTTTTCATTACAGGTAGTTCCTCCTAGCCAAAAGGAAGCTCTCACAATTACCTGTGGATCCAGAATTCATACGTGCAAAATAACCCATCAACCAACATTTGAACAAGTATTCCTCCTTCGCTCATTACCCATCAACCAACATTTGAACAAGTATTCCTCTTGTAAAAATATGACTATGTGAGCATCGTCGTAAAAAACCTTTCAATGTCAGTTCGTATCCGGGATGGATGGCCTCACTATAACTTTGATATGAGGCTGCAATTTATCATTTTTGATATTTGCGAGTATGTGAAACTGAGATCCAATGGCTACAAGTCTATAAAGATGCTTTTTTTAATCTCTAATAATAGTTTGTAGGTTAAAAGAAAGGAAATATTTAAGCATGTTCCATACTATATGTCTGTATGTCCTTATTAATTGATTTTTGCAAGCATAAGAACCTTATGCCTAATCTATAACTAGCTCCTTATCACCATAAACTTGTAAATTTCCTATTCCTTTCTTTCTTTCCCACTCTAAACCATGGATAAGTGGCTTGTACTCTACTACATTGTTAGAATAACCAAACTGAAACTTAACAGCTGAAAAATAACTCTATTTCATTGGTGAAATCAGCATTAGACCAACTCTTGACCCATGTTGATTTTTGGATCCATCAAAAAATAATTTCCATAATCCATCCTCTTGTTGTTTTCTATTTTCCATAGCTGGAATTTCAACATTTTCTTCATGAATACCGTAAAGTCTAAGGCCTTATTATTCAATAAATATATAATGATCATGCTCATTAAATTTGTTAGTCCTTTCATCCTTAAATAAATCAGGAATACCTTCTAATGCATGAAGAGTTTCATATTCAATCTCACATAGATGCTTATCATTAATAACATAATTTGCATTTACCGTGCTAGGTGTATGAGACTCAATGTGAAAAATTTGACAAAGTTTCAAAATTGATTGTCACTTTAGCTCACTATTTGGTTCTAAAAACAAGATAAGACCAATTAGAGGAAAGCTAACTTCTGATTTTGGATGTGAAGTTTCTTGAAATACACATACCAAAGTAAGGTGGAAAATCCATCACTATAAAATATTGCAATATTGTTACACCTGGACAAGCATGCAAATCTGAACTTCAAATTTTTAATCATGCTAATTATCTTAGTAGGAGTATCGTCTAGCTGCAAAACACCTTTGGAAATTAGTACATACTTCATTCCTAATTTATCTGCAACTAATTTGGGCATAATTTTTTTGGTTATTCAACTATCAACCATGTAACTATGTACCAATGAGTCACTAACAATCAATGAAAGGTAGAAAGTAGGTCCTTTTATTAATTTTATCTCACTAACAACAAATTTTTCTTCTTTAGATGCTTTCTGTTTGGAATGTTTAGTTTGTTGGTTTTTATTTGTCATGACCATCTTGGCTATACTTGATGT
Organism: Taxus chinensis; assembly: GCA_019776745.2. Taxonomy (NCBI): domain Eukaryota; kingdom Viridiplantae; phylum Streptophyta; class Pinopsida; order Cupressales; family Taxaceae; genus Taxus; species Taxus chinensis. The sequence goes on along the minus strand of CM034146.1, from coordinate 259,857,807 downwards.
ACCTTTTGATGATATTTTCAGGCCTGAAATATTGTTGAAAAGAAAACCATTTTTTCCTAGAATGGATAGCTTGTCCCACATGGTTACACTAACATGTGAATTCTTCATATGATCAACAATATTAAAAGGGAAAGTTCTTACCTTAAGTTGAACTTTTGAAAAAGTTGCTTTCTCTTGCACTTTGGGTGAAAAAGAACTCTTACCAACGTGAGAATTCTGAGTTTCTTGAGTTAGAACAACATGATCACTTGTATATGCATCCATATCTCTCTTTCTTGACCAAGTTATAACTATAACAAATGCACTCCTTTCCTTGGATATAACTTCTTGACTTAGAGCTATGCGAGTGATGATTGTCTTCAAAATTTACAATAATTACATTTGGGTAACCCTACATAAAATTTGGATCACCCTGTGATACAAGAAAATCACACTGATCACCTTGATAATACGCTTCCTCTTGAGTCATCTATGGCATAAGAAAACCTTGTACCACCATTTCCAATGCTGCATTTGGATCACTAAGCGGTAAATTAGGATCCAACATCATGTTATGTTGGGGTTACACTGGAAGTAAGGCTCTAGAAGTTGACGGTACATTAGGATTAACAATTGCAAGTGCTTTTTCTATTTTAATAGCTCCTTGGGCTTGATATAGAGGCCTATAACCTTGAAATGGAGGTTTGAAATTGATATAAGGGTGATAATGTGGTTGATATGGTCTATGTTCTTGAAATTTTCTACTTTCCAGCTATACTGACTTGTTTTCTATGGTCTTAAAATCCCCTTTCTAGTCATTTATGTGATTGAGTTGAACTTTAAGGGGTATTGATGCTTTTGCAATTGGCGTAATACAAGATAGCTCAGAAAAAATGGGCATAAAAGGTAAAGGGGCCAATTTTCTAGCTTGTATAAGTTTGTTTTCTGCTCGTATTGCTTTATCAAAAGTAGCAGGAAGCATGGTTCCACCCATGAATTGAATAATAACAACAATGTCACTATTTAATGCTCGCAAGTAGTTTAAAAATGTATATTCAACTGAATAATTAACTTCTTCTGGTATCGTTTCCCAAGTTCTTATAAATATTAAATTGAAAATTTTCACAAAATCTTAAGGTACTCTCTTAATGGTTGTAATTTGTTCAATGATGGATAAATGGTATTAGTTTTCCTCAAATTTTCTACACATAGCTTGTCCTTCATGGAAATTTTCAAGTATCCTTTCAACTTTATTTGGCTCAACACATCGCAAGAGGACACGATTGTTGTCTTTTTTGAATAAAAAACTATTAACGTAAAAGAAAGGAATTTATTACAATATGAAATATATTCTTTTTGAGTTGTTTAAATTTGGTGGATACATACCAAGCTGAAGGTACATTATTATATCTTAAAACCAACTTCAGGGAATTTTATTTTCTGCTTCTTCAGACTCATTTTGCATTAATATGACAATTTCTTTGCTTTCTTGTAGGTCTTGAGCCAAGTGTTCACATAATCCTTTTCCTCTAATAAGATTATTCACTTTGATGTTGATGTCACATTCCATAACTTTGGTTATTCAACCTTTTCTCTTTTCACTTATGTCCTTGTTCAAAAAAATATATTTAATTCTTGGGTGAACAACCACTAAGTGAATTCAATTGTTAGAGAGTAAGTGCCTAAAGTTCTTGAGTGATCTAACAATAAAAAGAACATGATACTCAACAAAATAATACCTTGCTTGATACTCCAACAATCTTTGGATGAAAAATTCTATTGGTTGATCCAAAATTTCTTTATTCTTTGAAGTAAACATTCCTAAGATTTTTTCAATGTTAGCATAAGCATACAACATGAAATATTTTCAAAAACCAGGATTTATGAGTGTAGGACCTGAAGCTATAGTTTGCTTGATGGCCTCAAAGTTATTCCTTCCTTCCTTTGTCAATGTAAAATTATGTTTTTTCTTCACCACATTGGTCAATGGCCTTAATAATGAAGAAAAATAAATAATATATATTCTTATGAAATTGATTTTCCCAAGAAAGCTTTGCAATGATTTCTCCATGCTTTGGCAAAGACAATGTAGGAATAGAAATTTATCTTTCTAGATCAATACTCATACCGTGTTTTGAAATGAAATGAAAAAGAAGCTTACCCTCATGTATATAAAAACAAACACTTTTTGGATTGAGTGGAACTCCATATGCGCTACATATTTCAAAAAGTTATTTGAGCTAAGATAAGTGATCAATTGCAAGTTTTAAAAAAATGTTATATCATCCAAATAAACTAGAACAAACTTGTTAATAATACCTTGGAATTCCATGTCCATAACTCTCTAAAATGTTGCACCTTTATTAGAAAATCAGAATGACATTTTTTTGCAGTGCATAAGTACTCCATTTAGTTGTAAATGATGTTTTGAAATGGTCTTCTTCTTTGACAAGTATTTGGTTGTAACCAATATACCTTTTGAGAAAAGAATACCTTTCCAAACCAATAACCAGATGAAGTATTTTCTCCATGGATGGTAAAATATTTTTGATCTTTGAGTTAAGCCTTCTTCAAATCTCTAAAATCAACACATAATCTTATTTCACCATTCTTTTTTATTTACCAACACGAGGTTAGCTACCCAAGTAAAATGCTTAATGGGAAATTTACTGGATGAATCAATAAACTTTTCAAGCTATTTCCTTATCAATGGTTTCAATGTGGCTAAATGTTGTCAAAATTTTACGTGATTCTTTCTTGTTGATGGATGTTTTGGTTCTACATTGTTTGTATTATGATTGTTTGTTTTATGGGGGTACTTCTTAGGTGTTTCCAATTATGCCTTTTGTTTTGGAGGTACAAAACCTTGTGTGTGTCTAGGATCTGAGAGTGACTCTTTCATTACTCAACCTTTCTAAAGGGATATTTTTTTGTGTCGTGCGGTCTTTTGGCAGTGTTGATAGCAGTAGTTGTGATTCTCTTGTAATCTGGTAATAACTTTGTTCCTCGTTATAATAGATGTGTTTTGGTTATAGATTTATGAATTGTGTTAGGATAAAATTAAATCTTGGATGATTGTAGGTTTTAGTCGATAGTGTTTTGTTTGGATGTGATGTTCCACTGATGGCATGATAAGTTTTATCATGGTTTCTTTGTTTAAGTATGGAAAGTGACATCAAATGGACTATAAGTATCTGGGTAAATTTGGTTAGATGTAAACCCATTCGGGAAATGTGCCTAATTAAGTGTACTTGTTTTGGTCTCAATGACCCATAAATAGACCTACTCTTACCTAAACTTTGTAAAATTGATATACTACCACTTTATAACCTATTAAGTATTTGGAGATGTTAAGACACTTATGGATGAATTTGGGTCTTTTGGACCTTCCTCTTAGAGATTTTGGTTTTGTAGATATTAAGATTGTAATCTAAGTATGTTATGTTATGTTATGCCTTTTCTCTTAAAGCTATAACTCTTGGTCGTAGAGACCATGTTTGGGTAAATTAGTTGATTGTCCTCTTGCATTTGATGTTTTCTAAATGGTAAATGTGGTGCCTAAGAGTAAATTTTCCTTTTTCATCTTTTTGCTTGGGTGGTGTTATCTTGTGGAAGTATGAGTGTTTTTTGGAAACTCTCCTTGCATTATTAGAGAAAATATTTTGAGGCTAAACAAAAAACATTGCTCTCTTTCCGAAATATATGTAAACCTCCTAAACTCGTAAAAGTAAATTATGATCCTATAATGGAATCCTTCATCGTAGCTTATTTTAATACACTTTTGGAGACCCACTTGAAGTGTTTCGTGATGCTTGAAATTCTTTATTAAACTCTTGAAATCTTGGTATGTTGTATATTGGTTAGTTGGTCTCTAATTCTTATAAAATTAAAGATGTGATATGTTGACTTATCTCTTTTTCCCATAAGAGTAATAATGTGATAGGTTTTACTATTCCTTCTCACTAAAATCTAATTAGTAATAGGATTAAATTGAGGTTGATAAAAATCAAGTTGAGGGGGGCTTGGACTATGAAACCAAACAAGTAAAATGGAACATTAGGAAGAGGAAAATGGTTCGTCGCCATAATATTGGTGGATAAATAGAAGGAATAAAACTATGAGAAAATAGAAAGAGACTTTGTCCATTTACCATCCCTAGAAGTAAAATAAATAATTTTTCCACCTAGATAAAATAGTGTGATGTCATGCCAACATTGGTGGCATCCCTTAATGATGCAAAATATGTGACCCCATAATAAAAAGAATGCATTAATTAAGAAAACTTATATGAAGTGTGATTACTGAGCATAGCTATAGCTTATATTTTATAAATTGGATTATGAAATGAGTCAATTTATGCATTCAGTGCCCACTTCCCTTTGACACCTTTTGTTACTGATCATGATACTACTGATTATAATATGGACATGATTATGGAATCTATTATAGTATGATGTTAGATGTTAGATCATGGATTATTGTTGACCTTGATTCAGTTATGATGCATGAAGATTATTAGAGACATTTTTATATGTTAACGATGATATGTTGTTTGACATGGTTATATTATGGATGTTGTTCGAACATGTGATATTTGGATATTGTGAGTAGACCTAGAAATGGAAATTATTTGATGATGATATAGTTGTTGAGTAAAATTGCAAATGATCTTGTTGGTCGCTTGGATGTTGTTTTGATTTATATTTCTAGATGATTTTGGAATTTTATTTATATTATTTTGAATGTTCTGATATGGCCACGAGGCTAAAGGAGGTATTTGTGTTTTTCAGATTAAAATATCACAACAAACATATGGGGATTAGAGACTAACCACATTAGAATTCTAGATGAATTCAACAAGGTCACCATGACAACTTGTATTTTCTTGTGTTAGGGATTCCTATGGGGGGGTCACCTTTAAACGTGACCAAGGGTTATGTTTAGTTATTTATTTGGTTCCTTTTTTATTGATGTTTAAATGTGTTTATTAAGTGATGTGATTATCCCTTTTATTTAAATAAATTGTGGTATGTAATGTGAGTAATGATATTGTTAAAATAAATTAATCAAATTGGAACATAAGAAAGTAATTATTGGAGTGGTTGAATCTTGTATTAAATGTTGTAAGATATGTGTAAGCAATGTGTAAGTGATGTGTAAAAGATATTTAAGTATGAATTTGTTATTGTTGTGAAACACTTTGGCATCTTCTTTGAAATGTTGGGTTAGATAGCCTAGGAATGGTGTATGAGAAGACTATGGGGTTCATTTTGTGGGAGGAAAAAATGTTTTGGGGAGGTACAAGTGTGGAGGGAGCTAGGATTTGGGTTTGACCTTAAAATAAATAGCTTAAATTTATTTACTTGTTATAGGGTTCCATAAGAGGTTGGGGAGGCATAAGGAAATGTGTGGAATAAGGTGGGTGCTTGGGGGAGACGTAAGGGAATGTCAGGGGCTCTAAAATGATATACTATAGATTTGACAGTTTGTTCTCAAGTGGTGATACTCATTTTCCCTTTCGGAGGCATAAGCAACATCCCCCATAGTTTCTTTCTCCTTTGGCTTGTATTGATGAAGCATGAGTGTTGTTTTGTCATGCTTTAATGTAGTTGTAAACTACATTCTGTTTTGGACTGTGTTTTAAATGTGAAAATGTTGTTTGTGTGTTGTGGAAGTCTTTGTTGTCCATGAGTTGAATCACATCTTCTATTGCATTATGGTTGGGGCTTTGGGGGCCAATGAAGAAGGATGGATTCTATCCTTTTCATTGGATGTCTTGGTTTAGGTGGAGAGTGTTGGCCTTTCCCCTGCTCTTGTTGTGATCAGAATTTGGAAGAATGATAAATCTACATGTTGTTGTTCTTCGAGCAAAGGAGAAAAAAATGAGAAACAGTTTGACAGTCCCTTGTTTAAATGAAATCTTATTGTAACCTTTCCAACTTGAAGTGGATGAACTTGTATATGTTTTGTAATGGAAATATTTTGTATTGAATATGAAAGTTGTAATTTTGAAATGTAAAGGAGAGATATGCTTTGTTTCTATTTTGAAAGAAAGAGATGTATTTTGTATATTGTATTGTGAAAATCAACAGAAAAGAGAAGTTGTAAAAGAAGGAAATATTATCTTTTGAATAAAATTTGCATTCTTTTCCATGATTGGAACTACTGTTGTTTAAAATCCAAGTTTGAAATGTATTTGAAATCTCTATTTGAAAGGAAGAAATGCGTTTGAGGAAAATACAGAACTATGTCTTTTGAAATGTGTAAGATTGGAAATCAGAATTACATTTTGGTTTCTAAATAGTTTGATTTGAATCAACTAAATGTATTAGATTAGAATTGGAATGAATTCTAATACTTCAAAGATGAAAATATAAAATAGATCCTTTAAAATTTGATCTCTGTTTTGTATTTTCAAATTGGCAAATACTTTATCCAAAATGGACAGTCCGAACCAGCAACAATGAAATAAAAAATTCAGCAATTAAATTAAATTAGTACACCCTAAATAAATTCAATTGGACACAAACACTTAAGGAATTTCTTAGAAAACTTAGCGAAATTGGGCTCAAACCGTTTTGCTGTCGTTTTTGTATCAAAGTTGTATTTTTTTTAATTGGGAGTCAAATCAAACAAAATTACCTTCCAAATCCATCCTAAATCCATCTAAGAACAATTCACCATGTCTAATTGACATGTTGAGAGAGGAAGAAGATCAATTGATTAAAATTTCATAAGTTGGAAATTTACCAGCTTGCCTCTTTAAAATCCTATAGATCATTTTCATGAAATTGACCCAATAAACATTATCAAAATAAAAAATTAATGATTTCTATGCAAAGAGGACGTCGAGATATTTCCAAAAAGTCCTTGTTTGCCCAAAAATGATCTCCCAATCAAAATTTATGGCCTTCTGAAGTTTTTCTTCATTTGGCATCAAAAATAATTCTAACTATCTAAAATAGTTTGGGAAAAATTTCCTTGGTGGACCCCGCGGGTTTAAGTTTTTCCCTGAGCACATTTATGGTCCCCAAAAGCACCAAGAGTTACAAATTTTTCCATCACGCCACTGGCGAGCGCAAATCCTTTTTGTTTGTCAAAAATTAGTCCTTAAGTTCAAAAGCGGAAAATTTTGAAAAATTTCCCCTGTGGACCCTGCCGCCCCGCTTTTTGCACTTTTTGGTATGTTTTTGGCGGCCGTTGCGCGGGCTTGCAACAGTTAACTTAACCTTTAAAAATAATTTGGGAAAATTTTCTATATTTTCCTCCACTACCCCACCGCTGGCCTGTAGCTAATCAGGTGCTACCACCATGGTGACACGAAGGCCCCATCAGCATTCAGGATTATATCCCTTTTTTTAGCTTAGATGCTTCAAAAGCTCTTTGGGAAAAATTTCCTAAATTCTCTACGCCTAGCCGCAGCCGATCTGCATCTAATGGATGGCTGACAACGTGTCTTCACAACGCATCCATGGCGGAGGAACGAAGATTTTTAAGTCTTTGTAACCTTTTTCTCTCACAAAATCCTAAATTTTTCTAAATTACACCGACGGATCCGATAGACCCACAACCAATCATTGATTGGAAAAAATCGTGGCATCGTTTCGGGGAAGTCAGGAGGCATGAGCTATAACCCTAATCCTTTGTGCTTTTAACCCTAAAGTCTAAAATCTCTATGTTTCCCCTATAAGTCTGTTTCCCCCATAACCAATGAGAGGATTGACACGTGGTCACCTTAGGAAATGCTTACACGTTTCCTCTTCCGGAGGCGCAGATCATTTGATTTCATAGCACCTTTTTAGCCAAAAAGGATCATTGTGCTTAAAATCCTCTGATGGTCTGATTTTCCACCAGAGTTTAGAAATGCTGATACGTGTCCTCGTTCAGGCTCATGGGCAGCACGGAGGCAGATTCACGCTTTTATTCTAAAAGGTGAAAATATGTTAAATCTCTCCCCACTCTGCACGGACCTGTGCATGGGAAAATTTTCTTCCCCAGGCTGACAAACCCACTCTTGGGAAAATTTTCCTCCCAAGGTCTATCGGCCCATAACTTGAGAAATATGAGGAGTTAGGAGGACTTATTTAGATCACCAGAAAGGTGAAGAAATTTCCTATCTAATGGGAATGTTTTTACATATGTGAAGTTAGGTTGAGTGCGTTAATTTTGAGAAAAATAAAGTTTATAATATTTTAAGTTGACCTTTTTGGGGTCATTAGAGGTAAGTGGTTATAGTAAATGAGAAATTACCCTCTTAACCTAATTGATTAATCTAACTCCTAAGTTTGGACCCTTGTGATCTTAGTTTTCTATAATTGAAAAATCATATTAATAAAACTATAAGTGTATTGTCAATAGTATTATAATGGATTTGAAACTTGATATATTTTCTTGCGACAACTGTTGTCTTCGTAACCTTGTTGTAGACTCTTTTAAAAAAAAGATTACTCCATAATTTTCTTATGACTAATCCTATGTTGTTCTTGGGTCTCAAGTAGGTTGTTTAGTGGGCATCACACTTGGTATCAAAGCTGTGGGTTCAAAGCTTGGACCCTTGGGCACACTAGAAAACTTGAGACATGAACTCTAAACTTAGTACGATATTAAACCTAGCACACTTCAAATCTAGAGGACAACCTTGTTGAAATTGCATACTTAGTAGACATGGAAAAAACTGAATAAAACTTAGAAAGAAAAACTAACTCTCGCCTTGGTCTGTGTAGGAGGTGCAGATGAGACGAGGGGAATTTTCACATAGACTTAGGCTTGCCACCACCAGATCATGTTGTAGCAGCCATCCTACCATAGATTTTATAGACACTCTAGGACGTTAATGCCGCCTTACGTGGAGGCTCCGTGGGAGCACATGCCACTAGACATGATAGAGAGCCATCAGATGAGGCTCGGGCACCTTCTCAACATAGTGATGATCAAAGAGTAGAGAACTCCCATGTGGATTCAGCTAGAGAAAATTCACAACAGAGGGGATAGGGAGACCAGGTTTCTAGGACACAGAGATAGGTCTTGGAGCCCTAGGCTTAGGGATGAGCATGTGGAGAGGCCTAGGGGTCGCCAGACCACCGCTGTAGACCATATCAGGGAGATCCTGAAGCTACGGCTAGCTCATTATTCTGGTGACATAGGTGGATTTCAGGCAGAGGCCTGGTTGGTGAGCTTGAGCGGGCGCTTCAATCTCTGCCCTTTCTCTAGAAACATGAAAGTTCATGTTGCAATCCATCTTCTAAGGGATGAAGTAGGCGTACGGTGGAGGATAGAGGAGCAAAAGCTCCATGTTGATTCTGAGACAGTTACCTATGGGAGCTCTTTGAGGAGTGATTCAGGAGCAAATATTTATCTCATGGAGGTTCATATAATAGAGCGGCATAGATGAGTTTAATGACCTCCAATAGGCATCTCTTATAGTGGCAGAGTATGAGAGTAGATTTCGTGGATCTACTCCAGTATGTTGATTACATGCAGGATGAGTTAGGTGTGGATCCATAAGTTCATCTCGGGTCCTGAATCTAGACATTCGAGGTGTAGTATGGATCCATTGTCCATAGACATTAGCTGAGCCCATCGAGAAGGCCTATACAACATAGGAGACTTGGGGAAATACCCAGTAGGCTAGAGACCGAGTCTAGAGCCGTATACAATAGATGTAGGAGAGTAAATCGAGGGGGTAAGTACCTCTTCCTCGTGGTGGACAGGGTTCAACACAGTCATCATTTAGACCACAGATTGCAGCAGCAGTCTCGCCCACCTTATATACCTCCACAGAGGGTTTGATGCACAGAGAGGTTCAGAGTATGGGGCCTCCTCCTAGGGGTCCCATTAAGACACAGGGTGCCCAAAGAGCTCACTCAACAGGAGCTTTCCAACAAAGACCTCACCAAACCACAACCAGATCATCAAGATCCACACCACAGACCTCTAGAGTACCGGCTGGACCTGCTACACAGGGGAGAGGATCAGGCAGTTGTTTTGGTTGTGGTGTTACTGGAAATTTTTGGAGAGACTTGCCCACAGAACCCTAATAAAAAGGGTAAGGCACATATCTTAGAGCTGACTATTGGTGACATGGGGTGTAGTCATAGGATGTACGCAATGATTGAGAACCACTAGGCAGAGCATCAGAGTATAGTTATTGAGACTACAGGTAACATTGGTGGTATTCCTACCTCCATTTTGTTTGATTCTGGTTCTTCTGATTCTTTTATTGCACCATCTTTAGTAGAGCGATGCAGGCTGGTGGCAGTTAGGTAGGGTCATAGTTGGGATGTTGAGATGGCTTCTGGAGCCAAGATCTCTGTAGACTCCTTAGTTAAGGAGTGTGTAGTGGATTTGGGACCTTTCACCACTACCTCAGATCTTTGTATCCTTCCGTTGGGCTCTTATGGAGTCATCTTGGGCATGGACTAGTTATCTGCACATAGAGCCAGAGTGGATTGTTACAACAAGATCATATCTTGCACAGATGATGTAGGAGTTGAGGCAATGATAGAAGGGGGTCAGGAGACTCATTTCTATTTGCACCATCTCCGCTATGCAGCTTAAGTGGTGTGTGCGAAGGGGTTGTCATATGTTTTCCGTCACAGTTAGTGACCGATTAGAAGGATGGGTCTAGTGGACCATCGCTAGATGACCATCCCATTTTGAGAGATTTTTCTGATGTCTTTCCAGGGGAGCTACCAGGGTTACCACCCCCACGTGAGATTGATTTTCATATAGATCTGGTTCTGGGAGCAGAGCCTATCTCACGAGCACCTTATCAGATGACTACCCCTGAGCTCTACAAGCTTAAGTTACAACTTGAGCACCTTTTAGAGAAAGGCCTAATTCATCCTAGTGTGTCCCCTTGGGGTGCACTGGTGATCTTTGTAAAGAAGAAGGATAGATCCTTGTGGTTGTGTATTGATTACCATGAGCTGAACAAAGTAATGATCAAGAATCATTATCCCCTTCCATGCATTGATGATTTGTTTGATCAGATGAAGGGAGCCACAAATTTCCCTAAGATAGACCTTAAGTCAGGCTACCATCAGCTGAGGATTTTAGAGGCAGACATTCATAAGACCACCTTCTGTACGAGATATGGCCACTATGAGTTCACAGTGGTACCTTTTTGGTTTGACAAATTTCCCTGCAATGTTTATGAGTTTGATGAATGGGGTATTTAGGATCCTTCTTAGATCGCTTCGTGCTCATCTTCTTGTGATGACATTTTGATTTACTCACGTACGTGTGAGGAACATGAGGAGCACCTTCGCCAGGTTCTTCAATGTCTTCAGGAGCAGCAGCTATACGGGAACATGGAGAAGTATGCATTCTTTCATATGGAGGCGCATTATTTGGGTCATATCAGTTCGGGGGAAGGTATCACCATCGATAATTCCAAGATTAGAGCTATCATGGATTATCTAGCACCCACTACTATAACTGAAGTGCGCAACTTCATGGGATTAGCAGGTTACTATAGGAGATTTTTTCAGGACTTCTCTCAAATTACGCACCCCATCACTTCCCTTCAACAGAAAGGGAGAAACTTTTTTTGGTCAGACAGGTGAGATTAGGCCTTCAAGAAACTAAAGTAATGTCTCACTACAACACCTATTCTTGCAGTGGCGGATCCATAGGGTGAGTTTTTTGTTTTCACGGATGCTTCTTTAGTAGGGATTAGAGGTGTGTTGATGCAGGAGGGCATAGTAGTGGCTTTTGAGTCTCAAAAACTCAAATATTATGAGCTTAATTATCCAACTCATGATCTTGAGCTTGTGGAAGTTGTGCACACTTTGGTTCTATGCAGTCACTTTCTACTTTGTTGGAGATTCACGCTCAGGACATGATCATTTGATTATTCGCCACATCTTCACGTAGCCCAATCTCAATGCTCGTTAGTGGCGTTAGATGGAGTTGATTTGTGAGTATGATATGGAGATAGAGCATGTGAAGGGGAAGGATAATGTGGTGGTAGATGATCTTAGTATACGGAGACATGTGATTGTGTACACTTCAATGGGCACAAATTTACATAGCAAGATTCTTCAGCAGCTTCCTCTTGACAGCTTTTATGTTTTAGTTCAAGCACAAATCGAGTCCCAGGGACCCGTTAAAGGGAAGTTTGATGGTTTTTATCTAGAGGTAGATGGCCTTCTCAAGAACACAGGTCATATTTATGTTCCCAAAGACGGAGGCTTGAGTTAGGATATCTTGGTAGAGGCACATCGTGCACCCTATTCAGCCATCCCAAGGTGAAGAAGATGCACGCCACCTTAAGACTGTTGTATCATTAGAGAGGACTTTGTAGAGACGTGGCTCAGCTTGTGTCACACTGTTTAGAGTGCTAGAAAGTGAAGGCTGAGCATCAGCATCCATCTAGCCTTCTCTTTCCTCATGCTATACCAGAGTGGAAATGGGACACCATTTCCATGGACTTCATTGTTGGGCTACCAATGTCGAGATACCACCATGATGCCATCATGGTCATGGTGGATAAATTCAACAAAAGTGGCTCATTTTTCTCTGGTGAAGACCACTTATACACCTAGTGTAGTGGCACGGCTATATCTTGATGAGATTGTCAGGTTACATAGGATTCCGTGGAAGATTATTTTTGACCACAATCCTTTGTATACTTCTCATTTCTGGACTACCATGAAGTATGCCCTCGGGACGAGAATCAACTTTGGCACAACATATCACCCCGAGACAGATGGACAAACTTAGTGGGTGAATCATATTTTAGAGGACATGCTCAGGATGTATGTGATGGATCAGCAGTCTAGATGGGAGGAGTACATGTACTTGGTGGAGTTTTCCTACAATAATAGTTTTCAAAGTTCTATAGGCATGGCTCCTTTTCAGGATTTGTATGGCAGAGAGTGTAGGACACCTCTTAGTTGGGACAGGTTAGAGGACATGGTTTCTCTTGGACCAGCTTTGTTGCAAGACATGGAGCAGCAGGTGATTTTGATCAGACAGAGACTGCAGGAGGCACAAGATAAGTAGAACAAGTACGCAGATCAGCATAGGACTGACCGTAGTTTTGATGTGGGAATGAAGGTGTTCCTTCATGTCAGGCCACATAAGAGCCCTATCCATTATGGAAAAGGTTCTAAGTTAGCTCCTAGATTCGTTGGTCCTTTTGAGATCTTGGAGCGTATTGGCCCTTTGGCCTACCATCTAGCATTGCCACCTAGCTTGTTTCACGTACATGATGTGTTTCATGTTTTAGTTCTTAGGAGATATGTTGTAGATCCTTCTCATGTGATAGATTGGACATCATTAAACTTGACAAGATCAGGGGTAGGTGATGGTGGATCCTATTCACATTATAGATCGTAGGACACTAGGCCTTCGAGGTAGAAAAATTGATCAGGTCTGGGGTGCAGTGGGACAGATATGATGAGACTACAGACTACATGAGAGGATGCTACAATACTACGAGTTCAGTTTCCACATTTGTTCCAATCACTTCTAGGAGGAAGTCGAGTCTAATGGGATTCTGTAGTGCCCACTTCCCTTTGAAACCTTTTCATATTGATCATGATACTGCTGATTATATTATGGACATGATTATGGACTTTATTATAGTATGATGTTAGATGTTACATCATGGTTTATTGTTAACCTTGATTCAGTTATGATGCATGATGATTATTAGAGACATTTTTATAAATTGATGATGATATGTAGTTTGACATGGTTATAATATGGATGTTGTTTGGACACTTGATATTTGGACATTATGAGTAGACCTAGAAATGGAAATTATTTGATGATGATATAGTTATTGAGTAAAATTGCAAATGATCTTGTTGGTTGCTTGGATGTTGTTTTCATTCATATATCTAGATGATTTTAGAATTTTATTTATATTATTTTAGATGTTCTGATATGGCCAGGAGGCCGAAGGAGGTATTTTTGTTTTGCAGGTTAAAATATCACAACAAACATCGGGGGATTGGAGACCAACCACATTGGAATTCTAGATGAATTCAACAAGGTCACCATGGAAACTTTTATTTTTTTGTGTGCTTGATTGTGTTAGGTATTCCCATGGGGGGATCACCTTTAAACGTGACCAAGGGTTATGTGTATTTATTTATTTGGTTCCTTTTTATTGATGTTTATATGTGTTTATTAAGTGATGTGTTTATCGCTTTTATTTCAATAAATTGTGATATATAATGTGAGTAATCATATTGTTAAAATAAATTAATCAAATTGGGACATAAGAAAGTAATTATTGGATTGGTTGACTCTTGTATTAAATGTTGCAAGATATGTGTACAAGAGATATGTAAGTAAATTTGGAGTATGAAACACTTCATCTTCTTTGGGATTCGAAATTATCCTTGGAGACGTATTTTGGATGCTTTTGGGGCAAATTAAACTCATCCCATACCTCTTAAATTTGCATACCAAACTCACCTATGGTTGGAGAGTTTAAATCTAGCTTTCATTATGCATTTTTGTAAGCCTAGCTGAATGTTTTAATTTCACTTCTTGCTTGAAATTAATTTCAGTCCTTTGGGATATGGGCTTGATTTGAGTGTGTAAGTAAGACTGTCATATTATTCACCTACTTATTTATTATGTCTTGGAGATTGAAGTTGAATTTTGGGTTGGGGTTGAGGATGTGTGATGTGGCATCTTACATGGATCCACCTAATCCTCTTCTCTTCCCTCTTCTATAAAATTTGAATTTTTTGCCTGGTTTTGGGTTTCTTCAAATTTGGAAACTCCTTTTTGGGTGAATTCTTATGGTGTTTTGGAGCTCATGCTTTAGAGAAGTTTTTTTTGGAAGATTATTCCATGCTTGCACTTGGCTGATTTGGATTTCTTGCATTGGGATAAAGCTTGTTGTGTTGGAACTTGGAACAACTCCATCATGGAGAGGTAGGAGCTTGGATCTTATAATGCTTCTTTCTTTTTTTTATGAAATTTTTATTGTTGTGAATGTTTTGGCATGTTTGTGGGATGTTGGGTAGATGGCATAGGAATGCTATAGGAGAAGACTATGGGGTTTATTTTGTGGGAGGTACAAGTGTTTTGGAGGGATAAGTTGGGATTTGGGTTCCACCCTACAAAGAAATAGCTTTCATTTATTTACTCATTATGGGGTGCCATAAGAGGTTAGGGAGGCATAAGGAAATGTGAGGTATAAGGGTAAATTGGGGGAGGCATAAAAGCATGTCAGGGATTTGATATACTATAATTTGGTGGCTTGAAATCAGGTGATGATACTCATTTCCCCTTTAGGTGGCATAAGTAGCATCCCCCATAGTTTCTTGCTCCTCTATCTTGCTTTATGAAGCCTCAATGTTGTTTTTCATTCTTTAATGTAGTTGTAAACTACATTCTATTTTGGACTATGTTTAAAATGTTAAAATGTTGCTTGTGTTTTTTTTAATCCTTTCTTGCCATCAGTTGAATCACATCTTCTATTGTATTATGGTTGCGGCTCGAGAGCCAATGAAGAAGGATGGCTTATCCTTTTCATTGGATGTCTTGGTTGGGTGGAGAGCATTGCCTTTCCCCTACTCTTGTCGTGATAATAATTGGAAGAATGATAAATATACATGTTATTGTTTTGAGGCAAAGGAGAAATAAAGAAAACAGTTTGAAAATCCCTTGTTGAAATGAAATCTTATTGTAACCCTTTCCACTTGAAGTGGATGAAATCCTATCTGTTTTGTAATGGAAGTATGTTGTATTGATTATGAAAGTTGTAATTTTGAAATGTAAAGGAGAGATATACTCAGTTTCTATTTGAAAGAAAGATATGTATTTTGTATATTGTATTGTTAAAATCAACCAAAAAAAAAGTTGTAAAAGAAGGAAATCTTGTCTTTTGAATAAAATTTGCATTATTTTCCATGATTGGAACTACTCCTATTTAAAATTTGAGTTTGAAATGTATTTGAAATATCTGCTTGAAAGGAAGAAATGCGTGTGAGGAAAATATAGAAGTCTATCTTTTAAAAAGTGTAAAATTGGAAATCAAAATTGCATGTTGGTTTTGAGTAGTTTGATTTGAATCAACTAAATGTATTAGATTAGAGTTGGAATGAATTCTAATACTTGGAAGATGAAAATGGAAACTAGATCCTTTAAAATTTGATCTTTGTTTTGTATTTTAAAACTAGCAAATACTTTAACCAAAATGCACAGTTCAAACCCGCAATAATGAAATAACAAATTAAACAATTAAACTAAAGTATTATGCCCTAAATGAATTCAATTGGACAAAAACACATAAGGAATTTCTCAGAAAACTTAGTAAAATTGGGTTCAAACCGTTTTGCTGTCATTTTTGCTGTCAAGGTTGTATTTTTTTAATTAAGAGTCAATCAAACAGACTTACCTCTCAAGTCCATCCTAAATCCATCTAAGAAAAATTATCTATCTAATTGACATGTTGAGAGAGGAAGAAGGTCAATTGTTTAAAATTTCATAAGTTAAAACTTACCAGCGTGCCTTTTAAAATATTGCATACCGTTTTTGTGAAATTGAACCCTTAAACATTAACAAAATGAAAAATTAATGATTCCAGTGTAAAGAGGACATCGAGAGATTTCCAAAAAGTCCTCATTTTCCCAAAAATAAAATCCCAATCCAAAGTTATGGCCCTCTAAATTTTTTCTTCATTTGGTGTCAAAAATAATTCTTAACTGTCAAAAAATAAATTTGGAAAAAAAAATTCTTGGCAGACCCGCGGGCCTGAATTTTCCCTTAGTTCTTTTTGGTTAAAAACATCAAAGGCATGAATTCCCTCATCACTCCACTAACCCGCAAGCCTTTCTTTTTGTCAAAAATCACCTAAGTTCAAAAAAGAAATTCTGAAAAATTTCCCCGTGGAACCGCTGCCCTAATTTTTCCTTTTTGGTTGTTTGTTGCAGCCGCGCGAGCCTGCAACAGTTAACTTAACCTTTTAAATAATTTGGGAAAATTTTCTAAGTTTCCTCTACCACCCCGCTGTCCCGTAGCCAATCAGGTGCTGCCACGTGGCATCACAAGGCATCGGCAGAGGAGTGGATCCCCTTTTTAGCTTAGCACTTCGGGAAATTTTTGGGAAAAACTTCCTAAATTCTCCTGTTATCCCACCGATCTGCATCCAATGCATGGATGACATGTGTCTTCATGAAACATCCATGGAGGTGCAAAGATTTTTAAGTCTTTAAACCTTTTTCTCACAAAATTCAAATTTTGCTAAATTACTTTGATGGCCTGACGGGCCACAACCAATCTTTGAGTGACATGTGGCATCGTTCGGGGAAGTCAGAGGCATGAGCTATTTTAATCCTTTCTGCTTTTAACCCTGAAATTCTAAACTCTCTAAGTTTCCCTGCAAGTTTGTTTCGTGACCACATCAGTGCCTCACACCCCGGGCGGCGGAGGCCAATCAGATTCCATAGCTTTCGGCTAAAAAGGATCACTAAAAATCCTCCAACGTTTTCTGCTAGAGTTTAGAAATGGACATGTCCTCTTCGGCTCAGAGGAGCATGGAGGTAGATCATGCTTGTATTCCAAAAGGGAAAATGTGCTAAAACTCTCCCCGCTCCATAGCCTGCACATGGGAAAATTTTCTTCCCCAAGCCTACAAACTCATTCTTCGGAAAAAAATCCTCCCAAGGTACGCCAAACCATAACTTGAGAAATATGAGGAGTTAGGAGGAATTCTTTATATCACCGAAAAGGCGAGAAAATTTCCTATCTAAAGGGAATGTTTTTTGGGAAGTTTTGAGTGTGTTAATTTTGTGAAAAACCAAGTTGAATATTTTAAGACTGTTAGAGGGTGGTTTAGTAAGAAATTACCCTCTTAACCTAATTCATTAATATAACCCTAAGTTTGGACCTTGTGATCTTTTATATTTATCGTATTAATAAAACTATAAGCTATTAATCACATTTGGATTTGAAACTTTCTTGCAACAACTGTTGTCTTGTAACTTGATTTTAAACTCTTTTAAAAAAAAATTTTCCATAATTTTCCTAACTAATCATAGGTTGTTCTTAGGTCTCAAGTGGGTTGTTTTTAGTGGGCATCACTTTCAAATATATAAATATTTTATCCCCTAGTTGGTGTGGGTTAATAGATTTATTTGTGTTGATGGGCCCTACATCCCATCATGCCAAGGGTGGTAAATAAAAATTGAGCCTTTAAGTCTATCTTCCTACTTGGATTAATGAAACACTTTGATGTTGGTGTTGTGTTCTAGTTGTGTTGGTATCCCTTGATCATAAACATGTCTCTTTTTCCCTTGTAGGATTTTTCAGGTCATTGTACCCTTGTTGCCTCTTAGCTCAACGGGTTTCATTTGTGACATTTTAAAGTCCTTGGTGACCTAGGTTTATTGATAAGTTTTTCTTTATGAATGAAACCCTTTTTGTGTGTTGATTAAGTCCTTGGTGACCTTGGTTTATTGATAAGTTTAGATAACTTATGTTAAGGATATGAAATAATTTTGGGAATTTTTCTATTTTCTTTTCTTGGAAAACCTTGTTTATATTTGTTTTCCTTTTCACCTTGGGAAAGATATGTGCAAGTTATTTTCATAAGTTGTTACTTGAGTTTTGGTGTGATACGCTAGTAGATTGTTGTTGGACCCCCTCTTGTTACCTATTTTTCTCTCCTAACTCCCTTGAGTGCTCTTTTGTGATATGATTTAAGTGTGTGCTATCTTTATGTTTATTTCAAGCTTGGGTAGGTTTTAAAATAATAAAATTCCATTATGTTTTATATAGAGTGATTAATGCCTCCTGTATTGATATGTTAGATTGTGTAAGGATTTTCCCCTAGTAGAAATATTGTCTAAGTGATTGAAGTTTATAAATCAGATTAAAGTTGTGTGTTTGACCTTGAGTGCAAATTCAAGTTATAGAAAACCTTGTGGGCATGATTTTGCTTAGTGTTAACATGGAAATTTAATTGAATCCTTTTGAGTTTTAAAAGTGATTCCAATGAATAGTTTGCTTGATTGTAGATGTTTTGCTAATTTAGGTGTTTTTCTTTGTTGTTAAACCTCGTCTTGTGTGGTCTTAATTTTGTGAGACCTTTGAGTGGGCATGCCCTCTCATTTAAAATTGATGGTCATGATTGGCATTTGTTAGCCTTATCTAAATAATGAACATGAAAATGTAACCCAACCTAAGTGGAAACCTTAACTTTTCTTATTGCAATGTATTGTATCCTTGTGGGACTATGTGGTCATCTCGAGTTCATAGACTTCTTATTGTTATTCTTTTAATTTGGTGGTTGTTCTTGAGGCTCCATTGACAATTTATTGCTTAGATACTTTGTGTTGTAGCTTGGTTCACCACGTAGAATTTCTTGGTATAATAATAATAATAATAATTAAACACTTGCAACCTTTCTTGAAGGAAGTTTAGTATTAATGCCTAAAAATCTTCCTTTTCCTTGTCTAATAGCATTGGGCCAAATTTGGGCTATAAGTACCCACTCTTGTTTGAAATTATAAAATTCCACAGAGAGTGTGACTTCTACTCTTAAGCTTTGTTTTCGTACCTATTTTCAGTGATTTCTGGGAGGAAGTCGAAGCGTAAGGGGAGGGGGATGTAGTGCCCACTCCTCTTTGACACTATTTCATTTTAATGTTGATACTATTGGATTGATACTTAGACATTGTGATTACGATACATTGGTCAGTAGATGATAGATTATAATGATATTTAGACTATTGACATTATGTGGTTTACATTTTATTATGACGCACTACATAGTGATGTTAGATAGTTTGATATATGTTGATTTACATGATTTGGATTTTATACTGACATATTACACTCTGGATTTTTTGAGTAGAATTATAATCTCATAGATGTTAGGGTTATATTTTGATATATTGATGGATAGTATAATTGCTAATGTCAAATGATGATTTTTGATCTTATATGTATATTGTCTCGATGTTTTTAATACGGCCGAAAGGCTAGAGATGTATTTTGTTGTGTGTAGGAATTTGATCACATACATCGAAGGGGATAGGGGACCAACCATGGAAGGATGTTGGGTGTTGAACAATGAGGCCAAATTTGACAACTTGCGTAACGTTGTGTAGTGTAGTGTTTTGCGTGTTTAGTTTGGAGGTCTCCCATTGGGGGTGACTTCACATATGTGGCCATGGGGTGAATTGTTTTCCCTTTCTTTAATTTTATTATGTGTTTTATTTTATGATTTGTGTATTCAAAATTTGGAATTTTTTTCACTTTATTAGCATTTATAAATGTGTGTTAATTAAGCTTAACCATTCTTGTTTTAGTTAAGAAAATTAGAGATGTGACAAATAGTTATGATGAGATTTGGTAGTCCTTGTGTAAGTAAAATTTATGTTGATTTGGGAGTGTTTTACTCCACCCCAAGTTCAAAACGGATTTTGACTTGGGGACATTTTTGGAGGTTTGCGGGACAAGTAAGACTTGTGTCATGCCTCTTAAATTGACCCAACAACCCTACGTATGGGTTGGAAAGCTTATTTTTTGACCTCTTTGTCCATTTTGAGTGTAATAGAAGTAAAATTATTGCACTTTCTTTCTACCCCAATTTATTATGTCATTTGAAAGTATGGTGTGCAAGTTTTGAGCCATATGTGTTGTCATAGTCCTTGTATGTGCATTGATTTTTCTTGGTCTTTTTGTGTTAACTTGAGTGTGGGATGGAGGAATGATGAAGTTTCATCCTACATGGAGCCACCTCATCATCCTCACATTCCATTTCTATTTATTGATGATTTTTGGTTGGAATGAGGTTACTTGTTCTTTTCTCTTTTGTACACTTTTGGAATTGGAGTTTTTGGGAGTGCCTTGGAAATTGCTTGACCTGGGATTGAAGAGACTTGTGAAATTTTTCTTAGAGATTAATGGAGAGGTAGACTCTCCACCATTGTTATTATGTTATTTTGTTTGGTTGTATGCAATGATGTGTTTGTAAAATTGTTTGTTTTTGTCTTGTGAAGGTGTTTGTGTGTTGGTTGGGTAGTAGGCCTTAGTAGGGTGTGGGAGAAGGGCTTATGGGACCATTGGGGAGGGAAAAAGGAGTTTTGTGACACATGTATTTTGGTGGGAGTGTGAATGAGATTCTTACCTATGGGGAGTGAAAAAGAAATCATGGTTTTGTTGCATGCTTGTAAGGGAGAGATAAAATATATGTGTTGATCATTTTGTGCACTTGGAGGCTTATGGCAAGACTCCCACTTCACTTGGGAGGCATAATGAGGTGGTTTCCCATAGCCCTTTCTCTGTTTGGTTTGATCTTCAAACCTTTGTATTGTTGTGAATGTGCAAATTTGTTGGATATGTTGTCTTGGTTGAATTGAATGTCTTGTATACATATTTGTTGTGAAGCCACTTTGTTGGAAGTTGTCATTGTTGCTTAATGATACTCATGGTTCCTTGGTTGGGGCTTGATGGCCATTAAGGGGATGAATTCTCCCCTTAATGAATTTAAAGTTGGGAGGAGTGTTTTGCCTACTTCCCCTTGTTTTGTGATTCCATTATGATGTTTGAAGAAATCAAGTTTTGGAGCTACCAATGTGGAGAGAACATGAATATTGAAGACTTAAAGTTTGGCTTGTTGATAGCCCTTTGTTGTATATGATTCAATTTGTTATCCCATTGTTTAAAGTTGAAAGTTTGTAAATCATGTAATGAAATCTTGTAAAATTGTATTGTAAAGAGCTCTACTTGGTTGTATATCAGATTATGAAGATTTGAGAAAAGTGAGGAATGTAAAAGTTGCCTGTAAAAGAATATATGAATGTAAAAGAAAAATTATATCTCTTATCCTTGTTGTAAATGTTGTTTTATCTTAAACATATGACTCATAGGAAAGATTGAAGTAATTATAAATTTGCTTCAAAGTTGCATGCAAAAAACAAAATCTAGAAATTTCAGCATAGAAATCAACTTTGAGTGATTTTAGAAAATTCACTACTCTCAAATTATCTTATGGGTTTTTCTAAAATTTGGACAACTCATTTATAACATATCAATATAAAAACCCTCTAAATTTAATAACAACCCAAATTATAAATTGCAAGATATGTAACGATCTTTAGAGAGTTTTAATTTGGAAATATTTGTGTAAACAAAACCAAATTACATCGATCTAAGAAATTTTATTACTCATAAAACATCTTCTGGGTTTTCATAAAACTTGGACAACTTACTTATAACATATGAATCTAAAATATCTTTAAATCGCATAACAACCCAACATGTAAATCTTAAGATACGCCACGATCTTTAGAGTGGTTTTAATCTTGAAATGTCTGTGTAAAAATTAAATTACAACATTCTTAGAAAATTTATTACTCCTAAAATATCTTCTGGGTTTTCCCAAAAATTAGACAGTTTACTTATAAAATATGAATTAAAAAAACCCTTTAAACATCATCATGACCCAACATGTAAAGCTCAAGATAAGTCATGACCTTTAAAGGGGTTTTATAAACGAGTCATGGTAAGTTTAAATTATTATGTGACATTGTTGTTTTAATTATGAATCAAATAAATAAATGTGTAGCACGAGTATCTTGGAATTATTTAACTTTGTGTGGTCAAAAGTAAAAAAAAACATTATGGCATGGATATTTTAATTTAATATGACGATTGTCTTAAGGGTATGTTTTGGGGCTGACCTTAGATTCTCCCATATAGATTTATACTACCAATAATAATAATTTGTTTAACGTCCAATATTATTTAATGGCTTAGTCATAATATTTCTTGGTAAGATTGAGTGCTGATAAAGTAAGTTAAAATGGTTAAATTTATTATTTAACTTACTCAAATAAGTTAAATAATTAGATTAAATTAAGTTACTTCCAAGTAGTAAGGATTTAATTAAAACTATAATGGGTTAAAATTATATAATTAATTCAACTAGTGAAGTTTTTGGGAGAATAGAATAAAACTAATTACAAATGGGATGCGTGGAAAATAAGGGAATGAGTTTTAATGAGCACAATCAATGTAAAAATAAAAGAAACGAGAATGAATTAATAAAATAATAATAAAAAATACCAGTAGAAACTGCCTAGCAGCCTATAACGACTATTGAATACCTGTAACAATTGTCCAGCAGCCAGCAACCATTGGCCAATGCCCACAACAACTATCCAATAGCCTGCAGCAACTGCCCAGTACTTGCAACAACTATCCAGCAACATGCAGCCACTGCCCAGTGCCTACAACAACTGTTAGGCAGCCCGCAACAACTATCCAACAACCTATAGCCATTGCCTAGTGCCTGTAGCAACTGTTTATCAGCCTGTAGCCACTGCTCAGTAACCTGCGACAAAGTGTAGTAGTTAACGAGTGAGATATTTGTAAACAAAATTAATGTAGTAGCTAGCGAGTGATATCTTTGTAAATGAAATTAATATAGCTCAAACCTTTATTAATGCAATTAAGATATTTACACATATTAATCATTTTCATAGATTTCTAGCTAATGAGTTGTAGTTCCTTTTTGGGTTAATAAAGGAAATTAAATGAGTGAAATCTAAGGTTAGTAACATTGTAATCTTCAAACGAAAAAAAATTCACATAAATTTTCCTAAATAATTATGAGGATTAATGTGATTTGGGTGTGTCGTTTTATGGGCGTTACATGTATAATCTAATCTTTGTACATTCTTTAAAGTTTTCGTTGATTTTGTGAAGAAAAATCTTCCTCTTCCTGCAAAAATTTGGGCATAACTTTACTACTTTCTCCACTAATTTCTATGATGGTTTTGAAGATATTTTCCAGCCTGAAATATCTTTGACAAGAAAATCCTTTTCTCCCAAAATGGATAACATGTCCCACATTTTCATAATAACATGTTATTTGTTCATATGATCAACAATATTAAAAGGGAAAATTCCTACCTTAAGATGAACATTTGAAAAAATAGCTTGCTCTTTCACTTTGAGTGTAAAAGAAATCTTACGAATATGATTATTCTAATTTTATTGAGTTGGAACAACAACATGATCACTTGTATATGCATCCATATATCTCTTTGTTGACCTTGTTATAGCTGGAAAAAACTCACTCCTTTCCATAGCTCTAATTTCTTGATTTAGAGATGATGATTACTAACTTAAAAATTTACGATAGTTACATATGGCTTTCCCTGCATAAAATTTGGATCACCTCGTGATACAAGATAATCACTCTGCTAAAATTGATAATATGCTTCTTCTTGAGTCATCTGTGGCATAAGAAAACATTGTGGTACCATTTCCAATGCTGAATTTGGCTAACTAGGCTGAAAATTAGGATCCACCATCATGTTATGTTGGGGTTTCACTATAACTAAGGCTCCAAAAGTTGAGGGTAACTTAGCATAAACAACTGCAAGTGGTTTTTCTATTGTAATAACTCTTGAGCAGGTGTGAAATTTTTATATAGTTGATAATGTGGTTGATATGGTCTATTTACATGAAATTTATTTCTTTCTAGCTATACTACCTTGTTTGTTATGATATGAAAATCCCCTCTCGATTCATCTTTTTTATTCATATGAACTATAGGAGGTAGTGGTTCTTTTACAATTGGTGGAATAAGAGGTAGCTTAGGAAAAATGGGCATCAAAGGTATACGGACCAATTTTCTATCTTGTATAAAGTTGTTTTTTGCTTTGATTGCACTATGTCAAAAGTAATAGGAAGTGTGGTTTGTTAGGTTGTGGAGCCTATTTTCATGTGACAAAGTGTTGAAGAATGTACACTAAGAGTACTGTACACTTTTCACAGTTATATCGTGGGGGTTTGGGGCCACGCTGGGCCCCAAATGAGGGTCTAGGGGCTGTAGGCCCCAGTAGCAAGGGTTCAGGGGTGCAACCCCTGAAACAAAATTTGGCCTTAAAATGTGTCTGATATATCGGGAAACATGCTCTTCTCATATGGGTGGGATTTTTTGACCCATAGGTTTATGGGACGGTTTTTTTCCCATGGTTTTGATACCCACGATTTTGTAAAATTGCTTAAGCAGTTGTCTACTTATATGGTTTTATACATATGGTAGGATTATGTAACATTGTAGATGTGTTTTGAATTTGGGTGTGAATTCAGTGGTATAAAAATGCATGTTCAAATGAAGACTTAACTGCTTGCGGTATCCTTTCCCAAGTTCTTGTAAATCTTAAATTTAAATTTTACATGAACTCTTGAGGTGCTCTCTTAATGGTTGTAATTTGTTCAAAGATGGATAAATGGTGTTATTTGTCCTCAAATTGTTTATAAATGGCTTCACCTAGATGATCCCAATTTGTAATAAATCTTGTTGGAAAACTTCTATACGAATGGAGAGCTTGACCTTTAAAAGATGAAACAAATAACCTTAAGGAAACATTCACATGAGTTATATTATAGGAAAAACATATGGAAACATTATCTGTTATGTGTTCAATAGGTGTGGTTTTTTCTTCACCACTAAAATAAGGAAGAATTTTTAAAGCAACATCTGGTATATAATTAAAAACGACAAGTATAGTTTATAGTTGGAGGAGTGGAAATTTTAGGCCTGTTATAAGGTATAGTTTTCCCAAGCCTTCTTCTTCTAACATAATTAAGCGGTAATTGAAAAAATTCAGAAAGAATAC
Source organism: Taxus chinensis (assembly GCA_019776745.2). Lineage (NCBI taxonomy): Eukaryota > Viridiplantae > Streptophyta > Pinopsida > Cupressales > Taxaceae > Taxus > Taxus chinensis. Next base: position 259,832,215 of record CM034146.1, on the reverse strand, counting down.
CTCTTGATGATTACCTTTTGTTCAATTTAGGCATTGAACAGGAAGAAATATGTAATTAATTCCTCCTAGCCAAAGCCAATCTTCCCTTTTTAATAATGTTGATATATCAAAATCTACATCCAAAATTGTATCTACATCAAGGAGTTGATACTAGCTGAGTGGTTCTTGGATAATTACAAATATTAAATATGCGTGAATTTATTCTTGTGTGTTGATAACTAATGCAAAAACTAGATTAAATTTCTTCTTAGGAGCAACTTAAATTTTAGGAACAACCATTAGAAAACACTACCTTCATCTCCATGCTGATAATAATGCCAATATCTAGTCTGCGCTTTGACCGAGCGAGCCAAAAACTATTATCACTTTAATTGCACCATATATGATGAAGTGCACAAACATATTCACTTTGGTTGATATAATGGTAACTCCTCTTCAACTCCTGCATTTCATGCCTCATCTATCTCATTATTCAAGTATGAGCAATCCTGTCCTGAAAACCAAACATCATTATTCCTCATAAACAGAACTAGATGACCAATCAAATCTCATCACCAAGACACAAACTATACATCATTGGAAATTTCTTTGAATCCTATTTCCATAATATATTACATTTCCTTCCGACTCCAAGTGGAAGGCCTTTAACCGAGTCCATCTGTATAAACTATTTGTTTAGCCTTCTAGGACTCAAGAATCAACCTTGAGCTCAACTTGTTCCATCACCTCAAAAATAACTTCACATCTTAACCAAAGAATAGGATACAATTTAAAATAATTTTTAAGCACTTAGAAATATTCAAAAAGAATGAAAAGATCATAAATATCACTTTACCTCATGAAGCTACTTAGAACCCTATTGATCTAGGCATCTCCAAGATTTGACCCTTAAAGAATATATCATAACTTTTTCATACCATATAAAAACACAATTTTTATATACCATTGGAACTCTCTCTGAACTAGGATCACAACACAACTTGAATGGAGTCGTAAATCTTCTTGTAGCTCCTGAAATTACACTTTCACCATACAATGCTCCTAACTACCCCAAAAAATTGTCTTCATAAATAAGGCACAATTTTCCATTTACAAGCTCAAACATGATTTGATACTATCATGTACATATAGGAAAATACTAGGGATAAAAATAATGTCAATTTATTCATCACCTTCTTTGGGTAATTTTTGAAAAAAATAAACTTTTTCACAAACAAGAATTTTCAGGTAGGGCCCACATATAGTTAGATGCTATAATTTACCTTTCTATAAAGTTGCAAAAGTTCTATAAAACCTCTTATTATTAATTTTTTTCTAAAATCAATCAAGATAGGCTCACTATACCTCTTTTTCTTTAAGTAACTTTTAGCTAGGGTTTCAAAGAAAATTATCTTATTAATGATCATTCATAACCCTGTGACGATCAAACCACCTCATTATTATTGATAAAAAAATATTAGTTCCATGGAAACAAATATCTTAAATTATTTTTCTCCCATACATAGCACACAATTCAAAAAAATCATCAGAAGGTCAACTTTTGCTTCAAAATCACAGTGTAGATTACCCAATTTTTCCAAAACAAATGTATCTTGAAAATCCTTCTTCAGGATGACCTGAAAATTTTTCGTGAAGCATCATGAAAACATCCTCTAGCAAAAAATACTCACCATCTAGCCGAAATAGGTTTGAAACACTCTTTTCATTAAGAGTTACCTATGTCATCCTATTTGTTCTTCACTTTCTTACTTCAAATGGGCCACATAAAGTCCACTTATCATTGAAGAGAAATATGAAACTCATAAAGAAACTCATGTACATTTTCATCATGCTGCTACCATCCTCCACCATGGCATGTTTTTCACCAAAACTCATACCTCCATCTCATTCGACATGTGCTAAGCCTAAGAATAGGGATGGAATGACCAGACTCAACCATGACACCTCATGGACTGACAATGTTGACCTCTTACAGATTCATCAACACCTATAACACAACTCTAACAAAATGCATGAGCTCATGAAAAAATTAAACCCACTCAATAGATCTTATACCATGGTTATGCAAGCTAGAACCATGTCAGGACAACATGAGAACACACCAGATCTTGACACTACTCAACCTTCATGCTTGAAACTTGAACAACACCTCAAGGAGACTAAAATGACCTTTGAAAAAAAATTCCATCAATATAATTGACATCGATGACAACACAAACACACAATGACCAAAATTTGGCCATTTTAGCCCTGATTGTCTACTAACATTGTGAGTGATGTCCCATCTTTGAAATCCACTTTTCACAGTCTATCGTGTATGCACATTTTATTTCTATATTGTTTTTCTATGACACGCTTGATAATATTTATACAAACACATATATCTATTCATGCTTTGTTTACATGTGCCTTAATTTCTACCATGCACATTCCCTCCCCTTGCAAGGATACAGTTCAGTTCAACATCAGATCCTCTATTTCAGCCACATACTTCTAGTAACGTCTCATGCACCCCAAACAAGGGGGGCATACATTAGGTGAATCATTCACACGATATAGAATCTCAGAGCTACAGTACAAGAATGCATAGTATAGTAACAAAGCAGTCATATAATCACAAAATGATTGATGAACTGACTTGAGTCCACAACATAACACAAAATCTAGTTCCTGATATCATACAAGATTTCTTGGGTGCCTGTGTCCTCCCCTGGGTGCTAATTTCCTGTGGGAAGTTATAACCAATTTCTCACTTCAACATAGTTCACAGTAGTTTATTGAGTAGTTTTTAAAGTATAGGAACAATCATAAAACAAACCGAATGTATTCTATCTCCATTTTCAATCATAAAAAATACTACATTCTAAACTAATCAGGGATAGTAGGGACAAAATAGGATCACACCATCTGTAATAGTGTATAATCAGGAAGTGTAATGGAAGAAGAGTAACACTAAACCTCTCTTGCCAACACTTTCTCTTTTGTTTGAGATAGCTAAAAAACTCGCACTTGTCCTGAGATCACCCACAAAACTCACCATTGGCATGATATTGCCCAAAATTCTCATTCTTGGAGTGAGATCACCTAAAAACTCCTCTTATATAGAATTTCAGGACATTTTCTATCCTTTTCACTTTTCTTAAATAAGGTGCACACTTTACATTTACTACTTTTACATATTTTCGCATGCTTTTCATACTTGTGCAAATTTTTCATATACACATATTTGAATACTTCTTCGCTCTTCTCTTGCAGGTTTGTACTTAATATGCAACAATAAGCATCATACAACAATCTATGAAAACAACAGGTACAAAATGGTACAATACTTACCCATACACCCTAGTGTCACTTTCCTTTCTTAGCTTTCATGCTGAATTTTGCATTCATTCCACGCTTCACTTGTATTTTCGGCATGCTATCGCCATCACATTCTATAAAAAAAGTATGCATATCTTATGTACTTTATGTTATCGAGTATTCACTGAACAACATAAAGCGGGGGAAAATGTAGGAAAATAGTTATGCACTTAGGTACATTTCTAGGTCCATAAAAACATACTAACATTCATATTATTCCTAAGCAAAAAAAATAGTAATTGACAACTCTCTTTGGCCTTTTTTCTTTATTTTTGTTGTCTATCTTATGTTGCACACCCTACAGCCCAGTCAATACTTTATTTTTTTAGCTTTTGTGACTTCATACACAGGTTCCCAGCTAGCATGCCAGTGCCTAGGTGTTCTCATCCCCTCCGAGCGCCCTTGAACTCTTTCCACCTTACTTTCTCTTTTTGGGAATATATAATCTTTTGGGCATCTTATTTTCTTATGCCTCATCCTTTCAGTTGTTAATTACAAAATTTAAACAAGGGAATTGTACAAATACATAGCTATGTGACCAAAACAAAGGACCAAACTCTAAGCATTCATTACTATAACCTAAGCTTGTACTCAAAAGCTACCTAAAGAACTTCAAATCATTCATTTGAAATTCATGCAAGGTACAAACGACTAAATTTTATGCATACAGTGAATAGTAAGGGGAAGTCCATTTTTACATCCACGCATTCTATTTACTTTGCTACATCCAGATATATATGTATCAAGTGTGATTCCATAAGGGTATCCTACGACACGATTCTATCACACACTCACAGGAAATACATGGAGTTTGAGATGTAGTGTAATGCTCGGTTGTAATCTCACTCTATCAAGTGGCCATTGGGGTCAGTCTAACTCCTCATATTGCATCTTTATTTTTTTTGGATTTGATGTGTTATTGTGGGTTTTGTAGATGAATATTTGTTTTGTAGGTTACAATTACCTCATTAATCTTATTACGACATATAGGTGATCAACAGTGAATAATTATGAAACTTGTGTGACACTCGAGCAATTAGCTTTTGACTATTTTGGTAGTCATAGGTGTCTGGTAGAGGTATTCAGTGCCTAGACACCCTTTTCCTGCTTGGGGTACTTGTTTCCATCATGTTTCATGATCTACAAAATTTATTCAAAACAATAACAAAATATATGACTTCATGTTCAACAGTTTTCTCAATCGGCATCAATCCTAGAATGATCACAAATCAGCTAAGTTCACTTCTCTCTCGCTTGCACTTAGGGTTTCACATTTTACTAGCTTATTGCTTGTGTAAAATTTATATTCTAGCATTTATTTATCATATGTGACTTTGCAATTAGGGTTTAGCATAAATTCTATTTTTGTTAAATCAATAACTTATTAGACTAGAATACAATTAATATAAATATCATAATGTTATAAAGGATAAAAAATGGCAGGAATTGACGATGATCAAAGATCGAAAAATATCAAAGACAAAGTTCTTGTTTTAATGGAATAAATGATAAAATTGATAATAAAAAATTCCATAGAGATTGATGTTGCTAAGGCAGACTATCAAAAATTTAGAATTCTGTGAAACTCATAAAGTAGATATTTAGATTTGTTTGTAAGGATAATGATAAAACAAGGGGCTATGGATATTGATCGATGGCAATCGGGAGTTGATAATGATTGGGGAGAAAAATTCCCACTTTGATAAAATGAAAGTAAAAAGGTAATGATTAATAAAAAATGGTTTGACTACGTTTTTTTAAACTAGAACAATTTTAGGAACTTGTAAGACTTTGAAAAAATATATTTGGAAGTTTTTAGAAGGGTTATGAATGAAACTGAGGTCAAAAGACTAGTCGAAGGTGATATCTTTGGGTATTGCAAAGTATTCAAAAGGTTGGACAATGACTGAAAAAGAAGAAGGGATTAATAAGACTATGCGGGATGATATCAACGACAGATTTTGGATTGTAACTAATTTAAAACAAGTTGATTAAATGATAGAAAGGGAGGTATTAACCCTGGTAATTATTAGTGCAGGTGATAGAGCTCCAAAACAATTGAATTCTAATTTGAAAGGGTCCCTAAATTCTTTGGCAATAGAGTGTTGATAATCCTATGTGTAGTGATGTTGTCATAGGCACAACAGTTCATCCTCAAACATAGATTCTAACTAACTCAAAAAGGGAGCAAGAGGTTGTATAAATAGGTTCGACGATGTCAAAAATGATCACCGGTGAACACGGATCACCGTTTATTTGTCCCAAGAATTTACAAATAAATAAATAAAATAGCAAATGGTTGAAACCACTTGCCATCCTTTTAAAACGTAATATTAAGTGTTCATAATATTTAGTTAATAATTAAATAATATTGAATATAGGTTATTCTTTCTTATTTAATATAAAACTATATTATGTTTCATTAGTTATTAATTAACTAATTATTAAATCGGGGTTTACCCCGTCACTTAATAGGTTATAACCCTTCAGGTTATTTAAATATAGCAATGGGCCATATTAGGAGATATATAATTATTCCAGGTTAAAAATAGGATTTTCAGCAGGAGTGAGGAAAGAATTTCTCAACTGGTAAAAAATTTCTCAATAAAATGGAAATTTTCTTCATGGGTTTTTACCCCATTGGGGTTTACCATGTCATATCTTGTGTTAATGTGTTATGGTGTTAATTATTTAATCTTTTTATTTATTTAGTTATATATGCACATTAATGGTTGTTCAATATTTGGTTAGTGTAACTTTATAACCATTGTCGTGACATGGTACAAAAGCTGGTTAAGTATTGGGTAATAATTTAATTAATCCAAATGTCATGTTCAGTTGGGTAGTTGATTATGAATCTATTTAAACCCCACACCCTCTTTGGGATATGAATTTTTTTTTTGGAGGTGTGTACAAATGTGAAAGGTTATTGCACTGCATGAAATTTTGTTACAGGACCAAATGAGATTATTTATTTTTGAAATATTTTCTATGGTTAATATAGTTTTCATGTGCAAGATCAAATTATTCAAAGGTAAAATAGTTTTCATGTGCAAGATCAAATTATTCAAAGGTAAAAAAACAAGTTAAATTTAAAGAAGAGGAGACAAGTTCCATGGAAATAGGCTTCTAAAAATTTTCATTGGGAGAGTGATAAATATTGTCTCCTATAAATTTTTGTATTTCCTGTAAATTGTTGGTGTATTTTTATTGATTTTTCCCATGTCATTTAGGCCCCCTTTAATTAGGGTATTTTCCATTTCTTTAATAAAGTCATGCACATACTATAGTTTTAAAACTATATTCATCTTTTATGATTTACGAAAACAAAAGTTAAAAAACTATAGTTTTTCATTTTTATAAACTATATAAATAAAAACTATGTATTGAAAATCTAGACCTATATAGTTATATAACATTAATCCTATAGTTTATATTAAAATTATAAACTATTCAAATTAGACCCTAACCGTTTTTCATTTGGGAATGTTTACCAACTTATATGAGGGAAAAATTACAATACCCTTGCCCTTCATTCTTCTTGTCAAAATTTTTTGTATTATGACAACTCTTGGGTGTTGTGTATTCTAGGCACTATAGTCGTAATTGGGACCATGCTCAACTATTGGTGTCTCTCCCCTAGTACTTTGAATTATACACATGTATAAAGGTTGTTACATGGTATGGAGAGTATTACTTACAAGATGTACAAGGTATATTGCAAATTTCTTCTCAGTTTTTCAAAAATAATGGACAACATTATTGTTTTTATGGAATGCACTACAACAACAAAAGTTGTACGATACCATTTACATTTACATTTCTACCTACAATTTCCTTCTTTTTGCCCTTCAATTCCCCTGCTTCAGCAGTATTTGCCATATCATGGCCTTGTTTGTTTTGTTTTTAAAGATTAGTCCATTGGGATAGTCGTGGGAGGGATAAGGCTTTAAAATACTTTGTAGAGAATGAGGTTGGTGTGAATTCGGTCATATCACCACTCCCATTTATTTAAATCCCTTAGGGCTTGGATCACCTTTTAGTTCGTGTAATCATTGTGCATTGGTTATATGCGCCTCAATCAAGGGTGATTTCTTGGCTCGCTAAGCTATTTTCTGAGCTCGACTAAATTGGAATGAACAATTTAACATTGATAGTTGTTAAATTGTAGATACATTGGCATGGCATTTGATGGTTCATATAAGATACATTGGTTATAAATTGGGCAAAACAATATGACCTGGTGAATAATAGGAAGTTGTTTAAATGAATAAATTGCAAAGTAGAAATGTTAATGTCATAAAAAATTGGCATTGATTAAATTGGCTTGGTAAGGTGATAATAATGAAATGGCATATATAAAATAAAATCATCGGGTTCGTTAGAAAAACTCGACCGAGTTGATAGAGATTTCAAACATATAAAGGAGCAAGAGCTTCAATATAATTTAATGTATAAACCAATATTGTTTTTTCTTTTTTTCAAATATAAATTAATCATAAAGTTTCTTCTTTTGAGAAAAATAGTTAAATAATGTAATCGTTTCTTTTGAAATGATAATTTTTCTAGCAACATGACAACTAGATCGTTGTCGTCATTTGGATAGAAAAATAAGGAAAATTCACTCTCATTTCAATTTAATTTTAGTATCATACTAATCCATTCATTTGTAAATTATCCACTTGACAAGACTTCCTTTTTGGTGTAAAATGATCGATTTTTCGATTGCGAGGATTAAACAAGGACAAGGGAATTTACATTAAATTTGGAATAAAAATCCTCATTCATTATTTATTTTTATTTACGTGAAAAATGGGGTCTAATCAGATTTCAATTGATAAATGTCAGATGTCGAATGGGAATAATTAAATCATTTAGAAGATTCCAATGAAGGAAGAATTCCTGGATCACAAACTATGGTAAGTTTTGAAAGGAACTGAGAAGGCTTTGACTTGAAGACAAAAAATTGTGGAAAACTTCGTTGTGTATAAAAAAAAAGTAGAAGAGGCGATGTCTATCATTTTGCGAACCATACAAGATGATTTTTTGCTTCATATCAAGTATTAATAAATTCTGAGTGAGGCTTGGACTTAATTGGAATTGATGCACGAAGGTACATGTTTATTGAAAATCGTTAAATTGATTTTAGAACTTATGATAACGCCCATGAAGGGAGATGAAAAAGTAATTAATTATTTGGAAAAAATAAAAAGAATAAGTCTCAGTTGGATGGGTGTAGCTGTAACTTAATTCAAGATAAATTGCTTTATTTCATTATTCAATTGAATATTCATGAAAAATTTGAAAATTTCATTTCAATTTTGTATTCTAAATATCAAATAGAACAAGATATTCAAGATTTGTAAACCATTAGTGCTCTCGTCATTCAGGGAAAGAAATTAATGAAAAAAATTAATTCTAAGGATAATGCCACTCAGGAACTTCTCACTCAAAAATCAAAAGGTAAAACCTCTAGATTCAAAAAAACCAATAATCAACTTTAAATGTACTAGTAAAGATAAGAAACCGTGAAATTTAAGAGTTAGCTTTGATGGTAAATGTCATTACTATGGTAAATTTGGCCATAAGAAATAGGATTGTAAATTTAGAAATAATAAGTCAAATTTCAAATTACCAAAAGGGTAACAAATCTAATCAAAATCAAAACAAGAATATGAAAAATAGTCATAAATCAAATGTAATTGCTTTGTATGCCAACTTTATCACTGCAAAATAAAATTAATGGATATTGGACAGTGATGCCTCTAGACACATGACCTTTAGATCTGATATTCTATCTGAACTTAGAGAATGTAATGATCAGATCTACTTGGGTGATCATTCCATTCTCTATGTTCAGAAACAAGGTAAAGAAAAAGTTTCAAATGCTTTTATTAAATATTTTTTTATAGTTCCTAAACTTAAAATGAATTTTCTTTCTTTTTCTCGATTGATTTAAAATAACTATAGTATAAGATTGTTAAAAGATATTTTTTTATTATTATAAATTAACATGATCTTAGTTGAAGAAATTCAAAGAGATGGTTTGTATGTGTTTAATGGATTTCCTTTTGATTCTTGTTTAACATATCAAATAAGTGACATGAAATTGTGGCATGAGAGACTAGCTCATGTCAACTTCAAGGCCATGTACGAAATTTCTTGACTAAACCTAGTGACTGGTTTGCCACCTATTTCGCAGAATCATGAAACATGTGAAGGATGCTTACGTGGTAAGAAATATACTGATCCTATCCATAGTAATTATGATGCTAATTATTTTATACATTTGGAACTTGTCAATAGTGATGTCTGAGGACCTCTAGAAGTTCCACCAATTAATGGTTCTCTTTATGTTGTTGTTGTCCCAAATAACTCCCCTAGTTTTTTGGAAATTTTATATTTTATTCTGACTCTAATGTTTGACATTATAGGTTGCACACACTCAAGTTTGTTTCTTTGGCACATATCATGTGACTTTGGCTCTTCCGCATGTGCCCGTGAGCCCTTTTTCCTTGTTCCTTTTGATCGTCCCCATTATTATTCTATCTTTCATCTTCCCTTTGTGCTTTCCCTCTCCAGACCAGCTTTCATTCCTGTCTTGTTGCATACCCCTCCCACATAATTATGTAGATTTACCTTCCATTTTGGCTAAGTCCCTCGCATAACTTCGCACTTGTGTGTCATACACTCCCTCTTTTCCTTGCACGCATTACATACACCATTCTCCCTTAATTTTGCGTGTGTGATCTTGTGTGACCTTCTTTTGTACCTACACGCACCCACTTTTAGCAGTCTTGCACCTCCTCCCTCTGTGCCTCTTTATTTCATGCCTTTTTTCTTTTGCGCTAGTCACTATGTCACATCATCATTTGTCAGGCTTGATTTTTCTACATGCAACCTATCAAAGAGTTCCAATAGGACACCAAATCCTAGCAACAAGCCGATGAATGACCCATGGAATAAATGACAAAATAGATGAACAGTTTGGCTGACTTCTTTAGTCTATTACAGCATGCCACATGTCTTGCGTGTTCAAATGACTCTGACATCTTCTAACAACCATATCATTAGCTACATAGATCGAACATCTATGTGCCTAGGCTTGTTAGAAATCTATTGACATAAGCTACAATTTAGACTATTCCAAATAAGATTTAGGCTAGATTTGGCAAGCAAAAAGCAAGGAAATGTTTTTCTAGTCATCAATGCACACATCCAATTGACCCCAACCACCAGATTTCTACAGATCTTTCCCTCTTCTTTCTTGTACATGCCAAACAGACATAGGGAGGTGCATCTAGCATGTTTTGCAGTCAGATTCATAAATCTTCATTACTTGTTATTGGTGGTTGGATTTCAAATATGATTTTCCCTCCTTTTCTCCTTCTTTTCTCTCCTTCTTCATCTATAAATAATAGAGTTTTTATTTGTAAAAAGGATCCATTTTTTTGTAACGACGCCATTCCAAAATGGTGGCTGACATCCCAGAGGTTTTAGACCTTGGCATGGTCTCTACAATGTATTTTTACCACCTTCTATGAATGTAAATGACCGTCTGTCCCTTGAGCAATTAAATCTTATTTTGTGGAATTCTTGTCTTCCATTTATCGTTTTCATTCCATTTCACCTCTCTATTTGCATTTTATGGCATTGTGTGCATATTCTTACTTGTACTCCCCATTTTCATGTGTTACATGTGCTGGAAGGTCAAGTCCACGTGTTGACCTATGTCTCACGCCCTCCACCCTCTTCTCCCGTGCCCAGTCTGTTTCCTTTATCACTCGTGGAGAGTGATCGACCCTTCCCTGGTGCTATCATCTTCCTTAGCTTAGGATTTCCACTTTCTACACATCCTTCTATCCCTTTTCCCTTGACATGTTTAGTATGGGATTTGCATTCAGCATTAGGAGTAGTAGTAACAGTAGAAATATATAGAGGAACCATCCTTCTTCAGAGATCCATCTCAAGCACACAAGGTCCCAAAACTTGGAGATGGCTCCATTGTTGTCTCAAATGAATTAGTTTTTCCATATCCAAGACATGGGTGCAAGTTTGACAACCAATAGTTTATACCACATTCTGTGGGACAAAGTGAAGATCTTTACATCTTAATCTCCACAAATTTGATTTGTTTTGTTGAGATCTAGATTTTGCAGGAATTTTTTAGCACATCTTGTGATTCCACTAATCAAAACACACCCATTATCTCATTCACAAAACATTTCCCCCCATTTCTTCTTCCATTTGTTTCTCCTTTTTCATCATTCCAACTTCGACTTTTGAAGTTGTGAAATCATTACTTCTTTCCTCTCCTATAATTCTCATTTGCATTAGTAGAAATATTTCCCTCCATCCCCATAGTTTAGAAACTTGCCTCCAAATCAGTCTTTTAATCCCTATCATCCTTAATATACATATAACCCAAGCTCTACTCTTTCATATGGTTATTTTTCTAACCAAAATGTTTATGGAGAACAAGTTTATGTAGATGAAGGAGGAAAATCCATGGCCGAAGCTGATCTTGAGAGGTAGGTGCAAAAAGTGGAGATAGACATGATGCAACTTAGAGTCACGTGCTTCATAAAGGTAGCTAAAGTTTTCTATAAGGTCCCTTTTCGATTGGTATGCCCTGTACCAGGCTGGTTTAACACCCAACAAAATATACAATCTATTGCTAAGATGCTACCTCAAGTTACACAATGGGCGAAGTTAATGGAGGCTCACAAATGTAGCCTATGGTAACCCTGTAAATGGGGAAACCATGCACTAAAATATTATAGCCCTCCCACTCCTCTGTGTGAATTTACATCATCTCATCTCGCTGCACATGATGCCAGCTTCCTGCATGAAGCCCCTATTAAGAATTCCCCTCCTCCATCCTTTCACCTTAATTTATCTACCATCATCCCTCCCATGTGTGCTTCCACTCCTCTTGCACACGCGTCTTCCACACCTTTTGCACCCATCCTCCCATTCCCTTCCAATTACCCTCTATCAAACTATACCATAAATGAATATCCCCCTACCAACATGTCATTCCCAACCAACGTAATCATGTTTGATGACTAGAGAATGGTTGAAGAATGACATGACTCATGCGAATCTAACTAGGAAGAGAAAATCATACAGGCGCATGTTCTAGAAGGAAAATAGTTAGTCTTAGAGGGTGCACTTCTGGAGGAGACTGAGTTTCTTATAGAGGAAGAACCACATGTGCACCATTTTTACACAACCCATTCTACAATTGCTCCCCTTCAAGAGGCTATTATGTATGATAATCCCACTTACAGGATTGAGCTTCACAAAAATGGGAAAAACACAAAGATCAAACCATGCCCTATCCAATATTTGTTTAGTCTAGAGCCAAAGAAAGAGTTACCACTGGTCATGCTGACTTCAGATCATGAGGTAGAGCTTTTAGCATGCTAAAGGTTAGCAGCAGTGCCTCTGAAATCCAAGCACAGATAAACTTTAGAAGGTATATATTTTTTTTGGTTATACTTTGAGGAGGGTGAAAGACCATATTCAAGGAAGTTTTCCACTCCTGTTTCCAACCATGTCTAGCACCAAATCAATTACATGGTCATAATTTGTTATGAAGGGTAGCTACTTCTCCCTTCTTGTAGTAGATGTTACTTGATTACCTTTGCTTTGGGTTAGAGTAGGATACTTTAGGTTTTCTTTCAGTAATAGAAGTTCTCACACACACTCTGCATGTTCCCCTTGGGACATGTATTTTTTTCAAATCTTGTATATAGTGTTGTGCTTCTATTTCGGTGCACATTCTCTTACACCTTTCCTTTCCTCTTGCGTCTACGTGACCATTTTTTTACTTCTTGGGATGGCACGTCAATTTTTAGAAGAGGCAATTCTAACAATCCACACACATATTTTCATTCTCATGAATCAAAGTCAGAACATATTCACTAGAGTATTAGTTCAATTCAGAGTTCAGGCATGCTTCAGGTGACTCCAAGGGCATTCTTCAAATTACATATCAGATTATGTTCAACGTTAGAATCCATGACCAATGGATGATTCTAAGGCTACTGGTCTCCTCATCTAGAAGGAATATGAGCCTCAAAAGTTACCGAATTTTTTTCCCAAATAACTCCCCTAGTTATTTGGATAACTTATATTTTACTCTGACTATGATGTTTCACATTATAGGTTATACACACTCTAGTTTGTTTCTTTAGCACATTTCATGTGACTGCGGTTCTTCTGCACTCCCCCGTGTGCCCTACTTCCTTCTTCCTTTTTCTCCTCCCCCTTTTTATTTTATCTTTCATCTTCCCTTTATGTTTTTCCTTTGCGCACTAGATTTCATTCCTATCCTATTGTGCACCCCTCACACGCACTTATGCAGATTTTCCTTACAAATTGGCTAAGTCCCTTGCATGCCTTCACATTTGGGCGCCATGCACTCCCTCTTTTCCTTGCATGCCTCATGTGCTCATTTCTTTCTCTCTTCCATGTGCATACTCTTGCATGACCTTCTTATGCACCTTCATGCTTCTGCTTTTAGCAGTCTCATTCTTATTCCCTTTACACCTCGTGCTTTGCTTGTTTTGCACCAGTTACTATGCCACATCATCTCCTGTCAGAATTGAGTGTGTTACACTTAGCCTATTAAATCACACCAATAGGGCACCGAATCCTGACAATAAACCAATGAATGAAATGTAAAATAAATGAAAAAATAAATGAACAGGTGGGAGATTTCTTCAGTCAATCAACACGCGTCACGTGTCTCACATGTTCAAACAACTCTCACATCTTCTAACAGCCATATATTTTACTATAGAGCTATGACATATGCACACATGGGCTTCTCAGAAAGCTTCTTACATAAGCTACATGTTGGACTATTAAAAATACAATATAGGTGGGATTTTGTAGGCATAAAAAGTGAAATGTTTTTCTGGTCATCAATACACACATCCAATATACTCCAACCAAAATATTTCTTCTCCTTCTCCTACGTGCCAAAAAAACATGGGGAGGCACATATGACATGTTTTGTAGAACAATTCACTGGCCTTCATTGCTTGTTGTTGGTGGTTGTATTTTAAATCTGAGTTTCCCTCCTTTTCTCCTTTTTTCTCTCCTTCTTCTATAAATGAAAAAAAAAATCTTTATTAAAAGGATCCCTCACTGTTGTAAGGAAAACATACCAGAATGGTGGTTGACTTCCCATGGGATTTAGACCTTGGCATGGTGTCTGTAATGTATTCTCTCCTCCTTCCATGAATGTAAATGACTATGCATCTCTTAAGGAAAAAAATCATGTTTTATGGAACTCGTATCTTTCCTTTCTCATTTTCATTGCATCTCACCTCTCTATTTGTGTTTTATGGCATGTTTTGCATCTTTCCACTTAGATTCCACACGTTCATTTGTTGTATGCACTAGAATGCAGAGCCAACATGTTGATCTATGGAACGCGCCTTTCGGCCACTTCTTCTGCGTCTTTTTTGTTTCTACTACGCCCTTAATCGTATATCTTATATTGGATGTATATAGCCAACTTGTGGCTATCATAACTTATTATCATTATGTATCTCTTTCATATATATTATATTTTCATTAGTGGGTTAGCCTTGGTATTGGCCATAAAATAGGAATAATATATATAGGGGTTAGAAGGTAGTAGTTGATCATCATATTCAACATTTGAGTCTTTTTACCTTGTTTGGAGGTTTCCCCCTCGAAGTGGCTAAGCTATTATTCTTACACATTGAGATAATTTATCGAAAATATATTGTTCATTGGTGTTATATTACTGCTAATAATCAGATGTATACAAGTAATTACATTACAAGTGGTATCAGAGCTTGAACTCAGCCAACAATGCGTCAAACCCTAATTGTGAAGGTTCATCCATATCTCAAAATAAGTAGATAAATTTTCAAAAAAAATAAAATTGGTGTGGCGAAATCAGTCAAGTAAGATTCCCTACAAATTTTAAGAATTTTTGACTTGTTTGTAAAACATTATAGCGATTTTATTTTTTTCATAATTCGGCTACCTAGGGTGCAATTTGAGGAATTTTTCAAAGTTATTTACATTTCTAGAAATAATATTTAAAATTAGTTTGAGTTCGTTCTTTGCATTTTATAAAATTTTACTGAATTCCTATTGAAATCCCAAACCCTAAATTTTGACCTTGATCCTTACATCTTACCATTTTGGGGCATCATGGCTGGGCCTTCGACAAGAGGAAAAAATAATCCCATCACTTTGGGTAAAACACATGATAAGGATGAGATAATAGTTGAGGAGTTAGAGTCAGATGGGGTATCTACACAGTCCTCAGGGTTAGGGTTTACTTCAAGTGACCATAAGGTCAGCTATCTTGAGTTAGAGTTGTGAAACCTCGAGGGTAGAGTGGCCAACAAAGAAGATTTAGAAAATATTAGACAACGACTAGAGGATTTAATTCACTAATTTAGTTACAATATCATGAGTCATCATATCCTTCCTAATCAACCACAACTCAATTATACTCATATTAACCAAGGTGGATCTTTAGGTCAAAGTAATAGAGAAACTAGCCAAGGTGGACCTGTAAACATGACCAATCCAAATACAAATAGTTTGTAAGCCTGTAACATGATTCCAATAGTGGAAATGTGTAAGTTTGATAGAAAGGATCCACTCAATTAGATTAACCAGGTGGATAATTTCTTTCATCTTCATCAGATTCCATCGGGACAAAAGGTTACCATGGCATCGTTGTATCTTGAACCTAACCAATTCATTTGGTATCGATGGTTATGTGCTCAAAGGAAAAAGAGTGGCCTCAATGTTACATGGACATTATTCACTGAAGAGTTGTAATTTCACTATAGTTCTAGTGTGTCAGAGAATTATTTAAGTCAATTAGCAAAGATCAGAAAAATAGGAACAGTCAAAGATTACATCCATCAATTCCAAAACCTTTCCTTATGGGTGGAAAATATTCCTGAAGATAATTAGAATGACTTATTTCTTGGGGGTCTTAAAGAAAAAATTGAGACTGAGGTGCCTATGTTTAATCCTCATAAGGTTTCAGACTCTATGATCATGGCACGTAGGGCAGAGGAAAAATTTCTTTCTAGTAGCAAACAAACTGACAGTAATATCAGAGATCGTAGCACCCTTCCACCATCGTTCCCTTGTCCAGTAAGATTGAAACCTCAACAAATTGAAGAAAAGAGAGATAAAAGGTTATGTTTTAATTGTGACAACAAATTTGGACCAGGACATAAGTGTGGTGAAAAGAAGTTGTTCTACATTGAGGGACCTACTGAAGAAGAAGAAAATGAAGAAGATTAAGAGGTAGAGCCAGAGGAGGAATTAGGAGATCCCTAGCCAACAATATCATGCCATGCAATTTCCAGTATTAACACTCCCCAAATACTCAAAGTAGTTGGATTCTTAAAAAAATAGAGGGTAACAATGTTGATTGATTTGGGAAGTACTCACAATTTCATCAGTCATAAGTTGGCAGTACACTTGAATCTCTTTATTTATCCAACTCCAGAATGTCAAGTCATGATCGCTGATGGGAAATTTTTTTATTTGTTCAGGAAAATGCCATAACATTAATCTCGCCATGGGAGATTACTTGCTAACTAGCAATATGTATGCCATTGTCATGGGAGGAGCAGACATTGTGTTAGGAGTTCATTGGCTTACCACCTTGGGAACCATTGAAATGAATTTCCAAGAGTTGTTCATGCAATTTCAGTTAGAAGGGAGGAATTTTAAACTAAAAGGACTAAGAGAAAAGTCCCCACAAATGGTAAGTTCTCATCAGATGTAAAAATTACTTCGAAAGGGTGTAGAAGGGTTTGTGGCAAAACTATTTTCATTGGAAGAACATCATTCCAATACATTTATACCCGCATAATATGTAGATAGTTATAGATGAGAACTCAGTGGTGTTTGGAGAAATGCCCAAGGGCTTGCCTCTGAAAAGAGACCATGACCATGTCATCCAGCTAGTACCAGTGAGTCAACCACCCAACATCAAACCTTATTGGTACCCCTATATTCAAAAGAGTGAGATTGAGAAGATAGTTTAAGAGATGTTAGAAGTAGGACTAATTCATCATAGTCAAAGTGCTTACTCTTCTCCTGTAGTGATGGTATGGAAAATAGATGACAATTGGCTTATGTGTCCATATTATAGGGAACTCAATAAGTACACAGTTAAAGATAAGTTTCCTATTCCTGTAATTAATGATTTGCTAGATGAGTTACATGGTACTGTTACTTTACAAAACTTGATGTTCGTTTTGGATATCATCATATTAGAATCAAGGATGAAGATATTTATAAAACATCCTTTAGGACACATGAAGGACACTATGAGTTCTTGGTAATGCCTTTTGGACTAACAAATGCACCCTCTACATTTCAAAGCTTGATGAATTCCATATTTAAGTCATTTCTTCGAAAGTTTGTTTTAGTGTTCTTTGATGATATATTAATCTATATAAAAACATGGGAGGAACACCTGCATCATGTAAATAAGGTGTTGGAAACTCGTGACCAACATCAACTTTATGTAAATCCTTCTAAGTGTTCTTTTGGTGTAAAGGAGGGTGAATATGTCAGACATATTGTCTCTTATGTTGGTGTTAAAGTGGATCCTAACAAGATAAAATCCATTCTTGAATGGAAGGTTCCCAAAACCCTAAAAAATCTTCAAGGATTTTTGGGGATTACAAGTTATTATCGTAGATTTGTAAGGAATTATGGCAGCATCACAACACCACTCACAACTTTATTGAAGAAGGAATCTTTCCATTGGAACGAGCAAGCTACTATGGCCTTCGAGAAGTTGAAGGATGCCATGTGCACCACTCCAGTTCTAGCCACCTTAGATTTTTCAATAACATTCATTGCTGATTGTGATGCTTCAGGGTATGGTATGAGGGCAGTACTCATGCAAGAAGGGTGACCCATTAACTTTGAGAACCACCAATTCAAAGGTAAGAATATCTCTAAACTAGTTTATGAGAAATAAATGTTAGCAATAATTCATGCAGTGAAGCAATGGAGACCATATCTAATGGGACGACATTTCAAAGTAAAGAAAAATTGTGATGGTCTGAAATAATTCTTAGAGCGACGTTTATCATTAGGAGAACAACAAAAATGGGTCTCAAAAATGTTGGGGTATGATTTTGAGATAATATACAAGAAAGGGAAAGACAATGTAGTTGTTGATGGTTTATCTCGAAAGGATGAATCTACCCAAGAATTGTTGTGTGCCATATGTGTATTATAGGAGGGTTGGATAGAGGATGTAAGGTCTGAATGGAAAATTGACCCAGGTACACAAAACCTCATTTAGAATCTCCAACAAGATCCAAGCATGTCAGAAAAATTTGTATGGAAAGGAGATGTTTTATGATATAAAGATAGATTATATCTATGTAAGAATTCAATCCTTAAAAATAAGGTTCTATCTGAGCTCCATGCTTCTCCAGTAGGGGGTCATTCTAGCTTCTTAAAGACTTATCATCGAATCAAGCATGATTTTTTCTGGGAAGGGCTAAAAGGAGATGTCCAAAATTTTGTGTCAGAATGCATGGTTTGTCAGCAAAATAAGGGAAAAACAATTAGGTCCCCAGGTCTTTTACAACCTCTATCTATTCCTAGCCAGAGGTGGGAAGAGGTGTCCATGGAATTCATCATAGGATTGCAAAAATCAGAAGGTAAAAATGTAATCATGGTGGTGGTGAATAGACTAACCAAATATGCCCATTTTTGTGCTTTATCACATCCATTTGTTGCGAGTACAGTAGGAATGAACTTCAGGGATACAACTCAAAAGCTACATGGGACACCAAAGATTATAGTAAGTGATCGAGATCCTATATTTACTAGTAATTTTTGGATTGACTTGTTCTCATGCTTGGGCACACAACTAGCTCCTAGTTCCTCTTATCATCCCTAGTCTGATGGGAAAATAGAGGTGGTAGATAAGTGCTTGGAGGGATATCTTCATTGTTTTACATCAAATAAGCAAGCGAGATAGGTCTAATGGTTATCGTTGGTAGAATGGTGGTATAACACCTCCTTTCATACTTCATCTAAAATGTCTCCTTTCTTGGCATTATATGGGTACCATACACCATCTATGACTTCATCTTTGAGAGTCCAGCCAAAGGTTCGAGCAGTTGAAGAACATATTCAACACCAACAAGAGGTGATTTCTAGTCTCAGGGAAAATTTGGTCATGTCACAAAACCACATAAAGCAGCAGGCAGACGAACATCGCAGTGAAAGACATTTTGAAGTCGGTGATTAGGTTTTTGTGTGTTTATAATCATATAATAAAATGTCCTTAAAACAACAGAAAAATGATAAAAATATTTCACAAAATTGTTATGGTCCTTATCAAGTGTTACAAAAGATTGGAAATGTAGCATAAAAATTGGAACTTCCTCCGGCTACTCAAATTCATCTAGTCTTCCATGTATCTTACCTAAAGAAGGTAATTGGACATATAGTATCAACCCAGACTGTGTTACCCGAGCTTGTTGAAGAGGGAAAAATCATCCTAGAACAAGAATGCATCCTTCAGACATGCACTAAGTGATTGAGGACAATGGTCATCACTGAGTATTTGATCAAGTGGAAAAATCTAGACAATGAAGACGTAACTTGGGAGGATGTAAATTTCCTACAGCAACATCCAGATTTTCTCAACATTGGAGACAATATTGCTTCAAAGGGGATGGGCATGTTATGCCCTTAATCATATATCTTATATTGGATGTATATAGTCGAATTGTGGCTATCATAACTTCTTATCATTATGTATCTCGTTCATATATGTTATTTTTTCATTAGTGGGTCGGCCTTGGTGTTGGCCATAGCATAGTAATTTTATATATAGGGGTTAGTAGGTATTATTTGATCATCATATTCAACATTTGAGTCTTATTGTCTAGTTCGGAGGTTGCCACCTCAAAGTGGCTAAGCTATTCTTCTTGCACATTGAGATCATTTATCTAAAATATCGTGTTCATTGGTGTTATATTGCTGCTAATAATCAGATTTATACAAGTAATTACATTACAGTTTCCTCCGCCACTCGTGGAGAGTGATAAATCATTTCCCTAGTGCTATCACCTTCCTTAGCTTAGGATTTACCCTTTCTGCACATCCTTCTATCCCTGGTCCCTTGACATGTTTAGTCTAGGATTTTATTTCAGCATTAGGAGTAGTAGTAGCAGTAGAAATAGATAGAGGAACCTTCTTTCTACAGAGATCCATCTCTAGCGAGCAAGGCTTGACAGCTTAGAGACGGTTCCATTGTTCTCTCAAACAACTCGGTTCTTCCAAATTAGAGACATGGGTGAAAGTTTTACAGTCAACAAATGTCACATTTATTGATGATTTCTCTCATATGATTTGGACTTATTTTATTAAAAAGGAATCTAATGTCTTTTCAAAATTTAAGGAATTTAAAGCTTTAGTTGAAAAAACTTATAGTTAAAAAATTAAGAGGCTTATGACTGATATACGCTAGTAAGGAATTTGACTCTTTTTTTGTCAAATGTGGCACTCAAAGAGAACTAACCACTCCCTATTCCCCTCAGCAGAATGGGATTATGGAATGTAAAAACTACATCATTCTAGAAATGGATAGAACTATGATGCATTCAACAGAGCTTCCTAAATTCCTCTAACCTGAAGCAATGAATATTTTTGTTCATATCTTGAATAGAGTTCCCTCTAAAGCCTTAGCCAATTCCACTCCTCTGGAAAAGTGATCAAATCAAAAACCAAGTGGGTCTCATTTGATAACCTCTGATAGCCATGCTTCCCTCTTCATTCTGAAATCAAAATAGAAGAAGCTTGACCAAACCTCTTTTCCTTATATCTTTGTACGATACGGTGTCAAAACTAAAGGTTTTAGGATCTTTGATCCTTCAAAAAGATACTTGTTATAGAAAACATGAATGTTAACATTTTAGAAAAATCTTTTTTTTCATCTTCTTATTCTTTTGTTTCTATTATTCATGATGATTCTAATGAAAATGAACATAAAATTGAAAATTGTGAAAATAATAGTGAAAATGATGTATGTGATGAAAAAACTAGTAATGAACCTATAATTAAGAAAGAGTTAGTACATGTTTCCTCTATAAATAAAATACCTAGATGGGATGAGTTTATTATTCAGCACTCTAATCCTGGAAACCTTTAGAAAATGACTAGAAGTTGTCATACATATCATGCTTTGATGATATTGTATGAACCTGAACCCCAATATTTCGAAGAATCTTCTTGTGATGAAAGGTGGATAGATGCAATGAAATATAAATATTCTTCCGTAATTAACAATCAAATTTAGGATTTAGTCCCTCCTCTTGAAAAATGAAGTATATTCGGATCTAAATGGCTATACAAGATTAAATATAATGCAAATGATAGTTTCAATAAATTCAAAGAAAAATTAGTAGCTTGAGGGTTTACTCAAAAACCCAGTATTAAACCTTTACATTAGTTACAAAAATAAGGGCAGTAAGTATTTTGATTTCCTTAACTGCTCAATATGGTTGGGAAATCCATTAGATGGATTTAAAAAATGAATTTCTGAATGGTGATTTAAAATAAGAAATCTATATGACTCAACCTAAAGGCTTGAAAGAACCAGGTAAAGAAATGTATGTTTGTAAATTAAAAAAATATTTAGATGGTTTAAAATAAGCTCCTAGAACTTGGTATGGAAAGATTAGTTTTTTTTTCAGTGAAGTTTTTTTTACACTATTCACCTGACAATGATTTGTTTGTTAAAATTGAAGAAAATGCTATCATTCTCATTGTATTATATGTTTATGATTTACTTAGCACTAGTAATTATAACAGTTTAATTATGAAAATATAGGAAATATTAATGCAATATTTTGAGATGACAGACATAGGATTATTGCATCATTGTATGGGCATGGCTATATCTCAGGATGAAAATTCTATTATAGTATGTCAATCACAATATGCAACTAATTTACTTAAAAGGTTTAATATGATTGATTGTAAAATTGTTGTTATTCCTATATAAGTTGGATGTCAACTTGATCCTAAACGTGCATGTGAAAAAGCTAATCCTAGTTTGTACACAATACTTGTAGGTAGTTTTATTTATCTAACTATTACTAGACATGACATTGTTTCTAGGTTTATCCAAGAGCCTTATCAGGATCACTACAAGTTATCCAAAAGAATTTTACGTTATCTTAAAGGCACAATTAATTTTGGTTTACATTATACTTCTTCTAACAATACATATTTATATGGATATTGTGATTCTAACCATGCTGGTGATGTGATAGATCACAAGTCTACAACTGGATATGTATTCAAGTTTAGTGCAGGTGTCATTACTTGAAGAAGTAAAAAGAAACCAAAATTCTCCATTTCTTCTACTAAGGTAAAATATATAAGTGAAATGGAAGAAGTGAAATAATCCATGTGGCTGAAGTTGTTTTTGGAATAGATGCACATGAAAGCTAAAGGAATTAGTCCTCTTCTGTGTGATAGAAAAATTTGCATTCCTTTCCCTAAAAATCCAATTCAACATCAAGGGACAAAGAATATCGAGATACATATGCAATTTATCTGAGAGAAGGTTATTTGTGGTGATATAGATCTCTAGTACTACCCAACTGAAGATCAAGTTACAGACATGTTTGAGATGCCATTGTGTGCTGTGAATTTTTGCAAGTTCAGTGTAATGCTGAAGAAGGTGTTGTAATTCCTTCAAAAAAAATATGCTAGCTTAAACCTTTTTTGGTTTATGGATTTGTAAATCCTATTGTACGAACAAATAATGTTGGCATATAAATCCCCACTTAATATTAAGAGGGAGTGTTAGAACATAATATTTAATTTATAATTTTTATTATTATTGATAAGTAGTATTTTGAAAGGGACTATACCCTTAAACAAGAAGGATAAAAATATAGATATAACAATTGTACCAAAACATAAGAGTTCTCTAGAACAGGATTTACATTAAATCCCAAAAGTAGAAAAATATTTTTCCAAGAAAAGTACCAAACCCAACAACAAACAACAACATAACAACAAACAAATAAAAAAATTAGAGTGACTTAACAACTATTTTTTTGTACGAAGAGTTTTCTTCTTGTTATGAACCGTAAACCATTCATCAGAAACTTTCTGTAAAGGAATGAAAACTAAAAGATCCGTGATCGGATGGTACATGTTGTTTGAGAAAGGAGATTGAGGAGGAACATTCTACTTAGCCGCTACAGATGATTTTGTTTCACTATTTCTGGTCCTCTAAGTCTCACCCCTGGATGACTCCTTATTTACATGACCTGTGATCTCTCTCATAGGTGTTCCAGGGATTGTTTCCATCATGTTTTCCTCCTCATCATCAGAAATAAGGATATTCTTAGGTTTAAATACTAGATGTTCCACGAGGGAGTTTTTCCACCAGTTAGCATTCTCCTTTTCTATGTTTTATCACTCCACAATTAATAGCAGAATGCCCCAAAGAGAAACATTTCCTACATCTAAAAGGAAGACCCTCTTTGTCCAAAGGATGAGTCCAACTTATATTTTGCACCTTTATCTCAATGTGAGATGGAAGATCCTTTGAAGTGTCAACCTCAACAAGAATTCTTACATAGGTTGTATGTGTGAAATCAGTGGTTTGGGAGTCAATGTTAATGATGTTGGAAAAGGTATTTCCTATGGCTATCAGACACTTTTGATCCCATAATTAAAGATGTAGATGGGCTAATCTGATCCAAATCGGTTTGCGGGACAAATATTCATAGAGAGGGTTGAATGATGGGAACCAGGGTTTTAAAATAATGTATTTTTGATGGCAGATCCAAATTTAATTAGCAATGAGATCCTTATCAGTTATGGATTCAAAAGTAACAATCAAAATTCCCTTAGCATAGGGGTAGAGATCTAACCTTCCTACTAGAAGCAGGATCCAATGTTTGGTGATATATTCGTATAAGACAAGTAGGCCAGGCCAAAGTGCATCGAATCTGCAAATCAAGGCATGATCTTCATAAAAGGACTCTATTTCGAGGGCTTTATCTTCAAAGGTTACACATGGGTTTCTCTCAACATGATTCATGGTAGTCGTTGTACTAGTCTTTGATTGTTTGGATATAATATCAACAAAAGAGGGACAACTCAATCCCTCCCCATTTATAATTAAAAAATATTGAATATAGGTTATTCTTTATTATTTAATATAAACTCTATATTATGTTTCACTAGTTATTAATTAACTAATTATTAAATCAGGGTGTACTCGGTCACTAAATAGGTTATAACCCTTTGGGTTATTTAATTATGGAAGTGGTCCATATTAAGAGATATGTAACTATTCTGGGTTGTCTCACTTAGGGTTTAAATTAGATTTCATATTTATGATTGTTTATATTTGTTACCTCGAAATTCAAATAAGGTGGATTCATTGTTTTATACGCTATCTAAGACTCCAAGCATAAATCTTATTAAATTGTAATTCTTCCCAAATCCATCTACAATTTCATATTGTGGTGTTTTAAACCGTTATATACTAAGTTATAATGTAGTCATGCTATGGTTTTTGAATCGCCCATCTGCATTATTTATAGCCTTATCATAGTATTTTTAGACCATTCATCTCAAAAGTTAAAACATGGTCATAGTATTTTCGAACCATCCATCTGAAATTGTAATGTGTGGTATATTTGATCCATCCATTTGGAAATTTAACACATGGTCCATCTTGAAAATTAGCGTAGGGTATTAAAACATCGTTGGTCTGGAAAGTTAACGTGAATCGTTTGTCTATAATTACATAAACTCGCAATTCTTATTTTAGTGTGGGCATTCACAATTGATAAAAAATTTCATGCATGACTCCAGGTAAGCCTACAGGTAGCATATATGCTTCTAGCTAGTAACATGAATATATATACTAGCCGATAATAGAAAATAATGCTACCAAATGGTAGCATATTTTAAGCTACCGACACATAGTGTAAAATATGGTACTAATTGATAGAATACAATATGTTACTGACTAGTAACTGAATAAACTACTACTAGACGTTACCATAAAAAATGCTACCAGTCGGTAGCAAGAAAAACTACTACCAGCTGGTAGCATGAAAAATTTCTACCGGCTAGTAGCATAAGTGTATGTTACCAAATGGTAACCTTTTTTTAGTCATGTCATTAAATGGGGAAACAAAGAGAATGGGAAAAAAAAATTCTTACATCAAATGTTTTTAAAACAAATTTCACATTCAGAAAATAATTTTATCTTCTAAAATAAAAAAATAAAAAACATAAACAATACAAAACTAGTGAAATAAACATTTTTTCTCAAAAAATAAACCTTTATTAAATTTTTTTGTTTACGTCGTATTTTGCAAGGACATATTTCTCATCGAGACGGTGAATTTAACTACTATTGTTAAAAATAATTTTTTGAAAATTTACATATGTTGTTGGCCTAGAGCATATACTGTCATCCCCTAAGTCTGGTAGTACATAACATGATATCACCAACATAACTACAGACATCAGTCAAATTCCCAAAACATCCCCATCATAATAAATATCAATGTGAAAACCCCCAGTTGTGTATCCAATGTCTAGGGCATCAAAACCATATAGTCATCTCATAGTATCGAGAAGCGTGTCTTGGGTGATCGGTATTACATGCTGACCCTGAATTGGTAATCTCAAGATCCTATACATGTCCTCTAAGGTGATGGTCATCTCACCAGTATGGAACCAGAATATCCTATTGCCCAGATACCTTCTATAAATAAAATATATCACCAGTCTTACGTCCGAAGGAATCCATTGGTAGTGGAAGAATCCTCCTAAGCCTACATCCATCATATGGGCCCACTCTATATCAGTCACATTAGCTCGGATCCTCTCCAACATCTCTGGGACCCTATCATAGTGATAAATAACATATCTAGCCTGTAAAGCACAAAAGCACATATCAATTGAAAACATCATAAAAATTTACAACAAATCACCGCTTATTTGAAATCGGTGATATTTACACTAAACTGATCGATGGTGATCCACCCAATCAAAACCGATCATATGAGGGGAGTGATCTCGTGGTGATGTATGAAGTGGTGATTAGGTGGATCGCCATCAATTAGTTTAGTGTAAATGTTGTTGATTTCAAATCGATGGCTATTTGTTTTAAATTTTGACGATGTTTTTAATTGATATGTGTTTTTTGTGCTTTATAGGCTAGATATATTATTTATCTCCGTGATAGGGTCCCGAACACATTGGACAAGATCTAAGCTGATGTGATTGATGTAGAATGGGCCCATTTGATCAATGAAGGTGTTGGTGCTCAAAATAGTCTCGCCCCATTTTTCCATTAAAAATCTATGAATTTGCGGTCTCTGTCACATTTTATCTTCCCGTATTGTGCCCGAAAAGTCTCCACCTTCCTCTTGTTTCAGTAATTAGTTCTTTCCTAGACCAAGGATCACATATAGATCCAAAATTGTTTCCTGATTTCTATGTTCATTTGAAAAGGTCTGTATTGGGTGTAAAAACTCAGGTTGTCCTGTTCTTTCCATTTTTCACAATCAGGATTTACTTTCCTGGTCATTTTTGCCCTAAATAATTGAATAAAAATGAATGGATGTAGCTTGGAAGAATGTGTTTGAGCCTTGTAACATTTCTAGATTTTCTATCCTTGGAGAAATTTTCATCTCGGGGCTCAAATGGTCATTTTTCTGCATCTTACGGTTTGACATGTGTTTCTCCTTATCAAAATTTACATCCTTGCATTAAAAAGAAATGTGGCATCTTTTGGTTGGACGCAGCTCGACAAGGTAATTGAAAATTTTCATGAATTACCCCAACTTAAAAATCCTGTCTACTTGGAGGAACGACACTCATTTGAAGATTTACTTTTTGGTTTGGCCTTAGAGTTACACCGGGAAGACACGTGGAGGTTTCCACTGCTTTTCCCAGACTTAGAATTTTTTTTGTGTAGCTTGTACAATTTGGTATAACAGGGACATGTGGTGAGCCCACTGTCATTTAGGGTTTCTGCTTTCGGCACCATTTTGAAATTGCACCATGAAGACACGTGGAGGCTTCCATCGGGTCTAACCATACTTAGTATTTTTCAAAAGGTGTTAGAGGCTAGGGACGTGTGGAGGGACATTGCATGTTTGAGGACTGTCCCTTGAATTTTATTTTAAAGAAGCACCAAGAGGACAATTGGAGGCTTCCACTCACTTTGAATTTTAGTTGGAATTTTCAATGGCCAAAGGAGATTTCCCTGGACCTTGACAGATGGTACCTTCCGCCGAAGTTTAAGCCTTCAAACAATTTTTTTCGGGCTAGGACACGTGGTGAGCCCACGCTCATTCAAGGTCTCAAATTTTGGGTACCATATCAAGATACGCCATTGTGACACATGGGAGTTTGAAAAGTCAAAAGGTAGGGAAGCACACCATCAGGGGCAACTTGAATTTTTTTCCTCTTAAGGATTAAAATATCAAAATGGCCCATAGGCCTGACAAAGGATAGTGAAAATTTTGTTCCAGTCAAAGGTAGAGGTGCAGACCTTCGGGGGAAATTTGATAAATTTTATTTTTGTGGAGAACGGAGTTAAAATCTTAAAAGGAAGCGTGGTTCCACAGGGACCCACATCAGAGACTAGAAGTGGAAGGACGGAGCTACGGGGGAAACTTGGAAAATTTTCTCTTTTCTGAAAAAGAGGTGAAGTAGTAGAATTTGGCCATGGTTCCTTTGGGACCCACCTTAGGACAAGTGTTAGGCTCATTTCTCAAGGGTGGAGGTGCAGAGAAAAATGTGAAAATAATACATTTTTCCAAAAGTTTGTAAAAGGAAAAAGGAACCTGCAAGCCCATTTTAAGTTGGATCTCCCACATGGACAACCCAAATTAAAAAAATAAATAAATGGTAGGTGTGCATCCACATCTGATTTTTCTTTAATTTTCACTCCAGGGCTCCTAGGGATGTGTATTCTTATGATTTTTTTATCATTTCTTGGAGTCTCCTGCATGCCAAATGAAGAAGAACATTAATCTGGTATCCTGGTTCGGTGGGGAAGATCTACAAACATCTCTCACCATTAAATATGCAATCTTACTTTTAGATTCAACCCAATTTCTCTTTCCTTGGCATGTGAAAGACCTCTTTATATCTTGGTTTGGTGAGGAAAATCCGGGGACATCTTTCACCATTAAGATGAGATCTGACCTCTGGGCTTGACCTGATCTTCCATTTTTTCTTCTCGGGAACCCAATGACCCATATTTGATAGATTAGGTGTGAAAGTGGTTAGCGTGTAGAAGGAAGAGTGATCTACCAAAAGAAGGAGTTGAATGTGGGATATGTTTGAAGAGATCTACCCCCTGAGAACCTGCCAACTTTTTATATATCTGATTCTGGGAATCATGATCGAGATCATGAAGAGCACTAGTACACTCAATGTTTAGGTTTTGGGGGGGGATAAATATTGTTGTAAAATGTTATAAATGGAATGTTTTTTTCTATAAAAAGGGTTGGAAGGTTGGAGTGTTAGAGGTCCGGACTAATTTTCTAAGAGAAACACTTGATAGAACCCATCCTTTTGAGAAACTATCTGAGGAAACCTATTTATCTCCTTTGTGTTAAATTTGATCTTGTCAAGGTGGTTACGAGTGTACAACCATTGAAAGGCTCTGAGATTGTTCGAGAAACTTTCCCCTACTAATAAAATTTAATCAAACTTGAGCTAATCTATGTTATTTTGGGAAAAATTTGTGTTTGCTTCATTTCTGAATGTTTGCAAGTAGCTTTTCTTGTTCCCATTGCATTCTTACATTGAAATCTATGTGAATCACATAAGATCTTATCCTTATGATAGTTTGGTGGCATTTTCAATTTCATTTATCAGAAGAGATTTCATTTGATAGTGAAATAAACAAATTAAAAATAGTTGTGACTCCTAACATGATTATAAGAGTGTTTGTTAGCCTTTGAGGGTATCTTAGGCGTGAAAAACAAGGATTGATAATGTTAAATTAAGTTTTCCTATTTGAGCCTTCATTCTGGATCCTTGAAGTTTGTGTGAAAATTGTTGATCTGGGCCTCCATTGAAGCACATGTTCTTGTTAAAGGAACATCCTAGCTACCCTGAAGCATTCTGTTGATTCGAGCTCTCCATTTTTGTAAAGGTTCCAAAAGATGTGGTATAATTAACTTTATATTGCTTCACCTCCCACCAAAATCATTTAAAAACAATTAATCTTGCCCATACTACCCATGTTTGTCCTTTGTGTATACAGATGCACAATTTCTATTACCAAAACATGCAGAAACACTCAGGTTTTCATTGTCTTTGGTGGCCTCAACCTTGCTTAGAAAATATCTCCATTATCTAGAGTGGCAACCTGTAAGAGTTAGGTTTTGTTGTATTGATTATATTTTCTTCAAGGTCTTCTCAAACACTTCACAAGGAAGGAATTCCCCATCTCCTCCATAAACAACAGGCTACAAAAGGGTCCTCTCACCCTGGTCGAAAGGAACAACCATAAAGTAGTGAGGATAGATAAAATCCTCTTGAGGTGTTATCCATTTCTCCACATCTGAGTGACAGAGGGCTGGTTAGATCCCATCCCCAAGTACAAAATGAATCACTATGATCTATCTATCTCTAAGCTTCCTGAAAAACTTGTGATGCAACTCAGACTTTGAAGGAGAATTAATTTGGGTACTAACACCTTACATGTGCCATTTCTGGGGACATAGCTACTACAATTCATATTCAGACCCTGCTAAATAAGTGCTAATCCATTATTTCAAGTGTCATCTTGTGTTTAGGCCTGTAAGAAGTGTTCAAAGTTACAAGTGATATGTGAAATATTTCCATTTTCTACAGTTATTGCACTAAGTTTCTTTGATAAATATGGATAAAGAAAATTCAGGTCATCCCATTTCCAATTTCCAGTATTCATAGACATTTGATAGATCATATTTTAGTGCATTTGCACAACTAACATGGAAATCCTTAGTGGTGACTCCCTGTTGATCTGATTCTTGATGAGTACCAATGTCTTAACCTTTGTCAAGTGAAATTTGTTACCAATATTAGCAAACCTGGAAGGAAGAATATCTTTCATTGCTAGGGATCCTACAAGGACATTATTTCCAGAGCTAGGAAAAACAAAGTTAGAAGGAAGAAAATCTTGGAGAGTTGTTGGAGATCAGAAAACAAGAAAATAAGTCCCCATTGATGAAAGTGATCGGCCTATCATTGAAGATTTCCATTCAAGTGATTCTGGGTTAGGTAGTCTTTTTGTGGAATTAAATTCTCCATCTGGGAAGGGGCCTTCATTTGATTGTGAAAAGCTTGTTTCTCATTCTTCCCCTGTCTTTTAAAGAGTTTATAGGGATTTCCAAGAAACAAGGCCTTTAGGGAATATCAATTTGTCTCCCCTCCAGGGTCACCTCCTTAGAACAACATGGCCCAACACCCACCTAGAACTCCTTTTTTTGTAAGCACCTTTGGTCCTATAAATTTTATAGGGATAGCTGGTTATCCAAATGCAGTTCCCCTAGATGTAAGAAATAGATTACCAAAGTTTCAAGGAAACAACGCTATAACTGATGATCAACATTTAAATCTTTTTATCAATATAATGGATGCTTTTGAGATTGAACATGAAGAAGTATATATCAAATTATTTATCCATACTTTTGAAGAGGATGTAAGGGACTGGTATAAAGCCTTACCAGATAATTCCATTGATTCTTGGATAGAGATGAACAATACATTTAGACTACAATATGGTGATATAACTGACCCTAGGTTTCTTTTATCATAATTTGAAAACATCAAGAAGAATCCTAATGAGTAAGTACATGATATCAACACAAGGTTTATGTTATCCATATTTCGCCCCAAGCTAAATATTGTTTCAAATCACAACCTTGCATAAAAGGGACTGAGAGAAATCATTTTAATCTTGTAAATTGGTTGTAAAAAGATTTCAGCAATGATGTGGTGGAGCTGAAGAAAGAAAAATGGATCCTGTACATAGAAGGGACTAAATCTATTAGGATGTCTTTGTGCTTTAAATCAATTCTTTGCAAGTTACAAGCAAGGACAAAATCATCAAATAAAAAGGTTGGACAAGCAAGGGAGATGTTACAAAATAGCCAAAAGAAAGAAAGAAGAATAATGAAAAAGAATCGATG
This sequence comes from Taxus chinensis, assembly GCA_019776745.2. NCBI lineage: Eukaryota > Viridiplantae > Streptophyta > Pinopsida > Cupressales > Taxaceae > Taxus > Taxus chinensis. The sequence goes on along the minus strand of CM034146.1, from coordinate 259,800,596 downwards.
CATCCTTAGGATCGAAATGGTTCAGGAAAAGGCCTCAAAAAATAACTAATTATGGAGAAGGTAGCAGAAGAGACCAGGTGTCCTAATGATGCTCCATACTCAAAGTGATTCCAGTGGGAGGAACTCATACTTGCGCTCGGCCCTCCACATAGTAAATTATCAAAGAGGGTCAAGGGGCGGAGAGGAAAAGGCCTAAAATTGACTAAGTATAGATGAGAAGCAGAGAAATCCATGTCAACCAGGTAGTGATTCTTCAAAGATGGATCTAAATAGAGAAGCTTCAAACACAGTGGCACATCTCCGCATATCTTCCCCGGGGTGGAACTAGAGGTCAAGGTTCAAATGGTCAAACATTAGTCAAAGGAGGACAGGGCGGGCCTTAAAATTGGCTAAGTATAGAACTATAAGCAGAGAGTGCCAAGTGTCAGCCTAGCACATTTCCAAGATTTGGCCTAAAGGTGGAGACCTAAATGATTGCAAGCTCGCCATGTAGCCCAAAGCCTAAAAAATGAGAGGAACTGTTAAAAAGTCCATAGAGTTAGGCGGAGGCCGACAAGTGTCAACTCGGTTCTCCTCCAAAGGGAAAATTTAGGTTGGGTTTGTAAACAAGCACTGTGTTCCTCCACGTGTTCTATCAACAGAGGGTTAGAGTTAGTTGCAATAATAAATGCACAAACAGGCTAGCAGTGGCTACCAATTGTATCAATGGCATTGATTCCAGGTGTCAAATAGAGAAAAGGTTTCCAAAAAAGCACCAGTGTGACATGTGTCCCAAAGGAAAGCGGGGCGTTGGGGAAAAGGTTGATTTTTCACCATTTTCCTCAAAAGAAAGTAAAAGTTACAAAATGGCCCGCAAATGCCACGCCAGGTAAAATGTCAACATTTAGACCCGAGTCAAAGCCAAAGTGAGAGAGTCAGAGAAAAAATTGATAAGTTTTCCTTAATTGCCAAAAAGGCATAAAGGTTAAAAGTTAGAGCACATCTCCCATCTAACCAAAAGAAGCCACGTGTCCGTACGGAGCTTCAGGGCTATAGGAATTTTTTAAGTTTGGTTCTTTTTTTGCACAAAAGGATAAAAGGTGAATTGTGGATCAGATGGTCCTATGAATTTTTTTCCAATCTAGTTGCCAAGTGTCCCAATCCTAAAAGGGGGACCCATTTTTTATATTTTTTTCCCACCCAATTGTACGGAATTGATTCAAACTTCAAAAGGGCATATCTTTCGACCTAAGGCTCGAAATATTACAAATCTAATACCGTTAGAAAGATCTCAATCTATTCTATGCCATAGGAGTCTGAAAACTTTGATTTTTGGCATGTTATTCTAGAGGTAAAGTGGAGATACATCTTTGAGCTTTCAATGTAGGATCATCAGTCTCAACAACCACATCGGATTCGATATTTTTCCACCGTTTCGTCTTCCTTTAAGGTCACCGAACAAAGGATCGATGCAGTAAAGATAGATTTAGGGTAGATTTTACTAGATGACATTAACAATGGTTGTTGATCCTTGACCCACAGGTTTTCTCACTTCTCTCTCTCTCTCTCTCTCTTATTTTAGGCTATGAATCTATAAAGACAGACGCAGGGTTCTTTTTAAAGTGTTGGATATTCTTAGTTTTACAGGCTCCCTTCTCCTTCCAGTAAAGGACTTGTGGGGTTCAGGTCTTCCATTAAAATGGTAGCCCATTTCTGTCTTTCAGCTATTTTCAGTAATAAAATGTATCAATCTATAGACACAATAAAATACATCTGTTTATGATCAATTTTAGATCTTCCTTGTTTATTTTCCTTCTATCCAGTCTCTCATTACAGATCTAGCTATTTGTGCTTGATTATGGTATGAATTTTATCAGTTCATCTTGAAAAGCAAACTAAGTGTTCATCATTCCTTTCGTGCATCACCTGGTAGTTCAGTTCTTTCTCATTTCCTATATTCTTTTATCTCTGTCCCCTTGGCGAGTTTACACTAGATACAAGAAATAGATCCTATGTAAATCCTCACATATGCACCTGAACATAAGAATAAGGAACCAACCTTTAATCTGGAGATCTTTTCCAATTTACAAGATCCCACACCTTCGGAAAATTTCTATGTTATGCAATCACACCAGATGATTCTTCCCTAGAAAATTAGACCTTATAGAGCTCAGCTAGGGGTGTTGTGATTCTCGTTCTAACAGTTTTGGCACATGTTCAATAGGACAAGAAATATCCATATTATCACAATAGGGATTTATGTACACTTTCTATTGATTCTGGCTTTTAATAAGTTGCTTAAAAATTTAGATTTGGCAACTCCAAAAGAAATAAATCTACTGGTTTCATCAGTCCAAGTAAGTTCATGAAGAAGAATACACATACATGTTCAAGAACCAGAGAAAAGGGGCTATTTGTCTATTTAGACTTATCCCCAGATAGAGGGAGAGGAAGAGGAAGAGTCCATAGATATCTATTCCCACCAAGAAGATATTTATCAACATCTCCTCTCAGACACACCATTCATTCAATCAATAAGAGTGCTCAGGCCAATTAGAATGGATAAGCCAAATCCTTATGTTAACTGCATTAGTAGTATTCTACTTGTCATGAATCCACAAAATCTAATTCCTATTGTAACATTAAAGAGTATCTCAGTATTTCACTAGGGAGAACAAAACTTCTCACAAGTGATCATGTCCAAGATATTGCAAATTTCTACATAATCCATGAGATCCATGAAATGGACATAGCAGTCAAGTTGCTCACCTCTTCACTCAAAGGGAAGGCTTCACAATGGTTCAGGATTCTTGCAGCAGACTCTATCCAGAACTAGAACCAATTGTCCGGATGGCCCTTCATAATCAGTTTGGGGGAAAAAGGTGATAACTTGTCTTTATTGGAATAGATAAAAATAATAAAGAGATCCCTAAATGAACAACTGACTGAACTTCAACCTTAGATTCTAGAAGAACATGGGATATGATTCCAACATCAGTAAAGCCCACTGATGAAGACACCCTTTTATACTTTCTTAGGGCTTTAAATTCTGATATCTCTCTAATGATTCAGTCAGTGGGGGGCACTACATTTCATACATCCTATAGCCACTCCATAGGGGATGACAACCAATTTCATTCAAGCTAGAAAAATTGCTCCTAGGCCATCCATGCCTCTGTACCCTAAGTTAGGAAGCACAGATATTAACCAAGTGCACACACATTAGATCCTATACCCACCCTGAGGAGTCAAATCTCAGATGAAGCTTCCACTTTATCATCTAACACCTCTAAAGAGATTCACTAAGTGATGAAGCAACTGCAAAACCTAGAAAATGAACTAGTGACCATAAAAAACTAGCAGGCATAGAGCTCTAGGCCATTTAAGCCTCACTCTCAATATCAAGCTAGACCCCAATACCAGCCAAGTAGGCCACCGCCTCAGACTGTAAACTAGAATCAAATCAAGGAAAACCTCAGGCTGCTAGACATTTTAGGTCTTATGATCCTAGCAAAGCCTCAACATCAAAAGTATTGGTCCTTGCACAAAACAATATGGCACAAGAATATGATTGGTGTTTTCCATGTAGTTAGCCACATAACCAATCCATGTGTTTTAATGGTGCTCTAAATCAAGATCTAATGGTACAAACTAGTATGAAGTCATAAGAGCCTAGTCAAGAGGAAGATCAGTAGTAAGGAGCTCAATAGGGTGAACCTCCAAGAGAGATCATGCTGGTAAATTGGCACACTGAATATTTATGTGGGATGAATCAGTTCCCTCCTCAAAGTGTGGATACCAATACATGGGCCAAAAAGAGAACCACTAGAGAGGGCCAACCATTGAAATCAAGTAATCCTCAACCTTCCATCACTCCACATGGTCCTAGTGTTTCAAAGTATAACCCCCAACATGCAGAACCAATCTAAGCCACCTTCAAAATCTAGCTAAACACCAGTTGTAACAACCCATGTGCAAGAAAGAAATGTTTATGGGAAGGGGTAAGCAGAAAAGATATCTCATTCAATATTATTGTGTAAATGAAGATGACAAGTGTGAACATTTCACTATGGTAGTAATTAGCCATTCTAGGGAAAAGGTATCTGTTATATATTGCCATGCATAATTGGTAAAGTTTAAATCAAGCCCCTTAATCAACAAGAGAGAGTGCTTAGCCAATGCAACTCGAACCTAAGAAGAACCAACGAGAACAACAAGGTAAGAACTTGAGACACCCTCCATTCTACGTCTCATTAATTATTGGGGGACAAATCAGTGAAAAATTGAATGATTGCACTCTAGGGCTAGTAGTTCTGTGATGCCCAAACAAATAGCCGACCAGTTAGATCTCCAATATGATGTTTTCTCTAGAGGAGTAGGTCAATTATATGGGATAGTAGTGACTACTGTGGGAATCATCATAGATTTGAGCCTCACCCTACATGCCTGCCCAAATATGAATATATTTCAAAATGTTTCCATCATATATTTACCACCACATTTTTCTTTATGTCTATGTCTAGGGACTTCACTTGCCAAAAGTGGAGGGTACCTTTCCGCTGACTGGTCACATATGCTCTTTAGGACAATTTATGGGGTAAAGATCATAATGAAATATGAGCCTATTGATAACTATCATATTAAATCCTATATGCCTAGCCCAATCAATACCAACTGCTCAGCTTTTGATCAAGAAGACCTCCTAAGAACTAATGAAGCAAAGACCACAGTTGGAATGTATCCTCAGACTTGAATCTATATGAATGGGCCCGAAAAAGACATCATGTTGACCCCTATAAAGAAATTGAAGAATCTATGAGCTGGGTGTCGACCTTCTACATGAATAAAACCACCCCCTTCCTGCGTTAATCAAGCCATAACATAATGATTACAATGAGGTATGAAAATTATTCTGTGATTGTTCAAGGAGTAGACAAGGAAGCTGGAGGAGGAGCTATGATTGTGTCTCCCAAAGGTATGAAGTATTATTCAACCTTTAGATTTCATTTTTATTGCTCAAATAATGTTGTTGAATATGAGGCTTTAGTCCAAGGTATTCATTGGGTAAGAAATTTAAGAATCAAGAATTTGTAGGTGTTTGGTGATAGTGAATTGGTTGCCAATCAAGTTAGAGGACTTAATGCTGTCAAGAATGACCTACTAAAGAACTATAAGAATAGAGTATGGGACCTCATGGAGGATTTTGAAGCCTTCAACATTGTGTCCATACCCAGAAAAGAAAATGAAGATGTTGTTAGACTTGCAGCAGTTGGAGCAGGCTTTGATGTGGTGGAAAACATCAAAATAGGAAAAGAACAACCACATATCCATGTGGTTGTGAGGCCAGCAGTGTCAGATAATAATACATGCTAGTAGGTTTTTAAGAATGATCATCAGATCATTAACTTTATACAAGAAGAAGTTGAATTCTCATCCAGAAACTAGAGCAAACTAAAGCAACAATATGGGAATTAGATAATAAAACTACATATAAACAAGCTTCCCAAAGGCTTAGTGACACTGGAATCCATTTTTAATCCTAATGATCAGTTCATAAAAGAGAAGGCTAACATGCAGATCAAAGGAGAGGATTCGGAGTCATTCTAGTTGGAGAAGACAAAACACTTCAAATTGGCAAGTTGGTCATAAACAAAGAAAGGTATGAATTCATACAACTTTTCTAAGAATTCCCTTATGTGTTTGCTTGGAGTTGTGAAGACCTAAGGGGGTTCAATCCAAAACTAGCACAACACACAATTGAATTGGACCTAGATGCTTAGCCTATCATGAAGAAGTAGAGACCATTCAACCCACATATTGAGCCTTTGATGAAGAAGAAGATGAATAAAATAATAGAGGCAAGTATCATATTCCCAATCAAGCATTCAAGTCTGGTTACAAATCTGGTCACAGTCTGAAAGAAAAATGGAGAAATAAGGTTGTGTGTTGACTTCAAGGATTTAAATAGAGCCTCCCTCAAAGATCACTACCCACTCCTTATAATGGAACAAATCTTGCAAGTGGTGTCTGGGTCAGAGATACTTTCTCACTTGGATGGCTACTTAGGATACAATCAGATCATGATGAAAGAAGATGATCAGTTCAAAACTACCTTCACCACCAAATGGGGCACGTATGCATACAAAAAAATGCCATTTGGATTGTCTAATAATAGTGTTACTTTCCTAAGAGCCATGGATATGTAATTCAAAGGGATAATCAACAAAATAGTGTTGATCTATCTAGATGATATCATTGTGTTCTCCAAGAATGCATCAGACCACCTTTTTCATCCAAGGAAAGTGTTTCAAAGATGCGAAATATTTTGGGTGTCTTTGAACCCTAAAAAATGCATATTCTTGGCCCATGAGGGCAGGCTTTTGGGCCACATTGTGTCTAAGGAAGGTGTAGCAATTGATCCAAAAAGAGTTGAATAAATAAGAGCACTTCCATTTCCAAATCACAAGAAGGATTTTCAAAGCTTCCTGGGGAAGATCAAATTTTTTCAAAGGTTTGTCCCAAAATTTTGCTGCTCTGGTTAAGCCAATAACACTGATGTTGAAGAAGAGATTAGAATTTAGATGGATAGCTAAAGGAAAGGAAAGCTTTGAAGTAGTCAAAGAAGCCATATCACAGGGCCCAACTCTTGTAAATCCTAATTTTTCCAAGGACTTAATATTATATGCCTTTGGTGGCAGTGACACTATCTCTGCAATCCTGGTTCAGCAGAACAAAGAAAGCTCAGAATAGCCAATTGCTTTATTCAGTCAGAGTCTAGAGGACTATGAGGTGAGGTATTCCTTCATTGAGAAGAAATTCCTGATGGTAATCAAGGGAATGAAGAAGTTTAAGTATTTACTGTCAAACAAAAAAATCCAACTATTGGTCTCCCATGCAGTAGTCAAAGAATTCCTCCTCAACAAGGACCTGAATGAGAAACATGCAGGGTGGATCACTCGTGTCATGGAATATGACATCGAGATTAAGGTAACCAAGCTGGTCTGTGGGAGGGGATTGTATGAGAAATTAGCCTCTGCTCTACAAGATGAAACAAACAGTGATAAACATGCCATTCTTATCTTACAAGTTGATCAAAGAGAAGGGAGAGATGATATACCTGCTCCTTTTTAGACCCAAGATATGGTGCACTTCCTCCAAATAGGTCTATGTCCTCATGGGATGAGTAAAGAAAAAAGAAGGAATTTTAGGCTACAGGCCATCTCATATGTCCTTATTAATGGTGTCTTGTTCAAAAGAGACATCAATGGTATTCTATTGATATGCATTGGGACAGATCAGGTGGAGAGAGTGCTAGAAGAATTTCATGTTGAAGCAACTAGATGCCATTTCACTCCAAGAGTGACAACACTCAAAATCATGAAAGCGGGATATTATTTGCCTAGAGTGTTTAGTGATTGTTTCACATGGATCAAAAGGTGCAAGACTTGTGTATTCTTTAAAGGCAAAGAGAAGCTAGCATCACTTCCATTGCACTCAATCTCAGTAGGTCAACCTCTCATGCAATGGGGATTGGAATTCATTGGAGTCATCAACCAAAACTCAAGCCAAGGTCATAAATGGATCTTGACAGCAACTAATTATTTCACTAAGTGGACTGAGGTAGTGACACTCAAAGAAGAAAATGAGTCTAGTATCCTCGATATCTATGAGGGGATAGTGACAAGATTTGGAGTACTAGCCACCATCATCTCAGACAATGCATTAGCATTTATAGGTTCCAATATCACATGATGGGCTATTAAAAATTTGACTTATTTGCGAACTTCATCAAACTATTACCCTCAAGGTAATGGCAAAGTCGAGTCTACAAACAAAAACCAGCTAAAGATCATCAGGAGAAATCTGGATGAGAATCAAAGGACCTGGTACACAAAGCTCAAAGTGGCCTTATGGGCTGATAGAATAACGCCCAAGAGATCTATAGACAGATCCCCATTCAAGTGTGTCTATGGGAAAGAGGAAGTGTTGCTTATATCAGTTGAGTTACCTGTTTTGGAGTTTGTGAAGCAACTACAAAATGTCTGAATTTTGACCGATGGAGGCTAGGTACACAGAACTGATAGAATTAGAAGAATCCAGAGAGAATGCTTGCCAAGAATTGAAGAAGAATCAGGTCTCAATTAAAAGATGCTTTGATAAGAAGGATAGAGCAAGGACCTTCCAAGAAGGGGACCTGGTTTTTAAATGGGATGCAAATCGAGCAAAACTAGGGAGACATTATAAGTTCGATGCCATCTGGAGTGACCCCTATATGATAACAAGATGAAAAATTAGTAATGATTTCCAATTTTCTAGATTGGAGGGCGAGGAGTTACAGATTCCAGGGAACAGGATCTATCTTAAAAATTGCTACTAAAAGGGAAGTCTCACCCTGTACATATTAGCTTAGTTTCTTTTCCTCCAAGTGCTTTTGCACATTGTCTTGCTTTAGTATAGATTAATTTTTTCCCATGAGCTTTTGCATGCTCTGTAAGTTCCATTTGGAGCATTTATGATTTTCAATTTTGTATATAGTCGTGGTGCTATTTTTTTGCTCTTATGCAGTTCATTCAGAGAGACAGACAAAGCCTTGGATTTGAAACAATCTCCTACTCTTAGAAATCTTCATTTTGAGATTTTCTTATAAAATCTAAGAATGCAAGCGGCTGAGCTCATGAACCAGAGGTAGAATTAGTATTAAACTGTTATTCTTGACTCCATGCCCAATAGATATGACAAGACAACCGATCTCCTCATCTAGCAGGAAGATGTCCCTGTGAGTCACCAAATTTTCATCCATATTTCGCCCCAAGATAAATATTGGATCGAATCATGACCCCACATAAAAGGGAATGAGAGAACTCATTTTAATCTTGCAAATTGGTTGGAAAAATGGTTCAGCGATGAAGTGGCGGAGATGATGAAAGATCAACAAATCCTGTAGACAAGGAAACGACTCTATCAGGCCATCTCTGCACTTTAAATCCATTCTCCAAGTTATAGGTAGATAGAACTATCAAATAGTAGGGTTGGATAACTAGGAAAATGCTACAAAGAAGCTAGAAGTAAGAAGGAAGAAGAAAAATGAAGATTCGGAACCCTCGGGCTTGAAACGGTTCAGGAAATGCCTAAAAAATGACTAACTATGATGGAGGTAGTGGAAGAGACCACATATCCTAACGATGCTCCAACTCTTGTAAATCCAGAGGAAGAAACTCAGACTTGTACCGACCCTCCATATAGCAAATGGTCAAAGGTAGTCAAAGAGCCAATGGAGAGAGACAAGTGTCGACATGGTGCTTCTCCAAAGATGGATCTAAATAGAGAGGCCCAAAAAAGTGGTGTATCTCCACTTGTCCTACGGCGGGACAGAGGTAGGGTCAAATGGTCAAATAGAGTCAAAGGTGGACAAGGCAGGCCTCAAAATTGGCCAAGTTTGAATGTGCAAGTAGAGAATTTCATGTTTCAACTTGGCGCTCCTCCAAAGGAAAACTTTGGGTCAGGTTTTCAAACAAGCACGTTGCCTCCACGTGTTTTATCAATGAAGGCAGAGTTAGTTGAATAGTCAATGCACAACTAGGCTAGCAGAGGCTGCCAAGTGTCTTAATGGCATTGATTCAAGGGTCAAATAGAGAAAATGTTTCCAAACAAGTGCTAGAGTGACACATGTCCCAGAGGAAAGTGAGGCGTCGAGGAAAAAGGTTTTTTTTTTCCCTTTTCCTCAAAAGGGAGTAAAAGTTACAAAATGGCCCACAACTCTGTGCAAGGAAAAAGGAAGCATTTAGACCTGAGTCAAAGCCAAAGAGGGGAGTCGAGGGAAAAGGTGAAAATTTTACTTTCACCCAAAAGGCATAAAGGTAAAAATGGGAGCACATTTCCCATCCAACCAAAAGGAGCCACGTGTCCATGCAGAGCTTTGGGGCTGTGGGATTTTTTTAAGTTTTGTATTTTTTGTGCAAAAGGATAAAAGGTGCATTGCAGACCCACGAGTATGAATTTTATTCCAATCTAGCTGTCACGTGTCCCAATCCAAAAGGGGGACCCATTTTTCAAATTGTTTTCCCACTCATTTGTACGAAATCGATTCAAACTTCAAAGGAGCATATCTTTCGACATAGGGCTCGAAATATTGCAAATCTGACACCGTTGGAAAGATCTCAATCTCTTCTACACCACGGGAGTCTAAAAATTTAATTTTTGGGAATATAGCTAGAGGTAAAATTGAGAAATGTCTTTGATCTTTCAATGCAGGATCATTAGTCTCAACAACCAAATCGTATTTGATCTATTTCCATCGTTTCCTCTTCCTTCAAGGTGCCAAACCAAGTATCGATGTAGTAAAGATGGATTTGGGGTAGATTTATTAGACACATTAACAACAGTGGTTGAGCCTCAACCCGTATTTTTCTGCTTCTCTCTCTCTTTCTTCTCTCAGGATAAATCTATAAAGATGGATGTAGGGTTCATTGTAAAGGGTTAGATTTCTTAGATTCTCAGGTTCCCTTCTCCTTCTAGCAAAGGATTTGTGGGGTTCAAGCCTTCCATTAAAATTGTAACACATTTCTACCTTTCAAATATTCTGTAATTAACTGTATCAATCTATAGAGCAATAAAATACGTTTGTGATTGATTTTAGATCCTTCTTGTTTCTTTTACTTCTACATGGTCTCTCATTACAGATCTAGCTATTTGTGCTTTCTTATGGTATGCATTTTATTGGTTCGTGTCAAAAGAAAACTAAGTGTTCATCATTCCTTTGGTGCATCACCTGGTAGTTTAGTTATTACTCATTTCCTGTATTCTTTTATCCTTGTCCCCTTGGCAAGTTTAGACTAGATATGAGAAATAGATCCTCTGTAAATCCTCATATATGCACTTGAACAGAGGAATAAGAAACCAACCTTTAATCTGGAGATATTTTCCAATTTGCAAGGTTCCACACCTTAGGAAAATTTCCATGTTATGCAATCACACCACATGAATCTAGCTTAGAGAAGTAGATATTTTAGAGCTCATTTGGAGTTGATGTGATTCCACACTAACAGTTTAACAAGACCTTAAGGAGACTTCCTGTTAACTTAAGGCCATGTGATGAATCATATTTAAAAGGCTACTTAGTACTTGAGGGACAAAAACCCTACTAATTTCAGGCAGGCCTTTACTATGGCTCTGTAAATTGTAAACAACATCAAGGTAATTGGAAAGCCTCCAAAAAGGGAGGGTGTAAAAGTAATTAACCCAGAAAAGCCTCAAACAAGTAAGGATGATGATTTAGAAGAATTTGTGAAAAAATTGGTAGGGGATGTCAAAGAAATATCATACAAATTAGCCTAGGTAGAAAAATGGATTGGGTAGGGTTCACAAGGTCAACACAAGAAACAAGGCCAAGACATGTTTACAAATCATCATAAGAATGATCAAATATATGATGTCAGAGGCAAGGGACCTCCTGGATTTGGAAATAAATAGTCCTAGGCTAGGGAAAATAGAATGGTTCCTGATCCTTTGGCTGCTAGAGTTGTTGTTGTGGAGGAGACAAATGTCATTGATTGGTGTGATAGATGTTTCCTACCCCATGCTCCATGTTAGGAATATCAGCAAGAAAAAGAAGAAGCTTATGATGATAATGATGATGATGATGTTTGCATGATGGTTTTCTCCACGAGCTCACAACAAGGGGCAACTTCAACTGAGGTAATAAGTGCTACAACTACTGCTGATTTTTGGGATTGCATCCATCGGGTACCTATTCTTCCTCCCTCTCACACTTTATAAGTAGATACTGTAAAAGCTTTTGAATTGCCCAATAATGAATTTTAGCATTTAAGAGATTTAATGATAAAGAAGTATGATGGATGAATCCCATCTGAGGAGGATAGGTAGTTATTGGTGAATGCTATTGTGGCCCAAGAAAAGGAATACAACACGAGAAGTAGGGTTGTCAAAGATACAAGGCATTAGGCAAAGCCAAAAACTCCATTGCTTTCAAATATTCCTAAGGAGGCTCCTAAAAAAGATGCATTTGCCAAGGGCCTTGCTCTCCCAAAAAAAAATCATACCCCTCCTCATGCCCAAACTATCAAAAATCATGTGCCATCTAATGAGTGTGTCAACCTTCCTTCCAATGCTACCTTGCCAAAGTTTGTCCCTTATGATATTTCCCAAGTCTTGAGTCAGATCAAGATCTCAGTCCCAATTTTTGAGTTTCTTAGGATTCCTGAGAACAAAAAGAGGGCTTTTGAGTATTTGGGGCTGAAAGAGGAGAATACTTCCCTATGTTGAAATATAAACATTATGGAGACTCCACCAATCATTGAAGAATTAGGGACACCACCACTGTTGGAGGAACTAGGTGAACCACCTGAGGTTTATTTATGGACATCCTTGGCGGAGTCTTAACTAAATTTGGATCCATTCTTCACCACTATGATCATTAAAGACAAATTGCTACACAACTATATATTTAACTCAGAGGCATTATGTAATGTTATTCCTCTAGGAGTCATGAATGAGATGGATATCAAAGTAACAACAACATATGGGAAGTGTACTAGTATGGACTCTAGAGAAGTGCCAATGGTGGGATGTGTGAAATTTCTGGTGGTGCAGCTTGCAGCCTACCCAGGTAAAAACCTGAAGCTTGACGTTGTTATTTTCGATTGCCCATCCAAGTGGGGTATGTTGTAATCTAGAAAAATGGCTATAAGTGTTGGTGAGAGTGTTCAAGTGGACATGTCATATGCTACCATCCCAATTAAAGGAAGCCTTGTCAGGTTGTATGGATAAAAGAAGATGTTGCACCTTATTGAAGATCCTAACAATACATCCTATGTATTATTGGAGAAAAGTGTTGATGCTAACAGCTTTGTAGGATTTACTAATGGAAAAGAGCACAAAATTGAAGAATGCAAGTGTCTTGAACATGTATGTTCTCCTTGGATCTTATTGTTTGATGGAGCTTTCTCCAAGTTTGGAAATGGTGCTAGTGTTGTTATGATTTCTCCAGTCAAGGAAGAGTTTGTCTTTTATTTCAAACTCAACTTTGAGTGCACTAACAACATTGCTGACTATGAGGAACTCTTGTTAGGTCTTAGGATTGCTTGAAAATATGGTGTTAACGACATCATTGTCAAAGGAGACTTAGAACTAATTGTTAAGAAAATCAGGAAACTATATGCTACAAAAAATCAAAGGATGAAACAATACAAACATGCAGTCTGGGACTTGATTGAGATGTTTGATTCATTTTACATTTTACATCATGACAAGAAGTTCAATGTTATGGTAGGTAGGCTTGCTATGTTGGGATCTCGGTTTGATGATTGTGGAATGTCCCCATTTTGTGACTATGATGTTGAGGTGCTAACTAGGCCATCTATACCTGACAACATTAAGCATTGACAGATCATTGATGATGATACTCAGGTCAAAAGATTTCTATAGAGAAAAGGAGAGTTTTTCGATAAAAATATTGATTGGGAGCCAATGGTGTGAGTAGAAGAGGGTAAGGAAACCTTGTTTCGTAAAGGTATTATCCAATTGAAAACTAATACCATTCCTAGAGGGCTGGTTGCTGTTGAATCCAACTTTGATAATGTTGATCACATTATTAACAAATGTATGACAGCCTTAAGGGATGCTGAGGAGCCTGACCTTGGCATAAAGGAAAATCCAAGGAAGATCTGGTTAGGAAGTAATCTCAACAAGGAGGAAAAATAGTCTTATGTTTAATTGCTAAATGAATATCAAGATTGCATGGCTTGGAAATATTTTGAACTAAAGGAATATAGAGAGGATCTATTTCAAGATGAGATTCCCTTGGAATCTAATCCAAACCCATTCAGGTAGAAACAAAGACCAATCAATCCACTCCTATCTCTCAAAATGGAAGAAGAATTAAATAAACTGAGGGATGGAGGGATTATTCAACACACAAATTATTCTTATTGGGTTGTGAACCTAGTACCAGTCAGAAAAAGGAATGGCGACATCAGGCTATGTGTGGATTTCAGAAATCTAAACAGAGCATCAATGAAGGATAATTATCCTTTGCCAAACATGGAAAACATGCTACAGCTAGTGTCTGGGTTTGAAATGATTTCAACCCTAGATGGTTTCTCTGGTTATAATCAACTGGTGGTGAAGGAGTTAGAAAGAATTAAGACAACCTTTACCACTCCTAGGGGGACTTATGTATATGTCAGGATGCCCTTTGGTCTGATGAATGTTGGAGTAACCTTTCAGATAGAAATGGATGTTGCTTTTACTAGATACATCATTGATTTTATTGTTATCTACCAAGATGATGTAACTGTGTTCTCCAGGAAGAGAAGTGATCATTTGAAACACTTACAAATTTTTTTGATAAGATGTAGAGAATATGGCATTTCACTCAACCTGAAGAAGTGTCATTTCAGAGTACAGAAGGAAAAATTGCTTGGTCACATTGTGTCACAAGAAGGGGTAATGATTGATCTAGAAAGGGTAGAGGCCATCAGCAAGGTCCCAATTCCAAGAACCAAGAAGGGGATTCAATCTTTCTTTGGGTAGATAAACTTTATCAGAAGGTTCATATCAAACTTTGCTGAGTTAACCATTGCAATTACTTCCATGCTAAAGAAGGACCATGTTATTAAATGGGAGGAGGATGCCATTCAAGCTTTTAATGGGATCAATGAGGCATTAGAGCATGCCCCTATTTTTACAGCTCTAGATTATAAGAAGCCTTTCCAGCTATTTTCCTTTGCTTCAGAAAAAACTGTTGCATCTGTCCTATTGCAGAAGGATGATGAAGGGGTTGAGAGGCCAATTTCCTTTTTAAGTAAGGCATTGTAAGGGGCTGAGATGAAATACACTATTATGGATAAACACAAATTTTCCTTGGTAAAAGAAATAAAGGTTTCTAGGCCTTACATTTTGAGTTCTAAAATTGTTACTTATGTTCCCCACACTATGGTGCAAGACATCTTATCAAGGATGGAAGTCTTAACCAAAATATGTAGACGGGTGAACAAGTTTCAAGAATATGAAATGGACATCCAAACCATGAAGTTGGTGAGAGGTTTGGGCTTGGCTAAGCTTATGGCTGAGAGTAACTTGCAAACTATTGAAGTGAATGAGGTAGAAGAAAGAAGGGTAGATGTCTTTAAAAAATTGATGAGTATTGAGTGGTACAAGGATGTGATCTTTTTATCTCAAACATTTATATTGCCCTTAGTATTTGAGTAAGAACCAGAAAAGGGCCCTTAAGTTGGATTCCCAGAAATATTTCATTACTGATTATGGGTTAGCTTGGAAGAACCTTGAGGGATTCCTCTTAAGGCACATTACTAAAGATGAAGTCCCCAAGATAACTTTTGACCTCTATGGAGGAGTTTGTGGGGGGAATTTTGCTGGAAAAGTCACAACACACAAGATACAGAGGGCTGGTTATTGGTGGCCAACTCTCTTCAAGGATGCAACTCTTTTTTTTAGAAGATGTGAGAGTTTTCAGCACTTCTCTTGAAGAGTGAAAGCTTCAGGCACCCTGCCTTTACAACCTGTATCAATTGAAGCCCCGTTCAAGAAATGGGGAATGGATTTCATTGGTGAGATTTCAGACCCTTCAAGTGTTGGCCATAAGTGGATTCTTGTAGCCATTGATTACTTCACCAAGTGGGTGGCGGCAATCCCCCCCAAGAGAACAACACACCTAATTGTCATGGACTTCATGATAAACCATATCATCTATAGGTTTGGGGTGCCAGCAAAAATTGTTGCTGACAATTCCATGAGCTTCAGAGCTAAACCCTTGGTGGTAATGTGCAGAGAATATGGGATCAATTTGACATATGCATATAATTATAATCCCCAAGGAAATGGATAAGCTGAGTCCAGTAATAAAAACTTATTGAAGATTATCAGATGAAATTTGGAGATGACCAAGATAAAATGGGGTGAGCAGTTGAAGTTTTCTTTCTGGGCTAACTGAATCACTGTTAAGAGAGCCACCAGAAAGAGTCCATTTTAGTTGGTGTATGGAACTTATGCCCTGCTACCCCTACATATGTAATTATCCTCATATCATTTCATGCAACAACTGAAAGATCAAGAAGTAATTCCATATGATTCCCGCATTAACTAGATTGTTGAACTTGATGAAGAAAGGAGGGCATCCCACCAAAGACATGTAAAGTTCAGAGAGAAGTTGAAGAATTTATTTGACAAGAAGGTCACTCTCAGAGCTTTCGATGTTGGAGATCTTGTGCTATAATGGGATAGAAAGCATGAAGATAACAGAAAGCATGGAAAATTTTATGCATTATGGATGCGCCCTTACTCCATTGATATTAGGATTGGCAGACATACCTTCTTCTTGAAGAACTTTGATGGGGAATTTCTTGAATTTCCTATTAATGGTAGGCATTTGAAGCATTTCCTGGATTAATTACCTAGAATCAGGGTAAAACATATTTTTTACAGTGTATAGGTTGTTGTTTGTTTCTTATCTTTTGTGTTTTTTTTCATTCTGGTACTTAGTGATCTATTTTTGTTGGTTTCTCTATTTATTTTTGGGTGATGTCTCTATTTCTCTACTCTACAAGATGACTCCTTTACCCAATGGATATTTTTTGCACTTGGTGTACCTTTGTTCTTACGGAACTCATAGGGAGTGCCCATCCCCGAGTCAGAGCCGATGTTGGAGGTCAAAATAGTCTCATCCAATTTTTCCATTAAAAATCTATCAATTTGTGGTCTTTGTCTCATTTTATCTTCGCGTATTGTGCCTGAAAAATCTCAACCTGCCTCTTGTTTCTGTAATTAGTTCTTTCCTAGACCAAGGATCCGTATAGATCCAAAATTGTTTCCTTGTTTCTCTGTTCATCTGAAAATGTCTGTATTTGGGTGTAAAAACTTGAGTTGTCTCATTCTTTCCATTTTTAACAGTTAGGATTTGTTTTCCTTGACATTTTTTCCCTAAATACATGAAGAAAAATGAATGGATGTAGCTTAAAGGAATGTGTTTGAGCCTTGTAACATTTCAACATTCTTTGTCCTTGGAGAAATTTTCATCTTTTGGCTCAAATGGTCATTTTTTTGAATCTTACAGTTTGACGGGCATTTCTCCTGGTCAAAATTTACATTCTTGAATCAACAGGAAACTTGGCCTCTTTTGGTTGGATGTGGCTCAGCAAGGTACTCCAAAAATTTCATTAATCATGCCAACTTAAAAAATTTGTCTACGTGGAGGAACGATGCTCATTTGAAGATTTTCTTTTTGGTTTTTCCTAAGAGTTACAGTAGGAAGACATGTGGAGTATTCCGCTTCTTTTCCTTGACTTCGAAAAAAAATTATGTAGCTGGTACAGTTTGGCAGAATAGGTATACTTGGTGAGCCCACGCTCATTTAGGTTTTCTACTTTGGGCAACATTTTGAAATTGTGCCATGAAGACACGTGGAGGCTTCCATCAGGTCTTCCCATACTTAGTATTTTTTTTTTAAATTTTTGGAGGCCTAGAACACGTGGAGGGACCATGCATGTTTGAGGACCGATACTTGAAGTTTATTTTAAAGAAGCACTACAAGGAAACTTGGAGGCTTCCGCTCACTTTGCATTTTTCTTGGACTTTTCAACAGCCAAAGTAGATTGCCTCAGACCTTGACACATGGCGCCTTCTGCTAAAGTGTAAGCCTTTAAACAAATTTTTCCAACCTAAGACACGTGATGAGCTCGTGCTCATTCAAGGTCTCAAATTTTGGGGACCATATCAAGATGCACCATTGTGACGCATGGCAGTTTGAAAAGTCAAAAGGCAGGGAAGCCCACCATCTGGGGAAACTTGAATTTTTTGCCTCTTAAGGATTAAAATATCAAAATGGCCCATAGGCTTGACAAAGGATAGTCAAAAAAATTTCCAGTCAATGGCATAGGTGAAGACCTTCGGGGGAAATTTCGAAAATTTTCCTTTTGTGGAGAAGGGAGTAAAAAGTGTAAATGGAAGTGTGGCTACACTGGGACCCACATCAGAGACTAGAAGTGGAAAGGCGGAGCTACAGGGGAAACTTGGAAAATTTCCCCTTTTCCAAAAAAAAGGTGAAGTAGCATAATTTGGCTGCTGTTCCTTTGGGACCCACCTTAGGACACGTGTCAGGCTCATTTCTCGAGGGTGGAGGCGCTGAAAAAAATGTGAAAATTTTGCATTTTTCCAAAATGTTGTAAAAGGAAAAAGGAACCTATATGCCCATTTTAAATTGGATCCTCCACATGGATGACCCAAATTCAAAAGAGAAATCAACAGTAGTTGTGCATTTGTATCTGATTTTTCCGCCATTTTCACTCCAGGGCTCCTGTGGATGCATATTCTTATGGTTTTTTATCATTTCTTGGAGTCTCCTACACGCTAAATGAAGAAGAATATTAATCTGGTATCTTGGTTCAGTGGGGAAGATCTACAAATGTCTCTCACAATTAAATATGCAATCTAAATTTTATATTCAACTTGATTTATCTTTCCTTGGCACATAAAAGAACTGTTGATATCTTGGTTTGGTGAGGAAAATTTTGGGACATCTTTCACCATTAAGATGAGATATGACCTCTTGGCTTGACCTGATCTTCCAATTTTTCTTCCTGGGCACGCAATGAACTAGATTTCACAGATTAGGGGTGGAAGTGGTTGGCAAGTAGAAGGAAGAGTGATCTACTAGAAGGAGTTGAATATGGGAGATGTTTGAAGGTATCTAACCCCTGAGCACCTGACAAATTTTTACAAATATGATTTTGGGAATCGTGATTGGGATCATGGTGAGCACAGGTACACTCAATGTTTAGGTTTTAGGGGGGTAAAATCTGTTGTAAAATGTTATAAATGGCATGTTTTTTGCTGTAAAAAGGGTTGGAAGGTTAGAGTGTTAGAGGTTGGGACTAATTTTCTAAGAGAAATGCTTGATAGAACCCATCCATCTAAGAAAATATCTGAAGAAACCTGTTTATCTCCTTTGTGTTAAATTTGATCATGTCAAGGTGGTTGTGAGTGTACAACCATTGAAAAACTCTGATATTGTTTGAGAAACTTTCCCCTGTTGATAAATTTAATCAAACTTGAGCTAACTTGTGTTATTTTTGGCAAAAAATTTGTTTGCTTCATTTCTGAATGTTTTCAAGTAGCTCTTCTTGTTCCCATTACATTTTTACATTGAAATCTATGTGAATCACACAAGATCTTATCCTTGTGATAGTTTGGTGGCATTTGCAATTTCATTTTTCAGAAGAGATTTCATTTGATAGTGAAATAAACAAATTTAAAATCATTGTGACTCCTAGCATGATTATAAAATTGTTTTTTAGCATTTGAGGGTATCTTAGGCATGATGAAATAGAGATTGATAATGTTCAGATAAGTTTTCCAATTTGAGCCTTCATTTTGGATTCTTGAATTTTTTGTGAAAAGTGTTGATCTGAGCCTCCATTAAAGCACGTGTTCTGGTTAAAGGAACATCCTAGCTACCCTGAAGCATTCTGCTGATTTGAGCTCTCTATTTTTGTAAAGGTTCTCAAAGATCTAGTATAAGAAACTTTATCCTACTTCACCTCCCACCAAAATCATTTAAAAACAATTAATCTTACCCATACTACCCCTGTTTTTCCTGTGTGTATACCGATGCACAATTTCTATTACCAAAACATGCAGAAACACTCAGGTTTTCATTGTCTTTAGTGGCCTCAACCTTACTTAGAAAATATCTCCATTATCTAGAGTGACAACTTGTAAGAGTTAGGTTTTTTTGTATTGATCATATTTTCTTCAAGGTCTTCTCAAATACTTCACAAGGGAGGAATTCCCCATCTCCTCCATAAACAATTGGCTACAAAAGGGTCCTCTCACCCTGGTTTAAAGGCACAACCATAAATTAGTGAGGATAGATAAAATCCTCTTGAGGGTGTTATCCATTTCTCCACATTTGAGTGACAGAGGGCCAGTTAGATCCCATCCCTAGCTACAAAATGAATCACTATGATCTATATGTCTCTAACCTTCCTGCCAAACCTATGATGCTCCTCAAACTTTGAAGGAGAATCAATTTGGGTACCAACATAAGGCTTAGGATGATTCTACGAATACCAAAAAATTCCTCGAGATGCAATACTAATGATATATTTTATTTATAGAAGGGATCTAGGCACTGGGACAATATTGTTCCATACCAGTGAGATGATTTCCACCTTTGAGGATGTGTATAGGATGTTTAGATTACTGATTCAGGGTGAAAAGGTAATACTAATAAACCAAGAGGCCCATCTTGATACTATGATATGACTATATGGTGATGATTCCCCAGACATTGGATACACAACTAGGGGTTTTCACATTGATACTTATTCTGATGGGGACGTGTCGGGAAACTGACTGATGTTGGTAGTTATGTTGGTGATATCATGTTATGTGCTACTATACTTAGGGGATGACAATAAATTCTCTGGACTAACAACATATGTAAATTTTTTAAAAAATCTATTTTTGACAATAATAGTTAAATTCCCCATCTTGATGATAAATTTGCCCTCACAAAATATGTGCAAACAAAAAAATTCAATAAAGGTGATTTATAGGTGAAAAAATGTAGATTTCACTAGTTTTGAATGGGATTTTATTTTTATTTATTTTTATTAATTTCAGATGTTAGAATGATCATCTCAATTTGAAATCTATTATAAAAAAATTATGTAAGAATTTTTTTTCCCATACTCTTTTTTCCCCCTCTGACGACGTCACTAAAAAAAACTAGCAGTCAGTAACATACATTTATGGTACTATTCGGTATAATTTTTTAATGTTGTCAGCTGGGTAAGTGCACCAAGTTGGGGGACAATTAAGTGGACATCAAATCCTGAATTTTACATTAAAAACAACAAAACATCAAATTTAGTCTTCCGCGGACTTGAACCATGCCGAAAAGTAAAAAATATGTCATAAAAATGGTACCATTGCATAGGGGAGACTATTAGCTTTGTATAAATACTGATTTTAAAGTGAATAGAAGAGGATAAATATCATTTTATAATTTTTTACTAATACTAGGTCTTTAAGACACTTTTTCCAGTGAATGTTTATGTCTACGTTTAAGACTGCAAAATTTGTTTCACTTATCAAAATGTGATAAAAATTATACCATCCCAACCGTGGTGAAATTATATACATGTTAAAAAAAAAATCATTTGATTTCAATATTTTTTGATGAAGTTATGGCGGGCAAACAGAAAGTGCTCTGTTTTCTGTATGTTTTCATACCACTTTCACGGAAAAAATCATAAAAAATAAAATATTACTCAAAAAAATACAAAATAAAATCCATCCCAAGATAGATAGTGTCATATAACTTCTCAGCAAAGGAAAAATATATATATCAATTTTTGGTCATCCAAATTGTGGGCAAACAGACTATAATCTTATCAGCGTTTTTAAAAAAAATGCCAAGTCATTGAATTTTGAGTGTTTAATATATCTAATCTTGTCCATTTTTTACAAAAAGTAGTATTTTAGAAACTAGATTCCAGATGCTACGATTCATATTCATATAATTTTGTCTAATTTTGAGTTTATGTATTGCTAATAATCCCTACAAGTTGATATTATGTTGTTATTTGCAATATGATGTCCACGGATGACCCTATATTTATCCATCAACTTCCTGCACTTACCCAGCTGATAGAATTTTTCCAAGGTACCGGCAAGTAGTATTTTTTCTGCTAACTTCCGGTAGCATTTTTTCTGCTACTAACCGGTAGGAATTTTTTCTGTTACTGACCGGTAGCATATTGTATGGTACTGGTCAGTACCATATTTTATGCTATGTGTCAGTAGCATAAAAAATGCTACCAGTTGGTAGCATATTTTTCTATTATTGGTCAGTATATATATTCATGCTATTAGCCACAAGCATCTATGCTACCTCCAGGATTACATGAAAGGCTTTCTTGTCGTCTGGTATGATATTTTTTATTGATCGTCAATGCCCACACTAAAATAATAATTGCGAGTTTATGTAATTATAAACACATGATTCACGTTAACTTTCTAGACCAATGATGTTTTCATTCCCTACGTTAATTATCAAGATGGACCACGTGTTAAAATTCCAAACAAACAGGTCAAATATACCACACCTTACAATTTCATATGAATGGTTCGAAAACACTATGACCATGTTTTAACTTTTGAGATGAATTTTCTGAAAATACGATGATAAGGATACAAATAATGTAGATGGGAGGTTCAAAAATCATAACATGACCACGTTATAAATTAATATATAATGGTTCAAAATGCCACAGTATAAAATTGTAGATGAATGGGGGAAGAATTGCGATTTAATAAAATCTATGCGTGGAGTCTTCTATAGTGTATACAAAGACGAAGCCACCTAATTTGAATTTCGAGGTAATGGATATATACAATCATAAATATGAAATATATTTTAAACTCTAAGCAAGCTAACCCATAAAAGTGGCTTTTATCTTGATATAAACACTAGGTTATTAGTTTCAATGCCTGAAAAAACTACTTAAAAAATAACTTATACTCATAAAATTTAGGTGAAATAGAAAGTTACCGACCTCTATATTTTTTTCCCAAACCAACTTTTGAAATATGAATTAGTCATGAATTAATTAAGATTCACTACTAAATTTTTCCCTAGTGTTCAGTTAAAGATGTTTTTTAAAACCATGTCAATCTTATCCACCACAAATTATTGCACTTTACCATTACAACCATGTCACTTTCATACTCACATTCCACCTCATTTGGAATGAACATCCATGGGGATTCAATTCCTTCTATAAAATTTTGCATAACTACCACTTTTCATGTCATTTACTTTGCAATCATTTCTCATCACTTTAGGTTGGGGCAACACTGCTCTAACACTCTCTAAGTTGCATCCATTCTTGTACATACCACTCATTAGCCCCATGCTCTATAAAATCAATCCCTAAAATTTCACATTTGGTGGTTGTGGTGCAGTCATAGACTAATTGTAACACAGTCATGAGATGGTTATAGTGTGCTCGTAACATGGTTTTAGCATGGTTAGAAACCAGTCACAACAACCTCAAAAAAACAACACCTACTAAAATTGAAAATATCACCTTAAAAATACCTACCATGACTAGGCTATCCCTACTCTATTGTACCTATTATCTCCACCACTATGACCTTCCCCTCCATGGGTCTACCCTTCCCCTAACCCCATGCCCACTACCTTCCCCCTTTGGTGTGTCCTATCGGTGCTCAAAATAATCTTGCCCCAATTTTCCTTTGAAAACTTATTGATTTACGGCCTCTATCATTTTCTCCTTCCCCTTGTTGTGCTTGATCAGTCTTTGTGGCCATTTTTAATTGGTTCCTGGGTCATAAATCACTCAGGGATCCATGGTTTGATCCTTGTCTCTTTGTTCCTCTGGAAAGGGTCTATATTTTGAAATCTCATATTCTCTGTTCATCAAAAACATGGGTTTCCCCCATATTTTCTGTTCTCCATGGCCAGGATTTGTCTCCCTTATCATTTCTTCCATAAGTACTTGAAGAAAATGAATGGATGTATCCCTAAAGAATGTATTTGAGCCCTGTAACATTTATAAACTTTATGTCCTTGAAGAAAAATTCATTCCCAGGCACAAATGGTCATTTTTTTGTATTTTATGGTTTGACGAGCGTTTCTCCCAGTCAAATTTCCATCCTTGTATCTACAGGGGACGTGACACCTTTTCGTTGGAGGAGGCTCAGCTGGGCACTTAGAAAAATTCTTGGAAAGCCCTAACTTAAAATGTGTCCACGTGGAGGCATAACGCTCATTTGAAGATATACTTTTTGGTTTGGCCTTGGAGCAACGCCAGGAGGACACAAGGAGGTTTCTGTTGCTTGGCCAAGAATTAGACAAATTTTCATGTTGTTGGAGCAGTTTAGCAGAAAAAGACATATGGCAAGCTCGCGCTCATTTAGGGTCTCTGCTTTGGGCACCATCTTGAAGAAGCACTGGGGTGATGCGTGGAGGCCTCTGTTCACTTTGTATTTTACATAGACTTTTCAATGACCAAAAGGAGACTTCCTCGGAGCATGACACGTGGCACCTTCCTCTAAGCTTCAAGCATTGAGTCAAACCTTGCTAGACCAGGACACGTGGCGAGCGCACACTCGTTCAAGGTATCAAATTTTTTGGACCACCTCAAGGTTTGCCATGGTGACATGTGGCAGTTTGAAAAGTCAAAAATTCGGGAAGGCAAACCATTAGAGGAAACTTGGGTTTTTTTTACCTCCTTAAGAATTAAAATTTAAAAATGGCCTATAAGCCCGATGAAGGAAATAGTCAATGTTTTACCCTGGTCAATGGCAGAGGTGCAGGCTTTCAGGGGAAATTTGGAAAAATTTCCTTTTGAGAAAAAAGATTTAAAAGTAAAAAAGTAAGCATGGCCGCACTCCAATCATAGTTGGACATGTGTCAAGTTCGTTCCCTGAGGGCGAAGCTATGGGGAAAATTTGGAAAATTTTCCTTTTTTCAAAAAAGAGAGTAAAATGGAAAATTTTTAGCATGGTTCTACTCCAATCACATTTGCATGCATGTCAGGCTCATTTCTCGAGGGCGGAGGTGTAGAGAAAAATGGATTTTTTTTCCATTTTTCCAAAAAGTTGTAAAAAGTACAAGAAATATCCCGGGTCTATTCTAAAGTTTGAATCTGCCATATGGACGTCCCAAATTCAAAGTAAAGCTCAACGGCTGCTAGGAATTTAAATCTGATTTTCCCCCCATTTCTCTGAAACACATATGGAAGTGTGAGTCTCCATAATTTCTTGGTCTTTTATACATTCCATGTAGAGAGGGAAGTTAATGTTGATATCTGAAGTTTGGTGGGAAGATATAGAGGATGTCTTTCACCATTAAAATGGTCTTACATTCGTGCCCGATTAGATTTTTCATTTTTCTTCTCCCGAGCACGCAAAGGGCCAGATTTGACAGATTAGGGGCAGAAGTGGTTGGAAAATTGAAGGAAAAGTGATCTACCAAAGAAATGAGTTGAATGCGGGAGGCATTTGATAAAATATGCCTCCTCGAGCACTTGGAGACTTATTGCAGATTTTATTCTAAGAATCACGAAAGAATCATGGTCAAAACTGGTGCATTAAACATTTTTTGTCTTTTGGGGAGAGGAGGCTTTGTTGTAAATGCTATAAATGACACAAATTTTTCATGCAAATGGTTGGAGTGTGAGGGGTCTGGACTGATTTTTCTAATCGAAAGCTTGATAGAGCCCATCCCTTTTGAGAAACCATTCAAGAAGCTTGTATAACTCTTTTGTATTAAAATTTTATTATGTCAAGGTGGTTGCAAGTGTAAAGCCATTAACAAGCTCTAAGACTGTTCTAGAAGCTTTCCCCTACTGATAGACTTAATAAAATTCCAGTTGTTTCTTTGTTGTCTTGAGCAAAATGTGTTTGTTTTATTTCTAAATGTCTGCAAGTAGTTTTTCTTGTTTTTGTTGCAATCTTGTATTAAAATATGATTCAATCACATAGGCCTCAATCCTTGTGATAGTTTAGTGGCATATGTAATTCCATTTCTTAGAAGAGCTTTCATTTGGGATTGGAATAAACAATTTAAAATCACTTTTCTCTCATCTATATACAGAGATTGTCTGTAAGCCTTTCGGTGTACCATAGGCGTTATTTGGCTCAGATCTTAATGCTATGTTGGGTTTTCTAACTCAATCCTTCATGATATAATCTCATAGATTGTGTGAAAGAGTGCTAATCTAGGCCTCCATTGAAGAAAATATTCTATTTGACGAAAAAACATTTTAGCTATTCTGCGGCATTATGTTGGTCTCACTTTCCATTTTGTAAGTTTCTTCGAGGATCTGGTGAATCTAGTTTCACCCTGCCCCACCTCCCACAAAAAAATCATTTAACAACAACCAATCCTACCCATACTAACCCTATTTGTCATGTGTGTATGCCAATACACAATCCTCATCACCAAAACATGCAGAAATTGGTATCCAATTTTTTTTCTCCTTTTTAGTCTGAGCAGCACCATAGATGTGTCATGGAGCTTAAAGATAGATTAGACCATGTTGTATGTCATTGGTAGCTGGGGATATGGTTTAGCTGACACTTAGGTTTTTGGAGAAATGGATAGCACTCAAATAAGACTTGATCTTGTCCTAGTTGTTTTAGGTTGTGCCTTGCAACCAAGGTAAGAGAACCTTTTTTGTAACCTTGTAATGGTGAAGGAGATGAAGATGTCCTTCTCTTTGTTTGAAATTCTATGATGGAGACCTTGATGAAAACATGATCAACACCCCAAATATGAACTCTCACGAGTTGTCACTTCTCAAAACAAGGAAAAGGTTACTGGAGACATTGGAAATCCTGATCTATTATGCATACTTTTGCAAATGGATTTTTAATTTCTGTGGGTATACAAATGTAAATCAGGGATAGTACATGATAGGATCTTTGTTGTTTAGATAAATTTTTGGTGGGGGATTGACAATACAAACTGGGATAGATCAGATCTTTTACAATCTCAACAATACTTGAACAACTATCAGATGAATGCCTCAAATAATCGAGATGTTCTTTCAACCAAAAGAGGCACAAATGGAAGCCCAGGTTGCACTCTTCACACAATATTTGAGAAATCACCACAAAATATTGAAGTAAAGAACTTAATTAAACACAAAAATCCGTGATCAAATCCATGTCTAAAGTGCCCCCAAAAGGCTTACAAGCAATCTCTGGCAATCAAGAAAGGTAAAGTGATTTTAAATTTGTTTATCTCCTTATCAAATGAATAATCTTATGAACATGAGATTGCAAATGCCACTAAACTATCAACTAGAAATGGATATTCTGTGTTATTTCTAAAGACTTTCAATGTAATATTACAACAAGAACAATGAAAACTATTTGCAAGCATTTAAAAATGATAACAGACACCATATTGCCTAGAGAAAACACAGATTTAACTCAAAAGCTTGTTAGATTCATCAACAAGGGAGAGTTTCATGAAAAATCTTAGAGCTATGTGATGGCTATATAGTTCTAACCAACTCAGATACATGAAGATCCAACACAAAAGAAATTATCTTAGTTCTTTGGTGGGTTTCTTAGAAAGATGAGATTTCTCTCATAATTTGCTCTGTGATTTTCAATTTTTTCCCGACCCCTTTGCAATGTCTCCAAACATTCATTATATAACATTTCATGCCACCTTTGATCCTTCTTTCCCAAGAAAATAATATGCCCATGGGATCAAGTTTGTTACAAATCCATCCTCACGATATTTTTGAAAGTGAAACTTAACCAATTCTACGAGAAAGACTCACAGGTTGCCAGGCATGCCCAAAAGGTAAAATCATTACAAATATCTCAAATCATTATCCATCTGTGGAGGCACATTTTTCTTCCTTCAAGCATGCAAACCCCCTTTCCATCTCATCATTTAACCTTTTTACCTTTTAAAATTACCTCTTCAACTTTTAATTTGATCATTTCATGTGTTTTCTCGGGTTGGGGCAAAAATTTACTTCAAAAAACATCTTAAACCAAATATATTGATCCATGAAACCAATTCCAATGATCCTAAAAAGCTAAAATGACATGGAATCACCAAAAATTTGATGAAATTTCAAGCAAAATTCATAATTCCAAGCTTCCTGGAGGAAAAATAGCGGCCAAAAATGAAGATGCATAGTTGCCCTTGATCTGCTCTTTCTCCTTCAATCTGGGCCATCCACGTGTTAAACTATGATTCGGAATAAATTCGGGCTCATTTTTTTACTTTTCAACCTTTCTGACATTTTTGGAATAATGAAATTTTTTGATTTTTTCCCACACGCATCCAGCCTTTGAATCTTGGAGTTTTACATGTGGCACATGGTGGGTCCCATTGAGGATCACGCTTCATACTATACGCATTTTGACCTTTTTTGGAATTTTGGAAAAATTTTCACCTTTTGCCCCGTGGGCACGCACACTCCGATTTCTTCCCTCACCATGTGTCTCATCTCTGTTATTCGCTCGCCGGCTAACGCTCCAAATTTTTTATTTTGAGTCCTCTTTTGTGAAATAGGGAAAAAATTCCCTCCTTCTACCTCTACAAGCGGCCATGCTGACCCACATCTGTTCTCTTGCCACGTGTCCATCTTTCATTTTCTATAGGACCCATAGGGCTTAATCTTCATTTTTTCTCTCTTTAAGCCAACAGAGAAATTCTCAACTTTGTCTCTGTGGTCCTGTTGACACTTTGAATTTTCCTCCTTCCACGTGACTATCCCCTATTAATGTATGTATTAGGAATAGGATGAAACTTAAGTGTAAACCAGTCGTAGCATCTGAAATTCAGAAGATCACCAAAACGCTCCATCCGATATGGTGCCTTACCAATAATGTAGAGTATGGTAACATGTCAAAGTACTGATAGGACCAGATGTTGTAAAAAGTAAATATTTGTCATAAGTGGTCCGGTAATGTTAAAATGTCAAAGTTGGGATAAATAGAGAATCTAGGGTCCCCCCATGGCCTAGGACTTCTATTTAGAAATATTATATTAGGTACACGTAAGGACTCTTGCGATTGGTTATGGGGTTTAGGTCCATAAATTTGATTTTGTAAAATTTTCATTTGTAAATAAGGTCTAAAAACCTTAAGTGGAACCCATGTGACCCTCCATAAGGTTTATCTTATCTTAGATCATAAGCTTACATGTACAGATAAGAGTTAAGGTATGGAATATGGGGCGTCAGGCTAGAAAATGCCCATTTCTTATCCTAAAATTAGAGATAAGATGGATAAGCCTATAACATTTCCCCGCTGATCCTCGGCCAATAAAGAGCTAGCCACGTTGCCAATGCATGTTAGCATGAGGAAGGAAGTTTATAGGAAAATGACACCCGTATGAAGTGTGTCAAAGGAAGCCATCAGAAATTTCCTAGGTGTGTTGCCCAGAAGCTGATTTTTTCACCAGAGGACGTAATTGTAAAGTTTCTTCCATAGTATTGGAACTAGGACCAAACAAGTGAAGTCAATAGCACTTGAAGTACCTTATGGGATTGGATTGTTAAACACATTTCATGTATAATATTGATCAATTTTACTTTTTCGACGATTTGGCAAAGGGAAAAAAAATGTCATCATTCTGTCACAATTATCATAGTCAACTAGGGCACAAAAAAGTGTTATGTTTGTTGAATATTGTTTCCAGATTACATCCACCAAGCTACAAGGCTGTGAACATTAGTAAATAATTCATAGCATGGAGGGGAAGAATTCCCAGTGACCATCAATTATCATAGTGTCGGAATTGGTGATGACAGGCCCACACCTCCGATTTCTCCCAAATTAGGGCAACGTGGTCGATCAATGATTCGCTAGTGGGCTATCACTTCAACATCGGCTCTGGATTGGGGACGGGAACTCCCAGTGAGTTCCGTAAGGGACAAAACGTAGACCTCTTGCCTTCACTAACCCATCGGGGACCCACCTTGTTCGCTCGAGCCCACCACGTGTCGCTCATTGATTTTCTTGCAGAACCTGCGGCTTAAATTTTTGCCTTACACAGCTTTTTGCCAAATAGGGGACAAAATTCCAACATTTCCCTCCGCAGCCAGCACTAAAAACTCTGACTCTTCATGGACACGTGTCCAAGCTGTGATTCATACCTGTGGGGGCACGCTAAATTTAGGGATTATTCCAAGAAATACTTGAACTCTTCTACCAAAAATAGGGAAATTCAGGTAATTACCTTTCCACCTCTTTGCCAGCCCGCCAGGTATGCTCGCCAATGTCTGCCATATGACTGGTCCGTGAGGTTTGTTGATCTTTTACATCGGCATCATATCCATTTATCTTGGCCCCTTTTGTGGCCTTTTCACCTTTGCACATCCCACGCGTACTTTTGTCCCAAATGTCCCGCAGACCGCGTGGGATAAAACTTCCAACTTAGCCGATAAGGTAAAAAATGCCTAAGTTCCCCGCCCGCTTCCAACTTCACCTTCGCATAAGGTCATGACATGTGTCCAAATGGGCTAAGCTCTTGATCTTCCAACTGTTGGGAAAACTGAAATGAATATAATTGGAGGTGCAAGGGTAGCGAATCCTGAGTTCCATACACCAATTCAAATGGGCTTTTACGAGTAGCTCTTTTAGGAGTTATCCTATTAGCCCAAACTGTAAATTTCAATTGTTCACCCGATTTCTTCTTGTTTTTCTCTAAGGTTCTTCTAATGATCTTCAAAAAATTATTATTTTTGGACTTAGCTTGTCCATTCCCTTGGGGGTTATAGTTTGAAGAATAAGTTAGATTGATTCCATATTCATTGCACATTTCCATTAAAGGTTTGGCTCTAAAGCACATGGCATTATTAGCTATAATCTTGACTGGGACTCCAAATCTACATATGATTTGATTCAACAAGAAGTCCATAACTATTTGGTGTGTTGCTTTCTTAGTGGGGATTGCCTCTACCCACTTTGTAAAATAATCAATGGCTATAAGGACCCACTTATGGCCAGCACTATAAGGATTTGAAATCTCACCAATGAAGTCCATCCCCCATTTCTTGAAAGGAGCTTCAATTGATACATGTTGCAAAGGAAGGGAGCTTGAAGCTTTTAGTATTCCAAAGAAACGTTGGAAACTATCACATTTTTTAACAAGCTGGGTTGCATCTCGGAAGAGAGTAGGCCACCAATAACCAGTTCTCAAAATCTTATGTGTTGTTACTCTTCCAGCAAAGTGTCCTCCACAAACTCCCCCATGGAATTCAACAACTATCTTGGGAGCTTCATCTTCAATTATGCATTTCAAGAGGACACCTTCAGGGTTCTTCCAAGCTAGCCCAAGGCTTGTGATGATATATTTTTGAGATGCCAGCTTGATGGCTCTTTTATGATTTTTATTTAAGTGACTAGGGCAGCACATGTGTTTGAGGTATAAGATCACATCTTTGTACCACTCAGAACTTACCAACTTTGCAAGCACATCTACCCTTTCTTCCTCTAGCTGATTCACTTCCACATTCTGTAAGTTTCTCTCAGCCATGAGCTTAGCAAGACCCAAACCTCTTACCAAATTTGTGGTTTGGATTTCTATATCATACTCCTGCAATTTGTTCACTCATCTACATATTTTTCTTTATAACTCCATCTCTGATAAGATGTCTTTCACCATGGTTTGGGGAACATAAGCAACAACTTTTGAACTCAATATCTAAATCTTGAAAACTTTTGATGCTTTCACCAAGGCAAATTCTTGTTTTTCCATGATTGTATACTTCATCTCAGCTGCTTGTAAATCCTTACTAAAGAATGCAATAGGCCTCTCAGCCCCATTCTCATCCTTTTGCAGCAAAACAAAAGCAATGGTATACTCAAAGGCAAAGGAAAATATTTGGAAATGCCTCTTATAGTTTGGGGTTGCTAAAACAGGTGCATGTTTAAGTGCATCCTTAATTCCTTCAAAAGCTTGAATGGCACCCTCCTCCCATTTGATAACTTGGTCCTTCTTTATCATGCTTGTGATTGGAAGAGTCAAATTAGCAAAGTTAGAAACAAACCTTCTAATAAAATTAATCTAACCAAAGAAATATTGGATGCCTTTCTTGGTTCTTGGGATAGGTACTTTTTTGATTGCTTCCACTCTCTCAAGGTCTATGATAACACCATATTTTGACACAATGTGACTAAGCAGCTTGGCCTTTTGTACACAAAAATGACACTTCTTTGGATTAAGAGAAATGCCATACTCCCTACATCTGATCAACATCTTCTCCAAATGCTACAAATGATCACCTCTCTACCTTGAAAACACAGTCACATCATCTTGGTAAACTACAATGAACTCATTGATTTAACCAGCAAAAGCAACATCCATTGGTCTTTAAAAAGTGGCACCAACATTCATCAAACCAAAGGGCATCCTAACAAAATCATATGTTCCCAAAGGAGTAGTGAATGCTATCTTAAGTCTTTCTGATTCCTTGACTACCACTTGATTGTATCCGGAGAAACCATCCAATGTAGAAAGAAACTCAGAACCTATCACAAGCTGCAAAATATTTTCCATATTTGGCAAGGGATAGTTGTCCTTCATGGATTATTTGTTTATATTTCTAAAGTCTACACAAAGTCTCATATCTCCATTCTTCTTTCTGACTGGCACAAGGTTTGCAACCCGAGATGGATATCTAGTGGGCTGAATAATACCTCCATCTCTCAACTTCTTTAACTGTTATTGCATTTTCATGGATAGAAGTGGATTAATTGGCCTTTTCCTCTATTTGAATGGCTTATTCTTTTCCTCAGAGGGGATCTCATGTTGAAAACAAGTCTTCTCTATATGCTTTTAGCTTGGAATAGAACCAAGCAAGGCAGTCTTGATATTTTTTCAAGAGTTGGGCATAGGATTGTTTTTCTTCTTTACTTAAATTGCTTCCCAACCAAACCTTCCTTGGTTTTTCCTTTGTTCCCACAGTCCATTCTCTCACATCCCTGTGAGGCATACATGGTTTTTTTTCTATGTTGATGAATGCAATCATCAAATTGTTAAAAGGCGGAATTTTTGAAACAGCAAGGCGAAAAAAGTTCAAAAACAAGAACCCTTGTAGGAATGGTTGGTGTGTTTTGTTTTTTCCAAATTGGATGACTACATCCTTTGTTTGGTTTTTTCCAAAAAATTACAGTTCGTCGGGGGGAGAATAAGGTTCTCAAAGAAAGGAAGAAGGAGCAAAAAAGAAGTTACGCTGCGATCTTGAAAAACACTTTAGTCATACACACCAGCTGGGGTTCCCAATCCAATAATTTTAGATTTGCCAACCCACCTTGGATGTTGGTGGTAATAACCGTAGCACTTGAAGAAGCATGCCTCAAAACACTTCCAATGTTTTAATATGTTGTCCGGACGGAAGAACACTGGGCCTATTTAAGACACTTCAGATGTTTGTTCAAAATAAGGTGAAAAAGGTTGCAATTTTCAAAATCTAGAACCCAAGTAACCTGCCCCAAGCTTATCGTCAGTAAGGAGCATTGTCACTTCTATCATGGGTGCGTAATATTTGAAGGGAATACAACAATCTCAAATTACTAAATCCGGCAAACGTACATAGTTTGTCTGGGTTTCCATGACACGCTAATTTAGTTTTTTGGTAGCACAGCAGTTTTTTTGCTTATTTGTTTGTGGCAACTACTCTAATATCCCATTGATTGCAAGATGATGTCCCGTGATGACATACTTCCATGCATTCATCAAACCGCCAGCAACAAAGGCCCTTCATACTCACAAATGTGGTTTTATTATATTTCGTAAAAATTTAAAGTGAAGAAAAAACAAAATTCGTTTTCAAATCTTCGGAGGAAAATCAGAATTAGCACTAGCACACATTCCAAAATTTGGGACAGGAATACCTACAACAGCAAAGTCCAGGAAGAAAACATGAGCTTAGCAAAAGGGAAAGTTGAAAACTAGTCCATGTATTTTTTTGTCTTTTTCCAGCAGAAAACCAGATTGAAATTCTCAGCATCTGAACATCATCAACAACACTTCCATAGAGAAGCATTGTTGGGATCTTCACACAATTAGATTGCAACATCGTCACTTCTTCTTCCCTCAGCGATAAAGTTTGGAAAATTAACCAAGGCTTCCCTCAATTCGAATGGTGTCAAACCATGTCCATCTAAACGCGCTGCCACCAGGACAACTAGAGCGCAATTTTCCTTGACGAAAAGCCTACCGCCATTGGACCAGGGCAAAGTGCAACATCACACATCCAATTTTAATTCCCGCCCTCGATAAGATTCAACTGCACTACAATCCCTTCAACACAACCACCACCGCCTTCCCCCATTTGAATCCATGGCAATTGATTCGCAAGGTTGATTGTGTCCACTTTGATAGCCAACTCAGTCATGACCTTCTAAGAGGCCATGAATTTTACAGTGATGCAACTAGATCAAGGACCAATACAATTGTGAGAGTAGGCGCGCGATTATTTTGTTTATATCAAAAAGGTTTTTGTGAAGAATAGAGATGCAACCATTCAAATTAAATTGGGAAAAATGGCAACCAAGGAAATGTTGTCCCCCCCCAAACTATAAAAACCGCCTTAGTGGTTCCTCTCCCAAGATCTCCTTACAATTAACGGGTGAGGTGTTTTGGCCCCAAAGGTCCAACAATGATTTGGTTTTTCCCAGTAGGAAAGTTTCTTGCAAACAATATTTTTTTTACATTTCTACTGATTGGGGACCCCCTTCTTCGGTTTTCTTAATTCAATTCAAAGTAAACTTCGGCAATACTCCCCTCCTTTATTAAGCCTTCAAGGAACTGTACCCCTTTAAGCACTTTCCAAATGAATTGGAACACTTCAACTTTTTAATTGTGCTCATATTTGGGCCCGTATGTCCCATAGAGAAGGAGTCCTCCCTGTTTGGCCAAACAACATTTTGAAGGGAAGAAAAACAAGAAGGAATTCATCAGAATAGGGAGAGGGAGGAAATTCCTTGGTAGCCAAGTTTTGGGGAGGGCCCATGAAATTGTGAGGGGAAAAAACTTTGGTTAATTTTTTTTGCTTTGGAAAGTAAAAGAAAGCCCGTTTTAGCAGTTGTTGTCCTTTTTCCCCTTAGGAGCTTGAAATGTGTTGGGAAAGTGCGCCTTGTTGGGTGAAAAGAGGGGGTTTTTTAAGGCTGTTTTTGGCCTTTGATGCCCAACCGCCGCCTTAACATTTATGGCCCTTTTGGTTAAGATAATACTGCCCTTACCCATTGCTTCATTGACCCACCAAAAACAAAAGACACAATTCACTTAAACAAACTGTTCTAAACGTTTCCTTCGAAAGGGGATTTAACCCCAAAAACCAAAGGCATATTTTTTTTTCTTTTGTTTAATGCAATCATCCCCCGTCCCCTTTTAGTTTTAAAAGTCCAAATTCAATTGTTGAGGAAATTCCCAAAATTACCCTTGAACGAGCACATATTAACATCCAAAATGAAATAGAGAAAGAGAGACGAAGTGGTTTAACCGGGCAGGGCGCTTTAATTCCAATCCCAGAAAGTTGTAAAAGCAGTCCCCCCCCTGCCACGATATTTACCTCAGTAACTAATTTTTTTGCTTCCCTCCTTGTGGACTGAAGAAACAACCCAAATCCCAATGCAAAATATCAGCAATCAAGTAAACCATCATTAAAATTAAATTAAACTTTCACCTCTTGCTGGTATTACTTTTCAACAATGGAGATGGGTGGATAAGGAAACAAGCCTATCAAACAGAGACCGATTCCCCAATATCAAAAAATTTTCTGTACAACAAAAAGGCAACCCAAGTGACACAGTTTTGTTTAAGTGGAACCAGGAAACAACTCTTTTCCTTGCACCTGCGTTGATGAATAATTCCTATTTTGGGCCAGATCTAACCAATTGGACCCATTTTTACCTCCTATCCCATCTTGTTTTCCTTTTGTGGAATTACCCCCTTGAGGATGGAAAGTTGGCCAAAATCTAATCATTGTTTTTTATTTGTGTTTTTTTTGCTGCCCCTAGGGCTGTAAACCCTTTGTTAAAAGCCCTGCCCAATTTCCCCCCCCTCCCTTTCGCTCCCTTCATCTCTCCCCGCCAAACTTTTGTTTTTATGGAGATTTTTTTTTTTTTGACAGCCCCCCGCACAGAAAGTTTTCCAAATAGCCCCCCTTCCCCTTTCTAATTAAGAAACCTTTTTTTTTTCTAAGGCTTTGAGAGGTTTTTTTTTTTTTTTTTCAAGGGAATTTAAAACAATCAATTTTACAACCGGATCTTATCTTCTGAGGATTTTTAAAAGTCAACAGGCCCTTTGATATGTGGGTACCTTTTTAGTTGTTTTTTCCCCCTCAATTTGTGAAAGTGTCCGCTCATGGGTGGAAAGCTTTTGTTTCTTAAGAATTTGTGGGGGTTGTGGGTTTTGGTGGTTTCCCTTGTCGCCTTCTTAGGTTAGCAGGATGTCCCCTTTTTCTGATCAAATGGCATTCGTAACCAGGAAATTGGGAATTAAACAAGAAATTTCATCCCCATGCCCCTTTCAAAACCCAACAGGAAAAGCCCTTCTTGCTTAAAGTTGTTTTTTTTGTTTATTTAAACCCTTAATGTTTGTTTTTGAAAAGTCCCCCATGAAATTGAATTCCATTAAGGTTTCTTTTTCTTTGAGAATTATTCAAAGATTCCAAAATAAACAAAATATAGATTTGGTTCCTTGAGGGTCCCCCCCCCGCAGATAAGGGAAAAAAAAAGGGTTGGTAAACCCCAACTAAAAAATAAATGTTTTTTCAAGTTTCATTCCCCCATGGAAAATCAATAAAAGATCAAAAGTAAGAAAGCCCCTTTTTGGTAGTTAACCAATCCCTACCCATGCCCTCTTTCTATGGTATGAATGGAACAATTTTTTTTTGTGGACATACACATCCTCAAAGAACCTCCTCCTTATCTCCCAACAATCTTCCCATCATAATTAAAAAAATCCAAAAAGTTTATTTTTGTAAAGATGAAATGAATTCACCAGTAAGAACTTGTTTAACCCTAGAAAGTTTTTGGTTTGGGGGGCACCATTTTTTTCCTTGAAAAACCAGAATCCCCTTTGTTTGGGACAAACATTGTGGGTAATCATCCCCATGGTTCCCCTCTAATAATGTATAGGAGGACCCCAAGTATGGTGTGTTTTTTTAACAACAGGAAATGGATGTTCCCGCTAAGGATGAAAAGCCAATAATCCAATTTTTGGGTGGGGGTTTTATACTTGGAGGTGAAACAGTTTGAATGAGGCAAGGTGGGGAGCAGGTGAATTTTGCCTAAAAAATGGGAAAAATGAAAAAATTTTTCCAGACAATCTCTTCTTTTAAGGATTCTTCCCCTTCCCGCCCTGATGAAAAGAAAAATGGGTCCTCTGAGTCAATATAGGAAATCACAAGGAGCAGTTTTTTGGGAGAAAATCCCCCCTGTTATGCAATGGCCCAAACAAGAAAGTTTTTCCGGCCCCCCCATCCAACCTGGGTATTGTGGGGAAGGTTCAATCAAGCATAAGAATTTTTTTTCTGAATCAGATCGCACTTTAAAAAGGAAAGAATTCACCATGGTCCCCCTCAATAGACAAGCTACCTCACTTTGCCAACTTCAAACAATAGGATTTTGCCCCCCCTTATCCCCTTTGGAATTCCAGGTCCCCCCGCCCCAACCAAACCTTGGCCACAAAACCTTGTTTGTTTTTTTTTCCCCTTCCCGCTAAGTCTGTCTTGATGCATATTCCTTAATCTGTAAAAGCGAACTTTGCTTAGCAAAAAAAGTGCCCCCCCCCCCCTTGAATGAAGGAGAGAATGCAATCCTTCCATTTTTTGCAGGGGAATTAGCCAACCCCAAAAAAGTAAAATTGAAGAAAATTGGTTAAGTACAACTGGGGTAAATTTTTTTAGTTTTCCCCCCAGAAATTCAAGATCATATGTAGGTCCGCCACTACGGTGAATGTTTATTGGTTCCCCCCCCTCAGTTTTGTTTTGTTGTTGCAGAATGCCAAATAAAAATAAATAGTGTTTGCAAATTGGGGTTTTTTGGTTTGGGCGAGCTCGAGACGGAGAAAACTGGGTTTGTTTTGCAGAAGCCCCCCCATTATAAGGAATCAAGTTCAATCACAGATGGCAAAAAACCCAAGTGTAAAAAAGAAAAAATAAAAATAAGCTTGGGGGAAATGAAAAAAAAAAGGGTAAGAAAGAAAACCTTGAAAAACTTTTTGTAGAAAACCTTAAGAACGTGTATGTAGATTTTTCCCTGAAGCAATGGGAAAAATTGAAGAAAATGGTTTTTTGTAACAAATGGTAGAAGGCTTAAATACTTTTTGGGAATACCAAAGACCGTTCAAACTCCCTTCCAAACAGACTCCGCCGAACACAAAAAACCACCAAGAAATCGAAGAAACGCCCTTTTGGCAATGACCCCCACGTGTCAATGTTTTGTTGGTTGAAACGGCCCCAATTTTGTGTGTGGCTTTTTTTTCCCAGTTTGTTGGAGCAGCCAAACCAAGAGATATTTGGTTATCCCATGGGAGCTTAAAAAGACAATCTGAGAACCCATGTTTGTTTTAAAATGTCCCCGGAATTGGTAAGCTAGGAAAAAAAATATGGGGTTTTTAGCTGGCAAACGTCAAAAGTTTTTTAGGGAGAAAGGGACTTAGCAAAAAACTCCAATAAACCGACTTTGAATCCTGTGGTCCCCCCCCCCCCCTAGCTATTTGGTTTGTTTTAAGGGTTTGTTTTGTTGGCCCTTGGGTTATTAAAACCAAGGTAGAGGACCCTACAAGTTTTTATAAACCTGTAAAATGGTTGAAAGGAGTAATGAAATGTGTCATATCCGTTCCTTGTTGCTTGAAAAATTATAGAATGGAGCCCTTTGAATGAAAAACATGATTCAACACACCCTAGATCTGGGAAAACGCGCCCACAAGGTGTTTTGTTCAGCTTCTTCCCAAAACAAGGCCAGAATGGGTTTTGTTTTTTGTATTACTAAAAGACATTTGGACATTTTTGTTTTTTTCCTGATCTTTATTATGCCCAATACGTTTTTTTGAAAAATGGATTGTTTTAATTCTTTTTGTGGGTTTAAAAAAAAATAAAAATGCAAATCAGGGGGTAGTAAAGATTGAAAAAATTTTTTTGTTGGTTAGGGGATGACAGGAACAACCCTGGGATAGATCCCCCCAAAATCTTTTTTGGACAAATCCTTCTTTAACAGATATTTTGACAACAACTACCAAAGTGAAAGATTTGCCTCATATAATCGAAAAAAGTTTCTTTTTGGTTTAACCAAAGGGAAAAGAAAAAAAAAAAGGGGGAACAAATGTGTTAAGCCCCGACCATTAACACTCTTCCAACATCTTGTTTGAGAACTGACCCAACCAAAAATAATGGAATAACAAGAAACTCAAATTAAGCCCCACAAAATCCCTTGATCAACCCAATGCCCTAAGTGTAGCAGGAAACCCCCATAGGAGGCCGCCTTACAGAAGAAAGTTCTGCCAAGTGTCAAGTAGAAGTGAGGTTTAAAAGGGGAGTAATTTAAAATTTGTTGTATAATCTGTCCCCTGTATCAAAGTTGAATGCCTCCTTTCTGAAATATGAGAGATTTTTTGCAAAGTGCCGACTAAACTACAAACCAAGAAAAAAGGGAGAGGTTCCTGTTTGGTTGGAATTTTTTTATTCCTCAAGGAAAAAACTGTTCATGCCAAAGAATTTTTATACCAACGAACAACGTCAAACTACTTATTTACCAGGGGGAGGCATTTGTTAAAAAAATTGAATAGCAGAGAGGCCGGAGGATGGGATTTGCCCAAAGAAAAAAAGGAACCAAATTTAAAAATTTAAAAAACTTGCAGTATAAGATTCAACAGCATGGGAAGAGGTTTTTTTACAATGAAACACTCCTTCCGAGTTTGTGTTGAATGGCTATAGTACAACTTGTTAACCAACCTCCCACATACCATGAAAAAATTTTTTCCAAAACATGAGACCAATTAAAAACCTGGTTTTTTTTTTTTTGGTTGATTTTCTCAGAAAAAATGGAGCCTTTATTTCCCCCTCCCTAGAATTTTTCTCAAGTTAGTTTTGTTTTCCCAAACTCCAACCCCTTTGTGACAATTTTCTGCCAAAAAATGCCTTATATATGGCCAACCAGAATGCGGCAAAACAAAAAGTTGGAGCCCTCCCCCCGTTCCCCCAACAAAGACTAAAATGCCATGGGATACAGACTCACTTTTGGGGTTTACAAAAAGACTTTCCCCCCTTCATGCATTCAATGGAAAAATGCATCCAAAGCCAGAAAAAACACTAGGGTATGCGGGTAATGGTTTGCCCAGGGGGGGTGGCCAAAAAAAGATTTAAATCGTTATCCAACCCTAAAGGTGGCCATGTTTGTTTTTTTTCCATCATTGAAGGTGTGCCATTCAAAAACACCCCTGTCTTTCGCTCAATCATAGTTTTGGGTCACCGTTTTAAGAGGAGCTACCTCCTCACGATTGGCTTTTTGCATTTTGTTCCATTTTCAAGGTGTGTTGTTGGGCTTTCGGGTTTTTGGGGTGAAAAAGGACAAAAAATTTAGGGATTTCACAAAAAACGGCTAAAATTTCCAAAGGCAGAATTAGAGGATCCATGAAAGTGGATGCCAATGATCCTTTGAAGGGCCCCCCCAAGAGAACAGCCCACAAATCCAGTATAACGGAAATTTTTTGTGAATGAAAATTTTTTTGAGGCAAAAAAAATGAAAAATGGCAAAAACAGTTGCCACCGCTTTTGGGAATGTAGTGGGCAGGCTGGTTTTCCCCAAACTTTATTGAAACCCTGGGAAACAAAAGTTCCGGCTTTGATTTTTTTGAAGTTTGTTGATAATTTGAACCCTCCTTTTTGAAAAAATGGAAGCAACATTGAAAGAAAAAACTTTGTTTTGTCCCCTGCTCCATGCACAGCGGCGCTTTGTAATGGTTTTGGTGGGAGATGAACACGTGGCCGACAGTGGGTGGGGGTCCACCCCAAATTGGAATCAGGTTGGGCTTGCAAAATTTCCCTTAAAAGCACCACTTTGTATGACCTTTTTGTTGGTATTTTTTTTTTTTGAAAATAGATGGAAAATTCATCCAAGGCCCACTTTTGTTGCCCCCCGCGGGAGCCCCAAGCACCTCCCAAGATATTTTCCCTTGCCCCCCAACGTGTCCCCCCCCTTCCCCCCTTGGTGATTTTCAATCTAACAGGCCAGCGCCGAATAGAAAAAAAATAATGAATTGGGTGAGGTATTGTTTTTGTTTGGCAAAGGGGGACAAATGTGACCCTTCCATGGTCCCCTTTTCGAACCCCCTTTTAAACTGCTTTTGCCCAACCAACGTTGGTCCGCCCACCCCATAGCTGCTCCCTTTTTATTGTTTTGTTTTTTTTTTGGTTTTTTTGAGAACCCCGCGTGGCCCATTTCTTCCATTTGTTAACTCCCTTTAAGGCCAGGGAAATTTTTCCCACTTTTTGTCCCCCCCTTCGCCCCGCCCGGCCCCCCACCAGGGGGGACAAGTTCCAAATTAACTAAACCCCCCACCAACGTGCAACTCGTTCTTATTCGTTTTGTAAAAGATCCCCAAGGTTTCCCCCCCCCCCGTTTCCCGCTTTTTTTCCTTCCCAAGGACCTCCCGTACAATTGTTTGTTTTAAAATTTACAAACCTCAATTGGATGACCCCGCAACCCCCCTTGAACCCCGTAAAGTGTGTTTACACCGTAGAGTGGTTCCAGGTTCAGTTATTGGTGGCCCCCATGGCCCATTTTTTCAAGCCAAAAATTTTTTGTTAATGTTTAAACCTTTTTTTTTATGAAAAAGGGAAAAAAAATTCGACCCCTTTATTTTTTTCCCCCTCCGTGCCAACACGCAGCTAGGATGAACCCGTCCCTTGGCGGCCGTTTGTTGCTGACTTGCGTGGGTCCCCCCCCCTCCTCAAATTGATTGGGATTTTAAGAAAAAGTTGAGAAGGGTTTTTGGAAACTTTAATTATAAAAATTTAGAAAGCCAAAAAAAAAATCTAAGTTCCCCCCCCCCCGCCCGACCCCAAACATCCCCCCTAGACCAATTTAAAAACATGGGCCACAAAAATGGCCCACCAAATTTGTTGGGAAAAAATGTGGGATACTTTGGGCCCAAAAAAATGTGCCCCCCCAATTTGTTTGGTTGAAAAAAAGTTGTTTTTGGAAAAATGAAAAGTAATAAGAATGCCCTCCCGTAACACCTTGTCGTCCCCTTAGCCGATTTGTTAAAAACTTTTGGCCACATTTCAAAAATGGAAGCCTGTGGAAATTGCTAGGATTATTGTTTGAAATGTGAAAAAGAGTGATGGCCCATCTGAACCCCCGTCAAAGAAATGGGTTTAAAAAAATCTAGGGAATGGCCCCCTAAATTATCAAATTTTTTTGTTCCCAAAACAGAGGATTGGCGGAAATTGTTCCTCCAATTTTTGGAATGCAACTGAAGCAAATGCTTTTACAACATTTTCAAACTGGGGGTAAAGGGAGTTGGAAATTTGGGTTGGTTCAATGGGTTAGCCAAAAAACAAGGGAAATGAAATTTGAAGAGTGTTTATATGAATTGAATGTTTTAGAATTGATTTGCAGATTATGTTTCCGCATGATCGTAAGCCAAAGAAAATGACCAACCCGGGGCAAAATTGTTGGAAAGAACTAGGGGACAACAAAAAAAGGGCACAATTGGAAATAATTCCCTCCCACACCCGCTTCAAATTTTGGCCAAAAACAACAAAGGGTTTTTTGAAGCATTTTTTTTTTAAAAGCATCAAATGGACAGGGGAAAAGAAAGATTTCAAACATCAAGTGGTTGTCACATGCTAATAAACCATTGTTTTTTGAAGCAACAAAGTGAAACCAGCCTTTAGGGAACAAATCGGTGGCGCAAGCATGGGCGTTAGGCCTTCAAAAAATGGCCACCAACAAACAGAACCCGATGTTTAAGGGGTCTAAAATGTGCTTTATACTCAAAAACCTTTGCCCCCCCTTGTTTTGTGGTAAGTTATCTCCATGAATCTTGGTAGAAAAGATGCACAACTCGCCCATTGAAAAAAGAGTTTAATCCATAATCTTGGTGTTATTGGTGTTGGAATCCCCTGGAATAGTTTTTGTTTTCCCCACGGTCTTTCTCTATAAAATGTTTATTGTAAATATAGGGTTGTTGAAACATGGTTACCCATTTTTTCCAAAGAATAAACAAAAGGGTGGTTATACAAAAAATAGGTGGTTTTCTCTTAAACCTTGGGTTTTTTGGAAAGGGAAAAAAGCCTAAAAATAGTTTAGGTGATCAGAATATCCCCACAATCCTTTTGGTTTTTTTAAAATTGTTTGCTTAACCTAAACTCCACTTCCCCGAAGTGGAGTGGAAGCTCAGCAATTTAGATATATTTTTTTCCTTCCGCCCCCCCCCAGCGGCTTAAGGCAAAACCAACAGTGAACAGAATTGGTCTTATCGTGCCCGTTCCTGGGAAGTTGTCCCCCTTTTTTTCTAATCCATGATTTGTGTTTTGCTGGTTGGTCCCCCTGTGAAGGAACCTTTTAAAAATTTTGGGTACCAAAGCCAGAATAAATTTGGCCCGTTTTGGTGCTGGGGGATTCTATAATCAGTCGGTATAAAAGAGGTGTTTATTGAGGGGGAAA
Source organism: Taxus chinensis (assembly GCA_019776745.2). Classification (NCBI taxonomy): domain Eukaryota; kingdom Viridiplantae; phylum Streptophyta; class Pinopsida; order Cupressales; family Taxaceae; genus Taxus; species Taxus chinensis. Next base: position 259,757,393 of record CM034146.1, on the reverse strand, counting down.
GGGAATGGGAATTTTTTTGCTGAGGTGTTCCAAATATTGCCAATTTGAACCCCTAAAATCTTAATTTTTATCTCCGTCAAACAAACAAAAAACCAACAATAAATGGCAAAACCAATTGGCTGGGAGAAATGTTATTTAAATTTTGAGTTTTTTCATTGAGAAGAAATATTATAAATGTTTTTTGCTTTTGATTTTCCCAAAGGGTTCCAGAAATTCCCCCATAATCTAAAAAATTTAGCCCGGGTTCATCAAAATGACACCACCCATAAAAATTCATCATTTTTTTTCGGGGGGGATTTTAAAAATTAAATTTGGGGGAGTTTTGGTTTTCCCCCTTGAAGGGAAGAATTGGATTTGGTTTTTTGATTTTTTCAATTTGGCGAGGTTCCCATAAATTCTTTAATTTGATCCCAGGTCAAACAACCCTGACACAAAATTGGCGGGTTTTATTTTTAACTGGTGGAATTTTCCCTCAGTTCCAAAAATTTCAAAGAAAAGGGCCTGGTAAAACCAACGTTTCTTGTAATGGCTTCCCCAAGTGTTTTTGGGTGCAAATTAATTTTTCATTTTTTTCCACAAACTAATGCAACTAGCTTTTTTCATTTTTTAAAAATCTTGGTAAGAAGAAGTCAAAATCCTTTCGCAGGGGTGTTCCATTGGTCTAGCGGATTGATAGAACATTAGGAAACACAAATCATATGTTTTATGCATTTGGACAGGCCTAAGGTTGAAATCCGTATAGTGGTGACCAAGTAATCCCTGTTGATATTGTATTCTTTAAAAGTACCAAGTGTCGCTTAAGACTCTTTCAAAGTCATATTTTTTTACTAATATTACAAAGCTAGAAGGAAGAATGGATTTCTTTGGTAGGGATTCCTGCTAGGAGGCACATTGGGTTTCCAGGGAGAACCTTAGGAAAAGTAAAATCCGAAAGGGGGAGAAAAATCTTTGGAGAGGTTTTGTTTGTTTTTGGCGTCAGCAGACAAGAAGGGGATTCTCTATTGAATGAAAGTGACTACAATCCTAGTCATCGTAGGACTAGGTACCGAATTCAGTGACATCTATATCAGGTTATGCCTCTGCTATTCTTTGTGGAAATTTGAAGCTCATCACGCTGGAGAGGAGGATCCTTCCATTTTTGAATTTTGAATGTGTTCTTCCCCTGTAATTTTCTTTCCTGTATTGAGGGGCGGATAGAGACTTTCAAAAAGCCAACAAGGGGCCCCCTTTAAGGGGTAAATCCATTTTTGAAAATTATACCTCCTATAAGTTTTTCCAAGAACCCCCGGGTATCCCCAACCATCAGTTTTTTGTTCACCGGGCTCCAAGATTCCACCAAAATCCTAAACGAATCAATATTGGCTCAACCGTAGGCCCCATTTTTTTTTTGTAAACACCTTTTTGGACTATAAATTTTTTGTGGGGATGGAAATGAAATACCCAATGGCAAGTGGCCCTCAAGATGTGGGAGAAAAAATGCCAAAGATTCCCATGGAGAATGTAATGTTTATTTACTGGAGATCAGCATCTTAAAAAGCACTTTTATTTTTATCAATAGATGGTGTAGATTTTTGAGAATTGAACAGAAAGATGTATATATCAAGCTATTTTAGTCCATCCCTTGGGGGGGGGGGGGGGGAAAAAAAAAAAGAGGATGCCTTAGGTTTAAAACTTTTCTATAAAGCTTTTCCAATCACTACCTATTGCTTGGCTTGGACTGAAATGATACAATGCTTCAGAGTTCTATGGTTGGAGAAAAAGTAGAAATTGACACTAGGTTAATTCTTTATTGACATAATTTGAAGGAACAATCAAAAGACACCACTAATGAGTCCAGTAGGAGTTTCACAGACAAGGTTTTAAAATACCTTGGAAAGATTTGCGTATTAAAAGGAATTAAGGCTTTTGATGAGTCCATGTTTGATCAATATACTGATGCATTTGATTTAAAAAAGGCTGCATATTATTAAGAGACAAAAACCCCACAATTTGAGCCAGGCCCTTTCACCATGGGCTTTACAAAATAGAGAAAAAATTATCACGCAATTGAAAGCCTCCAAAGATGGGAGATGTAAAAGCTGGTTACCCAGAAAAAACTTCATACAAGAGGCTACTAATTTGGAAAAAGTTCTGAAGCCTTTGGTAGGGGTTGTCAAACAAATCTCCTACAAGCCAGCCCAGAATGAGAAGGGAATTCGACAGAGCTCACAAGGTCAACACAAGCAACAAGGCCAAGACAAATTTACAAATAATCAAAGAACTGATGATAGAGGCAAGGGACCTGTTGGAATTGGAAATCAACAGTCCCAACTAGGAATGGAATAGGATGGTACAACACGTTATCCTTTTGGCTGGCGTAAAATTTACTGGGTTTGCAAGAGACCAGATAAACATTAATTGGTAATGTGACAAGAATTGTTTTTCCCCAAATGCCTCATGCTCCTTGTGAAGAAAGTCAAGCAAAGAAGAATGATGAATAGATGGATGAATGGAGCGCCTAGCATGAAGTGTGATACCCCTACAATTCATCCAAGGGAAGAAAATTCACTAAGATAAAAGGTGCTAGCGAATTGCCTCTATTTTTGGGATTGCAAATCCACCGAGGTACAGCCCTTCTTCCAAATTTCGTCTCCCTCTCATGACTTTTAAAGTGAAAAGAAAAAAAGAAGGGGGGGGGAAAAAAAAAAAAGGGGGGGGGGAGGGGAGAAAAAGGGGAAAAAAAGAAAAGAAAAAGAAGGAGAGAAGGAGATGGGGGGGAAAAAAGGGAGGGAAAGGAAAAAAAGGCAGCACTGTTAAACAATTTTTTTAGAAATTTCCGCACTAGTGTGATGGTTTGTTGAATACTATTTGAGGGCATTAAATGATTGAAAGTATGAAAAATGGAGGAGTGTTCCCTATCAAGAACACAATATACCCAACTACTGAAATGTTGTAGTTACCCAAGAAAGGACAGCACAAAATACAGAGGAAAAAGTTTTGCCAAGGGGCCACAAGCCCACAGTAAAAACAAATTTCCATGCTTGCCAAAGAAAACACCCAAAGAAAAAACATCCTCGCCAGAGAAACAAAAGCTGTTTTTGAAGAATCCCAGAAAAACTGGAGTCCCACACACAAGCCATGCCCAAACTGAAAAGAATCCATTCCCATTGTGGAAGACGTATTGCCAATCTTTCTCCTAATTTTGCCTTTTAACCCACGAAATCTGTTCATTATGAAACATTTCAATTTTTGAGTCAAATCAAAATTCCCTGTCCGCCAATTGTTGAGTTGCCTTAGGAATCCCTAAGCACAAGAAGAGGGATATTTTGGAATATATAGATATTCAAAAGGGTACGAAGATCATCAGGTAGAGACACATGTAAATGAAACAAGTGGTTGGGATTCAACCTTCCTGTTTTGTAGTATGGAAAAAATCCTAATTGTTTTGCAGACTGGGGGGAATCCCCCAAGGTTTTATGTAGGGGAAACTAATCTTAAATTGTTTTACAATAAACCCTATGAAGTGTGATTCCATTGCCTTGACTACCCCTGGGTTATCAAGCCAAACTGCTGACAGGTAAAAAATTGTGTAAAATGTTTTCGAGTTTCTGTCAACTTAAAATCATGTAAGGTGGTCCATGCCTCTTTATGTAGGTTCATGAACAAGTTAGAATGAGGAAATCAAAAGTGTGACACGGAACTCATATGGGAAATGCCCACTAGCCATGGGATTTCTAAGGAGGTGCACAGTGGGTTGGGAAGGTGTGTCAAAAGAAAGAAAAATATCTAGTTGTGCAACTTGCAAAAAGGTTTATCCTAGAAAGGAACTTAAACAATTGAATAGTAGTGGGGTTGATTTTTGTGATAATGCATTTGGCCAAGTGATGGTGATGTTTTATTGTGTGCCAAGAAAATTGGGGGCAGCAAGTGTTTAGTGGTGTGGTATGTGGTGCAATGAAGACATTGGGGCGAACTTAAGGGGGTGCCAAAACACTACATCCCCCCCCAATTGAAAAGGCAAGCCTAGTGAGGTAATTAAATATGGAGAGAGAAAGTTGATGTACCTAATATGAAAGACCCAAGTATACGATCTTAAATGATGTTTTTTGTTAAGAATATGTTGATCCTTAACCACTTTTTGATGATTTTTGTCGGATTTCAGTAAGTTCATGAAAATGTTAGACAAAAAAAACAAACCTCCCATAAGTATTGTTTGTGTAATTTATTTTGGGAATTTAGTCTTTGATATCAACTTGACAAGTAATGTTAATGGGGGAAAAATTTGAATTCGAGACATAGATGTGGGGAGGAGTGTTAAAGAAAAATAGAATATATGTTTTTACACCACAACTGAAAACAAGTAGAAAAGGAGGTGTATTTCCAAGTGTAAGAGATTAAAGCAATGGATCAAGAGAGCCCTTTTTTGGTCTGATCTGAATCCCTAGATGGCGCCAAACTTGACAAATATATATTGCAAAAAAAACAAAAAAATTGATTTGTTTTGTAATCTGGGTGAATCAAGAAAATTTTTTTGTTAATAAGTTGTCAATGTATACTGTTGTTGTTCATTCCCTATTTTTGTTTGTTTTGTTGGGGGCTCCGTTCTGAAGGGTCGCTCAGTGACCTATTTTATTTGGCTATAATAATATAAAAATACTTTTTGATCGGTTTTTTGAGAGATGGGCTATTTCTCTACTACTGCAGAAATGACCTGGTCAACATTTGGTTCCATGGTTCGAGCAAAGATGATTATTTTTTGGCACTTGGTCTAAAACTGTTGTTTTTTCGGTTGTCAGCAACTCGCAAGGGAGATGCCCGCAGATGACCCTGAGTCGTAGCCCTATGTTTGGTTTGCTTAAAAATATCTTGCCCCCAATTTTCCTTTGAAAACTTATCGATATATGGCCTCTATTATTTTCTCCTTCTCCTGGTGCCGCTGGGGTGTGTGGCTATGTCGAAAGATCTGAAGTGTGTAATAGGGCCAGTTTTAAATTGATTATCCCTCAGTCAGATAAGAAATCAATTAGGGGGTCTTCCCATGGTTGAGGGATCACTTGGTACTGTCATGGGTTTTGAGTTCCTATGGAATTTTCTATATTTGTGAAAAACATCCCATTATCCTTTTATTTCATCTAAAACTTCGGTAGGTTTTGAAGAAAACCATGTTTTTTTTTTGTTTTGCCTTACGTGTTTGCCTCTCCAATGTTTAGGAATTTGTCGCCCCTTATCATTTCTGCCCTATTGTACTTTGAGCAAAATATGTGGAATGTCTCCCTGAAGACCGTAGTTGAGCCCTATACATTCTAAACTTGTGCTTCTTGTGGAAGAAAAAACAATTTTTTCATGGCTCAGGGAGCTTCAACATGGTCCATTTTTTTTTTTCTATATTTTTGTACGGTGACGATAAGCGTAATTTTACTCTTGGTCAAATTTGTATCTCTATGGTTAGTCGGTATAGGGGTCATGGCACCCTTGTAATTGGGGGTGTGTGGAATGTGGGCGCAGCTGGCCAACATTAAGAAAAATCAGGATGTGGAAACTTCTCAAGTAACTTAAAAATGGTGATCGCCCATGTGGGAGGCATCCACGTCATTTGAAGAATTATCTTTTTGTTATGGGTTCAGCACGTTGCACGATCGACCGAGGTGAGGACAACGTGGAGGTATTAAATCCCCCCTGGTCTGGCTTTGATGCCCCGAATGTTTAGAGCAAGTTATTTTTTGTAGGTCATTGACAGTTGGCAGAAAAACATGTGACACCGGGCAAGCTTAACTGCATACATTTTAGGATCACACTACACTCTTTTTAGGCACACATACTTGACAGTGAAGCACCAGGGGTGGAACCGTGAGCCATCCCCACTTGATTTTACATTTATTTACTTAGACTTTTCCAGATGACCCAGAGAGGGACTAACGCGTGAGATGCGGTATGGGAAACACAATGCAATTTCCATTGAGCTGTACAACAAGTGGCCATAACTCAAATTTCAAACCTTTCAACAGGAGTTAAGGAATCGGTGATTGTGGAGGCCGTGCCGCATCGTTAAAGTAAATCAAATTTTTTGGACCGCCTCAGGGTGCCGCCATGGGGGTTGACCCAATGTGGCGAGGGATATAATTTAAAAAAAAAAATATGAAAATGAAGACACCAAACCGCAAAAACATGTGGTACTGAGTATCTGGGGCCAATGCAAGGGCAACGAGGTTGTTTTTTTTGCCTCCCTTAAGGATAAATAAAATTTCAAAAGTAAAGGCCCTGCAATCCCAAAGTGGGAGGGGAATAGTCAATGTTTAATTTACCTGTTTAAATACGGCGAGGGTGTGTCAGGCACTGCTGGCGGGGGGAGAGATTTTTAAAATGGAAAAAAAATTTCCAGGTTTGCGGATGGTGAAAATTGAAGTTCAAGAAAGTAAAGAATAGAAGCGCATCCGGGGCACTCTAATCAAACAATTTTGGAACATTTGTACACTTAAGCATTTCCCCAGGTAAGCTACGGGAAAATTTTGGAAAATTGTACTTTTTTGTTTTCTAAAAGAGAAGAGGCGTAAATGCAAAATGGCCAAGTAGATTTATGACACGGAAAAAAGGGGTCTACTCCAATCCCACATTTAAAGACACTTGCCAGGAATTTTTTTCCTGGCAAAAATCGGAGGTTAGGTGGAGTAAAATGGGAAATTTTTTTTTCCATTTATTTTAAAAACTGGAAAGTTTGTAAAAGTGAAAGAAAGCCCTCGTGGGATCTGTGTGTCTAAAAGTGTTTGGGTGAGAAATCTTGCCACAGTGGTCGGACCAAATTGTATAGGGAATGTAAAGATGTCAAATGAACGTGTGCGTGGGTGGAGGCCTAATAAGTATGATTTTCTGCCCCCCCTTTTCCCACTAAAACCAATGCGGTGTGGAGAGAAGGAGGTGGCGAGATGCATACACTGGAGTTGTCGGGGGGCCGCCCTTTTCTTTCTACAAAATTCCAAGTTAGAGAGGGGAAATTGTAATGTTGGTTGATGATCTGTGAAAGTTGTTTGTGATGTGGTGGAAATTTGGGGGAGTGAGCGTTTTCGGCCACTTAAAATGGTCTGAAAGGCTTTTTTAAATGCCTGAATCAAGATTATTTTCGCATTTTTCTAATCTCAACCGAAGCCAAGTGAAGGGGGTAACCAGCCTTAATCTGTGACAGTACAGAGGTGGAGACTGGGGTGGTTGACAAATTGGAAGGACGGACGTTGATCTACAAGAGCAAGGAGTTTTGAATGCGGGGAGGCCATTCCAAATGAAATTCTGCCTCTCGCGGCAGGAAACAACAATGGGGGAAGACAACAGTATAAGTTTGGTGTTTAACAGATTTTAATTTGAGAAATCAGAAAAGAATAGGTCGAACACTGGTGCATTACACATTTTTTAATATTTTCCTGTTTATAGGAGAGGGAGGCCGCTATTGTAAATTCGTATAATGAATCAGCTAAATTTTTTCATATAATGGCAAAGAATCAGTGGGTGTGGTGGAATTGATGTCGGTGGGTCTGGCATGTGATTAGATAATCTAATCGAAAGAAGCTTGATAAGAATACCATCCCGTGTTTTGAGGAACCAAATTCAAGAGCTTGTATATCCTTTTTGTATATTAAATCTAATAAATGTGAAAGGGTATGGTTCAATGTAACGTAATCCATTGAACGGAGCTTTGAGACTATTCTAGGAAGCTTTACCCTAACGTAGAACAGACTTAAAAGTTGAAATTCAAGTGTGGTGATAATGTCGTATGTTGCCTTTGAGAAAAAAGTGGTAGTTTGGATTGTTTATATTACAGGGATAGTCTAGCAAGTAAATATGTGTTCGTTGGTGTTTGTCATAATATAGTGGCAAGAGTGCTTTGGTGAAAGTGGAAAATAAATGTTACAAATAAACACAATAGGGTCCCCGGCACGTCCTTGGGACAATTTAGTGGCAGCCTGCAAATTCCATTCTCTCAGAAGAGATTTCATTGAATGGATTGGAATAAATGATGTTCAAACATCACAGTTGTTGCTAACATCATCAATGGTTTGATAAGGGAATGGGCAACTGTAAACCCTGGGGGGGTGTAAACCATTCAGAGCGTGATGTGGCTTGCAAATTCTTTGATGGCTTTGTGTATATAGGGGTTTTGTTCTAACAAGCGAGGGCCTTTCATGAGTAGCCATACTTACTTCGGAGAGATTGTCGGGAAAGAGGCCTAAGCGTTTGACCTCCAGGGGAAATGGCACGAGTAATTCGAGTGGGGGTAGAGAGAGACTTGTAGCTAGTTAGTGTAGACATGCTAGGGGTGGGAACGCAAACTTCCGAGTTTGGTGGGGGGAAATTGAAAAAGTTTCTTCAAGTGATTGGTGAACTCTCTATGTGCCACACACCTGCCCCCCCTCCCCACCAAAAAAATATTCATGGAGGGAAGGGTGGGTAACGCACAACACAAATCCACCCAGAGAACGCCAAAAAAGGGCGACCCTCATGTGGGCAAAGTGGTGGGCGAGTGCTCCAAGGGGCACAGCCTCCTCCAGCAAAACATGCAGAAAGGGGCAGATGCACAGGGGGGTGCTGGACTAAACATGGGTAATAATTCGAACCCTTTTCCTTGGTGTGAAAAGATGCGTCATGATCTGGAAGGTGACAATATCAACATGAGATTTCCAAGATGCTGGGTGTGGTTTGATTCTAATTTTCCCCAAGGTCTTCGTCCTCAATAAAATTTATGCCAAGAAAAGTACCTAATATCCCCTTTAAACCATATAACAGGAGGTTACAAAAAGGAGGGTTCTGGCCTTACCTTGGGTTTGGCAGGCGGCACGACACGCTAAAACAATAGTTTTGAGGGAATTGCAGATTCACATCCCTTTGGGGTAATGTGCTAACCGGGGAACACGGTCGCCTCGAATTGAAGGGGGCAGAGTCAGATCAGTTGCTTTCCCTCCTCCCCGGAAATGTACAAAAGGTGGACAGGAAATGATTTTGCTGAATCTGTCACCAAAATATCAGTGCCATCTGACATGTCTGTTGTCTAATCCATGAGTAATTGGAATTTTTGGCTCAGTGGGGTTTGAAAAAGGGGAGGTTTTAATATCTAGGGAAGTACCAAACAACAAGGGAAAAGATCCTCCATGGGGGGCCAACGCAGTGCGGCCACAAACGTGCACCCACTCACTCTACTGTTTACGATGTTATTGGGGCCATAAAAGGCATACCACCTATGCGCGGAAGGAATCCCATACCTATGATTGGGGGGTCTCAACTACAACACACTCCCAACTCATCACTGGCACTGCCGCGATAGAACTCACAATTCTTCTAAGCCACTAAAAGCTGACCTTGGAGCTTAGTAGCCATAAAAGAATGTGAATGTGGACATTTTTTTCAATCCTTTCAATCTAATTGCACTCTTATTGAAAATCCTCAACAACCGTTTCCTCCCTTACACAACCCTCCTTGGTCTTTCATCAACATCCTACACCAGACCCCTTGGGCAAAAGAAGTGCAATGCTGTGACTACACAAACCCTATAACTAAACACAAAAGTACCAAGGTGCAGTTTGTGGGGGTGGAGCGTACACATAAGGTGCTTAGCACATGGTTTTTGGTTGCATATCCGGGGCAACCTTATCCCAATAAACCCCCTGGTTCCCTTTCAAGCAACAAAGATAAGACACAGCAAAAAGGGGACATAATCTTTTGTATCTCCCAAATGGCCAGTATCCCGGGGCGATGATCGTTGAGGCCCTGACATTAGGGACCTGGAGGGGGGTCATAATGCTTGCTGATATTAACTACATCTCTTGTGTTTAAAAATAGTCCGTATACAATGCTCGCGGGACGAGGAGAACGTATGGGCGTGAATTGATCAATAGGGCAAAGCGACCTGTGTAAACGCTACCTGAAGCATGGATCAGACCGCGGGGGGGGGCCGTGGCCTTATCCCTCCTCCGTATTGGTAAACCTTCAGTACACAATACCATAGAGCGAAGTGATAAGCAGAACACAACAACGCCGCAACAAGTAGTTTGGTTTTCCATGGATCTCTAGTAGTGACATGGTGGGAGGGCGACCATAAATAAACACCTTTCTCCTTTCCAATCTATTTCACAATTCCGCCCTCCCGCGTGGCAAATGGTGTGCTATTTGGTCCTATGCTTGCACTGCAATGCCCAAACCCAACATAACGCCAGATCCACCCTCACACACCGGTGGCTTCTTTTAGTGTTGTCCATTAAATCCACATGTTGGTGACACTCACACTCTATACAACACGTCCTGGCGGGGGGGGCCGGGCGGTTCAAGTGACTGCTATGGTGGCGTCAGTCTTATCAGGCCACTTAGTTTCCATGTCTTCAATTTGCCATATTTTTGGTAATTTCCTTTTGTGTGGTGCAACCTAGGCCCTTCCAATATTTGTCACTTGAACTAGGAGGATTTTTCACATCAACCCTTCTCGTGGTTAAAATCATAAATGACCACACCAATTATTCCAGTCCTATTAGTTAGAATTGTATTCAAGTTTTTCTTTTCTATGCTAAAAGATCAACCAATAGGTCATCCCTTCATAGCCTTTTCCGTTTGAGTTCCCACATGTGTAAATTTCGGGCCAGAGTTCAAGGCGAGGGAAAAAAAAACGGAGTATCTATCCCCTCAAACCATCTAAGCCTGGGAACTGAGAGCACATAACACCGTGCTGTTGTTGGGGTGTGGTAAGAGTATAGAAAAACCCCTCGGTGTGTCATCCGGAGTGGTTTTTGCACTAGCATCGTACCCTCTACAAACAACACAAGCCAAAAAGGGCGAAGAGAAAGTCATAGTCTAATAATAGTGAAAAGCACCCGGGTTACGCATAAGGTCTGTAATTCACAAATACAAAACCATTTTATAGACGGATTTAGGTTTTGGGTCGTGATAACTGTTTCTACATGAACTGGTACAATTCGATGGTCAACGTGTGTTTTTTTCCCTATGGAGGATGTAAATGTTGTTCATAACCAATAAAAAAAGCGTTAATTCTATAAGTGGAAAGATTGGAACTTTGAAAACTACTAGTGAAATGTGTTTTCAAACCATTCAAACTTACAGAACAGTGCAAAAGTAAGGCTACATGAAAAGGTTTATGCTAAATAGACCTGAAAAAAGCCAAATGTGCGGCAAGGGGAAGGTTAGCAAAATACGAAACAAACGTGTTTAACTCTAAAAGATAGATAGCGATTTTGGTCAAAACAAACACCACAAACGTATTAAATATATAAAAAACTGTCAAATGACACATTGCGGTTGGTAAAAAAAACTTGTTTTGACTATAGAACTATCAAGGCAATGGTATTTGGAAAATAACATAATGCAATATAAGAATTTCATGGAAAACAGGTCAGCGGTGGAATGCATTTTTTCCAGAACCTAGATGGAATGTGTTTCACACCGCCGGGAAAAAACGTTGGTTGTGGGGTTTTTCAGAGTGGTGAGCCACGTGGGTTTGGTATATAATTGGGTCCAAACTAGACGGTTCAAATATAGCACACGCTTTTAATGTTTGACCAGGTGATGGATGTCAAATTGGTAAAAATATCAACGTGGTCTGTGAAAAACATACTGAAAACTGCACATGGGCTATGGGGTAGTGTGAATGGCATATTTGGTGGAGGGTGGAATCCGAGGAAAGAGCATAGGCAGGTGGAAACCAAACGTTTATAAGATAAGTATGGTGGTTCGCGGGGGGTTGTCGCAGAACACAGCGAACACGAACTGATAGAAAAAAAAATTGTAAAAAATGATGAAATTGGGGGGGGAATGAAGGTTGCGAATCATAAGATCTACAGTGACGGTGGAGTCCTTATATAAATGTTTAAGCAAACGAACTAAATATCCAAACCTAATTTTGAAATATTCCCAAGAAGTAATACACAGAGCGCAACACAAATATGGAAATCCTATTTTAAAGAGTAGTCGAGAAACGAGACCCTCTATAAAATTGACTTTATCTTAGATAAGTTGGGTTGATTTGAAATGAAATGCATTGGTACCAATTCCTAAATTGCTTAATGTCAATGTTTTCAAATGAACACTCTATATATTTCATGAAATGTAAGTAGATAAAAGTCACACAAAAAATTTGTATAGGTATGAACTATGGTGATGGTGGCAGAAGGAAAAACGTCAAGCCAGAAATAACAAAAGAAAATCCCCGAGTACTAAGCGACACTGGACGATAAATGTAGACTGCACAATAGGGTCAAAGCTGCCCACTGTACTCGTGAAGTCATCCCAATGACGGGATGATGCGAGGATTAATGAATGGAAGGCATTAAGAACTATGTTAAACATGGGTGTAAAAACAAGCTATTGTACCTAGTTTTATGTTGTGAGTATATTGGGTGTGCGTATGTGTCGGCAAGGAAATAAAAAAGGGTGCCAATTAATATATGAGGGCCGATGATGGCCATCACCCATGGTGAGGTGATGAACCATCGAGTAAAACTGTGAAATTCACAACAGGAACTGGGATTATTGCCCATAGTGGTTGGACTTGGCATCCGGCCTGTTGGGGTGGAAGACCCCCTATTTATCGGAGCAAAAACACGCTGCAAGTGAACTAATGACAGGCCCAAAAGGGGTAAATGTAAGGTAAATCATAAGGTCTAGAGTGTGACCGGAAATAAGGAAATACTAATGCACACTAAGAAGAAGTAAAGTAGACACAAAGAGATACAAGGAAGCGGGGGGGACGAGATAATGAGTGTTAAGATGGTGTCACAAAGGGAAGAAACGTAGGGGACACGGTATCCGATGTGTGTTGTTTAAGGCGGTAAAGCGAAAATAGGCGGCGGTGCGGTGTGCTGAAAATGTTGTGTGGTCTAGCCTAGGAGAACTAAAAAATCATGAGTCACACCCAAAGTGCCCTGCGATACTACTTTTAAGGCCGACTCCACCTCAAGAGAATAGCAATCAGAAGAGGAGAAAAAAAGTACCTGACAAATTCAATTCACAACCCAAAAATCCCCTGCATTACCCTTTAAAGCACTGCTGAGAGGGAGAAAAGGCCCATGTTCGTGACCTACATGTATAGAAAGCAATAGTTAAGGCAACCATAAACAAAATGACGCGTTACAAGTGCCTTGCAATCTCGCGAAAAGAAAATTCCTTATCTAGTGACTTTCTTGCTAAAATTCTCATGTGGCGATATTTTGTCGGATAAATTTAAAAATGATTTAGTTTACACGTCTATCATATAGATAGACTGAGTGGTGCGGCTTGGATGTCTTGTTCACTGGGGCTACGTGAATACTTAGAGACAAGTGGAAATTTTTCACATGTGTGGAGAGTGCCCAACCCTAGGTTTAGGGGGTAAGTCATGCTTTCCCAATAGTAACGATGGCGCCTGTAAAGGTTTTTTCTAGCATCCTCCCATCATATTTCCTACTTAACCGGCAAGCCCCAAAAACAAATTCTTAGAAAAATGCCAGCCTGGGCAATCATGACAAGTTTATCGGAACTGCATCAGACAGCCCCGTATCTGTGAACCAAGTTTTCACGACTTATTGGAATTCCAATTCATGGAAAGTATGGTTACAACGTAAATTTATCTAAAGGTCTTTCAAAAACCAGTAAGTATACTTTTAACTTCAAAAAAGAAAGAATTAAAAATGAATAAAGTTAAGGTTTGTTTAAAACTTCTATCAGAAAGATATTGAATCACCGGATGAAAAAGCAACTCTACAAGAACGTGAGAGCAAAACTCAAACGTGATCGTCAAATCTACTGGAAACAAATTGTTGGGGTTAAGGTCACTGGGGTGGGGGGGGGGAACACTTCCTATTTGGTAGGGCTCTCTGCCCGGAATAGGGACCAAGGATACAAAACAGTTCCGGTTAGCGCGCACAGACCAGTATTGAAACGCCATAGACTGGAGGAAAATCCGTTATTTCTTGGGATAATATCTTAACTCGATCGACTGTAAACTTAAGATGTTACGCTCTCTGCGCTTGTAATCTAAAACGAGAGATGTGATGTAGGCACTATGCTCAAAAACGTTCCCAGGCGCCCATGCTTTTAATATATCTGTACACTGTGTCGGTTGTTTTTTTCTGTTCACATGACCCACTTAGACCAGAAAAACACAGGATTAAACCTGAAGAAATGAAACGGATAATTGTTCTTTTTTGATTTTGCTAGATGAAGGTTATGTATGACACACTACAGGGGTACTTGCAAAGGGGCTTTGATCGGAGACAACCTTCAAACAAGGTAAGCTTGGGAACACAACAGTGACCAACATAGGAAACAAGTGGAAAGTCCCTCAACACTCTCGAGAAAGAGTAAAAGGGGGGGCTCGAACAAAACAGAAAATTATCCGACAATATTTGTTTTTTGAACACATAAACAAAACATTAATAGTGGTCTCCCACGCGACATGTAAACACAACACTTACATGTCAGGGTGTCAACCACATGGTGTAAGATCTTTTGTAATGGTTACTTAATATTGACTTTAAACGTCCTGTGACAGAATATTAACTGTAAAACACGTTCCGTAGAAGATTCACGTTATGATTCGTACAATTCTTCTTTACAAGGGCGAGATTTCCGTTCCTATTATACTATTGAGTAAAGTAGCTTTAAGGATCAGACTCGCGTCCTAAAAAATATGCAATTGGAGCTTATTTACCAGTTCGTGTTGTTGTTTTATAGTAAGGGGGGTAATTCAACATTTTTTTAAGGCCTATTGTATCCACGGGGGCTCACGATAACTGAACTCATGTTCATAACCGGTCCTTACACAAAGGTAGATGACACTAGCCCCAAGTACGGATTGGATGTGGTTAACCATTTAAGGTGGTTCGGAACTAATCTTCCTGTTGGAATGCGAAGGGATTCAGACTGTTGGGAAAATATATAACAGGCCCCTAAGAATGAAAGGATTTCCATGGGTGGCCTTGACAAGAGTGTAGGGAGGTGGAAACAAAGGATCCCAAATGGGGGGGGGAATTCATCTTCGACGATCGGTCATTGAGGTCATTACCTAGTCATATTATTGAAATACTATGAATAATTAATTGTGTTTTTTGCGGTTAAGCCGGTCGCATTTAGGATTTCCTCTTTAAGAATTAAGGGTAATCATCAAAAGGATTAAACAAGAGTCAAGTTGTTTTGTTAATACGGATAAGTTTAGAATTTACACTGGTGTGTTTCTTGATCAAGTTACAACACGCTACTTACTACATGACCTAGCTTTAATGTCTCCCAAAACGATAATCATGTGGATGACACAACTTTTAATAATCTTTTACATCTCACACAGATCACTGATAATGTTTATACATAATCTTAATGGAGGGTAATAAGGTAAATTGACCGTTTTATTAACGAGCAAAGTAGAATCGTTTTCTTTTATTCGGACATTAATGCGAAATCTTCGAATTCATACATAAAAGATCACAACTTTGTATATGTTTTTTGTATAAATTATTTGAACATTCACAAATCCCCATTTTCTTAGGCCTAAACTCAAAAATGCATCCCATTGTATGGTGGAATGACCCTAGAAGGGTTAACTACAAAATTAGTAAACATCAAAGTGATTTTTTTACCATAAAATGGTCCCTTTTTGAACCCAGTCAACGGATACATATACCCTAATCAAAAGTAAGACACCAAGGAAAATAATAAGTGAATAATCTAAAATGTACATATGACATTGTAAAACAAATAGGTAGGCAAACTATTAGCCCAAAAACAATCTATAAAGATTCTCTTCAGGGGAATTTTCCTATAATTCAACAACTAACTCACATAGCATGCAATATGATCAAAATTATATCAAGGTTAACGACAAAACTCATTTTTACAGTTTTGTGTTTCGCTTGTATATATGACAACCCTAACTCAACAATATGTGAAACACCAAAGCAATGAGGCCAACCAAATTCTGCCACAGAAACACCTTAGCCATAATCTTACAACTAAGAACATTTTAAGTCCATTCGTGGAAAAAAAAAGAGGCTTCATAAGAAACAAATCGATGGAGAAATTAATCTACAAAACCTTTCCATTTTTCATTACTAGTAAAAGTTGTCATCCTTCCAAAGGGTTCACATTTATTAGACTGAGTTTTTGATCCGTAGAAATGAGTGCATGAAATAAGACTACACATAACGACAATAGGGTACTACACATTCAACAAATGAAGTCCTTAAAGGAACATTCCCTAATGGTCAAAATTGAAATCAAAGCTCTCACACTCATGAAAATTTCTTAATTGAAAATAAATTTTCACATGCAACTAAGAAGGAACACAAATACAATAGTAATTTCCAGGTTAGAAAAAATGTTCCTCTAAAAACAACAAAAGTTTGACCAACCAGATCAAGTAAGACCATAGAAAAAAAAAAAAACAAAAAAAACCTTATAAGTTAAGAAACAAAATGTTTGAAGAAAAAAAAAAAAAAGGAAGGTAAATTTGGGAAAAGGTTCCAATCATGTATTCTTTTATATATTACATGTTGTGCAAATGCTTTAAACTAAACCCATTCATCGAGGTGAATTTTCTTAGAGAAAGACAAATCTACCTGTAAAAACAGCACCGCTACTGAAACAAGCCACTTGAGAACCATGTAACAACCCTGAGGTGTGGTCGTTTTAGTGTGTAGAAAATAATGATTTTTTTTAGAACTGTTAACAACCAAAAGTCACAGCCTCAAAGGACAGTTCATCTAACATTCACCTAAATACTTTGCCCCCATTATAGACAATTCACTATTCCACCTTAAAAGCAAGGAGTGTAAATTAATTCCACCATAGCTCAAAACGACTCCTTAGGGATAATTGTCAATCATTGCTTACATAGACATTTTTATAGCTAAATATTCCCTAACTAAAAAGTTGTAGGTTTAAGGTAACAAAAAAATTAAATAACCCAGGTACTTAATTCCCACGTAAAGAATCCCAGAACTGAGAGCCAAGGTTTAAATACAAGGGAAGGAAGAAATAACATAATTTAAAATATTATCAGATAAATTCTTAATTTTACCACTCCCAAAATAATTTGTTAAGAATTTCAATTTGTCAGGATATTTTCCCCATGAAATTAATAGGGCATTGGGTGCTCCAATTCCCTGAGGGAAACGGCACCTCCCATTAGATAGGGTATAACAATTAGTATATTCCCTTTTCCATTGACTATACAGAAGTGACTCTTTAGCTTTCCCTTTAATTCTCCAGTTAATGCCTAGAAGGACGACCCTTGGGAAATGAAACTTTTCCTCAAGGGCAAGGGTCAGTTTGGCCCCAGGGAGAATTTTGTTGGGTGTTTGAAGTAAGGCCTGCAGGCCTGGGGAAGCCTTGTAAAGCCACTTTTTCCCCCTTTGGGCGAAAAGTGAATTTTTACAAACAAACCCACACCCCAAACCGACGGGCCCACGGGGGAGGCCCCATTTTTTTGTTGATCTCACTATTCGCGTAAAGCGGGTCAGCGAGGCCGAGGGGGATATTTGGAAATTTGACTTTTTTCACAATAAAAAGGGAAAGAGGTTTGAAAGGAACCCATAACCCTCTGTCAGACACGGCACCACAAGTATTCCAAATGTGTCAGCCACCCCTTGGTTGAGTTGGTGGGCTTTGGGTTGGATTAATATGGAAAAAGTTTTTCCCCAAAGCGTGGTTTTATGAAGCATAGACTGGCTTTAAAACTATCCACCCTCCTTTTGCGAGGCCTTGTGAGAACCACGTGGCACACCTGATGGCTACGAGTTTGGGGGGGTGGGGTTTTTTAAGGTGGATGGGAACTTAAAAAATTTTGGGGGTCACATTTAATTTTTTGAAATCAATTATAGGTTAAAAAAGGGGGGGGAAAAAGTCCGAAGCCTCTCTAGGGAGGGAAAAAATTCCCGGGATCTATTAACGGTTTTTGACTTAGATCATGGTTTGTAGACCAAAATGAAGGCTGTTCGGCTATAGCAGGATTGGGGGAACTTCAATTAATTTGTGATTTCACTTGTTTGGGCAGAAAAGGCAAAAAAAAACAAGTTTTGAAGTCCCGCCGGTGTCCCACCCAAGACATATATTATTCATTTAAATTTGAACAGTTTAATTATTTTGAAGCAAATGAAGTTAAAAAATTTAAGAAGGCCATAAACTATTTGATAGGGGAACTTTGGCAATTGTGCTGGGAAAAAAAGAGAGCACTTCGTTGAAATCTGTCCATGTCCTCTGGTTTGCACAGCAAGCCTTAAAGGAAGTTTTAATTTTTAGAAATTTTAGAAGGTTCAATTTTTTGGGAGAAAACAGAAAACGGCTTTCACTTTAGACAAAGTGAACTCTTAAATTGAAATTTTTAATTTATCAATTTTTTTGTTTTAAATTAGTTTCCATTAGGGAGTCTTTGTCTCAACGATGCCAAAAAGCGGAAACAAGGAGGAGGGATTTTCAGCTTGGATATAAATTTTAGGGGAAATCAGATTGCAATATTAAATTTTGCTTGAATTGGATTTTGCAATTCGAAAATTATCATGTTCCACAACAGAAATGTGTAATTTCACTGAAACAAGTTGAATTTTGGAAGGTTTCTTAGGCAAAAAAATTTCGTCAGTGTGTTTATTTATTATTTTTGAGGTGGATCTTGTCCAGATCTCTAAAATGTGAGCAACTCCCAATGGATATTTCATTTTGTCCCTATAATATTTTGCAGGTTGTTGTTCGACATTTTGATAAAAGGAATTTTGTGAAGTATACAATGAAGTAAAAATGACAGTTTGTAACATTTTCAGAACCATACGATTAAACTAATCTCTTTTTGTCTTGCAATAAAAACTTGAATTTTGACATGCTTTGTTTGTAAATAGTTTTGTTTTCCTTCATCAAAATTATAGAGACAAGAATGTAACTTATATATATATAATTTTTTTAATTTTCACAATTTCCAATGATATAGAGCAGTTGGCAATAGTTCCTTTTATACAATACTTCCTTTTTTCAATTTACAAACAATATTTCCTACTGTATAATTAGACATAGATTTCCAATGGAAATAATATCATATGACCATGAAAACACTTCTATTATTCCAAAAGAATATCTTCATACTTTTTCCCCTGCGGCCAGCACCTCCAATATTTCCCTTGTCACGTGTCTCCTTGTGATTCACTAACAGGCCAGCGCATAAAATTATGAATTTGAGTATTTTTGGCAAAAGGGACAAATTTCCTTCATGTCTTTGTCGACCCGCCTTACTCTTTGCCACGTGTCCATCTCTCATTTATTGAGGACCCGCGTGCTTAATCTTCATTTTACTCCCTTTAAGCCAAGGGAAAATTTTCCACTTTGTCTCCGCCGGCCCACACATCCAATACTACCCCCACCACGTGGCACTCTTCTATTCGTTGTGGATCCAAGTCTTCCTTTCTTCCTTCAAACCTCCCTTACAATTTTTTGTAAATTCACAAACTTCAATGATGACCCGCACCCCCCTTTGACCCTTAAAATGTTACACGTGTCCATTCATTATTGGCCACGGGCTTTCAAGCCAAAATTTTTATTTTAACCTTTTTGTGAAAAAGGGAAAAAATCCCCTTTTCCCTCCGTCAACCCACTGACCCTCTCTGCGCCGTTGTGCTACTGCGTGTCCTCCTCTGATTGGATTAGGGAAAAAATTGGTTTTGAAACTTTATAAAATTAGAGCCAAAAAAATCTAAGTCCCCCCGCCACCCACATCCCCTAGACCAATGAAAACATGCCACATAGGCAATTTGGAAAAAATGGGATCTTGGGCCCAAAAATGCCCCATTTGTTTGAAAAGGTGAAAAATGAAAAGTTAGAATGCCTCCCTACCTTTCCTCAGCCATTGTAAACTTGCCACATTGCCAATACCTTTCTAGGATTAATTTGATGGGAAAATGATGCCCATCTGACCGTCAAAATGTAAAAAAATCTAGGGATGCCCTAGAATTCAATTTTTTCACCAAGGATGGCAGATTTCTCAATTTTGAATCAACTGAAGCATGATTTTACAACATTTTCAACCTTGGGATGGGATTTTCAATTACAAACAAGTATGATTTGATTAATTTCAATTTTTCCATGATCTAGCAAAAGGAAAAAGACACAACCCACAAATTTGGAAGAACTAGGGCACAAAAAAGGGCAAACTTGGAATATTCCTTCAAATTTGGGCAAAACAACAAGTTTTTGAGCATTTTTAAAGCATCAAATTGCAGGGGAAGAATTTCAAACCATCAATTCAAAGGCTAAAACATTTTTGAGCAAATACAGACTTGGAAAATTGGGGCAACATGGCGTTAGCTTCAAAAATGGCACCAACAGAACCGATTAGGGTCTAAAATGTCTTTAGTAACCTTTGCCTTGTTGTTAAAGTATCTCCATGATCTGGAAGTGACAACTCATGAGATTCAGATCTGGTGTGTTGATCATATTTTCCCCAAGGTCTTCTCTACAAAATTTATGCAAAAGAAAGGTACTTGTATCTCCTTTCATATAACATAGGTTAAAAAATAGGTTCTCTTACCTTGGTTGAAAGGCACAACCTAAAATAGTTAGGAGTAGATCACATACTTTTCAATGTGTTACCCACTCCCTTCAAAGCCTAAGTACCAACAAGTCAGATAGATTGCTTCCTTAGCTGCAAAATGACATACATTATTGTATATCTGCCTTTGTGTGTCCTATCTAATCCATGATGCTTCTCAGTCTTTGAAGGAGTTTAAATTTGGGTACCAACATAAATGGCGTCATTGCCAGAGGATTTATTAAATATTGAGTTTCATTAAGAGATTCATTTGTTTATTCACTGGTAGTCCATATTTATTGGGCCCGTAAATAACACCAACATAAATGGAATCATTGCGTAGTTTCTGGGGATTTGGTTAAATATGGAGTTTCATTAAGAGATTGATTTGTCTGATTGCACTAATAGTCCAGTCCCTATCTATTTAACCCATCAACAACACCAACATAAGTTGCACCATTTCTGGGGACATGAGTGAGTGTCGGTTCATATTCAAAACCCTGGGTAGAACATTTTTTGTATCCTCCAAAGTGCTATGTGTGCAGTTCTTTCAGTTTCCACATTCTAGTGCTACTAGCTTTCATCTGATACATCTTGTGTAATGAGAAGGGCAAAATATTTCCATTTTCTAGTCTGTAGCATTGACAAACCTTTGACAGATCATATTTAGTACATTTGTACGACTAAGATGGAAATCCTTAGTGGCGACTCCTTGTTTATCTAATTTTTTTTAATGAGTATCAATGTCTTAAAACTCAGTCAAAGTCAGCTTTCTTACTAATATTTGCAAATATGGAAGGAAGAAGATCTTTATTTGCTATGGATCCTACTAGGACATTGTTTCCAACGCTAGGAAAAGCTAAAATCAGAAGGAAGAAAATCCTGGAGAGTTGTTAGAGGTCAACAGACAAGGAGAGGGATCTCCATTAATGAAAGTGATCGGCCTATCATTGAAGACTGCCATTCAAGTGACTCTAAATCAGGTAACCTCTTTGTGGAATTGAACTCTCCAGCTGGAGAGGGGCCTTCATTTGATTTTGAAAGGTTTTCTTCACACTCTACTCCTGTCTTTTCTAAGGTAGATAGAGATTTCCAAGAAAAAAGACCCTTGGGGGGTATCCATTTTGAAAGTTATACTCCTGTGTTCCAATAACCCTCTGCCCCCCATCATTTGTCACCCCTCTAGGATCATCTCCTTGAATAAATATTGCTCAACCCAAGCCTCCATTTGTTGTAAACACCTTTAGACCTATAAATTTTGTGGGAATGGCTGGTTATTCCAAATGTAGTGCCTCAAGATGTAAGGAACAAAATGCCAAAGTTCCAAGGAAACAATGCTATTATTGGTGATCAGCATCTAAAGCTTTTTATCAATATGATGGAAGATTTTGAGATTGAACATGAATATGTATATATCAAGCTATTTATCCATACCTTGGAAGAGGATGTTAGGGACTGGTATAAAGCATTACCATATAACTCTATTGATTCTTGGACTGAGATGAGTAATGCATTCAGATTGCAATATGGTGATAAAACTGACCCTAGGTTTCTTTTGACAAAATTTAAAAACATCAAAAAGAATCTTAATGAGTCAGTACATGATTTCAAAACGCAAGGTTTAATAAGACCTTGAGGAGATTACCTGTCAGGATAAGGCCTTGTGATGAGTCATGTTTCATCAAATATATTGATGCATTTGATAAAAAGGCCTGCATATTATTTAAGATACAAAAACCCCACAAACTTGAGGTAGGCCTTCACCATGGCTTTGCAAATAGAGAACAACATCAAGGCAATTGGAAAGCCTCCAAAAAGGGAAGGTGTAAAGCTAGTTAACCCAGCAAAACCCCAAAAAAGCAAGACAGTTGATTTGGAAAGAGATTGTGAAGACTTTGGCAGGGGCTGTCAAGGAGATCTCCTATAAAACAGCCTGAGCTGAGAAGGGAATTGGGCAGAGCTCACAAGGTCAGCACAAGCAACAAGGCCAAGAAATATTTACAAATCATCAAATATTTAATGACAGAGGTAAGGGAACTGTTGGATTTGGAAATATACAGTCCTAAGCTAGGGATAATGGAATGGTGCCTGATCCTTTGGCTACCAGAGTTGTTGTTGTGGAAGAAATAGAGGTCATTGATTGGTGTAACAAATGTTTCATGCCTCATGCTCCTTGTGAAGAAGACAAGGAAGAAAAGGAAGAAGCTGATGATAATGATGATGATGCCTACATGATGGAGACCCCTGCAAGTTCACCAAGGGAAGCAACTTCAATTGAGGTAATAGGTACTAGGACTACTATTGTTTTTTGGGACTACATCCACTAGGTACCTCTTCTTCCTCCCTCTCACACTTTAGAAGTTGATATTGTACAATATTTTGAATTGCCCACTAATGCTTTTGAATACTTGAGGGCATTAATTATTGAAAAGTATGATGGAAGAGTTCCTTCAGAAGAAAATAGGAAGCTATTAATGAATGTTTTAGTTTCCTGAGAAAAGGAGCACAATACTAGAAGTAAAGATGCCAAGGGGCCACAAGCCAAGTCAAAATTTCCATTTCTTTCGAAAGAAACCCCAATTAAAATTGCATCTGGTAGAGAGCTTGTTTCCCTAAGCAAAACCTATGTGTCCCTCCCCATGCCCAAAATGAAAAGAATCCCATTCCATCTGATGACTCTACCAATCTTTCTCCTAGTGCTGCTTTACCCAAATCTATTCCATATGACATTGCCTAAGTTTTTAGTCAAATTGAAATTCTTGTCCCAATTGTTGAGTTGCTTAGGATCCCCGAGCACAAGAAGAGGGATTTTGAATATTTAGGATTCAAAGGGGAAGAAATCATACAAGGCAGAGATGTAAACAAAGTTGAGATTCCCCTTACTGTTGCAGAGTTGGAAAAGCCACAAGTGTTGAAAGAGCTGGGGGAGCCAACAAAGGTTTATTTAGGAACTTTTTGGTTAAATCCCAGTTGAATGTGGATCCATTCTTCACTACCCTGGTTATTAAAGACAAACTGCTACATAACTGTATGATTGATTATGGAGCTTCATGTAATGTCATGCCTCTTGAGCTCATGAATAAATTCGGTATCAAAGTAAAAGCAACATATGGGAAGTGCACTGCCATGGATTCTAGAGAGGTGCCAGTGGTAGGATGTGTCAAAGATCTAATTATACAACTTGCATCTTATCTTGGAAGGAACTTAAAGCTTGATGTGGTGATTGTTGACTGCCCTACTAAGTGGGGGATGTTGTTGTCAAGAAAGTGGGGTAGTAAGTGTTGGTGGTAGTGTGCAAATGGACATGTCTAATGCCACTACCCCCATTAAAGGCAACCTGGTGAAATTATCTGGAGAGAAGAAGATGTTGTACCTAATTGAAGACCCAAGTGATGCATCTTATGAGGTTTTGCAAGCAGATGTTGATCTTAAAAAATTTGTGAGTTTTGTGGATTTCAGGGAGTATGAAAGTATTGAAAACAGAGCTCCTATGTATGTTGTTTTTTCTGGGAATTTTGTCTATAATTCAGCCTTGAAAAATGTTAAAGAATTTGACTCAAACACAATGGAGGAGCTTCAGAGAAAATGGATGGTTTACAAACTGAAAAAAGAAGAAAAAGAGATATATTTCTAGTTGATGAAAGCATATCAGAAGCCTCTTGGCATGGTCATACCTAGGATGGTAGGCACTTGAAGATTTTCCTTGATTGTTTTCTTTGAATCAGGGTAACATCTTTTGTACAGTGTATAGTTTGATTGCTTGTGTTCCTATTTTTTGTGTTTTTGCTCGTTCTGGTCCTCGGTGACCTATTTTTGTTGGTTTCTCTATTTCTTTTTGAAGATGGCTCTGTTTATCTACTCTGCAAGATGACTCCCTTTCCCAATGGATATTTTTGGAACTAATTCTACCGTTGTTCTTGTGGCACTCGTAGGGAGTGCCCATCCTCGAGTTGGAGCCTATGTTATTGCTCAAAATGATCCCGCCCCAATTTGCCTTTGAAAATCTATCAACTTCCAGTTTCTGTCACTTTCCTTCTCCCCATTTTGTTCCTAGTTAATCTTTGTGGCCATTTTTAATCTATTCCTGAGTTGTAAATCACTTATGGGTCCATGGTTTGCTCCTTGTTCCTATGTTCCTCTGGAAAAGGTCTGTAATTTGGGTCCCCGTTCTCTGTTCATCTAAAAACTCATGTTCCTCCCATGATTTCTATTCTCCACGATCAGGATTTGTTTCCTTATCATTTCTACTCTAAATACTTGAAGAAAATGAATGGATGTATCCCTAAAGAATGTATTTGAGCCCTGTAACATTTCTAAACTTTCTACCCTTGAAGAAAATTTCATTCCCAAGCTCAAATGGTCATTTTTCTGTATTTTATGGTTTGATGGGTGTTTCTCCTAGTTAAATTTACATCCTTGCATCTACAGGGGATGTGGCACCTTTTGGTTGGATGTGGCTCAGCTTGGTACTTATAAAAATTCATGAAAAGCCTCAACTCAAGATGTGTCCACGTGGAGGTGCGACGCTCATTTGAATATCTGCTTTTGAGTTTGGCCTTGGAGTAGCACCGGGAGGACACATGGAGGCTTCCGCTGCTTGGCCTAGACTTGGACAAATTTTTATGCAGTTGGAGTAGTTTGGTGGAATAGGACATGTGGCGAGCTCGCACTCATTCAGGGTCTCCGCTTTGGGCACCATCTTGACGTTGCACCATGGAGACACAGGAGGTACCATGCATGTTTAGGGACACCCTTGAGTTTCATTTTAAATAAGTGTAAGGATTACGTGCAGGCTTGCTTTGCATTTTGCTTAGACTTTTCAACGGCCAAAAGGAGACTACCTCAGAGCATGACACATGGCACCTTCCACTGAGCTTTAAGCATTCAAACAAACTTCACCAGAAAAAGGCACATGGCGAGCCCGCGCTCGTTCAAGGTATCAAATTTTTGGGACCACCTCAAGGTGCGCCATGGTAACACGTGGCAGTTTGAAAAGTCAAAAAAAGGAGGGAAGGCAGATCGTCGGAGGCAACTTGGATTTTTTTCCCCTTAAGGATTAAAATCTCAAAATGGCCCGTAGGCCCGATGAGGAAAAAAGGACAATGTTTTGCCCCGGTCAACGGCGGAGGTGCAAGCTCTCGGGGGAAATTTGGAAAAGATTTCCTTTTGGGAGAAAAGATTCAAAAGTACAAAAGGGAGCATAGTGTCCAATCACAGTTTGGACACGTGTTAGGCTCATTTCCCAAGGAGCAGAGTTGTGGGAAAATTTGGACAAAATTCCCTTTTATGAAAATGAGAGTAAAATGTCCATGCTCTCTAACCACATTTGGACACATGTAAGAGGGCGGACGTGCGGAGAAAAATGTGAAATTTTTCCATTTTGCCAAAAAGTTGTAAAAAGTAAAAGGAAGCCCCTGGGTTTGTTCTAAGGTTTGAATCTACCACGTGGACGGCCCAAATTCAAAGTAAGGATCAACGGCTGCTGTGAGTCTAAATCTGATTTTTCCGTCGATTTACCTGAAACACGTTTGGAAGTGCAAGTCTCCATGATTACTTGGTCTTTTATACATGCCAAGCAGAGAAGGAAGTTAAGGTTGATATCTGAAGTTCGGTGGAAAGATCTCGAGGACATCTTTCACCATTAAAATGTTCTGAATATTGTGCCCAGTCAGATTTTCCATTTTTCTTCTCCCGAGCACACAAGGAGCACTATTTGAAAGATTAGGAGTGGAAGTGGTTGGAAAATTGAACGAAAAGTGATCTACCAAAGCAAGGAGTTGAATTTGGGAGATATTCGATGAGATCTGCCCCCTTGAGCACCTGGAGACTTCTTGCAAATTTGATTATGAGAATCACAAAAGAATCATGGTGAACACCGGTACATTAAACATTTTTTGTCTTTTAGGAGGAAGAGGATTTGTTGTAAATGCTATAAATGGCACAAATTTTTCGTACAAATGGTTGGAATTTGGAGGTCAGAGTGCTAGAGGTCGAAGAAAATTCATGAGAGGAAAATTTAACTAAGCCTATCTTTTGAGAATCCATTTGAGAATCTAGGTTATCTCTTTTTGTATTATGTTTTATTGTGTCAAGGTGGTTGCAAGTGTATAGCCATTGACAAGCTCTGAGATTGTTCTATGAAAATTTCCCTTGCTAATAGACTTAATCAAATTCAAGTTATTTTTGTGTTGTCTTGAGAAAAATGTGTTTGTTTTATTTCTGAATATCTACAAGTGGTTTTTCATGTTTCTGTTGCAATCTTGTATTAAAATATGATTCGATCACATAGGCCTCAATCCTTGTGACAGTTTATTGGCATTTGCAATTCCATTTCTCAAGAAGAGCTTTCATTTGGGATTGGAATAAATGATTTAAAATCACTTTTCTCTCATCTGTTGACAGAGATTGTCTGTAAGCCTTTGGGTGTACCTTAGGCCTTATTTGACTTAAATCTTGATGCTTTGTTGGATTTTCTAACTCGAGCCTTCGTGATAGAATCTTAGAGATTATGTGAAAGAGTGCTAATTTGGGCCTCCATTGAAGCACATATTCTAGTTAAAGAGACATTTTATCTATTCTCTGGCATTCTATTGGTTTGATTTTCCATTTTGTAAGGTTCCTCAAGGATTTGGTGAATCTAGTTTCACCATGCCCCACCTCCCACCAAAAATTCAGTTAACAACTACCAATCCTACATGTACTACCCTTGTTTGTCATGTGTGTATACCAATTCACAATCCTCATCACCAAAACATGCAAAAGCAATCAGGGTCTCAAATGTCTTTAGTAACCTTTGCCTTGTTGTGAAAGTATCTCCATGATCTAGAAGTGACAACTCATGAGAGTAAGATCTGGTGTGTTGATCATATTTTCCCCAAGGTCTTCTCTATAAAATTTATTGAAAAGAAAGTTACCTATATCTCCTTTCATATAACAAAGGTTACAAAATGGGTTCTCTTACCTTGTTTGAAAAGGCACAACCTAAAATAGTTAGGATCAGATAACATCCTTTTTAATGTGCTACCCACTCCCTTCGAAGTTTGAGTGCCAAGAAGTCAGATCGATTGCTTCCCCGGATACAAAATGACATAAATGATTGTCTATCTGCCTCTGAGTGTCTTGTCTAATCCATGATGTTGCTCAGTGTTTGAAGGAGGTTATATCTGGGTACCAACACATCCTCCATCCGGCCCTTCACCCACTCCCTCTGTTATTGTTGCAGAAGCTCCACCTATGCGCGGTCATACCTATGATTGGTTCTTCACCTACACACACTCACAACTCTCACTTCCCTAGCTCATTCGTTCTACCACTCCTCCTTGCTTGGCCATAGATGTGAATGGGGAATTTTTTTCTCCTTTCATCTAATTGCCTCTATTGATCCTCACCCTTCCTCCCTTACACCCTCATTGCTTTCATCCTTACCCCTTGCAAATGAAATCTGTGACTAGCCCCCTATAACCATAAAAAAGTACCAGGTCAGTTGTGGCTACAACTAGGTGCTCCATGGTTTGGTGCATCCGCAACTATCCCATCCCCTTTCCCCTTCAAGCACAAAATAACCACTCAAAAAACATAATCTTTTTAATCTCCTGGCCAGTCACGGCGGTGATCGGGCCCTACTTGGCTGGTCATGCTTGCGATTAACTACATCTCTTGTTTTTAAAAATAGTCGATACAAGCAAAGAAAACATGATCTGAATTGATCATGGTCACGACTGGTACCTACCTGGCATGTCAGACTCTGGCTTGGCCCTTATCCCTCCTCCTTTGTAAAAATGAGTACAATACCATAAAAATAACAAAACAACCCCAACATAGTTTTCTTGATCGCTAGTGTGACTGGGAGGACCTACACCTTCTCCTTCATCTATTTCACAATTCGCCTCCGCTTGCATGTGCTTTGGTCCTTGCTTGCACACATTCCACCCCACATAAACTCCAGTCCACCCTCACACACCGTCTTCTTTGTGCTCTCTAATCCACATTTGTACACACTCTATACAACGTCTGCTGTGCCTCATTCTAGTATCTATGTGCTCATCTTATCACCACTTCCATGTCTTCAATTGCCATATTTTTGTCCTATTGTGGCAACCTAGGCCTTCCAAATATTTGTCACTTGAGGGGGATTTCACATCAAACCCTTCTCGGTTAATCTTATGACACCCAATTATCAATCATATTAGTTAATTGATTCAATGTTCTTTGCTTGCAAAATCAACCTATCGATCCCTTCATAGGCTTCGGTTGAAGTGGCCCATTGATCGCAGTTTCAGGCTCTTATCTATCCCCTCAACCATCTAAGCCTGGAACTACAATAACCATTTTTGTAGGGTTAGAAAACCCCCCTCTTGTCTTTAGTTTTTGCACAGCATCGTACCTGCTACAACACACAATCCAAAAGGGTCAAAATCTAGGTATTAGAAAAGCACCTTACGCATAAGGTCTGTAATTCAAAAATACCAAAAACTTTATAGACGGATGGTTCGTGATAACTTTCTACATGAATGGTACATTCATTCAACGTGTTGATTTTCCATATGGAAGGTATTTTCATACCATGCGTTAAAATTCTATAAGATGGATGATTTGAAAATACTATGTGTTAACCATATTGACAAACAGTTCGAAAATACTATGAAAAGGTTATAAATACTCCAGATGCGAAGTTCAAAATACGACGTTTTAACTCTAAAGATAGATGGCAATTTCAAAACACCACACGTTAAATATATAAACTGATGAATGGCGTTTAACTTGTGTTGACTATAGAACTACAAGCATGATTTGAAAATACCATGCATTAATTATGGAGAAACGATTCACGTGAACTTTCCAGACCAATGATGTTTTCATACCCCGCGTTAATTTTCAAGATGGACCACGTGTTAAATTTCCAAACTGACGGTTCAAATATAGCACACCTTTTAATTTCAGATGGATGGTTGGAAAATATCAACGGTCTGAAAATACTATGACAAGGCTATTAATAATGCAGATTGGTAGTTCAAAAAGCATAGCATGACCACGTTTTAAATTAGTATGTAACGGTTCAAAACGCAACACCATAAAATTGTAAATGGATGGGGGAAGAATTGCGATTCAATAAGATCTATGCGTGGAGTCTTATATAGTGTTTACAACGACGAATGCACCTAATTTGAATTTCAAGAAAGTATACAACCACAAATATGAAATCTATTTTAAAGAGTAGACGAGACCATCTATAAAAGTGACTTGTATCTTAATAATTTTAGTGAAATAATGCATTGTACCATTCTAAATTGCTTAATGTCAATTTCAAAAATCTATATATTCATGAATTAATGAAAATTCACTACAAAAAAGTTTTATTGAACTATGGGTGGCGAAGGGGAAAACTCAACAAGAAGATCCCCAGTACTATCACACTACGATGATTAGAATGCAAAATAGGTAGGCTCAATGACTCTGAAGTCATCCAATAGGTGCGAATTAGTGTCAGCATTAAGACTAATTGCATGTGTAAACAAGCTATTGTAAACTAGTTATGTTGATTATATGTGGCAGTTTCACAAGGATAAAGGTCAAGTATATATACCTGATGCCATCACCCATGGGTGATGACATCAGGTATGGAAATTCACAACAAACATTATTGCCCATAGGTGATGGCATCGGCCTTGGGTGAAACCCTAAGTTCGAGAGCAAAAACACATGAGGAATGGAGGCCAAAAGGTAAATTAATGTGAATCATGAAGGTCTAGAGTGACCGAAAGTAGGAATACTAATGCACACTAAGAAGAAGTAAGTAGACACAATGAGATAAGCGGACATAATGAGTGTAATGTGTCACAAAGGGAAGAAACGAGGAAACGGTAGGTTAACTAAACATAAATAGCGATCTGTCTTAAATGTTGTGGTCTAGCCTACATGACTAAATCTGATCACACCCAAATCCCTGCATACTACTTAAGCTACTCACTCAAGAGAATAAGGCATCAGAAGAGGAGAAGAAAAGTACATGACTAAATTCAATCACACCCAAATCCCTGCATACCCCTTAAGACACTGCTGAAGAGGAGAAGGCATTCGTAACCCTACATGTATAGAAGAATAGTTAGCAACCATAAAAAAATGACGCGTACAATGCTCATCTCCAAAAGAAAATTCTATCATTAGAACTTCTTGCTAAAATTCTCATGTGCGATATTTTGTCGATGTTAAAGTTTTTACACCTCTATCATATAGATAGAGAGTGCTTGCTTGTGTCACGGGCTACTTAATAATTAGAACAAGTGGAATTTCATTGTGGAGAGTGCCATCCTCTTAGTTTTGTATGCTTCCCAATAGTAATGGCCCTTAAATTTTTAGCATCCTCCCTATCATATTTCCTTACTACCCAGAGCAAAAACAAATTCTAGAAAAATGCCAGCCTGGGCATCATGAACAAGTTATCGAATGCATCATACATCCCGTATCTTGAACAAGTTTCACGCTTATTGGAATTTCCAATTCTGATATGTACAACGTATTATCTGGTCCTTTCAAAAACATAGGTTACTTCAAAAAAAAAAAATTAAATGATTAAAGTAAGGTTGTTAAACTTCATCAGAATATTGATCACCATGAAAAGCAACGAAAGAAATGACAAAACTCACGTGATCGTCAAAGATACTAAAATTGGTTGGTCAACTGGTGGACACATTCTTTGGTAGGCTCTGCCGGTGCCAATCAAAAAAAGTCGGTGGCGCCCAGACCAGTATGAAACGCCATAGACGTGAGAAATCCGTTCTGATAAATATCTTCATCGTCGACTGTAAACTTAAGATTCCTCTCTGCGCTGTAATATACGAATTGTTTAACACTATGCTCAAACTTCCCAGCGTCCATGCTTTTTATATATCTGTACTTATCTTTGTTTCTTTAATGCCCACTTAGACATACACAAGGATAACAGGAAAAATAACGGATAATTTCTTTTTTGATTTGCTTGAAGTTTATATGACACTACAGGGGATTTCAAAGGGCTACAACCAACTCACAATAAGCTTGACACAACATTGACCACATAGGAAACAAGGGAACGTACTACACCCATCTCGAACAATTCACTTTTCTTTTTGACAAGACAAAACATAATAGTCCAACCACAGTACACACTTACAATTAGGGTCAACCCACAGTGTAAAATCTTTTATGGTTACTTATTTACTTTAAACGTCCTTCAAATATTAACTTACGTTCTAGAAGATTCACGTTATGATTCGTACAATTCTTCTTACAAGGCTAGATTTCTTCCTTTTATACTATTGAGTAAGTAGCTTAAGATCATCTCTAATATGTCAATTACTTAATTAATTCGTTTGTTTAATAAAGGGGGTATTCAATTTTTTTAAGGCTATTTATCCACACTCACGATACTGAAACTCATTTCATACCTCCATTACACAAGGAGATGAGCGCAAGGTACGATTGATGTGGTGTACCATTTAGGTTCGGAACTATAATCTCCTTTGTGCAAGGATCAAATGTTTAGCAACACTAAGAAAGGATTTCAATGTGCCTTGACAAGAGTTAGAGGAACAAGGTCAATTGGAATTCATCTTCACGATCTCATTAGTCATTAACTAGTCGTTTATTGAGACTTATGAATAAATTTTGTTTGCGTAAAAGCCTCATTTAGGATTCTCTTGATTAAGTTCATCAAAAGAGTACAAATCAAGTTTTTAAATAGATAAGTTAGATTTAATGGTTTCTTGATCAATTACCCTACTTACTATGACCTAGTTATTCTCCCAAACGATAATCATTGATTACACTTTAATATCATTTTACATCTCACAACAATAAGGATAATGTTTATCAGTATCTTAAGGGTAGTAAGGTATGCTCTTTTTAACACAAGTAGATAGTTTCCTTTTATTCCACTTAAGGAATCTTGAATTCATCTAAAAGATCACAACTTTTTTTTTTTGTATAAATTTTATGAAGATTACAAATCCATTTTATTAGGCCTAAAAATGCATCATTGTCATGACCTAGAAGGGTTTACTACAAAAAATTATAACTCAAATAAATTTTTTACCATTTCCCTTTTGAACCAGTCAAGGATACATAATACCCTATCTAAAAGATAGACAACCAAGGATAATAAAGTGATTCTAATGTACTTGACTTGAAAACAAATAGGTAGGCAATATTAGTCCAAACAAGATAAGATCTCTTTCAAATTTTCTATAATATCATAAACTACTCATAGCAATGCAATGATCAATTTATATCATTCACAAAAATATTTTACAAGTTTTTGTTTCAGCTGGTTATGACAACCTTACTCAACAAATATAGAAACCCAAAGCAATGAGGCATCCAAAATTCTCCACAAACACCATTCCATAATCTTACAACACATTAAGCATTCGTAAAAAAGAGCTTCATAAGAAAAATCGATGAAAATTTCTACAAACCTTTCATTTTTCTACTAGTAAAGTTCATCTTCACATTTATTAGACTGAGTTAGTTCGTAAGAAATGAGCATGATAAGAACTACACATAACAACAATATGCTACTATTCAACAATATCCTTAAAGGAAACATTCTAATTCAAAAATTGAATCAAAGCTCTCACCACTAATGAAATTCTTAAGGAAAAATAAAATTTTCACCATGCCAACTAAGAAGGAAGCCATATGTTTCAGTTATGAAAAATGTCTCTAAAAACAACAAAAGTTTGACAACCAATCAGGTAAGACCATAGACCTTATAAGTTAGAAACAAAATGTTGAGAGTATTGGGATTTCAATCATGTTCTTCTATATATTACATGATTGAAATCTAATACTAAACCCATCAATCGATATTTTCTTAGAGAAGAAAAATATACCTGTAACGCCCGCTAAAACAAGCCACTTGAGACCCATGAACAACCTAGGTTTAGTTAGAAAATTATGGAATAATTTTATTTTATTTAATAAAAGTGTTAACAACCAAGGTCTCTAGGACAATAAAACTCAACTCATGGCTTTTACAATTATAACATTTACTAATTCCACATTATAATGCAATTAGTTTAGTAAATCCACACCTAGGTCAAAACTCCTTAGGTATTAATTTAATCACTAATTACATTTATATTTTAGCTAAATATTCCCTAATTAAAAATTTTAGGGTTAAGGTACCAAAACAAATTAAATACCTGAGGTACTTAATTCCACGATATCCAAGATAAGAGCAATCTTTTAAAAATAGAGGGGAAGAATAAATAATTAAAATTATCAGAGTAAATTCTTATTTACCCACTCCCAGAATTCAGTTAAAGATTCAATTTGAATTTTCCCATGATTAATGAAATTATAACTTCCTGAAAACACTCGCATTAGATAGTAAATTTCTTTCCACTTTACATTGATATAAAGAAGTCCTCTTAACTTCCTTGTAATTCTCAAGTTATGGCCCGACGGGTCTGGGGAGGAAAATTTTCCCCAAGGGCGGGCCTATGGGCCCAAGGGAGAAATTTTTCCCATGTGGGCCTACGGGCTTAGAGAAGCCTTTATCACTTTTCACCCTTTTAGTGAAAAGTAAATTTTACACCCGCACCCCATGCCGATGCCCAAGGAGGACCACGTGGAATCTCCTTATTAGTTGTAGGTCAGTGGACCGGCGAGGAACATTTGGAAAATATGACTTCTCAAAAGGAAAGGGAAAAATGTCAAAAGGAATCTGTGCCTTTGTCTGACATGAGAAGATGCCATGTGTTAGCCAACTATTGGCTGATGGTTTGGTGGGCTAGTTGGGATATTATAGAAAGTTTTTCCAAAAGTTTTCTAAAGCGTTAAGGCTTTAAAAGATCTGCTCCTCAGCTGACGCCTCGTGAAGCTGCATGGTAACACCTGATTGGCTATGGGCCGGCAAGGCTGCAGAGGAAACTTACAAAATTTTCCAACTTAATTTTTGAAAGTGCTTAAGGTTAAAATCAATCTGAGCCTCCGTCGGTGCCCAACGAAGCCATGTTTCGATTAATGTTCGGTTGCGGGGCAGTGAGGCCGCAGAGGAAAATTTACCAAATTAATTATTTGGATTTAGATCATTTTTAGACAAAATAAAGGCTTGTGGATTAGCGGAGTGGCGGGAAACATCATGAATTTACAATTTTTGGGTAAAAGGCAAAATAAAGAAAGTTTTAGCCTGCGGGTCCACCCAAGAATATTTTATTCATTTAAATTTGACAGTTAGATTACTTTTGAAGCCAAATGAAGTAACAACTTCAGAAGGGTATAAATTTTGATAGGGAACTTGGATTTTGGAAAACGAGGACTTTCTTGAAATCTCAGCTGTCCTCTTTGCACAGAAACCTTAAGGAATTTAATTTTGATAAAGTTTAAAGGGTCAATTTTGAGAAAATGTCCTTCTGTCACTTAGAAAGTGAACTTGTATTTTTATCTTATCAATTTTGTTAAAATTTGCGACATTAGTTCTTTCTCAACATGCCAAATAGACATGGAGGATTTCACTTGGAAGATTTTAGGATAGATTGCAAGATTAAATTTTCTTGATTGATTTGCATTCAAAAATTATTAATTTTCGCACAACAGAAAACCTGTAAATTTTGCCTTTACTCGATTTGAAGGTTCTTTAAAAATTTCTTCAGTGTTTTAGTTTAGTTTGGGGATCATTTTGATCTCATTACAAGTCCAATTGGATATTTCATTTATCTCTTATAGATTTGCAGGGTTGTTTTTGACATTTTGATAAAAAGGAATTTGTGAAGTATACAGTGAAGTAGAAATGAAGTTTGTACATTTCAAGAACTTGAGATTAAACTATCTCTTTTTCCATGCAATAAAAAAATTGAATTTATTACATGCTCTAGTTGTAAATAGTTTTCTTTCCTTCAATCAAATGATTCAAAAAAAGAATGTAACTTTTATTTATGTTTTAAAATTTAAACATTTCAAATGAGACAGAGCAGTGCAATATTTCTTTTATACGTGCTTCCTTTTCACTTTTACAAATAGGAGATTTCCTACTGTATATTAGACAATCAGATTTCCAATGGAAATAATATCATATGAACATGGAAAAACACTTCTATTAATTCAAAAGAATATCTTACAACTTTATTTCCCATTTATTTTTGAAATACAACATACCAAATGTCATATCTTTCTTTTCTATTCAAAGAACTGAATACAAGATATATTCTTCCAAATCAATTACAACTTTCATAGCTAAAACAGAGTAGTCTTTCCAACACAATAATATACAAGATCATTAACCTCAAGGTGGGAAAGGTTACAAAAAAAGTTTCACAAGGGACTGTCAGAACTCTCTCTTCTTCCTCAATTATAATATACAGAATACAATTTTCTTCCACATTTATACAAAAATAGAAAACAGAGTATATCTCTTTCACATTTCGAATCGTAATTTTCATAGCCAATACAAAACATCTTTCCATAGCAAATAATGTACAAGGTCATCCACTTCAAATTGGGAAGGGGTTACAATAAGAATAATCTCAACAGGGACTGTCAAACATGTATTTTTCCTCTACTCCAGAACAACAACATGAATGTCCTCCATTTTATTTATTTCAATTTGATCACAACAGAATAGGGGGGAAGTACAATTCTCTCCACCAAACAAGACATCCAATGATAAGGGGAAGCCTCCCTCTTCATTAACTCCCTAAGCCCCAACCATAATGCAATAAGAATATGTGTTTCAACTCATGGCAACAACAGGCTTCCACAACACAAATGCAAATTTTCACAATTAAAACATAGTCCAAAACCAAAATTACAGTTTTAACAACCATAGAATAAAACAACAAACAATACTCATGCTTCATCATGCAAGCCAAAGGAGTAAGAAACTATGGGGGATGCCTGCTTATGCCTCCTAAAGGGAAATAGGGTATCACCACCTGAGAACAAACCACCAAAATACATATCATTTCAAATCCCTGACATGCGCTTATGCCTCCCCCAAGTACCCCCTTATTCCTCCCATTTCCTTATGCCTCCCCAACATCTTATGGCACCCCATAAGGAGTAAAGAAATACAAGCTATTTCTTTTGTAAGGTGGAACCCAAATCCCAACTCCCTCCACACTTATACCTGCCCAAAACACTTATGCCTTCCACAAAATTCCCCATAGTCTTCTCCTACACCATTCCTAATCCATCTACCTAAACAACCAGCAAATAAAACAACACATTCAAACATTCAACCATTCACCTATGCATAAAATAAAAGAAGAACATTTCAAGAGCTAAGCTGTTACCTCTCCATGATGGAGTTTTTTCCAAGGTTCCAAAACAACAAGCTTTCCAATGCAAAATAGATCCAAGATCAACAATCACAAGTTCATGCAACAAGTTCTCCAATCTTCTCCAAAATTTAAGAAATCTCACCCAAATGAGTGAAAATAATTCACAATCCCCATTTTAAAATGAAGTATAAAGAAGTTTGCAAAAGTGAAGCAACCCAAGTAACCGAAAAAGTGTAAGCTAAGACAATTCAAATTTATAATAGATAGGGAAGAGAAGAGGATGAGGTGGATCCAAGTGGGATGCCACATCACACATCCTCAACTCCAACTCATAAGTCAACTTCAATCTCCAAGGCACAATAAATAAGTAGGTGAATAATATGACAAATTTACTTACACACTCAAATCAAGCCACACCCCATAAGTACTAAAATTTAAAAAACATGTAAGGAAAGTGCAATTAAAACATACAACTTGACTTACAAAAATGCATAATGAAGGCTAGATTTAGACTCTCCAACCATAGGTAAGGTTGGTATGCAAATTTAAGAGGTATGGGACAAGTTTAACTTGTCCCACAAGCCTCCAAAATCAGCCTCCAAGGAAAAATTCGAATTTCAAAGAAGGTGGAGTGTTTCATACTCCAAAAATTTACTTACACATTACTTACACTTATATTACAACATTTATTACAAGAGCCAACAACTCCAATAATTACTATCTTATGACCCAATTTGATTAATTAATTTTAACAATATGATTACTCACATATATTTACCACAATTTAATTCAATTAATGAAAGAGGTAAATCACATCACTTAATAAACACATACAAACATCAATAAAAATCAACTAAATAAATAAATATAAATATAACCCTTGGTCACATTTAAAAGGTGATTCCCCCCATGGGAATCCCTATAATAATCAAACACAAATACACATGAACAATACAAGTTGCCATGGTGACCTTGTTGAATTCATCTAGAATTCCAATGTGGTTGGTCTCCAATCCCCTGATGTTTTTTATTTATATTTTAACCTGCAAAACACAATACCTCCTTTGGCCTTCGTGGCCATATCAGAACATCCAAATATATATATGTGTGTGTGTAATATAATTTTATAATTCCATAAATAATATATATATATATATATATATATATATATATATATATATATATATATATATGAATCACAACAACATCCAGAAACTCAACAATATCAATTTACAATTTCATCAACAACTATATCATCATCACATTTAATTCAATTTTCTAGTTCTACTCAATATATCAAAATATCACATGTCCGAACAACATCCATAAATATAGAAACCATGTCCAATAGTATGTCAAATATATATAAATGTCTCTAATAATCATCATGCATCATATATGAATCAAAGTCAATAATAATCCATGAGTCTAATATCTAACACCATACTAAATCAAAACTATAATAATGTCCATAATATAGTCAGTTGTATCATGATCAATATCAAAAGTGTCGAAGGGGAAGTGGGCACTACATCCCCCTACCCTTAGACTCGACTTCCTCTAGTAAGTCACAGGAAAAAGATATAGGAACCAATGCAACAAAACAAAGATCACTGCATTATGGGATTAATTTCTTCAAACAAGTGTGGGTCTACATAGCCAATGTTTGGTCTAATGCAATTCAACAAGAAGAAGCGAGATTGTAAGAGATGAGTTCTAAATTTTCTGCATACAAGGCTACAATCATCTAAATCTAGGGAGTAAATTTACACTATCAACCAAGATACAACACAATTAAGGAATATAACCATGCAGAGTTCAAAAGAGTCTTAAGAGTAACCAACAGAGTATAGGAATAATAAGGAGAATTCCGTTATGTGTTTTAGAAAGACCACATAGTTTCCATGAAGTCATAACATACTACAATAATAAAAAGTTAATGGTTTCCACTAAGGTTAAGTTATGTTTTCATAGTTTGTTTCTTAGACATTAGGCTAGCAGAATCAACCATGGCCAAAATTTTATATCAGGGAACATGTCTACTCAAGGAATTCCATAATTTCAGATCAAACAAGATGAGGTTAATCAACAAGGAAGGACTTCTAAAACAGACAAAAAATTTCCAATCATAGGAAACTATTATGGAAATTTACTTATATAACTCGAGAGGGTACAATCAAATTTTCATGGTAAAACCAAGCACATTCATGACCACAAGTTTTCCTATAGTCTGATATTTACACTTTTGTTTTAAAAGTCGAACACACCAAACCCACTAAATCTAAAGATGTCAAACATTTAGTCACCAACACCACTAATAACTAACATAACAATGAAAGAAGCACCATTCTCAATAACACAATGGGATTTATTTATCTTATTTCCTACTCAACCTGGGAACAACCATAAAGAGAGAACAAGCATAAATCGTAACACCAAGGAGCACTCAAGGTCCTCTTAAGGTGATACAGACTTCAGTAATTTGACGGGGTTCTTCTATAAACCAAGGGTGCATTGTTCATGACAGTGACATAACATCATCTTGATTACTTTCCATTCTAACGACAAAGGGAAATAAAAACAAGGTGACACAATAAAATATGAATTGAAAAGAAGATACTTCCCAAAGTTATTTTATATCCTTAACATTACGTTGCCTTAAAATCACAATGATCATAGGTTATCAAGGATGAGAAGACATGCAAGGAGGTTTCTCCTTAAACTAAGAGGTAATTCTCAATTCAAAAGACCACAACTCACACTCCATCGAGGCTACAAGATGATAAGTGTACCCCATGACACAAAACTCTTCACAAGAAAGGTACATATATCTATGAACAAGAATAGTACTAAGCAACTAGAACACATTGATAACCACCACGTGCTTCACAATTCCGGGTAGGTGACAGAACTACAGGTTCAACTATATATTGCACTCAATCCACATCAATCTTACTTATTTTATAACTCAACTAATTAAGTCAAAAGTGAAGTAGTTTTGTTTTTCTAAGCACATTCCTTAATCACATGTTTTCTTAATTAAATTCCTCGTATTATGACATCACAAGTTTGTATTAAGGAAGGACCACAAGGGATGCATCAATATCTCACCATTCTGTAAAGGCTAGAAAAGACTAATAATTATTTAAAATTTACTCCTAGGGGAAAGGTAGATGGAAAATTACAAGTTTTACCACTTTCTGTTCTTCTACATGGTTTTTATTTGTAATCTATTAATCTACTAAGGTTAAAGCAAGGACAATTTTATCTTTCTATGTTCTATTTTATTTGCTAACACTTCAAGGTCCAAATCTCCTCAATTATAGTTTTATGATGTTTGGGTATGTCAAATTGTCAATTAACAAATTTAATGAGAAGGAAGGGTAAACATATCACACTATTGATTTTATGGGAGAGAGAGGTAAATCAACACATCACATTTTTAATTCTAAGGAAACAAGGGACATTCAACATAGAAAACACAGTATTAATTTTGTAAGAACTAGGTCAAATAATCAACCAACATGGATCACAACAATATTTCAAAATTTTTCCACTAATCACAAGTATCATAAAACATTCACTAGTGGGTTCTACAAGTCTCAAAAATAGGTTACAAGGAAATACCATTAAGGGAACATAATTACATTTCATTGACCTAACTAGAGGTTTTAGATAGATGTTTGTTGTTTTGGCAACAAGATTAGACTCAGAGGAGAGAGGCAAGGAAACCACTTTCAATTATAAGATTACACCACATACTTACTAAAAAAAAATCACAATGTAAGCAGACAATCTATACAATCGTTTATCAAGGTGGCTTCTACAATTTTCACATAGAGTTACATTTGACTTAAAAGAGGAATCACATTATGGAATTCCTTTCGAGATTAAATTATCTAGGTAGTAATTATGACTAACATCACAAATGGCATGGTCCAACTAATTGGACTCAAAGAAACCATAAGTGTCTCCACGTAATCCCAAGATTTTTGATGGGTGAACGTGAGACCAACAAGGACACTTATTTAATATATGATCTACCTATATGGGCTTAGAATTTAATCATGATTTGTCATAAGTTGGATACAATGC
The DNA here is from genome assembly GCA_019776745.2 of Taxus chinensis. Lineage (NCBI taxonomy): Eukaryota > Viridiplantae > Streptophyta > Pinopsida > Cupressales > Taxaceae > Taxus > Taxus chinensis. The sequence continues at coordinate 259,716,539 of CM034146.1, read as the reverse complement.
ACAAGTCAACACTTTTTATAATGGAAATTGTGATGCCTTCTAAAACAACTCACTTGAGACTCAAGAACAACGTAGGATTAGTTAGAAAACATTATAGTATTTTATTTTTTTATTTTTGTTTAACGAGTATAGTGCTACCAGGTTAAAAAACAACAGTTCTCACTAAGAAGGTTTTAGAGGCCAAATAAAAATCTTAGCTCATATTTTTTTCCATTACAACAATTATTAGCAATTTACAAGAGTAAAAAAATTCTCACTCTAGCTCAACCCTCTTATAGGCATTAAGAGATTCAACCACTAATTACATTCCCATTTTAGCTAACACACTTAAAACCTGATAAAAAAATTCTCAGGGTTAGAGAGGACAAAAACAATTAAATCACCTTTCCAGTGATATAAATAACTCCTCCTAACTGCTTGTATTTCAAAAGTTATGGATCAACGGACCTTGGGAAAAGAATACATATTTAAAATCATCAGAGTAAATTCTTACTTGCGGCGGGCCTAGAACTTCATTAAAGATTCAATTTGATTTCTCCCAGGGGTGAGGTCAATGTAAAACTTCGCGGGTAGAAAATTTTCCCATTAGGTAGGGAATTTCCTCAACTGTTCGAGGTTATAGGGAATAAATATGCTAACTCCTCAGATTTCGCGGGATGGTGGAGCCGCGAGAGAAGTTGGGGTGAAAATTTTACTACCAAGAGGTGAAAAGCCTACCTTTGCACCCATGCGCACCAAAAGTTTCCCCAACTCAGACTTGTAGACATCGCAAGGGACACATGGTGCCTCCTAAACACACATGGGGGAAAGTAGATGGATGGATGGGAGATGAAATAATTTTAATTCCCAAATGCGGTTTGATGGAGCGGGGTAACACATTCTCACCTCGTGCCTCCGTCGACACCTTTTGCGATGCCATGAGGCGTAGATTTTCCTGATTAGCGGCGAGCTCGGTGGGGCTGTAAGGAGAAAATGTGTCGAAAAGTTTCATAAATTTTGGTGGAATTTCTCAAGCACTGCAAGGTTTTTTTTAATGAGATTCTACACCTGTTTTTTGACAGATGCCCAACAAAGCCATGTGGCGAGTACCTGATTGGCTACAGGGCGGAACAGGGACACGAGGGAAAGGTATTAAATTTTCCCAAATTAAATTTTTGAAGTTTGATCATGTTTTAGATCAACAATGAATGTTTGCGGGTCAGCGGAGTGGCAATGGGAAAATTCATGCCTTAGAGATGTTTTAGGAAGAAAAACCAAAAAAAGGAAGGATTTTTAGCCCGCGGGTCCACCCAAGAAATTCTATTCATTTAAAATTTGACAGTGAGATTATTTTGAGCCTGTAATGAGGTAAAAACTTCAGAAGGCCATAACTTTTGATTGGGAACTTGATTTTTGGAAAACAAGGACTTTATAGAAATCTATTGACATCCTATTTTCACAAAAATCTTAGGAATTTGATTTTGATAAAGTTTAAAGGGTCAATTTTAAGAAAACATCTTTCTGTCACTTAGAAAGTGATATGTTATTTTTAACTTACCAATTTTGTTCAAATTTGTCGTTAATTCTTTTTCCACTTGAAACAGGCATGGAGGATTTTACTTGGAATATTTTAGAATATATTTCAAGGGTTAAATTGTTTGATTGAAGATCAATTCAAATCTCCCTAATTTAATAGCAAAAATGACTGAGAAATTGTTTGAGCCCAATTTTGAAAGGTTCTATGAAAATTTCTTAGGTATTATAGTTTGTGTGGGATTTTTTTGATCTTTCTTAGCTTGTATTAATGTTTCAAATGTCTTTCCTAGTTTGCAAGGTCATTCTGTACATTTTCTGATAATTATTTACCAGTTTGAAAATGTCTAACACAGATCTAATTCGAAAGGATCTATTTTCCATTGTCTTCCTCCAAGTATTAGGATATGTTCCAATTCCAATGTAATACATTTAGTTGATTAAAATTAAACTATTCAAAACCAAAATGCAATTCTGATTTCTAATTTTACACATTTCAAAAGACAGAGCGCTGTGTTTTCCTCACGTGCATTTCTTCCTTTCAAATAGAGATTTCAAATACATTTAAATGATCAAGTTCAATACCACAATGCAATTTGAGAAAGGTAATACAATCATTTATTGGTTCCCAAAAGACAACATACAACTTCTTTCTTTCATTCTTCAAATTCATCATACAGAATAAAATTATTTATTTCAAAAGAACAGAAATGAAGTATATCTCTTTCACATTTCAATCTTACAAATTTCAGATAAATACAACATATTTCCATTACAAAACATATACAAGTTCATCCACTTCAAGTGGGAAGGTTATAATAAGATTTATCTCAACAAGGGACAGTCAACTGTTTTATTTCATTTTCCTTTGCTCCAAAACAACAACATGTAGATTTATCATTCTTCTAATTCTGATCACAACAAGAGTAGGGGAAAGGCAATGCTCTCCACCCAACCAAGACATCCAATGAAAAGGACAAGGCATCATTCTGCATTTTCCCCCGAGCCCCAACCTTAAAGCAATTGAAGATGTAATTTAACTCATGGCAACAACAAGCTTCCACAAATACACATGTAAATTTTACATTCAAAACACAATCCAAAACAAAAATGTAGTTTGTCACAACAAAACAAAACAACAAACAACAATCAGGCTTCATCATGCAAGCCAAAGGAGCAAGAAACTATGGGGAATGCTACTTATGCCTCCCAAAGGAGAAAATTGGGTATCACCACCTGAGAACAACCCACCAATATATATATATATATATAACATTTCATTTCAAAACCCTGTCATGCCCTTATGCGTCCCCTAAGTACCCCTTATGCCTCAGAATTTTTTATGTCTCCCCAACCTCTTATTGCACCCAATAACGAGTAAATAAATGCAAGCAATTTCTTTGTAAGGTTGAACCCAATCCTAACTCCCTCCACCCTTATACCTCTTTAAAACAAACTTGTGCCTCCCAAAAAACAACCCCATAGTCTTCTCCTACACCATTCCTAGGCCATCTACCCAACAACCCACAATATATACCAAAACATTCACACAAGAACATTTACATATATATAATAAGATAATTTCAAGAACCAAGCTCCTACCTCTCCATGATGGAGTTAATTCAAGTTCCAAAACAACAAGATTTATCTCAATTCAAGCAATCCAAAACAACCAAGCACAAGCATGCAACAATCTTCCAAAAACTTCTCCAAGAAAGAGCTCCCAAAACAACAAGAAAAATTCACCCAAAAGTGAAGAAACCAAAAGATTTTAACCCCCAAAAACAAGCCAAGGAATTTGAATATATAGAAGAGAAAAGATAAGAGGATGAGATGGATCCATGTGGGATGCCACATCAAACATCCTCAACTCCAACTCATAAGTAAACTTCAATCTCCAAGGCATAATAAATAAGTAGGTGAATAAATGATAGTTTTACTTACACACTCAAATCAAACCCACACCTCATAAGGACTGAAATTGAAAGCATGTAAGAAAGTGCAATTAAAGCATACAACTTGACTTACAAAAATACATAATGAAGGCTAGATTTAAACCCTCCAACCATAGGTAAGGTTGGCATGTAAATTTAATAGGTATGGGACAAGTTTAACTTGTCCCATAAGCTTCCAAAATCATCCTCTAAGGACAAACTCAAATTTTAAAAGGAGGTGGAATGTTTCATACTCTAAAATTAATTTACACATCACTTACATATTTCTTAAAACACTTTAATTTTAGGCCAACTCCTCTAATAATTATTTTCTTATGTCCCGATGTGATTAATTAGTTTTAACAACATGTTTACTCACATTAATTTACCATAATTAATAAATAATGAAAGGGTTAAACACATCACTTAATAAACACATACAAACATCAATAAAAAGGAACCAAATAAATAAATACAGATAACCCTTGGTCACATTTAAAGGTTATCCCCCCCATTGGAATCCCTAACAATCAAACACACACACACAAACAATACAAGTTGCCATGGTGACCTTGTTGAATTCATCTAGAATTCCAATGTGGTTAGTCTCCAATCCCCCAATGTTTGTTGTGATATTTTTAACCTGCACAATACAAATACCCTTTCAAACTCGTGGCCATATCAGAACATCCAAATGAATATAATATAATTTAAAAATCATCAATATATATATATATATGAATCACAACAACATCCAGAAAATAAACAATATCACAAGTACAATTTCATCAACAACTATATAATCATCAATTTTAAATTCAATTTTATCAGTCTACTCAATATATCCACATATCACATGTGATAACAACATCCATAAATATATATTAAACCATGTGCAACAATATGTCAACATCTATATAAAATGTCTCTAACAATCATCATGCATCATATAAAAAACAAAGTCAACAATAATCCATGATTTGACATCTAACACCATACTAAATCAAAACTATAATAATATCCATAATATATTCAGTAGTATCATGATCAATATCAAAAGTGTCAAAGGGAAGTGGGCACTACATCTCCCTCCCCTTAGACTCGAATTCCTCCTGGAAGTCACTGGAAAGAGAGATAGGAACAAATGCAATAGAAAAATGATCACTCCACTAAGGGATTGCTTGCTTCAAACAAAGGTGGGTCTACAAAACCTAAGTTTGGTCCAATGTAATTCAGCAATAAGAAGGGAAATTGCAAGGGATAATTTCTAAACTTTCTGCATGCAAGGATATGAACACTTAAATATAGAGAGTAAATTTATGCTATCAACCAAGATACCACACATAACAATATAACATGAAGATTTAAAAAGAGTCTTAAGAGTAACCACAAAGTAGGGGAATAATAAGGAGAATTACATGAGATTGAGAATGACCACATAGTTTCCCAAGGAATACAACATACGACATTAATAAAATTTAAGGTTTCTACATGTTTAAGCCATGATTTCAAGGTTCGTTGTTTAGACAAGGCTAACAAAAATCAACTATGACCAAATTTGCATGAGGAAAAAGTCTACTTATGGTCCCAAAATTTTAGGATCACACATAATGACGGTAATCAACAAGGAAACCTAAATCAGCAAAACATTTAAAATCAAAGAACTATTCAAGGAAAGCACTTCTATAACTCAAGAGGGTAAAATTAACTTATCATGGTAATACAAGCAAAGTCAAGACCACAAGGTTTCCTATAGTCTGATTTTTACACTTTTGTTTTCAGAATCGAACACACCATACCAACCAAATCTAAAGAATTCAACCATTTAGCAATATATATATATATATGTATGTATGTATGTATGTATGTATATATATCTCCCCTAACAACTAAAATATCAATACAAGTACCATACATTATAGCACAATGGGGTTTATTTAATTATTTCCTACTCAAGCTCGGAACAACCATAAAGAGAGAACAAGAAACACTAAGGACCACTCAAGGTCACTAGGGAGAAGAACAAGTAACACGGGGTCCAATTACAATCCAAGGGTGCATTGTATCAAAAGTGAATAACATCATCTTGCACTTTCCATCATAATGGAAAAGGGACAACAACAACAAGGTGACCCAAGAAAATATGAAGAAAAGAATACTTCCCAAAGTTATTTTATATCATTAACATATGTTTCCCTAAAATTACAATAACTTAGGTCTCCAAGGACAAGACAACACGCAAGGAGGTTGCTTCTCAAACAAAAGATAAGTTTCAATCTAAAAGGACAATAAGTCACATTTGTCGAGGTATGGGATGAAAAGGGTATGATGACCCAAAACTCCCACAAGAAAGGCACATACATCTATGAACATTACAAGCACTAAGCAACTAGAACACATTACTATCCACTAGATGTTTCACAATTTCAGGTAGGCGACAGAAATAAAGGTTCAACTATACATTGCACTCAATACACATAAATCTTATTTATTTTATAACTCAACTAATTAAGTCAAAAGTTTTAGTTTCATTTTTCCTAGCACATTCCTTTACGAGTTTTCTTAATTAAAATATTCCTTTTTTATTCTGATATCACATGTTTGCGTTATAAGGATCACCACTAAGGTGGCCATGATATCTCGCCATTCTGTATAAGTGGAAAAACAAAATATTTGTTCTACTCCTAGGGGAGGTGGATGGAAATTTTTTTTCCTTTTCTATTCTTCTCCATGGTTTTTATTCCTTCTATTAATCTACCAAGGTTAAAGCAAGGACCATTTTCTCTTTCTATGTTCTAGTTTATTTGTTCAGATTCAAAGCCAAATCTCTTCAATTACAGTTTTATGATGTTTAGGTGGGTCAATTTGTCAATTAAAAAAAATTAATGAGAAGGAACGGTAAACATATCACAGTATCAATTTTATGGGAGAGAGAGGTAATTCAACACATCACATTTTGAATTCTAAGGAAACAAGGGACGTTCAACATAGAAAGCACATTATTAATTTGCTAAGAACTGGGAAACAATCAACCAACATGGATCACAACAATATTTCAAGATTTTTCCACTAATTACAAGTATCATAAAACATTCCTAGTGGGTTTCTACAAGTTCTCAAAATAAGTTACGAGGAAGACCCATTAAGGAAGCAAATAATTACTTTTACTAATCTACTACGGTTTTACAATGTTTGTTGTTTTGGCAAAAATATTTTAATCACTTGATAAGACAAGGAAAGTTTTCAAATCTACACCCATATTACCACAAAATACCACAAACGAAGAAATCAAAATGAAAAGGAAATATTTTAACTATAAGAACCCCATATACTCATTAGAAGCATCAAATGTAAGCAAACAATCAACCATCTTATTCAACATGGCTTTACAACCAAGAGTTACAGTTTCGCAAGAGAATCACATTATAAAATACCACTGAGATTAAATTATCAAGGTCAAATTACACTATCATCACCAACGTCATGCTCCAAAAGGCTCAAAGCATCCATAAGTGTCTACACATAATCCAAAATTAATAGGTCATAAAGTATTATTCATAGTAACTAAAAAAAAGTTAAGGAAAGGGTAGACTTATTTATAGGTCAAGAGAGAAAATAGACACACTTAATTTACACACAATACTCAAATGGGATTAAATCTAACCTTAATTACTAAGATGCATACAATTCTAAACTCACTACTTAATATAATGAAATGAAGAACTCTTGATAAAACTAGCATGCCATCAAAGAGAAGCCACTACCAGACAAACACTTTTCCACTAACATCCACAGCCAGCAAAAAGAAAATTGATCCCACCATAATTCATCAACCCATAATTAAACACCTCTACTCCAACGAGGTTCAAGCTCTTATCGGATTTTAAGAGAATCACCACCACCGCTAACAGGCTACCAACTAGAATGCACAACACTACGAACTCTCTTCCCAATAAGGTTGAGTAATGAAAAGGTCACTCTAAGATCCTAGATACACTCAAGGTTCCGTGTATCCAAAACCAAGGCATAAATTTAAGCACCTAAGAGGACATTCAAGACACCTAGGGTGTACCCCCATACAACAAAATGTATGATTACAAGTAGCATAGAACTAGTTCATCATCATGCAAGAAGAAATCCATGTAACATTTAGCTAAGTAGCCAACAACATAACAATCTCCAAGTAGCCAATCAAAATAAAGTCAGAGAAATGTTAGCAATCAAGGAAAGTGGCTAAGTAGTTGTATTGCAAAGTCTGAAAATTCTCGCAAAAACATAAATAACTAGAAGAGCCTCAGAGCTTCTCAATCCAATCTTAAAATAAGATGTTGGTCCTTAATAAAGTGACACAAGTTTACGAATGTAAAATACAAAATGTTAACACCCGCATTCACTTCGCAGCCCTTCATGGCCGCCAATAGGGGTACTCTACCTTGGGGTCAGTACTAAGGACACATGCATAGGATTGGGTCATAAACTAAACCCAAACTTAATGTCCACTCTCCCACACGGGTAAAAAAATTAAAAACTGACAACCAGACCAACTTTCTTAACTACTGAAGGAAGGAAGCTCTAAGCAGCTTCTAATTAACTCTTCTTGACCCTAGGACGCAACCACTATTATCCAACCACAAGACTCACACCATACAATTTATCATTCCAACAAATCCAATAAGGAAGGGTCTCAACAAAGGGCTTAATGCATCATATAATTAAATCAAGTATTAGGACTTGTAAAACAACACATTTTCAAAGGGGAACCATGTTTCCACTACATTAGAAGTTCACAAAAATCAATTTAATTTGACATTCTTAGTTACATGGGTTCATAAAAAACACCACTGAGTTAGTACAACAATTCGAAAAACTTATTATTTTATTATTATTTTAAATTTGGTAGTTCAAATGAACAAAGTAATGTAATATTTCTTCATACGCATTTCTTTTTTGATTTTCAAACAAGTTTGTTTTTTTAGATTCAAAAGTGTGCTAGCTTTACAGTTCATGTCTCAAGTTTTCTAGTGTGCCAAAGGGTCCAAGTTTTGAACCCACGGCTGTGATACCAGGTGTAACGCCCACTAAAACAACCGACTTGAGACCCATGAACAACCTACGTTTAGTAAGAAAATTATGGAATAATTTTTTTTAAAGTGTTAACGACCAAAGTCTCAAGGACAATTAAATTCAACTGATAAAGTTTCCCATTATAATAATTACAAATTCCACATTATAACGCAACAAGTGTAATAAGTCCACACCTATCTCAAATCTCCTTAGGGATTAATTTAACCACTGATTACATTGACATTTTAGCTAAATATTCCGTGATTAAAATTTTAGGGTTAAGGTACAAAAACAATTGAATACCCAAGGTATTTAATTATCTAAGATCTAAGACAAGAGCATGGTTTAATTATAGTGGGGAAAAGAATACAAATTTAAAATAATAAGAGTAAATTCTTACTTACCCACTCCAAGAATTGGGTTAAAGATTCAATTCTAATTTTTTCATGATTAACATAATTAAAAATTCATGAAAACACTCCCACTAGATAGGAAATTTCTTCCCCTTTCCATTGATATAAAGAAGTCCTCTTAAATCCTTGTAATTCTCAAGTTATGGCCCAGCGTGCCTTAGGAGGAAACTTTTCCCAAGGGCGGGCTTGCTGGCCCAAGGGAAAAATTTTGCCCAAGCAGGCCTCCGGATCTAGGGAATCCTTTATCACTTTTTGCCATTTGGATGAAAAACAAAATTTTGCTCCTGCACCCCCGTCGATGCCCAGGGCAGCCACGTGGCAGCTCCTTATTGGCTATGGGTCAGCGGGCCAACTAGGAACATTTGGAAAATTTGACTTTTCAAAAGGAAAGGTAAAAAGGCTGAAAGGAACCCGCGCCTCCCCTGATGCAAGAAGACGCCATGTGTCAGCCAACCGTTGGCTGCAGGTTGGCGAGCTAGCAAGGACATTATGGAAATTTTTCTAAAAAGTTTTCTCAAGCATTAAGGCTTAAAAAATCCACTCCTCCCTTGATGCCTCATGAAGCCACGTGGCAGCCCTTGATTGGCTACAGGTCGGCAGGGCTGCGAAGAAAACTTACAAATTTTTCTAAATTTATTTTTGAAAATGCTTGAGGTTAAAATTGATCCAAGCCTCTGCTGGCACCAAACGAAGCCACGTATCGATCAATGATTGGTTGCAGGGCAGCGGTGCTGTGGAGGAAAAATTGCCAAATTAACTTTTTGGACTTAGATCATTTTTAGACAAAATGAAGGCTTGTAGATTAGCGGAGCGGTGGGAAACTTCATGACTTTGCACTTTTTGGAAAAAAAATAAAAAAAGGAAATTTTTCGCCCGCGGGTCCGCCCAAGAATATTTTATTCATTTAAATTTGATGGTTAGATTATTTTTGAAGCCAAATGAAGTAAAAACTTCAAAATGCCATAACTTTTTATAGGGAACTCATCTTTTGGAAAAAGAGAAATTTCTAGAAATATCTCGATGTCCTCTTTGCATAGAAATATAAAGAATTTAATTTTGTTAAATTTTATATCATCAAATTTGAGAAAACGTCCTTCTGTCAATTAGAAAGTGAATTGGTATTTTTAATTTATCAATTTTGTTCAAATTTTCCATTAAATCTTTCTCAACATACCAAAACGACATGCAAGATTTCACTTGGAATATTTTAGGATAGATTGTAAGATCAAATTTTCTTGATTGATTTGCATTAAAAAATTATCAATGTTCACACAGCAGAAAACCTACAATTTCACCTTTACTCGATTTGAAAGGTTCTTTAAAAAAAAATTCAGTGTTTTAGTTTAGTTTTGGGATCATTCTGATCTCATTACGTCCACTTGGATATTTCATTTGTCTCTTATATATTTTCAGGGTTTTCTTGTACATTTGATAAAATGGAATTTGTGAAGTATACAGTGAAGTAGAAATGAAGTTTATACATTTCAAGAACAGAGATTAAACTAGCTCTTTTGCCATGCAATAAAAACATTGAATTTATTCCATGCTAGTTGTAAATAGTTTTGTTTCCTTCAATCAAATGATAGAGAAAAGAATGCAACTTCTATATTTTTTTTTATAAAATTAAACATTTCAAATGAGATAGAGCAGTGCAATATTTCTTCATACGTGCTTACTTTTCACTTTTACAAACAGAGATTTCCTAATGTATATTAGACACAAATTTCCAATGGAAATAATGTCATATGAACATGGAAAAATACTTCTATTAATTCAAAGGAATCTCTTACAACTTCTTTCCCATTTATTTTCAAAATACAACATACCAAATGCATACCTTTCTGTTCTATTCATAGAACTAAATACAAGATATATTCTTCCATAATCATTTACAAATTTCATAGCTAAAACAAAGTAGTATTTCCAAAATAATAATATACAAGATCATTCACCTCAAGGTGGGAACGGTTACAAAATAAGTTTCGCAAGGGAATGTCAGAACTCTGTCTTCTTCCTCAATAACAATATATAGAATACAATTTCTTCCTTATGCAAAAATAGAAAACAGAGTATATCTCTTTCACATTTCAAATTTAAATTTTCATAGCCATTACAACACATCTTTCCATCACAAATAATGTACAAGGTCATCCACTTCAAAGTGGGAACGGGTTACAATAAGAGTAATCTCAACAAGGACTATAAAACTTGTCTTTTCCCTCTGCTCTAGAACAACAACATGAATATCCTCCATTTTCTTTACTTCAATTTGATCACAATAAAACAAGGGGAAAGACAATGCTCTCCACCCAACCAAGAAATCCAATGAAAAGGAGAAGCCACCCTTCTTCATTGGCTCCTGAGCCCCAACCATATTGCAATAAGAGATGTTTTCCAACATATGGCAATGACAAACTTCCACATCACAAAGAAAAATTTCTCATTTAAAACACAGTCCAAAACAAAACTACAGTTTGAAACCATAGAATAAAGTCAACAAACAACACTCAGGCTTCATCATGTAAGCCCAAGGAGCAAGAAATTATGGGGGATGCTAGTCATGCCTCCCAAAGGGGAAATTTGTATCACCACCTGAGAACAAACCACAAAAATACATATCATTTCAAATCCCTGACATACCCTTATACCTCCCCCAAGTACCCGTTATTTCTCACATTTCCTTATGACTCCCCAACCTCTTATGGCTGTTAGAGTAGGTATTTACCTTAGCTCATGTTCACCTAGGTACTTTATTTACCTTTATTGTATTTATCCTCACCCACTTATGTGTGAGGATATTTATTTTATCTTATTTAGATATTAGGAGATATTATCTAGTTGTTAGGTATAGTTCTTTCCTTGACCTATGGTATTGACTAGATCCTTGATGTCTAGTTCTCTCCTAAATCTATGGTCTTGACTAGTTCTTTGATGACTAGTTATTTCTTTGATTTATGGCTTGATCTATGACCTTGACTGGTTCTTAGATTTTTATTTCTTTCCTATTTAAGCAAGGCCCATTCTCAATGTATTGCATTGAGTTCCATAATAATATATGATACTAATTGTCATTTGTTTGCAAAGGTTTTATGTAAATTTATTCTGGCGAATTGCTTTCATTTTATTGATCGTGGTGTTTGATTAGAATCTTTGTTCTTGGCTTGGTATGATCTGGTTATCATTCCTTTCATGGTATAAGAGTTGGAGATTGTTGTTAGCATCTGTCTGTAAGGTTTATTTTGCAAATAAATTATTTGTGTATTCATATATTTGGTATTTGGTCATATTTTGTTGTTGCGTGAATTTTTATGCAAAACAGAGGCTTCCATTGGATTCGGAAGGCATGAAAACCATAAGATTTTTATTGTAACTTTTTTTTGGAAAACAGAGGCTTCCATTGGTTTTGGAAGTGTCGTTTTTTTAAAACCATAAGATCGCTTGTTTTTTCAACTGCTCTTGATCCATTGGAGTTAAATTTATTTTGAGACATTGCACGTATAATTATACCAAAGTGCTCAAATGTTTTTTCATGCTCTTTCCATTGGAGTTATTTATTTTGAGACTTGCACTATAATTATAAAGTGTCAAATATGGAGGAGTGTTATAATCAATTGTGAATGTAATTTCAGCTGAGCCCGACATCCTAAATTTTTGGGAGTTGCAGTTTGGTACCTATCATGGATTCTGAGAATGATATGCTTTTCTCTGAAGTATGTGGACTTCAAGAGGATATTGTTAAATTTGTGGAAGAAAATAGATCACTCAAAAAGTGAAATTTTCTTCTATAATCACTCATTCACGATAAGGATATAATAATACACTCCCTACAGAAGAATCTTGTTCACCTACAGCATCACCATCATATTGTGGACAACCATATCCATGCTCCTAGTCCACTTGCAGTTGTTGCTCTTATACCCACTGACATTGATCTGCCAGTCTTTGAGCCTAAACCTACTTTTGATGCTTCTAAACTTGTGAGGCTTGTTACTGTATGCTCTTCCACATCTGTGCCTATTACAGTACAACATGTTGTGTATCCTACTTATGCTTCATTGCATGGTTTTTTTAAGAAACATACCATTGCATTTAGTTCTCGCATGCTCCATTTTATGGGTCTCACTAGCGGAGTTATTGATAGACATTCAAAGGGTATTGTTTCCTCTATTCCACATGTTAAGTGAAATTCTCGTCATTACATTGGTTTTCAAGAAGATACTTCATTGAGATCAAACATTGATGGAGCTCCTTTTTTTGTTCGTTCAACTCTTTCTGAGGATCATGAGCAACACATGAGTTTTGCACCTTCACTTAGGATTGAGAAACTTGAGATTTCAGCTGTCAGACATGATCAACCTGACACACATTCTGATGTTCTTTTGTATGCACCCATTGTGCATTTTACACCAAGTCATATGCAAGCATCTTCTTCATCCATCCGTGTTGATTTGGGGTGGATATCTGATCACTCATGGAGGTGACATAGGAATTCGTTGAGAGGACTCTATAGGTGTGGCTCCTCCACCATTCGGCCTCTTGCTCCACTTACTATACTTTATGCATTGTGATGCTTCTTGTTTTGAGCATTTTTCTTTAGCAGGTGTAGTATATCTCTCTTATTTTTTGAGAGATTTTGTATTTGTATTTTTGACACTTTTAGGCATGTTGACAGTTTCTCTTATAGGGGAACTATTCTGGTGAAGCCTAGTGTTAGTTTTTCAGTGTTCGCGTAGTTTTTTTTAACAACTCATACAGATTTGTAGCATCACTCCACCCATTTAATAGTATAAAAGGGTGTGGTGCTTATCTTGCTTCTTCGGGTCTTGTGTCCTTACCTTTTTACCTTGGCTTTTCATGGATCGTGACACTCTGGAGTTTGTGTCCTTACCTTGTTGCTTTGGTTATTGTTCTTGGATCGTGGCACACCTATTTGAAGCAGTTGATTGAATTATGTTTGGTGTTTTTTTACACTTTAGACATCACTCTGTTGACCGTCTCCTTCTAAGGAGCTATTCTGGTGTAGCCCAGTGTCATTTGTTTTTGAGTTTTGTGATCGAGCAGTGGATTTAGACCATAGTGTACACAAAAATTCTTCAGCATTGTACAAGTTTTTTGAGCTGAGCTTCTTGGGATGCCTTGGAGCAGATCATTACACTCTTTACTTTGTTGTTACTGGTTTTCGGTACCTTGCGGTGTCCCTTATTCCTAGTTATTGTACATGAGTACCTGTACGTACCCAAAATTGTAAGGTATTGTACTTATGGAAAAATGTAACAAGCGCCCCAATGATGATACAGGTCTCCTCGTAAGGTGTTCGGAATCTGGAAAAGATCTCAAAGTATGCGTTAACATCCCGCATGCCCCGCTTAGCCCCTGCGTCCTTTGTTTTTATCTCTTTTCCTCTTTTCTAGCCATGTTTCCCTTCAGTTACGAAACTACCTCCCTGAATGGGTGGTGGTCTCGCGACCTTCACCTTGATCAGGGCGGCGGTTCTGTAACCGCCGCCCTGCTCAAAGCGGCGGTCCTTTACGCGTTTTCCAGAAAGCATTTTTAATGCGACTGACGTAAAAATCAATGATTCACCAGATTTTTTTTACCGACTTGGGCTTGCATTTATGTTTTTGGTCCCCTGGAATAGTGTTTGGCCATTGTTTATAGTTTTAGAGTTCAGTTTGGTTTTGATCTTTGGGTGAATGAAAAGCTATAAATAAATGGCTTGTGCTCAAATAAAGGGTTGGCCCCTCATTCACTTCTCATCTTCTCATTTTCAGTAGTTCAGTCTGTTACTTCATTTAGAATCCATAGTTTTAGTTCATTTGCATGCTTAGTTAGTATTGTTCACCTGTTGGTAAGCCACATATCCATCTTCTACAGGCAGTGTTGTTATTTCACCCAATCCATTGGAGTAGAATACCTTAGGAAGCCATTAAAGTTACAGGTTTTGCTCCTCAAAACAGGATAGTTTCAGGTTCTGGAGGCTTTATGTTGCATGACTCGCAATAGATCCCACTAGGAATTGCATAAGCCAAGCTCTGTACTCTTACGCTATCCCTCTCCTAATCGCATTATATTCAGTCTACATTCTGAGCTGCCTTTGTCTCGATATCTACTTCTATTGATGCTAGCATTACACACTTTTCTGGATTCACGTGAACACGAAGGAACGAGGAGATCACACACACACTATTGGATTCGCCACTGTTCTACAGAATCCAGGTTCTAGCTTTCAAAGTTCTAGATTAGAAATATATCAAATAAAGTAGATAATCACTTCTTTTCAGTCAAGTTTACTTTCGATATTGCCAGGGAAGCTGTGGGGATTGATAGTTTCTGAGAAACTATGATTCACTCCTCACTTCTGAGGTAGGATCGAGAGTCTGGCAAATAGATTAGGCAAGTTATTTCATTATTTAGAATATATCTACAAATTACACAGACAAATAACTACACTCGGTTATTTTGTTTGTTTTAAGTTTTATCTTAATTGTCAATTCTAGATATTTTAAATAGTTGCTTTATTAGTTCTTAAGGTTTCTCAGAAAATACAAAAATAGAAGTTATATATGTTCTAGATTTATTCCACGTAGTTAAATTTGCTTTGTTGCAGTTAGATTTACATTATTGTTTTGTATGACAATCACAGGACCTAGGGAACCCAGAGAATATGTATTTGAGCCAATTGTGCCTCAACCTAGTCTTGTCATAGCAATAGTTGATATAGACCAGAATCTTAGAATCCAAATCTTCCAAACAACAACAAATTTATGACAGATCATCTCTCAGTTCAGGGGATTAAATATAGAAGACGACCAAGCACACACGTTTTGGTCAAATCAACCGAACTACAGATTACCCTAGGCAAACATTCATATGACTGTAGAAGGGTTCAAAAGAGAACAACCCTTTGGTTGTGATCCTTTGGTCCCACAACCAGATGCAAGAGACACTCTTCTAGATATAGATACCAGCCTAAGAATCCAGGTTACAATAATGACTGTGAGGTACTCTGAGAAGATCGCACAGTTATTAATTTTAAATATAGAGGCTGAAAAAGCATATGATTATTGGATACTAGGGATTAAGGACTAATTTTTTACATGACCATAGCAGGACCACAACAACCAAGAGTCTACGATTGTGACCCACAAATCCCGCAACCCAATGAATCCATAGGAGAATTAGACATAGACATTGGACTACGTACACTAGTATTCAGATCTACCCCACTTCCACCTGCCATCGTTGAACAATTATCCTTACTAGATATAGCAGCTAGCGAAGCTAGAGATTTCTAGACTAGGCTAGAGAATCGTCCGTAGAGTCGATTGTATTCACTACCCACCATATGACCTTATCTGGAGACATACACGAAACTATCCCAGGTCATTTTCCACGTATTCCACAACCCATAGATCAAATCACGCCAAAGCTTGATATTGATTGGAGCCTTGGAGCAGTTATCCTTGCTGACCGATCTATCACACCAGTTCAGGTTAGAAGGG
The DNA here is from genome assembly GCA_019776745.2 of Taxus chinensis. Lineage (NCBI taxonomy): Eukaryota > Viridiplantae > Streptophyta > Pinopsida > Cupressales > Taxaceae > Taxus > Taxus chinensis. The sequence continues at coordinate 259,700,114 of CM034146.1, read as the reverse complement.
CCTTCTTTACCTTAGATTCACAAATTCCACTAGTGTGTATTGAAGATATTAGATTACCTAACTAGCTTGTCTGCATCACACACATATTCCATCCCCGCCGGCTGTCTCGGCACGACCTCGGGAGGTCAGTTACGCGGAAGAGTTACTTGTAGATTCCCATGCTCGCTTGTCACTTTTCCAGCATAGAAAATTGATGAACCTTACGTGAAATGAACACGCAACCTTCTGATCTGGAGTCAGAGTATCACGTGTTCTTCCAAGTTTAGTATACTTTTCATCTTATCTTCCTCATTGGCTTTCACCTTCGCTCCTTCCCATTATTATGTGGGTATTCATATACCCCCCGAATATGTCAGGATTTGATGCATATGGCAGACCCCTCTTGGGTCTTGAGGCATACTACGCCCAACAGAATAGTCAATCATCACCCTCACTCTCGGTATGGGGTGACAACTACTCAACTAATCAATTGTCAACACAAACTCTGAAAATCAGATATAATTCATCTTTTCAAACTGAGGAGTTGGATCAGTTCCCTCAAAAACAACAAACAAAGCCTTCAGGCTCGAATAATATGACGTTTACCGGAGAATCTGGTTCATCTCCTCATATGCTACTTAGACCACAAATTAGTAGACAATCAGACCCATACCTAGTCTTAGATGATGAATAGTCAATACATTATCATAGGAGTGAACAACGCTCTCGGGGTATGTACCCACTTGTAGGAGGTTTATAACCACAACCCAAGGTCTCTTTTCAAGAAAATACCTCTATGCCACTGCATATAGGAAATACTCTTAGAGAAACTTGGCAAGATAGTGATCAGTTCATAGTAGGATATCACATGCCTATACAACACCAAGGTATACAACAAACGCCGCTAAGGAAAAGCACCATGACTTCACCAAATGAAGTCATTTCAACGTTAGTAGAAAAAGAGAGAGGGTTAGAACTTGCCCAAGCAAGTCAAAATTCACAATTCATGCAAGCAGGGAGTTCCAATCCTCCACACCATCCTAGCCAAGTAGACCTCCTCACAGGAATAGTCACGTTAGGCATGCCTCCTCAGTATCCACAACAAGCACCAACTAGGCCCATCATCTCTAACACCGTTCCTCCCGGTCTAGTACAAAATAATCCATTCCTGGATAATACCCTGTCATACTTAAACATGTACTCCAAGTCACCACAAGGGGATATGTTCTCCTCTCTCGACATTTTTGCTCAAACACAGGGACTTCCTTATGCCCCTGCCAACGCATACGCTGCGCCATATCAACAAACCATCCCACCACCACTCCCTCAGCAAGCATCATCAATGGTCGAAACCTATACGATAGGGACTTATTCAGAATATTTGAAAGAGCCCTTAGACTTCACCATACAAAGCATCATGCTTCCGAGACCCCTTCCTGATTTACCCAAGTACAAAGGTGAGGGAGATCCAAACGTACATATCAAAGCTTACGCTACAGCCATTCGAGAATACTCCCATGGGATGGGGTTGTTGCTAAAATATTCCCAAAAACCTTGGAAGGCATCGCTCTTGATTGGTATTATAGAATACCTGAGGCTTCAATCCATTCGTTTAAACAACTCGTTTCAGAGTTCATCAAAGCATTCGACATGAACAAACTGTTAAGAACATGAATCAGGGAATTCTTACACATTACACAAGAACACAATGAATCTGTCGCCCATTTCATCCAAAGGTGGCTTACAATTCTTTATTCTTCAGCAAGTGCTCCAAATATGGATTAGATGGAACTATTTGATTTATTCCTTCATTCTCTCAACAGAGAGGTGAAGGAAGAAGTCCAGAAATTCCCACTAAGAACTTATGATGAAGTACTTGAGAGAACTCTTCGAATAGATCAAGTAGCAATTGATAGTGGTTGTAAGACTTATGGAACAAACGGGAGATTAATCATCTCCAGCCAGAACACTACAACTTATCCTATTACCACGAACGTCAATCAAGGACCTAAAATCCTTAACAAAAATCGCGGGGTGACAACAAACGGAGTAACTGATCAGCCTAAAAAGGTAAATACTGTGAATACTTCATTACCAATGAACAATCAACGAAACAATAACTTTACCCCCACAATCAATACAGTGGATTTTAATCATCCTCAACAACAACAACGGAGAAATCCCACGCAGGGTCTAAGCCAAAACTCATTTGGTTATCAAAACCAAAATCAAAGCCAGAAACAACAAATGCAAAACTTTAATCCTAATAGGCAACAGTTTAATCAGAATTTTAGGCCAAAATATACACCAAACCAACAAACCAGGAATCACAATCCTAATTCATATTGTGGTTTCCACAAAATTTGAGGTCATGACACTAGAACATGTCGTGACTACAATAAATTCATGCAACGTTTTCCAGAAGAACAAAGACAGTTCTTCACAGATTTGTTTTTGGCAGATCCCGTGTCACCACCACCAGGCATGCTCGTGGGGGCAGTTCCCCTCAAAATGCTCCCCTTAAGATCTTTAACAATCCACTCCCAAATCACGATAATAATAGGCTAAATTTAAATGGGATGAACAAAAGTGTAATGAAGGGAAACAATGATCATGAAGCCTCGACTTCACTAAATCCATCAGTTGCACCACAATTAGGAAATCAGCAGAGACCTAAGATAGTCAGTTTAGTAGAACTAGATGCTGAACTACCTATCGAAGCTATAACAAGAACACGAGAGTATTTCTCTCAACCAAGCCCAAGTCACCTGCCAGAAACAGATAAGAGTCAACAAATAGTAGAAAAACCCGTAGGTGCTTATGATTTAATTAACGACCTAACAAAAACCTTCTCGCACATTTCATTTTTAGACTTACTAAAGAACTCTCCTGCTCATAGGGCTGCTCTTTTAGAAGCATTAGGTTTAGGTCATTTAATTAACATCACTCCACCTTCTGAAACACAAGTAAATCATGTGGACTTTGATGTTCATCCTCCAGGGCAGTCGGATAAGGATGTCAAATTCATATTCGAAATAAGTAAAATGCCTACAGATGCTGAAATTACAAGTAGAGGCGATCCAACCTTACACTTACAAGTATGGGTTTATAATAACTACGTAAAATGAGCAATGGTTGACGATGGGGCCGCAGTTAACATAGTCCCCTTCTCTTTCCTTCAAAAATTAGGATATGGGGAAACAAATTGTTCCACCACTCGCAATACATTGAGAGGCTATAATAGCCTTAAAGCCACTTCGATTGGAACTATAATACTACCAGTCACCTTAGGACCCAAAACAATCCTGACTAAGTTTTATATTATAGATCGAGAAACTAATTATAATATGATCCTCAGCCGACCATGGATACACCATATGAAGGCAATCCCTTCTACGTTATTCCAAGAAGTAAGATTCTTGTATCCAGGAAAGGTGTTTGTAGCCAAAGGTGATCCAAAGCCATTCGATATACACCTAGGTGACTTAAAGAAAAGACCAGGTGTGCACTCGGAATTTGAACTTCCAACAAACTAACTTAATAAACCCACTGACGCAAAACCAGAGGAGATGTTAGTACCTACAAAGGATCTTGAGACTATGAATCTAGTCAAGACAATCCCAACCTCAAAAGATGAGGCTAACATTGTTGAAACGGTATCATTAGGAACTACTGCAAAAATCGTTGAATTATTGGAACAGGATCTACCAATGTTCTTACCATTTGATTCTGTGGGCATGGGAAATTCCCTAGGTGTTGGTTCTCTTCCAGCAAAGGATCTCTGTATGGTGGAAGTAGAATGCACAAACACAACAAATTTTCTAGCATCCATATTCCCAACTAAATATTGGACACTCCATTTTGATGGAGCTAGATGCCATTATGGAGCAGGGGCAGGTGTAATCTTCACTTCCCTTGAAGGAAAAGTCTTACATTTTGCCTTTAAACTCAATTTCAAATGTACAAACAATGGCGCTGAGTACAAAGCCCTCCTTCTTGGCCTCGTTTTAGCCAAGAGGATCGGTATTAATAACATCATAGTGTTAGGAGACTCACAATTGGTAGAAAACCAAGTCTTTGAGATATATGAAACCAAAGCTGAGCATTTACAGCTTTACAAAAAAGTTGTATTAGATTTAAGCAAGGAATTTGACTTCATATCAATTGAAGCAATCCTGCGAGAAGAAAATCTTCTCACTGATTCAATAGCAACTTCTGCATCACGTTTTACTCCAAGCAATAATTTAGAGGATACCCGTTTGATAGTATCCCTTCGTGATGAACAATTGATAAAGACAACGACAAATTCTCTTTTAAACAGAAATGAATCTACTATCCTAGACCATGTTGATAGTGATATGGCCACTTTGGATTACTTAAAAACCTATGCGGCACTACATCTCTCCTATCATATGATAGATTTGTCCTTAATCCCACATTCATCTTCTTACTTCGGAAATCCCATAATGGAACCTAGCGTATACACAGTAGAAAGTGGGGACGATTTGGATTTACCTCTAGCCCCACATGAGTTTGAAGAGAGTAATGCCTCTTTAATCAAAGAAACAATTGATGTTAACATCGGAACGGAGGATGAACCAAAAATATTGAAATTAGGGTCCTCGTTAACCCCAGAAGAAGTAGAAATACACACTCACATCCTCAAGGAACATCAGAAAGCTTTTGCATTTAATTATAAGGAAATGACAGGCATTGCACCACACATTGCGGTGCACAACCTTGTCACTAAATCTGATGCAAAACCAGTTAAACAAAAATCAAGACCCATGAAACCTAAGGTGGCTCTCATGGTGAAAGATGAAATAATAAAACTCCTACAAGTAGGATTCATCAAACCAGTCGATTACTCTCAATGGGTATCTAATATTGTTCCCATTCTCAAAAAGAATGGGAAGATATGCATCTGCATAGATTTCCGAGACATTAACAAAGCATGTCTTAAGGACGACTTCCCATTACCATCCATAGATGTCATTATTGATGCAACAGCTGGATTTGAACTCTTGTCTCTCATGGATGGATTCTCGGGATACAATCAAATTAGAATATCTGAACAAGACCAAGCCAAAACCTCGTTTATAACTCCTTGGGGAACCTATTGTTATGCTGTTATGCCATTTGGTCTCAAGAATGCTGGTGCTACATACCAGCAAGCTATGACATATATATTCCACGATCTAATTCATAAAATCATGGAATCCTACGTAGATGACTTGTTGGCTAAGGCCAAGAAGCGTTGTGACCATCCGGAAGTACTCCATGTCATTCTTTCACGCCTAATAGAATACGGAGTCATGCTAAATCCAGAGAAATGTGTCTTTGGTGTAACAGGAGGAAATCTCCTAGGTTACATCATATCATCACGAGGGATAGATGTTGATCCAACCAAAATTCGGGCTGTCCTCGAAATGGTCCCACCTTCGAATGAATCTGGAATCAGGTCATTTCTCAGAAAACTAGGTGCAATCCGGAGATTCATCCCTGACCTAAGTTTCGCCATTCATCCAATCAACAATTTACTCAAGAAGGATTATAGCATTGATTGGACTAAAGACTACAATGAAGCCTTTGATGCAGTTAAGCATTTCCTGTTATCACCACCTATGCTAATGCCAACTAAGATAGACCGCCCGTTAATTTTGTATTCATGAGCTACCGATGTCTCACTGGCCTGTATGTTGGCCCAAGAAGACGATGACAAGAAGGAACACACGATTTATTTCATTAGTCGAACATTACTTGACTATGAAACACGTTATACACAGGCAGAATGAGAATGCCTTGCTATAGTCTTTGCTACTAAACACTTAAGACACTATATGCTGAATCAAGAAATGAGAGTCATGGTAAAATCGGACCATTTACGAACTTTCCTCACACAAGGATCCTTGTCTAAAAAAGCTGGATGTTTTATAACCTTAATGGGGGAATTCGAATTACATTTTTAAATTAGAAGTCAGTTAAAGGACAAATCATCACAGATTAGTTAGCTGATAACCCGTTAGATGGAGGTGATTTAGTAGATTTAGATTTTCCAGATGAGTGCGTATACTACATCGAAACCTGACCCTCTATATCTGAGTGTCCCTGGTGCACTGATATCATTAATTATATCATGGACCATATGTACCCAGAAGGAGCTACACCCACAACAAATAAGTCGGTTACGTCTTATTACAGCCAAATACGTCATCATAGAGCAAGTGGTCTACCAAAAAGCATTCGATGGAATGATCCTGAGATGTGTCGACATAGAAGAATCCAAGAAGATTCTCCACGAATCTCACAGTGGAATGTGTGGAGGCCACTTTGGTGGCTATGCCACTACTCACAAAATACATCGAATGAGCTATTTCTGGCCCACTCCTAGAACACGATGCAGTGGATTTTTGTACGCAGGTGTCATAAGTGTCAAGAATTCTCCCACGAGATTCATATGCCAACACAAGGCTCTACAACCAATTGCTACTCCATGGCCATTTTCTACATGGGGTCTTGATTTGATGGGGAAATTCTCTCCCTCGTCTATAGATGGCCATAATTTTATAATCATGGCCATCAAATATTTCACCAAGTGGGTAGAGGCTATGCCTATTACTACTGTACCCGGTTCTGTAATCGCCAAGTTCATTTTGAACCAAATCATTTACAGATACAGTATTCCACAAGTCATTATCTCAAATAATGGAACTTTTTTTAAAAATGACGAAGTTCGCAAACTATGCAATAAATTTAAAAGAAGCCATCATACGGCTTCCTTGTATTACCCTCAAGCCAACGGACAGGTTGAAGCAACAAACAAGACACTGAAAGCCATTATCCTTAAAACTGTGAAAGAAAACAAACGAGATTGGCATTTGAAGTTATATCCGGCCTTATGGGCCCACCAAACGTCAATAAGAACACCAACGGGAGCAACTCCTTTCTCGCTAGTATTTGGGGGCAGAGGCAGTTTCTCCCACTTGAGGTTGAAATACCCAGTCTCCGCATTTCAGTACAAGGGATTCTGGATGAAGATGCTTACAGAGAAGCACGTCTTTCCCAACTAGAAATCCTAGATGAAACTAGGTTAGATGCTGAACAGTGGCACAGAGCCTATGCTGACTGGATGTGGCCGGGCAATATAACAAAAAGCTCTATGAACGCGACATATATGAAGGTGATTTAGTTCTAAGGCTAGACATTTGGATTGACAAGAAGACCGACGTGAAGGAAGGAAGTTCCGAGCCTAAATGGTTGGGCCCATACCGAGTCATGAAGGACTATGGAAATGGTGCATACCTCCTATATACACTAGAAGGTGAGGAATTTGGTGAAACAGTTGATTCCGTGCACCTCAAGTGGTTCTATGCATAAGCAACTAGCATTACTTATATATATTTACATTGCATCTTTATATAGATTAAGATCATTTTTTCCACTTGTTTCTTACATAAATGTTGATCAAGGAATCTATTCTCAAAGCAATTCATTACAAACTCATGATGTTGTTGGCATAAAATTCCTAATCATACCTCTCCATTTTCATGATATCATCTTTTATCTCGAAATCATTTTATCAAATAAAGCTAGACATGACAAAGTCTTAACGGTAACCATACCAAGATCTGAGGGCTTGTTCTCACTCTTAGTTTCTTCTTAGGATAGGTGTCTTGCCTATGGTCTGTTCTAGAAGCTTCATAGTGTCACATCTATCCCATATATATGTCTCTTTGGAAATAAGCACATACTCACATTTTACTCAAGAAAACGAGTCAAAAAGTGATCAAACACAAAATTTTAATTTTACACATTTCCTTGTCCCACCAACCTTCAGTGATGAGCTTGCATCTCTTACTAGTGACGTAGGGTTGGGAAAGGATGAAAATGTCCTTACTCGCCTATACCTTGTCCATGGTGATAAACCCACGCTTCTTACTAGTAGCATGGGGCAAAGTATAGGGGGTCCTCTTAACAAGAAAACATTAAAGGTCATAAGCAAACAATCCAAATCTTGAGGTCTTAAATCAAAGATAAATGAATCAGATGTTCAAAATTCTAAGAGAATTAAAATCCTAAAAACGAAGATTCTGTCTACTATGTGGCCATCTACGGATCTAAGTCTAGATAAACCGCAAAGTAAGTCGCATTCTAAACTATGAAGTCACTCGGGGTAGAGTAAGCTTGTAGCTTCCAATTTGGTTCCACCAAAGCTTTGTCTATCTTTCATCACTATCATTTCAGCATATTTCACAACTTGTGCCCTTTCTAGCTCTCGGTGATGAGCCCTCACATCTTACTAGTTGTGTGGAGTTGGGAGTAGGGGCAGGTTTATCTACTCATCATACCGGTTATATTCATCACTTTGCCAAAACAAATATGAAGTATCAAAAATTGCTTAAATAAAGTAAGATTCAAAATCACATTATGTCTACATTATCATATATCAACATCATGAAATACAAAAGGAAAACAAACATTTTGCATCATTTGTTCTCCATTGCATACATTCTAAAAAGCATATAAACATACATCGTAGTATACATAGGGAAACTGGAAAAGGAAACAAAGCCATCAATGCCAAAAGCTTGATCCAAAAATAATATACATACATACATACATACATACATACATATATATATATATATATATATATAAATGATCAACATTTATGTATAATGCCATCATGTACTAGGCATGGTCAAAACACTCAAAAGACCCCGGGATATACAAAAGAATGCATCATACAAAAATCTACGAGAGCCAAGCGGCTTCTCAATCTCTACGGGACCCCTCTGAAGGTGTACGCCCATGCCTAGGATTCCGGCTACGCCAGCGCTCTGAATGCATGGAGGGCTCAGGATCCTGAGGGGCAGCCACGGTCTCACCATGAGAATGGCTCCTCATTAGACGCTCAGCCATCCTGTACCCCACTAGATCGGTGCGAAGGGTCGATACCATCCTGGCTACATTCCAGACTGGAGTAAAGACGTCGGTATGCCTACCGGATGCTAAAGGCTCCCTAGCATCTACGGATAGCTTTGCACGGGTCCTATCTATGGGGATCATCAGGGAATCAGTGCATGCCCTGAGAATCAAATCTCACCACCCATCAGTGGTCTCTGTAAACAAAGGAGAAAAGAAGTTAGAAACCAAACAAGGAATTAAAAGATATAAGATAGCAACTAAGGAGGTCCTAACAAAGAAACAAACACTATAAGGGAGAGGGGGTAACTTACTTGGATCACTTGACCTCCAGGATGGATCTATGGGGTCAATGCCCACCACGGATGCCGCTACTGACTGAGGGGCTGCTCCTATAGCTGGAGCAACGTAATACCCCAAAATAGACTCATCCTCCCCATGGCCCTGGGAGAGTGGCTCCTCTAAAACTAGAGTATCCCTCTCTGGACTCTGCTCAACCCTCTCTGCCTGCATGATATCCTGAGTATCATGCCACTCAGGATCACTGTCCTCAGTCTCCTCCTCTGTCTCCCCCTGTAAAATCCTCAGACTTGGAGTCTACCTCTATAGGGTCATCGCTGCTGTGGGCAGGACCTGTGGAAATCTGAAGTAAAGGTTCCTGAGGTGCACTGGCTCTCCCTCTGGCACGAACTATCCTCCTGGCTGCAATAGGAATGCCAGGAGTAACCACTGTCCAACCCTAGCCTCTAGGCCCCCCTCTAGCCTCTCGAACTGATCTATATACTAGCGCCACCGGGGGAAGCATACCCATGTAGGGTAGGCAAAACTGCTGAGGAACTTGGCCAAAGGGGTGCATCTCCACACGTCCCGCTCTGTTAATAAGCTGCCCTATCGTGGAGCAGGAGATCAAGGTAAGAGTCTCCTCACCCATATGCCCACCATAGTCTGATATGGTGTGGCCTCCATGTCGGCAGTGGTCAGGGAGGAAGCTGGCTGATGAGGTGCTCTAAGCATCGACATGTCTGTCTATCTGACTGCCCTCACAGCTCCAGGATCTGCCACCTCCACACCCCTGCCATAAGGGATGAAACGCTCATAGACCCAACTCATGACTAGAGTCAGGTGGCTCAATGACTGCCCCTATAAACGGACTACCTTGTATAAGTCTTGGTAGGTAGTCCCAAGTAGGTCTGCACCCCATGCATATATCCGTCCATGTCCCTCTATCTGTGCAATGATGGGGGACCAACAGTATAATAGTATATCTCCTCTCTTGACCCCGATCAGTCTCGAGGCAAGGATCCCCATGATGGCCTGACGAAGTAGGGGGATGGGCAAGGAAGGAATATATCGAACTCTCACCCCCTTTTTCGATCCCATGGAGATGACTACATCTCCCATATATGTGGCCCACTGTGCAATCTGTGCCCGTGATCCTGCTGTCTCTAGGGTAAGCCGTCTCCCAATGATTGGGACCCCCAGAATACGATAGACATCCTCCAATGTGATGGTCCCACTCACTGCGGACCCCTGACAAATCAAAAGGTGTTCCGGTCTACATCCCAGTATGAGAACAGGTCACAAAGGAATGTGACTAGATGGTGTAACATGGGGCACGCATGAGATGCATAGTATCTCGACCCGTTGAAGTGTATCCTCCTCATCCTGTGAGAGGGCCATCTATTACTCCTGGGAGCCAATCACACCTCCCTCTCTCTACTCCACCGGATATGCTCCTCTCTTGCCTATATACACCCAAAAACACACAAAACAGAAGCAAGTTAGCATCTAATTAATACTGAGAAAATCATGAAAGTACGTAGAAATGCTAAAAATACAAACATAATCTCAAAAAGAGGTTCCTTTTGCATTATGGTGTAAAACCGCCGCCCCCTGAGCACGGGGGGCGGTGTTCGTAACTGCCGCCTTAAGGGGCGGGGCGTTCATGTAACCGCCACCCTGAGAAAGATGGTGGTCATGTAATTGCTGTCCCTGGGCAGGGCGGCGGTCGTTGTCTGAAAATCCACGTGGGTTTTTAAACACAAAAAGCCTAAAAAATGTTAAAAAAGACCATTTTACGTAAAAATAAAGCCTACCCAGTAGGTGCCCCCCTAGATGAACCTTTTGACACTAACATTTTCAAAAATTATCCCCCCATGACAAATATTTTAACATTTCAAAATTAAGGGGGTAAAAAGGATAAATTGAAGAAAACTAACCTGTGATCTCGCGGGTCGATGTGCCACACGTGGAGGCATGATCGCTATCTCGTCATGGACGTTTTGACTCTACTCACGTAAGAAACTGTCATCGTGGGTCCCAGAGCTCAAAATCAATCAAATCGACTCGCGCAAATGAATAGGAAAATGGGTCCACTTTCATATATATAACACTCTGATTCATTTTGAAATGACTTTCTCACAGGTTTGGAGCGCTGATGGAGGTAAGTTCCTATCCCCACGCAAATGGTACGTTCTCATTCGCTGTCATTTTAGCGTTTATTTTTCAAACTATTGTGTCTATCTACACTTGAGTTCTCTTTTCGTTTTACAGGTAGCAGGAATTTTGGATGATGTCATTTCAACACACAGACGTATCAGGTATAACTTCTAACTTGCCATTTCGGGACTGCCATACTTGGACCCACTATTTTACGCCTCTTCATGGCTAAAATGCTTCTCCGAGGGGGCAATATGTACGTACCCAAAATTGTAAGGTACTGTACTTTCAGAACAACGTAACAAGCACCCCAATGATGATACAGGTATCCTCGTAAGGTGTTTGGGATCCGGAAAAGATCTCCAAGTATGCGTTAACATCCCACATGCCCCGCTTTAGCCCCTGGCATCCTTTTTTTTTATCTCTTTTCCTCTTTTCTGGCCCTGTTGCCCTTCAGTTATGAAACTGCCACCCTGAATGGGCGGCGGTCTCATGACCGCTGCCCTAATTAGGGCGGTGGTCCTGTAACCACTGCCCTGCTTAGAGTGGCGGTCCTTTACGCGGTTTTCCAGAAAGTGTTTTTTAATGCGAATCACGTAAAAATCAATGATTCACCAGCTTTTTTTACTGAATTGGGCTTGCATTTATGTTTTTGGGTCCCCTGGAATAGTGTTTGGCCATTGTTTATAGTTTTAGAGTTCAGTTTGGTTTTTGATCTTTAGGGTGAATGAAAAAGCTATAAATAAATGGCTTGTGCTCAAATAAAAGGGTTGGCCCCTCATTCACTTCTCATCTTCTCATTTTCAGGTAGTTCAGTCTGTTACTTCATTAAGAAGCCATAGTTTCAGTTCATTTGCATTCTTAGTTAGTATTGTTCACCTGTTGGTAAGCCACATATCCATCTTGTGCAGGTAGTGATATTATTTCACCCAATCCATTAGAGTAGAATACCTTAGGAATCCATTAAAGTTGTAGGTTTTGCTCCTAAAAACAGGATAGTTTCAAGTTCTAGACGCTTTATGTTTCATGAATTGCAATAGATCCCGCTAGGAATTGCATAAGCCAAGCTCTATACTCTTGCACTATCCCTCTCCTACTCGCATTATATTCAGTCTGCATTCTGAGTTGCCTTTGTGCCGATATCTACTTCTGTTGATGCTAGCATTACACACTTTTCTGGATTCATGTGAACACGAATTAACGAGGAGATCACATTGAGGGGACAAGATCTCACACACACTATTGGATTCGCCACTCTTCTACAAAATCCAGGTTCTAGCTTTCAAAGTTCTAGATTAGAAATATATCAAATAAAGTGGATAATCACTTCTTTTCAGTCAAGTTTACTTTCGATATTTCCAGGGAAGCTATGGGGATTGATAGTTTCTGAGAAACTATGATTCACTCCTCACTTTTGAGGTAGGATCGAGAGTTTGGAAAATAGATTAGGCAAGTTATTTCATTATTTAGAATAGATCTGAGGTAGGATCGAGAGTCTGGCAAATAGATTAGGCAAGTTATTTCATTATTTAGAATAGATCTACAAATTTCACAGATAAATAACTACACTTGGTTATTTTGTTTGTTTTTAAGTTTTATCTTAATTGTCAATTCTAGATATTTTTAAATAGCTACTTTCTTAGTTCTTAAGGTTTCTAAGAAAGATACAAAAATAGAAGTTATATATGTTTTAGGTTTATTCCACGTAGTTAAATTTGCTTTGTTGCAGTTAGATTTACAATTATTGTTTTGTATGACAATCACGGGACTTAGGGAACCCAGAGAATACGTATTTGAGCCAATTGTGCCTTAACCCAATCTCGTCACAGCAATAGTTGATATAGACTAGAATCTTAGAATCCCAAATCTTCCAAACAAAAATAGATTTACGACAAAATCAACTCTTAGTTGAGGGGATTAAATATAGACAGACGACCAAGAACACACATGGTTTTGGTCAAATCAACCGAACTACAGATTACCCTAGGCAAACATTCATATGACTGTAGAAGGGTTCGAAAGAGAACAAACCTTTGGTTGTGATCCTTTGGTCCCACAGCCAGATGCAGGATACACTCTTCTAGATATAGATACCAGCCTAAGAAATCCAGGTTGCATGAACGACTGGTGAGGTACTCTGAGAAGATCGACACAATTATTAATTTTGAATATAGAGGCTGAAAAAGCATATGATTATTGGATACTAGAGATCAGGGACTAATTTCGTACATGACCATAGTAGGACCGCAACAACCAAGAGTCTACGGTTGTGACCCACAAATCCCACAACCCAATGAATCCATAGGAGAATTAGACATAGACACTGGCCTACGTACACTAGTATTCAGATCTGCCCCACTTCCACCCACCATCGTCGAACAATTATCCTTACTAGATATCGCAGCTAGAAAAGCTAGAGATTTCTAGACTAGGCCAGAGAATCATCCGTAGAGTCGGTTGTATTCACTACCCACCATATGACCTTATCTGGAGACATACATGAAACTATCCTAGGTAATTTTCCACGTATTCCACAACCCATAGATCAAATCATGCCAGAGCTTAATATTGATTGAAAGCCTTCGAGTAGTCATCCTTGTTGACCGATCTATCACACCAGTTCAGGTTAGAAGGGCCTTCTTTGCCTTAGATTCGCAAATTCCACTAGTGCGTATTGAAGACATTAGGTTACGTAACTAGCTTGTATGCATCACACGCATATTCCATCCCCACCGGCTGTCTCGGAATGACCTCGGGAGGTCGGGTACGCAGAAGAGTTACTTGTAGATTCCCACGCTTGCTTGTCACTTTTTCGGCGTACAGTACCTCATCAGGCCTAGTTGTCGGGACTCATACTGTGGACATGCCACTTCGATTTTGGTGCCTAACTTCACTTGAGGGGGGTGTTAGAGTAGGTATTTACCTTAGCTCATGTTCACCTAGGTACTTTATTTACCTTTATTGTATTTATCCTCACCCACTTATGTGTGAGGATATTTCTTTTATCTTATTTAGATATTAGGAGATATTATCTAGTTGTTAGGTATAGTTCTTTCCTTGATCTATGGTATTGACTAGATCTTTGATTTCTAGTTCTTTCCTAAATCTAGGGTCTTGACTAGTTCTTTGATGACTAGTTATTTCCTTGATTTATGGCTTGATCTACGACCTTGACTGGTTCTTAGATTGTTATTCCTTGTCTGTATAAGCAAGGCCCATTATCAATGTATTGCATTGAGTTCCATAATAATATATGATATTGATTCTCATTTGTTTGCAAAGGTTTTGTGTAAAGTTATTCTGGTGAATTGATTTCATTTTATTGATCATGATGTTTCATTAGCATTTGTGTTCTTGGCTTGGTACGATCTGGTTATCATTCCTTTCAATGGCACCCCATAATGAGTAAAGAAATAAAAGCTATTTCTCTATAAGGTGGAACCCAAATCCAAACTCCCTCCACACTTATACCTCCTCAAAACACTTATGCCTCCCATAGAAATGCCCCATAGTCTTCTCCTACACCATCCCTAGGCCATCTACCCAAACATCCCACACACATGTCAAAACATTCACAACAATAAAATTTGCATACATAAAAGAAGAGCATTTCAAGAGCCAAGCTCTTACCTCTCCATAATGGAGTTTGTTCCAAGTTCCAAACAACAAGCTTTCCAATGCAAAACAACCCAAGATCAACGAATCACAGACCTAAAAAAAGTCTACAAATTTCTCCAAAAGTAAGAGCTCCAAATAGAAAAATAATTCACCTCAAAATGAAGTATGCAAAAGTGAAGCAACCCCCAAAAAAGCTAAGGAATTCGAATATATAGAGAGGGAAGAGAAGAGGATGAGGTGGATCCAAGTGGGATGCCACATCACACATTCCCAACTCCATAAGTCAACTTCAATCTCCAAGGCACAATAAATAGGTGGATCAATAATATGACAACTTACTTACACACTCCAAAACAAGCCCACACCCCATAAGGACTGAAATTAAAAAACATGTAAGAAAATGCAATTACAACTTACAACTTGACTTACAAAAATGCATAATAAAGGCTAGATTTAGACTTTCTAGCCATAGCTGAGGTTGGTACGCAATTTTACGAGGTATGGGAAAAGTTTAACTTGTCCCACAAACCTCCAAAATCAGCTTCCAAGGACAAATTTGAATTTCAAAGAAGGTGGAGTGTTTCATACTCTAAAAATCGGCCTACACATCACTTAAAACACTTAATCCAAGAGCCATCAGCTCTAATAAATGAAATCTTATGACCCATTTGATTACTTAATTTTAACAATATGATTACTCACAATATTGACACACAATTTGTATAAATAATGAACAGGGAAAGCTCATCAATTTAAAAAACACATACACCATTAACAAAGGAACAATTGAAAGAAAAATATAAATCCCTTGGTCACATTCGAAGGTGATCACCCCATGGGAATCCCTAGTAACAATCAAACACACACAATAAAACAAGTTTCCATGGTGTCCTTGTTGAATTCATCTAGAATTCCAATGTGGTTGGTCTCCAATCACCCGATGTGGGTTGTGATATTTATTTTTAAACCTGCAAAACACAAATACCTCGTTCGACCTCATGGCCATATCAAAACATCCAAAATATATATAATTATAATTCTAAAATCATCAATATATATATGAATAATAACAACATCTAGACAATCAACAATATCATTTGCAATCTCATCAGCAACTATATGATCATCACATTTAATTAGATTTTCTAGGTCTATTCGTTACATCCCAAAATTTATTGTAAGTTAAATAACTACGGTTAAGTCTAAACAGGATTAGATGAGATCATCATTGGGTGTAAAATTTATTAGGTTTGTTGTATCATGACCCATAACTTCTACTGTGGGGCATGACATTGCGGAACGAATAACCCCGCACCAACCTTGATGATCCTTCCTAAAACATGATTAGGCCTTAATCATAGGTAAAACAATTCATAAATGATAGTGAATATTTTGGTTATTTGTATTCCGGTTACTTTATTTTAATCAGTTTGGTCATATTTTATTTTGTTCGACTCTTGCAATGACTGTGATGAATACTGCCTCTGTTTTATTTAACAATGCTATATCAAACCAGCTTCATGAGAATATTCGAATTATTATTTACGGACTTGGTGATTTTCATTTGTTTGAATGTTTTATATGGAACATGGGAATTCGAATAATTATTACGATAACATATTATTGGAAATATGTGGACATATATTATGATGATTAATTTTACCATTAAACTTAGGTATCAATTAAAAATTAAAAATTAAAAATGCATTATTAATTTGTGAAATTATGTATTTAAATCCTAAAAGGATTTGGCATGTAAATCAAAAGATAAAAAGAATAATAAAAATAATCTTTTAATATTTAATATTTGAGAGTTTTGAAAGGGACACGCCTTCATCTAACACCAAGTATGTGACATGAATTGACGCATGAAGCAACATTGGGAAGCCTGAAAATTCTCCATTATAGTATACTTTCTTCATTATATTTTATTTTATTTCTCCTTTGTCTGTTTTCATTCTTCTCTTCTGTGATACTTGTGTGAGTTTTGGGAGAAAGGAAGGATTCAATTTGTTAGAGCTGGAAGAGTAAGAGGTTGATGATTTTGGGTTTACTTCAGGCATGAATATCTTCTCCCTTCTCTATAGAATTTTCTGTAAATAGTGAGGAAATACGCATTCTGTTTTAAATGACAATTAAATGAATTTGTGGACAAATTCTGATTTAATTTCTTGGAAATGAAATCTAAAAAGGAAATTAATGGATTTTGTATTCTCTTAAGTTTCCTTTGTGTGGTTTTACCTAAACCTACAAAAAATGCAGATGGGTGTTCCTAATCAACTTTTATTTTAGTTTATTTTCTATTTAAATTTGATTTCTGGAAACCCAAATTTATTTCTACCTCTGGGTTTTATTATAGTGAAACAATAATTTATTTGTATGAGCAAAGCGATTTCTGGGTAGTGTGAAAAATGTTTTTACTAAGTATTTCATCATGCCTAATATATATGCTTCCAGATTCTAATAATTTCTAAACAGAAAAGAAATTAATGTTGGAACAAATTGATTTGGATATGTACCAGTTGATTTGCCTGTAGGTATAATTTTATTACCCGAGTGAAAAATAAATAAGTGTTGACAGTCTATGTAAGATAACTTAATTTTTCTTAAAGGATTTCGTTACTGGAAGTGTTAGAAACTTATTGTTGTTTCTCTATGCAAATAGACTTCAAAATTATCATCCTGTGGTATGTGGGTCAATTTGTTTTGTTAATCTGTCAGTTACCTGAAATAACATGTTAAAATCATTTAATAGAGGTGTTTTTACACTGTTTAGTTAGACTTATCCTATAAATATATATAAATGTATTTTTTTAAAAACTAAATTTATTGTATTTTTTATAGAGTTACTCATTACCTAGATGGAATATGTCTAATTGGTATTTGAAAATGATGATTTTAGATAGTTTTGTTAAGTTATTTTTTGAATTGAAGGTAAGAAAAATAATAATTGAATCTGTACCATGTGAAGCATGACTTGCTTGTGGTTTAATAGAATTTTGATGTTGAATGATTATGGTTTGATTATTTCTTGATCCTTATGATTAGAGTGAAACATGATTGCTGAAATAGAAATTGGTTGTTTTATTTGTGTACTTTCATAGTTGTATCTTGGTGAAAAACATGTAATAATAGATTCTCTGCTCTATTAACATACATTTTTTGATAAAATAACATGTATATCGTTTCATATTTTATTAAATAATTGCATCAGAAAATGGAGGCAATATTCATGCTAGTTCATTTTGAACTGACAACATACCATTACTCTAGTCTTGCAGGACAATTAGCCGTCACGTTCGGAGATGCATAAACTCATGTCTTGTGAAGTTTTATCGTAGCATGGATCTAAATGAGACACTTGAATTTCAATTTGTAGAAGGATGATATCCCAAAATTTGACTAAATTTATTGGGATCTTGGACCCATTGTTAATATTCAAACCTCATTATGTGAGAGTTACCGTAATAGTTATACATTTCACCTTAACGGCATATGTAATTTATGATTTTAATAAAGAGATGATTACCTTGTATGTAATAATATCTCAGTATGAATAAATGATAAATACTAGAAATAAGAAATCTTACTTATCATAAATTGTTGAATTTATTTATTTGATATTTGTCAATGTATGAAGCTGATAATTTGGTTATTATTGTAACAATCAATTGTCTCTAATTTCTAAATTAAATAAGCTATTTAGTGGCATAGCTAATCGAAATAATAATTAAATATACATGGTTTAATATATATTTAATTCAGCCTATCGGTAAACTTTGTATTAATATGATTAAATTGTAAATCATGTTGTATAGAGATCAATGGAAGAAAATCGTTGTAAAAGGTAATTTTAGGTTAAAAAACCAAGTATCATGAAAAGAGAAACTAAATGGGAAGATAAATAGATGAAAAGATCCATTAGGCATATTACAGGATAAGTACATGTGAAATGTTGAAATAGAAACATTTCAGCATAATGAATGTACTATCTCATAATGATCCTAGTCGGCCTTTAGCATTTATCTCGATATAAAATATTGCAAGATAGGTTCAATTAAAAATTAAAAAAAAAAAAACTATAAGATCTAGATAACTATGAAAGGGATAGTTGTGAGGTGACAGAAGAATTAATATCATAAGACTAGTGTGTTGTCTTGAGTTTAGCTATAACATGCATGGTGAAAAACTTTGGTCAAAGTAATGCATTGATGGTTGTGCATTGTTTGATCACCTAGTTCTCCAATTAAATTAAAATTTCTAGTAACCTGATCATGGGAAGTTGAACACTGAATATGAGGTAGGAAATGATCAGATACTGAAATACAAATTCGTAAAAATATCTTTGTGGTAGAAGTAAGGACTTTCACATGGTTCCCATGACTTGAAAAAGGTTGAGCCAAAATGCTAGTAAGAATTGTCACTCGAAGTAGTGGCGAAGGGAGATCATGGAGATCTAGATACACCCTTATTAGCTGCACATGGATTACACGGATGTTATTAGATATATAAAAAGAACAAATTTGATTTAAATAATTTGATTAAATAAATTTGTGCAATTGCAGTTGTGTAATCTATTTTTATGTATGTTTAAAAAAAATCCTCATTTTCCATTTCTAGTAATTTTGAGCGTAACACTACTCAACATATCAACATATCACATGTCCGAACAACATCCATAAGTATAACCATGTCAACAGCATGTCAATATCCATATCAATGTCTCTAGTAATCCACATGCATCATATATGAATCAAAGTCAATAATAATCCATGATATGACATCTACCACCATACTAAATCAAAATGATAATAATGTCCATAATATAGTCAGCAATATCATGATCATTATCAAAAGTGTCGAAGGGAAGTGGGCACTACAATACCAGTTACGATTATTGTCTCAAAATTACAATAGTTTAACAATCATTCCAGAAGGGGCCATTGTCCTTATAAGTTATAAACACCAATAGAGTGTAATGTGAGTTCGACCATGTAATCATATAGGTTATATGATTGAAATATGATATTCAAAACAAGAATCTATATTGTTTTATCTAATAAGTGACTCCAAAAATAATAATGATAAGAGCAAATGATGGCTAACAAAAGTCCGAAATAGGCATTTCCTAGTAGCCTAGTCGCTTGATATATCCAAGTACGGAACAACGAAAAGTCTCATAACTACCCAAGTACTTCTTGTAAGTTAGCATTCTAAACACCCATCAAAGTTTCATATCACTTTAGATTTATAATCCTCCTTAATAAATCTATAGTTTCAGTTTATAAATATGGATCGCCACTTTATCATCACAAGTTCTTTTAAAGTAACCATCGTTACCCTAATCAAAACCACTCTTTAATATGCATTTATATGTGTCACCAAATACCATTATCTTAACAACAATTTCCATCATAAATCAACAAATTAACTATATATATAAATACCCCAAATGTCATTAATAATCTTAACAATTTCTTTTATAATTCAACAAGATATCTATATTTATATACCCCCCAATTGTCAATAACAACATTAACAATTTCCAACAAAATCAGCGAGATATATATATATATCTATATAACAGCAAATGCCATCCCGTAATAGAATTAAGCAAAGATAGTTCTAATAATAATTTGGGGCAGGTCTCCTCCTCAAAATCGTCCACATGGCCCACAATTTTTGGCCCTTCACTCCACAAAACTAACAAACATAACCTCCCAGAGTAGTCCATGCAACCAACACCCAGATCATGGCATTCCTACCCAACAAATTGTGAGCCCAAGGCATGGCAAAACAAAACAAATAAGAGGTAGCTGCCAAACATCAAAACTAGCATGCAGTCCCACGAAACGTATGCCAAGGATAATTTTATTAATAACAATAAAGGAAGAGGCAGAGTCGGTGGATGCATCAATAAATTAACAAGGGCCATGCGTGGATACAAGGTAGGCCAAGGTGGAACTGGTCATTGAATCCTTTAATGCAAACATTAATGAACACGCAAACAACTTGTTAGACAATGGTGCACTAGAAGGTATGACGGGAAGAAAAGATGCTAAAATAACTTTACAACAAGATTACAATCACTTAATGATCAGAAGGGAGCTCATATAAACATTCGACCTTTAACAACAGGGGCCAAGGAAGTAAAAACGGAAGTTGACACCGAACGGGGCATTATTGTTTCAATAAATTAAAGAGATATATTGAAGAAATAGTATCCCTGTAGCAAATTGATTATTTATAACAAATAATATCCCTATAGCAAAATAATTATTTGGATGTCAAAACATTATAAAAGAAAAGACTATATATGACAAAGATATTATGATTTTCATATTAATTTTTAAAAAAAAAATTAAGCTAGAAAAATGAATTTTAATTAGAAATTTTTACACACCCATAATTAATAGATATTAAATTTAATATTGAAAATGAAATCAAACTAAATATAAAATATTATTATTGTAGAATGCCTACCAACATTTTTATTACTAGAAAATAATAATTTAACTAATTTTTTAAAAAGATTATCTTTCTATTGAATAATTGATCTCTATTTTCTACATTAAAATTATTCATATAGAATATACCTTTGATTAGTGAACAATAATAATATGCTATTTACTAGAGATCGTTGTCTATTAAAAACAATACACACTATAACCTATGCTTAAGATAGATACTCATATCCCAATAAGACCCTATTTTAAAATCAACGCTTATTTCTAAATAATTAGAATTTTATATATTTCAAAATTAGGAAAACCAAAATATTTTTTTATGATTAGATTGTTTAGTGGTATTAAATAAGAGTGGAAATAGGGCACGATTCGAAGACAATTTCTAACACACACATTACAAACTTAATTATTAATGCCTACTTATTTGTCGGTTTATAAAATTAATATGTAAGCATACCTTGCAAATTCAAAGACCTTGGAAATGCCAACAATTTACTCTTTTAAGCAAAACATATCACCATGTAAAAAAATCACAACATGTGTGTGTGTGTGTGTGTGTGTGTGTGTGTGTGTGTGTGTGTGTGTGTGTGAATAATTTGAATGCATATAAGAGGGGAAGATGTATTAAAGAAGTGTATATAATTTGGGTAAGAAGTGATTTATTAATGATGACATTATATAAAATGAGATGAGAAGGCCAAACAATCAAACATACTTAGGAATCATCCCAGAGTAATCAACCATCATGTTAATAATAGGGCCATTTTCATTGCAGAATCACACATTTTAGTATTAAGGTATAATGAATATTAGAGTTTATATGTTACCTCAAACAAAGAAAACCAAACAATACGTGATTATTATTTTAATTGAATAAAGATTTTTTGAGTCATAGAAATGATTCTAAAATGTACTAAAGTCTCATATCCAAATTTGGGTAGTAAGACATGATGTGCTTTCTAGTACGTATGTGACAACCTAATCATGGCAAAAATTGTCATCAAATTTAATACGGGATATTTTTTCCATGTAAGTGATATTTGGTATCTTCAAAGAAAGAGATAATTGATTATTAAACTAATGTGATTAAATGTAATTGATGATGTTTTCAAGAGTAACTAGTTTATTGGCACACATAAAATTATAATATATATAATTAACTATCACAAATATATCCAAATCATTAAAAATAGACCTTGATGCAATCATAAAATTTAATCTAAATTTGTATTTTTTTGTTTGTTTTATGAAATTGATAAACACAAACACACACAGGTAAAGAGATCCTTATCATCATAAGTATACCATGAATTAAAAAAATATTTCTTAAATAAGTATTTTTCATTACAAACATATGATTGAGTTAAGTTGTCATGTTAAATATTATTCTTTACAATAATAAATTAGTGTCTTGCTAAAACAAATAGAGAAAGTATAATTATTATTTCAAAAATTGTAATAATATTCTACACTCAAAATTTCACATTTTGTAGTTTACACATACCACATCTAGATATAAAAGTGTGACACAATACAAGGTCTTTCCCCTTAAAGTGTGAGATCATGTTTTCTCTCATATTTTCATTTCTCGGATAATTTTGTACAAGATACATAAACTTACATCTTATGGAGCTGCTGAATGATTTTTGTCAATTAAGATATATATATATATATATATATATATATATATATATATATATATATATATATATATGTTATACAAATGTGAGATTCAACCTCCTATTTGTCAGTGGGAATGTTTTCTATGATATAATGATATTCCATGCTATAGTAGCTTATTCATCTTTTCTCTTCTTTGTTTGATTTAGTTATGTAGCCCATAAACATGAATTTCAAATTTGAATCATAAATGGACACCAAGATCTACTCCAATTTTTTTAAATTTTAATTCATGTTTAATCTACAATGGGTTTTTTATTAGAAGAGACTTACTTAAATATTGGTGTCTCACATCCCTAGGATTATTAAACACCTATTCATGAGTTGCACTTGTGTGATACTTCATCCTCTACCAATCAAATGGAGTATGATATTTTCTAAGACTTAATATGTATGTATGTACGTATATATGTATATGTGTATGTGTATGTGTATGTGTATGTGTATATGTATATGTATGTATATGTATATATATATACACACACACACACACACACACATCTATTCATATGTGTTTGTATATACATATACGTATATATGTATATATATATATATATACATATACATGTATATATATATGTATATATTTGTATGTATATATAGTATACACACACACATGTATCTATATATATAAATACATATATGTGGATACATACATAAATATACATATACATATATTGTAATGTTCCGTTCGATGTTACTACAGTTCATATTTTGGGGACCTTGTTGTTAAGTGTTGAACATTGTTGTGCTTCCGTTGATCATTCGTTGGCTTTGACCTTGTCGTAGAGAAGAATTAGCATCCTCCCTCTTCATCGTGACTTCTCATGTCGTTATCGATGCTTCTAGTTGCTGGCGTCCGTAGCGTCCTTTACGATTTTCCTATTAAAGGAAAATCATGTTCTTGAATTGTCGAGCTTGATTTTCGGTCATTATTAATATGAATAATAATTGTTTTTAAGAAATGTAAAATTAATAATTATAATGATAATAATGATATTATTAATTTATTTTATCGATCGGCAATTATTTCTATTATTATTTTATTGGCGATTGTTATTGATATTAATATTAATTATCTTTATGTTATTTTGTTGTATTATTTTGATCACTCTCGTAGACCAAGCCTCGTTCCATGCTAAAGAAGGGATTACCCTGTTGTGGTGCCATGGTTGGTTGTTATCCCGTGTTCATTTTTGAAACGCCAACCACTAGTTTTCTCCCCTTGGTCGATCAAGCTTGCATGCATGTTGTGTTAATCGTTTAAATTAAAGGATAATTTTATTTTATCTTCCTTTGGCTTGGCATTAGGTATGCAATTTAATCTTCTTACTTGGCATAAGATTATTGGTTTCCTTTATTCCTTGTTTTCTGGCATGTGAATGCGTGGAGATCCCTATGATGAGAAGCCTACCTCCCTTTCATTTTTATTTAGGGTTATTTAATTTGCATGCATGGCATGGATTGCGGGGATCCAAATTCTTATCCTATCTGCTTGTTGGTGGGTGTGAGTGGTTGAGCTCCTGCCAGTGCTTTCAATGCAATTAATATTTCCCCTCATCGTATTCCTTCCTCCCTTGGCCTTTGGTTTTATTTAGTTGGTTCATCTTCTCTACCTTGTTTTCTGGTTGTCTTGCTATTTCCTTTCTTTATTGAATTTTGGGTGCATGCTTATCATGCATTGGGTGGACTAAATGCCATTTTAGTACTAGCCTCCTGTACTAGTTTTGTTTTGCTTTTCTTTGAGGCATGCATCTGGTTTTGGGATGGTTTGGAAGCCCCTTGTGGAGGTTGAACGCATTACTTATTTAGCTCAGATGTTGGGTTAGGATATCCTCTCTTTGATGCTCAGGTGGATGTTCTTAACCTGTTTAAAGTTGTTATTTTGTCCCTAGCTAGGTACAGGTTGGAAAATGTGAGTTGATCAGTCTGGACACCTGTTGGTTGTTTGGGTGGAGGGTTCTTTTTTGGATCCCTTTTTTGTATATTCTGTAGTCATGGAAATTTCTTGCAACCACATCTATAACACCAACTAAAACAACCCACTTGAGACCTAAGAACAACCTAGGATTAGTCAAAAAAATTATGGGATATTTTTTTATAAACGTGAGACTACAAACAAGCCTCGAAGCAATAGTTGTCACAAAGAAATATATCAAGGTCAATTATGTTAAGAAGTTAAATTTTTTCCCATTATAAACAACATTAAAGATCACAATACAATTAATGAGTATACTCAGCCAAGTAGAAGTTAAGTTTTCTTTAGGTACTGATTTATCAATTAATTAGATTAACACCAAGATTAAAAATTCCCTAATAAAATTCAAAGGGTTAAAGGGGTCGAAACAGTTAAATACCCAAGGTATTTAACTCCCCTAGGTATAAAATTAGACATGGTTCTCATTTACATGGGGTTAGGAAAACATTCACTTACGCCATGACATAACCCCTTAAAGGGTCAACCCATACTTTAGAATTAACATTTTAAATTAATGGGGAGTTATTTCACACTTACCCACTCTTAGGCTTACCTTGCACTTTATCCTAATTTTCCACATAATTAACGCAAATTTTTTTTCCTAAAAACAAAACCATTAGATGGGAAATTTCTTCCCCTTTCCATTAATATAAAGAAGTCCTTCTAAATCCCTTTAATTCTCAAGTTATGGGCCGACAGGCCTTGGAAAGAAATTTTTCCCAACGGTGGGCTTACGGGAATGGGGAAGAAATTTTGGCCTTAGCACCCTTGGGTGAAAAGTGCAATGCACTTCCGTGCACCCACGACAGGTCGGGGAAGTAAAGTTTTCCCATGTTTGGGCTGGCGGAGTGGGGAAGAAATTCAGTGCTGCCCTCATGCAGCCGCGATCCCATAAGGGACATGTGTTAGCATTTCCAAGCCTCAGCGAGAAGTCGAGCCGCCAGAACAACTTAAGACATTAAGTCTTTTTGCTGAAAGTGTTAAGGGATCAAAACGATCTATGCCTCTACGATCGCCCTAGGCACCATGTGTCAAGCCTAGATTTGTGCAAAGAAATGGACTTGCGGGGAAACTTAAGAATTAAACACCTTTGTGATACAAAAGAACGAAGGCTAGGATTGAGCCACAACTCCACTGACGCTAGACGATGCCACGTGTCAGGCTCTCATTAGCTGTGGGTGGTGGGGCGGCAGAGAAACTTTTAAATTTTTGCAAAAATAATTTTGAAATGTTAATGTTGAGATATTAATCACTCCTACACCATCGTCTCATGAAGCCATGTGTTAACCAATCATTGGCTGCGGGGAGGCAGGCCAGCAGAGAAACTTTTAGAAATTTTCTCAAAAAATTTGAAGCTAATTTTAGAAACGGACTCGCGTGCCCACGGAAGTGATTTTTCCAAAGAAAGGGAGGGGATGCGGGGCCGTAGAGAAAAGTAGGAATTTTTTCCAAATTTTTATTTGAAAGCATTAAGGCTACAAAGATCCACTCCTCCACCGATGCCTTGTGAAGCCACATGGCATCACCTTATTGGCTGCGGATCGGTGGGGCTGTGGGGACAACTTACAAATTTGTTTTTGAAAACGTGAAAGGTTAAAATTGATTGAGCATCCTTCGACACCCAACGAAGCCAGGTGTCGATCAAGGATTGGCTATGGTGCTACGAGGGTGTGGTGCCGTAGAGGAAAAATTGTAAAATAAATTTTCTTTTTTTTGGACTTAAATCATTTTTTAAAAAAAAGAAGGCTTGCAAGTCAGTGATGCGGTGAGAAAATTCATGAATTTGTGATTTTTTGGAAAAAAGCAAAAATAGGAAAGTTTTAGCCCATGGGTCCACCCAATAATATTTTATTCACTTAAATTTGACACTTAGATTATTTTTTTTGAAGATAAATGAAATAAAAGTTTAGAAAGCCATACATTTTCATTGGGTACTCGATTATGAGAAAACGATGACTTTTTGGAAAGATACTGAATCCCTTTTTGCTCAGGAAGATGAAAATTTTAATTTTGATGATGTTTGAAGGGTCAATTTTGAGAAGATGTTCTATAGGATTCTAAAATGTGAACTGATATTTTTCACTTATTAACTTTTGTTCAATTTCGACATTCTTTCTTTCTCAACATGTCAAAAAACATGGAGGATTGCACTTACAAGAATTTAGGTTGGATTGTGAGGGTTAAATTGTTTGATTGATTTGCAATTTCAATTTACTATTTTTTATACAACAAGATGTCTACAATTTTTCCTTTGCCCAATTTGAAAGATTCTATAATAATTTCTTAAGTGTTAGGGTCTAATTGAGATCATTTTGATCATATTAGGTTCAAATTTTTATTTAATTTGTCTTCTATAGTTGGAAGAGTCATCCTGTACATTTTGCGATTAATATTTTGTAGCTTTGAAAGCATCTAATAGAGATCAAATTCGGAAAGATGTATTTTCCATTTATCATCTTCTAAGTATTAGAATTCATTCCAGATCTAGTCTAACACATTAAGTTGATTCAAATCAAATTATTCAAATGCCAAATTACGATTCTGATTTCAAAAACATTCATTTCTAAAGAACATAACATTATGACATTTATCCATATGTATCCACCTTTTTCATCTTTCCAATAAAAATTTCAAAATACATTCAACAATCTAATTTCAGTACCTAATAATGTCATTTGACAAAATTAATACAATCTTTTATAGATTCAAGAAAGATACCTATACACTTCTTCTTTCATTCCTCGAACACAACAACAAGAATTACAATTTCTTTCACATTCTTTCAAAATCAAAATACAGAGTACATTTCTTTCACATTTCGAATTATAAATTTCATAGCCAATACAAGACGTCTTTCCATCACGAATAATGTACAAGGTACTCCAGTTCAAAGTGGGAAAGGTTACAATACGAAATATTCTTAGCAAGGACTATCAAACTTGTCTTTTTTCATCTGCTCTAAAACAACAACATGAATATCCTAAATTTTATTTATTTTAATTTGACCATAATAGAACAAGGGGAAAGGAAACGCTCTCCACCCAACCAAGACATCCAATGATGAGGAGAAACCGTCCTTAATCATTGGCCCCTGAGCCCCAACAACAATACAATAAGAAATATGTTTCAACTCATGGCAACAATAGGCTTCCACAACACACATGTAAATTCAAATTTAAAAACATAGTCCAAAACAAAAATGTAGTTTACAACCATAGATAAAAGAATAAAAAACAACACTTAGACTTCCTCATGCAAGCCGAAAAAGCAAGAAACTGTGGGGGATGGTACTTATGCGTCCCAAGGGGAAATACGTATCACCACTTGAAAACAACTGCCAAACATATATATATATATATATATATATATATATATATACACACACACACATACAGATATATATATATATATATATATATATATATATATATATATATATAATTTCAAATCCATGACATGCCCTTATGCCTCCCCCAAGTACAACTTATTTCTCACATTTCCTTATGCATCCCCAACCTCTTATGGCACCCCATGATGAGTAAATAAATGCAAGCTATTTCTTTGGAAGGTGGAAGCCAAATCCCAACTCGCTCCACACTTATACTTCCCCAAAACACTTATTCCTCCCAAAGAATTACCCCATAGTCTTCTCCTACACCATCCCTAGGCCATCTACCCAAACAACCCTCACACTAGCCAAAACATTCACAACAATAACAATTGCATAATAAAAGGAGAGCATTTCAAGAGCCAAGCTCTTACCTCTCCATAATGGAATTTTTTTTCCATGTTCCTAAATGCAAGTTATTTATTGCAAAATAGCCCAAGATCAACGGAACACAGGTTTGTGAAAAGTCTGCAACTTTCTCCTAAAGCAAGAGCCACAAATAGCGAAGAATTTCCCCCCAAAAGAAGTATGCATAATTAAAACAACCAAAAGAGTGTAACCCCAAACAAATCAACTTCAATCTCCAAGACACGATAAATAAGTAGGTGAATAATATGAAAGTCTTACTTACACACTCAAATCAAGCCCATATCCCAAAGGAATGAAATTAATTTCAAGAAAGAAGTACGATTAAAACATTCAGCTAGACTTACAAAATGCATAATGAAAGCTAGATTTAAACTCTCCAACCATAGGTAAGGTTGGTATACAAATTTAAGAGGTATGGGACAAGTTTAACTTGTCCCACAAGCCTCCAAAATCAGTCTCCAATGACAATTTCGAATTCTAAAAAAGATGAAGTGTTTCATACTCCAAATTCTACTTACATATCTCTTACACATCACTTACACATATCTTACAACATTTAATACATGAGTCAACCACTCCAATAATTACTTTCTTATGATCCAATTTTTTTAATTTATTTTAACAATATGATTACTCATCACTTAATAAATACATACAAACATCGATAAAAGGGAACCAAAATAAATAAATACACATAACCCTTGGTCACGTTTAAAGGTGATCCCCCCATGGTAATCCCTAACACAATCAAACACATAAACAAATACAAGTTTCCATTGTGACCTTGTTGAATTCATCTAGAATTCCAATGTGGTTGGTCTCTAATCCCCTGATGTTTGTTGTGATATTTTAAACCTCAAAAATACAAATACCTCCTTCGGCCTTGTGGCCATATTAGAACATCCAAATGAATATAAATATAATTTCAAGATCATCGACATATATGTGAATGTCAACAAACATCAAGACAATCAACAGTATCACTTTACAATTTCATCCACAACTATATCATCACCAATATTAATTCAATTCTCATTTTCTAGGTCTACTCAAAATATTCAAATATTACAAGTTTGAACAACATCTATAATGTAGCCATGTCAAACAATATATCAACATTAATATCCAAAATGTCTCTAATAATCATCATGCACCATATATGAAGAAAAATCCACAATAAACCATGATCTAACATCTAACACCATGCTAAATTAAACTATAACAATGTCCATAATATAGTTAGTAGTATCAGGATCAATATCACAAGGTGTCAAAGGAAAGCGGACACTACATCCCCCTCCCCTTTAGTTTGACTTCCTCCTAGAAGTCACTGGAACATAAGTGGGAAGTAAACTCGTAATAGAGTACCATCCTCCCATGTAGCTAATGTCTTATCATATCTGTCCCACTATACCCAAACTTGATCAACCTCTCTACCTCGAAGGCCTAGGGTCTTGCGATCTATAATGTGAATAGGCTCCACCATCACATATCACCTCTCCATTTGTATGTACGGGTGAATAATAATTACTGTGTAATTATTATTATGGTAAATTAGTGAAAGTACATTTACTATGTAAATGTAAATAGTAACTGTAAAATATGGTTAGTATGTGGTAAGTTAGTAAGTTAGAATAATAAAACAATTAATATTGTTTTATTACTATATTGGTGAGAGGTTGAAACCATATGGGTGTATGGTTGTACATGAAAGGATCTGCAACAAATGTTGTTGTAAGGATTGTTATTTTACATCTCCTATATAATGGAGTGTAATGAAATAGTGAATGGGATAATAAAAATATAATATAGAGTTGTTGATTTCAATTATTGTCTGTATAGCTATTTCATGGATTCTTTAATATTAGATTAGAGTAATTTCTACATTTGGTACCAGATGGTTAAATCTATCTCGAAACTCGTAACGTTTTTCACATCTGGGTTTCTCCAAAAAATTTGTGTGTGGAATTGATCTATTATACGGAAAGCTACAACGAGAAATTTTAGCAAGAACCTAGGTTCGTAGTTTGGGAGAAACGTGCTATACAACACATTGATCACTGCTGTTTTTTTGAAGAAATCAGAGAATCAAAGGTAATTCCAAACATTCAATTTTTTTTGGATATTTAGATTCAATAAAATGGATATACCATTATATAAATTTAATGGGCTGAAATTCCATACATGGAGAGTAAAAATCTAGATCAACTTAATGAATAAAAACCTATGGAGGATAGTAGATGGAAAAGAAAAAGCACCTATAGATGTAAGCAAAATTGTAGAATGGGAAACTTGAGATGAACAAATAACAGATGTATTAATTGAATATAACTATGAAGAATTTCTATACTAAGTTAATTCTTGGAGGAAGGAGGCATCACGAGGTTGGAGGTCATTCAATGACCTCTCGTTAGTCACCAACGATTCGGGGTCATATCAACTATGCTGATTATTTTTTTCCATACAGTTGTTCTTGTTGTTTCTTTATATTTTCTAGTGGTAGAGTGTTTGGTTGCAGTGTTCTTATTGTGGTTTGTAGAATAAAGGAAATTTCACATTGAGGGGGGAACATGATCTCAATGTTCCATTTCTAGTTTTCTACATTTATGGTATTTTCTATATATGTAGCAGATTTCAGGGCAGAATTTCCTATGTTATTCCCTACAGTGAGATGTGATGAGGGCTAAGAATAATACTTGGCATATCGTGATGTGGTTGTACGTAAACCACTTGAAAACCTTCATTTTTGGTTTGTGGTACACCAGTTGTAAAACCACCATGTTGTTGGTAAATCCTATGTAAAACCATCACCCTTTTGGTTTGTGAGATACACCACTTGTAAAACCACCATTTTTGGTTGTTGGTAAACCCTATGCAAAACCATCACCTTTTGGTTTATGGTAAACCAGTTGCAAAACCATAATTTTTGGTTTATGGTCAACCCTATGAAAAACCATCCATTAGGTTTATGATCATCCTGTAAAATCATCAGATCATGAGCAAGTGCAAGTATAAGGCAGGTTTTCCCCATGTTTGCACTTGGAAATATAAGGCTTAGTGCTCCATTTTTATGTACGGGTGAATAATAATTACCTGTGTAATTATTATTATGGTAAATTAGTGAAAGTACATTTACTATGTAAATGTAAATAGTAACTGTAAAATGTGGTTAGTATGTGGTAAGTTAGTAAGTTAGAATAATAAAACAATTAGTATTGTTTTATTATTATATTGGTGAGAGGTTGAAACCATATGGGTGTATGGTTATACATGAAGACAAATAAGAATTAGTTGCATAATAAAAATATAATATAGAGTTGTTGATTTCATTATTGTCTGTAGCTATTTCATGGAATTAGATCAGAGTGTAAATAACCATGTCAAAATTATATCAACATCAAGTGAAAATGTCTCTAGTATAATCCACATGCAAATATAATCTAATCAACAACAATCCAATTATTATCTAGTCATCATGCTTCAAAAGCTACAATAATATCCATAAGCATCTGGTATCGAAGGGAAGTGGGAACTTTCCTCCTCATGGAAACTTTGGAAATCAATTAGGTGGAAACTCCTGATGTAGTCGTAGTCTCACAAGAACTTGGTCAATATTATACCTCAAAGGCCCAGGATCCTACACTCTAAAATGCAATGGGACACTTGCCCTTGAACCTATACCTGTAAAGGTTTGACATCCAACACACATCCTGTAATATATCCACATTATGGATGCGAGACAAGCTAGGCGGCAATGCTAGACAGTAGGCCAAAGGACCGATACGCTCCAAGATCTCAAAAGGAACCAACGAAATCTAGGAGCTAACTTAGAAAATTTTCTGTAACAGATAGAGATATTATGTGGCCTAACACGAAGGAACATCTTCATGCCCACATCAAAACTATGATCAGTACCCTATGTTGATCTGGCATACTTCTTCTACCGGTCTTGTGCCTCCTGTAGATCTCTGTCTGATCATAACCACCTGCTGCTCCATGTCCTATAACAAAGCTGGCCTAAGAGAAACCCTATCCTCTAACTTGTCCTAGCTAAGAGGTGTCCTACACTCTCTGCCATACAAGGCCTAGAAAGGAGCCATGCCTATAGAACTTTGAAAACTATTATTGTAGGCAAACTCCACCAAGTACAGGTACTCCTCCCATCTTGACTGGTGATCCATAACATACATCCTAAGCATGTCCTCCAACATCTTTATTCACCCACTCAGTTTGTCCATAAATCTTAGGGTGATATATTATGCTAAAGTTGATCCTCGTCCTGAGGGAATACTACATTGTGGTCCAAAAAAAGGGAAGTATACAAAGGATCGCGGTCACAAATGATCTTCCACAGAATCCTGTGTAACCTAACAATCTCATCAAGATATACCCGTGCCACTGCACTAGCTGTATAAGTAGTCTTTACTAGAGATAAATGAAACACTTTTGTTAATTTATCCACCGTGACCTGATGGCGTCATGGTGGTATCTCAACATCGGTATCCCAACAATGAAGTCAATGGAAATGGTATCCCACTTCCATTCCGGTATAGCATGAGGATAGAGAAGGCTAGGTGGATGTTGATGCTCGGCCTTCACTTTATGGCACTCTAAACAGCATGATAAAAAAACGAGCCACATCTCTATGAAGTCCTATTCAATGATACAACTATCTCAAGGTGGCGTGCATCTTCTTCACCCTAGGATGGGCTGAATAGGGTGCATGATGTGCCTCTGCCAAGATGTTCTACCTCAAGCCTCCATCTCTCAGAACATAAATCCAACCTCTATGCCTGAGACAGACCATCTACCTCTAAAGAAAAACCATCAAACTTCCCCTCAAGGGGTCTCTTAGACTCGATCTCTACTCTAGTTGTAATGTAGAAGCTGTCGTGAGGAAGCTCATGTAGAATCTTGCTCCACAAATCTGTGCTCACCGAGCTGGCCATAGCCACATGTATCCATCTGCTAAGAGCACTTGCAACCAAATTATCCTTCCATTTCACATGTTCTATCAACATATCATACTCACAAAGAATCTCCATCCAATGCCATTGGCGAGCGTTGAGATTGGTTTGTGTGAAGAGGTGGCAAAGACTCAGGTGATCTATCCTGAGTGTGAATCTCTGACCAAGAAGAAAGTGCCTCCATCAAACCAAAGCGTGCACAACTACAACAAGCTCAAGATCATGAGTCGGATAATTAAGCTCATAATCTTTGAGTTTGCGAGACTCAAAAGCCACTACTGTTCCCTCTTGCATCAACACACCTCCAAGCCCTACTAAAGAAGCATCTGTGTAAACAAAAACCTCACCCTATGGATCTAGAACTGAAAGGATAGTTGTTGTAGTGAGACATTCCTTCAGTTTCCTAAAGGCCTTCTCACATCACTCTAACCAAAAAAACTTCTTCCCTTTCCGTTGAAGGGAAGTGACGGGGTGCGTAATCCGAGAGAAGTCATGAACAAATTTTCTATAATAACCTACTAATCCATGAAGCTGCACAACTCAGTCACATTAGTGGGTGCTGGCCAATCCATAATATCTCTAATCTTTGAACGATCGATGGTGATACCTTCCCCAGAAATGATATGACTCAAATACCCCACCTTCATCTGAAAGAATGAACACTTCTCTAGGTTCCCATAAAGTTACTGCTCATGAAGACACTGAAGAACCTAGCAAAAGTGCCCCTTGTTCTTCTCACGCATTCATGAGTAAACCATAATTTCATCAAGGAAGATGAGCATGAAATTATCTAAGAAGGTCCTAAATACCGCATTCATCAAACTCATACACACTGAGGGGGCATTCATCAAACCAAAAGGTACCACTGTGAACTCATAGTGACCATATCTCGTATGGAAGGCAGTCTTATGAATGTCCACCTCCAAAATCCTCAGTGAATGGTAGCCTGGCTTAAGGTCTATCTTAGAGAAAGGTGTGGCTCCCTTCATCTGATCAAAAAAATCATCAATGCGTGGAAGGGGATAACGATTCTTGATCGTTACTTTTTTCAACTGGCGGTAATCAATACACAACCACAAGGATCCATCCTTCTTCTTTACAAAGATCACCAGTGCACCCCAAGGGGATACACTAGGATGAATTAGGCCCTTCTCCAGAAGGCTCTCAAGCTGAAACTTGAGCTCATAGAGCTAAGGGTTAGTCATATGATAAGATTCTCCTGAGATAGGATTTGCTTATGGAACCATATCTATATGAAAATCTATCTCTCGTGGGGGTTATAACCCTAGTAGCTCCCCTTGAAATAAATCAACAAACTCTCTCAAAATGGGATGGTCATTTAACGATGGTCCACTAGACCCATCTTGTGATCAGTCACTAACTATGACAGAAAAAATTTGACAACCCCTTCGCACACACCACTTAAGTTGTATATCGGAGATGGTGCGAATAGAAACGGGTCTCCTAACCCCCACTATCACTGCCTCAACTCCTAGATCATTTGTATAATATATGATCTTGTGGTAACAATCCACTCTAGCTCTGTGTGTAGATAACCAGTCCATGCCCAAGATGACTCCATAAGAGCCAAATGGAAGGATACAAACATCCGAGGTAGTGGTGAAAGGTCCCAAATCCACTACACACTCCTTAACTAAGGAGTCTACAGAGATCTTAGCTCCCGAAGCCATCTCAACGTCCTAATTAAGACCCTTTCTAACTGCCAGCATCCTGCATTGCTCTACTAAAGATGGTGCAATAAAAGAATCATAAGAACCAGAATCAAACAAAATGGAGGTAGGAATACCACCAATGTTACCTGTAGTCTCAATAACTATACTCTGATGCTTTACCTAGTTGTTCTTGACTGCTGCATACATCTAATGACTACACCCCTTGTCACCAATAGTTGGCTCTGAGATATTTTCCTTACCCTTGTTATTAGGGTTCTATGGGAAGTCTCTCCAAAAATGTCCAGTAATGCCACACACAAAACAATCACTTGATCCTCTCCCCTGAGTAGCAGCTCTAGTCGGTGCCCTAGAGGGGTGTGTTATGGATCCTGATGACCCTGTTGTGGACTACTGAGGTTTCTGTTGGCGAGCTCCTGTTGATTGAGCTCTAGGTGCTCCTTGTGTCCTAATGGGACCCCTAGGAGGAGGCCCCATACTCTGACCCCTCTATGCATCAAATCTCTGTGGAGGTCTATATGGTGGGTGAGACTGCTGCTGATGCTGTTGTGGTCTAAAAGATGACTGTGTTGAACCCTGTCCACCATGAGGAGGAGGTTTTGACCCCCTCGATCTATTGTCATGAATCTACTATATATGGCTTTGGACTCAGTCTCTAGCCTGCTGGGGCTTTCCCTGAGTTTCCTCTGCTATATAGACCTTCTCAATGGCGTAAGCCAATGTTTGTGGAAAATGGATCCACATTGCACCTCCATATCCAGATTCAGTCCCTAGATGACCCTGTGGATCCACTCTCGCTCATCCTACATGTAATCAACATACTGGAGTAGATCCAAAAATCTACTCTCATACTCAGCCACTATAACAGACGCCTATCAAAGGTAATGAAACTCATCAATCCTCTGTTGTATGAACCTTTGAGATAAATATATGCTCCTAAACCATGCTCCTCAAAGAGCTCCCAGGTAACTATCTCATAATCAACATGGAGCTTCTGCTCCTCCATCCTCGTCCATATGCTTTTTCCATCCCTTAGAAGATGGATCACAACATGAGATTTCGTGTTGCTAGAACAAGGGCAGAGCTTGAAGCATCCACTCAAGCTCACCAACCAAGCCTCTACCTGAGAGCCACCTATGTCACTTGAATAATGTGATGGCCGAAGCTTCAGGATCTCCATCATATGTTCTACAATTGTGGTCTAGAAACCCCTAGGCCTCTCTGCATACCCATCTCTAAGCCTAGGGCTCCGAGACCTATCTCTATGCCTTGAAACTCTGTCTCCTTATCACCTCTGTGGTGACTCTACTCTGAGAAACTCCTCATGGGTGTTCTCTCCTCTATGCTCCTCACTATGCCGAGGAGATGCATGATCCTCAATGGATGTCACCCTGTCATGTCTGACTGAATGTGCTCCTATGGTCCCTCTACGTAGAGTGACATTAACATCCTGAAGTGTATGTAAAATCTATGGTAGGATGGCTACTACAACATGATTTGGTGGTGACAAGCCTAAGTCTATGTGAAAATACCCTTCTTCCCATCTACACCTCTTGCACAGACCAAGGCGAGAGTTAGTTTTTCTTTCTAAGTTTTTTTCAGTTTTCCATGTTTACTAAGTATGTAATTTCAACAAGGTTGTTTGCTAGATTTGATAGTGTGCTAGGTTTAATATCGTACTAAGTTTCAACTTCATGTCTCAAGTTTTCCAGTGTGCCCAAGGGTCTAATATTTGAACTCATGGCTCTGATACCAAGTGTAACTCTCTCTAAAACAACCCACTCGAGACCCAAGAACAACCTAGGATTAGTTAGAAAATTTATGGGATAATTTTTTTTTAAGGTGAGACTACAAACAAGTCTCAAAGCGACAATTGTCAAAAATAAATATATAAAGGTCAATTATGTTAAAAAGATAAATCTTTTCCCATTATAATCAACATTAAAGATCACAATATAATTAATGAGTATACTCAGCCAAGTAGAGGTTAAGTTTCCTTTACGGCTCTAATACCAAGTGTAAATCCTGCTAAAACAACCCACTTGAGACCCAAGAACAACCTAGGATTAGTCATAAAAATTATCAAATAATTTTTTTTAAGGTGATATTATAAACAAGTCTCGAAGCAACAATTGTCACAAAGAAATATATAAAGGTCAATTATGTTAAGAAGATAAAGATTTTCCCA
This sequence comes from Taxus chinensis, assembly GCA_019776745.2. NCBI lineage: Eukaryota > Viridiplantae > Streptophyta > Pinopsida > Cupressales > Taxaceae > Taxus > Taxus chinensis. The sequence continues at coordinate 259,662,425 of CM034146.1, read as the reverse complement.
TTATAACCAACATTAAAGATCACAATATAATTAATGAGTATACTCAGCCAAGTAGAGGTTAAGTTTCCTTTAGGTGCTGATTTATCAATTAATTAGATTAACACCAAGATTAAACATTCCCTAATAAAATTTAGAGGGTTAAAGAGGTCAAAAAAATTAAATACCAAAGGTATTAAACATTAGACATGGTTATCATTTACATGGGGTTAGGAAAACATTCACTTACCCCATGACATGACCCCTTAAAGGATCAACAAATACTTTAGAATTAAATTTTTAAATTAATGGGGAGTTATTTCCCAATTACCCACTCTTAGGCTTACCTTGCACTTTAACCTGATTTTTCACATAATTAACACATGAAACTTTTCCTAAAAACAAAACCATTAGATAAGAAATTTATTCCCCTTTCCATTGATATAAAGAAGTCCTTCTAACTCCCTATAATTCTTGAATTATGGGCCGGCAGGCCTTGGGAAGAAAATTTTCCGAAGGGCGGGCTTGTAGGCATGGGGAACAAATTTTGCCCTTAGCACCCTTAGGTGAAAAGTGCATTTCAATTCCGCAAACCAGCATGTTTGCGATGGGGCAGGGAAACAAATTTTTCCCATGTGTGGGCCATAGCGGTGGGGAAGAATTTTAGTGCTACCCCCATGTGCCTGCGAGCCCATAAGGGACACGTGTCAGCATTTCCAAGCCTTGATAGGAATTCAGGCCACCGGAAGGACTTAAAAAATTAAGTCTTTTTACCGAAAGTGTTAAGGGATCAAAATGATCTGCACCTCTGCCGTCACCCAAGATGCCACGTGTCAATCCCATATTCATGCAGAGAAACGGACTTGTGGGGAAACGTAAGAATTAAATACCTTTGTGATATAAAAGCATGAAGGCTAGGATTTAACCGCAACTTCACTGATGGTAGACAATCTCACATGTCAGGTTTCATTGGCTGCGGGCGGGGGGGGGGGGGGGGGCGGTGGAGAAACATTTAAATATTTGCCAAAAGAATTTTGAAACGTTAAGGTTGAGAGATTAACCACTCCTCTTCCATTGTCTCATGAATCCAAGAACAATCCTTTCATTAGCTGTGGGGAGGAGGGCCGGCGGAGAAACTTTTAGAAATTTTCCTGAAAATTTTAAAGCTAAGTTTTAGAACGCGGACCCACGTGCCCGCGGAAGTGTTTTTTCTAAGGCAAGTGATGGGGATGTGGGGCCATGGAGAAAAATAGGAATTTTTTTAAAAAAATTATTTGAAAAGTGTTATGACTAAAAATATCCGCTCCTCTGCCAACACCTTGTGGCAACACATGATTGGCTGCGGGTCGACGGGGCAGCGGGGAAAACTTACAAATTTTTCTAAATTTATTTTTGAAAGTGCAAAAGGTTAAAATTGATCCAAGCATCCTCTGGGGCCCGATGAAGCCACATGTCGATCAATGATTGGCTACGGGGTGGTGGGGATGCGGAGGAAAAATTGTCAACTAATTTTTATTTTATTTGGACTTAGATCATTTTTTCACAAAAAGAAGGCTTGCAGGTCAGTGGAGCGCCGAGAAACTTCGTGACTTTGTGATTTTTGGCAAAAAGAAAAAAAGGAAAGTTTTAGCCCATGGGTCTGCCCAAGAATATTTTATTCACTTAAAATTGAGAGTTAGATTAATTTTTATTTTTGAAGCCAAATGAAGTAAAACCTCAGAAGCCCATAAATTTTGACTCGGGACTGGGTTCTAAGAAAACGAGGACTTTTTGGGAAGCTCTCGAAGCCCTCTTTTCTCAAGAAGCATAAAATTTTAATTTTGATAAATTTTGAAGGGTAAATTTCAAGAAGACGTTCTCTAGGCTTCTAAAATGTGAACTCGTATTTTTAACTTATAAAATTTTGTTCAATTTCGACATTCTTTCTTTCTCAAAATGTCAACTGATGGAGTATTGCAATTGGAAGAATTTAGGTTGGACTGTGAGGGTTAAATTGTTTGATTTATTTGCAAATTCAAATTATCAGTTTTTATATAGCAAGATGTCTACAATTTTGCATTTTCCCAATTTGAAAGATTCTATAATAATTTCTTAAGTGTTAGGGTCTAATTGAGATCGTTTCGATCATATTAGGTTCGAATTGTCATTTCAATTATCTTCTATAGTTGGCAGAGTCATCCTGTACATTTTCAAATTAATATTTTGTAGCTTTGAAAGCATCTAACAGAGATCAAATTCGGAAAGATCTATTTTCCATTTATCATCTTCTAAGTATTAGAATTCATTCCAGATCTAGTCTAACGCATTAAGTTGATTCAAATAAAATTATTCAAATGCCAGATTACGATTTTGATTTCAAAAACATTCATTTCTAAAGAACAAAGCATTATGTCATTTCTCCATACGTATCCACCTTTTTCATCTTTCCAATCAGAATTTCAAAATACATTCAAAATTTTGATTTAAGTACCTAATAATGTCATTTGAGAAAATTAATACAATCTTTTATTGATTCAAGAAAGATACCTTTACACTTCTTCTTTCATTCCTCGAATACAACAACCAGAATTACAATTTGTTTCACATTCTTTCAAAAGAAAAATACGAAGTATATTTCTTTCACATTTCGAATTACATCTTTCATAGCCAATACAAAACTTCTTTCCGTCACGAATAATGTACAAGGTCCTCCACTTCAAAGTGGGAAAAGGTTACAATACGAAATATTCTCAACAAGGACTATCAAACATGTCTTTTTTCCTCTACTCCAGAATAACAACATGAATATCCTCCTTTTTCTTTATTTAAATTTGATCACAACAGAATAGGGGGAAAGGCGACACTCTCCACCCAACCAATACATTCAATGAAAAGGAGAAGCCATAATTTATCATTAGCCTCCGATCACCAACGAAAATGCAATAAGAAATGTCTTTCAACTGATGGCAACAATAGGCTCCCACAACACATGAAAATTCACAACTAAAAACACAGTATAAAACAAAATTGTAGTTTGCAACCATTGATAAAAGATACAAAACAACACTCAGGATTCCTCATGCAAGAAAAGAGAGCAAGAAACTATGGGGGATGTTGCTTATGCCTCCCAAGGGGAAATGGGTATCACCACCTGAAAACAACCACCTAAAAGCAACTGCCAAATATATATATATATATATATATATATATATATATATATATATATCATTTCAAATCCCTGACATGCCCTTTTTCCTCCCCCAAGTACCCCTATTTTCTCACATTTCTTGATGCGTCCCCAACCTCTTATGGCACCCCATAATGAGTAAGGAAATGCAAGCTATTTATTTGTAAGGTGGAACCCAAATTCCAACTCCCTCCACACTTATACCTCCACGAAACACTTATGCCTCACACAAAAATACCCCATAGTCTTCTCCTACACCATCCCTAGGCCATTTACCCAAATAGCCCACACACAAGCCAAAACATTCACAACAATAAAATTTTCATAATAAAAGGAGAGCATTTCAAGAGCCAAGCTCTTACCTTTCCATAATGGAGTTTGTTTCCAAGTTCCCAACCACAAGCATTTTAGTGCAAAATAGCCCAACATCAACGAAACACAGGTTTGTTAAAAGTATGCAAATTTCTGCAAAAGAAAAAGCTCCAAATAGCAAAGAATTTGTCCCCAAAAAAAGTATGCAAAAGTAAAACAACCAAAAGAGTGTAACCCCAAACAATAAAATCAATTCAAATATATAGAAGGGGGAAGAGAGGAGGATGAGGTGCATCTTTTTAGGATGCCACATCCCAGATCGTTAACTCCAACTCACAAGTCAACTTCAATCTCTAAGACACAATAAATAAGTAATTGAATAATATGACAGTCTTATTTACACACTCAAATCAAGCCCATATCCCAAAGGATTGAAATCAATTTCAAGCAAGAAGTGTAATTAAAACATTCAACTATACTTACAAAAATGCATAATGAAAGCTAGATTTAAACTCTCCAACCATAGGTAAGGTTGGTATGCAAATTTAAGAGGTATGGAACAAGTTGAACTTTTCCCACAAGCCTCGAAAATCAGTCTCCAATGACAATTTCGAATTCCAAAGAAGATGAAGTGCTTCATACTCCAAATTCTACTTTCAATATCTCTTACACATCACTTACACATTGCTTACACATATCTTACAACATTTAATACAAGAGTCAACCACTCCAATAATTACTTTCTTATGACCCAATTTGATTAATTTATTTTAACAATATGATTACTCACATTATATACCACAATTTATTTAAATAAAAGGGATAAACACATCACTTAATAAACACATACAAACATCAATAAAAAGGAACTAAAATAAATAAATACACATAACCCTTGGTCACGTTTAAAGGTGACCCCCCCCCATGGAAATCCCTAACACAATAAAAAACACAAACAAATACAAGTTCCCATGGTGACCTTGTTGAATTCATCTAGAATTCCAATGTGGTTGGTCTCCAATCCCCCGATATGTTTGTTGTGATATTTTAAACCTGCAAAATATGAATACCTCCTTCGGCCTCGTGGCCATATTAGAACATCCAAATGAATATAAATATAATTTCAAGATCATTGACATATATGTGAATCTCAACAAATATCAAGACAATCAGCAGTATCACTTTATAATTTCATCCACAACTATATCATCACCAATTTTAATTCAATTCTCATTTTCTAGGTCTACTCAAAATATCCAAATATCACAAGTTCGAACAACATCTATAATGTAACCATGTCAAACAATATATCAACATCAATATCCAAAATGTCTCTAATAATCATCATGCATCATATATGAATCAAATTGCATGATAAACCATGATCTAACATCTAACATCATGCTAAATTAGACTATAACAATGTCCATAATATAATTAGCAGTATCAAGATCAATATCACAAAGTGTCAAAGGAAAGCGGGCACTACAACATCTCTTTGAGGCATATTTTTCAACAGTTTGTAGGCCACGTGTATACTTCCTCCTTGTGCATTCATGTCTTCTTTGTCAGCTTTGACTACATCTGACAAAGCAAATATGTTTTTCCCGTATTCTTTGATGGATGCCCTTGTCCTCCCTTTCTATCCCATTTCAGACGCAGGATGTGAGGATGTTTCCAAGGTTATGGAGTCTGGCTTTTCCCCCTCCCTTGTCTCACGTGTCTTTGACTTTCCTGGTCCTTTTTTATTAAACTGATTGGTGTATATATTGTAGTCATGGAAATATTTGAGACTAAATTTTGTTTCGTCTGATGAAGCTCATGGTTTTGGGAGCTCCCTGCCTATGCCAATGTGCGATTGAGTGGAGTTTTAGCACCTAAAATGTTTGTGGATGGAGATTCAACAATAGGTTTGTTGTTGTAGGACTTTGGGGTGTTTGTGTGCCTTATTGAAGCTGGAGGAACATGCAAGATAATTCTACTCATTGCTATATTTTCTAGATTTAAAAATATCACAAAATTGAACCACCCTTTCCCTAAAATTGGTTTGTCATTCATGCTTTTTTTGTGGGTTTTGATGCCCTGCTAGGAAATATCTCCTTTCGTCTTGATATCTTCTTATTTTATCAATTATCATTGTCAATGTATTAGTGGAAAACATAGACATGTTCCTCTCCTTTGGGTGTTAGGTTTTCTTGCTCGAGTGATCGAACTTTGTCTAGTTTTTTATCTGCATTTCTTTGATTGAGTATCATGTTTATTATATTGTTTATAGATAATAATTTCTATTGTGAAAGCAAGCCTTCGGTAACTATGAACCTATTTCTTTTCATATGCACTTTTCATCTTTTTTTTGTACTTTTTTATCTCACTTTGAAGCCCATTTAATAACCTTTTGATCCTAGGAAAGAAAGGTTGTAGGATTGGAGTGATCAATACTTGGGCTAGCCGGGTTGGAGTTTTGTTATAAAAACTTTTAGAATGTAGAAGTTTGTGTGCAACGTATTCGGGCCTTGCTTGTTTAAAATTCATGTCGATCATCAGTCTTATTTCTAGACTTTTAAAGCCTTCCTTATGAGGTACCTTGATCATCTTCATAAAGCTTGGACTGTAACTAGTATCGGATCACCTAAGTTCGAGGTTATCATTGTGCAATTCTAGTACCCAGTTTTTGCTATGATTTATTTGGTCTATTTCCCTCTTGGGAATATTGTTGGTGGCATATTCTATTTTCTATCTTGTTGTTTTTTCTTTTATAATGTTAATGCTGTTAATTACGATTGGTCGGATTCTATGCACATAAATGCCTTGATGATTTGTGATGGAAATTGATATGAAGGTTAGTAACATTTGGGAAAAACTAAATATGCATCAATAATATTTTTTATTTATAATGGAACGTGTTGTTTTTATAACAACACCTAGCAATATATGTTAGTATATATGTTAGAATGGTTTGATTATGTTATTGAGGGTTTCTTTAAAAGATTTTGTGTCGAGAAGGAGATAATTTATTTTTAATTAAACCAAACTTTAGACTTGTTGTGGAGGTTTGTAAATCCTTAGTGTTATAAAACTTGGATGATGTTTTGAATTCTTTTTTTTAACGGAACTCCCTTTTTCACTCGCTTGTTGTTACTAGCCTAAAATGGAAATGGCCTCTTCCCGAATGATTGGGGAATCTCTTGGAGTTAATGGCAGAAACTAGTATATTTTTCCTTTTCTTTTAAATTTATGTTGTGTGGTGGCCGTGTATTAGATTACAATCATATAATCTAGATGATTACATGATTTAAATTCTAATATACTAGGATTTTCATGTTTAATCTTTGAACCCCGGGGTTCCTCTTGGTTGGATTGTTCCACTCTTATCATTTTAGAAATCTAATATTGTAGCCTATCCTTTTGGTATCTTTTGATAATTTTAGATCATTGGTTTGAATATCAATTTTCAATCTTATAACTATTTAATTATTTTATGGGAACCCCATTTCCACTATATTGTTTATTTCTAACTTATAGGGCCAATGGCCCTTCTTGTATGATTGTTAAACTTTGGTTTCTTTTGAAACAATGTTCATAACTTAAGTATAAGGTTTTTCTTCTTAGATTGGCATGGTGGAGACTTTATTTTAACTTGAGGAGTTGTTAATGTTTAGAGCATCAATCCAATTCTTGAAATAAAATGTTCCCTTTCATGATATTGTTAGATAAGAGTTTATTGTTTCTTTGTGTAGCCTTATCTTGCTCATCTCATTTTGCAGATGGATTTTGTTAGTAGATGAGGAAAATACTTGTAAAATATTGCCTATGTCTTGATGATGAAATTATTTTGTATGAATTCTTTGTACGTTTTAAGACCCTAGAATGGTTTTCATGGAATTTTAGAAGTGGATCAGTGCCTTAGTGTTATGTTTTGTGGACTATTAATTTATTAATTACTGAAACCCTAGCTTGCGTTTACTATCGTGGAAAAATATAAAATAATCACTATGTTTCTATGAGTGGTTTTAATGTATTATGTAATTTCTAAGAATAATATAGCTTATTCGATCAATATTGTTCCCTTTCTATTCCGTAGTCATAATTACATAAAAAAAATTTGTCCCTTTGGGTTTGTGCCTTGTGTTGGAAAGAATATTTGTAACCATTTATAGTTTCACAAAAGACGTAATGGTAAATTTTTCTCTTGGGATAAAATCTTGTGTTGTAAGCCCTTCTAGGAGATGGTATTAATGTTATTCTAAGAATAATAGGATGTACGGGTAATCATTTTTAAAAGTTATATGAAATATATATTTATGAGTAAATTATTGTGGATGTGAGCTTCTTGATAAAATTACGTCCTTAAGCGATCAAAGAGGAAACTACCCCTTTTAAAAAAATATATACATATAAAGAAATAAATATGTATATATACCTAGCTCTCCCAAAGCTAAACTGATCAACGTTACCCTTATTGTGGTGAGTCCTTAACGACCTTAAGTTGAAATCAATGGCTAGAGTTTAGAAGATAATAAGGCTATAATAAGTAGGAGGAAATTGATCTAGAAACCTATAATATTTCTCTCCCATTTGAAATGTAATTTCTATACTTTTGTCAAACTCATCAAGTGAAGCCTTTAATAATTATGGATAGATTCTTAGCCCCAATAAAATCATGGTTAATAACTAATGAGATCTTAAAGATTAATCCAATTCGATCTTCTTCCTCTAACTTCTTCTAAAGTTCTTTGTAATCTTTTTTTTTTGTTAAACGTTTTATCCTTGGACAAGGAGCTTATAATTCCGAAGCTAAATGGTACCTTTCCTCAATGGGAGCTTGCGCTCGTCACCTTGTGTAATGGAGGTAGGAAACATAATTTAGAAGCTTGTGTATAAATAAATAACCTTGTGAGAAAAGGAAAATGTTCTTGAATCAACAAATTTAACTAAGTTATTGACATATTATCAAATGATCCTCCTTCAGAAAACATGATCTTAAGCTAATTAGTCAATACTATAAAAGAAATAAGTTCACCTTTGTAAGAATAATTGTATGAATCATAACATAAACCTTTTAGACAGTTAGTCGTGTTTTGAAAGACATTTTTAGTAAGTAAATAACCTTAAAATATTTTACACCATGGGATGTCCTTAACTGTAACCGTGTATTGTGGATGGAATTTTACATTGTGCCTTGTCAAAGAGAAAAGTGAACTGCTCATGATGGGTGTTGTATGATTCCTTGATGCATATGTGGTCAAAGTTGTGTCAAACTTATTGAGAGTTGGTTGCAGCCCTTTCTAGTCACCTGTGTTGTTGTGTAAACTCCAAGCAAGTCAAAAAAAAAATTATCCGAGTTTTTCGGTGTTGTATTTCGGGTGTGTTTTAGCAGGTGTTACACACACACACACACACACACACACACACACACACACACACACACACACACACACACACACACACACACACACACACACACACACACACACACACACACACACACACACATTCTATTTGTTTTACATATTCAAAGTTATTATTCTTTATCTTTGGAAATATATCAATGTGTTTATTTATAATTGTAAAAAATTTTATCAATATTTTTCTATTAATAACAAAGTTCATGTGCTTAGCTTTGCCTTCACTCAAATTCAATTAGATATAAAACGTTGTTATGGAATTCTAGAATTTACAGGAACTTTTTAACTATTGGTGGAGTCTCTTTACTCAATAGTAGAGTTCTACTAGATAGCATGCTACCACAACATGATTCTATTATACCACCTCTTCAGTAGTGTCGTAATTAATTTTACAGTCGGTTCACCTATCCAACTCCTTAGTTTGAAGGGGTTAGACAACTGTCAGCAAATGAAAAGTCTTTAATTAAATCTTGTTGCTACAGTTAATGTTGGAGTTAGAAAGTTGTCATTTTGATTTTATATATTTTTAAATAATGATTTACAATGTCATATTTTTGACACTATCATATATACTTGGTGCTCATAAATTTTATTTTATAAATTTTTTAAATTAAAATTTTAAAACCATAAATACTACCCAGTTGTTTAACGAAATGCATACACATTTTTGTGTTTTTATATTTAAAAAAATAATAATACCCATTAATACGAGGTTGGAAAATGTTCATAGGGGAATATTGGCCATGACCTGACCTTGTAATCATATGAGCATGATATCAGAAGAGAAAAAAAAAGAAGAAGGAAACTAAGCATTTGAATAGGGGAGTTTATGTCTTGTACATAGAGATGTCTATCATTCTTCAAAGGAATAGAATTGTCAATGTTTTGATTGAATATTGTAAAAAAAGAACCTTCTTGGCCAATGGAAAGCATATTTGGTATATTGAGACCCCGATACAAGAGTAATTGGCAAATTTGTCTACCATAAGTACCCGTGATTTTAGTAAATAATTTTGTTTGGTATTAGGGGTTTCAGATTTTATATGGTGGGTATCAGATTATGCGTGATATCAGAATTCTACAATGTATGTCTCTTCCAAAATTACCTACCATATTATGTTAAACATTTATTGTGATATTGAATGGGGCAGTACACCATCATTCCTAGAAAATGTTCTTCATTACACAATTTGGGATTTTTATAATTATAAGAAGGTAAGTATATCTTCTATAATAGCGATTTCCACGCCTTTGAAATCCCAACATTTTGGCATGGAATGGTTGAATTTCAAAATTTTAGTGGTGCTTGGAGATTCAAGATTCATGTATATTTATCAAATAATGTTTTAATACTTATAAATTCTAAGAAAATATACTTTCTTTCTTTGACTTTTGGGATCTTTTGAGTTTCACTTTGTGGAAATATCAGCCCTGACTTCGATAATTTGAAATCCCATCTGTGTATTTAGGCTCCAAAATCTCATCGCAAATCTTGTTTTCTATTATGCCTTCTTTTTGATAGATGTGTCGGAAATGGGTGCTATCATAGCTGAGCTATTTACTCTTCATCCTCTTTTTCTTGGATCTAGGTAGAATCATATCGAATATTATTTCTTATAGGTTTTTAGTTTCATGGGAAGATCTTTTTTGCTTTATCCTATTTTGTAGGCAATGAAATTTGCTTTGCTTGAATGTGGTAGACCTTATCGGTTCTTGGTTATTGATGTAGTGAACCAGACGAGATATACAAAATCTGCAGTGTAATTGGTAGTCCTAATAATCAGTCATGGTCTGAAAACTTGAGGCTTGCTAATTCTATGAAGTATCAATTTCCTCAGGTTGGGATGGAAGTTTAAGCTTTTTTCCACTTATTTTTAAGGTTGGGTTGACATGGAAGTATTTGATGAATTGATTCTAAAGATCTGATTTTCCACTTTAAGATTTTTACATGAGATGTTTTTTTATAATTTTGAATATTTAAGTTTTGTTTCCATTTGTCATACATGATTATATGCTTTGTGTTGTGTGGAGGCCTGTGTGTACATATCCCGTTCTTTTAGAACAAGAGAACTAATATCCAAGAATCAGTTTTCAGGTGACTAATGCTTATGGTCTCGATGACTTGAACACATTTATGTAAGATGAAAATGGTCTAAATCTTGAATGTGTTGTTCTAACTTCTGACAACCCTAAATATCAAATGTAGTTAAAGGAGTAGTTGAGGGAAAACTTGGCAAGCAGAATTTGGAGGTGGTACCTAATATAAAAACATTAAATAAAACATTGTGCTGGACAAACATATGATCCTTCTTGTACTCAAAAGTGGCGCACGTACCAACACTTGGAGCAAGAAGAAAGGAGTCAAGACTACTATCACTCAACCAAAACAACCCGTTGTAAATACTACCCTCTACTTTGATAGCAACTCCACTACTACTTTACTGAACATTTCTTGTATCAAAAGTGGCAGTGCCGTTCAAGGGGTATGAAATGTATTCATGTTTAGTGCAAATTAAGTAGTCCGCAAAACGCTACCACTCATGATATAAGATTTGCTAATGTATATGTACGAATTTGTAACAAATTTAAAATGTAGAGATACAACCTTTAAATGTAATGCTTCATCTATATTCCTACACTTATAAAATCAATTATACCCCTTTCAACATCAACTACAAAAGTAATAACTATCCCTCTAAATCAAACAACATATACCTTGTACACATTGTACACATACGACTACTAGTAATAGCTTTTTCAATTTTGACCAACATCCGGATTCCCTATGATATTTCATTAGTACCCAAGGAAAAATAAATTCTAGAAAAACGCCACCATATGAATATGGAACAAATTCTCGCATCCATAATGCATCTTGAACAATTTTCACGTTTATTTGACTTTGAAATCACGTCAATCCAATAACGGTGTTCATTTTGATCTTTAGAGTTTCGCCATTTATATTCAAAGCTTTCCAATCCTGCTATGTAAATTTTGCATTATCAAGATGTTAAGTTCTCAAACATTATTAGATAGATCACCATGAAAAGTAGATTCACCAACAATATTTTACAGAAGCGACATAAAATTATGCTAATCGTCAAAGATACTAAAATTGGTGGATGACTTGATGGACAGCAATAAATTATGTTAGTCAATATCGGTGTACCCCTATTAAAAAAGTATGGTGGCTTTGTACGCATTCTGCGGATGCTCTAATAATAAAATCAATGTCACCAAATATCGGCGCCGCCACAAAGACCATGAAACACCACAGATGTGAGAAATCCGTGTTTTGATAAAGATCTTCATGGCCGACTGCAAACATAAGACTCCTTCTATCTCTTTAACTGGCCTTCGTATGTTTTATAAGAATTCTCGCATGTTCGGATGTATTTCACAGGAGGCAGGATGGGTGTTCTGTATGTTTTTAAAATGGTCGTTGTTGTCCTTTAGGAGCCGTTGATTTCATTTAAATCCCTGAAGGTTGAAAAACCCTAATCGCTAAATATAGAAGATCGAAACCCAGAATATAGTGGCGTAAAAGTCTGTTTTAGTCAAGTGGTCATGGAAAATGTATGAATATATAAAAATTATTGGTGTCCATCCCATGTTTGCCATTAGTTGAACTAAAACTAGCAATCACATGAGTATTAGCAATCACATGTGAACTGTATAATTTTTTTGTATTTTGATTTTTAGGATTTCTCCATTTACTGGGTTAGAGTATTCCTCCTGAAAATAATTGTATTAGTCTCCTGATTTAGGTGTTCCAAATCTGAATCATATACCCTAAGTCTCGTCAGCTCAAAATTTTGATAAAAAATCGCTAAAATTATTGAATGTAGTTAATCGTCACGTGGTTGCTTAACCTATTAAGCAACTGTTATTTTGAGAGAAATTAATCGTTTTTAATATTTCACAAGTTCCAAAATGAAATTACATGTCATAACCTCATGAACTGCTTTTTATCATCTATCAATCCCCAGCTAACGCAATTTATGTTTGGCAAGACTGCACAAATACTAACATTTTACAAGAATACATTCATACATAGGTGTAATAAGACAAACAAGCCATCACACAACATCAGACCTATCAATTGACCATAAATGACAATTGTGTATAAGATACGATGACCTCATAAACTCCTTTTTAACATTTATCAATCCCCAACTAATGCAATTTATGTTTGGCAAGACCATACAAATACTAACATTTTACAATAATACATTCATACATAGATGTTATAAGACAAGCAAGCCATTAGGCAACATAATACCTATCAATTAACCATAAATGATATAATGCCCCCTCGGTTGCAGTCTTTGAGCTCTTCAGCGTTGGAGTCAATTACATAATGGTTATGTAATTGACTCCAACGCTGAAGAGCTCAAAGACTGCAATCGAGGGGGCATTATATCATCTATGGTCAATTGATATATATATCCCTCAACTCTAGAAAACATACCTGGAATGCATGCAAATGGGATGGGGGCAAGTTTTAATCTTTAAATTTTCTTCTTGGATGTTCTGACAGTCACTTTTGTTAGGGCACCTGTCAGTTGAGGCAAAATGTGAAGCGACGCATCCTGAACGTCCTTTCAGACCTGTATTTTTCTTTGGATAATAATACAAGAACTTTATTTGAGATCCCAAGGCTAACCACGTGAAACCCAAGTTTGCGTTGTAAATTTGGCAATGATTGGGTGGTTGCAACAAGTGTAGTGCCATGACAGTTGCACATTAATAATTAAACAAACAAAAAGTTATGGGAGTGGTGCTAAATAGAGCTCTCGCTATTAGCTTTTCCAAATAAGTCCATTTTTGGGTTTAATTTTCCCTACGCATGGAAGAGAAATCTGTAACTCTAATATCTCCTTATCACACTATATACAAATCAATTGGTCTGGATCTTTATCTACATCTGCGGCCTTTCAAATGGCCCAAAGAGGGTCTTCCACATGTTGTTGTTTGGTTTTCATGTGTTGAAGAAGAAGATTTATATTGGGGATTGGGAGGCGCTATGTTATGGGATAGCACCTAGATGTGTTGCTTTTGCTTTCTCTTCTTCTAGAGTGTGTGCTACGTGCACTGTAACCATTGCAACACCATTATTGTTTTCCCTTCCTTTATCTTTTATTTTGAGGAGATGTTGTTTTTTTTTAGGCGTTTAAAGTGCCCTTTCCCGCATTTCCACTTATTTTCTCTGCCATTTTTGTCTCTTTCATATTCTAGTGCATGAAACCCTATGTTTTCTTAGTCTCAACAATGTTTTAGCTAGAACTAAGTCCTTCCATTTTGGTGGAGATGATGAGACTTGATGGATGTTCTGCTATTTTTGTTTTGAGTAAAGATTCTTTATCAACTGGGCTGGGTCATGAGTTGATGGGTATTCAAGGAACTTTCTAGCATGGTTTTTTTACCTTGCATCTATGTCCCATGCAATTTTTCTAGTAACCGAGGGCCTTCATGATATCAATCTTTGGAGATTTATGATAATAGTTTTTGGGATACTTGATCCATCTCTACAAAGTTCTGTTGGAATGGGTTGTTAATCACAATGATCTAGTGTAGCTTCTGACAAAAGGAGTAAGATAATTTGTAGGGTTAATCAACTAAGTTTTTTTATCTGATTCAGTTTTCATCCACACAAGTAGCGTAAGCATGGGTCCTCTTGGTACACTGTTTTGTGTTTGGGGAAGCATTGCCTCTTTATATATTTTTTAATTTGCCATCTATTAGAGGGAATGGATATGTCTGGTATTTCCCATCGCGGCTCCAATATGGTTATCAATTAGATGTTCTACTTAGAGCACCCTCTTGGTCACAATATGAGGAGAATGATATGGAAGGGATTTTTATGTCTAATTGTTCCCAAGGCAGGTATATTGAGATGCCTACTAATGGATTAAATTCTAGTCGAGTCAATTTATTTTTTCTCCAGTCGAAAGCCTCGAGACATGTGTTTAGCCGGGTAATAAACTTGTTAGTGATGTAAAGCGAGGATGGATGAGAAAGCCTGCAAATTTTTGCAAGGATGCTTGATGCTGATGCGGTCTCATTAAATGTACGGATCATGATTTTTGCGTAAAAAGGTATGGTTTTCCCCTTTTTGCTTGCATTAAATTTCGCTTCATCACTTCCAGCTTTTTCAAAATTAAATGTTGAATGATAGGGAGCATAATTCCACAAAATGAAAAAATATTCCTTGAAGTTAATCTCAAAATATAAACAAAAAGTAAAATTTAGAAAACTCTGATATTGAAAGTTACGCACCTAGAGTGCCATACCCAAATGTACCATAAAAATGAAACTCTTTGCATGACCCTTGGTAACGGGGAACACCTTAGGGAACCTTAATAAAGTTGTTTGAAATTATTTAACACTCTTGCAATTCATATTCCTAAATATTCTTTGCTTATCAGTGACTTATGGTGACATGGTTGTTTTAATAAAACACGATTGGTTTCAGTTTACAGTTGTCGCTTAGCTTGAGTGAAACTGAAAACCACTACCTCCTACCTCTAGAATGCCAAGAAGAGGATCTTAACCCACCTTCAATTAAATGAAAAGGCCTTCGGAAACTAATGTTGTAAGTGGGTTTTGCAGCCCACTGGTCACTGTGCAACAAGCGTTGTTGACGCAATTATATTAACTGGCCCTAAAGTTTCCCTTGTTACTTGAGCATTGCTCATCATAATAAACCTTCGTCAGCCATGAATAATTCTCTATATATATGGGAGAGTAAGTGGGAATCATCAAACTTTGTGATCAAACTTAAACCAAGTGTTTTCAAGACCCAATTTTTAGGCACTTTTGATGTTTTTGTCAATTTCCTTAGCCTTAGCTAGGATCCTCCTTTTGAGTCTCAATTGACATCTAGCCATGCGTGTGACCTCGTAATACCATTGCAGTTCTATGTAGAATTGTATTCAATACTTAATATTTTATAAATGAATTTTGAAATGTATAGTGGTTTTCTCTCTCCGCCCTCTTCTCTCTCTAGAAACGACTATGATACTTAATTGATTTCAAAACGTAAATGAATTGGGAAATGTGAATTGGTTTGAAATAAAGTGATAATGGACATGAAATGCCAATGGTTATGACATTGTGAATGGAAAATAAAACGTCTCTTAACTTTCTCTCTCATCCTTACTCTCTCTCTCTAGTACCAAAATATTAAGTGAAACTGAATGTGAAAGCATGAATGCATGAGAAAAAAACTTTCTCTTCTTCCCTCCATCTCTCTCTTTCTCTCTCTCTCTCTCTATTTAAGTGATAATGTTAAAAATGAAGGATGTGTGGATTTATGCTTGAGTGTAGAGGATTTCCATACCCAGTCCTAGGACTGACGCAACGTTGGTTGTAGGTACTCCGAACAAGAGGAATTTAATGGATGTGATATGTTGTAATTAATGAGTTTTCATTGTAAATTTATATTCATCTTGCAATACATGTATTACCATAGAATATGATATGTATTGTTGTTTGAAGAATTGTTCTTGGTATATTTCGAACAAGAATACCAATGTGGCTATATTTTATAGTATCAAATTGGATGTGAAGTTGTACTCAATGTTTTACCTATGTTATAAATAAATTAAACTAATATTTTGTTATGTTAATTATTGGTATATTTCCTTAACACCCACAATGCTAGGTAGAATCTCCTCTCATCAAAAATAACAAAATTAAAAGAGTGAGCTATAATGCCAATTATCCTCCCCCCATTTGATTCTTTTGTCTAGGAATACAACACTGATTCTGTTGATAAAATACTTTGATTTCATTAATCATCTTCATGCTTTGCACTTAAGACGTCTTATTAAGGACCATTTCCTTGATATTTTATGATATGGTGCATATATGTTGTGAAACATACCATATTAGGATGAGTGAGGTTATCATGTCTAGGTGTTCTAGCTTAGACCATATCATGAATAAGTTAACCCCCTTGTGCAAAATTTCCCTTGGTACCCTAATGGGTGGCCAAAGCCTTGCAAGATAGTCAGTGGTTGTAACTATGATTGATCTCTTGTGAGATCTAAATTATGTGAGTGGAGACTATGTTTCAATTTTTTTCCGTATTTACCCAACAATTGAAAATGGTCTTTAGGAGGATTTCATAATGGATAAGATTATTTGGGATATCTCTGTAGCAATATACACTTAATAGTTGTGTGTCTATGAGAAATGAAATGAATTGTCTTGTGCGAGGTTGTACTCCTTGTAGTCTTAAATCCCTATGTGTTATGTAAGTGTTATACGAATACATTTGTTCAAAAATGATAATAATACATGACTAAAGTGACTGCGTAAATGTATTTAGTGAAAGGGTAAATAAGATGAAACTAAGGAATAAATGGTACGCCATTGAATGATGTGAAAACCAACTAAAAAGTAAAATGTGATCATAAAATAAATGTAATAAAGTAGAACTCCATGACTAATACAACAACCTAATAAATCAAAAAGCCAAATATGATGCATGATCACCTGCTTTGTTTGCATAAATCTAGATTAAACAATGATGTTAATGAAATAATAAAATTTAACCTTGAGAATGGGATAACTTTACCTGTAGCCAAGCTATTGTGATTTAAGGAAATTTCATTCTAGTTATAATTGTAAAAGTTAGTTGAACCCTTGGCGTAGAAAGGAATATATTAAACCTAGGATCACTCAGGAAGTAGAATTTATGGTCGAAACATATAATTAAGCCGTTGCTATTAGGAGTAAATTCTTAAGATGATGAAATAGAAGTATTTTGAAATGTGAAAATCGTCACTTAAATTCAGAGAGAAATCTCTATAATGGAATCACATATGTAATGTAACTTTCCATGCAAAATATGATTGTGAACTATGAATTCCTAATTGGAGAAATGGATTGTGAATCAAGAATGATAAAACTTAATTAGTTAAGCTACGTAGTTAGTTGTAATAACTGGAAGATGAAAAGAGTGTATTTTTGGTATTAAAAAATGTTATGAAATGAACTCAGGATAGGTTTTCTATTGATCTAGTAACCTTTCTTTTTCTTCCTATGAATTTTCCTCCTTGTAACGAGAGTATTTTTCAAAACCAAGTAAACACGGATCTTTCAAAAAAATCCGTAAGTCAATATTAGAAGATGCATGTGTGGATATACGTTCCTTATCATAATCATGCTATGAAAAGTCATTTCCATAATAGAAATGGGAAAATTTTGAAAGAACCACTATATGTGAAATGTTAAAAAAAACATGCAGCCTATTTGTAAATAAACAAAGGTTCCCATGTTATGTGTTATTCAAAAAATTATATTCAACTAATAAAAATAGGATTGTAATAAATATTTGACCATGAAAAATGATTTTTTGTGGGAAATGCTTGTGAGTAAGTGTGTATTGTACTGGGTAGTCGTTGTACTTTTTCATTTTTGCATATGTGGCCTCAATGTATATATGGTGTTATCATGTTGTCTATGTGAGTCGAGGTTTCTTGTAAGTGTCTTATGTGATGTTAATTTTATCTATTGGAGTCCATGTGGTGTTGTGTAGCGATCATTCTAACAAAGAAAATTATTCAGATAACTTTATAGTTGTATTTGTGTGTCAAATATGTGGGTTTTACATTTAGTATCAGGGTAGAGGTTCATGCTCTCAAACCTTTGGGATAGATTGAATTTGTGATTATCTTCCATATTGGTGATGGGATGAGTAATGTTATATATATTGTGATGTGAACAATGTTGTAATTGTGATATTACGAACACACGTGTTGTGCATGTCACTTAGTGTGTATTTTTTATCATGTTGATGTGCTTGTGATGAGAGTATTCAATCTCCTTTCAATGGATTCAATGAGGAAAGCATGTGTGTTGTACCACCTGGTTGTGTGTGAAATTAAAGTTATTGCAGATTACAAGGTGTCAGATTGTTTTACTTATTCTGTGATATGTAGGTGTGTTGATGGGTTATATAAAATCAATTGGTTTATAGTGAATTGGATTGTATAGGTATGTTACCAACATGTTGTGATGAGTCATGTGTGTTACTATGTTATAATTGTAACTGACTATATATTGTAATGTTAGACATTATGTTCATTATATGTATAATTCATGTAATATGTGATGGTTCATGTCATGAATTAGGGGCATAAAATGGTCATATAAACCCTATTGTACAATACTTGCACCTGGGTGCATTATGTGGAAATGTGATGTATTCTAACATATGAAAGTATTGATTTTTGATATACCCTATATATATACCATGCGTAAGACACTATGGTTAATGTACGTGAATCACCATCGTGTTAGTAACGTAGTTATGTGTTACGTTGTGAACCTTACAATAAGAATCCTCGAGGGAAGAAATAGGTTAAAAGTATATGTTGGAGAGAGCTAAGTACCGTTGACTAGTCACTCAATCCAAGTATGAGATAAGAGGTGGAGTCTTACATAGACTTAAAATCCACCTCTATTTGTTTGGTATGTATGATAGATTACCTAATGGGAACCATACATATTATGTTTCAAGTACACATTATGCTCAGTAGATGGGGACTTGTACTAATATATATCTCCCTATATGGTTTTCGTATAGATAACCTATGTGTACGTTAGCATTGGTGTACCATTGACCATTCACTCAAGCCAAGTATGAGACAAAGAGTGGAATATTACATAGATTGAAAACCCACTTCTATTCGTTTTGCATGTATGGCCACTATGTATATTGTGTTGGTATCCAAATTGAATCTCCCTTAAAGTCTAAGCAGCATCACTGGTTTGACAAGAGACTTAGAGACAGATTAGATCATGATGAGTCATTTTGTAGCTGGGGATGAGATCTAACTGGTCCTTTGTCACTCAAATGTGGATAAATGGATAACACCCTCAAAAGTATTTCATCTATCCTCACTATTTTAGGTTGTGGCTTTCAACCAAGGTAAGATAACCTATGTTTTAACCTCTTTTTATTAAAGAACAATGATAAATCCTTGTTTTGCATAAATTTAATAGAGAAGACCTTGGTAGAATATGATCAACACACCAGATTTGACTCTCATGAGTTTTCACTTCCAAATCATGGAGATATTTTCACAACAAGGTAAAGGTTACTAAAGACATTTGAGACCTTGGTTGCTGCTACATGTTTTGGTAACAGATATTATGCATTTGTGTGCACACAAGAAAAACAGGAGTAGTACAGGTAGGATTGGTTGTTTTTGAATGAATTTTTGGAGGGAGGTGGGGCAGGGTGAACTTGATTAATTGGATCCTTGAGAAACCTTAAAAAATGGAGAGTTAAACCAACAGGATGCCACAGAATAGCTAAAATGACTCTTTAACTAGAATATGTGCTTCAATGGAGGTCTAAATTAGCACTATTTCACACAACCTTTGGGATTATATCACAAAGGCTCAAATCAGAAAACCCAACAAAACATCAAGATTTGAGTCAAATCAAACCTAAGGTACACCTAAAGGCTTATAGACTACCTATGTCGAAAGATGAAAGAAGAGTGATTTTAAATCGTCTATTCCAACCCTAGATGAAATATCTTCTGAGAAATGAAATTGTAGATGCCAGTAGACTATCACAAGGATTGAGGTCTATGTGATTGAATCAGATTTTAAAACAATATTGTGACAGAAACAAGAAAAACCACTTGTATACATTCAAAAATAAAACAAACAAATTTTTCTCAAAACAACACAGAAAAACTCATATTTGATTAAGTCTATTAGCAGGGGAAATTTTTTAGAATAGTCTAAGATCTTTTCAATGGTTGTACACTTGAAACCACCTTGATAAAATAAAAATTAATAAAAAAATAGATAACCAAAATTTTCTCAGATGGATTCTCAAAAGATAGGCTTTGTCAAAATTTCCTCTTGGGAATTTTATTTGACCTCTAATACTCCAACATCCAACCAAATTTTGCAGGAAAAAAATCATGCTATTTATAACATCTACAATAGACTCCCATTCCCCCAAAAAATCTAGACATCGAGTGCACCAACGCTTGCCATGATCACTATCAAAATTTCCGGGATCAGATCTGCAAAAAGTCACTAGGTGCTCGAGGGGGAAGATCTCCTCGAATATCTCCCGCATTCAAATCCTTCCATTGATAGATTACTCTTTCTTCAATTCGTCAACCACTTCCGCCCAAATCTGTCAAATCTTGCTCCTTACGTGATTGGTAGAAGAAAAATGGAAAATACAAACTTGCTAGATAGTTAGACCATTTTAATAGTGAAAGACATCTTCTAGATCTCCCAACCAAAGTCAGATATCAATATTAGCTCTCCTCTGTTCTTGGCATGTAGAAAATACAAAGAAATCATGGACACTCGCACTTCCAAACGTGTTTCAGAGAAATGGGGGGGAAAATCATATTTCGACTCTTAGCTGCCATTGTTCTTTACTTTGAATTTAAGCCATCCACGTGGAAGATTCAAACTTTTAAAAATAGACCCAAGGGCTTCCTTTGAATTTTTACAACATTTTGGAAAAATGGAAAAAATTTCCATTTTTTTCCACACCTTCACCCTCAAAAAATGAGCCTAACATGTGTCCTAAGTTGGGCCCCAATGGAACCATGGCCAAACTTACCATTTCACTCCTTTTTTGGAAAAGGGAAAATTTTCCAAGTTTTCCCCGTATCTCTGCCCTTGAAAAACGAGCCTGACACATGTTCCAATGTGGGTCCGAGTGAAACCACAGTTCCATTTTTCATTTTTAAACCTTTTCTCCCAAAGGAAATTTTTCTAAATTTCTCCCGAGAGTCAACACCTTCGCCATTGACCGGAGTGAGCTTTTACCCTTCTTTTATCGGGCTTGTGGGCCATTTTGATGTTTTTAGTCGTTTTCATGTCAAGGAGAAAAAATCCAAATTTCCCTTAATGGTCCGCCTCCCCGCACCTTTGACTTTTCAAATTGCCACGTGTCACTATGGTGCACCTTGTGATGGTCCCAAAAATTTGGTACCTTGAACGAGTATGGGCTCGCCACGTGTCCTATTCCAGTAAAAATTTTCTGAATGCTTAAAGCTCAACAGAAGGTGCCACATGTCATGCTGCAGGGTCAAAGTGAGACTTTTTCCCTGCCTCTTAAATTTTCTCTAGTCAGAGCCTGGTGGGGCCGCGGGGTGGGTTCAAATTTTTTACCAAATTAGCGTAGAAGAACAAGTTCAAAAACAAACCCGTCGCACCCCATATAATCATAAGAAGCCACGTAAGCACCAAAATAACCAATCAGAACTGAGCAAAGCCACGAGACCAAATTTGCCTTTTCATTGAAAATGAAAAAAGTGATAATTTAAAGCATTTACCCACCATCCCCTAAACAACCAGAGGAAGCCACACCCCCTATTGATGCAAAGATGCAAATTTGACTAGGAGAAATGCCCGTCAAACTGTAAAATACAGAAAAATGATCATTTGAGCCTGAAAATTAAAATTTCTCCAAGGACAGAGAATTTGGAAATGTTACAAGGCTCAAATATGTTTCTCAAAGATGCATTGATTCATTTTTCTTCAAGTATTTAGGGAAGAAATGAAAAGGAAGAAAAATATGGTAGAACCTGAGTTTTTGGATGAACAAAGAATAAGAGACCCAAATTATAGACCTTTTCCAGAGGAACAAAGAGACAAGGAGAAAACCATGGACCCATAAGTGAATCTACGACCGAGGAACAAATAAAAAATTACAGCAAACATTAACCAAGCACAACATGGGAAAAATAAAGTGACAAAGGCCGCAAATCGATATATTTTTAAAGGTAAATTTTGGTGAGACTATTTTGAGCACCAACATATTGTGTTTCATGAAAACCATAGGCTCAAAAAATGGAAACCTATAAATCCCCCATCTCAAACTATGTTGAGAATATGTTGAGCCTTGTGGGAGTATGGAGGAATGATTCAAGAAAAGATGATGACAATTATATTATTTGACATGTTATATTGTGAGCTGAGGTTCAATATTTGAGTTCCAGAAAATAAATGAGTACGCCTTTGGTGGAAATATAAGACTACACAGTTATTGTAATGTAATTTTTCTGACTTAGTATTTTATTCATAAATTGGTCATTATCTCTTTTCTTGTCTGAACGTATAGTTTTATTTATTGATGCATTCTTATATTTTGGGAATTTTATATGGTTGTTGCACTAACATGCAAATTTTTGCACTAACTATAGCTAATCAGCCATTTGTTTTTCTTATTTTTAAATTTCCTTTTCATGTTTAAATTTTTTATAACCTAGCCCAAGGCCAAGGATTTTTTCCACTTGGAGTTTGAAATGGATTTTTATGTTGGTTCTTTTGTTGTAATGTGTTGGAAAATTTTCATGGGATTCATCATGGAGTGGTTGGACCTATGGACCCACTTCATTGTATGGGGGTACGCCTCAAGGGGGTTAGAATGTTGTGTAGTTTTTGAACTATAGGTTACTACAGTACTTGGGTGGGGGTTACGGGGCTCTATGTGCTTAGGGCCATAGGGTCATCTAGCATAATTAAATGGAGATAAGGAGATGGGGCTCTATGGTTGAGTAACTTGATATTCTTGATGGTGATCTATGATTGAGTGACTTGATATTCTTGATAGGGCTCTATGATTGAGTGACCTGATATTCTTGATGGGGATCTATAGTTGAGTGACTCGATATGGAGAAATAAGGAGAGGGTGCTCTATGGTTGAGTGACCTGATATGGATAAATAAGGATATGGCGCTCTATGGATAAACTACAACGACCTAGTTTTGGCACTATGATTCTTTCTCCTTGGGAGGTATCTAGAGTTGTTTTGTGATGATTTGAGAGGTATATGGAGTTTTTTTATGATGCTTTGGGAGATATATGGAGCTGTTTTGTGATCATTTATGATGTGTGGAGTCGATATTATGAATTATGTGTACTCTTATGAGTCGTGTTAGGCATTTTTGTAATTGAGGTTTAACGCTTCCCTTAGTATGTACTATTAGAGGCATTATGTCGGTATATTCATGGTCTTTGGGACATGTTATACCAGTTATATATGTATCAGCGTGATGATTCTATTGTTGAGTCACATGTGTGTGTTTGATTTATCCCTATGACATAAATATTAGAAATTATTCATTATGTAGACTAATTATTTGTCTTTCCATGGTGGAATTAGATGTCTTGTGATGTGATACAGTCATGAAAGTATGTAACAATATGTCTTGTGGGTCATTTGTGCTGTGTTGAGTTTTGTATGACATTTTGACGATAATTACTATTGGGCACCAACGAACATAAGAAAATTGAAATTCTAAACAATGAATATTAAGAGCTTGAGATTAAGAAATATTGTAGAGGAAAAAGAGAAATTAAATAATAAAGGAAAAGATAACCAACAACCAATCTTCACAGAGCATTAAAATTTAAGATATCGTTGAAATTAGTTTGCTTCCTTGTAGTGGCGTTGTATTGAATTTTTTTTTGTTAAGAAACATGTGTAATTTTTCAATTTATTTCCTACATATCCTTGGAACTTTGATGTTGTGTTGCATCAAGGTCGATGCTCTTATAAGGTAAGGGAGATGTAATTCCCCATCGATTGTAGTCTTTGAGGCCTTTAATGTTTTATTTAATAAAATTA
This sequence comes from Taxus chinensis, assembly GCA_019776745.2. Lineage (NCBI taxonomy): Eukaryota > Viridiplantae > Streptophyta > Pinopsida > Cupressales > Taxaceae > Taxus > Taxus chinensis. The sequence continues at coordinate 259,637,935 of CM034146.1, read as the reverse complement.
TATATATATATATATATATATATATATATATATATATATATATATATATATATATATATATATATATATATCCCTCAACTCAAGAAAATGTACCTGGAATGCATGCAAGTGGGAGGGAGATGAGTTTCAATGTTTACATTTTCTTCTTGGATGTTCTGGAAACCACTTTTTCTGGGCACCTATAAGTTGAGGAAAAATGTGAAGTGATGCATCCTGAACATCCTTTCAGAATTACATTTTTCCTTTTATAATAATCCAATCACTTTATTTGAGATCCCAAGGCTAACCAGGTGAAACCCAAGTCAACATAGTGAATTTAACAATAATTTTGATAGTTGCAATGAGTGTAAATTACAGGATCTCTTATTTAATGCCAATGGTAAATTAGGGATCGGCACCCTCATAATTAAATAAAATGAATGTTACATGGAACAGTGTTGGGCATAGCTCAACCAATAGCCATCCTAAAATAAGTCTATGGTTGGAGTTAATTAACTTTCTACATGCAAAATTATTTTTGTGGATCTGTATCTTCATTGAAGTGGGTTTAATTATCTCTAAGACAAAACTATCTATTGTTGTGTTGTTATTTTATGCATAGGAAGAAGAAGATTAAGGACTAGGAGCTACCGTAATTTATAACTATTTTGATTAATCTTCTTTTTCTTATGAGAACCTCTTCTGTGTGCACTGTAACCTTGGCAATGAATTTTTTCCTGCTCTTTATATTTTAATTCAAGTAGTTATATTGATTCAGACATTTGAAGTTCCCTTTTTCCTTCCCCCAAGTATGTCTCTAGAGAATTTTCGCTTACGCTCTCCCTTTGCGTGAAGCCCTTAGTTTGTCCCTTCTTAGTCCAAGTTGAATTTAGCACAATAACAAGTGATATGTTTGAAGAAATGTCTAGCATGCCTACATAGGGATATGGGATTCAAGAGGTGTGGAAGAGAGTTGGAAACTGAAACCCTTTCTCCTAGTGTTGCTAAAAGGTACCAATATGAATGATTCATCTTTTATAGCATTTTGCTCCAATCTACACCAAAATTTGAGCTTTCAAACAAAACACAGGAAATGTAATCCATTAAACAATGCAAAGGATGGAATTTTCTTGTTGTATAGTCTAGCACATTATATAAAGAAATAAATAAAACAAGTTTATGTCTTGTCATGTATCTTCCTTTACATGAATAATTTGTATGACTGGATATTTGAATTAAATTTTTTAGATGTGTGACATTTGGTTTATGTGGTTTGGTATTGACTGCTAGAGGTACGTTGAAGGTATTTTTGAATAGTCCTTTTGGGACCATACACAAGGTATGTGATCTATTTGTCAAAAATTGGTTGTGTTTTTAAGGCTTAGAAAACTTCCAAGTAAAGGCTAGGGCATATTTTCCAAACACAGTTTCATTTTTCTAGTGCCTCCTAGGTTGTGTCTAAATGAAGCATTGAAGAAACTTAAAGGACCATTTATATGCCTTCGTGTTGGGTTTGGTTGTTCAGAATGAAATGCTAAGTTGGTATTATATTTCATCCTATGAATTCAGTGACACCATAGCCAATTGTTAGTTTGTGTAGATCATCATGCTTGGTCTCGTTGTTTTTTCTTGCTGAATGTGGCAAGATGATGTGGTCTCGTTGAATATGGGGATCGGAAGTTTTGTGTAAAAAGGTATGGTTTTCCCCTTTTCACTTGCATTAAATTTCTCTTCATCATTTCAAAATTTTTAAAAATTAAATGTTGAATGATAGGGAGGATAATTCCAACAAATGAAAAATCCTTTGCTTGAGTTGAACTCTCAAAACATAAACAAAAAAAAAAACTCTGATATTGAAAGTTATGCACATGGAGCGCGACACCCAAACGTACTGTAAAACCAAAACTATATGCATGACGGGGTAAGATGGAACACCTTACAAAACCTTAACAGATTTGTTTGATATTATTTAACACTCTTGAAAATCATATTCCTAAACCCCCTTATCTTATTAGTAACTTATGGTGACATGGTTACTTTAATAAAACACGATCGTTTCATCTTATGATTGTCACTTAGCTTGAGTGAAACTGACAACCACTACCTCCTACCTCCAGACTACTAACTAAAGGATCATAACCCACCTTCAGTTCACTAAAAAGTCCTTCATAAACTAGATTTGTAAGTGGTTTTTTGGGCCCATGGGTCATTATGCGACAAGATATGCTAACACAATTACGATATCAGGTCCCGAAGTTGTGCTTGTAACTTGAGCTCTCATCCTTGTAATCATCTTCCTTTGGACATGATGAATTCTTTATATATATGGGATAGTAAGTACGAATTGTCAAAAACTGTGATTAAACATAAATCGATTGTTTGTAAGACCCATGTTTTAGGCACTTTTGATGTTTTTGTCAGTTTCCTCAAAATTATCCAAAATCCACTTTTTGTGTCTTGTTTGATTTCTATCCATACATGTGACCTCATAATACCATTGCAATGATATGTAGAATTTTGATACTTGATTTATTTGAAAACGTAAATACATTGGGAAATGTGAATTGGTTTGAAATCAAATGGTAATGGACATGAAATGAAAATGGTTATGAAATTGTGAATGAAAAAAATGTCTCTTAAATTTCTCTCTCATCCTTACACTCTCTCTCTAGTACCAAAATATTAATTGCAACTAAATGTGAAAGTCTGAATGCAAGAGAAATGAAGTTTGTCTTCTTACCTCTCCCTATTTATATCTCCCTCTCTCTTCTTTTTAATTGAAAATGTTAAAAATGATGAATGTGTGGATTATTGCATGGGTTTAGGGGATTTCCATACTCACTCCTAGGACTGAGGAAACGTTGGTTGTAGGTACTCTGAACAAGAGGAATTTTTTTGATGTGATATGTTGTAATTAATGAGTTGTCATTGTAAATTTTTATCCATCTTGCAAAAAATGTATTAGTGTAGAATAATGACATGTATTACTATTCAAAGAATTTTTATATGTATATTTTAAAAAGGGAATACCAATGTGGCTATATTTTATAGTGTCAAATTGGATGTGAATTTGTACTCAATGTTGTACCTCTGTTATAAAAATATTAAACTAATCTTTTGTTATGTTAATTATTGGTATATTTCCTTAACACCCAATATACTGGGTATAATATCCTCTCATCAAAACTAACAAAATTAAGATAACAAATTATAATACCTATTGTCCTTCCTCCCCTCATTTAACTCTTGTTCGGGGGTATAAAACATTGACTGTGTTAATAAAATACCCTGATCTCATTAATCATCTTCATGCTCCTCACCTAATATGTCTTATTAAGGACCATTTTCTTGATATTTTATGATGTGGTGTATATATGTTGTGAAACCTATCATATTGGGACGAGTAAGGTGATCATGTCTAGGTGTTGTAGGTATAACCATATCATGAATCAGATAACCACCTTGTGCTTAATCTCCCTGTTGACAATTTTCTCATCGGTTCAAAAATGGGCAACTCAAAACTTTTCTTGTGATGGAAGGCTTTGATGAAATGGACATAAATAGGTGGATGCATTACAATTTTCTTGTGTTTTAAATTGTAGTAATTGATTAACTACATGTAATTTTTAGCTATGTGTGTATTTAAAAACATAAAAAACTTACATAGACTATCATTCTATGTTCGTCTTAAGAAAGGAAACAAAAAATCCCTGAAGGACTAATACATTTCCTTGAAAAAGATAGGAATAATAGTTTAGGTGAAATGTTAAATTCAGGAATGAGAATGCCCATCTCAGTTGAGTTTTCTTTATTAGATTTACTGCATCAAATGGAATCACTTGAGAATGAACCACTACAGGTTCGTTATGCAAAATAATCAAAGAGTTAATAGATCAAGTTCATATGAATATTGAAAATAATCAAAGACGAATCAAGAAAATATGTGATAAGAAGGCTAAGTTCAGAGTCTTTAATGAAGGAGACATTATGTTAAAAGGGAATTTTGATCGTACAAATCTAAGAAACCATGTGAATTTTTATACAGTATCAAGTGGTCCCTACATGATTTCAACTTGAAAAGCACACAATGCATTTCAGATTTCCAGGTTGAATGGAGAGAAGCTTCCCATTCCTATGAATGGTATGTTTCATAAATATTGTAATTGAAAATCATACATTGTCTGGTTAGAGTAGGATTTCCATTTCAATAAGTGTAGTTCATGCACATTGAATTTTTTTTCAATTGAATAAAGTGCACTCATGCATGTTATCTGGTTCACCAGATCCTTTCCCAACTTTAGTTTTTTTAAGAAAAGGTTGTTTTTTATCATATTCTTTGACTCCATACCCAATGAAGAAGGACAAGGCACTGGTGCACAAGCTAAGAGGTAGCTTTCCCCGTAGGATTGCCAGAAATGTTGATAATTTTTGTACTTGTACAAAAATGGAAAACTCAAAAAAAATTTACAATGGAAGGTATTGATAAAATGGACCTAACTAGGGGGATGCATTACATTTTGATTTTGTTTTCAGTTGCAACCATTGATTAACTACATGTAATTTATAGCTATGTGTGCTGTTACAAAATGTAACATCTCACCTCAACTGTTATTCCATGTTCATCTTTAGCAAGGAAACACAAAAGCCCTGAAGGACTAATGCATTGCCTTAATAAAGGTAGGAATAAAATTTTAGGTGAAATGTTTAATTTAGTAACAACAAACAGAGTTGGAGTTAACATGAAAGAGATTTCATTATTAAATTACAAGTACCTCAAAAATCATTCTTTCTACATATTTAAATCCACTTAATTATGTGATTGAGTTGCTTATTTCATTATACAATCAATATCCATCATAAAATATGAATGTAGAGGGAATTTTACAACTTAGTTAAAGAAATTAATGTTTTTTTATTCATGAAGAAATTCAATGTTTCCCCACACAAGTCATGGGATGTGACTCATAACTACTGAAGAAAGAAGTACATGCGCATAAAGTTAAAAGTAAAATATCATAGAAGAAACCCATCATTGCCTTGAGTTTTCTTTTAAATTTTCTTGTCTCCAATTTGAAATCCATCATTCATATGTGTTGCAAGTTGCTACAGTGTACCTAAAAAATGAAAGAAAAGGCATAAATATTGAGCTCAGGGTTTGGTATGTACTCATGTACTGTCTAACTACATGCAAATGGATTTCTAAATATCATAAGCATATGGTATATCAGAGACATATGCATAATTGATAAAGAAGTACTCAAAAATTATCACAGAATAAGAAAGAGAATAGAAAAAGACTATGGAACATAAGAGATGCCAAAAATCCTATTATGTTATAACTATTTTGTTTAAATGTGCATGTATAGGTTGTAGAAAAGGATAAAAAAAATCATGATATAATTTCTATACTAACAGGTACATATTTCTTTTAGTATGTAACAATACTCAATGCTATAAGAAAAGAATTCATTTACGTCTTACACAATGATCAAGGTAAAAGAGTACAAGTATTCAAGGTTGTTACCACTTAATTAAATGAAGGTACATTTTTTTTAACCAAAAACTGAAAAATATTCAAGTACTGATTTTAGATCATTAAAACAACTCATGATATCTCAGAAAGGTACGGTTAAGAAAAGGATCACTTTACAATAGTAAAAACAATTCATAGAGGAAGAGTTTAGCTAATTCAGGAGAATATGCCAATATTTACAAAATAAAGTAAAGGAAAATGAACATAATAACTTATGAGAATTCGTATTATAATCATACAGATGTAGTTATTATCTAAATTTTTGTCTCCTAAGCATTCATGGAGCAATAAAAATCAATGTTAAGCACCCTTTCAAGAATAAAAGAAAAGTTAGCTATGCAAATATAGTTCCTAGTTCCAAGGAAAGAAAGTACTTACAAGGTAGGATAATGAAATAAGAAATAATCCCTAAAATGGTTGCAAACATGGTGGTTCAAGTATTCATGCAATGATTATAAGAAATTAAAAATATAAGAAACAACACAAGACTATCCATTACAGTGAAGGGTACATTTTAAAATCATGAAAGAATCCTACAACAAATGTTCAAAAGTTGAATGCAATTTTTCATAAGGATGCAAAAATAGTGAATCTAAAATGGTTCAAGGATAGAAATGAAGAATGGAACTTCTAAAAAAAAAAATTTTCACCTCTTCGGAAGCAAGCAAGAGTCAAGTTACAACTTGTAATGGTATATAAAGGAAACATTATGGAGTCATCCAAAGTGACAATGCAAATGTAAATGCACAGAAGTAACTTTTAGTTAAGAGTTTAAAATGTTGCAATAATTAATAACTTGTTATCATTTAGTATTAACACCACATTAAAAGAATACTCTCATGAACCTCATTCTCTATACAATAAAGGCTATTGATCCACTTCAAACTATGAGAGTTGAGGTATGAGCTACAATAGTTATAGAAAATGTTGTATACTGTCAAATGCCTTAAAAAAAATTCCCAACCAACAAAATAGAGTTATATTAATAGATGATTTTAGAACCCATAGAGAAGAAGAGTACAAAGAGCCACAAAATAAAGAAAATGAGCCAATTAAGAGATATATCAAATAGAGCCAAAAGTAGAATGACAAACCCTGGATGGTAACTCGGTAAAACTGTGAACCCGATTTTGGGTAATGTGAGATAAGCCTTTAGCAAAAATATATTGAAGCAAATATCAAAAATTGTGAGACTCAATTTGAATGAAAGTACAGAAATCCATCAAGGTGATCCTGGACTAGAGCTTAGATATTTAACAATGGCAACAATGTGTTGAAGACCCATTATATAGTTATGATATCAACCAAGTTTCGAGAAATTAATATGATACACAATTTTAAGGGTAACTTGAAAGTAACAAAAATCTTCAAAGTAGTCATGGCGACAAATAGTGCAAGAAAATTAACAAAAAGAGCTCAACTTACCAGAAAAATGGTGACGCCCAAATTAGTGAAATACGTAGTGCATAAAATCCATATATGAATAGATGCAAATTTCCATTTTTAGAGCAACAAGGTTTCATTTTACACTCCAAGGCCATCCCAGTTTTATAAAGTTTTACATGAAAATCAAATAAGGAAGTGAAAACTTACCAATTTGGGGTAAAATATTAAATGCAGAGAAAATGACGAAGACCCATAATGAGAATTTAACTCGAGACTCGAAGTTCCCATAGGCTGGAAAAAAAATCACAAAAGCCACAAATTTTGGGCATGTTTCAATATAGCCAAATAAAAGAATGAAATCAATTATCACAAGTTTGAAATACAATTTCCGAAACTAAAATTTTAAAAATATTCATGCAAAGAAATTCCTAGAGGTTATTTGATAGAATTTTCGAGCATAGAATAAAAAAATGGTGGCTTGGATTGATTTTTTCTATGGATTCGCTAGTCTTGGGCTCATCTTTTTCAAATGATAAATTTTTTTATGTTTTCAATGTTTTATGGCTTAACTCATCCAACCAAACTAGAGTAATCTAACTCACTCACTCAGTTTAGGATCGATGACATAGATCGAAAGGTACAAGATCAAACAATGTAGAGTCAAAACCATCAACTTCACTGCAAGGTTAGTTAACTCTACCACAGTCAAAAGGTTTAGAATTCAATGAAACATATTAATAAGTACATAAATCAACGGTTCAAAATTCAAACTCATGCATCGAGAAAAATTTCCATAAAATGGTGAATATCAAAACCTCAACTCAAACAGGGTGCACTTTCGAGAGATAACACTCCCTTACTACCCTAGTGGGTGGTCAAATGCTTGTGAGATAATCGGTGCTTGTACCTATGATTGATCTGTTATGAGATCTAAATTATGTGAGTGGAGACTATGTTTGGAATTATTATGTATTTACCCAATAATTGAAATAGGTCCTTAGGAGTCTTTTTTAACGCATAATGTTATATGCGATTTATCTCTTACAATATACACTTAATACTTATGTGTTTAAGAGAAATGAAATAATTTTTCTTATGCGAGGTCATACTCCTTGTAGTCTTAAATTCCTATGTGTTACATAAGTGTTATAGGAATTACATTTGTTCCAAAATGATGATAATAGATGACTAAAGTGACCGCGTACATGTAGTTAGTAAAAGGGTAAATAAGATTAAAGTAAGGAATTCCCACTATGAAAAATGGTATGCCATTTAATGATGTCAAAACCAACAAAAATATCAAATGTGATCATAAAATGAATGCAATAAAGTAGAGCTCCTCGATTAGTACAATGACCTAACAAATCAAAAAATCAAATATGATGCATGATCACCTACTTTGTTTGCATAAATATGGATTAAAAAATGATGTTAATGAAATAATAAAATATTTCCTTGAGAATGGGATAACTTCACTTGTAGCCAACATCTTACAAGTTAAGGTAATTGCACTATAGTTGGACTTGTAAAAGTTAGTAGAACCCTTGGTGTAGATAGGAATATATTAAACCTAGGAACCACTATAGGTGAAAGGTTAAACAAAAACATACAACCTAGTTGTAAAGGAACAAAGGGTCCCATGTTACGTGTTCTTTAGAAAAATATAGTCAGCTAATGAAAATAGGATTGTAATAAATATTTCACCATGAAAAATGATGTGATGTGGTAATTTCGTGTGATTAAGTGTGTATTGTAGTGGAGGGTTGTGGTACATTGTCATTTTTTGACATGTGGCTTCGATGTATCTATGGTGTTATCTTATTATCAATGTGGGATGAGGTTTTTTTGTAAGCGTCTCATGTGATGTTAAGTTCATCTATTGGATTCCATGTGGTGTTGTGTAGTGAACATTCAAACAAAAAAATTATTCGGATAATTTTACTGTTGTATTTGTGTGTCAAATATGTGGGTGTTACAAATGACAATTATGTATAAGAAATGTTGACTATGTAACCTCAATTAAATGCATATTATTAACCTTTCCCACTATAAGGTAAGAACAAACTTCATGTTTCACGAGTAGGCATCAAGAAAGTATAATAGAGGTGAGAAATTATAAAAAAATTCTTTATTGTATATCAAATTAAATATACAAATAAATGTTGAGCTTATTCAAGATGCCCTTCTCACCTGGAATAAAGTTAATTCAAATGAGTACTACTTTGCAACTGGGTGAATAAAATGTTAAACTTGGGTATACAAACCTTAAGGGTGAATTGTACTATACAATTATTTGATTCGATTGCAATGGCTAGCATTCCTAGTCTTTACAGTGCCTCTTAACTATACTAAAACTTTGGGAAAACAAAAAACACCCCAACTTTATCTTCACTAAATTTTTACATTCATCATCCATTAGAAATTTTATATCAAGGGAATGTTTTCTTCTGATACTACATAGCCTATAGACTTCAACCCAATCTAATATGTAAATCCATAATAAGTTGTGTACAAGCTAGGATGAGGACATACCCTTTATCAATAAACAAATTTTTAATATCCTTTGGAAGAGCTTCAAAACCATGACTCTATATTTGTAATCCTATAGTAAGAATATCATAAAAAAATTTATAACACAATAAATACATATGTCATGTTTACTAATATTATCTATTTAATGGGAGTACTTGGAAATATAAGATCAGTTCATATTACACACCTATTTCTATTTTATGTATAGTTGATCAAAAGTGCTACAACACAGAAAGGACATACAAGAAGAATGTACCGCTACATAAATGTAGGTATTATTTCTTGTATATTTCCATTTTAAGGGTAGTGGTACATCCTCCTTATTATTTTATCCTAAGAATAGTGAATTACACATTTTGAATCTTACAAAAAAAATCAAATTTCAATTACTTATTATGACCTCAAGTTCAGATGCCCTTGACATGTACGCTAAGAGAACTTGCAGAGATTGCTCATTTGTATGGAGATTAATGTTATAACCTAATGAGGTAGAAATGCTTTTTGAAACAATATACTCAATCATTTCCAAGTGAGATGCCAATGCATTCACTACTTCTAATTCATGACGACCATGAAGATCTAATTTCCAAACATTTTTTTTTTCATTTCAAATTTGAAGAATTTTGTTAGCCACTTTGGCATTAAATTCCTCTACAACTAAGTAATCTTGTTGTTATTTTGTTGACATAATCCTAGAAATATGGTAGTCATCTAGTAAATATGAATTTTGAACATTATTTGAATGAAGACCAATAGCCCTACTCAAACACAAGTAACAATCATCATTCAAAATTTTTTAGCAAAACCAAATGATCCAAAACACTTTAGCAACAACATTACCAACAAAAGCACATCAGTTGCATTACATTCAACAAATCAATTTGTTATGTTATGAAAATAGCCTCCCCTTGTAGGCTGGATAGTTTTATCCCTCTTCTCAAGGTGGCATGGAGAGTGTAATGCAATGGGGGGATTATCTCATAATGAGAGGAGTTTAAAAGTGTTTCCTATTTAAATGTACTAAAATATTGTTAGTGTCATCCATCTTCCTTCTGAATAAAACCAATCTTTCTTGGTTGATAAAAAAAGGGGCGGTCCTAAAGAGAGATATCTAGAAAATAAATGAAACCACATTAATGGTGTAGGGGTATTCGTACAAGTAAAAAGCAAGTCTGCATTGCTAATGTACAAGATTTTGTATGTCCTACTCTAAGTGACCATGTCCAATATTTTTTAACTTCACATAATTTTATGGAGGATGACATAGATGGATAAAGATGAAGTATTTTGAATATTGTTTCCACTTAAAGGATGGAAACTTAAAAACATAACCACATTGACCTTACATATCTATAAAGAGTATTAGTCCAAAGAGGGATAAGCACAAGAAGGAATCTTGAAATTGAGCTAGCCTAAGAAGTAAATAATAGGATCCTGATAAAAAATATTTAGTTTCACATGGATATATTTTGAAGTGGTGACTACCTTTTAGACTCCATTTGCTGTTGGGAATTTAGCCTCCCCAACATTCCAAAAAAAATTCTAGTCGACAACATCTAAGGTCTTGCATAAAAATTCTATTGATTTCAGTAAGAATGTGATAATTTCCCCAACCCCACCCAATTCTTAAAGTGGATAAGGTAATTGGTATCTCTCATAACTATTTAATAACCCAAGATCCTGATAATAAACTTAGTAGTAGAATGGAAATCAAGATAGGCCTTTCTTAGTTTCACCAATAATATCCAAATGAGCACATCCCATCCTTGTAATGATGAAATAGGTTAGTATCTCTCAAAACTATTTCTCATCCAATAATTTTTGAAATGAAATTATTTACAAAATGGAAATTGCCACATACATGAAGGTTTTTGAAGACTCTTGCAAAAATTACATTTGAATGATGCCTTTTGCCAAAATTACAGTTGATATTTATCACCTGTCTACTTGAGAAATTCTCCTCCTCACACTGAAAAAAAACAAAAAAAAAACCATTCAATTTAATTTCTCCTCTCAACAATAGTTTTGATGCACTAAAAAATTGGAAATATCTAGAGCATAATGGGAAGAGCAACAAGAGAGTAGAGAATGGAAAGAATTTGGAATTGAAGGTGATGTGGAGAATTGTGATGTAGAAGCACTATTAGTACTATTAGTACTAAAAGGGATCATCCTGCTGCTTATGTGAAATCTCCCATTTTTGCTAATGTTGTAAAAAGAACAAAAACAACCTTGATGGTAGGGATCACACAATCGCTATAACATAACTAATCTCTTCCAAAAAACAACCAGACGAACATGGGAAAAAAACACTTAAAATATTAGAATACAAAAATTCATTAGGAAATATAATATACCATTCAATAATTTGAATTGAAACAGAGTAGTAGTTTACAAAAAAATCTAGTGACATTCAACTCTATGTTATATACCACTAAATAATGTCAATCATTGGGTATTATCCTTAAAAAAAAATAATTTAGAAATTTCACAGGCACTTCAAAATCCAAAACGTTCTTAGAAAAACAAAAAAGGAGCAAAATGTTTTTTTCACTAGCATCAATGTAAAAATATTCATCAACAAGTTGGAAAACTGTCAAATTAGTAGCACAGGAAAATCCTATGACTTATATCAGCACTTCAAATTGGTAGACACAAACCCCTCCAGATACAGAAGTAATCTAAACTCAAATTCCTAATGTGAGGACTTTTAATACCAAGACAAGGCTCCAATTTTACACCCAAACTACAATCTAACCACCTCAAACAAAATGGATCCAACCTATCAGTTTCCTATTTGATCCACTTTAGGCACTATTTACCATAATTTCAGGTATCAGAATGTATAATTTAACAGTTCCCACAAAGAGGAGGTGATATAGGTGTAGGAGTGGCCAACTCAATGGATAATACATTGAAGGGAAAATACAAAAGTACTTAAAGAAAGGGATAAAGAAGGGATGTTTCAAATTTACAAAGGATATGGGAAATAATGAGACAATCAATAATATGTCATAGAACTGAGCCTAAATACTAACCTAGCAAATTTTATTGACAACAGGTATTCAATGAATTTTTTTTAATAAACTCCATTGATATAATCTATCCAGGAGTTATTCTTAAGATTTCACATGGGTCAAAGGTGGGAAAATCAATAAAGTTAAACTACACTCAATACAACATATATTTCAAATATATGTACAAGACCCCTAACTGTAAAATACACTGCATCGTGAACAAGGTATCAATGGACTATGAGACAATATTTACTACAAATTCCTATAATATTTTAACTAAAAAAACATTGTCCATAAAATAGTACAAACTAAAATTTGAAGGATGTAATTTAATTAATTAACAATATACACAAGGGGAAAGAGAAATTATAAAACAAGTTTAATAGATTTTTACTTGCTTGTGAAAATGCACTAATCATGGCTCGCAATAGAAGAAAAATTAGTGTACCTTTTTCTCGTGAATGTTTATGTCATTAATTTTTATTTTTTTTCCACACGAATTTTTTTTAAACCTTTGAATAAGAGGTTTAAAACGAAAGATGATGAATCCAACACTTGATAATTGACAGTTTGAAGACAATGAGTCTACGATAGATGCATCTTTCTATATTAATATAAGTTTTTCTAATTTTGAGTGAGGTTGGGAACTGAGCTCCCACATAAAGCTATATTTGACTGCCAAGATTGCTTCCCTCCTACAAATTATGATGTTGAGGTGGCATTTCACGAAGATCCTGAATACATATTTTAAAATTTGTAATAAATCAATCTCACATCTGTAGACTCTTACAATCATTTATGTAAATATGTTTTGGTTAATAGCATTTTAGGGATCATACATAATTTATTTTTACCGTCGACCTTTGCAAATCTTGAAACAATAAGATGACCATGAAGTTTCTTATTTCTTAATATATAGCATTGATTTCTTAGGTATTAAGTACAAGAATGTTTCTTTTTATTTAGAGTTGAACCTTCTGTTAACTCAATGACATATGTATAAGTATATTTCTAGCTATCTTGTTGTTTCTGAACCTCCATAAGATAATCATTATAGTTTCCATAAAAATAACATATAGTGTATGCATGAGTCATGAAAAACCAATAGGATGCCTAAAAACACAATATAATATTTTAAAAATTGGAGTCTCTAAAGCATCAATTACAGCTAAAAAGTAGGACTCTAGTGCTTGTGCACATAATATGTTGTCTAACTCGTTTATTAATGTTCCCAGTTGTACATTTTTGGGAAAAAGGGATTATTGCAAGTAATTTTTTGGTCTTTCATGGAACTAATTTTTTGAGGTAAAGGAACACATAACTTACTTTCTGGCAGTAGAAAAGTGGAATGATTCAGCAGTAGAAGAGTGTTTTCATCTTTCCAAGAGGAGGTATTTAGAAAAGACTAATGTTATTCCTTGTGGCATACCATAATATGATATTGATGTATACATTGATGTAATAGAATACGATTCACCTGACTTAGAGGATATTGATAGGCCAGAGGGGCTCAACGTTGATTCATGTAATGAAGAAGATTATGAAAATAGAAACCAAGAGATAGGAATGCCTCCAAATTTTTCCTCAAGATATGACAACATCTAAAAAATAAATGTATGTAAAGGAAATAATTCAATGGAAGGAAAGGCCTTTTGGTGACGGAAATATCTACTTTTTTGAAATTAATGAAGTGTGTACATTTATCTGTAAGGTTGTTGACCTCTATACTATAACCAACCACTAGAATCCCAATTCTAATCTCTACAAGAAATAAAAACTCATTTTACACACTTGAACCGTGAAAAATACAAATATTAGTGTGATTGTAGATGTCAATCTAAAAGGCCAAGGCCTCCTTTTCTTACAACAAAGTGTTAGTCAAACAACAAACCTGACTAAAAAATAGTGTAAATTAGTGCTTGTGTATTTGAATAGATTTCCTTTGAGTATGAAATCAATTAACTTATACATACCTCAGTATAGTAATCTTTCCAGATCCTCTTGACAATCTGATGACAACCCAAATCAAACACCTTGATATTGTTATTCCTAATACTGAGTTCCTCAGATTTGGGATACTGTGTCAGTTGATGGTGCACTAATCTCTGGTATGTCAAGTCAAAATCAAATAAGAAAAGGAAATTACTATTCCATTATTCAATACCCCAAAAGAAAAATAAAAAATCTATCAAAGTGATATGCAAAACCTTAACAATTCTTCCAACACAACATACTTGATCATAGTTCACAAAATTAAAATATGGCAGGAAAAAAGATGGTTGCCAAGTTTTTAACAAAATTTATTCAACAAAAAATATGGAAATTTGTAGTTTTGCAGAAAAATAAAAGTTTTAATGGCTTTGAATATCTTCTGTTAGCTTGAAATTATCGTATTCTATGAGGAGAACTTATGAATATCCTGCAATTATTGCAGTTCATCACAACATTAATACTAGACCTACATTTATGCTTTTTCATGTCAACATGACCTGTGACCATGCAAGCATAACATTTAAAGAGAATACAAACCCAATAAGCATATTATTATTTTCATTAATTATATCTATAATTATATCTATAATTAAGTTTATCTTGGGCAAGTGGAAAAGGAACAAAATACCCAAAAGCCAATTTTTCCCTTTCAAAAACAAATTTTGGCACATGTTTATCTATTTGAAGGGTTATGAGTAGACTTAATTAATATGAAAAAAAAACATGGGTGTTAAAGGAAAAATTTGTCATTTTTTACTTGAAAATCGGTTTCTCCGTTGAGAAAAGAAGACCCCTGGATAGAGAGGACTCCTGGGGATGATTTTTTTCCCGACACAACACCATCCTAGTCTCATTCTAGTAAAATAATGTTTTCCAAAATCACCTCATATAATCTCACAGATAAATTCCCATCAGAAGTGATGTTTGTACTCCCTATGACATCTCTGTGATAAGCATCTACATATTCAAACAAATACCTTATAATTGTGTTGTTGTCCTTTTTTGATAGAATCTATGTTTACATGCAAAAGTTTGTAATGCTCACATTTTAGACACACAAAAATGATTGTAAAAATAATGGAATGATTTTTTTTACTTACATTGAAGTTTACAAGAAAGTACAGGAGGTCACTTAGGACAACACACAACCCTTGATATGATTGCATAAACCTTAACCCACATAGACAAGATGAAAAGCATGTGATGCACACCAAGGTCACTCTTTTTATTTGTTAAAATTACAAGGCACAACATAATGATTCAGCTATAATATAAACTTATAGATAGGTTCCTCACACAACATGATATATTTAGGATTACACATTTATCAAAATAATCTTTCAATCTTTAACTTAAGTTCTACGAAGGCTCATAATGTGAGAATCATAGAGTCCTTTTCCTTTTGTTATATTTCCTCTATATTGTTTAACATTGAACTTAAGGTGCAATTGTACAGATGAAAATTTAGATGCAACTTTCATCCACACTCAACCCCACGAGGTCGTACCAGAGAAGCTGATGTTGAATGTGTATGGCTAACTACAGGAGGATAAGTGACTAAGATCTGGTAGTGTAATCTTTTGGTAGCCGTATTGGTAAAAGGGACATTCAGAGGATATGAACAAGTACCATAAATTCCCTCTGGTTTATTTTCCTAACTTGGATCTAAGTGTTGATATAGTTTGAAGTGTCGAAATTAACTAACAACCTATGCTACGTCTAAAAGGGAAACTAACCTAAAAAAATCACAAAACTGAAATATTACAATCAAAAACATTAATTTTCTTCTATTCTAAATAATTAAAATAACTCTACACTAAAACTAAACAAACAAGATAACCCAGTGTGGTTATTCACCTGTAATGAGTGTATTGAAACTAAACTTACTAAAAATAAGAACTTTATCAAATGATCTATGATATGTAGAAAACCTCTTATAGATATTCTCTTCTTCAAATCCATAGGGATAGGAAGAAGAGGAACTGCAACCTGGGATTTCTATGAGAGATTAAAACTCTCTTGGAAATTAATGAAGCACTCAAAAATGAAAGGAAATTGATAGAATAGAGGTAAATTGAACTGTATAGTAATTTGTCCCCTCAGTTTATAATTTCTTTCCTTGTGTGTCCATATGAGTCCAAAGAACTAGGAATGCAAAGGTAGTAGTAGGAGAAGCTACTTGAGAAATGCAAGATTGAAGGTATTCTAGTTGTAATACAAGTGGAAGAGAAATGACACAACTGAACAAACCTTGGCTACGTAATTTCTAGTAGGATTGTGGTAGCAATACTATGCAAGATACAAAAAATTCTAAGGCCATTTTCTTGAATACAAACATTGATTATATAAGAATTCGCTGGGATTTGCCTTCATACACAAGGAAAACTTGGAGTTCCAAATCTTTGGGTGAAGAGGTAGTTTAAACTAATTAAATATATTGAAAAATAGAAGAGGGAAGGAATACCAAGAAATCAAGACTATTTTTACACAATTTGGTTCACAAACACATCCTAGAAGTCAAGTTAAGTGAAATTAGGTGTGTTAAAATCATGCATGAAGAGTTCATTAAAAAGCATGTAGGACTGTCGCCTTGCATAGCATCACGGTCATGGGACCGCTTCCCTACTTGGGTGGCAGTTTTAGAACCACCATGCAGGAAGGGTGGCGATCTTGGCACTAAAGGCAAAAACATCGACATAATGAAGTGTGAAGCTGGAAGAAAGCATGAAAACACTAAGGATGTCTAGGCTACATATACGTACTACGAATGCGTCTAGAAACTTGAACAACTTCTTAAAGGACACGAATCATAATTAAGGACTTTTGTAACCATTTTCTGAAAATGTAGCACATTTAATTCTGGGTTCATACATATTTCTCCCTCGGAGAAGTGTCTTAGCCATAAAAATGTATAAAACGTAGAGTATGAGTATATTGTTCCTATAATGTGGAGTTAGAAGCTATACCTGACATGCCCATTATCAAAAATTGATTGTCCAAACTCCCGCTACCTATAAAATGAAGAGAAGACTCAAGTGCAGATAGATAAAATATCCAAAAATAAACACTAAATTAAAATGAAAAGAGGTCTCACCATTTGTGTAGGGATATAAAACTATACCTACTCCAGTGCTTCCTCCCTACGAACATATGTACTAAAAACGAAGTTATAACAATATATATATATATATATATATATATATATATATATATATATATATAACTCATTTTCAAATCCTTTTGCACATATCAACTTGGTTATTTTAAAACTTTGGTCCCACAGTGACCATTATCATCGAAATAATAGCGAAAACGTTCATTGGGAGATCATGATCATTCCTCAACAAGCGGGAAACCGACCAACACGTTCTCAAGTTAATTTTCCTCACTTGTGTGTTTTTAAACATAAAATGTGAAAACGTCGTTTAAAATGTTCTTTTTATGTAATTTTAGGGAAAAAAAGTTATACGATGAATCATTTTAGGACCATTTCCCTACCAAGGCAGTGGTTATGAAAAAAATGATCAAAACACAATGATAACTTAAGTTTTTTTGGATTTTAAAAGTTTTTTTATGCTTTTGATGAGCTTGTTTTTTGAAATATGTAACTAACTTGCTTTTTTGTTGTGTTTTGGTCAATGTAGAAGAAGGAAGATTATATCCATTGGAGTCGCAAGAGGGAGTATGACTCAGGATGAGACTGATACTCTTTAGAGAGTGGGTATATGGAGGATTTCATGCATGACCCATGTTAATCCTTGCAGTCACATACTATGTGACCTAATATCTTATTGGGAAGTAGACCGGAATACCTTCCGGTTGTTCGGTGCTAGGGGTCAGTGGAAGATCACCCTAGAGGATGTGTACCTTATTATTGGGGTTCTCATACTAGGCATACAACTGACTCTAGAAATAAAAAGATCTTGAGCCACCATGACTCTATGGGTAACCTATATGGGGAATGTTGTTTTCTCCTTTGGTTCAAAGAAGGGGATTAAGGTCTGATCCATTCCTACTTCTCCCATCCCTACTATCTGCAAGGCCATCATGGTTATCTATGCCTAATGGTTGATTGGGGAAAAGGGAGGTGATGCACTATTATGTTGCTAGGCTCCCATTATTATGTAGATTGATGCATATGATTGTCTTTATGCCTGGGGAGAAGATAAAGTTGTTAGTACTTTTCATGAATTGTATCGGATCGTAAGGTTTCAAGGGAAGTCTTTGAGCCACCCCACATTTTTTATGAGCTTGGTGTATGAGTAGATCATCTCCTATGGGAGGGGAGTACTAGTATATGATCCAGGGGCAATCAAGATCACTAGATGGAAATCGTTGATAGTTTTGAGGACACCACATCAGCCAGTGGCTTCTTTGACTACGTCAAACATGGTGGTCACCCCATACTAGGACATGACATGGTTGTGGGGACATGATGAGAACAGAGTGGTGGATTCTTCCACTACTGGTCAGTTTTTTGATAGGATAAGGAAGCTTAAGACTAACTTGTTTGAGTAAGTTCCCCAGTAGTTTAACCTCCCCTACATTAATATGCTTCCCCAAGTGGCACCTGTGTATAAGACAGTGAAGGAGTCCCGAAAGGGGACTTTTGGAGATCCAAGTTGGACATCGGTTGTTTCAAGAGTGCCTATCATAGTTAGGAGAAATGTTCATTCCTGATGGGAAGCTGGTTTCACTCTTGCACCATTACCCCAGATTGAGGCCACACATTTTTCTCACAGTGAAGAGGAGAACGAGCCCATAGACATAGACTCTGACTTTGAGGAGTATACAAGGGATGGGAATAGAGAGGAGTTGGATGGAGAGAAGACCAATGGAGAGGAGACTGATAGAGAGGAAACTGGTGGAGAGGAGACTGATGATGAGGGGTTAGGTGGTGATACTGGCAGGGAAATTCACAAGGAGGAGGAGAGAAATCTCAAGTGGCATGATACTCAGGATGCTCTGAGAGTGGAGCGAGAGGAGGTGACCACAAAGGAGAAGACACTTGTCTCTAAGGGACCACTCCTTCATGATGGAATGGGGGATGATGAGTCTATGATGGGACAACATATTACCTCCAGTTTTGGGGTGGTACCATAGCCATCAATAGTAGTAGCATCGGCCAGTGAACCTACACGGATTCCTAGAGATATGAGTATGTTGATCCTCTTCTCTTCAACTTCTTATTAAAAAATGTTAGTTGGTATTTATTTTTATTTTGTTTTGTAAATTTCTAACTCACCATTTCTTCTTTGTTTATGTTTGCAGTGACTGCACAGGAGTGGTGAGAGATTATTCAATGGGTATATGTGGACATCTTACATATTCCTTTGCGGAAGACCCGAGCTAAGTTGACTAAGGACATGGGACAACCACTTGTGACTAGCAGACACAACAATGTGTTTGCACCCATATGGAGGACAGAGGAGGTTATGAATTCTCTCAATACTCAAGTGACTGCATATGAGACATCTAAGCATTTTATGAAGCAAAGTGGCTCCCATAATGAGACCACAGCCAGTGGCCTCCAACTTGAGCACTCCCACCATTCTATGTATTCTCGTCATCGTAGTCGTAATAGGAGTCATGGACACAACCATGCGCCATCTCAGGGATTCCACAAGGATTTATAGGTTGATGGGAATTTTATTTCTTAGTTGTAATTTTTTAAGGAATTCAATGTTTTTGTTATATTTCCGGCTCATTGTGAGCATTTTAACCATGCCTAGTGCATGATAGCATTATATACAAACTTTAATTATTATGATATATACAGACTCTTCTTTTTCATTCGGTAATTCATTTTATCAAAGTTTAATTCCTTTTATCTCACTTAAAATGTGTAGTCTAGATGTTTATAACTTCCTTTATAATATGATTTTCAGAATGTGTGCAGTGGATATGAATGCTAACAGAATGATTTATTTTTTTGTATTTTATAATGTTGATATATGATAATGCAATCACATTTTAATGTTGAACTTTAGTTTCTCTAAGAAAATTTTGGTACTTCGTATTGTTTTGGAAAAATGTGGTGAAAAAGTGATATGATAAGTGAATGAACTTTCCACACTTCTAACTCCACACAAATAGTAATATGCAAGGGCTCAACACCAAGATCTAGAAGGGGCACAAGTTATAGAAATTTGTTCTATGGTAATGATGAAAGAAAGACAAGGATTTGGAAAAGCCAAATTGAGACACTACAATGCCATTCTACTCAAGCTTGCTTCATAGTTTAAACTATGAAATGCTTTTCATTTTATCTTTACTTAGATCCATAGATGGTTACTTGGTTGACAAAATCTGGTTTTGAGGTTTTGATCTCTTTTGGAATTTTTGAAATCTAACTCACTTTATTTTGATTTGTGACTTTGTATCATTTGAATGAATTGTTTCTAACTTTCAAGTTTGTCAAAGAGACTCCGTACACCTTGCCCCATACTACCAATAAGAATTATGGGCTCATCACCACGGAAAAGGCACATTTGAGTAAGGGAACTTATCTTGTTTCCCAACCCTACATCACCAGTAAGAGACGCAGGCTCAACACCAAAGGTTGGAAGGGAAAATAAATGTGTAAAATAAAAAAAATTATGGACTTATTTATCTATGCAAAATGTCTATAATGTTCTTATTTCAAAAGAGATGTATATGGGATAGATATGACACCATGAAGCTTCTAGAACAGACTATAGGTAAAGACACATAATCTAGAAGAAACTATGAGTATAACCAAATATGTAGGCCTTGGTATGGCTATTGTCAAAGATTTGTCTTATCTTACATGGATTGTTGAAATCATTTAGAAACTATTGATGATACCGAGTAGATTTGAACAGACATGATTTGAATGTTTTGCCAATGTTTTCATAATTTTTTAGGAATTACTATAAGAATATGTCCCTTGATAACAAATTTTATGAAATGAGCTAGCAAATGAAAATGTAATGTAGATGCAATAATGTAAATATGGAAATGTAGGTGAAACTACATGTCATGATAGCTAAGGTGAAGAAAGTTTCTGAATATTGAATTATTCGCCCCTAACAGTACACAATTGAGAACCGTGATTCTCAAAATTTTCGTTCTCTTGACATGGGTCTATCATTCTGGGTTTAAAATTACAACCCTTTCCTAGAAGTGTATATGTCAAATCTTTAAAATCATTCATCTAAAATTAGTGTTCATGAACCCCTTTGTCATTTTCTTGAGACATGGTGTGTGGGCGAGCAAGAATATACTACTCGGCCTTGTTTTCTATGTAGAGAATTATGTTTACTTGTGACACTTACTGAATGATGAGGCATTGACCTATGGATATGAAAAGCTTAGTTTCAAACACACGTGGATTTAAATTGAGGTTTAGAATAGGACAACACTCATAGATGGTTTTGGTGGGCATTGTTTAAATCTCAAATTTCCCTTCTCGATTTGTTAATCCTATCATGTTCACACCTAGACCTAGGTCATCGAAGGGAAGAGATGCTAAACTAAGAAGACTACGAGTCCCTTATGGTTGAAATGGGAGGAAGATAGGATCTTCTCTCTAATATTTTTTTAATTTATGTTCTGGTTTTATTGCACACTATTTCCAAAGAAATAGATTTATCCTTATCTAGTTTTTCCACCTCAAATTTTTTTGGGTCAATGACTTCAGCCTTTGGCACGCTTGGGGTGACTAGGACTAAATATTTTGATGGAGGTGGTTTTTTCAATTGATTCGTAGGAATTTCATACTCCATACTAAATATTTTCTTCTTAGTGATATTTTCTAAGTGTATATTGAAGGGCTTAGGATCCCCTTGAGTGATGAAGACCTTCCCTAAATGGAGGAATATAATCTCCTAGAATAGGGTAGAAGGGATAGTCTTCATTCAATGAATCTAGGGTCTCCCAAGGATCATGTTATAACTTGTTTCCCTGTCGATAATGTAAAACTCCATCAAGATTGTTTTTGGACCAAGCATGATTGGAAGAACTATGGTTCTAATCGAGGCATCTTTAAGAATGTCATACTCCTTAACATGTTTCTTGTATAGGAACAACTTGTCTCTCTATATCCCATCTTTTGTAAGAAAGAGAAGGGAACTACATTTACAGAATCCCTATTGTAAATCATGGCTCTCTTAATGAAATTGTTATAAACCCAGACCTTTAAAAATAAGGTAGGACCACCTCTTTGGAAAATTTCAGTGTTAGATGGCATCTTGTCTATATTGAAAACAAACCCATTATCCCTTTTGTTCTATGTCGGAGGATGTATGTCAAAGTCAATATGATTTATTTGAGCACTAAGAGGTGGAGTGACATGGATTATATGGTAAATACCTAGTGCATTGACCAATATAGAACGATGCGTAGTTAAATTATTTAGAAAAACTAGAAACAAAATGAGAGAAAAAGTCTTCTTCAAATCCGATATTAAATCATAGGCTACTACTAGTTTTCAGATTGTAGGAATGTCATCCTACAAGGAAAAAGTAGGTAGGGGTTGTAAAATGTAATAATTCATCTGATTTTTTGCATTAATTTCTGGCTTGACCTCCACCTCGACTAACACCAAGATTTTTGTGTTATCATTTTAACCAAGGTTACGAGAAACTCGAGAGTTGTCACAATTTGAGGCTTCATGGTCATGTTTTCCTATAGGAATTCCCTTGTTTATATTTTGAGGATTCAATAAGGAATCCATAAGAAGTTTAGGTTTTACATTTTGAGTTGTGATAGGTCTGATATGAGTAGGCTATCGATTTGTTTCATGATTTACTAGAAATGTGTATACAAAGAGTTGCCTTTGGTTTTTGGGAAGTCTTTGTAAAAACTTATTGCAATCACGATAAGTCCTATCATCATGACCTCAAACCTTATGGAAACCATAGTATGGGTTAGGGTAATAATTTCTTTGCCTTTGATATGCATATTTCTATTATTGATTTTAAACTTGGTTATAATTTATAAATTGGTTGTTATAACCATGATTCGTCACCTCTTGGACAGAGTTTTGATACTATTTTAGGCCTTAGATTTGATATTTATTTTGTGTTAGAAAATTTACATCAACTGTGATGACAGAAGACATAGTATTATGGCCTTTTTGATTGTCTAATTTTTTGTTTTTTATATTGTTGTTAATATCACTTTTGTTCATAAAACTAGTGTTTTTGGCTTGATCAGTAGCACTATTTTTGGTAACACCATGATTTAGATTCACACCCTTAGGTCCTTGTTTGTTGGAACCATTATTTTTATAATTTACATTACTTTGATTTGGAGATACCAATTTCTAATTGGGATCATAGATCTTACACCCACTGTCTATAACAACTTCGTCAATCCAAAGCACACATTCTAAAACTTCCTCATAACTATAGAAAGGAAACGTTTTTGACCTCTTCCTTAGTATCTCGATTGAGAGAGTGAAGGAAAATATTGCAAAGTTCCATTTGGTCCATATTAGGTGAACTTGTAGAGGAATAGAAAACTTGCTGCCATCTCTTGATGAAAATGGAAGAAAATTCAATTTTCTCCTCTCTAATATAAAGGAACTCCCTAATCCTTATACGCACCAACTTGTTCATGTCAAATGATATGATGAACTTAGGAGCAGTTTTTTTAAAGGAATGTATAGAATATTCTAGAATACATTAATACCAATTAAGTGTGATTCATTTGAGAGTCTTTTCAAATATCTTAGCCACTACAACATCCCAAGGAAGTAATTCCCTGATGGTAGTAGCTTAGGTCTTGATATGAGCATTCAAGTCTCCTTCTCCCTTAAGTTCTAGAAGATATGGTAATGGGTGTGGAAGCATGACCCCAAGTATGGTGAATTCAAGAGGATCCTTTAAGTACTTGGCATATGTACCCATTGCGTAAAATTCCACCATTGAAGATCCTTGATGAGGAGTTGGATAAGTTGCATTATAAGTGTTGACATGAACGTATGGGGTCCCTTGATATGGCATGTAGGGAGTAGGAGTAGTATATGGGTCCATCTTGGGTCTTTTTGAATACATGTGCATGTAAGGTAGGATAGTTCTAGGATATAGACTAGTGGGTGTAAAACCAGAGAATGTCATAGTACCTAATGTGGTGGCATTCAAGAATGCACTTTCAACCATCCCTTGCATAGGATATGTTTTATAAGGATGAGGACCCATCCCTAGTGTGTTTAATCCTGAAAGAAGATCACCTGGATGTGAATGAACCAGATGCCCTTGTTGTACTGGATATTATGTTGGTTGCTCAATCGAAGTGATGTATCCTTTGTTGTCAACTCGATACCCCATGCTTTTCCCTACTGCATGTGTTGGTTATGAATTCTGTGCACTTTCTAGTTCTGTAATCCTCCCTACGAAAGTAGAAATAATATCGTTGGGAGAGGATTGAGTCCCTTATAGGGGTGTCCATGGCGTTTGATTGAGCAGGCTCATGATAATGTGTCATGAATTTTTCGGTGTTATAATTATTTTCTTCCTCAGAAGTAATAATATTAGGATAGGCATTAAAAATATCAAAGGATGTAGACTTCATTATATCCAAAGATTCGTCTATCTAACGAAGAGTATTATCTAATCATAAAAATGTATCATCTTCTATTGATTTCATGACAATGTGAGGTCTTAACAAGACTTTATCGTAAGAACATGTTCTATTTGTGATCACAATGTGGTTTGCATTAGTTTTACCATATTGCATGTTTAAGTGTTGATCATCCTCCTCCATCCTTACACAGCTAATGGGTTTTGAAGTGTAATTAGGGGATGTTTTAATGTTTTTTGTGAAATTATCACCTTACCTCGAAAGAGAAGGGGAATGTTATGGTGACATGTTGGTTTAATATTTATCATATCCAAATGACCCACCAAAATCTCTTTCAAACATTTTTTAGAAAGTATAAAATACCTACCAAAATAGGGGAAGAAATGGAGAGGTGAGGTAATAACAATGAAAGAAAAGGAAACAAGAACGAATTAATCCTTCACATCGACTTCACCAATTAGTACGAATGAAAATTTACATGTAACCTTCAACTGCACTTGACCCCCTGACGTCGTTCTGGTGAAGCCTATGTTGAATGTATGTGGCTAACTACAGGAGGATCAATGACTAACATCTAATAGTGTGATCTCCTGTACCTAATTTGTCAAAGGGGACATTTAGAGGCTATGAATGGGTAGTGTAGATTCCCTATGGTTTGTTTTCCTGACTTGGAACTAAGTCTTGATCTAGTTAGAACTATCTAAATTAACTAGCAACCCATGCTACTACTGAAAGGGAAACTAATTTAAATAAATCACAAAACTGAAATATTACAATCACAAACAACAATTTATTTCTATTCTAAATAATTAAAATATATCTACACTAAAACTAAATAAGAAAGATAACCCGTTGTGGGTATTATCACGTGTTGATTGTATTGAAACTAAGCTAAATTAAAATAAGAACATTTCCAAATGATCTGTGATATGTAGGAAACCTCCTACAAATATTATCTCCTTAGGATCCATAGGGATAGGAAGAAGAGGATTGATGATCGGGGATTTCTATGAAATATTCAAACCGTCTTGGAAATTAACTAATTACTTGTAAATGAAATGAAATTTATTTCTACTCTATTTGATATGATGTAACAATGAAAAATTACATGAATGAAGTAAATGAAATAACAAGTCTAACCTAGAATTCACAAAACAAAGGTAAATCTAGCTGTGTAGTAATTTATCCCCTCAGTATTTCATTTCTTTCTATGTGTGTCTATATGAGTACAAGAAATTGGGCATGCAAAGGAAGAAATAGGAGAAGGTGCTTTAGTAATGAAAACTTGAAGTAAGTATGGTTACAATGAAGGTGGATGACAGATAACACAAGTGAACAAAGCTTGGCTATGCAATATCCAACAAGATTGTGCCAACAATACTATGCAAGATACACAAAATTCTCAAGCCATTTACTTTGATACAAGAATTGATTATATAAAAATTCGTTGGGATGTACCTTCATACACAAGGAATCCTTGGAGTGCCAAATCATTGGGTGAAGAGGGTGTTCAAACTAATTAATTTTATTTAAAAATAGAAGAGGGAAGGAATACCAAGCGGTCAAAGGATTTTTTTGGCAATTTTGTTCACAAATGCACCCTAGAAGTCAAGTTAAGTTAAATCAAGCATGTTAAAATAAGATATGAAGAGTTCTAGAAAAAGTGCACAGGACCACCACCCTACGTAGGGTGGTGGTCATGGGATCACCTCCCTTCCTGGGTGGCGGTCCTGCCACTAAATTCCAAAACGTACACAAAATGAAGTGGGATGATGGAAGAAAGCATAGAAAATCTAAGGAAGGATGTAGATAGGCTACAGATATGTACTGCGAATGGGTATAGGAACTCGAACACCTTCTAAAAGGACATGAAGCATTAGTGGGGACTTTTGTAACCATTTTTCAACGATATAGCACACGTAATGTTTTATGCATACAATAACTCATTAAATAAGGATCATCTACATTATATCAATTAATTTTTCAATTCGCTCATTTGTTAATAGGGTAATTAGTTAGACATAGGGATATTTACATACTCACATGGCTACTAGGTCTTATCCCTAGGATTTTCTCCTAAGGGTATGATTCTTAATCTTATTTCGTACCTTAGTTATATAACAGAACAAGGGTGACTCCAAAGGAGAAAAGGTTCGCATCTTTTTCTCAAGGATTTAGGGTCAAGTTCTTTCATTCATTTATATATTTATAATTGAGTTATTACACAATAAGTATTATAGGAGATATGCTCTTTATCCATAGTTAGAGGGTTGAATCACATTAAAGGGAAGATCATGTTTGAATATCTTATGGAATAAAATCCTGTGATTACACTTTCTAAGGTCAAGCGTCAATTATAATTATTAGTGAAGAATCAAAACACCCCTGAATGGCCTAGTTGTGACTGGGGTATTCGGTGTGATTGTACAACATGCGACCATATCTTAAGCTGTAGGACTTGCAAAACATGAGAAGGACCTCTAGAGAAAGCTAATATTTGCCTCCTAATCTACCTGCCACAAGCTACTCTGGTGCAAGAAGAATGTAACTAATCCTAATCTAACTGTTCTAAGGTCGAAGGGAGAGAGATACGGGGAAAGAGCCTATACTAAGCAGTGATACACCAAAAAATGAAGTGGCGAGATACTCTATTGGGGGATAATGAAATAGGGAAACGAGGACTGAGGGAGGTTAGATAAAAGTGACATAGACCTTGATCCAAATCCACCATTGAAATTCCACGAAGCACAGCATCTCACACCTACAAATTTAAAATACATACACAGGGAGTAAATGAGAGATAGACATGCATAGAGAGACAAAAAAAAGATGCCAAGGGTTTGAAAGGCACCATGAAACAAGATTTTATTGCTCTATGAGGTACACATACAATTACATGAGTTTTCAGAGGCACAAATATGCTCTCTAGGTGTTGGAGAAGGATTACAGCTCAAATGGAGTTAGGAAACCACTTTGATAGAGTTTCCCTACATCCTAGAATGTCTCCCCTTCTCAAATGAGAAGTGTTACATTATATCGACAATGAAAATCAGAAAGAGATAGGAGAAAATTGACTCTACTCTAAAAATCCAACCACCAACCATCAATGCCTACCGCTAATCTACCTATAATCTATTGAGTCTGCCACTTTATGTCTATTCAGCATGTTGAAGAAGGAAGAATGGTTGATCGAATGAAATCATATCTGGTATTTGAAGCAATCAGATAGTGCATTAATGGCCTAAATTTTTTTCCCATTTTTTTACCCACCTATCCTCATCAAAATTAAATTATTAGGCTCCCATGGCATAGATGAGGTCGAGACCTTTCCAAAAGAGCCATTTTTTTTGAATTTCAGGCACTGGATCGAATAATATGTCCATTTGAATGTTTGGGTTGGATCTATAAAAAATGGGTAAAATCAGTTAGCAAGATTGGTCCATGGGCCCAAAACTCACTTTATTCTTTTAGGCACTAAAAAAATACAAAATGCAAAATTTTCCCCAGAGCCCCATAATTCATTTTTTCAAAAAACCATCTTTGGGCCCACTGGTCCACATTTTTCATTTAGGCAAAAAGTCACTCCAAGGGCTGCTGGTGCGCACGTAATTGAGGCTTGACACATGGCTTCTTGGGCATCAGTAGAGGTGCGGCTCATTTTTTCACTTTACGCCTTCTTGGGACAAAACGTTCAAACTACCTCTGACGACCTATCTTCCTGCTTTGTCTTTTCAACATGGCCAAGTGGCGAGCTAGCACTAGTTTGGTGACCACTTTTAGATTTTTCTTTTGAAGATGTGATGAAGAGACATGTGGCATCTTCCACAGCTTTCTCTATTCATTTGTTATTTTGCTAAGTCCTTTTTTTCTTAGCAAGGCCATATAGTTTGACCCTGTACGCATAGAGGCTTGGCTTTTATTTGAAAGCCCGCTCTAAATTTTAATTTTGAAGTAATGTCATGCTAATAATTAGCTTCTTCCACTAGCCTGCCTCTATTTTGACTATTCAACCCCCTGAATCTATCCTTTTTTTGACCTGGGACATGTGGTGATCCCGCGCTCATTTGGGTACTACCTCCAAACTTTCCTTTTGAAATTACACCAATGAGACATGTGGAGGATTCCACTATTTTTCTATACTTATTCATTTTCGGCCCACTCCGTTTCTTGGTCCTTAGACATATGGAATCCCAGCGCTTATTTGAGTCTCCGTATTGGATTCAATCTTTAGAGGTGCTTCATTTAGACACTCGGTATCCTCCACTATCTCCTCCATACTTAGGAAATTTTGGTTCACTCTAAATCATTTGTGAAGCCCAAAGACTTTGAGCCGTTCCCCATTTTCCCGCTTTGAACCCCTTGTTTCCATAACATTGTTTGCCTCCTTATCCAGCCCTACTCCTCCTTTTCAGAGCCCGGATGCAACCTGATCATTAGATTTGAAATGCGGGATCTTGTGATGGAAGAGACTATTAGATTTATTTTGTGCAGGGTAATTTGATCCTTCACAGACCCTGATCCTCCATTGTAGAGTCTCAATGTTTCCTGACTCTGCTGGATTTGAATGTGAGTTCTTAGGACAGTGTTGACCCTTATATTTTCTGTGCAGGGTCGTGTTTGATGAATTTTGCCAGGGGCAAAATTGAGATAACAATTTGGTGACTCACGGGGACGTCTTCCTGCCGAATGAAGGGACTAGTAGCCTTGAAGCATCCATTGGTCATGGAGTCAAGAATGATAGCATGATACTAATTCTTTTTACTTTGAAAATCTGATCCCTAAGCTGTTGCGAGCCTGACTGTTTTCTCAACAACCCTGAGCCTGTTCTGAAATTGGACTACCTTGAAACCTGATTTTAATTACTCTATATTTGTTTTTGATTTGAAACTAGCAAATGTTACAGGAAATTATGGGTCTCTTTGTTGTGAACACTGAAGGTCCTGGCCTCTGCACCTCCAGAGAAATATGAACAAAACATATGTATAAATACAAAAATCAAACATTCCTCAAAGGAGACATGTAGAGTGCGCAGAAGCATTTCTTCTGCTGATTTTTTTTTTCTCCTACTCCTATACTAACCAGAGCGAAAAGGGATATAAAAAAATCCTACAACTGGTAGGGAGAGTAGCTTACTTTTCTCAAAAGGGGCATCTGTGTAAATGGTTTGGCACTAAATATCGCTACTTGGAAGAGTGTAAAACTTACCATAAGCTGGTCCTCCACCCAAATCATCAAGGTATCAACATCAGCCAAAAATACCTCCTCAATTTGATTGGCATTAGATTCCTGGAGGTGTTGATGATGACCCTTGGTGCTTTGATACTCATCCTCATGCACTGAAGTGGGCATGACTTGTTTTGGCTCCTCCCATGGCTCCAATGAAGCCAAGAACTAATGGGGCATTTTCTGATCCTTTGAATGTGCCCATGGTTTTGAAATTAAACTCCAAGAATGGATTCTTCATGCTAACCTTCTTGGATGGATGGTGTGAGAGGGATGATGACATCCTCTTTCCTTTTCTCTTCCTTCTCCTGAGAATAACATGGAAGACTCATATCTTCCAACCTTGGTTCCAGAGAGTTGTTATGAAATTCCAGATGTTTTCCTTGAATGTCCTCCTTTATAGAAGCAGGCTCATGTGCTTGGAATGTGGATGATGGAGGAGAAAATGATGTGATATCCTCAGGCTCCTCTCCATCAAAGAAATCTCCCAATTCTGATAGATAATATGCCTCATTGTTGTCCTGCTGCATGTGCTCAACCTCCTCCATGCTATCCTCTTGATCTAAAACTTTCTCACCATGGTTCCACTATTCTTCAAACATGAAGTTTGAAATATCAAACTCTTCTTCAACATTAGATCCTGAAGGGTATGAAGTGGGAGGAAGAACTAAAGGTTCTTCTATGGCCTACTCTAGACTTAGAGCCTTTGAAACTGTATGGTCTTCCTCCATCATCGGTTTTTCAATCAAATCAGTCCCTTGAAATGAAAGAAAATAATCTCTAATGATGCTTTCTTCATTGAGTGACTTCAAATTTGATTTGATCTCTCCCAGCTACTCCTCCTCAATGGGGCTTGGAGTTGATTGTTCCCCTTCTTTAACTAGTTGTGCAGCTTGGATTAGATCAGCATTCTCTTCAGGTAAAGTGTCGTTAGGGACACTGCATTTAGAACAAATAGACTGTTGATCTTCTTCTTCTTATTTTTGTTACTTCTCTGCTGCAAATGCATTCTCAGCCACCACTGGTTCTTCAACCTTAATCTCCTTTGTTTGCTTAACCATCAAGGGTATATCTGTAAACCCAAACCTAGCAACCCAATGCTTCAAATCTTCTATCATTTCTTCTCAATTGGGTTTCTCTTCTTGTTTTTCTCCTCGAATAGATTCTTGAGTCTCTTCCCCAAATGAGAATTGTGAAGAAGAAATGAGGGGTGGATGAAAAAGATCTCAGCCAACTTGGTAGAATTGTTTGTGGTGGTGAGGGAAGTGGAACTTATAGTTTTTTTTAGGGAATGAATACTTGGGAGGGAAAAGGTAAGAGATCACTGAAGTGAGGTACACAACATACCTGTTAAGATGGAGTGGTAATGTGAAATTAGACACATAGGCCAGCAAGTGAGGGACTTGATTCTTGATCACTGCTAGAAATGATAACAGTTTGAGAATGGCGTGAAATGAAGAGCTTGGAAATTCAGTGTGACTTAACCATTAACAAGGTTGTCTTGATGTCCAACTCATAAGCCTCAATGGGATCCTGTAATCCATTGTGCAAGTTGAGGCAACACTTCAACCATAGAATGAAGCTTCTCTTAAGGGCTCCTAATGTAGCTACCACAAATTTCCTCCTCAGTGCAGTGAAGGTACCCTGAAACCAATCCTAATCTAATGCCTTCATCTAAGGATGTAGCCCTGAGAGTGCACCATTTTAAAGATCCATTCACTAAGCGGTGATTCACTAGCAAACCAACATTATTTGTGTAGCTGATCACCATTGCATGTGTCCCCTTGTTCTTGATAATTTTCATAGCTAAATATGTCTTGTACCCTACTCATATGAGGTAAGACATAATGGTTCTGGATCTGATCCCCAGAATGCTGATCCATAGGAGTTACAAAACTGCATTGGAGCATGACATCGTACACCTACTAAACATGTAAGTGTGAGTTATATGAAGGGATATGCACTCAATGTTTTCACAACTTCATGGAATGGAAGAAAATTAAAGAGATGGAACAAGAAAATGGATGAAAAAGATCTGGAACTCAGAGAATGGGTTATTGAAACAAGATGTTATTTCTGTATGTGCCTGCACAGACTATTACATGAGTTCTCAGAGGCACACATACCACTCTGTTAATATGAATTGGAGAATGTGCTTAAAGACCTATCCCACTAGGAGTTCTAAAACCACTTAGTGACAGAAGTTTTCCAACACCCCCGAATGGCTCTCCTTATGAGTTGGAAATTCAGTGTGATTAAAACACATGGGATGATATCCCAAGACATGGGACTTGAAAAACTTGAGATGGACATCGAGAGGAAAGATGATTACTTGCCCTCCTACTCTACCTACTAGAATCTACTCAAGTGTAGTGACCATTATAACTAATGCCTAATATGAACCATACATAGGGGACAGGGATCTGTCGAGATGGTGAAAGATCCTACACTAAGTCGGTGATTTTGCATAGTTGAAAGGAAGTGGAGAGATACTCTGTTGAGGGAGAATGAAATATGGAAAATAGTAGTTGAGGGATGTCAGACAGAAGGGACACATCCCTAGCCTGAAAGATCCACCATCAAAACTACACGAAGCACGACATCGTACACTCGTCAAACATTAAATACTTATAGAGGGAGAAAATACAAGATAGACGAGGCACAGAGAGACTTTCAAACGGTGCCAAATTTGTTGAAATGCACCATGCAACTGGATAGAATTGCTCTATGATGTGCACAGACTATTGACATGAGTTCTCAGAGGCACAGGTATGCTCTACTAGGTGTTGGTGAAGGCTTAAAACTCAAATTGCAGAATAGGAAACCATGGGCCTGACAGAGTTTCCCTACATCCCATAATTTTTCCCCTTCTCAAATGGTAAGTGTTACAAAATTCAGACAATGCAAAAATTAGCCCCAGAGAGGAGAAACTTTACTCTACTCTCAAAACTACAACCAACTTCAAGCCCACCGGTGCCTGCTATGAATCTGCATGCAATCTAGGTCAAATCTTCCACTTTATGTCTGTTTGGCTTGTTGAAGACAGGATTGAATGGCTTGATCAAATCAAATGGCTACATTAATGGAATAAGGAGACATTTTTGCAGCTAATTTTTTACCCATTTTACACCTTCGTCGGGGAAAATTAATTTCAAACTTGGCTCCCATGGCATAGACGAGGTCGATCCTGCTCTCCAATGGTTCTAACATTTGTTGCCATTTCGTCGCAAGCTGGCACTAGAAAGATATGTCCATTTGAATGTTTGGATTAGGTCCATACAAAAATGGTGAAAATGCACCTATAGCAAACACATGGCTCCTTCCACAACATAAAACTCACATGTTTCTTTGTATTTTGGCGCCAAAAAAATACCTTTTTGGCTACGTTGCCCCATATAGTCTAACCCTACACACATGGAAGCTTGGCGCAAAAAACCATCTTCAAAGCCCACTCCGTCCACATTTCACATTTAGGTGCAAATCCACTCCAAGGCCCACTGGCCCACATAAAATTGGAGGCTTACACTATGGCTACCTATCGTTTGACTCATTCAGACCCCTGCAGCTCATTTTTCCATTTTAGACCTTCTCGGGGAAAAAATTTCAAACCCGCACTTGTTTGGGTCCAATGTGCCTCCAAACCTTCCTGCTCTCACTTTGTCAACTAATGAGCCAAGTCGCAAGCTGGCCGTTTAGTTCGGGGACCACTTTTAGATTTTCCTTTCGAAGATGGTCAACTCTTTTTTTTTTATCCCTAGACACATGGAAGCCCTGCGCTTGTTTGAGTCTCCATTTTGGATTCAATCTTTGGAGGTGTACCATTTGGACACTTGGAAGCTTCTACTGTCTTCTCCATACTTAGCCAACTTCGTCTCACTC
Organism: Taxus chinensis; assembly: GCA_019776745.2. Lineage (NCBI taxonomy): Eukaryota > Viridiplantae > Streptophyta > Pinopsida > Cupressales > Taxaceae > Taxus > Taxus chinensis. The sequence goes on along the minus strand of CM034146.1, from coordinate 259,603,846 downwards.
TGAAAGTTTTGTGAAGCCCAAAGAATTTGAGCCTTTCCCCATTTTCATCCTTTGAGCATCTGGTTTCTTTAACACTATTTTACTCCTTAGCCAATCCTTCTCCTCCATTTTAGAGCCTGACTGAAACCTGATCGTTAGATTTGAAACATAGGCTCATGCAACGGAAGTGAGACTTAGATTTATTCTGTGCAGGGTCATCTAATCCTTCACAGACCTTGCTCCTCCACTGTAGAGTCCCGTTGCTTCTTGAATCTTCTGGATTTGAATGTGATTTCTCAAGACAAAGCTAACCCTTTGATTTTCTGTGCAGGGTCGTGTTTGATCAATTTTTTTAGGGGCAAAATTGAGATAACAATAATTTTACTATAGTTATGCTCCAACAATTAATTAAGGATTCAAAATAACTTAGCATGGCAAGAAACTTTCTTATTTATGTTTTCTATATTAGGTTCCCTGAGTATCATTTTACATTTATATTATGAGGTTGTTCCTTAGTTAGGATAATATGCCTTTTCGTAATGAATTGTGTAACTGATAAGAAATGTAATATAATATAATAAAATCAAATAAAAATATACAGAAAATTAAATTCATTCGGAATATATTATCCATGGATGAGATTACAATATACAGATTTTGATCTCCTTGATTCTAGGATTCAATAGTCATCCCTTATATCTCTCAACCATTGTTAGAATCTCTCACCTATCCCACATATCTCTCTATCATCTCATATCCCTATTCTAATGGTGAGATTAAATCACTTGCATACAAATATGATATTAATATCATAATATTAATATCTCACACTCACCTAACTATTACAAGTATATTATTAATATGACTTCTATAAACTCATTATTAATAATATTTCAATTTATTAATAATGTTGTAATATATTTGTAACATTGACTCCCATATTGTTAACATTATTAATTCCCATTACACACTCCCTTAATGTTGACAAGATAGAAAAAATAATCACACTTCCCTCTGCAGCTTTCCACCCATGCGTACTCATGATTTGGATGGTTTTGTAGGTCAACCAACAACCCAGAAAAAAGGATGGTTTTATAAGAAAACCAATAACCTAAAACAAAGGATGGTTTTATAGGAAAACCAACAACCTAAAACAAAGGATGGTTTTTCAGGACAACCAACAACCCAAATATCATGTTGTTGCTTTTCCTTTGTGCTTTCATCTATCCACTATGTCTTTCCTTTAGGGAATATGTAGGAACTATTGCTTATTGAATACAAATTGAATAGAGGGAAAACCGAACATTGAGACCATATTCCAGTTTCTACCTCAATGTGAACATTTCACTTATTCAAACAGGAACTCTGAAATAGAATCGAACAACTGAAACTAACTACAAATCTGAAATAAAAGAAAACACACATACACAGAAACTGCCACCAAAGCTTCATGTGGTCCCATCATTGGTGACTAATGAGAGGTCATTGATTAAGCTCCAGCCTACATTTCCTCCGTCCTCCATGAATCACACTACTTACTTAGAAAATTAGATGTTGAAGCTCAAATGTGCACCACCTTTTGTTAATGCATCTTCCTACTAATCTTCGCTTTGGTTCTAAAATACCATAGCGGGGGTTTGGGAGTGGTAGGCTCCAGTGGGGTCAAGGGGCAATGTCCCTTGTAAGGTCTAAGGGAAGCACCAAGGGGCAGCCAAGCACATTTTACTTCTTCAAAGTCATCAAAATATAATTAGAATTGTAATATTATTCATCTTATTCTTCGAAAAAATTAGACGTTAAGTAACACTGAAAATGTGCCCATAAGGAATTTTTTTATTTTTACAATATTTTAACATTGACTCTTGACACGAATTGAATTCAACTGACCATAATTATACTTTTACTTTGATAATGATAACAAGATATTTTAGACTCAACAATTTTTCACATTGACTATGTAATTTTTTAAAAAAAATATAAGGACTTTACAAGACAAGACTCGATGAATTAAAAACTATGACTATATATACTTAAAAATTAAAAATATTAAAAACATGACACTAATAAATAAAACTTTGAATATAAGTCACAATGAATATTCGTATTAATGATTTGACATCATCAATGACGATATTAACATGAACACGGAATAAAGTTGACTATATGCACCATAAAACAAAAAAAGAGTCATTTGATTTACTGACTTCTTTTTGCTACCTCCTAATCTTCTTACACATGTGGATGTGATGGCACTACTCTATTTCTATGCATATTCTAATTCTTTGATGTAGATTTTCACCAATATACTTGCCAATTGTGATACGGCAGTAGAAAAATTATTGATACTACCAATTTCTAGATTGACCCCACAATACTTCTCATTAGACTAAATGATCAGATTGTAAGAATAGTAGCTGCTTACTTAGAAAATTAGACGTTGAAGCTCAAATTTGCACCACCTTTTGGGAAATATCTCCAGAGAAATTTGGTTCTTGTTCCTAAACTACCTGCAACGAGTTACTCCAATGTAGGAAGACTAAATCTAACCTAATCTAACCATTCCAAGGAAACAAGGAGAGAGAAAGAGGGAAAAACAAAGCTTACACTAAAGTAGTGATACACCAGTAAAGGAAGTGAAATATTCTATTATGGGAGAAATAAATAGAAGAATGGAGATGAGGGAGGTTAGATAGAAGTGACACCAACTAGATCTGCAAATCATCCATTAAACCCCATGAAAGACAACATCCTACACCTGCAAATATGAAATACATGCACAAAAAATAAAGACTGAAAGGCAGAGGCACGGAGAAACAACAAAACTATGCAAAGGGTTGAAGAACACCACAAAAACACATTTTTTATTGTTCTAGAAGGTGCACATACCATTACATTTCTGGAATAGAGGCAAAAATACATTTTCCAGGCATGGGAGAAGGTTCCTTGCTTAAAAATGGCATCGAGAAATAAATTTGACAAATTTTCTCTATGCCCATAATGTCTCTCTTTCTCAAAATGAGAAGTGTTACAATATATAAAAATAATAAGAGAGATAGAAGAGAGAAAAATCAAATCCCAAAATCTATCTTTCAACCACTTTTCAAAATTTGTTTAAATTATCCCTTTGTTGATGGGCTCGATGCAAAAGCTCATTTTTCCATGTATCTACTTCGCAGACCAAATAAAATGACCCATACATCATTAAATCTCGTGGTTAGATATGGTTTTTTTTGTCTTTTCCATGTGAAAACACATTTTACAAATTTATCACACAAATCTCTACCAAAATTAAAAATTGAAGAGTCCATAATGAAGAGAATCCCCAGATCTTTCCATTGGTATCAAGATCGTCAAAAATGGAGCTCTGGATCAAAAGATATGGCCTTCTTCATTTTTTCCTTACGTTTCCTACAAATTTGGCTTCGGGTGAATTTTGAAATTTTCCCCCGCAAATCTACCAATGACATGGCATCCATTGGGGTCATCGGGGGTAGGCGCTTCCCTTTTTGCATTTTACATTTTTTGACAAAAATTCAAAAAATATACTTTACCTCTGAAGTCCCGCATCCATGCGTTAGCTTTTTGATGGGTTCAAACTTTGACTTTTTCCTTTGCCTCATTCTGGAATGCGAGCATGTAGGTCCGAAACATTTTCCCTTCACATTTTCTCTATGTGTTGGGTTGTCTTGACCAAATTTTCCAGGGGTGAATTTGGGATAAAAATTTGGCGACTGACGGGGACATCTTCCTGCTAGATGAAGAGACCAGTGGCCTTAAAGTATCCATTGTGCATGGATTCTACCTAATAAACATGAAACTAATCTAAACTCTGAAATTCTAACCTCTAAGCCTCTTGGAAACCCACTGAAAGTTGAAGTTGGACTTCACCAAAATCCAACCAAATGAACTATGCAAGAGCAAAACAACAACACCAAAAAGTATGTACAAACTATAAATCATACATACGCTAAGTGGGATATGCAAAGTGTCCAAAAACACTTCTTCTACTGAAAACAAACCTACCTGCTCTACTCTAACCACGAGTAAAGGGAACTCAAACAAAGCCTGCAACTCGCAGGGAGAAATAGCTTCCCTTCCTAAAAAATGACACCCATGCAACTGATTTGACACTAAACATGACTGGTTGGATGAGTGAAAAATTGACAATAAGCTGTTCTTCCACCCAAATCATTAGACTATCAGTAGGAGAAAAATCTAATACCTCTTTTAGTTTCTCTACATTTGGATTGAAGAGGTATGACAGCTGATCCTTGGCACTTTACATATCGTCCTCATGCTTAGAGGAAAGCATGACTGGTTATGGCTTCTCCTTTAGCTCCAATGAAGCCAAGTACCTGATTGGGCATAGTCTTATCCAATGGATGTGCCTATTACTCTGAAAGTCAACTCCAAAAATGGAGTTTTCTTGTGGACCTTCTTGAGTGGATGGTGTGAGAAAGATGATGACATCCTCTTCCCTTTTCTCCTCCTCCTCCTTTGAAGAACATAGAAGATCAAGATCTTCCAACCTTGGTTCCAGAGGGTTGTTATGGAGTGCAGGCTGCTATTCCTGAATGCTCTCCTCCATCGTAGTAGGATCATGTGCTTGGAAGGATGAAGATAGAGGAAAAAAAGATGTTATCTCCTTGGGATCCTCTCCATCAAGACAATCCTCCAAGTCAAACAGATAATCTACTTCCTTGTTTTCCTACTGCAGGTGCTCAACCTCCTCCATGGTGTCCTTTGAATATGTAATTTTCTCAACATGGTTCCCCTCATCTTCAAACATGAATTTTGAAAGATCAAACTCTTCCTTAACATCAAATCTTGAAGGGGATGAAGTGCGAGGAAGAGCTGAAGGTTCTATTGTGGCTTGCTCTACACTTGGAGCCTCTGAAACTATATGGTCCTCCTCCACAGCCGGAATGTACTCCTCTTATTTTTGAATAGGAGTAGCTCCTTCTTCCCTTGCTTGTGTTGTAGCTAGAGCTTCCACCACTAGTGGCTTGACCTCAGCCTCCTCTATAGGCTTAACCAATAAGGGAACCTTTAAAAACTCAAATTTAACAACCTAACTCTTTAGATTTTCTATCATTTCTTCTTTGTTGGGTTCCTCTATTTGATGTTCTCATTGGATGGTTTATTTATTGTTTTCTTCCCAACATTGGTTTAGAAGAGTAGGAGGAAGGATGGGTTGATTTACAAAAGACTTTGCAATTGTTTTTGGTGTAGGGGAAGGTGTTGCTTTTGGCTCTTGTAGAGGGGGATTGGATTTGGGAGGGAAAATGCAAGAGAAAATGAGGTGGGATGGAAGACTAGGATATGGAGAAATGAAATCAACACTTGGGACAGCAAGTGGGAAGGTTTAATCTTGCCTCTGTTGAAATGATATTGGTTGAGAACGAGGAAAATAAAAGCTATGAGGTGGTGTACTCACCCATTGACAAGGTTGTGTAACACTATTCTCATAAGCCCCGATCTCCATAGACCATTGTGTAAGATGAGGCGACACTTCAACCATGAAGTCAAGCTTCTCTTGAGGGCTGTAATGTCTTGGAAAAGGGCCTTCGTATGGACAAGGTGCCCTGCAACCATTTCTGAAAGCCCACATTTGAGTTGTTTCCCTTAATTGAACCATTTCAGCCTCCATTTTTTAGATATTCTCTAATAGACCAACATCCTCTGCATAACTATCACCATCATATACACCCCCTTGTCCTTGATAAGCTCCATGGCCAAATTGTTTTTGACTCTTCTCATACGGGTAAACATAGTGGTCTTGGATCTTATCATAATGTTGATCTTGAGGAGTTGGGAAATACATTGGAGGTGGACTGTATTGCTATAAGTGTCAGTTCCATGAAGAGAATGAGGTCATGATTGCACAACCTCATGGAATGGGAGAAAATGGAAAATATGGAAGAATAAAATGGATGAAAATGAGTGGAAATGGATGGAAAAGGTTTACAACTAAGAGAATTGGTTTTTGACTAGATGGAGACACTATGTGTGCTTTGAATGTGCCTCTAAAGGCTGAATCTCACCAAGAACACATCAACTTGATGAAATGAAATTAAGACCTCTTGGTCCCATCAGGCGTGCCAAAACTGTTAGTGTGAAATCACAGCACCCCCAAATGAGTTATGGATCTTCTTTTCTAAGAGAGACTCATTTGGTGCGATTGCATAACATTGAACTTTCCCCAAGGTGTGGGACTTTGCAAAAGTGGGAAATATCTCTAGGGAAAGCTGGTTCTTGTTCCTAAATTACCTTCCATCAGCTACTCCAGTGTAGGAAAACTAAATCTAACCTAATCTAACCATTCCAAGGAAACAAGGAGAGAGAAAGAGGGAAAAATAGAGCCTACAATTAAGTGGTGATAAACCAGTAAAGGAAGCGAGATATTCTATTGAGGGAGAAAGAAACAGAAAAATTGGGATGAGGGAGGTCAGAAAGAAGTGACACGATCTAGATCTATAAATCATCCATTAAACTCCATGAAAAATAACATCCTGCACCTGCAAATATGAAATACATGCACATAAAACCAAGATTGAAAGGTAGAGGCATGGAGAAACAACAAATTGATGCAAAGGGTTGAAGAACACCACAAAAACACACTTTTAAATGCTCTAAAAGGTGCACAGACAATTACATTTCCGGAATAGAGGTACAAATACATTTTCCAGGCATGGGATAAGGTTCGCTTCTCAAAAAAGGCGTTGAGAAAAAAATTTGACAGAGTTTCTCTATGTCTAGAATGTCTCTCTTTCTCAAAATGACAAGTGTTATAATATATAGAAAGAATAAGAGAGAGAGAAGAGGGAAAAATCAAATCCCGAAATCTTTCTTTAACCACTTTTCAAAATGTGTTTTAATTCTTTCTTTATTGATGGGCTCGATGAAAAATCTCATAATTCCATGTATCTACTTCGCAGACCAAAGAAAATGACCCATAATTCGTTAAATTGTGTTGTTGGAACTGGCTTTGTTGTGTTTTCCCCGCCAAAATGTGTTTTGCAAATTTCTCCCACAAATCTCTACCAAAATCAAAAATTGAAGACTCCATGATAAAGATAATCTCCAGATGTTTCCATTGGTACCAAGATTGTCAAAAAATGGAGCTCTGGATCAAAATATATGGCCTTTTGTGTTTTTTCCTTACGTTTCCTACAAATTTGGCTTCGAGCTATTTTTGAACTTTTTCCCCCGCAAATCCACCAATGAGGTGGCATCTATTGGGGTTGGCAGAGGAAAGGGTTTCCCTTTTTCCATTTTACATTTTTTAACAAAAAGTCAAAAAATCTAATTTACCTTGGAAGTCCCACATCCACACATTAGCTTTTTGATGGGTTCAAACTTTGACTTTTTCCTTTTCCTCATTCTAGAATGCGAGCTCGTAGGTCTGAAATGCTTTCCCTTCATATTTTCTCTATGTGTGGGGTTGTCTTTACCAAATTTTCCGGGTGGGTGAATTTGGGATAAAAGAAACATAAATGATCCAACTACTTTAGAACACGGGACAATGAGTGTGAATTCAATGAATCAGAAGAGGTCAATTAGCAATTTTTTAGAGATCTCAACCCTCTAGATAGCACTCACGTTACAAAAAAAAATGTTGCTCTTTTGTCAAAGACATTGATCTTTCTATGGGCTACAGGTGTAACAGTCTTCTTCCAATACTGCAGTCTTTGGTGGTTGGCCGCAATCTAAATCCAGTTGTTCCAAGTAATAAATATTGACCAATGAATGTAATTAAAATCAATACAAATTCTCATTTCCGTAAACTTTTCAAACAATGTCAGAACAATGCAGATCCATCCATGATGCCAATGTGAAATTAGGAAGAGTATTTTCAGTGCATGCAAAGTAATATAGGGTTAAAATGTATATAGATACATAGCTACAAATCTATAAATTCTTATTGCTTCAAATAATTTTATGCACAAATATCTATTTGTAACTGAAAAAATAACTCCTAAAATAGATATATTTATGCTCCTATGAACTATTTAAACTCCCATCACAAGGTTCATCTGATTTCCCTTCTCTGATACCACTAATAAGAAATGTAATATAATATAAAAACACCAAATAAATAAATATAGAAAAATAAATTCAGTCGGGATATATTATCCATGTACGATATTACAATATATAGAGTTTCATCTCCTTGATTCTAGGATTCAATAGTCATCCCTCATATCTCTCAACCATTCCTAGAATCTCTCACCTATCCCACATATCTCTCTATCATCTCATATCCCTATTAGAACGGTGAGATTAACACACATACATACAAATATGATATTAATATCTGACACTCACCTAACTATTAAATCTATATTATTAATATGAGTTTTATAAACTCATTATTAATAATATTACAATTTATTAATAATGTCACAATATATTTGTAACAATAACCTATTTGCTAATGGGGCATTTGTATCCTTATGAGACTATTAGTCTCTATCTTAAGGGATTTATCTCTAAGAACATGATCACATAGTTTCACCTCATATACCCATTACATAATAGAACAAGTGAGAGAGTAAGATGGGGTAGTCCATCATTAAAAGGGTTAAGTATCACACTATATTCTACACAATGTAGATCCTTTTTCTCATCATGATTCTGCATGTTATATGATCAATCTAATTTTTACCTTTTTCCAAGAAAATCATCTTACGATTAATTTTTCAACAAATAATCACAATTTAAAAAGTTATTATGATTCAAAAGTATCTCATAATACTGGACCATAGAAATAATATGAAAATAAGAATTCGTTATCAAGTTTATTTATGATCTCAGCTCTTAAAGTAACTTCAAAGGTTAGTTGGCGGTCCTCGTCACTCAACATGTGTGTTGGTCCAAGAGGGTTTTATATCATGTTTGATGTTGGTTTCCTATGGAGCACTACATTAGTAGAAAACATTCTCCATACTGCACACCCAACAATCAATCATATGAGGGGACAACATATACCAAGACAAAGTATAACTATGTTGTTCCCAAATTTTGGGTTTACGACAATGTTTCTAAGCACGTAGTCTAGGAGTTAAATATCAAATTTGGCTCTTATATACATACAAGAAGGTGTCATTGAGTATAAATATTTAAGTTCATACTTAGGTTTTAATTTCTTCTATGCTAAGAAATATCATGTGAGAAGGGTAGATAGCCATAAGTTCTAAACTAAGGTTGTCTGTTATATTTAGGTTTCTTTGTTATATTTGCTAGTTAAATAACATAACACTCTAGATATTTCATCATAAATTTCACAGCGAGTAAGCACTATAAGATGTCAAACCAAATTTCAATTAACATATACATCCAAATTTTACAATACAAAATTTGAGATCAATTAACACCCATGTTTAGGTGAACATTTCCCTTAAACACTAGCATCTGAAAAATATTACAAAACTTCATTAATAAAACTTTCAATACTTCACAACTTGTTTAATTATCCTGTACAACTTCATTTAACATATATATCCAACCCCATTTGTACCATATGGAGAATTGAATCAAAATAACACATATAGTTAAATGCACATTTCGCAAAGCACCCCTAAAACTAGCATCTCATACATACTACCAAACTACAATAATAATTCTTTCAATACAGTACAAAAATTTGATTCAACCTCTACAATTATTTTTTTTCAAATATAAATTACAATTATACACAGTGAGTTACAACCACGCCGTTTCGCCATCTTATTTGTATCCTGCAAAACCATGTGAGCATGAAATCTATGATAAATTGCTGGCATGACATCCACCTAAGTCTAACATAATTAACGATTATTAGTTTTCCATTTACCTGACGATAAAAAATACACATGCAACAAGAGAGGGTTTGGGGCATATATTCATTTCATTCCTCAACTAAGGGAGGAGAGAAAAAGATATAGGGAAGAAAAAGAAGAGAGAGAAACACTATTTTGCCAAAACTCAAATTTCACACAAAAATTCACAAAATAGAGTTTTAAACAGTTATTTCCAAGGGATAATAATTTTCCACAATGATTTGGTAATGTGACTAGGGTCATATAACTTTCTTTTACACTTTCATGCGAGTGGCAAAAATGCCCATTTTTTGCTTGGGGGCTGAGAAAGTGCGTTAAAAAACTGTCTTCCAATAAGCACATTCACGACATGTGAATTCCTATGTGTCAACTTATATACCAAGAATCTACAGGGACTGACGGAATCCAAAACTAATGAACGATGTACAATTGGCGAATGGTTTTTTCGGAGCCACTGGTCGTAATCACCCAAGTTTGACCTAGTCAAATAACTATCGGAGGGCTACGAAACCCCTTTGTTCAAACTAACCATGAATGTGATTTTCCTCAAACCGAAGGTTCCAGGCAATTGTCAAGTAAAAACACTAGAGGTTTGCGAAGGTGGACAAGCATTTCGTTGTTTAGGGCCCACACGGCGAGCCGATAAGAAACCCAACTTTTTAGTTTTATTAGCTAGCCTAAAAGTACAAAATGGAGTAACAGGGCTCCTATAGGAGCGGCGAAGAGAGCGACAAACGGTCTGAACGAGGTCGAGCTAATGCTTGATGCGACTATCTACATAACAAGGAACACATACGACGTTTGACATCTCTTTTATGGGGCTTATAGTGTTGTTTTGCAAGTCTCTGGAAATTGCATTTCTTTTCTAACTTTGCAAGGTAGGCATAGCAATGGTTGTTTTAGTTAACTCATATAGAACTTTCCGAAAACCAATAGACACAAGCACCAAGTTTCGACACCATGGGTTCAGCAATGCATGAGGTTGTGGTCGCGACATGGTGTGAGGGTCAAATGGTAAGTCGGTAGAAAAATAAGGAGGTGTTGTTTTATTGATTGTACTAGCTGTCTGGTTAAAATATTCAATTGTTTGAGCAACTAATGGTTTAATATTTTTATTATATTGCAAATAAAGAATAAATCATTACGTAAATTATAAAAGATAAAGGTAAGGAGACCATGCCTGACAATATTAACGTCCGTAGTGCACGAGATTCTCCAGGGAAGGTTCAACCCACATTCCACAAAGCTTCATCTGCTCTTCCAGGTATTCCGTCGAACACTTCATGTGTCAAGAGAAAGATTATACGTTTACATGTCTTCCTACTCAACAAAATTAGTTATAAACACTGAAAAAGGACCATCTGAGCTCATATCATCCGTGTGATATTCTATTGTATGTCAGTAATTTGTGCATCACTGATATGGGAGAGGCGAGAACAGAGTTCAATAATATATTATGCATTTGTTCTTATAGTTATAACCACTTGTGATTAGTCACAATGTAGTGAATAAGGAAACTACAAAATGAATCTTGAAGGTCACGATCCCAGATGAAACCCATATGGAATACAGTAAGAGGGCAGTTTAGAATGATGAAACTTTCATGTGAAATCAATCGTAGAGTCCCACTGTGACACGAGGATGATTAAACGTTTGGACATAGGACAATACAGATGGGTTTTGGCCAAAGAAAAACCACTTAAAGATCTGAAGCCAGAGAAACCCAACACTCCACATAGTCGTTGCAGGTTTAATCGGCTTATTAATGATAGAGATTAGATTTTCCAAAATCTATTCAATACTTCCCACACATCCCACGCCCACATAGACTATGCACAACAAGATAATAAATATAAAAACAAGAAGCTTAATGGTCAAAGGAGCTTCCTGAAGCCACATTTCTTTGAGACGTTTTGATATTTCCTCCATTTCCAAGCAACATTGACATGAATCTCTTCTCAAAAGCTTCTGATGGATGTTATACCTTGAAACTATCCCCTACTGTTCCATGGCAATGGCTTCCTTTCTTAGCACATGTAGGGAAACTGCTAGAAACAGATTTGGGATCCGCTTCATACCTGTCCATCGCATTTTCTTAAAGTTTATAATTCTTTTCAAGAAACCAATTTCGTGCATATCCTGCAGTGAATGTTGTCCACCCAAAACCACGTTTTCTTTTCTTTAAGACATTCTATCAAACAGATCATGTTCCTGTCTATGCTTCCACATTTTTCATACCCGTCTATTACAGCATTTTCATCTGCAACATCTGACAAGATTCCTCTACCTTATATGCTTTGGTGGACGTCCATACCCTACTCCAGAGTTTGCATTTTGGCACAGGCTGGGAGTGTGTAGGAAAATGTAAACTAACCACGTTGTATACCTATTTGTTTCATAAGTGAAATAGTGTGACTGTATCGTGAGGGAAACCCATGTCTTCTTTTTTTGCATACAACAATTAAAATGGCAGCAACAGTGGTTTCCTTTTCTTCTCAGAGACAAACAAACCTTCTTCAGACATAAATATTGATCCTGATAAATCAATTTACATTTTATTCAAAGATTATACCAGAGGCGTATTAAGAACCCCTTATGGCAGAGGATTTCCCATCACCATCTTACACTTTCCTGTTCACATTTGCATAAATTTCTACTAGCGCACCTGCAACTTTCCAATTACTACTAAATTTTCAATCTGAATGGGTTTCGTCGTGATCCACGCCTTGGATCCCAAATAAAGTGCTTGTATTATTGTCTAAGGAGAATGACAGGTCAGACTAGCCATTGAGGATGCCCATGTGATGTGTCATCCCGTCACATGCCTTTACCTACTCCTACCATCACTAACTCCATCAAACAAATCCACCTCTTACCTTATAGCACTATAGAACAAATCGCTCCAAATTTTTCTTTTATTGTTATTTGTTTTTAAAATAGGGTGGGCACTACAATGTCAAAGACAAATCCATCCACATTTGATTTCTCCATGCTCTAGAAAATAAACCTTAAAAATACTTAAATACTGTGCAGTGTAAGCTCCCAAAGGAAATTGACAAAAAAAAAATGTTACCAAATGAGGCAAGTTTGAGTTATCGTATACATCATATTTCTCATTAAGCCTAGATGTTCTTGGATATTTAGGGCCAATGTAACCAATGGTAATGATAACATAGGTAGAGGTGTGGCTTTTTGCCGAGGAAATGCACTTGTCAATGCCAAAGTCAGACAAATGTGCTTCAAAATTATCATCCAAAATAATTTTAGAAGTCGTCACATCCCTTTGCAGACACCACTACCTATGTTATGGGTTTCAAACAATGCTTACCCCATTCGAGCTATAGCTAAGATTTAACAACTTAAAATATCTAATTGCCAAAAAAATTATGTAATAGATCTGATTGCTTCCAAGCTTTAGTTAAGTTTTCCTAGTACACAAACTAGAAATTCAAAAATACTCCTGAAAACCAATAAAATGTAGAAAACATGGAGAATTTAAAAAAGACTGTACAAGTAGAACAAATTTCCGAATATTCAATTGGAAAACAAATTTAGAGGATCAAAATTGTCTTGTCTTGTTAACACGCTGATAAAATTGTATACATAATTTAAAATAGTGGTTTAGTAACCAAAAAATGAAAACCTCCCTTACCATAACATGGTACCAAATACCTATTTGCAACTCGACAATTTTTTTTGAAAGAAAACTATAGTGAAGCACCATCCTAATTAAAAAAACTACTTACATGTCCTATTTCCAATGTGGAGAAACCTAGTTAGAATGAGGGGACATGATTGTATCTCTCTTAGCTCTTTAGAAGACTACTTTGTGCTATTCGCTGACCAAATGACAAGAAGCATTGCACTATAGGGAAAATTACCATACCCTGGGAAACATGGGTAGACACGAACCATATAAATTACAATGAAAACACAAGAAACATATGAAGTAGTGCTCAACATAAACAAATATGTGATGTAATACCTCTAACAGCAGACAAACTACTTAGGAATGCTGAGAAGAAAATAAAGAGAGACAAGAGAATGGATTTCCCACTCATACAACACAGTTAAGCATAATGTCAAGAGGGTTGCAAGGGGAAATATATTGTCTGGGTGCTATTATTTCTTCTAGCCCTTAAGACTTAAAAGAATGTTACTAATAACATAGTAGAAATGAAGGAATTACTAACAATATTGAAAATTTCCAACCAAAATAAAGAAAGTAAATTTATATTTTGAGTCACCATCAAGTGAGACACCAATTTAGTGTATGAAAAATCCCTAGGGCCTGGTGGAAGCCGAGAATGGGATTATTATTTAGTAAACAGAAAAACTTTGCTTCCTAGAAAATAATGTCTGAGTGGCACAAGGTTGTGTAACAAATTCTGATCATGACCTCAATGGCATGTGGAGAATCAACTTGAATTTCTTCAATTATGTGGTAAACCTTTTCTTCTTAGAAAATAATGTCTCAGTGACACAAGGTTGTGTAACATTTTTTGGTCCTGACTTCTATGGCCTGTGGAGTATCTACTTGAACTTCCTCAATTTTGTGGTAAACCTTTTCCTCCTGGAAAATTATGTCTAAGTGGCACAAGGTTGTGTAACATATTTTTATCTTGACTTGCATGCACTATTGAGGATCGAATTGAATTTCTTCTATTTTATGGTTAACCAGGAGATATTTGCAATAAGTTGTGATTGACTTGTGGTGTAATTCTCCTAATTCAGTTAGGCTATGGCTGAAATCCCTTGTGGCTTTCAATACTATACATATTGATCTTGATCTTGAAATCCATTGTATATGATGTAGAAATAAATAAAATTATTATCAAGGATAGGTCAAGTAAAGTTAATAGTAATGAGGGTACTAAAACAAAGTGGAAAACAAGTAAATTGGAAGAGCATTGGCATAACTAAAAACATTGTTAATTTTATATGATGCCATGAAACATGAAATGAAATCCATGGAGCTAATTTGAATTGAATAAACTTGTCCTATAATATGTAACCTAATATGAAGAAAAAAAACAAAAATATATAAAAAACATAGATTATTTTCGAGGATGCCCTAAATTGCAACTAAAGTTTATCTCCTAATATGAATAGAGATAAAATTGCATTACTAACTTTCCATGGTGCCCAAAACATTACATTAAAATTTTGAAACCATAACCAAATTTAAATAGCACATAAAAACAATGATATTTTTTCCATTGTGCTCCAAAACTTGCACTATAATCCATAACACAATTAATTCACAGGATTTTTTTTTCTAATATTCACAAAAGCCCTAAACTTTACACTGATTCCACTTATAGATTACAAATTTATATCGGTTGAATAGTAAACTACAAATGCATAAAAATTCAATGGATGCGTTACTTGTAAACAGAGAGAGGCGAATGATAAAAGAACCGGATGTAAATAGAGAGAGGCACTACTAGGCTCCAACTATGAGAAATCCCTATTGGAGAATTTGTGGGGGATGGATCGAATCCTTGATGGAGAATTTTTTTATCTAGCAACGGAATTCAAAGGAGAAAATAATGATAACATCAAATCCTGAAGATGATAGATATGCATTCAACATGCATATTTATATATATATATATATATATATATATATATATATATATATATATATATATATATACTCGGCAACATGCAAGTGCTAAATAGACTACGCAACTAAATATAGAACAATTGTTAAAAATAGCCAATTAAAGCCAAATCATTAAAACGACCGTCCAAAATGTCAAAATGACTATCAAATATAATCGTGTGGAGAAAACATCAAAATGACTGTCAAATTTAAGCCGTTCACATAAACGACAGAAGGCCCTTTAACATAGGGGGAATGGCTTCAGCGTAGTTTAATATATCAACAAAAAACCTCCCATTTTTAATTCTTAAAAAATATAGTATTATGCAAGAGAGGCTTCCTCTGAAATGTAATCTAGTGAGCTATTTCTTATTCGTTTCCCTAGAAACATTAGACTGTACTCAATGTCAAATACCTTAAAAAAATCTACTTCTTTCTTGTGACTATTGTATCCAAATTATAGGCCAAAAAATAAATAAATTGTATTGTTGGTATCAATTACAATTTAAAAATAGAAGTATGATTTGATTGAATTTTTTCATTGGTTTCTTGACATATACATTAATTTATCATCAATATAATTGTTTTTATTTTGTAGTGCCCAATTCCCTTTGACACCTTTTGATACTGATCATGATATTGTTGATTGTATTATGGACATTATTATAGTGTGATGATAGATGTAAGATCATGAATTATTGTTGACTTGATTCAGTTATGATGCATGAGGATTATTAGAGACATTTTGAATATTAATGTTGATATAGTGTTTTACAAGGTTATACTATAGATGTTGTTCAAACATGTGATATTTGGATATTGTGAGTAGACCTAGAAATTGAAATTATTTGATGATGATATAGTTGTTGAGTAAAATTGCAAATGATCTTCTTGGTTTCTTGGATGTTGTTGTGATCCATATATCTAGATGATTTTATAATTTTATTTATATTATTTTGGATGTTTTGAGATGGCCACGAGGCCGAAGGAGGCATTCATGTTTTGCAAGTTAAAATATCACAACAAACATCAGAGGATTGGAGACCAACCACATTGGAATTATAGATGAATTCAACAAGGTCACCATGGAAATTGTACTTGTTGTGTGTGTTTGTTGTTGTTAGGGATTCCCATGGGGGGGATCACCTTTAAATGTGACCAAGGGTTTTTATGTATTTTTCTTTTATTTGACCCTTTGTTTAATGTTTGCAAGTGTTTATTTTGTGATGAATTTTTCCCTTTCTTTATTTATGAAATGTTGTAGTAATATTGTGGGTAAGCATGTTGTTAATTTAATTAATTAAAATATAGCATGAGAATGTAATTAATAGAGTTGTTGGTTATGATTTAAAGTGTTGAAAGAATGTGTAAGTAATATGTAAGTGATTTTGTAAGTAAGGTGTAAGTTTCTTTTGGAGTGTGAAACACTTCATCTTCTTGGAAATTCAAATTTTTCCTTCGAGGATGATGTTGGAGGCTTTTGGGACAAGTTAAAATTGTCCCATACCTCTTAAATTCATTTACCAACCATACATATGGTTGGAGGGTTGATGTCAGACTTTTATAATGCATTTGTGTAAGTCAAATGGTAAGTTTTAATTGCACTTTTCTTGCATGGTTTAATTTCAGTCCTTTCGGGTGTGGGTTAGATTTGAGTATGTAACTAAACTGTCATATTATTCACTCACCTATTTATTATGCATTGGATAATGAAGTTGACTTTTGGGTTGGAGTTGAGGATGTGTGATGGGCCATCTTACATGGATCCACCTCATCCTCTTCCCTTCCATCTTCTATAAAATTCTAATTCCTTGCCTTGTTTTGAGTTTCTTCACTTTGGATACTTCATTCTCCAGTGAATTAATTGCTATTTTGGGAGCTCTTGCTTTTGAATAAGTTTTGGGAATATTGTTGCATGATTTTCGTGCTCGCCTGGTGGTTGAAGAACTTGGATTAAGTTAAAGCTTCTTTGAAACAACTGATGTTTGAAACTTGGGAACAACTCCATCATGGAGAGGTAGGAACTTGGCTCTTGAACTGCTGTTATTTTATGAATGTAAATATTAATGTATGAATTTTTTGGCATGTTTGTGGGTTGTTGGGTAGATAGCCTAGGAATGGTGTAGGAAAAGACTATTGAGTTTATTTTGTGGGAGGAAGAATTGTGTTTTAAGGACGTATAAGAGTGGAGGAAGTTGGGATTTGGGTTCCACATTATAAAGAAATAAATTGCATTTCTGTACTCATTATGGGGTGCCATAAGAGGTTAGGGAGGCATAAGGAAATATGAGGAATAATTGGTAATTGGGGGTGGCATAAGGCATGTCAGGGATTTGAAATGATATATATATACATATTTTGGTGGTTTGTAATTCTTAGGTGGTGATACCCATTTCCCCTTTTGGGAGTCATAAGCAGCATCCCCCATATTTTCTTGCTCCTTTGGCTTGGTTGAGGAAATCTTAGTATTTTTTTTCATTTTTTAATATAGTTGTAGAACTACATTCTATTTTAGAATGTGCTCTTATTGTGATTATGTTGCTTGTCTGTGTTATGGAAGCCTATGTTGTTGCTCCATGAGTTGGATCACATATTTAATTGCATTGTTGTTAGGACTCGAGGGGCCATTGAAGAAGGATTGCTTCTCCTCTGTCATTGGATGTCTTGGTTGGGTGGAGAACGTTTCCTTTCTCTTACTCTTGTTGTGATGAGAATTGGAAGAATGAGAAATCTGCTTGTTGTTGTTCAGGAGCTGAGATAAAGACAGTTTAACAGTCCCTTGTGAAATGAAATCTTATTGTAAGACTTTCCCACTTGAAGTGGATGAACTCATATATATTTGTAATAGGAAGATGTTTGAGTGTTTAGGGAACCTGTCCCAGTTGGAATGTGTGAAAGAATGATACGTACTTTGTATATTGTATTTTGTAATCAAATAGAAAGGAAGTTGTGAGAGTTTCATTTGAATTAAGGGATGTAGTTTTGTGTTGTCCAAATTGATATTATTCTATTGGAAATATGTATTTAACATGCCATATGAAATCCCTGTTTGGAAACTAGAAAAGTGAAACACATGAGAAGAAAATGTATTATTCTACCCTGTATATAATATAAGGTTTTGGAAAGAATGAATAGAAGGAATTTGAAAATTTGTCTTTTGGAAGTAAATCAAAGGATTATATAAACTTCCTCAAATTCACATCACTGTATTGAAATATTAATCATCTCAGATGTGAGTTGTAAGTATCTGTTTGAAAGGAAGAAATGCATTATGAGAAGGAAGTAAAAAATACTCTATCTTTTTAAATATGTGAAAATTTGAAATCGAAGAATTGTATTTTAGTTTTTGAACAGTTGAATTTGAATCATAATAAATGTTTTAGATTAGAATTGGAACATATTATAATACTTGGAAGAAGAAAATGGACAAATAGAACGCCTTTCAAAATTTGATCCCTGTCTTGTATTTTCAAAATGACAATTATTTAATCCAAAATCCACAGATCGAACCCTACAATAATGAAATAACAAAGTGAAATGATTAAATTGAGACATAGTTATACCTCTACACTAATCCAATCTAGAAAAAAACACTTAAAGGAATTTCTTAGAAAACCTAGACAAAACTCAAGACTCAAATCGCTTTCACAGTCATTTTGCTATCAAAATTGTAAAATTTAAAATAGGAATTCAATCAAATAGACTCTACCTTCACAAAATCCATGATAAATCCACCTAAGAATGAATTCTGCCATGTCTATTTGACATGTTGAGAAAGGAAGAAGATCAATTGATTAAAATTTCATACAGGTTAAAATTTACCAGTTTGCACTGTAAAAATCATGTAGATCAGTTTTCATGACAAATTAACCCAATAAAATTTATCAAAAATAAAATATTAATGATCCCTCTGTAAAGAGGATGTTGAGAAATTTCCTGAAATTCCTTTTTTTTCCAAAACTGATGCCCTCTATCAAAAGTTATGGCCTTCTAAAGTTTTTATCTTCACTTGGAGTCAATTTTTTTCTAATTCTAACTGTAAAAAAACCATTTTCTTGGCGGGCCCGATTTTTTCCCTTAGCGGACTTCAAAAAAAAATTGCCCAAATTTTTGCTTAGCACTTTCTCCGCCAACTGGCATTCCAAGGTGTCTGTGGAGGGGCAGACCCCTTTGCTAAGCCACAGCGCTCTTGAAAAATTTTGGTCAAAATTTTCCTTAATTTTCCCCGCCACCTCAGTAGAAAATTTTTGGAACCACATTTCCACCGTGGATGCCAAGCTGGCATCACTTTTTCCATTTGGTTGTCTGGAGCGGGTCCCTTTTTTCCTTAAAATTAGCATTTCAGAAATTTTGAGGGAAAATTTTCCTAATATTCCTCACCACCCTGCCGGTTTGCAACCAATCAGAGCGCCGCCAAGTAGCATCGTGAAGGTCCCAGCAAAGGCGCAGGTGCAGATGCTACCCTTTTAACTTAGCCCTTCGGGGCATTAAACTAATTTTCTCCCCACTGCCCCACCTTCCCACACTAACTTGCGAGGTACCACGTGTCCCTTTCAGAATTTTAGGAGCTCGGGTACAAAGTTGGCTTTCACCCCACACGGGACATAATGTCTTCAATCGCTCTGATGGCCCGATTTTCTGCCCGGGTGTTGTAAAGCTGACATGTGTCCTCTTCGGTCTTGCAGGCACGGGGAGGTAAATCGCATTTTTTTCCTAAAGAAGGAAAATGTGCCAAATTTTCTCCCCACTCCGCTAGCCTGTGCATTGGAAAATTTTCTTCCCTAGGCCCGTAGGCCTTCTCTTGGGAAAACTTTTCACCCCAAGGCCCGCCGGACCATAACTCGAGAAATATGAGTTAGGAGGACTTTTTTATATCATTACAAAGGTGAGGAAATTTCCTATCCAATGGGAATTTTTTAGTGATGTTTTGAGAGCATTAATTATGATAAAAAATAAATTTGAATCTATTAAGCTAGTTAGAGAGTGGTTTAGTGTGAAATTACCCTCTTAACATAATTGAATGTTCTAACGCTAAATTTTTACCTTGTGACCTTTAATAATTGTTAATAGAGAAAAAAAATATAGTCTAGTAAATTAGTATTGATCTAGAACCTTTTTTGTGACAATTGTTGTCTTGTAACCTGCTTGAATAAACTTTTAAACAAAAAAAAATTATTCCATAATTTTCCTATCTAATCCTAGGTTGTTTCTTAGGTCTCAAGTGGGTTGTTGTTATGGTCATTACACTTGATATCAGAGCCATGGGTTCAAAGCTTGGACCCTTGAGAACACTATAAAACTTGATACATGAACTGTAAACGTAGCACATGTTTAAATCTAGAAAACAACCTTGTTGAATATTTTTTAGAAAAAGAAAAAAAGAAACAAAGAAATACATATATAAAAAAATATTACATTACTTAGTTCAATTGAACTACCAGAATTAAAATAAAAATAAAATAATAAGTTGTTTGAATTGTTGTACTTTCTTAGCGGCATTTTTTCTAAACCAGGTAACTAAGAATGTCAAATTAAATTGATTTTTTTGTGAACTTCTAATGTAGTGGAAACTTGGTTCCCCTTTGAACATGTCTTGTTTTACAAGTCCTAAATTTTAATCTAATTGTATGATGCGTTAAGCCATTTTAAGACCCTTCCTTATTGGAGTTGTTGGAATGATAAATTGTATGGTGTGATTCTTGTGGTTGGAAAATAGTGGTTGTGCTCTGGGGTCAATAAGAGTTAATTAGAATTTGTTTAGAGATTCTTTCCTTCGGTCGTTAGAAAAGAGTGTCTGGTTGTCAAATTTCCATTTTTTAACCTGTATGGGAGAGTGGACATTAACTATGGGTGTCCTTTATGACCCAATCCTGCGTATGTGTCCTTGGAACTGACCTTGAGGTAGAGTGCCCTTATTCACGGCCATGAAGGGCTACGGAGTGAATATGGTGTTAACTTTTGTGCTTTATATTCATAATCTTGTGTTATTTTAACGAGGACCAGCATCTTATTTTATGATTTATTTGAGAATCTCTTAGGCTCTTTTAGTTATTTATATTTTTGTGAGAATTTTCAAACTTTGCTATGTGGCTACTTAGCCACTTTCCTTGATCTCTGATATTTCATGGATTTTACTTTGAATGGTGACTCAGAGCTCGTTATCTATTGTATACTTAGCTAAATGTTATGTGATTCTCACTTACATGTTGTTGAGTTGGTCCTACGTTGTTGCCTTGTGAAATTTTGTCATATGGGGGTACACCCTAGGTGTCTTGAATTTCCTCTTAGGTTTTTAAAGTTATGACTTGGTTTTAGATGCACAGAACCTTGAATGTGTCTAGGATCTTAGAGTGAATTATTTGTTTCTAGACCTTACTAGTTAGAAAGTTTTTTTTGTTGTGCATTTTAGTTGGTAGTTTGTTAGCGGTGGTGGTGATTCTCTTACAATCCAGTAAGATGTTGAACCTCGTTGGAGTAGAGGTGTTTAATTGTGGGTTGATGAATTATGATCGGATTTCTTTTGGCTAGTTGTGGATGTTAGTGGAATATTGTTTTTTTGGTAGTGGATTTTGTTCGATGGCATGTTAAGTTTTATCATGATTTCCTTATTTCATTATATAAAGTAGTGACTTGAGAGTTGTATGCATCTTGGTAATATGGTTAGAATTAATCCCATTCAAGTAATGTGTGTAAATTAAGTGTGTTTCTTGGCCCTCTCGACCTATAAATAAGTCTACCCTTTCCTTAAATTTTTAAGTTACTATGAATAACACTCTATGACCTAGTAATCTTGGATTACGTGGAGACACTTATGGATGCTTTGAGTCTTTTGGACCATGACATTGGTGATGTTAGTTTAATTAGACCTTGATAATTTAATCTTGGTGGTATCCTATGGTAATATGGGTGTAGATTTGAAAACTTTCCTTGTCTTATCATGTGAGTAAAATGTTTTTACCAAAACAACAAACATTGTTAAACCCTAGTAAATAAGTAAAAGTAATTATTCTTCCTTGATGGGCCTTCCTTGTAACTTCTTTTGAGAACTTGTAGAAACCCACTAGAAATGTTTTATGATACTTGCAATTAGTTAAAAAAACTCAAAATATTGTTGTGATCCATGTCGGTTGATAGATTCCTAGTCCTTAAAAAAGTAATAATGTGTTCTCTATGATTTAATGTCCCTTGTTTCCTTAGAATTAAAAATGTGATGTGTTGATTTACCTCTCTCTCCCATAAAAGTAAAAGTGTGATATGTTTATCCTTCCTTCTTATTAAATTTTTAATTGACAAGATGACTGGCTCAAACATCATACAACTATAATTGAGGAGATTTGGCCTTGAAGCTTAACAAATAAACTGGAACATAGAAAGAGAAAATGGTCCTTGCTTTAACCTTGGTATATTAATAGAAGAAATAAAAACAATGTATAAGAACAGAAAGGGAAAAACCTTGTCCATCTACCTCCCCTAGGAGTAAAATAAATACTTTTTCTCTTTTCAACCTTTACAGAATGGTGAGATATCATGCCCCTTAGTGGTCCTTAAAACAAAAACTTGTGATGTCATAATAGGAGGAAATTTAATTGAGAAAAATCGTAAAGGAATGTGGTTAGAAAATGAAACTACCACTTTTGAATTAACTAGTTGAGTTATAAAATAGGAAAGATTTGTGTGTATTGAGTGCAATATTTATTCGACCCTGTAGTTCTGTCGCCTACCCAGATTTGTGAAACACATGGTGGATAGTAGTGTGTTTTAGTTGCTTAGTACTTTGTTGTTCATAGATGTATGTGTCTTTCTTTATGGGAGTTTTGGTTCATTATACCCTTATCATCCCGTAACTTGATGAGTGTGAATTGTGTCCCTTTTGGATTGAGACTTATCTCTTGTTTAAGAAGTAACCTCCTTGCGTGTTGTCTTGTCCTTGGAGACCTAAGTTATTTAAATTTTAAGGAAACATATGTTAAAGATATAAAATAACTTTGGGAAGTAATCTTTTCTTCATATTTTCTTGGGTCACCTTTTTATTGTTGCCCCTTTTCCATTAGTATGAAAAGTGCAAGATGATGTTATTCGCTTTTGATACGATGCACCCTTGGATTGTAGTTGGACCCCGTGTTACTTGTTCTTCTCCCTAGCGACCTTGAGTGGTCCTTGGTGTTTCTTGTGCTCTCTTTATGGTTATTCTGAGCTTGAGCAGGAAATAGGATAAATAAATCCCATTGTGTTATAATTTATGGTGCCTCTTGCATTGTTATGTTAGTTGCTAAGGGAGATATGTATATTTTTCTTCTACTAAATGGTGGAAATTTCTAGATTTGGTTGGTATGGTGTGTTCAATTCTTAAAACAAAACTATAAAAATTAGACTATAGGAAAACTTGTGGTCTTGACTTCGCTTGTATTACCATGAAAAGTTAATTGTACCCTCTTGAGTTATAAAAGTGATTTCCTTTAATAGTTCCTTGATTTTAAATGTTTTTCTGATTTAGGTGTCCTTGTTGATTAACCTCATCCTGTGTGATTCTCAAATTGTGGGACCTTGATTAGACCTGTTCCTCATGCAAATTTGGTCATAGTTGATTTTTGCTAGCCTTGTCTAGACAACAAACCTTGAGGTGATGGCTTAAACTTAGTAGAAACCTTAACTTTTATTATTGTAGTATGTTGTATTCCTTTGGAAACTATGTGGTCATTCTCAAACTCATGGAATTATCCTTATTATTACTCTAATTTGTGGTTACTCTTAAGACTCTTTTGAATTCTTCATGTTCTATTGTTATGTGTGGTATCTTGGTTGATAGCATAAATTTACTCTCTAGATTTAAGTGTTCGTAGCCTTGCATGCAGAAAGTTTAGAACTAATCCCTTGAAATCTCTTTTTGTCTTGCTAAATTGCATTAGACCAAAATTAGGTTTTGCAAACCCACACTTGTTTGAAGTAAGCAATCCCATAATGGAGTGATCCTTTTTCTATTACATTTGTTCCTATCTCTCTTTCGAGTGACTTCCAAGAGGAAGTTGAGTCTAAGGGGAGCGGGATGTCATGCCCACTTCCCTTTGACACCTTTTGATACTGATCATGATTATGATGTGATGTTATATGTGAGATCATAGATTATTGTTGACTTGATTCAGTTATGATGCATGATGATTATTAGAGACATGTTGGATATTAATGTTAATATACTGTTTGACAAGGTTATACTATGGATGTTGTTTGGACATGTGATATTTGGATATTGTGAGTAGACCTAGAAATGGAAATTATTTGATGATGATATAGTTGTTGAGTAAAATTGCAAATGATCTTGTTGGTTTCTTGGATGTTGTTGTGATCCATATATCTAAACGATTTTAGAATTTTATTTGGATTATTTTGGATGTTCAAATATGACCACGAGGCCAAAAGGAGGTATTCGTGTTTTGCAGGTTAAAATATCACAAAAAACATTGGGGGATTAGAGACCAACCACATTGGAATTATAGATAAATTCCACAAGGTCACCATGGCAACTATATTTGTTGTGTGTGTTTGTTGTTAGGGATTCCCATGGGGGGATCACCTTTAATTGTGACCAAGGGGTTTTATGTATTTTTCTTTTATTTGACCCTTTGTTTAATGTTTTCATGTGTTTACTTTGTGATACATTTGCCCCTTTCTTTATTTATTAAATGTTGTATTAATATTGTGGGCAAGCATGTTGTTAATTTAATTAAATAAAAGATATCATGAGAATGTAATTAATAGAGTTGTTGGTTATGATTTAAAGTGTTGAAAGAATGTGTAAGTAGTTTTTATGTTATTTTATAAGTAATGTATAAGTTCATTTTGGAGTGTGAAACACTTCATCTTCTTGGAAATTCAAATTTGTCCTTGGAGGATTATTTTGGAGGCTTGTTGAACAAGTTAAACTTTTCCCATACCTCTTAAATTCATTTACCAACAATACCTATTGTTAGAGGGTTGATTTTAGACATTTCTAATGCATTTGTGTAAGTCAAATTGTAAGTTTTAATTTTAATTTTTTTACATGGTTTGATTTCAGTCCTTTGGGGTGTGGGTTAGATATGAGTATGTAAGTAAATTGTCATATTATTCACCCATCTATTTATCATGCATTGAAGATTAAAGTTGACTTTTGGGTTGGGGTTGAGGATGTGTGATGTGGCATCCTACATGGATCCACATCATCCTCTTCCCTCCGCTCTTATATAAAATTCGAATTACTTGCCTTGTTTTGAGTTTCTTCACTTTGGAGACTTTGATTCTTGGGTGAACTCCTTGTTGTTTTGGGAGCTTTTACTTTTGGAGAAGTTTTAAGATTGTTGCATGCTTGTTGTTTGGTGGATTTTTTGATTGTTTGCTTGGAAACAAATGATGTTTAGAACTTCGGAAATGTAGTGCCCACTTCCCTTTGACACGTGTTTGATACTAATCATGATACTGCTGATTAGATTATGGACATATCATGGACATTATTATAGTTTTGATTTAGTATGATGTTAGATATTTGATCATGGATTATTGTTGAATTTGATTCTTATATGATGCATGATGATTATTAGAGACACTTTATATGTTGACGATGTTATAATGTTGGACAAGGTTATATGATGGATGTTGTTCGGACTTGTGATATTGGATATTGTGAGTGGACCTAAAAATAGAAAATTATTGGATGATGATATAGTTGTTGATAAAACTATAAATGATATTGTTAGATTGCATGGATGTTGTTGTGATTCATATATTTAGATGATTTTGGGAATTATATTTATATTATTTTGGACGTTTTGATATGGCCACGAGGCCTAAGGAGGTATTTGTGTTTTGTAGGATAAAACATCACAACAAACATCTTGGGATTGGAGACCAACCACACTGAAATTCTAGATGAATTCAACAAGGTCGCCATGGCAACTAGTATTTGTTTGTGTGTGTTTGTGTGTGTTAGGGATTCCCATTGGGGGATCACCTTTAATTGTGACCAAGGGGTTTATGTATTTATTTTATTTTTGTCCCTTTTTTTATGTTTGCATGTGTTTATTTTTGTGGTGGTTTTACCCTTTCATTAATTATAAAATGGTGTGAAATATTGTGAGTAATCATGTTGTTAAGTTAATTAATTAAAATATTTTATAAGAAAGTAATTAATAGAGTTGTTGGCCTTGAATTAAAGTGTTCTAAGAGATGTGTAAGTTAAATTTTGAGTATGAAACACTCCACCTTCTTGGAAGTTCAAAATTGTCATTGAAGGTTGATTTTGGAGGCTTGTGGGACAAGTTTAAATTTTCCCATACCTCTTAAATTTAATTAACAACTATATCTATGGTTGGAGAGTTGAGATTAGACTTTTAATGCTTTTTTTAGAAGGCAAATTATAGGTTTTAATTGCACTTTTCTTACATGATTTAATTTCAGTCCTTTGGGGTGTGGGTTGGATTTGAGTGTGTAAGTAAACTATCATATTATTCAGCCACCTATTTATTATGCATTGGAGATTGAAGTTGAATTTTGGGGGTAGGGGTGGAAAATGCGTGTTATGGCATCCTACATGGATTTTCCTCATCCTATTCCCTTCCCTCTTCTATAAAATTTGAATGGCTTGCCTTGTTCTAGGGTTGCCTCACTTTGGAGACTTCATTCTTGGGAAAATTATTCTGTTGTTTTGGGAGATCTTGCTTCGAAGAATTTTTTGGAATATTGTTACATGCTTGTGCTTAGCTATATTAGATTGCTTGAATTGGGATAAAAATTGTTATTTTGGAACTTGGGAAAACTCAATCATTGAGAGGTAGGAGCTTGAATCTTGAAATGCTCTTCCTGTATGAATGTAAATGTTAATGTATGAATGTTTTGGCTTGTTTGTGGGATTTTAAGTAGATGGCCTAGGAATGGTTTAGGATAAGACAATGGGGTTTATTTTGTAGGAGGCACAAGTCTATTTTAGGGAGGTGTAATGGTTGAGGGAGTTCATATTTGGGTTTCACATTACAAATAAATAGCTTGCATTTATTTACTCATTATGGGGTACCATAAGAGGTTGGGGAGCCATAAGGAAATGTGAGGAATAAGGGGTACTTGGGGAAGGCATAAGGTCATGTTAGGGATTTGAAATGTTACATATATATATATATGGTGGTTTGTTCTCAGGTGGTGATACCCATTAACCCTTTGGGAGGCATAAGCAACATCCCCTGTAGTTTCTTGTTCCTTTGGCTTGCTTGATGAAGCCTTAGTATTGTTTGTCATGTTTTAATGTAGCTGTAAAACTACATTATGTTTTGGACTATGTTCTATTCTGAAAATGCTACATGCGTGTTTATGGAAACCTGTTTTTGGCAGGAGTTGGATCACATCTTTTATTGTGTCATCGTTGGGGCTCAAGGGCCAATGAAGAAGGATGGATTATCCTCTTCATTGGATGTCTTGGTTGGGTGGAGAGTGTTGCATTTCCCCTACTCTTATTGTGATCAAATTAGAAGAATGAGAAATCTGCATGTTTTTTGTTCTGGAGCTAAGAAAAAGATAGATTGACAGTCCCTTATGAAATGAAATCTTATTGTAGCCCTTTCCCACTTTTAAGTGGATGATCTGCATATTAATGGTAATGGAAAGATACCTTGTATTGACAATAAAAGTTGAAATTCAAAATGTAAACGAGTGATACTCAGTATTCTATTTTGGAAATAATTTGAACGAATGATATGTAGTTTGCATGTTGTATTTTGAAATCAAATAGAAAGGAAGTTGTAAGAGTTCATTTGAAATAATGGAAGTGGTTTTTTTCTTTTCCGTATTATATTATCCCATTAGAAATCTGTGTTGAGCATGCATTATGAAATTACTGTTTGGAAAGTTGAAAATTTGTGTTTAACGGGCCCGAATTTTTCCCTTAGCACTTAGGAAAAATTTTGAGAATTATTTTCTAATTATACCCACCACCACGCCGACCTGTAGTCAATTAGAGGCTACCACATGGCACCACAAGGTGTTGGTGAAGGGGCAGATACCTTTTTAAGCTTAGCACATCAAGAAAACTTTGGGAAAATTTTTAAAAAATTCTCCGCCACCACTGCTAGCCCGCAACCAATCAGGAGATGCCACATGATGTCACGAGGCACCGGTAGAGGAATAGGTCCCTTTTCATCTTTTTACATTTCAAAAAAAGTTTGATGCAAAGAGAGGTCGGATTATGGGGCCTCCTCCTAGGGGTCCCATCAGGACACAGGGTGCCCAGAGAGATCACTCAGTAGGAACTCGCTAGTAGAGACCTCAACAGACCGTAGCTGGATCATCAGGATCCACACCACAGACCTCCTGAGTACCAGCCGGACCTACTACACATGGGAGAGGATCACGGGAATTGTTTTGGTTTTAGTGTTACGGGAAATTTTTGGAGATACTACCCACATAACCCTAATGACAAGGGTAAGACATAGATCTCAGAGCCTACTATTGGTGATATGGGGCACAGTCATAGGATGTATGCAATGGTCAAGAACCACAAGGCAGAGCATTCGAGTACAACTATTGAGACTTCAGGTAACATTGTTGGTATTCCTACCTCCATTCTATTTGATTATGGTTCTTCTGATTGGTTTTTATCCCACCATATTTAGTAGAGTGATGCAAGCTAGTGGTAGTTAGTTAGGGTCATAGTTTGGATGTTGAGATGGCTTCTGGAGCCAATATATCTATAGAATACTTAGTTAAGGAGTGTGTGGTGGATTTGGGACCTTTCACCACTACCTTGGATCTCCGTATAATCCCCTTGGGTTCTTATGTAGTCATCTTGGGTATGGATTGGTTGTCTGCACACAGGGACAAGATAGATTATCACCATAAGATCATATCTTGTGCAGATGATTTGGGAGCAAGAGTCAGTTATTTCAGGGGTCAGAAGACCCGTTTCTATTTGCGCCATCTCTACTATGTAGTTTAAGCGGTGTGTGCGATGGGGTTTTTAGATGTATGCTATTACAGTCAGTGACAGATTAGATGATGGGTCTAATGGACCATTGCTAGATGATCACCCCATTTTGAGAGAGTTTACAGATGTATTTCCAGGGGAGCTACCGAGGTTACCACCACCACATGAGATTAATTTTCATATAGATCTTGTTCCGGGAGCAAAGCCTATCTCACAAACACCTTATCAAATTACCACACTAGAGCTCTATGAGCTCCAGTTGTAGCTTAAGGGCCTTTTAGAGATAGGCATTATCCATCCTAGTGTATCCCCTTTGGGTGCACCGGTGATTTTTGTGAAGAAGAAGGATGGATCCTTACTGTTATGTATTGATTACCATTAGTGAAATAAGGTAAAGATCAATAATTTTTATCCCCTTCTGTGCATTGATGATTTGTTTGATCAGATGAAGGGAGCCACAAATTTCTCTAAGTATACCTTAAGTAAGGTTACCATCAGCTAAGGGTTTTAAAGGTGGAAATTTATAAGATTGCCTTTCCTATGAGATATGGCCCCTATGAGGTCAAAGTGGTGCCTTTTGGTTTGACTAATGCCCTCGCAATATTCATGAGTTTGATGAATGGGGTATTTAGGACCTTCTTAGATCACTTCCTGCTCATCTTCCTTGATGACATTTTGATTTACTCACATACGTGTGAGGAGCATGAGGGGTACCTTCACCAGGTTCTTCAATGTCTTTAGGAGCAACAACTTTATGGGAACTTATAGAAGTGTGCATTCTTTCAGACGGAGGTGTAGTATTTGGGTCATATCATCTCTCGGGAAGGTATCGCTGTAGATCCTTCCAAGATTAGAGCTATTATGGATCGTCCAACACCCACTATTGTTACTGAGGTGCACAAATTTATGGGATTAGTAGGTTACTACAGGAAAAAAATTCAGGAATTCTCTCTAATTGATCACCCCATCACTTCTCTTTAGAGAAAAGGGAAGAACTTTGTTTGGTTAGATAGGTACAATCAAGCCTTCAGTACATTGATGGAATGTCTCACTGCAACACCTATTCTTGCAGTGTCAGATCCACAGGGTGAGATTTTCATTTACACAGAAGCTTCTTTAGCAGGGCTTGGAGGTTTGTTGATGCATGAGCGTAGAGTGGTGGCTTTTGAATCTCACAAACTCAAGGATTATGAGCTTAATTATCTAACTCATGATCTTGAACTTGTGGTAGTTGTGTACACTTTGGTGCAATGGAGGAAATTTCTACTTGGTTGGAGATTCACACTCATGACACATCACCTTAGCCTTTGCCACCTCTTCATGCAGTGTAGTCTCAATGCTCATAAGTGGTGTTGGATGGAGTTGTTTTGTGAGTATGATATGGATATAGAGCATGTGAAGGGGAAGGAGAATGTGGTAGCACACGCTCTCACCAAATAGATACATATGCTTGTGGCCAACTCATTGAGCACAGATTTGTAGAGCAGGATTCTTCAGCAGCTTCCTCTTGACAATTTCTACATTGCAGCTTAAGCATAGATCGAGTCTTAGAGACCCCTCCGAGTGATGGTTTTTATTTAGGGGCGTATGGTCTTCTCAGGCACAGAGGCTTGATTTATGTTCTCAGAGATGAGGGCTTGAGGTAGGAAATTTTGGCAGAGGCACATCGTGTACCCTATTCAACCCATCCCAAGGTGAAGAAGATGCACGCCACATTGAGACAGTTATATCATTGGAGAGGAGTTCGTGGAGATGTGGATCAGTTCATGTCATGATGTTTAGAGTGCCAAAAAGTGAAGGTCGAGCATCAGTATCAAGCTGGCCTTATTTTTCCTCATGCTATACCAAAGTGGAAATGGGACACCATTTCCATGGACTTCATTGTCGGGCTACCGATATTGAGATATTACAAAAATGCCATCATGGTCACAGTTGATAAATAGACAAAAGTGGCTCACTTTTCTCTAGTTTTTAGCTCTAGGAATAGACTGAATATTAATAACATTGAAATATTCCATTATGTTTGAAACTCTATGTCTGTAAGACTTCATTAATGGGTTCTTACAAACATTGATTTTTTTTACTTGATTAATAACCAACTCAGAGTCACCAAAAATCTGTAGAATGTTGATACCTTTTTTTCTGGTCAAAAGTAAGCCATGAATTAAAGCTTTGTATTCAGCTACGTTACAAGTACATGAAAATTGGAGGTTTAAAGCTAAGAAATACCTCTCATTTGTTGGGGAAGTGAGTATCAAACTTGCTCCCTATCCCTTCTTGTTCTTAGCTCCATCAAAATGAAACTTCTAAATCCCTTCTATTGATTCTTCTTTTTTGGAAATCAAGGGAAGTGGTGTATTCTCTTCATGCATACAATATACACGAAACAGGTGTTCTTCAACTTCCGTAAAAAGATCATGAGGATGTTTTTCCACTGTATTTTCATTCGTAAACATGTTAGAAACACTATCTAATACTGAAACATGAGCTACCTTGTCAAAATTAGACTGATCTAAGGCTAAATAATTAGCCACTGCCCTTGAAGAGTGAGGCTCAATGTGAAATCTAGCTAATGGCTCTGAATTGATATTAACTTTAGTACCATAATGAGTAGCGAAAAATAAGGACCAATCTGAAGAGATATAACCTCCTATTTTTATTATTAAAGCTCTATAAAAGCATAAAGCAAAGTATGGAGGTAAGTTTACAATAGTAACATCTTGCATAATAGAAACATTTGGGCAAGCATGTAATGTAACTTCTAAATTTTTTATTATACCAACTATATTAGTTACAGTTCCATCAAGTTGTAAGACACTCCTTTCTATAGACTCATACTGCAAACCCATTTTTTCTATAATCACTTTTGGGATAACTATACTACTTACACTACTATCTACCATGCAATTATGAACTAGATTTTCAAAATGGTGGTGGTTTCTTGATGTCATGAGCATTCATACCTTTCTGAACCATCCTTTTAACTTCTTTAATGCAGTCTTGCTCAAATTTTCAGAGGACCATATCTGCCTTCTGAACTTCCTTTTCTGATGTATTTGAAGAAATCTATAGTTTAGCTAGTTAATGAGAAACTAAATCTTGTTGTTCAGGAATACTTGGAGCATCCCACATTGAGATATTAACATTATGTTTTTTCATTACATCAATAATGTTAAAATGAACAACTATTTTAGAGACAGACTCAACTATCTTAGAGTAGGCCTTAGCGAAAACTGATTCTGCTTCAGCAGCCTTTGATATCTGAGGTATAAACAATCTTCTTGGATCTGGCTATAGTTGTCTTTGATTGCCTTTATCAACTAGAACACTTGCTGGTTTTTGAGGAACAACAGGGTTGCTAGTTAACTTTGGAGATGTAGATGTTGTCTTATCAGTTATAGTAGACAAGATAGGCTTATTTTTCAATTTTTAACCTTTAGTAGCTTTCCCTTGAGCCCAAGTAATTACTGCAATGAAATCCCCCTCATTGAAAAAGACTAAATTTTGTTGAGGTGTTTTTTGAACATGAGTTTCTTGTTGCCCAACCTCCATTTGAGGCATGAACAATGTTTTAGATTGAGGTTGTACAACAAGATTCAGATTCAGAAAAATATTTAGGAAAGTTACATCTAAATGAGGCTAATTGCAAGGTCGACACCACTCTTCTGTAGTCATATTAACTGGTACTAAAGAATTACATGAACTAGGAGCCTCTGGGTTAAACTGCATTTGCTAGTAAGGCTGCATATAATTTTGATTTTATTGATAGGGCTGATAAGGAGCCTGATAGGGTTTGCTAGGTAATGCAATTTTCTTTTCAATTGAAGTCAATTTATTTCCCATAGTCTAAAAAGCTTTAAATACATCATCTTATAGAGCTATAACAATAGGATGTATGATAGTAATAGGCTAAGGAATAGGTGCTAAATTTGCTAAGAATGGAATTGATGGCCTTGGTGCTAATTTTCTAGCTTGAATAAGACTGTTTTAATCTCAGATAGCAATATCATAAGCATCCAGAAGTGTCTCTCCACCAATTGACTGAATCATAGTTGAGATATCACTGTTTAATGCTCTAACATAATAAAGAAAAGCATGATCAGCTTAAGGTTTGACACTTGCTAGAATTCTCTCCCAAGTTCTGGCTAAATGGATATTGAATCTAGACATAAGTTCATTGGGAGCTCTTTTAATACTAGACAACTATTCAATGAGAAACAAATGATCTGAATTATCCTTGAACTATTTCAGCAATTTTTCACCTAAGTTATCCAAATTTCTTATGCTTCCAATTTCAAGGTTTCTATACCATTGCAAGGCCTGCCCCTTAAAAGATGTAGCTAAAAGTCTTAAAGCTACATCTTCATGAGTGATATTATGGACTACACATAGGGCTGCAACATCTTTGATATGTTCAGCTGGTGTAACATGATTTTCACCAGTGAATGATGGTAAACTTTTTATGGCAGCATTAGGAATTTCATGGTAAACTAAGATTACTAATGGATTGCCATTAGTAAAGGTCACAAAATTCCTTGGTGGTTGGATAGCCATTTCAAAAAATGGGATATTAATTGAAAAATTGATACACGGTGAAGGAATACTAGGAGGAGGGTTACCAAAACTAGGTCTATTATAAGG
The DNA here is from genome assembly GCA_019776745.2 of Taxus chinensis. Lineage (NCBI taxonomy): Eukaryota > Viridiplantae > Streptophyta > Pinopsida > Cupressales > Taxaceae > Taxus > Taxus chinensis. Next base: position 259,569,858 of record CM034146.1, on the reverse strand, counting down.
TAAAATATTACCAAATATTTTCTTTCTAGCAGAATTCAAAGGTAAAGAAACAAACTCAGAAGGAATTCCTCTTACCGATTATCTTTTAGTCACTTTAGGCATGGAACATGCTACAATACTAGTCTGATATCAGCTTAACGAAGTCACCAAAAGTTCTTAGAATCTTTAAAGTAAATTGTTACAACTTGCTCCCGAAAGTAACTTTTAATTTGTTGTAATCTACTATAGATATTTTGTAGAAATTGTAATTCGTATGCAGATCTGATTTGTTGTCCCACCAGGCGTGCCAAAAAATGTTCTCTCCAAAGTGCACCCTTTAGAGAGATGGCTACAAGTTTTCTAGGCTTGCACAAATGATCTCTCTCTTTTGTAGATACAATGCAAACACCTCCGGTCTGTGGGTATACCTATTTTGAGGTGAGTCTCCAATATCAAGGTTGGTTCCTTATTTTTGTATCCTAAACTGATTTCTAGGAGTTTGAGAGTAAACGATGACTGTAAAATGATTAAAACTAAGGTGATACACCAAATTTGTATGAGGGATTTGACTGAGTATATGCAAAAGTAATTTTGGAAGGATTCTTGATGCACAAACCAATAGCTTTTATACAAAATGTCTAAGGGCAAAACACTTGATTGTACTAAGGGAGAATCACAATAGTACTAATAAGTTAATGTGCACTTCAAAATTAAGTAGAGAAGACTGAATTTGCAATAGGGTAAAGTGATTGATCAGGGAACATGCATTCACAAGATTAATATGAAAATACACAAGACTGCAAAATAACTTGGAAAGGCATGGAATACTTCACACTCAGAGGGAAAAACTTGCAAAATTATCTTCAGTATTCATATATCCAAAATAGTCCTCCCAAAGTTCCCCCTTGTGCTTTGCAAAGGCACACAATATATAGCAAAAATAAAGTTCACCATATTCCTAAAAATAGCCTAAGGCTTGTACTCACCAATGCATCTTATTTTTATCCTTTATTTAATAATAGATAAAGGAATAAAAATAGAGCATGCAATTACAAATAGGCATTATTGATCGTAATTACAATACAGTCAAACTGAAGTTGACTGTTCAATTTTTAAGAAGAGAAGGATGAATAATTTGCTAAAAATAAGGTTGCTTGCTAAGAAACTCTCTTTCCATGAACATGCAACTCTTTCATCTTCTCTATTATGTCCTATTGTGAAGGCATGCAAAATAAAACTCCCTGTATGTGAGTAAAAAAATTACAATACTTAGTAATATTTGTAAAAATAATCCCTCCTGTGCGGACCACCTTCTATGTGCACATGTTCTTATATTGAAATCTCCTTTGGCCATGGCATAGGCATCATAATACATTTGACCACCCCTTTGATTTGTTTGGGAATAAACTAAGCAATAATCATAGTTTTAATAATCAAGCCCCTTTGCATAACACATGGTGTATTAAAATATTCACATTTTAAGTGATCATGATATATGATTTAGTCACGCTTTTATTTGAAGCATGCGCTTGGGTTTGGACTTTGATAATCAGTTGCAATGAGTAATTTGGCGGAAACATGGGTTGTCCCCTTCCACGGTGACTCACCCCTTAGTGAGTTGGTCGATGGCATCAACTATGGTCAAGTTAACTATTACCCTTGTGGTTTATTTTTAAATTTCATGCCTTGTTCTTTCTCGTTGATCTTTGTACCCTGTCTGATCGAAAATCATTGATTTATGACCTGCGGTCAGGGTTCTGGTTGGCATTTAATATGGGAAGTGGCATACTGATAGTGGTTAGCATTGGTTGTTGTCATGATTTGAGGGCATTGATCTTGGATCCTTCGTGTCTTGATGCTACCGATATCTGACTGTGGTTGAGTTCGAGTTAACCTGCTTCTTGTCTCTGGGTGGTAAAAGGAACTTGAACCTAAAGAACATTCAGTTTTGGGATTTTCAGTTGTATGGGTGAAGCCCTTGAAAGGTCTTCTTATGACACCATTATTTTGCTCTGTTGAGCTCAGATTTCACTGTATTTCGGAGCTCCTTCTCTGTAAAAGACTCTCTACCATATCAGATTTCATGGTTTCTATTCAGTAGTCGTGCTTTGGTCATTTTCAAGATTTTCCTATAAATCCATTTTTCTTTCTCCCATGGATGCTACTTTGAGCTCATTCTATTCTGTTTGGTATTTTGTGGCAAAGCCTACGAGATCTGAGTTTGCTTTGTGAGTTGAAAATTTGACATCTGTGCCATTTCTTTCTTTTGGTCTGGAATCTGAGATAGCTTTGAGAAATAGTTTCTTGCAATGGCCTCCATGGCGAGTTTTTGAAGCTCGATTGTTCTCTGTATGAGATATCCTCATTATATTGGCCCCCATAGTCATTTATAGGTGAGATAATTTCTCTTGCATATGTACAGTTCTATTTTATTTTCTCCTTTAGATGTATCACTAAATCCTTGGAAAAATTTGTGGGTTCTGTGATTTGTTTATCCTAATTGACTCCCGAGTTCAAAACTTCATGTGGCCTATGGACCTCTTGCTTCTTTATCTAGTTTCTCAAAAATTCTGACCATTTTACTATCTACAGTGAGTGTGTTCTTCAGCCCAATTTGCATTATCAATTATAGATCTGTATTTTCTGACTTTTGTGTATCTGTAAATATATGACCTTGAGAATTTTCAACTCTATGTGGAAAATACCTGCAAAATCTTGAATTACTGGTTTGATTATGTACTATAATTGTATTTCTTGGCTTTCCTATATCTGTCATGTTCAGACATTGCTAAAATGAACTTCGAAATGAGTATGTGATTATGTGTTTGTTGTTATGAAACTCTTATTTATGTTATATCTTCCTCTTTTTTACTGTGATGGACATAGAGTATTTTCTTCTTTCTAGATATTCATACTTCAGCCTATTCTCTATATGAGTTATTTATGCTTTTACTTTAGGTCCATTCTAAAATATTTGTCTAATTTTATGTATTTTGTAGAATCCATTTGTTACAATTCATTTTTTCAGGATCAATTTCATTCTTTGAAATCCTTTAGAACCCTTTGAGAATACTTGTTTTAATCCTTTACAAACTGAGATTACTTACACATTGAAATTATACATGAGATGAGTGTTTGAAATGTAATTGTTTTCTAAAAATCATATCTATCGAATGCTTGACTTTAACAATATTCTTGGATTTTCTAAAAATAATGTATTGTTTTCTAAAACTATGCATAACGTATTATTTCTGGAACTTTGTTTACAACTCCTGAATGTTGTACAATTCATGTTTTGTCAAAAATGTAGTTCCATTTTATTTTGTACTTTAGTTTTTTACTTGAGCTTCACTTGTAGCAACTAGATTTTATTCTGTTATTTCCTGTAGCAACTATCTTTTGAAATTGATTCATTCCCGTAGAAACTAGTTGTGCCTATAGCAACTAGCTTTGCCCGTAGAAACAATCTTTTCTCATAATAACTAACTTTGCTCGTAGCAACTAAAAATTTATCTTATTGATTTTTATGGTGAAGCCCTGTCAAAATCTTCCAAACTTCTCTCTTTCATCCCTGTCAAATATGACCCTATCTTTTAGCCAAACATCATCTTTAAAATTATACTTTTCTTTCTGTTGCACATGCATCTATTGCTAGTCTTTCTTCCACACTATAACTTCTTCTATTTTAGAATAGTTGTTTGAACTTCAAGTTACATTCTTCCTTTTATTGCATGAACTTATGACTTGTCTATTCTTCTCTTTGGCTGCAACCTATACCTGCACACTTAGAAAACATTATAGAAAATAATTAGGATTTTTGGCCTCTCTTATGTCCATGTTTTTCTTCTTTCTTTTCCCCTTCTTATTCCTGAATGAATAAAGCATGCATGCAATTTATTATTCAAGTAGAATACATATCATATTAGGAGAATATTCATATGCATGAAGTAGGATAGTGTAGGAATATGAATTGATCCCCAAGATCGTAACTGATAGTTAATTCATTTCTTCTTTTTTAGGAACAATGGCTTCTATAGTGAAGATGAAGGAGAATGAAAGGTGGAGATGAAGATTTTTCAATTGAAGAACATAAACCGCAAGGAAATGATGGGTTCACTCATACTCATTTGCTTTCTCTTTCCTGCATGTGTACCTTTCTTTTTAGTAGCTGTACTTTACTTTTCAGTTACATCCCACGGCTTGTGTGGGAAACGTTTGACTCTCCTTGTGAATAAAACATTGAATTCTGAAAATGAGTTGTGTATTTCCTTGTGCATTCTAGATTTTCTGTATGGATTGTATAATGAACTAAACAAATCAGTAACATGATTGAATGTCTTAATCATGAAGGAAAGAACATTGATGAGAACTTGTAACATTAAGTAATGAAATCTGATTTCCTATAATCAACATCTTTGTTTGTTTCTTTAAAACTCAACACTTCACCTAATTTGTAATTTTTCATCTTCATCAAGACAACATAGTTGTCCTTTGGGGATTCATGTTATTTTGTTGAGGATGACATGAAATTGTAGACTATGTGATCTGTTCTGTTTTGAGATAGCACATGTAACTGCAAATTTAATATAATCTTGTAACTAATTCAGCAGTAACAAATAACATCAAAACTTCCTTAGCTTAGGTATAATTCACCCAATACTTTTCATCATAATGACGAAGTTTTGAGTTTCCCATTTTTACACAAGTGTAAAAATTGTCAATACTTCTGGTGATCCTGCGGGGAAATTTACATGCTAGCTTAAAGGCTAGTGCCTTGCTCTTGTTCATTGGGCATGAATTCTAAGAATATAACCAAAATTTTGCTTTCCCGAAAGGTCTAACCCTTCCAAAACAAACTAAAGCTACGAAAGGATCTGGTAAATAGATCACATGCATAAATGCACTTATTGAATTAAAAAAAATTACAATATGCAGGAACAACACTTATTGAAGGGAAATCCTACTCTAACAATCACTGTAAGATTTTCAATAACAATGTTTGAGAAACATACCATTCACAGGAATGGGAAGTTCCTCTCCATTCATCTTCGAAAGATGAAAAGCATTTTGTTCTTTGCAAGATGAAATCATGTAAGGACCACTCCAAAGTGTATCAAACTTTGATTGTCTTCCTGGCTTTGCATGATCAACATCCCACTTTAACACAATATCTCCTTCATTGAAGACTCTGAATTGTGCTTTCTTGTCAAAATTCTTCTTAACCTGCTTCTGATTTTTCTCCATATTCAAATGGTATCTTTCTCTTAGCTCTTATAATTCCATTAACTCTTCATAAGGAACCTATAATGGTTCATTCTAAAGCAACTCCATTTGATGCAACAAATCTAATGCAAGTAACTCAGATAAAATAGGCATTCTTACTTATTTTCCATACACAAGTTTGTATTGTGAATTGAAAATTGATCTTTTAGGAGTCACTTTATCAGTCAAAAGTGTTGAATTCAACATCAGCTGCCAAGCTCTTTGATTATCATTCAACATTTTTTTGATGATCCTTAACAAATTCTTGTTAGTAGTCTCAGCTAAGCCATTACCTTGTGGGTAATAATTAGATGAAGATCTTAGATATATTCCATATTTGACAACCCAATTTGTTATCTCTGCACCAAGGAATTCTAAAGCATTATCTAATATGATAGTTGTTGGAACACCAAATCTACAGACTATTCGTTCATAAAAGGATAGTATTGAAGCTTCATTAGCATTCTTCAAGGCTATTGCTTTGGTCCATCATGCAAAATAATATGTAGTAGTTAAGATCCAATTGTGTCCTTGTGAAGATTATGGATTTATCATGCCAATAAATTCAAGACCCCACTGCATAAAAGACTGATCAACTGAAATAGCTTGCAAGGGCAGCAAAGCTAGACGTTCTTTTCCAACAAATAAAACACATTTTTTACACTTTCTAATCCATTCAAAACAATATTTGAATATACTAGGCCAATAGTTTCAGCTTTTATAATTTTTACGGCTGTAGTACGTGCTGAGAAGTGACCTCCTGCAGGTCCTTCATGGAATTCTGACAGTATTTTCTAAACTTTATCATAATCAACACACCGCAGCAAGATTCCATTTATATCCTTTTTGAATAACACATTATCAATGAAGATATAAGGTATAGCTCGTAATTTGAAATACCTTCATTTATTTCTGGCCATACTTTCTTGATTCTTGAATCTCATGAGTGAGATCAGTTTGCTCATTCTCTAATTGAAGCATAATTTCTGATTGTTGATATGTAATTTTAGTATGTTGTTTTGAATCATCTAGTTCTGCAGCTTGCTATTTTTCCATATCAGTAATTAGATGTTCACATAACCCTTTTCCTCAAACTATCTTAGCATCCCGGATGTCAACATCATATTCCATGACCCTTGGTATCTATTTTTCTCTTTTCTCATTCAATTCCTTATTTAGTAAGAATGCTTTCACACTTGGATGAGAAACAAGAATGTGGATTTTATTGTTCGAAATCATATACTTGAAATTTTCTAGTCCTCTGACTACTGAAAGTACTTACTTTTCAAGAATTTTGTACCTTATTTAATAATCATGTAGAATCTATCTAAGAAAGCAATAGGCTACTTAACATTTTCGTCATTGACTTGAGTTAATATAGTTATGATTGTTTCAGCTCCTGCAAGTGCATACATTATAAAATCTTTATCGAAATTTGGATTTACAAGAGTAGGAGCCTGAGAGATAACTATTTTGATTGCTTCAAATCCTTCTCTTCCTTCACTAGTCCAAGAGAAACCTTTCTCTTTTTTAAGCGTAGTTGTGAGTGGTTTAGACAATGCTGCAAAATATGGAACAAAGCTCCTAGTAAATTTGGATTTTTCCAAGAAAACTCTATAATTCCTTTTTATGATGAGGCAATGATAGCTATGATATGGCTTCAATCCTGAAAGGATCAATTACTAAACCCTTCTTAGAAACAATATGACCAAGTAGTTTTCCTTGATGTAGAAAGAATATAGACTTCATTGGATTCAAAGATATTACAAATTGCCTGCACAACTGAAAATTCTACCTTAAGTGTTTTAGATGTTCTTTAGAATCTTTTGAAAATATAGTAACATCATCTAAATAAACTAGGATGCATTTATTTAATAAGCTGTGATAATCCATATCCATTGCAGGTTGAAATGTTGCACCAGCATTTGAAAAACAAAAAGGCATCCATTTGTAAGAATAAGTACCCCACTTGGTGGTAAAAGTTGTTTTGTATTTATCTTCTTCTCAAAATAAAATATGATTATATACACTGTAACCGTCTAGAAGAGATAGTCTATCAGAACTTGAGATTGTTCTTAGAATCTGATCCATATTTGGGAGTGGGTAATGATCTTTTAATGAAGCCTTATTAATATCTCTGAAATCTACACATAGTCTGATTTCACCATTCTTCTTCCTAACATGAACCAGATTGGCTAAACAACTTGAATGCTTAACTGGAAAGATAATACCTGATTCAATAAAATTAGCTAATTCTTTCCTCATCAAAGGCTCTATCTTGGCATTCACATGCCTCTTTTTTTGCCTAACAGGTTTAAAATTTGGTTGCAACTCAATTATATGATGTGCTAGACTGGGATCAAATCCTTTCAGATCTTTGTATTTCCAGGAACAAACATCCTTAAACTCTTTGCAAAGATTAATAAATGACTACTTTTCAGCTAAGGAACATACCTTTTCAAGAAATAAATTTTTCCCTTCATCAACCAAGATCTCTTTATAATTGTCAACGTGAGTTGACATTTTAGTCTTAACCTTTCTTAACTAATCATCGGTGTTGAAGATGTCTTCTAATGTGACTAGACCATGAGGCAGTTTATTTGTCTTCAACTGAATAACCTGGTTACCATATAAGTGCTGTAATTTATCCTAATTCAATGCAGAAAAGTCAGCTTGTTGCATCAAAAACTTGTAGATATGATCATCACATTCAAAAAGTTTCCAATTTGAATCATTCTCAAGTACTAAGGGTTTGAAAATTAACTTTATATGAGGCTGGATTTTTGTATTTTCAATCTGTTCCGGATCATGAGCATGTTCATCCAATGTCTTTTCATCCACAAACATGTTACAAAAACCATCTAATGCTGAAACATGAGCTACCTCATCAAAATTAGACTGATCTAAGCCTGAATAATTAGCCACTGCCCTTGAAGAGTGAGACTCAATGTGAAATCTAGAAAATGGCTCTGAATTGATAGTAACTTTAGTACCATAATGAGTAGTGAAAAATAAGAAGGACCAATTTCAAGAGATATAACCTCCTTTTTTTGCTATGAAATCTCTAGATAAGCATACAACAAAGTACGAACGTAAGTCTACAATAGTATCATCTTACAGAATATAAACATTTGGTAAGCATGTAACGTCACCTCTAAATTGTTGATTATACCAACTGTATTAGTTTAAGTTCCATCAAGCTGTAAGATGCTCCTTTCTGTAGGCTCATACTACAAACCCAATTTTTCTGCAATCACTTTTGGCATAATTGTGCTACTTGTGCCGCTGTCTACCATGCAATTATGAACTAAATTCTCACCGATAATTAGTGCTAAATAAAATGGTGGTGGTTTCTTGATGTCATGAGCATTCCGAAATTTCTAAACCATCCAATTAACTTCTTTAATGTGGTCTTACTCAAACATTCTGAGGACCATGTCTACCTTATGAACTTCCTTTTCTGTTGTATTTGAATAAATCTATAGCTTAGCCAATTCATGAGAAAGTAAATCTTGTTGTCCATGAATACTTAGAGAATCCCACATTGATATATTAACATTATGTTTTTTCGTTACATCAACAATGTTAAAAGAAGCAATTGTTTTAGAGACAGACTCAACTGTCTTAGAGAATGCCTTAGCGAAAACTAATTCTACTTTAGTAGCCTTGGATATCTAAGGTATAAATAGTCTTCTTGGTTCCAGCTATAGCTTTCTTTGATGGCCTTTATCAACTAGAACACTTGCTGGTTTTTGAGGAACAACAGGGTTGCTAGTTAATTTTTGAGCTGTAGATGTTGTCTTATCAGTAACAGTAGGCATGATAGGCCTATTTTGTTTTTTTACCTTCAGTAACTTTCCCTTGATCCCTAGTAGTTGTTGCAATGAAATCCTCCTCATTAAAACTAACTAAATTTTGTTTAGGTTTTTTCTAAACATGATTTCCTTACTACCCTCCCTCCATTTGAGGCATGAACAATGTTTTAGATTGAGGTTATGCAACAGGATGTAGATTTAGAAAAGCATTTGGGTAGGTTGCAGTTGAATGAGGTTGATTGCAAGGTTGACACCACTCTTCTATAGTCATATTAACTGGCACTAAGGCCTTAGATGAACTACGAGCCTCTAGGTGAAGCTATCTTTGCTGGTAAGGAAGCCTATAATTTTGATTCTGTTGATAGAGCTACCTATTTTGTTGATTTTGTTGATAGGGTTGATAAGGAGCCTGATAGGGTCATCTAGGTAATAAAATTTTATTCTCAATTGAAGTCAATTTATTTCCAATAGTCTACAAAGATTTAAATACATCACCTAATGGAGCTATAATAGTAGGCTCTATGATAGTAATAGGCTGAGGAGTACATGCTAAATTTGCCAAGAATGACATTGATGGCCTTGGTGCTAATTTTCTAGCTTGAATAAGACTATTTTCAGCTCAGATAGCAATATCATAAGCATACGGAAGTGTCTCTCCACCCATTGACTGAATCATAGTTGAGATATCACTATTGAATGCTCTAAGATAATAAAGAAAAGCATGATCAGCTTAAGGATTGATCTTGCTGGAATTCTCTCCCAAGTTCTGAAAAAATGGATATTGAAGCTAGACATAAATTCATTGGGAGATCTTTTAACAGTAGACAATTTTTCAATGAGAGACAAATGATCTGAAATATCCTTGAACTGTTTCAACAAATTTTCACCTAAGTTATCAGAAGTTCTTATGCTTCCAATTTCTAGGTTTCTATGTCATTGCAAGGCCTTCCCCTTAAAATATGCAGCTAAAAGTCTTAAAGCTACATCTTCATGAGTGATATTATGGACTACACATAGGGCTGCAAAATCTTTGATATGTTCAGCTGGTGTAACCTGATTTTCACTAGTGAATGATGGTAAATTTTTCATGGCAGCATTAGGAATGTCATGGTAAAATGGGATTACTAATGGATTTCCATTAGTAAAGGTCACAAAATTCCTTGGTGGTTTGATAGCCATTTGAAAAACTGGGATATTAATTGAAAAATTGATACATGGTGAAGGAATATTAGGAGGAGGGTTACCAACACCAGGTCTATTATAAGGTTAAGTATTACCAACTCTTCTCATTTAGAAGAATTCAAATGTAAAGAAACAAACTCAGAAGGAATTCCTCTTACCGATGATCTTGTAGTCACTTTAGGCATGGAACATGCTACAATACTGGTATGATATAAGCTTAACAGAGTCGCAAAAAGATCTGAGAATCTTTAGAATAAATTACTGCAACTTTCTCCCAAAAGTAACATTTAATTTATTATAATCTGTTATAGATCTACTATAGAAATTGTAATTCGCATGTAGATATTATTCGTGGTCCCACTGGGCATGCCAAAAAATGTTATCTCTCTAAAGTGCACCCTAAAAAGAGATGGCTGCAGGTTTTCTAGGCTTTCACAAATGATCTCTCTCTTTCGTAGATACAATGGAAACATCTTAGGTCTTTGTGTATACCTACTTTTAGGTGATTCTTCGCTATCATTTCTCGTTCCCTATCGGTGTATCCTAAATTGATTTATGGGAGTTTGAGAATAAAAGATGACTGTAAAATGATTAAAACTAAGGTGATACACTAAATTTGTATGAGTGCTTTGACTGAGTATATGTCGAACTTATTTGAGAAGAATTCCTGATACACAAACCAATAGTTTTTCTATAGAATCTCTAAGGGAAAAACATGTGATTGTACTGAGGGAGAATCACAACAGTACTAATAAGTTAACATGCACATTAAAATTAAGCAGAGAAGATTGAATTTGTAGTAGGGTTAAGTGATGGATCAAGGAGCTTGCATTCACCAGATTAATATGAAAATACACAAGACTGCAAAATAACTTGGAAAGGCATGGAATAATTTACACTCAGAGGGAAAAACTGGCAAAATTTACTTCAGTACTCATATATCCAAAAAAGTTTTCCCGAATTTTCCCCTTGTGCTTTGCAAAGGCACACAATATATAGCAAAAATAAAGTTCGCCCCTTCCTAAAAATATCCTAAGGCCTGTACTCACCCATGCATCTTATTTTTATCCTTTATTTAATAATAGATAAAGGAATAAAAATAGAGCATGCAATTAAAAATAGGTATTATTGGCCTTAATTACAATACAATCAAACTGTAGTTAACTGTTCTATTTTTAAGAAGAGAAGGATGAATAATTTTCTAAAAATAAGGTTGCTTGCTAGGAAAGTCTCTTTCCATGAACATGCAACTCTATCATCGTCTCTATTATGTCCTGTTGTGAAGGCATGAAAAATACAATGCCCTATATGTGAGAAAAATAATTATAATACTTATTAATAGTTGCAAAAATAATTTCTCTTGTGGGGACCACCTCCTATGTGTACATGTTTTGATATTGAAATCTCCTTTGGCCATGGCATAGGCATTATAATACATTCGACCACCCCTTTGATTTGTTTCGGAATAAACTAAGCAATAATCATAGTTTTAATAATTAAGACCCTTTGCATAAAATATGACGTATTATAATATTCACCTTTTCGGTGATCATGATATATGATTTAGTCACCCCTCTATTTGAAGCATGCGCTTGGGTTTGGACTTTGAAAATAATTTGCAATGAGTAATTTGGTGGACACATGGGCTTTCCCCTTCAACGGTGACTCACCATTTAACAACTTGGTCGGTGGCATCAACTCTAGTCATGTTAACTATTACCCTTGTGGGTTATTTTGAAATTTCATGTCTTGTTCTTTTTCGTTGATCTTTGTTCCCTGTATAAATACTGACCATGGTTATCATTGGTTGTTACAATGATTTCCAAGTGTTGATCTTGTCTCCTTGGTGTCTTGATGCCGTTGATATCTGACTATGGTGGATTTTGAGTTAACCCGCTTCTTGGGTCTGGGCAATATAAATAACTTGACCCTAAAGCACATTCATTTTTGGATTTTTCAGTTGTATGGGTGAAGCCTTGGAAAAATATTCTTCTAACGCCATTATTTTGTTATGTCGAGCTCAACTTTCAATATACTTTGGAGCTCCTTCTCTATAAAAGAATCTCTCCCATATCAAGTTTCACGGTTTCTGTCTAGTGGTTGTGCTTTGGTAATTTTCAAGGTTTTCCTATAAATCCATTTTTCTTTCTGCCATGACTACTACTTTGAGCTCAATTTCTTTTGTTGGGTATTTTGTGGTGAAGCCTACAAGATCTGAGTTTGCTTTGTGAGTTGAAATTTTGATATATCTGCCATTTCTTTCTTTTGATCTGGAATCTGAGAGAGCTCTGAGAAACGGTTTCTTGCAACAGCCTCCATGGTGAGTTTTTAAAGCTTGATTCTTCTCTGTACGAGATCTCCTCATTATATTGACCGCCATAGTCATTTATAGGTGAGATAATTTATCTTTCATACGTACACTTCTGTTTTCTTTTCTTCTTTAGATGTATCACTGAATTCTTGGAAAAAATTGTGGGTTATGTGATTTGTTTCTTCTGATTGACTCCTGATTTCGAAACTTCACGTGGCCTGTGGACCTCTTGCTTCTTTATCCAGTTGCTCAAAATTTCTGATCATTTTATTATCTACATTGAGTGTGTTCTTCGACCCAATCTGCATTATACATTATAGATCTAGATTTTTTGTGTTTTGGGTATCTGTAGATATATGACCTTGAGAATTTTCAACTCTGTGTGGAAAATACCTGTAAAATATTGAAGTACTAGTTTCATTATGTATTATAATTGTATTTCTTTGTTTTCCTATATCTATCACGTTCAGCCATTCCTAAAATGAACTTTGAAAAGAGTATGTGATTATGTGTTTGCTGTTATGAAGCTCTTATTTACCTTGTATCTTCCTTTGTTTTACTGTGATGGACATAGAGTATTTTCTTCTTTCTGGATATTCATACTTCAGCCTATTATTTGTATGAGTTCTTTTGCTTTTACTCTAGGTCCATTCTAAAATATTTAGCTCATTTTTGTATTCTAGAGAATCCATTTGTTACAATTCATTGTTTCAGGATCAACTTGATTCTTTGAAATCCTGTAAACCCCTTTGAGAATACTTGCTTTAATCCTTTTCAAACTGAGATCACTTGAACACTGAAATACTCCATGAGATGAGTTTTTGGAATGTAATTGTTTTCTGGAAATCATATCTATTGAATGCTTGATTGTAACAATATTCTTGACTTTTCTAAAAATAATGCACTTTTTTTTAAAAGTATACATAACGTATTAATTATGAAACTATGTTTACAACTCCTAAATGTTGTACAATTCATGTTTTGTCAAAAATGTAGTTCCATTTTCCTTTGTGCTTCAATGTTGTTCTTGAGCTTCACCTGTAGCAACTAGCTTTGATTATTGTTCTTTTCCATAGCAACTACCTTTTGAAATAGATTCTTTTTTGTAGCAACTTGCTTTTCCCGTAGCAACTATTTTTTCTAGTAGCAACTAACTTTTCCTGTAGCAACTAACTTTTCCCATAGCAACTAACTTTTTTCATAGCAACTAACTTTACCCTTAGTAACTAAAAATTTATCTTGTTGATTTTTATGGTGAAGCCCTATCAAAATCTTCCAGAATTATCTCTTTCATACCTTTCAACTATGACCCTCTCTTTTATCCAAACATCATCTTTCAAATTCTACTTTTCTTTCTATTGCACATGCTTCTATTGCTAGTATTTCTTCCACATTGTAACTTTTGATATTTCAGAATAGTTGTTGAAACTTCAAGTTACATTCTTCCTTTTATTGCATGACCTTATGACTTGTCTATTCTTCTCTTTTGCTGCAACTTGTACCTTCACACTTAAAAAACATTTTAGAAAATAATTAGGCTTTTTGGCCTCTCTTATGTCCATGTTTTTCTTTTTTCTTTTCCCCTTTTTCTTCCAGAATGAATAAATCATGCATGTAGTTTATTCTTCAAGTAGAATACATCTCCTATTAGGAGAAGATTCATATGCACAAAGTAGGATAGTGTAGGAGTATGAATTGATCCTCGAGCTCCTAACTGAGAGTTAATTATTTTCTTCTTTTTTAGGAAAAATGGATTCTAAAATGAAGATGAAGGAGAATGAAAGGTGGAGATGAAGATGTTTCAATTGAAGAATAGAAACCCCAAGGCAATGATGGGTTCACTCATACTCCTTTTCTTTATCTTTCATGCATGTGTACCTTTCTTTTCAATAGCTATACTTTAATTTTTAGTTACATCCCACATCTTGTGTGGGTAATATTTGACTCTCCTTGTGAATAAAACATTGAATTATGAATATGAGTTGTGTATTTCCTTATGCATTCTAGATTTTCTGTATGGACTGTATAATGAACTAAACAAATCAGTAACATAATTGAATGTCTTAATCATGAAGGAAAGAACATTGATGAGAGCTTGTAACATTTAGTAATGAACTCTAATATCCTATAATATGCATCTCTTTTTACTTCTTTAAAACTCAACACTTCACCTAATTTGTAATTTGTTGTCTTCATCAAGAAAACACAGTTTTCCTTTAGGGCTTCGTGTTCTTTTGCTGAGGATGCCATGAAATTGCAGACTATGTGATCTATTTTGTTTTGAGACTACACACATAACTACATATTTCATTTAATCTTATAGCTGATTCAGCAGTAACAAATAACATCGAAACTTCCTTAGCTTACGTATACTTCACCCAAGACTTTTCATCATAACGACAAAGTTTCAAGTTACCCATTTTTGCATAAGTGAAAAAATTGTCAACATTTCTAGCAATCTGGTGGGGAAATTTTCCAACTAGCTTAAAGACTAGTGCCTTGCTCTTGTTCATTGAGCATGGAGTCTAATCATGTAACTAAAATTTTCTTTTTCTAAAAGGTCTAACCCTTCCAAAACAAACTAAAGCTGGGAAAGGATCTAGTAAACAGATCACGTGCATAAATGCACTTATTGAATTGAAAAACATTGAAATGTGCAGGAATTGCACTTATTGAAGGGAAATCCTACTCTAACAATCACTGTAAGATTTTCAATAACAGTGTTTGAGAAACATACCATTCACAGGAATAGGAAGTTCCTCTCGATTCAACTTCGAAAGATGAAAAGCATTGTGTTCTTTGCAAGCTAAAATCATGTAAGGACAACTCCAGAGTGTGTCAAACTTTGAGTGTCTTCCTAGCTTTACATGATCAGGGTCCCACTTTAACACAATATCTCCTTCATTGAAGAATCTAAATTATACTTTCTTGTCAAAAGTCTTCTTCATCTGCTTCTTATTTTTCTCCATATTCAAATGGTATTTTTCTCTTAGCTCTTATAATTCCATTAAATCTACATAAAAAACCTGTAATGCTTCATTCTCAAGTAACTCCATTTGATGCAGCAAATCTAATGCAGGTAACTCAACTAAAATAGCCATTCTTTCTTCTTTCCTGTACACAAGTTTGTATGGTGAATTGCCAACTGATCTTTTATGAGTCACTTTGTCAGCCAAAATTGCTGAATTCAACATCAGATGCCAAGTTCTTTGATTATCCTTGAGCATTCTTCTAGTTATCCTTAACATATTCTTGTTAGTACTCTCAGCTGAGCCATTACCTTATGGGTAATAATTAGATTAAGAACTAAGATATATTCCATATCTGACAGCCCAGTCTATTATCTTTGCACCAAGGAATGCTAAATTATTATTTGATATGATAGTTGCTAGAACACCAAATATGTACACTATTCCTTCATAAAATGATAGTATCGAAGCTTCATTAGCATCTTATAAGGCTATTGCTTCAATCCATCATGTAAAATAATCTGTAACAGTTAATATTCACTTGTGTCCTTATGATGATGTTGGATTTATCATGCCAATAAAGTCAAGACCCCACTACATAAAAGATTGATCAGCTAAAATAGGCTGCAAGGGTAGCGAAGCTAGATGTTCTTTTCCAACAAAGAAAGCACATTTTTTACACTTTCTAATCCATTCAAAATAGTCTATGAATATGCTAGGCCACTAGTAACCAGCTTTCATAATTTTTAAGGCCATAGTACATGTTGATAAGTGACCTCCTGAAGGTCCTTCATGGAATTCTGACAGTATTTTCTGAACTTTATCTTAATCAACACACCACAGCAAGATTCCATTTATATCCTTTTTTAATAACACATTATCAATGAAGATATAAGGTATAACTTGTAATATAAAATGCCTTTGTTTATTTCTATTCATACCTTCCGCATAGGTGCATTACTGTAGATAATTAACCAAATAAGTCATCCATCTTGATTCCTGAATCTCGTGAGCGAGATCAGGTTGCTAATTCTCTGATTGAACCATAATTTCTAATTATTGATACATAATTTCAGTATACTATTTTGAATCATCTGGTTCTGTAACTTTTTGTTTTTCCATATCAGTAATTAGATGCTCACATAACCCTTTCCCTCGAACTATATTAACAATCAGAATGAAAACATCATATTCCATGAACTTTGTTATCCAGTTTTCTCTTTTTTCATTCAATTCCATATTTCATAAGAATGCTTTAACACTTGGATGAGAAACAAGAACGTGGATTTTATTGTTCGAAATCATATAATTGAAATTTAATAGTCCTCTAACCATGTAAAGTACTTGTTTTTAAGAAATATGTACCTTGTTTCATAATCATGCAGACTCTATCCAAAGAAAGCAATAGGCTGCTCAATATTTTCATCATTCACTAGAGTTAATATAGCTGAGATTATTTCAGCTCCTGCAAGTGCATACATTGTAAAATCTTTATCAAAATTTGGATTTACAAAAGTAGGAGCCTTAGAGATAGCTGCTTTGATTACTTCAAATCCTTCTCTTCCTTTTCTGGTCCAAGAGAAAGTTTTCTCTTTTTTTAGCATAGCTATGAGTGGTTTAACCAATGCTACAAAATATGGAATGAATCTCCTAACAAAGTTATTTTTTCCAAGAAAAATTTGTAATGTCTTTTTGTGATGAGGAAATGATACCCGTGATATGGCTTTGATCCTGAAAGGATCAATTGCTAAACCCTTATTAGCAAAAATATGACCAAGTAGCTTGCCTTGATGTACTGAAAAGATATAATTTAGTGCATTCAAAGATATTCCAAATTCCCTGCACAACTGAAAAGTATTCCTTAAGTGTTTTAGATTTTCTTCAAAATCTTTTGAAAATACAGTAACATCATCTAAATAAACTAGGATGCATTTATTTAATAAGCTGTGAAAAGCCATATCCTTTGCACATTGAAATGTTGCATTGGCATTTGAAAGACCAAAAGGCATCCATTTGTAAGCATAAGTACCACACTTGGTGGTAAAATTTGTTTTGTATTTATCTTCTTCTCAAACTAAAATATGATTATATCCACTATAACCATCTAGAAGAGATAGTATATCAGAACCTAAGACTGTTCCTAGAATCTGATCCATATTCAGGAGTGGGTAATGATCTTTTAATGAAGCCTTATCAAGATCTCTGAAATCTACACAGCCTGATTTCACCATTCTTCTTCCTAACAAGAACCAGATTGGCTACCAAACTTGAATGCTTAATTGGAAAGATAATACCTGATTCAATCAACTTAGATAATTCTTTCCTCATCAGAGGCTCTATCTTGGGATTCACAGGCCTCAGTTTCTACCCAACAGGTTTAGAATTTGGTTGTAACTCAATTGTATGATGAACTAGACTGGGATAAAATCCTTTCAGATCTTGGTATTTCCAGGTAAAGACATCCTTAAACTCTTTGCAAAGATTAATAAATGACTACTTTTCAGCTAAGGAACATACCTTTTCAAGAAATAACTTTTTCCCTTCATCAACCAAGATCTCTTCATAATTGTCAGTGTGAGTTGACATTTTAGTCTTAACCTTTCTTAACTGATCATTGGTGTTGAAGATGTCTTCTAATGTGACTAGACCATGAGGTAGTTTATTTCTCTTCAACTAAACAACCTAGTCACCATATAAGTGCTGTAATTTATCCTGATTAAATGCAGAAAAGTCAGCTTGTTGCATAAAAAATCTATAGATTTGATCATCACTTTCAAAAACTATCCAATTTGAATCATTATTAGGTACTGAGAGGGCCTTACAATTAACTTTATATGAGGCTAGATTTTTTTATTTTCAATCTATTCCAGCACCTCAAAACTAGCCCGAACTACTGCAAGTATGTCTACATGCTTATTTTCAACTCTAGGAATAGACTGAATATTAATAGCATCGAAATATTCCATTAGGTCTAAAACTCTGTGTCTGTAAGAATTCATTAAGGGGTTCTTACAAACATTGAAATTTTTTACTTGATTAATAACCAACTCAGAGTCACCAAAAATCTGTAGAATGTTGATACCTTTCTTTCTGGCCCAAATTAAGCCATGAATTAAAGCTTCATATTCAGCTATGTTACAAGTACATAAAAATTAGAGATTCAAAGATGAGAAATACTTATAATTTGTTGGGGAAGTGAGCATTAGACCTGCTCCTTATCCCTTCTTATTCTTAGCTCCATAAAAATGAAGCTTCCAAATCCCTTATGCTGATTCTTATTTTTTGGACAAGGGAAGTGGTGTATTCTCTTAATGCATACAATATACACCAAACAGGTTTTCTTCAACTTCCTTAAAAGGATCATGAGCATGTTCTTCCACTGTATTTTCATCCATAAACATGTTAGAAACACCATCTAATGCTGAAACATGAGCTACCTCATCAAAATTAGACTGATATAAGGCTGAATAATTAGCCACTGCCCTTGAAGAGTGAGGATCAATGTGAAATCTAGCTAATGGATCTAAATTGATAGTAAGTTTAGTACCATAACGAGTAGTGAAAAATAATAAGGACCTATCTGAATAGAGATAACCTCCTATTTTTGTTGTGAATTATCTAGATAAGCATAAAACAAAGTATGGAGGTAAGTATACAATTGCAACATCTTGCAGAATAGAAACATTTGGGCAAGCATGTAATGTCACTTCTAAATTTTTTATTATACCAACTATATTAGTTTTAGTTCCATCAAGTTGTAAGACGCTTCTTTCTGTAGGATCATACTACAAACCCAATTTTTCTGCAATCTCTTTTGGCATAACTATGCTACTCGCACCGCTGTCTACAATGCAATTATGAACTAGATTCTCACCGATAATCAGTGATAAATAAAATGGTGGTGGTTTCTTGATGTCATGAGTATTTAGAAACTTTTGAACCATCCATTTATCTTCTTTAATGTGGTCTTTCTCAAATGTTCTGAGGACCATGTTTTCCTTCTAAACTTCGTTTTCTGTTGTATTTGAAGAAATCTATAACTTAGCTATTTCATGACAACTTATATCTTATTGTCCATGAATAGTTAGAGCATCCCACATTGAGATATTAACATTACATTTTTTCATTATGTCATCAATGTTAAAAGACACAATTGTTTTAGAGACAGACTCAACTATCTTAGAGTAGGCCTTAGCGAAAACTAATTCTGATTCAACAGCCTTAGATATCTAAGGTAGAAATAGTCCCCTTGGATCCAACTGTAGCTTTCTTTGATGGCCTTTATCAACTGGACACTTGCTAGTTTTAGAAGAATAGCAAGGTTGCTTGTTGAATTTGGAGCTATAGATGTTGTCTTATTAGAAATAGTAGGCAGGATAGGCCTATTTTGTCGTTTTTGACCTTCAGTAGCTTTCCCTTGAGCCCTAGTAGTTACTGTGATGAAATCCTCCTCATTAAAACTGACTAAATTCTATTCAGGTTTTTCTGAACATGAGTTTCTTGCTGCCCACCCTCCATTTGAGGCATGAACAATGTTTTAGATTGAGGTTGTGCAATAAGATTCAAATTCAGAAAATCATTTGGGTAAGTTACAACTCAATGAGGTTGATTGCAAGGTTGACACCAGTCTTCTGTAGTCATATTAACTGGGACTAAAGTGTTAGATGAACTAGGAGCCTTTGGGTCAAACTACCTTTCCTGGTAAGGCTTTGTATAATTTTGATTCTGTTAATAGGGCTACCTGTTTTACTGATTCTATTGATAGGGATGATAAGGACACTTATATGGTCTGCAAGGTAATGTAATTTTGTTCTCAATTGAAGTGAATTTATTTCCCATAGTCTACAAATATTTAAATACATCATCTTATGGACCTATAACAATAGGCTCTATGATAGTAATAGGCTAAGGAATAGGTGCTAAATTTGCCAAGAATGGCATTGATGGCCTTAGTGATAATTTTACATCTTGAACAAGACTATTTTCAGCTCAGATAGCAATATCATAAGCATCTGAAAGTGTCTCTCCACCCATTGACAGAATCATAGTTGAGATATCACTTTTTAATTCTCTAAGATAATAAAGAAAAGCATGATCAGCATGAGGTTTGAAACTTACTGGAATTATTTCCCAAGTTGTGGAAAAACAGATATTGAAGCTAGATAGAAATTCATTGGGAGCTCTTTTAATAGTAGACAATTGTTCAATGAGAGACAAATGATCTACATTATCCTGGAACTATTTCAGCAATTTGTCACCTAAGTTATCCAAAGTTCTTATGCTTCTAATTTCTAGGTTTTTATACCATTGCAAAGCCTACCCCTTAAAAGATGTAGCTAAAAGTCTTAAAGCTACATCTTTATTAGTGATATTATGGACTGCATATAGGTTTGTAACATCTTTGATATGTTCATCTGGTGTAACCTTATTTTCACCCGTGATTGATGGAAATTTTTTTATGGCAGCATTAGGAATGTCACGGTAAACTAAGATTACTAATGGACTACCATTAGTAAAGGTCACAAAATTCCTTGGTTGTTGGATAGCCATTTGAAAAAATCGGATATTAATTGAAAAATTGATACATGGTGAAGGAATATTAGGAGGAGGGTTACCAAAACCATGTCTTTTATAAGGTAAAGTATTACCAACTCTTCTCCTTCTAGCAGAATTCAAAGGCAAATGATGCGGGAGCATAACTTGCAGAGGCCATAACTTTTGATCCGACCGTTGGATCATCCTGAAATTTTACAGGGTGGTAGATATACATTAGTACTATGCTGGGGTCAACTTTTCTTGCAAGGTTGTGCTCATTTTGGCACGTTTTCGGGCTCGGATTCTGTCATCTAGTGGCCTCAAATTGGCTCTGAATGTTTTTTCCGCTTTTGAGTAGGTCTTAGAACTTTAATAGCTTTTGTTGTGCTTGTTAGAATAATTCCAAATTTCGCATGAGCCCTAATTTATGAATGCATATTTGGCACGCAAATTTTGGGGTCAATCTGAGTTGTTTTGCATTTTAGGGTTTTTGGCATTTTAGGGTTTTAGAGTAGTCTTGAAATAAAAGGAGAATTGTAATGATGTAATAGATCAGTGTGAATTCCAGAATGAGAAGTAAGCTATTGTGAAACTCCTGGTTTTATTTGCAAAGTTGTTTATGTGTGTTTTTGGAGGTATTTCAACCTCTTGCAGCTGGATTCACATCAGCAAATAAACAAAATCAGAAGGAATTCCCCTTACCGATGATCTTTTAGTCACTTTAGGCATGGAACATGCTGCAATGCTAGTATGGTATCAACTTAACAGAGTCCCCAAAAGATCTTAGAATCTTTAAAATAAATTGCTGCAACTTGCTCCCGAAAGTAACTTTTAATTTGATGTAATCTGCTATAGATCTACTGTAGAAATTGTAATTCACATGCAAATCTGATTCTAGGTCCCACTAGGTGTGCCAAAAACTATTATCTCTCGAAATCACACCCTGTAGAGAGATGGTTGCAGGTTTTCTAGTTTTACACAAATGATCTCTCTCTTTTGTAAATACAATGGAAACACCTTATGTCTATGAGTATCCAGTATTAAGGTCGGTTCCTTATTGGTGTATCCTAAATTGATTTCTTGAAGTTTAAGAGTAAAAGATGACTGTTAAATGATTAAAATTAAGGTGATACACCAAATTTGTATGAGGTCTTTGACTAAGTATATGCACAACTGATTTGGGAAGGATTCTTGATGCAGGAAGCAATATTTTTTTTGCATAATGTCTAATGGAAAACACTTGATTGTACTGAGGGAGAATCACAATAGTACTAATAAGCTAACATGGACATTAAAATTAAGTAGAGAAGACTAAATTTGCAGAAGGGTAAAGTGATTGATCAGGGAACTTGTATTCACAAGATTAATATGAAAATAAACAAGACTATAAAATAACTTGAAAAGGCATGGAATACTTCACACTCAGAGGGAAAAACTTGCAAAATTTTCTTTATTACTCATATATCCAAAAAATTCCTCTCGAAGTTTCCCCTTGTGCTTTGTAAAGGAACACAATATATAGCAAAAATAAAGTTCACCCTCTTCCTAAAAATAGCCTAAGGCTTGTACTTGTCCATGCATCTTATTTTTATCATTTATTTAATAATAGATAAAGGAATAAAAATAGAGCATGCAATTAAAAATAGGCATTATTGGCCTTAATTACAATATAGTTAAAATGAAGTTGACTGTTCTATTTTTAATAAGAGAAGGATGAATAATTTTCTAAAAATAAGGTTTCTTGCTAGGAAAGTCTCTTTCCATGAACATGCAACTCAGTCATCTTCTCTATTTTGTCTTGTTGTGAAGGCATGCAAAATACAAATCCTTGTATGTGAGGGAAATACTTACAATACTTAGTAATATTTGCAAAAATAATTCCTCCTGTGGGGACCACATGCTATGTGTACATGTTCTCATATTGACATCTCCTTTGGCCATGGCATAGGCATCATAATACATTCGACCACCCCTTTGATTTGTTTGGGCATAAACTAAACAATAATCATAGTTTTAATAATTAAGACCCTTTGCATAACACATGGCGTATTATAATATTCACCTTTTCAATGATCATGATAAATGATTTAGTCACCCATTTATTTGAAGCATGCGCTTGGGTTTGGACTTTGAAAATCATGTACAATGAGTAATTTGGTGGTAACATGAGTTGTCCCCTTCCACAATGACTCAACCCTTAGCGACTTGGTCAGTGGCATCAACTCTGGTCTAATTAACTATTACCCTTGTGGTTTATTTTTAAATTTCATGCCTTGTTCATTATCGTTGATCTTTGTACCTTGTATGATCATAGACTGTCGATTTATGATCTGCAATTAGGTTTCTGGATGGCATTTAATATTGGTGGTGGCATACTGACCATGGTTGGCATTGGTTATTGTAATGATTTGAGGGTGTTGATCTTGTGTCCTTGGTGTCTTGATGTCATCGATACCTAACTGTGGTTAAGTTCGAGTTAACCCACTTCTTGGGTTTGGGTGGTAACAAAAAAATTGACCCTAAAGCGCATTTAGATATCTATGTTAATCTTGTTTCCTTCTCTACAAAAGACTCTTTGCCATATCAGGTTTCATGGTTTCTGTGCAGTGGTCGTGTTTTGGTCATTTTTTAGATTTTCCTATAAATCTATTTTTCTTTCTGACATGGCTACTACTTCGAGCTCAATCTGTTCTGTTTGGTATTTTTTGGTGAAGCCTACGAGATCTGAGTTTTCTTTGTGAGTTGAAAATTTGATATTTGTGCCATTTCTTTCTTTTGATCTGGAATCTATGATAACTCTGAGAAACAGATTCTTGCAACGGCCTCCATGGTGACTTTCTGAAACTCGATTGTTCTCTGTATGGGATCTCCTCATGATATTGTCTGCCATAGTCATTTATAGGTGAGATAATTTATCTTGCATACGTACACTTATTTTTCTTTTCTTCTTTAGATGTATCATTGAATTCTTGGAAAATTTTGTGGGTTTTGTGATTTGTTTCTCCTAATTGACTCCTAAGTTTGAAACTACATGTGGCCTATGGACCTATTTCTTCTTTTTCCAGTTGCTGAAAAGTTCTGACTATTTGATTATCTACACTGAGTGTGATCTTTGGCCCAATCTACATTATCAATTATAGATCTATATTTTCCAAGTTTTGGGTATCTGTAGACATATGACCTTGATAATTTTCAACTATGTGCACAAAATACCTGTAAAAGCTTGAAGTACTGGTTTCATTATGTACTATAATTATATTTCCTAGTTTTCCTATATTTGGCATGTTCAACCATTGCTAAAATGAACTTCAAAAAGACTATGTGATTATGTCTTTACTGTTACGAAACTCATATTTACGTTGTATCTTCCTTTGTTTTACTGTGATGGACATAGAGTATTTTATTCTTTCTAGATATTCATACTTCACCCTATTCTTTTTATGAGTTATTTGTGCTTTTAATTCAAGTCCATTATGAAATATTTGGCTCATTTTTATATTCTAGAGAATCCATTTGTTACAATTCATTGTTTCATGATTAACTTGTAGCACCCTTTGAGAATAATTGCTTTAATCCTTTTCAAAATCAGATCACTTGAACATTGAAATTGTCCATGAGATGAGTGTTTGAAATGTATTTGTTTTATGAAAATCATATCTATTGAATACTTGAATGTAACAATATTCTTGACTTTTCTGAAAATAATGTACTACTTTCTGAAACTATGCATAGCTTATTATTTCTAGAACTCTGTTTATAACTCCTGAATGTTTTACAATTCAATTTTTGTCCAAAATGTAGTTCCTTTTTCTTTTTTGCTTCAATGTTGTAGTTGAGCTTATTCTGTAGCAACTAGCTTTGATTTATATTCTTTCTCATATCAACTAGCTTTTGAAATTGATTCTTTCCTGTAGCAACTAGCTTTGCTCATAGCAACTAGATTTTCCCGTAGCAACTATGTTTTCCCATAGCAACTAAATTTCCCCATAGCAACTAACATTGCTCGTAGCAACTAACTTTACCTGTAGCAACTAAAAATTTATCTTGTTGATTTTTATGGTCAAGTCCTGTCAAAATCTTCTAGAATTATCTCTTTCATCCCTTTCAACTGTGACCATCTCTTTTAGCCAAACATCAGCTTTCAAATTATACTTTTCTTTCTGTTGCCCGTGCTTCTATTGCTAGTCTTTCTTCCACACTGTAACTTCTTCTATTTCCTGAAATTTGTTGGAACTTTGAGCTAAATTCTTCCTTTTATTACATGAACTTATGACTTTTCTATTCTTCTCTTTGGTTGTAACCTGTACCTGCACACTTCAAAAACAATTTAGAATATAACTAGGCTTTTTGGCCTCTCTTATGTCCATGTTTTTCTTCTTTCTTTTCCCCTTCTTCTTCCTAAATGAATAAATCATGCATGGAGTTTATTCTTCAAGTAGAATACATCTCCTATTAGTAGAAGATTCATATGCATGAAGTAGGATAGTGTAGGAATATGAATTGATCCCCGAGCTCATAATTGAAAGTTAAGTCTTTTATTCTTTTTCCAGAACAATGGCTTCTACAATGAAGATGAAGGAGAATGAGAGGTGGAGATGAAGATGTTTCAATTGAAGAACAAAAACCCCAAGGCAATGATGGTTTCACTCATACTCCTTTGCTTTCTCTTTCATGCATGTGTACCTTTATTTTCAGTAGCTATAATTTACTTTTTAGTTACATCCCACAGCTTGTGTGGGAAACATTTGACTCTCCTTGTGAATAAAACATTGAACTCTAAAAATGAGTTGTGTATTTATCTGTTCATTCTAGCTTTTCTGTATGGATTGTATAATGAAATAAACAACTGAGTAACATAATTGAATGTCTCAATCATGAAGGAAATAACATTGATGAGAACTTGTAGCATTTAGTAATGAACTCTGATTTCCTGTAATTTGCATCCTGTTTTACTGCTTTAAAACTTAGCACTTCACCTAATTTGTAATTTTTCATCTTCATCAAGAGAATGTAGTTGTCCTTTGAGGATTCGTGTTCTTTTACTAAGGATGACATGAAATTATAGACTATGTGATCTATTCTGTTTTGAGACAGCACACATAACTGTAGATTTCATTTAATCTTGTAACTAAGCCAATAGTAAAAAAAAACATCGAAACTTCCTTAGCTTAGGTATACTTCACCCAAGACTTTTCATCGTAATAACAAATTTTCGAGTTGCCTATTTTTGCACAAGTGCAAAAATTGTCAACAATTCCCTCAGGAAAATGATAAATTTCAGCATAGCATATCAGCATGAGATAGATGGACAGACTGAGCTGGTAAATCAAATTTTAGAGGACATGCTCAGGATGTATGTGATGGATAAGTAGTCTAGATGGGAGAAGTACTGTACTTTGTGGAGTTTGCCTATAATAATAGCTTTCAGAGTTCTATAGGCATGGCTTGTTTTCAGGCTTTGTATGGAAGAGGGTGCAGGACACCTCTTAGTTGGGATAGGCTAGAGGATAGGGTTTCTCTTGGATCAGATTTGTTGCAAGACATGGAGTAGTAGGTGGTATTGATCATATAGAGACTACAAGAGGCACAGGACAAGAAAAATAAGTATGCGGATAAGCATAGGAATGATTGTAGTTTTGATATGGGCATGAAGGTGTTCCTTCGTGCCAGGCCACCTAAGAGCCTTATCCATTATGGAAAAGGTTCTAAGTTAGCTCGTAGATTCATGGGTCCTTTTGATATCTTGGAGTGTATCAGTGCTTATGAGTTAGAAAGTTGGAAATTCCTCTAATTTAGGAATACAGAATATGCGTGGAAATTTTTGTGCCCTTATGAATATGCATGCGAACTTACTAACAATAGCATGTTCTAGTAAACCGCTAAAATTAGTAATTTCCGCCACCTAGAGTAGATTTAGTAAATATTAGTTACAGTTTGCTTGGAAACTCGAGTTGGGAGTTGTTTTTCTATTTAGGAAAAAAATTAATTCATTATTTGATAACGAAGAAGAAGATCTATTTTCTTTTGGAGTTCATATTATTTGCAGTATATTAAGTTAATTTAGAATTTGGCTACTGTAGTACCCATTTCCCTTTGACACCTTTTGATACTGATCATGAAACTGTTTGCTATATCAGGGACATTATTATAGTTTTGATTTGGTATGATGTTAGATGCTCAATCATTGATTATTGTTGACTTTTATTCTTATATGATGCATGATGATTATTAGAGATATTTTTATATATTGATGTTGATATACTATGTTGGACGTGGTTATATTGATATATGTTTTTCAGATTTGTGATAATTATGGATATTTTGATTAGAACTAGAAAATGGAAAATTGGATTAAAATTGATGATCAGATAGTTGTTAATGAAATTGTAAGTGATATTGTTGGATTGATTTTGATGTTGTTGTGATTCACATATATATTGATGATCTTGGAATTTTAATTATATTTATATTCACTTTGGACATTCTGATATGGCAACGACACTGGAACGAGGAATTTGTATTTTGTAGGTTTAAAATATCATAACAAACATCGGGGGATTGGAGACCAACTACTTTAGAATTCTAGATGAATTCAACAAGGTCATCATGGCAATTAGTATTTATTTGTGTGTGTTTGATTAATGTTAGGGATTCCCATGGGGGGGATCACCTTTAAATATGACCAAGGGGTTTTATTTATTACTTTTATTTTTGGTCCCTTCTTGTAATAGTTTTGCATGTGGTTATATTGTGGTTCACTGACCCTTTCATTATTTATTAAATGGTGTGTAAATATTGTGAGTAATCATGTTGTTAAGTTAACTAATTAAAATATGTCATAAGAAATTAATTAATAGAAGTTGTTGGCCATGTATAATTTAAATGTTGTAAGAATTTGTAATTAATGTGTAAGTAATATGTAATTGATGTGTAAGTTAAATTTGGAGTTTGAAACACTCCACCTTCTTGGAAAATTCGAATTTTTCCTTGGAGGCTGATTTTGGAGGCTTGTGGGACAAGTTAAACTTGTCCCATGCCTCTTAAATTTACATACCAACCTTACCTATGGTTGGAGAGTTAAAATTAGACCTTCTTTATGCATTTTGGGAAGACAATTTGTAAGTTTTAATTGCACTTTTCTTACATGTTTTAAATTTCAGTCCTTATGGGGTATGGGATTTATTTGAGTGTGTAAGTAAAACCTATTATATTATTCACCCACCTATTGATTATGCATTGGAGAATGAAGTTGAATTTGTGTTTGAGGTTGAGGATGGGTGATGTAGCATCCTACATGGTTCCACCTCATCCTCTTCTCTTCCCTCTTCTATAAAATTCAAATTCCTTGTCTTGTTTTGGGTTACTTCACTTTTGGGATACTTCATTTTGGGTGAATTTTCTTGTTGTTTTTGGAGCTCTTGGTTGGATAAGTTTTTGAAAGATTTTTACATTATTTTTTTGGGGTGATTTCTAGATTGCTTGCATTGGTAGGAGCTTGTTGTTTTGAACTTGGAACAAACTCCATCATGGAGAGGTAAGAGCTTGGCTCTTGGAAATGCTCTTCTTTTATTTTATGTAATATGTAAATGTTGTGAAAGTTTTTTGTTATTATTGTGGTTTGTTGGGTAGATGGTCTAGGAATGGTGTAGGAGAAGACTATGGGGTTTATTTTGTGGGAGGCATAAGTGTGTTTTAGGGAGGTATACGTGTGGAGGGAGTTGGGATTTGGGTTCCACCTTACAAAAGAAATAGCTTGCATTTATTTACTCATTATGGGGTGCCATAAGAGGTTGGGGAGGCATAAGGAAATGTGAGTAATAAGGGGTACTTGGGGGAGGCATAACGGATTGTCAGGGATTTGAAATGATATATACATTTTTTGGTGGTTTGTAACTCAGGTGGTGATACCCATTTCCCCGTTTGGGAGGCATAAGAAGCATCCCCCATAGTTCTTTCTCCTTTGGCTTGTTTGATGAAGCCTGAGTTTTGTTTGTTGTCTTTCGTGTGGTTGTAAAACTACTGTTTTGTTTTGGACTATGTTTTAATTGAAATGTTGCTTTGAAATATTTCCTTTGTGCTGTGGAAGCCTGTTGTTTCCATGAGTTGAAATCACATTTCTTATTACATTTTGGTTGGGGCTCGAGGGCCAATGAATAAGGATGGATTCTCCTTTTCATTGGATGTCTTGGTTGGGTGGAGAGTCGTTGCCTTTCCCCTGCCTTTGTTGTGATCAAATTGGAAGAATGAGAGAAAATCTTCATGTTGTTGTTCTGGAGCTGAGAAAATACAATTTGATAGTCCCTTGTTGAGATTAAATCTCATTGTAACCTTTCCCACTTTGAAGTGGATGATCTTGTATATTAATTGTAATGGAAAGATGTTGTATTGATTTGCAAAGGTGAAATTTGAAATGTAAAATATTTATACTCTATATTCTGTGTTTGGAAATAATGTGAAAGAATGATACATTTTTGTATACTACATTTTGTAATAAAATGGAAAGTAAATGTAAGAAAGAAAATGGTTTTGTTTTGTCCATATGATGTTATTCCATTGGAAATATGTTTTATCATGCACTATGAAGTCCCTGTTTTGAAAATGGTAAATGGAACACGTGAAAAGAAAATGTATTATTCTGCCCTATGTGTCAATAAATGATTATTTGGAAGGATTAAAAGAAAGGAAGTTGTAAAGTTGTCATTTTGGAAATTAATAAAGGAATGTAATGCTTTTCCCAAATTTCATTGTTGTATTGAATGTTGATCATTTCAATGTATTGAAATCTCTATTTGAAAGGAAGAAATGCGTGTGAGAAAAACATACAACATTTTTCTCCTTTGAAATGTGTAAAAAATTGGAAATCAGTAATTGCATTTTGGTCTTGAATGGTTTGTTTTGAATCAACTAAATGTGTTAGATTGGAATTGGAAACGGATTTTAATACTTGGAAGATGAAAAATGGCAAATAGATCCTTTAAAATTTGATCCCCATGTTATTTGTAATTTCAAACTAGCAATTATTAAATCCAAAATTACACAGTTCAAACCTACAACAATAAAATAAAAATTAAATGATTGACTTGAAGTAGTAGGCCCTAAATGAGTTCAAATAGACAAAAACACTTAAGGAAATATCTCAAAACCTAGCAAAATTGGGCTCAAACCATTTTGCAGGTCATTTTTGATATCAAGAAATAGAAATTCTCAAATTACAAATCAATAAGAACCAATTTGAACCTTGAATCCTTCCTTAAATCCATTTAGGAACAATCCTCCATGTCTATTTGACATGTTGAGAGACGAGGGAGATGGAAAATTTGAATAAATCTAACAAGTTAAAATTTACCAGTTTGCACTGTATAAGCCTACAGGCTGTTTTCTTAAAATTAACCCCTTAAACTTTATCAAAACCTAAAATTAATGTTCTCTGTGCAAGGAGGATTTTGAGAGATTTCTAGAAAGTTCCTTGTTTTCCCTGAAACTGAGCTCTCTATCAAAAGTAATTGCCTTTTGAAGTTTTCTTCACTTGGAGTTAAAATTTTTGGAAAAATTTCCTTGGCGGGCCCGTGGCCCGAAATTTTTTGGTTCCCTTAGTAGGCCGTGCGCACCTGGCTTAGAAATTTTTTGGGAAAATTTTCAAAATTTTCTCCACCACCCCGCTGGTCCGCAACCAATCATAGGTTATCATATGGCACCATGAGGTGCCAGTCGGAGGGGACGGATCCCTTTTTTTAACTTAGCATTTTCAAAAATTTTGGGAAAATTTTCCAAATTTTCCCCGCTAGCCCGCAACCAATTAGGTGATGCCACATGGCATCACGAGGCATCGGCGGAGGAACAGGTCCCTTTTTTATCTTTTGCATCTCAGAAAATTTTTGGAAAATTTTCCTAAGTTTTCCCCCCGTTGTTCCGCCGGCCCGCAGCCAATCAGGGGCTGACATGGCATTTTGCACAAGGTGCGGGAATGAAGGCACGGGTCTTTGTACCCTCTTAGCCCTTCGAGGCATTAAGTATTAATTTTCTCCTCTCCGCCCCATTTTCCCTTAGGATTAAAGATGATGCCACATGTCATTTGGGTCTTGGTGGGAGTGTGTAAAGATCAACTTTTCACCCTTAACGCTAAAGAGAATTTGAAAATGCCTCCCGCCAGCCCCACCCTTTTCCCCATGCTAACTTAGAGTGCGAATGTGTTCCTTTTGGAGCTTGTGGACCCATAGGAGTGCGGGCAGTAAATGTGATTTTTTTTCCCCGAAAAAAGTGGAAAAAATTTTCCAAAGGTCTCCCCACGGCCCGCCAACCTGCCCTTTGGGAAAATTTTCACCCCTGGGCCCGCAAGCCCACTCTTGGGGAAAATTTTCACCCCAAGGCCTGCCGACCCATAACTTGAAAAATATGAGGACTTAGGAGGACTTATTTATATCAATGGAAAGGTGAGGAAATTTCCTATCCAATGGGAGTAATTTAGGAAAAAATTTAATGTGTTAAGTGTGAGAAAAATCAAGTTGAAACTTTAAGCCTATTAGAGAGTGGGTATGGTGAGGAATTTACCCTTCTGAACCTAAGCTGAAACTTCTAACCCTAAAATTTTGGACCTTATGACCTCGAATAATTATTAATAAAAGAAAAGTATACTCTAGTAGATTAGAATTGTTCTGGAACTTGTTAGTGACAACTGTTGTCTTGTAACATGGTTGTAGATTCTTTTAATCAAAAAAAATATTTCCATCATTTTCCTAACTAATCCTAGGTTGTTCTTAGGGCTCAAGTGGGTTGTTTTAAGCGGGCATTACATATTGGTATGGTTTGCAGTGAGAAAATCTTGAGAATTGGGCACTTCACTATGTGAAAAATTGAGATGTCAAACCTTAAGTACCTCCTACTTAGTAGATAGAAAATACTAGAAAACAACTTCAATCCCCTTAGAATAATTGCAGATCATTTGTAGTATAACATTGCGGATTTGCAGATGTGAATTTGAAAAATAAAAACCTCATAGCTTTGGTCTGTGTAGGAGGCACAGACAGTGGTGAAAGAGGTTCTGGAATTTTCACATAGACATTAAAAAAACCACCAAACTCATGTTGTAAATCTATACCACGAACCCAATTTTTCTCAGCATGAAGGATTCATGGAAATTAATTCAAAATCTACGTGGAGGATCTGTGAAAACATGCAGCAAGACATGTACACGGGTCCCTTCCATTGAGCCGTCAGGTAATTCCTAAACACAGTCGAGAAGTCAAGACTTACAGAGAGAATTTTACAGAGTCATCTAGGGAATGTGCTTCACCACAGAGTTTATAGGGTAGACCTTAAGTAAACATTAAGGAAATAAATCTTCTATAACTTAGAGCAATTTATCTAGAGGATTAATAGGCTTAGGGATGAAATAGGGTGCATAGAGAGACCTACAGAAAGGGTTAAGTATCAGATACAGGATAAATTGTGATGTGTCACATAGGAGATGGAAGAAATATTAGCGCTTTGGAAAGGCATCAGAAATCATTACATAGACTTGGAAGACATAGCTATCTCATGGATTTTAGGATTCAACTGGTTGTGTTACCAATTGTTTGAATGAAGTTCCAGCAATTATCCAAATTGTGAATCCATGAACATTGAGATAGAAAATTTTGATGTACTGCAATCACATCTACAATAATTAGATGAATGGTATCTTGGAATAGACACTAAGGAAAGGCTGTGAGACACTAACTTAGTACCACGTTTTTATCTAAAAGTTACACTATGAGCTCCATAAATACTTGAGATGCCCACTTAAGCAATGAAAATGTAGTGGCAGATTAAAGGTTCATATAGCAGTCAGAATAAGGAAAGATCTCATGACCTCCTGAGGAGTGTTAAACAATTAAGGGTAGTGGCTGAAACATTAAAATGTGCCACAACAGTATAGATTGACTCTAGTATGTATGATTACTCACAAGGAGCTATGTTTCGGGTCGCACAATAAACAGACTTCATTTAGATTACGCTTGAAAAATCCCTTGCGACATGTAGCAAAACGTCAGTGCGGATCCATTGTCCAAACATTAGCTGAGGCCAACCACCTCAACACAGGCGACTATATAGCAACATAAACTTAGGGACCTCATCCTAGCATAGCTAGAGACTGAGTGTCAGAGCTGTAATAAAGGCATAGATGCAGGATGGTAAGTTGAGGGGATTATTCAGATGGTCCTCTTTCATGTGTTTATGTATGTTATAACACTACATTTATAAATTGTGGCATCTATTATTTTTCAATTAATATATTCATGCATTGGCACTTTATAGCATGACAGTCCTTCCTTAGAATGGAAGTCTCCTTTATATGTAAAATTGATTTCTAATTTAGGTCGAGTTGTATAAATGTCATTCCTTTATGGGGTCCATTATAAGGACTTCTAGGGTTGCTCTATTTTATCAGCTTCACATATTAGGAGTCTCAAAATAGCCATGAGGATATATGTAGACCATGAAGTCGAGGATTATCTTGCCTCAACACTTATACCAAGGAGTATGAGCTACTATGCTTACGCAAATTGACATGTAATTAGAAGTGGAGGATGATACCAAAATGGTTGTGTTCCTTCAAATTTTTTGAGACATTTGGTGTGAGAATACTCTACCACTATTATTAAATTCTCCTTCTCAGAGCTAATTCTAGTTGGTGATATGGGGCAGTAGTGTTGTGTGCATGTAATATATCGTGATTTCCAAAAAAGCATCTAAGTCTCTTAGTTATTAGGGTGTTGTTCCACATTTAGTATTGAATGCATCACTACCTCCATCTTGTTCTGATTGAAGTTTTCTGATTCTTTCACTTGCAAATTTTTCTCTTTAGTAATCAATGTAGGCTTAGTGGCAGATTATATTCCAAAGATTCATCACTAACCCACATGCTGAGGATTGACCTTCTCTGAGATGGCTTGATCCTCACCAAGCCAAATCTCACACTTAGAGACAATCCCATGTATTTCAAAATACATGCCTATACAGTGGATTTCATGATCAAATCTAGGGTTTTTGAGCACTAATAGTCTTCGTATGCCTTCCTTGGGAAACAATCTGATGGAGTCATCATTATATAGGATTGGTACTATCTAGATTGGGTTTGCAACTTAGTAGTTTCTTACCTGTCAGAGGTGTATATCTTCAATCACATGATGACAACTCCCATTTGACTAAATATCATTGTGCTTTCAGGTAGTTCAGATCCTATCCATTTCTATGAGAAGAGTGCACCATAAGGATCTAGCTATGTAACTTAAGGGTGATGCATTAGGTTTTGGCCTGTATACTCTTACATTCATGACCGATCAGAGGATGGGTCTAGTGGAAGAAATATCAGCTAGATGATCACCCCATAATGCACCCTAGTTTAATCACGCATATGTCTTTCCTCCTTTTAGAGCTAACCATGGGGTTTCTGATCACTAACGTTATTGAGACCCATTTCATTACACGAATCAAAAGAATTCTTGGAGTAGAGCCTGATGTCTTCACGATGGAACCTTTATTACTTGTGACCACACAGACACTCTATATTTTGTTAGCTACAAGATTTTATCCCTTCTTGCTTCCTTATTGGAGAAAGGTCTATATCCACTAAAATAGCGTATAGACCCTATGGAGTGTCAAATGCTAGGATCTTTGTAGCATGGTAGAAATTTTACCGACTGGACTTCAATTTGCTTGGGATGAGCTTGGTAATACTCATCATACCGATAGTTCTGATGAAGAACGATCAATAACATTTTTATCCTTCCTCGTAGTTTATGTTTGATCACTTTATGACATGGGCATCCAATTTTCTCTGCAAGATTGATCTTAAGTTAGTGGATTATCAACTTCAGTCTAAATTTCAACATGGACATAAAATTCTATCCTTCTGTATGAGATATGGCCAACTATGATGTTCGCATGTCTATATTTTAGTTAGAGCTCTGAATTATTCACCAGTAGAATTAATGAGTTTGGATCTTATGGGATGCTACCAATTACCTCTAGGATCACTTCTTATGCAATAGCCATACTAGAGATGAAATGAATGTATGATTTACTCGGAAACTAGCATGGGTGAATTGGAGCACAAGTGGCACCAGTTTTCTCTAGGTTCTTCACTATGGACTTAGGAGTAGTATAACCCAGGGAATTCCTCACTGATCCTTGCGAGTAAATCTACCTCATTATCCATCATCTGCACAGGTGTTGTAGTAATTGGGTCTCTATTCCTAGTGGAAGAAATGGAAATCCTTAATAGTCCAGCTAAAAAATTTAGATATAAAATTTTCTCCCTTAAGAGGAAAACTCAAGCCCCAAATAATTACCCTACTATGGTGACTAGAGGTAGTCACAACTTCAGAATGGGATTAGTAGGTTACCTACCACTAGATTTGTGAGTTTCATAGGACTATCTACTACAAGATTGCAAGACCCAAATCAAATCTTCACCTAGCCCCTATCAGGACAAGACCAAATAACATTTTCTGGTAAGAAAACAAATGTGAGCAGA
Organism: Taxus chinensis; assembly: GCA_019776745.2. Classification (NCBI taxonomy): domain Eukaryota; kingdom Viridiplantae; phylum Streptophyta; class Pinopsida; order Cupressales; family Taxaceae; genus Taxus; species Taxus chinensis. Next base: position 259,534,290 of record CM034146.1, on the reverse strand, counting down.
CCTTCAGTTTCACATGGTGTTAGGAATGTAACTCAACCCCATAATCACCTATTCTTGTGAGTGCCGGAATTAATTCAGGGTTGTTTTAAAATTCATCTTATGGTAGAAAATGCTATTCTTTCAGCAGGGATATAGAGGTGTGACTGATTGTCAGGAGGATAGAGTAGTGGATTTTGAGTATATGCAAACTCAAAAATGCCTCACGAGACTTAACTTTATCCATCCCATGGATCTTGAATATTTTAGTGTAGTTAACCAACACCTTAGGTAGTTTAAAACGGATGCACACTCCATTTCTTGGTCAGAGATAACACATTATCCAAAAAAGAGGTAGATGGACCTAAGGTCTTCACCCCTCTATTTATCCAAGCCCAATCTCAACAACTTTTTAGTGGTGTATGGATGGAGTTGCTTTGGTGAGTATGATATGGAGTCAATAAGTTGTCATGAAGAGAGCATTACTTGGCTCATTTATATCAATTTCCTCATGGTTAATGGAAATTGTCATTGTAGATATGATTTTTTAGTATGCATGGGGATGCTTTGTGTATGGTTATATCTTAGCAGGTTTGATGCATTTTCCTTTCTATTATGTTCATGCAAACCATTTACCCCATGAACCTCCTAGTAACTGTCTTCATGAGATCAAATGTGATGATGTGTGCAGGGGAATGATGGAACGTTTATTGCTGATGTAATTAGGAAGTCCAAGTTTGGAGTTGTAATGCATGTGAGCGGAATATTGTTTCCACCCAATCGACTTATAATCTATGGGACTTGATTTCTAATAGTCCCATAGGAATTTATGAGTCTTAGTTGATATGTTGATGGACAGTGGGATATGTTAGTGCCACCTGATTATGGCATAATTTTGTAACCAACATGTGTCTATATAAATACACCTTCTTTAGAACATGATAGTAGTTACCACTTTTTGATACACTATCGCAGAATATATAGCCTGTGCATATTGTTCTAGAATCTTGTTTTCATGTACTAGATATGCTATGGAACTTTATTTTGAAGTTAATGATAAGTAACGGATCATTTTGTGGATCTAGAATTTGTTGATCATTTCCTCTGTCCCAAGGGAGAGAAAGGACCCACTCGACCAAGGAGGATAGGAGGCTACTTTACATTTACATACACACCTAGTCCTCTCGATAAGTTTCACTGCAATTATCTATTTAAGTATGTTTCTAATTTATTATGTGTCATGCAATCTTGTGTTTGAACGTATATCTACTTTCTCCTATTGGATCATTTTTACTTCAGAGTGTGATGCTTTCCCTGTTATGCAAAGTCTAAAATCATGAATATGATCTTACTTTCTGCTGAAAATTCCAGTAGATATTAGTGTGTAATTTCAATTCCATTTGTTCAAGAATAAGTGTGTGCATATTTTACATTTACAGTTAGAAGTATTCATTTGCTAAAATCCATTTCATTAAAAAAATTTGAATTATTGTAGACTTGTATATTGAGATTTTCATAGATTAGTAAATACACTTATGTAGAATAGTCATCTCAAACTAAACAACCCTCCAACAGATAGACTCAAAAAGGAAAAATGATTACATCCTATACTCCATTGCATATAACCTAGGACATAGCCCTGATTTATAACGACACTAACAAAAGATTCATGTTAGTTAAATGATTGGAAGAATACAATGACCCATAATTTTTGGCACCGTTGTCTAGGGACACAACCATAAGCACACCACATAATTTATTCTCACTTCACATGCTATTTTTGTTAATAGAGTTCACATATGCAACCAGTAGAATTCTCTCAGAGCCTTGATTTAAACCAACCAACCTTGATGCATAGGTCACATGGGATGAACCAAGGGATATTTACACCATGAACGTAATATCCAAGAAATATCTCCAAACAACATCACAAGAGAAGGGAACAATGAGAGTGACACTGACTCCAATACAACACCTAGAAACCTTTTCTGAGCATCCTGTATCCTCTTCAACCAACACTTTTCAATGGGGGACCAAAGGAATAATGGAGACCGAAACTTTAGGTATGAACCTTCACTTATCACATCATCCTTAGATGCAGGATGAGGACACACCCATGAAAAAACATCTCACCATCCATCCTACCCTATTTTTTGAGGCATGTGCAAAGAAAGACCCTGATTAGTTATCTGTTTGAGTTTAAAATTCTATGCTAAACCTATGACTACTGAACTAATAATCAAAAACTCAAACTATCTTTCTTTCCACTCTCAAAGACTCTGCTATGAGATGGTTCATATGGGGTGTACCTTCTAACTCCATTGATTCCTGGGAATCCATGGAGATAATGTTTTCCTGGATAAATACCAAGAATACTATAGGGGAAGGGATAGGAAGGAAGATTTCTTCCAGATATGGCAAAAAGAATATGAAAATCTCGAGGATTATGTGGATATATTTATCTTTCTTCATCAATATGTAGAGGTTATGTGTTACATGCAGATATCACTAAGACACAGTCCTTCCTTAAAGGACTTGACAATGATACCAAATATTCCCTCAATTTTATGGGTGGAGGATATGTGCATAATTTTACCATGGAGAAAATTACTGAGCTTTGTAGAAGATATTATAGAACACATGGAGGAATACGAAGGAAACAAACATCCAAGTCTTTGGGTACCTCTGAACTTCTAGAAGAAATGGCCAACATGAAAACAAATATTTTTCTGCAATTAACATCCACCATAGATGGAATCAAGGCAAAATCCACCCCTGCTAAAGAACCATTGGACATATATTTCCCTAAATGTCAAAAGAGACACCCCTTGAGAGAATGTCCTTTAGATGTCATAGATATGTGCTTAATCTATGAAGTTACTGACCATGACACTAAGCATTGCAGACTTCTACCAAAATTGAAGGGAGTTTTGAATGCCATATCTCAAACAAGCGCTAAATTAAATTTTATCCAAATACCAAACAATCAGGGTGGGTTCCCATCTAAATCAACTCAGAATCCCTGGAGAATGCCATGGCCAAATAAAGCCTCTCAGTCTTCTTGGGGACAGCCTGAGTGGGAAAACTCAAATTGGATGACTTATCCATGTCCACCACCTTAGACAAATCCCTACAATCAGCTAGGTTGGGCTCCACCACCCACAACCAATCCTTGGCACAATTAGCAGTGGGGTCCTAAACAAAATTTTAGCCAAAATCAGTCTTAGGCACCACCACAAAATAGTAATCAACAATGTAGGTTCCAATAGCCACAGCAAGCTTTAATGCCTCCACCTCAGACCTACCAAAATCAAGGACAAGAAATACAAATACAACTTCTAGCTCAGCCTGTATCTAATCCTAAAAATCAACAGACAACTTCAATTGATGACACAGACTTAGGTAACACCATGCAGGTTAACACTATTGGTAATTTACGATTATGATCTGGCAAAATATTGAACCCTCCTCTTGTTATAACAGAACTGCCCGATGATGTCAAAAAGGAAGAAAAACTTGAGGGTAACACTAGTTCTTAACCAATGCCAGATAAATAGGATGATCAAATACCCGAACAGACTACATCCCCTTTTCCTGAGTGATTACAGGACACTCAAACTGTAGATGAAAGAAAACTAGTTTAGGAATTGAAAAAAGTACATGTTGAGGTTCCACTACTGCATGCAATAAGGAACATCCCTGAACTAAACTGAACCATTAGAAATGACTATATAAAGACACTAGGAAGAAAAAATAAATACCCAAAGACTGTTAGAGTTGAAGGGAATAAGGCTGATTTAGTTGCTGGCACCCTTATCTCACAAAAATATGGGGATCCTGGGAGCCCTGTCATTACTATTTGTATAAACAACCAATCAATATCTAATGTTTTGGTGGATCTTGGTGCTGCTATTAATGTCATCACAACAGAAATGTTTAACCTACTATCCTTGACAAGACTTCAACCAACCAACATTATTTTGCAATTAGCAGATAAATCCATTACTATATCTGATGGTGTGGTTGAAGATATAATGGTTACTATTGAATCATGGGAGTACCCAGTTGATTTCATAGTTTTATAGCCTAAAGCTTGAAATTTGGGATATCCAATCATCTTTGGAATACCTTCATTAGCTACAGTTGCTGTTTACATTGACTGTAGGTTAGGCAACATGACTATTCTAAATGGGCAGAAATCCAAACACATTTCATTATATGCTCCTGCCTAGCCTTATACGAACAATTGTGACCAGGTATGGGTGGATTCTTTGGATGCTAACTCTTTGAGTTCTTATTTTCTAGCCACTATTACAGTACACAATCATATGACGGAAGCTACAGAGCCATATGCAGTGGCTACTTCTAAGGACTCTGCATCTATGGAAATCATCACTATTGCTACCGAATTTGGAATACCGGCATTAGACATTACCTCTATTGAGTATGGTAGGAAACTCTATGCTTATAATTCTGAACATTTAGTTCCTGATTTCTATTTTTCTTTAACCAAGGTTCTATCTTTTGATAACATATCCTTCCTGCACATGCTTCAGCCCCATGTTTGCCCATTAAATTCTTTTATCACTAGTACAGAGCTTTCTCTTGCAAATGATACTAAGCAGGTGTTTGTCATTATGGGTAAAGAGCTGACTATAGGAAGCGACTTGGAGGTTAATCAAGAAGCTAGGGTGCTTGAGGTTCTAAATAAACATTCTCATGATTTTGCTTAGGATTAAACTGATATGGAAGGAATTCATCCTAGCATCTGTACACATCATATTTACACTGATGATGTCAAACCTATAAGGCAGTCGCAATGAAGAATCTATCCAGCATTGAGAGACATAGTAAAAACTAAGATTGAAAAGCTCCTAAAGGTAGGTTTCATCTATCCTATATCTGATAGTAAGTGGCTTTCCCCATTAGTTATTATTCCCAAGAAGAATGGTAAGTGGCGAATATGTGTTTATTATAGGGAACTTAACAAAGCCACCAAGAAAGATTATTTTCCCCTGCCTTTCATTGACCAAGTCCTGGACAATTTGGCTGCTAAGAAATACTTCTCTTTCTTGGATGGGTTTAGTGGGTATAATCAAATTAGTATTGCACCTGCTGATTAGGATAAGACTAATTTTACATTCCCTTGGGGTACATTCACTTACAGAGTCTTACCTTTTGGGATTTGTAATGCCCCCGCTACATTTCAACGGGTAATCTTGGTCATTTTTGCAGATCTTTCTAACGAATGTGTTGAGGTTTAAATGGATGATTTCACTGTCCATGGATCCACTTTTGAAGAATATTTGAATAATCTTGAGAAAGTACTTAGTCGATGTGAACAACACCAACTATCTCTGAGTCATGAAAAATGTCTAATGATGGTTAATCAAGGAATTGTCTTAGGTCACCATGTTTCAGCCCAAGGTGTACAGGTGGATTCGAAAAAGATTTAAGTCATCACCCAATTACCTACACCAACTAATCAGACTGACATCAAAAGTTTCCTTGGTCATGGAGGTTATTACCACCGATTCATAAAATATTTTATCAAAATTTCCACCCCAATGTTTTCATTTCAAACCAAAGATTGTGTTTTTGAATGGTCTTCTCAGTGTCAACAGGCATTTTATTCTATCAAATAAAAGATGACAACAACCCCTATCTAACATGGCCCTACCTGGGGACAACCTTTCCATATCCACACTGATGCTTCTAATATGGCCATGGGCAATGTCCTTCGACAAAAAGACTCAGAAGATCATATGTATGCAATTTATTTTATCAGCAAAAATATGACTCCTACGGTAGAGAATTACACTACTACGGAAAAAGAGTTTTTGGCTGTTGTATATTCTTTGAATAAATTTCATCATTACATCACTAGATATAAAACTTTTGTTTACACTGACCACTCTACCATTCGATATTTGATGAAACAATCCAGTGGTTGGTAGAAGGCTCATTCGCTGGTTACTCTTGTTGCAATGATTCAATCTCACCATTATAGATAAGCTTGGGAAATCTAATGTTGTTACTGACTTTCTTTCCAGAATAAATGTTTCAGGTGATGAAGAAGCAGTCCAAGACCAATTTTCCAATGAACACTTGTTTGCTATCTCTACTAAGACTCCCTGGTTCGCTAATCTTGCGAATTATTTAACAACAAGGAAGTTTCCTACCTATTTTACTCATAAGGAAAGAAGGCAATTAGTTGAAAATAGTGAAACATATAAATGGTGTAATGGATTCTTATTTAAATGTTGTCTTGACGTGGTTCTTCACAGGTGTGTTCGAGAGGATGAGGTACATGACATACTGCAAGAATGTCATGATGAGCCAGGAGGGGGACATTATTCAGTGAAACAAACAATTCACAAGATCCTTCGAGCAGGGTACTATTGGCCTTTCCCTCCATAAGATTGTCAAAAAGTATGTGTGGCAGTGTGATTCATGCCAACGAATGGGAAAACCTACACTTTCTACGGAATTGCCTCTAAACCCTTGGTTGGTTCTAGGACCATTTGAGAAATGGGGTATTGATTTTGTTAGACCATTTGATCCTCCATCTTTCAGGAAGGAGTATCTCTTGGTATGCATGGACTATGTAACCAAATGGGCTGAAGTTCAAACATTGGCATCTGCCAATGAAGATGTTGTTGCTTATTTTCTCTACATTTAAATATTGCTGTGATTTGGAGCACCAAGGGCCATTGTATCTGATCAAGGTCCTCAATTTGTTTCAAATATGATTGAATCTTTCTTAGGAATCTACAGAATCAGGCACTAGAAATCATCACCATATCATCCCCAATCCAATGGGAAAGTGGAGGTAACCAATCGAGAGCTTGAGAATATTCTAACTAAGGTGGTCAATGCCAACAGAAAGAATTGGGTACCAAAGCTTCCTGAGGCCGTCTGGGCCTACAACACGGCCTAGAAAACAATTATTGGTTTCTCTCCCTATGAGATGGTCTTTTGGAAGAAGCCACTGCTACCTGTTGAGTTTGAGTTGTACACTTATAAAACAGTGTTGGAAGTGTGGATTGATTTGGATGAAGCACAACATGAACAAGTGTTGCAATTGAATGAATTAGATGAAATATGGATGGAGGCATGGCAGCAGATCGAAATCCTACACTATCAGCAAAAAACTTGGCATGATGCTCACATCAAAAAAAGGATATTTCATGGACAGTGGGTTTTACTCTTTGATTCTCACTATCATCAGTTTAAAGGAAAGTTGTGTATGTGTTGGTTAGGTCCCTATCAAGTAAATCAAGTGTTTGATAATGGATCTATTCGATTAATACCCATTGATGGAGACAAACAGACTCTTCTGGTGAATGGGCATAGGCTCTGAGTTTATCACCAACCACTGGATAAGAAGAATTTCACTGATGACATTCTATTACAAGCAGACATGCATGTTGAGGAGGCTCTTTACGTCTCACACATGGAGTAATCAATCTCTTGCAAATTCAATAAAGGAAGATGATCCTTCATTTGATCTTCTTCCCTTAGTTAGCAATTTTTATTGTAATTTCCAATAAATGTAGGAATTTTAATTATTTCTACTACCACTAATCATGTTTCATCCCAAATTGCAGGGCGTAGGAATCTCCGGATATCAGCTGACTAAATGTGGCATGGGTAAGTAAATTTTAACTCGCTAATAATATTTCTATGTGAAACATTTCCCTATGTATTCATTTTTCATTATGACGCCATCATGAAATTATTGCTATAGTCATTATGGATCTCTTTCCAAATCTGGATCTATGAATGACAACATAAAATTAGTAATGGCTCATAAATCACCACATGCTTTGATGTGTTGCACTCTCCAATCTCAAGACAGGTGGTTCTTGCTCCTCAACCATGGGATATGTGCCACCGTAAAATTCTTAATCTCATGTGGGTGGCCGGTCTCATCATTATTTTTTCGCCGTTACCTTCGCTTGATGTTGTGTTACCCAAGGAATATGGTGTCATTTGAAATTTAATGCTTCTGCAACTGCTTCTTCCCATTGTGGTATGCACATCAATCATGACTTGTTTTATCAGACACTAGACGAGAAGTGGAAGAAACGCTCTGCTATGGTTTTTTTGATACTGTGTATTTCTCACTTTTTGGCTCAGCATGGGACCACGAAAGACATCAGAACCTGCTTCACCTAACGTCTTACTCTAGAATGTCACCCTTTCACAGGTATTTCATGATTTTGGATGGTTGGATTTCATTTGACAATTGAAGGTTTTGATGAGGGCATTGTGGAAGAGTTCTTGAATAATTTTGTGTCCACCTACTCACAAGTTGGTGGACAGAGATTTAAATTTACCAGTTAGGTCATTTCTGACATGTCTGAATTTCCAAAATTCGGTTTAAAGGTTATGATGAATTCCCCTTTGTAAAGTCTGATTTCTTAGTTCCATGACAAAGGAGAGGCACTCCCGGAGGTCATCCTGACTCCATTGGGTGTCCAGAAGGGTGTTAAGTGAACAATTTTACCTAGAATCTGGGGTGAGATTGTGAAATGGGTTAACCGGTATTTCATATGCGATGGAAAGGCCTCTGTTCTGGGTGGTGATGAACTCAAAATAATCATTCACCTTAAAAAGGGACATGTCGACAAGGCCCTTCAAGTAAATCTGTCAAAGTACCTCACAGACTCTATCATTAAAGTATGCCAAAAAAATCGATCCAGTGGAGGCAAGTCCATGATTAAGCACCCCGGGTTGATTCATCTGTTGTGTTCACACAAAGTCTTCTTTTGACCGAAGCGGCAGATTGAGGGATGTGTTAGTGGCGAAAGGTCCAAGCCAAAGCAATTAAAATTTGGTCTCTCTTCTGCACCTTAGTCTACCCTTGTATCAGGCCCTTGCCCTTCACATAGCAAAGTAGAGGTAACTGATGATCCTGAGCATGCCGACATAGTTGGTACTCTTGAGTGACCATCCCCGTCCATTTTTGATTCAAAAGGCAAGTGTCCCATGGCCCCATCTTCTTCCAAGCAACCATGGTCCCAGCAACTTAGCTCATTTTTGTAGATAGGTGGTTTCCAATCAGATTCCTTGCCTGATGATACCACCCACATGCAGGAGGAACTGCATACAAAGGATGACCCGACCGCTCCATCATCTGTTGCTCCGTCATCTACAAAAATTCACACTATAACTCCAGAAATGCCTGACACCCAAGTGGAACCTTCTCACAACTATCTGGAGGAAATCACACTGATAAAATATTAGTTACAAGGTATGGAAGAAACCACCCTTTTATTACAAGATGAATTTACACAAAAGACAGTAGAAAAATTTCAGGAGATTACTGCCCTACCGCTTGAATTAAGTTGTTTAAAGTGACAGCGTGATAAGAGTATAACCCTCTTGAATAGTTTCCAATAGCTATCTCTTCAAGAAAGGGAATTGTGGAAGGAAAATCAAAAATTTAAAAAAGAAAAAGAATTTATGGAAGAAGGAAAAAAATAAGTAACATCTATCTTAGACACTGTCTGTCATTTGTCCATTAAACTACTATCCTGTAGGAAACCCACCTCAGTCTATAGCATGTATGTCCAAGAACAATTTTATTCTTGGCAGTTATTTCAATTGTTTTCTCAAGCCCATCACGAAATTCCCGATGGCCTTAGTTTTTATCAGTTTACAAGTGTAGTGCTCCAGAAATTCAAAATTTTCTCTGTGAATTTTATCTACATAACATGATAGTGATCAATGTCCCTAATTTCTTGATCAACCTATTTGTGGGTGATTTTAAAATTAAAGCCTTTCAGTCTATATTGCGGAATCAGATAATTTGGAGGAAGCAAACAGATAGTTTCAATAACACTGCTTAGTCCATTGGATTTCACATTCACCCAACTTATCATATAGATGTCACCCTGGGGAAAAAATTTCGATCATTTTACTATCAGGCAGGGGTTGGGGTGAATACTTCTCAGATTTTGATTCAGTGTGTTATTGATTTTGAAAATTATAGTCAGGAAAATTTTGGGGCTGCTTGGCAAGCTTGTTATAGGAGATGGGATACTTTAAGCCTACCTTTGAAACGTAGGGAGGTTCTCTCTCCCTAGAATTTGAGTTGGAGCATGCACAGGGGTGATGTTCTTGTCACCATTATCAAAAAAACTACAGAGAAAACCAGCCAGCAATACACTGATGAATGGGTAGGCCTCCAAGTATGGCCTCCAGTCCTCTTGAGCCCTCTCACAATCTGGCAAAACAATGCAGCACAGCCCCATGATAGTTTCACTACCTAGAAGGAAATTACCTCCAATACTCAGGGCTGCAAGAATACCACAAAGCAATACACTGATCCATTCGAGGAGTATGACATGGCTGAACAACTTGGAATGCGAACAAGGTGCATATGAGTTGCATTGGGACATGCAATAGGTAAAGTCATGGGGAAAACAATGAGTGCATTGTTTGATTCATTAATATCATTTCTTCAGAACGGAAATACTCTTTGTGATATGACTTATTAGTATATGGGGATGTTTTGTGTAGTCATATCTTAGTAGGTTGATGTATTTTTCTTGCTATTATTTATGAAAAGCATGTATCACATGAACCTCCTACTAAATATCTTTATGAGATCAAATGTGATGATGTGTGCAGGGAATGATGGAAGTTACTGATGGATAAGAAGCCCAAGTTCGAATCATGTGGCTAAAGACCGTTTCGATCAAATTGACCTATTAGTTTGGACTTGACTCTAATGGCCTATAGGAATCTATGAGTTTTAATTGATATTTGATGAACAGTGTTTAATGCCATCTGATATGGCAGATCTTGTAACCAACATTATCTAGATGAAGACATTGTCTTCAGAACTTGGGTACCACTTTTTGATTGCTGAAGGAGATTATCTACATATTGTTCTGGATTTATTTTTGATGTGTTATGAATTTATATCGAATTTAATGAAAGCCACGGAATTTTTAGAAACAAAAGTTGTTGATCACTCTATCCCAAGGAAGAGCAAGGGCCCACTCAACCGAGGAGATACGAGGTTACTTTGAGTTCATCCATACATTCCTTTGATTAGTTTTACTGCAATTATCATTTGATGAGCTTCACGTGCATGCTTTGATTAACTATCTCTACTTTCCCCATTACCACTTTCGCTTAGAATAGATGCTTTTGTTATGCAAATCTAGTTCATGAATAGTCTTGCTTTCTGATAAAAATTCCATTTATTCAGTTGTGATTTAATTTGTTAAGAATAAGTGTGTGCGTATTTTATTTTATAGTAGAAGAGTAGTTGCTAAAATTCCTTTCATTACACATAGTTGAATTCTGTAGACTTGTATTTAATTTCCATATATTTTAATTGCACTTCCGTAGAATAGTCACTAAAACTAAGCAACCCCCCAAAAGACTCAACGTATAACTTGTTCTCCTAGACTCCATTGCATATTTCCTAGGACACAACCCTAGTTTAGAATGACACTGACAAAGATTATTTCAGTTAAATGATTGTAAGAATACAATGACCCATCAAAACATCATGATTCTCCTTACACCTCCCTTCATACTCCTTTATCTCATGTCGATCTTCTCAAATTTCTCCACACTCCATTGGTAGTTCCTCCTTCAAAACATGCATTGCATAACATTAGGGGTGATCTATTTTCTTGGTGACATGACACTTTAGGGCGTTCTCACATTGATTATAAGGATCTCAGGAAGGCAACACTTGAATTATTCCTTGGTTATTCTTTTAATTACTCAGCCATTATACAAAAATATTGTGAGAAATATAAATCTTTAGAGAAATCCCATTCCAATCGTCAAATGAAGTGTTATAAAATCCCCATGAAAATATCTTGAGCACCATAATGAATTCATATTATCAAAGTCACCTAGATTCTAAATATATCAATATGTATCTAAGGAAAATTATAGACATAAACCTACCCATAAATATGTATTTTGATGTTTGAATATGTCCTCTTAAACCAAGATCTATGTGAATATAGTCTCTCCTCTTAAACCAAAATCCATGTGAATATAGTCTCAGTCGAAGGGAATGCAAGGATCTATGGAAACTGTAGAATCTAAAGAAACTACAGAATCTTCAGACAGCAATAGAAAATACAATGCAACAGATTTAAATGATGCAAAACAGGGGAAAAAGGAGAAGCTACAGAAATTTATAACAGCAAAATAAAATAACACACTTGGCTTAAAATGACACAGATTTGGGCATCAAATTTCTTAAAATATATATATATATATTCGAGGAGTGAACAATAGCTACATCTGCACACAAAACTTTCATGCATACAATAACAACATTGAAATGAAGGAATTCTTTCAATAAAACCGGTCCAGACTTGAGTTGGGACTGCTCATTTTTCTTCTTCTCCCAAATCTGAAATTCCTCCTCCTCCTTCTTCTGACAATAAAACATAATGATTTTAATAATAAACGCCTACACAAAAAAACTTGCATTACAAGTCAACACAAAATCTTTGACAAGAGATAATCATGGAGAATAATCAACCAAAAAGTAAATGTGCAACATTCATAATTAAATGAAAATATGATATGTCAGTGAGCTAAATTTGGGGGAAGACAAATATTAGTTACACAATAAATTCTAAATTGATTTTCCAACACTCCCCCTTAATTATGAATAGCTACGGATCATGGAAATTTGAATCAAGTTTGTTTAAAAACTATTGTAGCATTTCCGAAGCTAACTAACAATTTTCCAGAGTTGCTAACTTGTGCAAAGTCACAAACTCGTAAGCCACTTCATAAGTACTCAAATGTCTCTTTTGTAAATACTTTTTTAAATATGTCAGCCAATTGATCTTTAGAGCTACAAAAATCAAGACAAATTTCTTTGTTGCTTACAAGCTCTCTGATAAAATGATACCTCGTATCAATATGCTTAGTTCTCTTGTGAAACACATGATTTTTATTTTGGTTTTGAAACCGGCTAGTCTAGACCGCCAATATCCCACAGTGAGGTGGGTATTTTTCCTGCTTCACTTTTAGCAAGAATTGAACTCTGTTGGACTGTTTAATAGCCCCAACATCATTCAGCATTACGTCAATGCCATTTATTTAGAATGGATTTAGGTTTTCCATTTATATGATATTTAAGGTTTTTTGGGTGGTTTTGATTTTTATTTAAACTAATAATAAAATTAACCATGTATCTTTCAATATATCCTCTCTATTACATTGATTCTTTTAAATATCATATTCATTAATATCTTAATTATTTTTTATTATAAGTTTTTTTCTTTACTTATTTTATAACAAATAATATCTTTTCACTAAATCAGTTTTGTATGTTAAACATTATTGCATAAATTGTTTTAGTATGACAAAGATATTATGGATTTTGTATATTTTAAAGAAAAAGAAATTTTTAGTGTCTTCTTTGTAGTCATGTTCTGAACAAGGGGTTCATCTTCGCATCTTTGCTAGAAATTAATTTTTAAGTTCACGAGTTTCCAATCCCATTCAGAATTAATTAATAAAGTTTAAATGTTAACATGAAAATGAAAGTAAACACTGAATTTAAAATATTATTATTGTAGAAATAAGTATCAACATATTGGTTTTAAAAAATAACAAGAGTCGCATGCGACCAGTCCCTTGCCGCAGCCAAGAAGTATGTTTTAGCGAAGGTGAATGGTCTGTTGTGTTCAGTTTGCAAACCAATTCAGTCCATCTATTGGGTTAGGCTTCAAAAAACTATATGATCTATTGCTATGTGTGAAAAATATTAAATTACCTTGGTGCATCTTGGAAATTCACATAAGACTGTGAGCTATGTTAGTTTCTTGATTCATATTCACATTCTGTATTAATAACCATTAATAGTTTCAAAGTGGAATTCACATTGATGAGGGTGTAGACACCTATAAGTTGACTCATCAATTTAAATACTTAATGTGCTTATTATAATACCCGTTCTCACAAATTGATTGACATTCATCAATATCGCACTTTTCTCTGCTATTGTTGTTATTAATTACATCACATTATTAATTACTCTTCTATCTAACACGACGTCAATTAACGACCTTCTTAATCAGCTATCAGCTCCCCTTTCTATATAGATTAATTAGTACTTCTAATTAAATAAGATTAAGTCTTAACTAAACTAATTAATAATCTCCCTTCTATTTAATCATAAATTATCATGTAATGTGATTAAAATCCCTCTTCATAATTCTAAATCACACTACTATTCCTTCTAAAAAAACTTCTATAAATAAGCTTGCACCTAACTACTGATTAATCACTTTGTTAATTCTTAAACCCCCTCAATCCTCCACGAGTCACTAGAGAAAAAACTAAACTCTCCTTAAGGTTGACTCACCCCTTCCCTAAACCTTCCTTATCACAAACTAACGAAACCTCTCTATTATCCCACATAAAGGGATGTAGATATTCTTTTAAATCCATTAGGCTATAAAAAGATCCCTCTTCCTATTTATTTTTACACCTAAATGACTCTAGAACCTCAGTTATAGCATTTTATAATCTTTAGACCAATCGCCATTACAATGGAGCAAGCATCGTCCCTTTTGCATTCAATATTCCAAGTTTATTTTGTGAAGATCAATGGAGTTTCTCAAGAAGGCATTATTTCCATGCTGATTAAACCACCATCCTCAAGCCTCTTGGAGTAAATCAATAACTATCAACCCTTTATAGCTAAAGGATCCCCCTAGGCCCATTTCATTGATTAGCTTTCTAAAGAGTAGAGTAATAGTATTAGCATGTTCTTGAAGATTTTTTATTTTCAAATTTCTAAATAGAATGTTGATGTTTAGTACTTTTTTAAGCTCTTACATGATGGTGCATAGATGTTAATTTCCATTGTTTTGACGCTATACTAACTAGGTGTTAGTTTCACAATTTTGCTAACATGGCTAACCAATTTTTCACACATTTGACACTCCTAGTGAGCCCTTTTGCTATTAGCACTTTTCCTCACACAGTATGATTGTAGGAAAAAAAAGAATTGGATGTGTACTATCTCGCTACCCTAATTTCTTATGATCTCACTATCCTCAAATGAAAAATTCAAATTGAAAAATCATGTCTGGCTGTGTTTATGTTTTTCAAAAACCTCCTCTATTACCTTATTGAAATAAACCAAGTCTTATATCCAAGTTGACCCACTCAAGTACCTATGTCAAAACCTTCCCTTACGGGTAGAATGGCTATTTGGTTCATTCTTCGTTGGTTTAATCTGCATTGATATGTAACACAAGAAGTCAATTAAAGGACACGTGATTTCTGATTAATTAAGCTAAAGCACCTGTACCTGAACAAATCCTGTAATCTTAATCTGTCGACGCATTCATTTGAAAAAAATGTATATTAGGACTCTTTGTCCTGTGCCAAGTACACTTTGATGGATCATTCAATTTCGATGGTTTTTTTGGGGTATGTTTAGTGCGAATTATCCTTTAGGATACCACACCACCTGCAAGCTTTCCATTGGGATTTCTTGCAAAATATTACAAAATATGAGGTGCTCATTATTGGAATGACGCTATAATCAATATCAAATGGATATCCACCCTTTCAAGGTTTTGTGACCCGAAATGATCATCAAACAAGTCACGATGTGTTATCCAAAATTTACCCCTCGAGTAATTTTTTGATAACATGCATTAAATGCTCAAGTCCCCAGGTAAATAATTGAGTCAGGGCAAAAGTCATGTTTTCTATGGGTCCCCTCATATTTTTCTAACTCCCCTGTCCCTACGTATAAGAGAGCAGTTCTTAGAAATGTAAAAAATTACATAAAAGACAGGCTCGGGCCAGGAAAAATTGCAAAAAATGGTTAAGTCCTAGTCCTCGCAACAATCGGGACAGTTGCGACAAAAGGACGTGAACCGGCCGAAAGGCCGCCAGGCGGTCTGCGTAGCATTCGGGACATCCGGTCCAAAGGACCCGGGACTTCGAAAATCTGAACCTTGGCCGAAAAATTGGAAAAAATTGACTAACTGTTGACACAGGCAGTCTGGGACATCTGTCAAAAAAGTCGCAAACTGCCGAATCGGCCGAAATGAGTCAAGGCGCCCGTAACATTTTGGGCCCGAAGGTATGCGAAGTACGCGAACCGGCTGGTCGGCCGAAATGATAACTTTCATTCTGGATGCGCGGGACAAAAGTACGCGAACCGTGTCCCGATTTGGCGAAAATGGGAATTTCACCTTTCAGCACTGTGCCAAATGTGACAAAGGGACGCGTTGGCGCGAAATCGAAATGGCTGAAGGCAGAGAATAAAGCAACATTTGACCCTTGAACTTCAAACGAAATAATTTTGACTCCGAGCTCTTATTTTGAATAAATTGGACTTCTGGAACATAAATTTCTCTCCATCAGTTCAATGCTTATCCCGTCCAATGACAGAAAAGCTGCCGAATCCAAAATAGCTTCCACACTCAAATGCATAACTTTTTGCAATTTCTATCTCAATGAAATCCACAATTGGTACCGTTGGACTCGTGGTTCTGGCTTGATGCACAGAAATCAAGAAATTCTAGATTTGATCATAAATTATTGAGATTTTTAAGAAAACGTGCCGGTTCAGAACAATGTGTTTATTTGGTAGCTGTTGGAATGCAATTAAAAGGGCATGTCATCATTCTTTCTCTGCGGCAGCACATGGGCAGTATGGGGAGCCTTTGCAAGTAATGTCTAAACCATTTCACTCATTCTAATGCCTCTTACAGGTGTTGGAAGGACAGATTTTCGGTATTTTCATTTTCCCTTCTTTTCCTTCTCATTTTTCTATAAATTGAGTGTTGGCTCATTGTAAAAGAGAGAGTTTTTTGGGTAGCAAACCTCTACCAAATTGCTTTGTGAAGCCAGCGTGTTGCAGGCCCTTGTATGGACTCCTTGCATGGTGATCAAGGCCTTATCTGTAATAGAGTTTGAACTGTGCATACCAGGAAGCAATAAAATACAAGTTTGTGGGATGTATCTCCCCTGAATGTGTTTTCTTGCATTCTTCTTGTGCCCTTCTTGCCCCCCATTTATCTTTCTACAAGAATATTGTGTCTATTTTATGTTCTTGCAGGAATTATTATCATTGTGTGTGCTTGAATATTTGCTGTAATGCATTTTGCTAGATTATGGAGAACGTCATCACCCGATCTTCTAGGGTGCACTTTGCCCTCTGTATTTTCCACATTTGGAGACTACTCTCCCATCCTCCTTTTCTGGTGTATCACGCTTTAATTTGTAGGCTTTCAGTTATGTAATTCTCTTTCCCTTCCCCTGGTCCTTGGAATTTTGGTTCGAATAAGCTAGTTTCTCCTTCATTAGAGTAGATTGTGGCAGTATTAGGAGTAAGAACCATCTTTCTCTGGAGTCATCTCAGTAGCATTCCCCCAACTTGGAGATGTACCCATGTTATCCATCACATTGGATGCTTGTTGATCACTAGAAATTTGATCAACATCCAGGGGTGCTGTGATTCGGTGATAACAGGATGAAAATCTCATCCCCTACAATAAGCTGGTGGAAAATCTAAAAGAATGCTTTGTGCGTATTGCCTTTGAACAGAATCCAAAGGCGCAAAAAGTCTGTATAGAAACCATGGCGTTTTATGCTATAAATTCCACTAGAAAGCAGTGATATCCATTATTTTGTTAGCATATAACATTCACACCTTGTACAACAGTCAGAATATGGTTTTGCATTGAAGTTATTGGTCCCCTATCTTTGTGTTGGTTGCGCCTAGTGTTTACTACCTCTAAGTGGTACTTTTCCTCTTGACATCTCCTGATCTGATAAACAATCCCGTATTTTGCCAATAGCCCATTACATCTTCTTAGAGGTACGCTCATTGTCCATTGCTATGATGGGAATTTTTTGCATTTTCTAATGTAACAAGTCAATCCAAGTAATCAAAGAGGTATATAAAGGGGTGTGCGGTGCCCAAATGAATAGAATGGTCTTACCAAAGAAATTGTTAAGGGTAGGATACTACTAGCCTACAATGGAGACATATTTTTTCAACCATGTAATAAAATGTGTTCTATTTAAAAATTATGGAAATTTCATTCATGCATCGCGCATCCCATTGCAAGACCATTTACAACACCATGGCCAAATTGAGATCAAATTGATTGATTTTTTAAGAAAACGGGGCGGGTTCAGAACAGTGTTTTATTTGGTAGCTGGGAGTGCAATTAAAGGCAAGCATGGTCATCATTCTTTCTGCTGCAGCACATGGGACAGTATGGGGAGCCTTTTGCAAGTATGTATAACCCATTTCACTCAATTTAATGCCTCTTACAGGTGGTTGAAGGACAGATTTCGGGATCCATTTTCCCTTCTCTTTTCCTTCTCATTTTTTTCTATAAATTGGAGTGTTTGGGCTCATTGTAAAAAGAGATTTTTGGGTAGCAAAGCTCTGCCAAAATTGCTTGTGAAGCCAGTGTGTTGCAGGCAACCCTTGTAGTGGACTCCTTGCATGGTGATCCAGGCCCTTATCTTGTAATAGGATTGAATAATAGAACATGATATTGTGCATACCAGGCAATAAAATAGAAATCAAAGTTTGTAGATGTATCTTCCCCTGTTGTGTTTTTTGCATTCTTCTTGCCCCTTTCATCAAATTCCAAAGAAATTGTGTCTATTATTATCGTTTCTTGATGCAAGAAATCATTAAATTTTTATTTGAATCAAATTTATTAAGATTTTGTAAGAAAAATGGCTGGGTTCAATTGTGCTTTTGCATTAGCTAGGCAATTAAGGGAACCTGGTCATCATTCTTTCTAGTGTGCACTTTCATTCTGTATTTCACACATTTGGAGACTACTCAAGTCACACCCTCCTTTTCTCAATGTATCACCGCTTTAGTGTTGAGGCTTTCATTTTATGCATTTCTCCCTTCTCTCCCTTCTCAGGAAATTTAGATAAAATAAGCTTTTGGGCCCCTGCATTTAGAGAGATTGTGGCAGGTAGTTTAGCCAAGGAGCAAGAAAAGTGCCAGCTTTTTGCTCTGGAGGGATCTATCTCAAGTAGCAAGTCCCACAACTTGGAATAACCCATGTTATCCAATCACACAAATGAGTGCAAGTAACATGCATGTAAGCAGATCCCAAGGTAAATGCCATCACGCAACTTTGCATTTTCAACGAAATCTAGCACAAAATTGGAAAGTTAGAATCGTGGTTTCCCACTTGATCAAAATATGGAGCCTTGATTGTACATCATTTTTCAAGAATTTCATTAAGATTTTTTCCCTTCAATTGGTGCTGAAATGTCGGAAATTCATGATCAATCATCACAGAGGCCCAAGAAATTTGATAACCCTTCAGTCCAACACAAGAGGATCAAAGAGTCAAAAAATTCAAGAACTTACAAAAATAAAACAGTATGGGGAGCTTGGCAATTTGCAAGTAAATCTAATTTCACGTCAATTTAATGCCTAAAGAGGCAAACCAATGAAGGAAGAAAAGAACAAAAGGATCATCCTCACTTCATTCTCCTTCAAACCTCAAATTGGGGATGTTGGGATTGAAAGAAGAGTGATTTTGGTAGCAAAGCTTGAAATTGATGTAAGCATGGTTGCAGGAGAAACATCCCCCCTCCTTATTTTCATGATTTCTTAATATTTTTATGAGGAGATATATTTAAATAAAATAAACATATTCGGCTCCAATCAGTCAATTGCTCATTCCCGTCAAATGACATGACAGAAAAACGCCTGCCAGGCCCAAAATGGATAGCATGCCCTGAATCAAGACACTCAGAAGAAGGCCATTTTTTTTCATCATTTGCAATTTCTCAACGAAATCGCACAAAATTGGTTCCGTTGGAATCGTGGTTCCGAGCCCGATGCACAACAAATCAAGAAATTCCAGATTTGATCAATAATTGATTGATTTTTTAAAAAAACGTGGCCGGGTTCAGAACAGTGTTTTATTTAATGGTAGCTGGGAGTGCAATTAAGAGGGCATGGTCATCATTCTTTCTCTGCTGCAGCACATGGGACAGTATGGGGAGCCTTTTGCAAGTAATATATAACCATTCACTCAATTTAATGCCTCTTACAGGTGGTTGAAGGAAAATTGCAGGATTTCGGGATTTCCAATTTCCATATTCTTGTTTTCCTTCTCATTTTTTCTATAAATTGGAGTGTTGGGCTCATTGTAAAAGAGAGTTTTTTTTGGTAGCAAAGCTCTGCCAAAATTGCTTTGTGAAGCCAGTGTGTTGCAGGCCCTGTAGTGGACTTTCCTTGCAGGGCAATCCAGGCCCTATCCCTTCCAATTAATGGATTGCAGATAATTTGCAACTGTTGAATTTTATAGATGAGAAATATAGTAAACTTCAGCAAATCAAGAGATACAAATAATGCTTGCCTCTTACTGGCAGAGCTCCGACAATCTCCTAATCCTGCTGCTAATATTCCTCCACTGCTATGTCCAACGCTATCACTGCGCCCTTGCTAACATTGCAAGACTACTTGCTAACACTGCAAGTTTTTCTAAAAACTTCCTTCTTACAAATGACCCATTGACCCCCTTATATACTACTCTCATTGAAAATCAACGGCCGACATTAATACAAATGAACGGCTGAGATTAAGACAACTCAATAACCATTAACAACCTTGGTTATGAGGTGTCACCTAAAAGGAGTCAATATTAAATAACAATTGTTTTTATCCTAACAATATTTGTTTGACAAAAACAACTATTTTTCTAAATTCTAGGCCAAAACGAATAGCTGTCCAAACTACCCATAACAAATGCTGCTATATCGGGTGAGGACAAATAACTGTCCAAGCTACTAAGATTAACAAGAAGATGGCGATCATAATGATGAGGATAATAATGATGATGATTAAATTGATCATGACAATGACTAAGATTACGATGAAAAAACAATGATGTTGAATACAATGATGATCGTGATGATGTAATCATCATCATCCTAAAAATGATGATGATGATGAGATGATCATGTCAATGAAGAATGCAACGATGATGATGATGATGATGATGAAAATGATCGTGATGAGGATGAAGACCGTAATGATGACAATAATTACAATGATGATGAAAATATTAATATTGATAAACTTAAAATAATAATATTTTTTTAAACTACTACTAATAATATATATTTTTAGCAATATTATTATTAATAATTTATTTTTATATTATAAATTACAAAATTTCGATTAAAAAACCCGAAATCATAAACATGTACAACAATGGCAATGATAATGATGTGATAATGGTGGATGAGAATAACCATGACCAGGAAGATGGAGATCATAATGATGATCGTAATCGTGAAGATGATTAAATTTATCATGACAATGATGACAATGAATAATATTATGATGAAATGACAACGACGTCGAAGATGATGAAGATGATGACAACACAGATGAGGATGATAATAACAATGCTCATGATTAAGATGAAAATAACCATGATGATTAGGATGCTATTTGTGATGCCTATTACTATAATAATAATAATAATAATAATAATAATATAGGAGTAATAATTCTTGTTATTGAAATAATAATATTAACAACATTAATATTAATAACAATTATAATGATAATAATTTGAGTTTTTTATTTTCTTAAAAATCCTAATAACAATATCAAATGTATTAGTAAGACTAATATTGATAATAATGATGATGACAATGATGGTTGTGGTGGCGATAGTGGTGATAATAACGACGAGGATGACGACGACGATAGTTATGATGAAAATGATTATATTGATCATTAAAATGATGATAATAATTATGATAATGATGAAAACAACAACAACACTGAAGACAATGATGATTGTGTGGATGATGATTATTGAAATGATGATAACCACAATATTACAAATACTATTAATAAAATTATTATGATGTTAATATTTTTAATAATGATGATGGTTTTGGTGATGGTGGTGATAATGACGATTATGAGGATGATCAATGACTAAAAAGACAACACGATCATTATGATGATGAAGATAACGACGACGATAATGATGATCATGATGATGAACACCAATTAACTACGTGGGCAGGGTTCCTACAACGGACAACAATGAACTATTTGGGCGGGGATCCTTATTATTAATAACACGAGTCTCAAGGGACCAATTTAATAGGTTCTCATCAAGGTTATTCATGGACAAGCTAAATTCCTTCCTTTTTTGTCTGCCTTTTTTTGGTTTCATTTAATGTAAAACGCAACTCCCATGGTTTCTACTAACATGCCTATATTATATAAATATAAGTAGAATATGCCGAGAGGTATAAATGTTTATACTTCTCGACATATTTTACCATGTTTTGATTTATGTTTTTATAAATGATATAATATACCGAGAGGTATAAACATTTATACCTCTCGACATATTCTACATATATTTATATAATATAGATATGCTAATATAATAGTTTCAAATTATAAAGAGACAATTTATTGGAACAAATCTAAGCACTGATATATAAAAAGGATGGGGGATGGGAATTTTTACCATAGTGCTAAAAAAAATTGGTATATTAAAGAGATAGAAGGAATCTCATGTTTACAGTCGGCGATGAAGATCTTTATCAGAACGCTGATTTCTCACGTTTGAGGCACCGAATTTTTGTGATTGGCATCAATTGACCCACCAATTTTAGTATCGCGTGAGTTTTGTCATTTCGTTCGTCTGGGATTTGCTTTTCATGGTGATCAATAGTGTGATGAAGTTTGACAGCTTTACTTTAATCATTTCAAATTAGTTTTTTGATGCAACCTTCGTTTTCAAAAAGACCAGATAAAACGTTTTACATATCAGAATTGGAAAGTCCAATAAACGTGAAATTTTTCAAGATGCGCACGCTGGCATTTTTCTAGAATTTCTTTTTTAGGGAGAATGGTAAAAGTTTAAGGGCAGTTATTTTTGTGTTAAATATAGCTCCCCTCTTTTTAAATTGGGGAACTCTTATATGTATGCGTATATGCATACACATATGGTTAAATAAATGGGTAGTATTTATGGTTTTAAATTATTAATTTACAAAATAATATATAATTTAAGAGCTTCAAGTATATGCGATAGTATGATAAATATGAGATGGTAAATTATTATTGGGAAGCATACAAAATTAAGAGGATGGTATTCAATACGATGGATTTTGCATTATCTTGATCTAATTATTACATATTTAGTGACACGAACACTCTCAATTTATGTGATAAAGGAGCAAAGAATTTAACATTGACAAAATTTCACACAAGAGAGCTCTAACAAGGTGTTCCAATGATAGAATTTCCTTGTGCCGACAAGCTTTATATACAGCATATTGTTTACGCTTGTTAACCATTACTTTTGTGTAGGGGTTGTTGATGCATTCTCTGTGTGACTGCTAGCCGAATAGCCTTCCTCTCCTTGCACACCACAATTTCCCTTTCTCACACTTCCGATGATGACTGCATCCACCACAGGTCAAAAGTTGCTCTCAAATAAATCTCTCAGATTTTTTGCCCGTTAGTATACAGATAGTTAGTATTGCCAACAATTTTTTATGTTAAAAATCTCAACTTTATATCTCAAAGCCTCAGCATTTCTAAAAAACCAAATTCTACAGAATATGAAATGCCTGCAATAAACACCTTCGTGTTTAACTCTTCGGGTATACGCTGCTATAAAATCATGGCTCTATTCTTATTATCATCCCGGCATATGTAAATTCTCTTCCTAAATTCGTTTCTACTCCTTTGCTTCAATTTCCACGGAAAGTTATGCCATCTCCTGTGCAGTTGTAGATTCTTATCTCTCTAGAAACCCTTGTTTCATATTTCGAAGATGAATCTATTCGTGGTCATTAGCATCTTTGGTGACCGTGTTATTACTTTTGCATCCTTAACTGCAAAATTAACACAAAGTTCTCAATTATAACAACAATTTCTAAATTACGAATCCCTAATTTGAGAATCTAAACAACAAAACCACTATGCCACATTCTTGCAGGTTATGTCACAAATTATAGATAGGTGCATAAAAATAAGCTTGCATCAGAAACAAATATCACTGACACCATGACTAATGCCACTGAATCCCTCACTTATTTCATCGTCATTTCAGAGAATTACATGGGAGCCATGCAGCAAAGAAGACAGGGGAAATTATAAAGGATCCAGAGGACAAAGTGGCAACTATCAAGGTGTCGATGCCCATTATTGCCCGGAAATGCTTGGTTGCGGTTACAGTGATCACACTTCCTCATCCTCGCTGGCACTTCCTTAATTGTTTTTTCCCTAATTTTTGGTTTTTATTTTCATGGACACAAATGATGAATTGCACAAGAACAACATCTGACAATTTTACTTAGTATATGTAAATGTATATGCCTCTCAGTATAATTATGCCAATAGGAATTCTACAATGACAACAAGTGGTGAGAGTAATGATGTGAGGTGTTAAATTTTATTTTCTACATTAAATTTGTCCATCAATTAAAGGTTTATTTTTAAATATCGATCTAAAAATAGTAATATCTCAACTAAATGGTAGAGAATTAAAAAATATTTATCAATGTGATATGCATAGAATATAAGATAAAAACCTTGAGATTGATATATATCAACATTTTTCACATAAATGTCTTTAAAATATTTGTGCTAGTTATATCTTTACTTATGTTGGGTTCTTATCCTCATCTCATTTCTTTTTAACACAAATCAAATTATGTTATTAAAATCAATATACAAATAAATAAATAATTTTTCTTTAAGATAAGATTTTTAAATAAATTATGTGAAAACATTTATTGACCATTTCGAATCATGGTGGAGATTTGAAACCCATGGATGCAAAAAGAGATCGAAGAATTAAGAGAGATTTTTAATGGAAATACGACACAAAAAAGATTAAATAAAATTCACTCTGGCCGTAAAAGAATTTACCACAGCAGTGGCCTTAACAAAAGAATCTTCATCAAAAATCGCTTCGTATTTCTCTTAGGAAATGAGCACATCAACAAACTCCTTATGATCTTTCTCCTTATCGGATTGATTCTTCCTATGCTTCCCCAATATTTTCTACATATAAGAATCTAATTTTAGCTATAAATTGATCATGGCTTTCTGGAATCCTTGCAAATCAAAGCGCTTAAATCAAGCAATATAATCCTCAATACTGTGGCCTTGTGAAGCACCATCGATTCTTCTATCGTATGCTTCAGTTCGCTATATGAAATCCTCGATTGTCTCCAAAATACTGGTCATCTATCATCATGCCCATCAGAAGATTGAAACTGAGCTGGAATAAAAAGTCATTCATGTTGATTATCTTTTCATGCGACAACCGCATATGAAACACAAAGTTAAGCGCTTTAGAAATCTCTGGCGTCCTCTTGGCTTGAAAGAACTCAATACTTTTGGAAGAAAATAGCTCAACCACATAGATTTTCTGAATATTTTTCTAGTAGGCGCTGTAGGGAGCCCACACCAGCATATACTAATTGTCACTAATTGGGGCTGGAGGGGAAATATGAGCAGACACGGCTTCTATGATACAATTTTATGGATGGCCCTTGAACAGTTATGAATGTAAAGAAGACAGTGGTGTATGTTACTAAAGAAATAGATTTTGACATTTGCTCATCCCCGCATCCTCACTGACAAGGCAGTTATTTCTTCTTTTTGCTAATTTTGGTTTTCTCGGCATAATAAATATAATACTGTCAGAATTGTAAAGATAAATTTAGTTTTTGTAAACATATTAATCTGCAATTGATTTTAGGGAAATTTAGTATCTTTTAACATTTTAACAATGATTTTTTTTTGGTTTGAAACCTGGCTAGTCATAGACCGCCAATATCCCACAGTGGAGGTGGGTATTTCCTGGCTTCACTTTTAGCAAGAATTGAACTCTGGTGGACTGTTTAATAGCCAAACATCATTCAGCATTAAGTCAAATGCCATTTGATTTAGAATGGATTTTAGGTTTTCCATTTATATGATATTTAAGGTTTTTTGTTGTTTTAGATTTTTATTTAAACTAATAATAAAAATAAACCATGTATCTTCAATATATCTCTCTAATTTACATTGGATTCTTTTAAATATCATATTCATTAATATCTTAATTATTTTTTATTATAAGTTTTTTTACTTATTTATAACAAATAATATCTTTTCACTAAAATCATTATTTGTATGTTAAAACATTATGGAATAAATTGTTATATATGACAAAGATATTATGATTTTTTATATTTTAAAGAAAAAGAAATTTTTAGGTGTCTTCTTTGTAGTCATGTTCTGAACAAGGGGTTCATCTTCGCATCTTTCTAGGAAATTAATTTTAAGTTCACGGTTTAAAATACCCATTTAAGAATTAATTAATAAAGTTTAAATTTAACATTGAAAATGAAAGTAAACAACTGAATATTAAAATATTATTATTGTAGAATAAGTATCAACATATATGTTATTAAAAAATAACAAGAGTCGCAATGCGACCAGTCCCTTCCGCAGCCAAGAAGTATGTTTTAGCGAAGGTGAATGTCTGTTGTGTTCAGTTTGCACCAATTCAGGCCATCTAATTGGGTTAGGCTCAAAAAACTATATGATCTATTGCTATGATGTTAAAAATATTAAATTACCTTGGTGCATCTTGGAAATTCACAATAAGACTGTGAGCTATGTTAAGTTTCTTGATTCAGATTCACTTCTGTATTAAAGTAACCATTAATAGTTTTCCAAAGTGGAATGCATTGATGGAGGGTGTAGACACCTATAATTTGACTCGAGCAATTTAAATACTTAAATTGTGCTAATTATACCCTTTCTCACAAATTGATGACATATCATCAATATCGCACTTTTTCTCTGCTATTGTTGTTAATTAATTACATCACATTAGTTAATTAACTCTTCTATCTAACAACGACGTCAATTAACGACCTTCCATTAATCAGCTCCCCTTTCTATATAGATTAATTAATTACTTCTAATTAAATAAGATTAATTCTAACTAAACTAATTAATTAATTCTCCCTTCTATTTAATCAATAAATTATCATGTATGTGATTAAAATCCTCTCATAATATAAATCACACTAACTATTCCTCTAAAAAACTTCTATAAGCTTGCACCTACTGATTAATCACTTTGGTTAATTACTAAACCCCCTCAATCTCCACGAGTCACTAGAGAAAAAACTAAACTCTCCTAAGGTTGACTCAACCCTCCCTAAACCTTCCTTATCCAAACTAACCTAACCTCTCTATTATCCCACATGTAAAGGGATGTAGATATTCTTTTATCCATTAGGCTATAAAAAGAGCCCTCTTCCTAGATTTATTTTTACACCTAAATGACCATAGAACCTAAGTTATAGCCATTTTATAATCTTAGACCAATCTCCATTACAATGGAGCTAAGCATCGTCCCTTTGCATTCAATATCCAAGTTATTTTGTGAAGATCAATGGAGTTAATCAAGAAAGGCATTATTTCCATGACTTGATAAACCACCATCCTCAAGCCTCTTGGATTAAGCAATAACTATCAACCCTTTGATAGCTAAAGGATCCCCCTAGGCCCATTTCATTGATTTAGCTTTCTAAAGAGTAGAGTAATAAGTATTAGCATGTTAGCTTGAAGTTTATTTTCAAATTTCTAAAATAGAATTTTGATGTTTATTACTTGTTTAGCTCTTAGCATGATGGTGCATAGATGTTAATTTACCATTGTTTTGAAGCTACTAGGTGTTAGTTTCAATTTTGCTAACATGGCTAACCAATTCTTTCACACATTTGACACTCCTAGTGAGCCACTTTTGCTATTAGCACTTTTCTCACACAGTATGATGTAGTAAAAAAAAAGAATGATGTGTACTATCTCAGTCTTACC
This sequence comes from Taxus chinensis, assembly GCA_019776745.2. Taxonomy (NCBI): domain Eukaryota; kingdom Viridiplantae; phylum Streptophyta; class Pinopsida; order Cupressales; family Taxaceae; genus Taxus; species Taxus chinensis. The sequence continues at coordinate 259,506,410 of CM034146.1, read as the reverse complement.
CTAATTTCTTATGATCTCAACTATCCTCAAATTGAAAAATTCAAATTGAAAAATCATGTCTGGCTATTGTTTATGTTTTTCAAAAACTCCTCTATTACCTATTGAATAATAAAACCAAGCTTATATCCAAAGTTGACCCACTCAAGTACCTATTGTCAAAACCTTCCCTTACGGGTAGAATGGCTATTTGGTTCATTCTTCTTGGTTAATTTGGCATTGATTATGTACACAAGAAGTCAATTAAAGGACAAGTGATTTCTGATTAATTAGCTAAAGCACCTGTACCTGGAACAAATCCTGTAAGTCTAGATCTGTCAGACGCATCATTGATGTATATTGAGGACTCTGTCATGTGGCAAGTACACTTTGATGGATCATTCAATTTCGATGGTTTGGGGGTAGGTTTAGTGCTAATTATTCCTTTAGGATACCACACACTGCAAGCTTTCCATTTGGGATTTCCTTGCACAAATAACATTACAAAATATGAGGTGCTCATTATTGGGATGACGCTAGTAATCAAATGGAATATCCACCATGTCAAGGTTGTTGGTGACTCAGAACTGATCATCAAACAAGTCAAGGATGAAAAAAAGGTCAACGATGAAAATATCATCCCCTCAGATTTTTTCTAACTCCCCTGTCCAAGAAGAAGAGAGCAAGTTCTGAGGAAATGTAAAAAAATATCGGGCCAGAAAAAATCATGAAAAATGGCTAAGTCCTAGTCCTTGCACAGTGGTGGAAAATCTAAAAGAATGCTTTGTGCGTATTGCCTTTGAACAGAATCCAAAGGCGCAAAAATGGTCTGTAATAGAAACCATGCGTTTTATGCTATAAATTCCACTAGAAAGCAATGATATGCCATTATTTGTTGAGAATATACATTCACCTGTGTACAACATGTCAGAATATTGTTTGGCATGTGAAGTTATTGGTCCCTAATCTTTGTGGTATGCGCCTATTGTTTACTACCTCCTAGAGTTCGGGATTTCCATTTTCCCTTCTCTTTTCCTTCTCATTTTTCTATAAATTGGACTACCTGGGCCTAAGTGGTACTTTCCTCTTGACATCTCCTGATCTGATAAACAATCCCTTATTTGCCAAATAGCCCATTACATCTTCTTAGGAGGTACGCTCTATTGTCATGGCTATGATGGGAATTTTTTGCATTTTCTAAATGTAACAGAGTCAATCCAAGTAATCAAAGAGGTATATAAAGGGGTGTGCGGTGCCCAAATGAATAGAATGGTCTTACCAAAGAAATTGTTAAGGGTACAACATGTCAGAATATTGTTTGGCATGTGAAGTTATTGGTCCCTAATCTTTGTGGTATGCGCCTATTGTTTACTACCTCCTAAGTGGTACTTTCCTCTTGACATCTCCTGATCTGATAAACAATCCCTTATTTGCCAAATAGCCCATTACATCTTCTTAGGAGGTACGCTCTATTGTCATGGCTATGATGGGAATTTTTTGCATTTTCTAAATGTAACAGAGTCATGTAATAAAATGTGTTCTATTTAAAAATTATGGAAATTTCATTCATGCATCGTCGCAGCCATTGCAGCCCATTACAACACCATGGCAATTTTCCAAATGGGGACTGGATTTAATATGGAAGCTCACCCCTACCTCATCTTATGGTCATACCCATATCATCACAGCCAAAAAATGTTTCACTAAGTGGGTAGAGGACGTGCGATTGACTTATAGTAGAGGTGCTTAGCTATCCAATTTTATCATGATTAACCTTATTTGTTGGAATAGCATTCTTGCGGCCATAGTTACTGACAATGAAAAATCTTTCAAGAATAAGATATTGAAATATCTTTGTCATCGATTTAAAATAAGACTAAAGTGGTGTACACCATATTACCCTCAAGGTAATGGGCAAGCCGAAGCCATTAACAAAACATTGGTTCAGATCATGGAAAAGATGGTGAGTAAAGACAGGTTGAAACTAGATTTTACAAATTCAACTAGCCCTCTGGGCTTATAAGACCTCCATTCACACTTCTACTGGTGTAACACCCTACTCCCTAGTGTTTGGAACAAAATCTATCATCCCATTAGAAATAGAAATTCCTTCCCTAAGAATATCTCTTAGGCATTATCTGCACAAATACGAGGATACAAAGTGGCTAGGTTGGAAAAATTAGAACTTCTAGATGAAAATCACATTTGTGCCTTCAACCATCTCAAGGTGTATCAAAATAGATTATCCTAGAACTACAACAAAAGGATCATACCTCATCAGTATGAGGTTGGATATTTGGTCATGAAAGAGAGAAGAAAGGAAAGTTTGAACCACACTGGCTAGTACCTTACGTCATTGTGGAAAAATATGGGACATGAGTATAAAAAATTTCTCATCCCAATGGGGATGCGATATGATAGCCTATGGCTACCATGCACCTTAAGAAGTTCTATGCTTAAACATGGTGCAAAATAAAAAAATTCCAAAATAAAAAAAAAAAGAAAAAAAAGAGAAAGTAGGTCATCTATATGTGAGAACTACGAAATTGTGGCACTTCGGATAGATCCCTTGGTTAACAACAGATTCTGGCACCCTTGGAGGACTTCGTTGTTCAAAAGCATCTGGTTTCAAGTGGGTAATTTTACTTATCCTAGGGCTAGTTCCACACCTATATTCGTGATTCCTTGTGATCTCGTCCTATCAAGGCTTGATCCGGTTGCTTCTCCTTTTGTAAATCGGTGAAGGGATTGTCTTTTCATATTTCCCAATCTAACATTGGTGTAACCTTCACAATTTCATGTTCTTGTTTATAACACATGGCACCTACCCTTGTATATTATCCATCTAACTCGTGGGGGCATCCACGTTTCTAAGTTTCCTACACATAGCTTCAAAAAACCTTAGAAAATCCAATAACATTCAAATATGATGAAAATCCAAAACCATTCAAAAATGTTCAAAATCCAAAACAATAGAAAAAAAGAAAACCCCCAAACAATAGAAAAACACATAACACAAAACTCTTATAAACAACGCAAAACACACTAAAAAATCCTTACAAAAACATAGCTTTAGTTTAGTTACTTTATTTTGTTTCTTTCTTTGTTTGTTAATTTGTGTACATTGATTGCTTGTATAGTCTCTTCTTGCTTGTACATTTGTATAGTTTGTCACTTAAAACATTCTTTGTTCGATTCATTTCTTCTTTCTTAGATTAAATTCATTCTTACTTGTACATATGAAGTGTGTTTTTGAATGCTTGTAAATAATTATTCATAGTCGTGTTAATTCTTGTTGTTTAGCAATGTATATATGATATTTTTTGTAACATTTGATTGTGTTTGCATGTTGCATATACACAATTTTATTATCACATTATCATATCTCTCTATATCATCACATCTAACATCATCTATAAATCATATGGAAATAAACAACTAAGTATACATAATACCTGAATTCTAAGCTAATCATCACATACCGTATCATCAAATGGGGGTAAGAGGGATAAAAAATATACAAATGTATCCCCCCACATCAATATCATCATATGATCCCATCTACTAATCCAGAACATAACATATACAATACAATTAATATCATCTATGAATCTATCCTTAAAATCAAGCTCATGTGATACATCATCTGAACTATCATCATGATATATACAAAGTGTGCAAATAAAACTATATAACATCATGATATAACCGACATCCATAATAAGTCATCAATATAAAATAAATCACCACATGACCAATGTGAAACATCAAATGTCAATATATACATGTATAAAATGTCTATCTCAAGGAGGATATACATCATTGATATAAAATGGGCCATCAAGGGCATATGTCATAATGAATCCTTCATCAGAGGCATACATCAAAATGCTACATCATATACATCGATAAATAATAATGAAACCTTCATTAGAGGTGTACATCAAAATGTTGCGTCATATACATCAATAAAAAATAATGAAGCCTTCATTAGAGGCATACATCAAAATGATGCATCATATACATTGGTCAAAAATGTTGAATCTTTCATAAGAGGCATGTATCTTAGGGTACATGTATGATCAATAAATGCATGATAGTCATCTATGATTCGAACCCTCACTGGGACTGAGTTTCCTGTGAGACAAGGGAGGACCCATGAACTGTGCACCCTGATGCCCTGTCGGCTTCCCATAAGGCTTTTCAACTAATCTTCCCAATGCTAGAGGAATCTCTGACCTTGCTGATCCACTTTATTGCTAGTTGTAGGTAGGTGCTTGCTAACCCTATGGAATGAACTCATAATATAACGAGTCGTAATAGGAGGCTTTTCCCTCATTTGTCGCTAAATCTCTATGTGTGTGTGGTGTCACCAAAGCCCCATATTTGCATTAAAAGGATTCTACCTCCATAGATAACCTTGCAACATTAACATGAACCACTGCTCACTTGGCCCAGAATCAGTCCCTCTCTATTGTCACCTGTTACACCTGGGCCTAGGACTACTATAGTAAGCTCATAACCTATGCCATCTATGTGGCCATCTGTCATATCTTCTTAAAACGAGCATCACTATCTCCTCCCTGACCTACTTGTCCTCTAGCCTGGTCCCACTCTGCTATCAAAACTTGTATCTGAGCTTGAGCCTGGTCACTCTCTATCACTACCCACAAGTAGCTATTGTGACTTGTTGTAGCTATTGTTGCAAGGTAGCTAGTTGTCCCCTACCATCTCCACCATCTACTCATTTGGGTGGACTATGAGGAGGGTTTTGTCTCAGACCCTGTGCTCTAGGAAATCTTGGTTGTTCTATGAGAACCTTTCCCTACTCCTGTAATCTCATTCTAAGACCTTGTGCTTACTGTTGTGGCCTTAGTCTAGGATCCTAATGTGGAACATGTTGGTCATCTCCACCATTGTGTCTTTGTCCATAAAATGGATCATCAGCATCATCACCTCCCCTATCACCACCCTCATCACTGCTATAAGGGATCTCTGGCGGTGGCCTCTCACCTGCAGCCCATGCCCCATCTGGTATGGTCAATCACCAAGGAAAAACAGTGACATACCAAGCCAGGTAATCTAGTGTGCTACTAGGATCCCTAATCCATTGAGCAAGATCCCAAATCTATGGTATCATTTGTGCAAAACTTTCCTTGGCTCAGCCTAGGTGAATACAGAGCCCCATGGTCTGCCACTTGGCATCAAGATGAGCGTACCACATGTCTAGCTAAGGAACGCCATGAATGGTACCCAATTGCCACTGAAATCAATCCACTATGTAAATATCAATAACATAATTGTGGCTGCCCTGGAGAAAGCACTCTACCATGCAGACATCAAGCTATACCCCATCCTCTAGCCACTGTATATGCCTCCAAAAAATGTTTCTCTGTTGTAGCTCATCAAAATCTCGCGAATAATAATATGTACTACCAAGGTTCCCTCATACATCATCCCCAATGGGAACCCATCCCATGACTATCAAATCCTCTAGAGCTCGCACACAAAATTCATTAACAGGGTGACCAATTGTTATTTGATCCCATGACCAAATATGTAGTAATGAGGTAGGCCCTACCATCTTCTGATGGTGGTAGGTGATCAAATGTAAGTCCCAGTATAAATGTGTCAGTATGCACTAGCCCCAACAATACCTCTCACCAATGTATAAACCATTTACAATGGTAATGAAACCAAATGGAAATGAATTCCCTATCTTATCAATGAGTAAGAACCCAATGATAAGAGCCATCAGATATATAGGTCCCCGGTGAATGGTATGATCTGATATGCAATGGTTTAAAGATACTATCATACCCTTATGGGGTATCTCATCTTGGCAGAAGACATCACTGATAGCCTCTGTGATCTGCCCAAAGTTTCTAGTGTACTCAATTAGGGAGCTAATAATAGAGATGTGTGGTTTCCGCCAAACATCCTCCAACGTAATGGTCATCTACTCCTTGTTGGGAGTTAGAAACACTGACTCTTGCTATGCCATTGCTCTATCAATTTTATCATCAAGCCATTGTCCAAAGAGATATATCGCATCCGCACAACATGTCCTAAGCTAACCACCTCCAGCAACACCTCCATGTTAGGATGGTCCCGCCGAGGTAGGATCGCCTCTATCTTAGCAATGCGACTATGTCACTCTCTATTTTATAGCACTGGCAACCGTCTCTACAAAATATAATATGTGTTAGGAACCAAAATTTCTTCTCTGTTCTTTTGTTTTTCTTCTATCCTATCCTACTTTTCACTTTTGTACTTCTTCCTATTTGTTCTTTTTGTTTGGGAATTTCTTCCCTTTTTGGTGCCCGAGTGCCAATTTTGGGCATGTGTGTGCCTATTTTTGTACATGCACGTAGGGTGCATGTTGGTGCCCTCTTTGATTCACACACATTGGTACAAGTGTGTACGGCACTTGTGCTAGGTTTTTTTTGCCTACACATATACAAAGTTACTTTTTGCATGCGCACTAAGGTTTTTTGGCCTACGTGTATGCATGGTTACTTTTTTCATGTGCGCTAAGGTTTTTCTACCTACATGTAAGCATGGATGCTTCCCGAATGCGCGTGAGTGCACAAGCACTTTTATGGAATATGGGCATGCATGCACACACCTTTGTTGTTCCTGTGCTTCCTTGAGGATGTTTGTGCCTCAACAGGTGCATGCATGCTCCTTCTTGTAGGTATAAAACATTAAATGCACAAAAAAATAAGGGAAATATTAAGCTATTCATGAAGGGGCCATCGTCTACATGATAGTCATGCTCCTGAACTCGGTTGGTGTGTCTCCTCTGAGATCATGCTCTTAACATTGTCCTCATTGCTATCAAGGGTGTCACGGTAATTTTTGGCAGTGGTTAGAAATAAATGATTTTACTATAATGATTTACCCCTCCCCCTCAAGTGGGGTATATTAATCCATTATCACTAGTCACGATGCCTGGAGGACTATTTTGACCACCATTGTAATTTTGACTCTTCTTCTACTCACTGTAAATAATTATTTTAGTTAATTTTTCATCGTGCTGGGGAAATATTTTCCACCTAGTACTCAATTATTCTCACTAGGAGAATTTAATCACTCTTAAGTGATGTCACTCCTTCTGGACACTCTGCTAAATATTTATTTTTATTGAATATTTATTTTATTAATTTTTCGTTGTACTGGAGCATTATTTTTTGTTCGGTGCTTCTTTCTTCTCTCTAGGGAATTTATTTTTCTCTTAGGAGACTTTGATTCTTCTAACTTCTTCTATATCCAAACAATCAAAAATCTAAAAAATTAAAAAATCCACCAAAAACCTAAAAAATTTCAAAGTTTCTCAAAAATCCTAAAAATTGTAAAATTTACAAAAATAGGTAAACAACTCATAGTGGCTAAAACTCATATCTTGCGCATCATATATTCATTCCATATCTTTCTAGAATTTTCACGTGTTCACAGATCAAATGACTCAAGTATCATCAAATTTACATCCATTTACAAAGCTATCTTGCTTGCTTCGTCGATACTCTAGGGCACATCTAGTTTCCTGCTAATGTTTCATTGCGCACAACACTTAATCTTGTATCCTTGCTAGGGGCATAATTTTTAAACTTTTCCATCAATCATGAACCTTTGGGGATCTTTAGATTGATAAAAAATATTATTACAACCATTTTGACCATTGTTGGTTTGAATATGTGTGTTTGTACTTGTTTACCTATTAAATGAGCTTGTTTCCTACTCATATTGCATTGCTTTTTGTATGTTTCATTGAGTTGGTGTTTTCACCAATGGAAAATTGTTCGTAGTATGGATTTTTATGTCATTCTAATTTTTTTGTATGCTTATATTTTTAAGAAGGACCGATGATGTATATCTTTGGATATATGATGATAAAACAGTTGTTCAAATGTAAGAGATGACAACTAGTTCTTCTCTCTACTTCTCCATATTTCGTCTACATCATTCTCTTATCAACACTATTGTTCTGATTCACCTAGGTCATTGTGCCCCTACCCATTTTTATATCAACTTCTCTCAGATTTTTCGATCATCGATTTCCTTCTTTCATCACCCCATCGACACTCGAGGGGGCACCTCTCACTTCTAATAATTTTTCTTCTACCCCTTCAACATTTTATCTCTCTACTATCTTTGAAGTGGCATCACTTACACCACCTCAAAGAGGGGAAAATGTAGATACCTATAATTTAACTCAAGAAATTTAAATAGTTAAATTGTGCTAAATATACCATTTCTTACAAACTGATGACATATCGTCAATATCACACTTTTTCTCTGTTATCGTTGTTAATTAATTACATTACGTTAGTTAATTAACTCTTATATACAACAACGATGCCTATTAATGACCTTCCATTAATCATCTCCCCTTTCTATCTAGATTAATTAATTTTTTCTAATTAATTAATACCCATTTGTATCTACATTAATTAATTATTCTGAATTAATTAATTCTCTCTTCTATTTAATCAATAAATTGTCATTTACGTGATTAAAATCCTCTCATAACATAAATCACACTAACCATTCCTCAAAAAATCTTCTATAAGCTTGCACACCTTTTAATGAATCAGTTTGGTTAATTAATAAACCCCCTTAATGATGTGGGAGCATAACTTGTGGAGACCATAGCTTTTGATCTGACTGTTGGATCATCTTGAAAGTTTATAGGGTGGTAGATATACATTATTACTCTACTAAGGTTAACTTTTCTAGTAAGATTGTGGCCATTTAGGCACATTTTCCAACCCATACTCCTTTATCTAGTGGCCTAAAATTGGATCCGAATGTTTTTTCACTTTTGACTAGGTCTTAGAACTTTAATAACTTCTTTTGTACTTGTTAGAATAAGTCAAAATTTCACGCGAGCCTTAATTTATGAAGTAATATTTGGCACGTAAATTTTGGGGCCCATACAAGTAGGTAATTTTTGGAATTTTAGGGTTTGTAGAGTAGATGTGAAATAAAAGGAGGATTGTAATGATGTAAAAGATTAGTGTGGATTCCAATTCAGGATATTCAGTAAGACCGTTGAAGAACACTTGTCACCTATGAAATTGGTGTTAGAATTGTTATGTAAAGAGAGTCTATATACAAACTTAGAGAAGTGTACATTTCTTCAAAAGAGTCTTGTTTTTTGGGGTTTTGTGATATCAAAGGATGGAGTGAGCATGGACGAGGAAAAAGTAAAGGTAATTTTTGAATTGACTATTCCAAGGAATTTGACAAAGGTTCATAGTTTTCATGGATTGGTAATTTTTTATAGGAAATTCATTAGGAATTTCAGTAGAATTGCTACACGCATAAGTGTGCAAAAGGGAGGGAGTATGTATGGACTAAGGAAGAAACAGATAGTTTTCAATTTTTGAAGAAGAAAGTGTCAGAAGGACCTGTTTTGTATTTCCATATTTTAGCAAGGTCTTCGAGGTTAACTAAAATGCCTCACATGTCAGGATTGGAGCTGTACTAAGTCAAGAAGGATGACCTGTAGCATTCTTCAGTTAAAAACTAAATGAATTCAGGAGGATATATTCTACTTATGATGTGGAATTTTATGCTAATGTTTAGGCATTAAGGCACTAGAGATATTACTTAGTAGAAAAGGAATTCGTACTCTTCACTAACCATGAAGCATAGAGGTATGTAAACACACATAAGAAAATAAATAGTAGGCACGCAAAATGGGTTTCATTTTTGTAGGAATATAATTTTGTCTTAAAGTATAAGTCAGGTAAGAAAAATCAAGTTGTTGATGCATTATGTCGGTGTGTAACACTTTTGACAAAAATGGAAAATGAAGTAGTAGGGTTTGACGTAATTAAGGAAATGTATGAAGGTGATCCAGATTTTGGTGATGGTGTGAGCCAAATTAAGGATCCTATAGTAGGTAGCGGTTCTTCTAATTATTTAATGCAAGATGGTTATTTGTTCAAGGGGAAACAATTGTGCATCCTTGTTGGTTCAATGAGAGAAAATATTATAAGAGAATTACATAGTTGTGGTTGGCTGGACACTTTGGTACAAGTAATACAATTTCTCTTGTTGTAGAAAAGTATTATTGGCCAAAGGTAAAGAAGGACATAAGTAGGATTATAACAAGATGTAGAGTGTGCTAAATGGCTAAGTGCCATACACAAAATATTATGTTGTATATGTTATTACCTTTTGCTACAGGGTCATGGGTTGATTTGAGTATGGATTTTGTGTTAGGAATTCCTAAAAAATAGTGAGGGGATGATTATATCTTTGTTGTGGTTGATAGATTATCTAAAATGTCACATTTCATTTCTTGTAAAACAACTAATGATGCTTCAAGAGTTGCAGATTTTTTTTTCAGAAGTGGTTAGATTGCATGGAGTTCTAAGAATGATCACTTCAGATCAGGACACGAAGTTTTTGAGTCACTTTTGGAAGAATATGTGGATGAAACTAGGGACATAGCTATAATTTAGTAGTGCATATCACCTCCAGACTGATGGGAAATAAAAGTAGTGAAAAAAATCTTGGGAATTATCCTCAGTTATATAGTTAGAGAAAAGCCAAAACAATGGGACTTAGACTTACCACAAGCTAGGTTTGAATATAATATCCCAGTAAATAGGTCAATAGGGAGGTCTCCTTTCTAGATTGTATATGGTAGGAATCCCAAGGGGGTCCTAGATCGGATTGTGCTACCCAGTGAAGATAAAACTAGTGATGATGCAGAAGCATTTGCAGAACACATTCTATAGCTATAGGATGAAGTGACATTTACACATGCATGGAGTGTTAGATTCAAATCCTTAATGATTCAAAATTATATCATTCTTGTCCTATCCAATTGTACCACTCTCTTTCATACCTATTCATAGTTAAGACCCAATTGATATAAAATTTACTTTAGAATCACCAAGTTTCCTTCTCCTGAGTCAATCATGTAGTTGTTTACTAGGTTTTTCCTAGTAATAAAGGTCACAGAAAATGGTGGAGGATTTATATTTTTACTTGGTCGGCGCTCGTTTTGCTACACAAAATTTTTGAGGACCTTCTCTTGATCTCTGAGTGACTCATTTGAGATGGGAAAGTTAGTTATGGCTTCTTGCTAAAGGTCCCTCTGTCCAGAAATATTCAAATATTCCCATGTAGAGATGTTTACATTTTTCTAATTCATGTGGTCAATGATGCTGAATGAAGATGGGTTTTCTTTCTATTTCCCTTTTCTTGGCATAACCTTATCTTGTACTTGAAATGGTACATCGCCTACTACAACTGATGACTTGGGCTGATTTAGTGTATTCGGGGCTGCCCTTACAGTACTATCTCCCTGAGGGGTGAGAGTGTGTTGAGAAACACATGTATTTGATGGCTACCCCTTATCTATGTTCCTCTTTTTGAACCTTGTGTTGGCTACCACTCCTTGGGAAGGAGCTTGATTTATGCCATAGAAATCGTCATCTTGCCAATTGACCAATGTACTGTCACTTAGAAGTGCTTCTTGAGTAGTTTTTTGCTGCTAATTTTCTTTTTGGCTTGTCTCTTGAGGCACAGAAACAATTTATACCATCAAGGCCTAGTTTAGCATACCATTGAACTATGTTTCCTGATTAAGGGGTTGACCACAAGGAAAGCACCATTCATATTCCTGTGTAATATTATTCTAGACTTGAACTAAGGCCTGCGATGTTAAAGGTGTATTAGGATTGTATGGCGGAAATGGTCTAGTGGTTAAGGGTTATCCTTGATTTTTTTGTAACTTGAACAGGAGGTCTACTAGGCTGATATGGAAACCTATTTGGTTGGGCTTGAGGCTGGTAAGGTATAAAGTTTTTGTCTTGATACCTTTTGAGGGTCGTCAACTCATTCCCTACGTTCCATAATTGTTTCATAACTTCTTGGAGTTTAGTTAAAGTACTAGAACTCTGATTTCTAGGGGTAGGAATAGAGGATAATGTAGGAGTTTGACTAGAACTAGGATTCCCCATTTTTGGATAAATAGACATAGGTGTCCTAGGTGTAAGTTTACAAGCTTGGATTAGGAAATTCTCAGATATAATGGATATGACATAAGCTCTTGGTAAGGTTATCTCTCCCATACATTACATCATAATGGATATATCAGAATTTAGAGATTTTAGGAAATAGATAAATGCACCTTCGGCGGTTGGTCTTATGGAAATTAGAATCTTGTCTCACATTATTTTAAACTGAAAATTGAAATCATCCATCTGCCCATTTGGTTCTCTCTTGATGGTAGTCAGTTGTTCAAGAAAGGAAATTTTATCTTCCTTTTCTCTAAACTGATTGCATAGAGTCGTCCACAATGCATTCTAATTTCCAATTGACCCTACTACCATACTCTTTAACCACTGAAAATCTCTTTCTTTGAATGAAGAAGCTAACAAACATAAAAGCCAAATCTTGTTCAATGATCTGATGGATAGTGTAGACATTGGAAATATCTTGAATTTGGTTAGCTTGAGTAGTTTGATTATCCCGAGTGAAGAAAGAGATTCTCTTGAGAGTAGATGCTGGAATGGGATTGTTTGCATTAAGAGAAAGAAGAATGCTATCGGTAAAATTTACAAATCCCAAATTTTTTGGTATTTCCATTGTAATAGGCCTGAGAACTCTAGTATACTACAAGAAAGGCCTTACAGGAAATGGAGTGGAAAGTGTCTTATTTGGTGGTGAGTATGACCTTTGAATTGATCTTCCTCTTCTTCCCCTTCTAGGTGATAACTATAGGAAATCATAATATCACTCCTATGTTGTTTTGGACCTTGTCTGAATTCTTCTCATGAACTTGAAAATTTTCACTACTGAAACCAATTGATTTGAATGATGGAGTTGATAGGTGTGATGCTACAAAGCCTTGAAATGCTAAAATATCATCAATATACACACTCAAACTTGATAAAATAGAATTATTGACTTTTGTGCCACCGAGCGTGCCAAAACTATTATTTCAAAATGTAGCATCCTAATATTTTCACATTACAAAACCCTACTTTTGACTAACATAGGATTTTCTCAAGGTGTGGTACCCTCGCAATTGAGACAAACCTCCAGAGAAGGTTGGTTCCTATACCTATTCTAATGCTAAAAGTACTCCTAGAAAGAGAAATGTAACTATTCTAACACTAACCTAGAAATTCCAAGGGACGAGGGAAGAGAGAGATGCGTGAATTGAAAGTCCTAAACTAAGAGAGGTGATAAAACAAAGAAATAGGGGATGGAGAGATTATAATTGAGTGAAAATGGGAAGTGAAAAAAGTTGGAGAGGAAGACAAAAGTTCCAAAGTCTGAAATAACATTTACATCTCCATCCTCATAGAGAAAAAAAATGAACCGTACAAAAGAACATTGTATGTACAATATACCTGCAAATGTAATGAAAGGAAAATAAGGAAATACAACTTTAGTTAGGGAAAGAAAAGCTAGAAAATGCCAATTTTAATGCTTAAAATGGTGCACAATCTATTATAATATAGGCATAAGGAAATAATCCTTCACAAAATGCCTAATTTTGACAGAGTTCCTTTACATTACAGAATGCATCTCCTTAAAATGAGGTAAAATTAACTATATATATAAGAAGGGTCTCAAAATTTCCTCACCAACTGATAGATTTAATTAAAGAGATATGGGATGCCATAAAAATTTTGTACTTTACTTGCACAAGAAGTCATTGGCATCATACCTCATTAAACTAGTTGTTGAACCACTTTTTACTACTTCCATTAATGTCAGGTTCATTCCTGCATTCAATCGATTGTATAATTCTCCATATTGTCTGTCAGTTGCATAAATGTAATTGCTCGATAACATGCTTTCCCCACTACCTATCAGTAGATTAAAATATACTAATGGCTAGTATCATCCATATAAATACTACCAGTGACCCTGATGTCGACCGATTACACCTTTTTGTCACCTTTTTGCTGCTAGCTACTAGCACAAAAAATGCTACACATCGGTGACATTTAAAATGCTACCAGTGACTGTTAACCATCTGTTAATGATGCCACCATTGTTATCCCACTACCGGCCGATAGCATCCATACGTGCTAATGACCGGTAGTATATAAATTGCTACCGGCAAGTAGAATCTTTACTTGCTACCAACTAGTAGCATATAAAATGGTACCAGCTGGTAACATCTTAAGATGCTACCAAAAACTTTTACCATCACTTTCATGACTTGCTGAGCTCTTCTAAATCACAAGCTACCCTTTAAATCACAAGTGTTGCATCCATCAACCACCAACATTCAAACCTATTAATTTCTCCATTTTGTAGGGGTTCAAAAATGCATAACAATTAATATATTCATAAATGTAGAATTACACAACATACATTAAATGGATTTAGAAAATTTAATGGAACATTGATAGCCCAACACAAAATTGAGATTTAATGAGTTAGAATTTTAAAAAACAAGACTTATAAATCTTTCAACTATTTCTTTGATTTTTTCTTATTTTTAAAAACTCCTTGTTAGTTGCATGACTTGAATTTTTAGTTAAAAAAAAATGTAGACATCAATGTCTGGTACACTTTTCCACCATCCCGTGTTATCTCCTTTTCTTTGTAATCTTGTGTATTCACACCCCTCTTACTTTTCTAATTCCTCTTACCTTCCTAAACCCCATTTATTCATCTAATTCCTTATTTTCCTATTTTAATCCTATCTCTCTTAATTCACCCTTAATCATATTTAATTATACCTAAAATCATATATTATCCTAATCAAATACCTTGAAGACAATTTTATTCTCCCTAGACTCCCATCTAACCTCATTCAATTCTTTCACCCATCTGAATACCTTTTATCATCTCTATGCAACCCCGACCTTCCTACACAGATCAAAACCCTTAGTTAACCATATCCACCACATAAATAAATGGTTTTTCACATTTAATGATGATGTTAGTCATTCGCCAATGACCTATATGTACACCTCTACCCCCTCCTCAAAAGGATGAAATTTTGGAGAATTTTGTAGACAAAAAATCATGCACTTTGGATAATTATCTAGTCTCGATCACATACTACTATTTACATGATTCGTAAGTAAGAAAAGTAATAATTATCCCATGACTTAGCCATATTTTTTTTTTATGCTTCTATTTTAACTCTTACAATCTTACTTTCTTAGTCTGTTTTTACACCTTTTAACATTTTTCTTTCTGGACACTAATGCCAAACAAGGACCCCAAATCTAGGTGCCCCCATCCCCTCTAGGCACCCTTGTCCTCTTTGTACTTTTAACACACTTTCTTGGTCCTTTCTAGCCGTTTGAGAATCTTATCTTTTTAGTATTCATCCTTTTATAGGCTAATTATTAAATTAAAGCAAGGGAATCATATAAATATAAAGTTATGTGATCATAATAAGGGACCAAGTACTAAACATCTACTATCTCCACATAAGATTACTTCCATCAAAGGAATCTATAACTCCATTTTCATCCATCTATATCCATCAAAAGGAACGAAAGGTTTGTTCTTCTACATCACACTTCATAGGAGGGGATTTTATTATTTCCATACATGAATTATTCACATTCTTAATCTAGCTACTTTCTTGCTACTTCAAGTGCAATTGGAAGAAGAGAAACCTAGGGAATAATTTTGCACACACACATAAAACTACATTGCATCTAAGATGTAGTGCAACACTCAGTTATAAGTCTATCATTTTGGTAGCTGAGGACAATCTGAACCCTTCATTTATATCTTTATTTTTTAGTGTTTGATGCTTTATTTGCGGTTTTGAGGGTGATTCATTTGTTCCATGTTTAAATATACATTCAATAGAATTCAGTGACATACAACGATAAAAGCTAAACAAGTGTAAATCTCTTGTGAAAACTTAGATGGGGTTTTCTGAGCATCTACGCAAACCAAGGTGAGCCTAATCTATACCATGGTCCCCACGTGAGCCTCTATCCTTCTCCAAGCACCCCAGACTACTCAAATCTACTGGATTTATATTTTTAAAGGCTTATGTGTGACTTTCCTCCATATCTGTTTGGACCATATCCACTATGACATAGTCCAATAACTTGTATGAATAGACAAAGTTTCTTTTAACCCTTTTTCCACATTAGGGTTTCATACTTTCTAGCTTTGTTTTCTTGGGTATTATTTCAGTATTCATTTATTTACTACAAAATTTCATTACATTAGGCTAGTATTTTACATTTTAGCATCAAGTAAGTGTTATGTTTGATCATTTATTTGACAATCGTAGTCTTTTTGATTCTCCATCTAATCAACCCATGTTAGAGTCAATTCAAGTTTTAAGTTCTTTATTTAAAGAAAAATTTAAGGATATGGAGTCTATTATTACATCTCTCAAATCTGAAATCCAACTTCTTAAGGACATTTCTCAAGCTCATGTTTGTTCTTTTTACATCTCATATTCAATCTATGTCTACTACATATGCTCATATCAACAAGCCTCAAGTCATCGCATTACAAGAGCCTCTCACCTTTCATCGCAATACTAAGAAACATGATATTCTCCCAGATATCCTTAGTCATCAATTGACCACTTTACCACCTAATCATTACTATCCTCCTTACCGGATAGCAAAATATAAAGGTAATTGTACGCACCCAAAGATGCACGTGCTACATTGTCGATAAAATTACTACAAGAGTCCCCAACGATGATTCAAAATCCTTTCAAGAAGGTGTTCGATCTCTAAAACAACCATTCACAGTATATATATGTAGCCTAGATAGCCTTACTTAATTTTTCCATGCATTTTCCCATCTCCCTGTTTCTTTCTGTGCTTGTTTTGGCCTTCAGTGTCAAGACCGCTGCCTTGCCTGGGCAGCGGCTCACAAACTACCACCCTACGCAGGGTGGCAGTCCTTTCCACTTTTTCTAGAATCTTCATGCACGTTTTAAACATGTGATTGTTCACTTAAGTCTGCTTTTTACATTCATCTGTGAGCCGAATTGTCTAAAAATAGAATTTTTTTCTTGGTTCTCCATAATCCTTCCATTTTAAATAATATTTAATTAGTTAGAACTGCTTCTTCTTTCCTTGTGCATGAATTAACCTCCTAGCCTCCATTCTTATATATTCCATGCTTGTATTCAAGCAAAGGGCCCAATAATTCTGTGTATCTTGCATTGTTTTGCTGCCATAATCTTGCTAGGAATTGCATAGCCAAGTTTAAATCTCTTGTGCTATCTCTCTTCTACTTGCATTACATCTAGATTTCTTCCAAGCTGCCCATTCTCAAGTGGCATCCTCTTGTTGGTGTTCTTTGCATTCC
The DNA here is from genome assembly GCA_019776745.2 of Taxus chinensis. NCBI lineage: Eukaryota > Viridiplantae > Streptophyta > Pinopsida > Cupressales > Taxaceae > Taxus > Taxus chinensis. The sequence continues at coordinate 259,489,136 of CM034146.1, read as the reverse complement.
TATTCCTTTGGACTCACATGAACACTCAGAGAATGAAAGGAAACAACTAAGGGGACAGATAGTGATACTACTAGATTTTCCATGGTTCTTGCTCTTCCAGGTTGGAGTTGTCTATTTGTTTGCTTTGTTTATCAAATTTTCAATCACGAATTGTTAATTTCAATTACATATCAAATAGAGTAGAGAAAAAATTCATTTCAATCAGCTAGATAATTTCAAGTAGATCAAATCAATAGGAATTTGTCTCTTTAACATTACTAGGGAAGTTGTGGGGAATAATAGATTTGTTAGGGATATGATTTGTTCTTCACTTCTGAGGTAGGGTTAGAAGGATTTTGATTGAATTAGAATAAGATTTTTAGATTTAGATTCATACATCTGCACAAATAGTTAGCTAAATCCATCCAATTATTTGTATTTAATTTATTTGTTACATTAGATGCATTGTCTGAAAAGTTAGAAAAGAAAAAAAACATTTATTTTCCATAGATTAGCTTGTTTTACTGATTTGTTCTGATATATTGAGAAAACACCAAAAATATAGGTTGGAATTCCTTTTATAGATAGTTTATTTATAGAAAGAAAATCAATCCATCTTGCATGACCATCAACAGTCCATAACAAGACAAAACTTGCAGTTGTGTTTCCCTTCTCCCACAACCCAATAGGCCAAATCTAATAATTGAAATTCACACAAATTTTTGCTTAGCAGTCTTACGTACACCTACCACATACGCTAATAAAATAAATAGTTAGAGACATTAAACATAGTTTCTAATCAAGCCTATGACTTTTCGAATGCTCCTGGAAATAGGATTTGATTGCATACATCACCATACAAGGGTATCAACCTCAACGAGTCTTTGGTTGTGATCCAAAGGTCCCACAACCCAACAAGCCTGCTAGTCAATAAGATATTGACACTATTTTACACTCATTAGTATTCATATCTTCACCGCTTCTACCCAATATTATTGCATAGCTTTCATTGTTGAATATAGCAGCTGATCAGGCTAAGACTTTCTGGACAAAAATAAAACACCACCCATAGGCCCTGTAGCTCCATTGCACCTCTTATCTTCATTTCCATGACCTTATCTGGAAACCCATACGAGGCACCTGCAGGTTACTTTCCACGTATACCACAACTAATCAATAGAATCTCGGTAGAACTAGACATTAATTAGAGTCTCTGGGTAGCTATCATATCAGACCGCACCATCACACCCCTTTATGTTAAGAGATCATTCTTTTCCTTAGATTCGTATATTCCATTATTGCATGTCAAATACATAAGGTTTCCCCATTAGCTTGATCTCCACCATCACTTTCACTTCCATTTCAATTCCACAGCAGCTGTCTCAGCACGACCTCAGGAGGTTGGGTGTGAATAAGGTCACGTGTTGATTTTCTATTGTACAATAATCCATATTGTAATTTTCATCAAATAAATGTACATAATGAAAATTATTTATATGCTTTACAACGAATGATAAAACATCTTGAGCATCAGGAATTTATCTCATTCACTACACAAAATTATGTTGCATGCCCATATACAAATGCTATATCTCAATGGGTTTCTAAGCCTGATAAATTTATGTCGAATGAGAATCAAGTCATCACTTCTAATGTTCCTTCTCCGATTAGTCAAGTGACGCCTATTCAATCCACTCAAACTAAGCAACAACCTCTAAAAATTATTCCACTTTATCCTCTCAATTATTCTGTAGCATCATCAATACCACCAAAGCTACCACGATTCAATATTCCTCCCCATCCTACTCTAATTTTTTTTCCAATTCATTTTGTCAAAGCAACTACTCTTTTATCTTATGGTTAGGACACATTTCAAATTCCACTACCATCACATGGTCTTGTTGATTCTTTTGCCACACATGCTTCCACCACTTTATGTAAAGTTGGTCTGTAGTAGGTGACTATTTTCACCTTAATTCCTGATGACACACTTTTGTTCTTACAGTTCTTACATGAATTTTGAGGGATCTCCTACAAATAAGATCCCCATTTCATCAGAAAGTTACATGATCATTCATAATCATTTATATATACATACATTTATCACCATATATAGTTATTCACACAAACAATATAAGATCTCATCAGTCATCACTAATTACATTCATCATCACCACACACTTGCAGGAGCATAATAATTAGTCCCCCCATCTTATAACACCATAAGCTAATTTCCATCGAGAACACATCGCATCTCATCTTTTAAATTCATCATATACATTCCCATACCTTTGCATCTTCATTGCTCGATGATACACTCTTGTGATTTGGTATAGAATTGACTATTGAGGTCATTCTATAGACATTAATCTCACACACTTCACAATAGGCACTACACATCACGTAACTTCACATGCAATACATGCATACATCCAACATCCTACATATAACATCATACGTATTACATTTACTATGAATTTACACAACTTATATCATCTACGCGTCTTTCATATATCCTACATTACACACTACACAATGCACATAACATAGAAATTTCTTATCCCTGCATCTATTACACATATTACACATTTTACACATCTATGTTTACGTGCTACACTTACTACCCAATGACACACTCTAGTCTCATAGTCTATACTTGACTGTTGAGAGTATACAAATAAAATGGACCTCATATGTGATGACCACATTTTACACACAAAAAAACAACAGTAAAAATACCAGGATAATTGTTTTTTGACTTACATTATTCACTACACAACGCCACAAGGGCTCCAAGTACATAAATCTCAAAAAAATGTATACGACACTTATATAAGTCATCGAATCACATAGACACATGACAACACTATATACATGTCGATGCCACAATTTCCCTAAGGAATGAATACTAGCAATGATCGAACCACAAGAAAAGGACACACAGATTGGAAAACCCACAACACATCACTTCCTTAATTGCATCTTAGTTACGATTAACATTTCAAGAATATTATTGTGTAAGGATCATTTTCTCCTTTTTCCACCTATAGATTCTTAAGTTCATTCCACATTTAGTTTACAGTTCGATGATTTTAAGTTGGACTTTTATCCTTTACAGGAATTTCCACAACTTACATAATTATTTGGCATATTTCAAATTGCATATAAAGTACTTAATTATATTGTTCTTATGTTAGGAATATGCTTCTCAAATGTTTATTCAATGTTTAAATTTTACCCTTGCAATTCAAGTGAATCTAAATTAATGTCAAGAAAGCAATATTAGGATTTAAGGGGGGGTTCAGATTCAAGATACATTTTTCCCATAAACATTCTTCGATCGTGGTATCTTTATTTCCCAATTAAACATTCCCACAACAAGAAATTGTATATATATATATATATTATTTTCTCAAAGTTTGATCTCACCAAGGGAAATTCATATTCTTTGTAACACATGAAAATATTTAATTGAGTTATAAGGACTCCAAGAGTGACATTATTCCTGACATCAAATCTCCTTTTAATCTTATCACACTATGGTCTCATTATTATAATTTTTTTATAACAAAAGAGTTACGAAAGTACTTGCCTAATATCTTGAAGAAGTACATGATTGGAAGCCTTATAATCTACATAGGAACAACAAGTGGTCTGTGTTCAAGGTAATATTGCATGTTTCTACATTCGACGATTCTACATGTGAAATTTTCTTTTATTCTTAATGTCAAAATGGATATAACAATGAATTACGGGACAATGATTCTGGTTTCCTGGGTTCTCTAAATTTAGAAACTTTCAAATCAATTTCATTTGCAAGGAGTTACCATTTTCTACACACAAGTTAACCTCCTAATCAATTGAGGATCTACATCTCAACTATATATCAGTTTAAGGTGAGAGGAAATATTTATGCTAGAAAACCTTCATGAAAAACTAAGGTGTGAAAACATATTTACCCTATAAACCCTTCATAAAAGATCAAGGCGCTATATTTTCATTATCCAAAGTAACACATTTGGCTGTGAGGAACTAAAAAGATCATTAACAAGAATTTTGGTCATAGTACAACTATTGCACTAGGTCCATTTGTGTCATCTAGATCCCATAAGGAATTCATTCGATGATGAATAAAATTCCTAGATATAACTTCGTAAGACTTGGTAGAAGAATAGGATACTAAGAAGGTTTTAGTTCTACTTACTCTAGATAAAGTTTATCCAGGTCGCTCCTAATCGTCAGGTTCACGACGGTAATACTAAACACACTGATCATGATGATAACAAAAACTAGGGGTCTTATTTACCTAAACTAGGAGGTGCCATCGAGTACAAGGTTTAAGATTATTTGACAGTTTCAATTTCTTCTACGCTAAGAAGTATCACACATAAAGACAAATTATGCACGAATCTTATGTTAGGGTTGACTATTGTGGTTGGATTCCTTGATTACATTTTCAAGGTAAGAAACACAAAACCAATTATTTAATCATATATTACACACTAAAAACGCACTAAAAGATATTAAATTCAAATTCATTTAACATATATATATCAATCCTTTTTACCATACATAACTATGAATCAAAATTGCACCTATGATTAAATGTGCATTTCCCAATGTATCCCTAAAACTAGCATCTCATATATATTAGCACATTTCAAATACAATGTTTCTATAACATGGGACTACATTGTACATATATACATTTTACAATGACCTATATGAATTACAATAATATAAAATGAATTTTACAAAGATTTTTCTCCAAGTTTCTTGCATCCTACAAAACCACGTGAGAATGAAATCAGCGATAAATCGCTAACATGGCATCCACCCTAATCTAGCATAATTAATGTTTTTCAATTTCCTATCTTCATATAATTAATGATTATAATTTGAATTCGAAACAAAAGGTTTAGAGTCATGTATTCATTTCATTTCATTTCACTTCATTCGTAACCAAGGAGAGAGAAAGAGATAGGAAATAGAGAGAAACACTATTTTCCCAAAATTCAAATTTCACACAAAAAGCCACAAGATAGAGTTCTAAATAGTTATTTACAAGTGTCAACAAGTTTTCATGGTGGTTAGGTAACCTGACGGGGGTCCTACAAATTTATTTTTATGTAGCTACAAAAATGTTCAATTGAGACTCAAAGGCTAAGTACCCACTTTCAAATGTTGTCTTCCAAAGAGAAAACACATGATTTCAAAACTCTAGAATTCCATAAATAAATTAAGCAATAATTAATTAAAATAAAAAAATGTAATGAAAACTACAGAAGATAGAAACCAAATGTAAATATAATGGAGCAATTCCTATTGAATATGAGAGGGAATTTTATACAATTACTTTCTCCTAAAATCATGGAATCAAGTCTTATCATTTTATCCCCATATATGTCCCTTATTCCCTAATCTTACTCCTAATCCCAAGATATTCTCACACATTCCTATCTCTATGAGTTGTGCATGACAACTAATTGTACACACTCACATATTATTTAAATATTAAATAATACTAATATTCAAACAATATGTTCACACTATGAACACTATGTTCCTAACATTCACCCCCTTAGTGTGAACATGGGTGAGTTCTGTCTAGTACCTATTTATATTCTACAATATTATGGTTTTCAAAGAGTAGCATCAACTCTAATAGGTTTTCTAGTGGAACCATTAACCACTATGTATGTGATTTTTGAACTGATTCACAAAATATCAAATTGGTTTTCTAGTGGACCTCCAACCACTTTCATAGCAACGTACACATTTCCACACCCCCATCTTTACATTCAAGGGAAAATATAAGAAATATCACTCCCGCAGTAGCTCACTTATTACAAGAGCGAACATGAATAAATCAGTTCTTCTTACTATATCATATAATGAAAAGTAAACACACAACAAAAATAAATGCCACAAATTCATTGTGTGGCCCCTTCGCTTGCAGCTAGGGAGAGGTCACTGATTAACCTCCTTCCTCCATCGTGGTGATACTAACTCAGCTGAATTTGTCATTGAGGCTTATTTTACAATTCTATTAGGTGTCAGATTCAACTGATAATGCACCCTTATAATAATAATCAGCTCTATATTTAACCAAAATAATAAAGCACATCAGATTTTTATTGCTAGAAATCAGTCACTATTTTTTTACAGAGTAATTAGAAATGTCATAATTGTTTCCACGATTTCTCTTAAAATATGAAATGGGTTTCTATAATGTTTTGAAAGAAGTTTTCCATAACACAAATAAACAAAACCAACAAATTTCAAAAAATTCTGAATTTGGGTTTTTAAGAAAAACACAAATTACCAGCCATTTTGTTTTAAGATCAGAATCTAGAAAATGGCGATGGAAGCTTCAAAAATCTCAGATCTGCATTCAAGATGATGCAGTTTTTTCCTGCAATTACTGATATCCAAAATTCACCCCCAGGATAATTTTGGATAATTTACACAAATTCCTTTAGGCTGGAGGAAGAAGAAATGGTGAAGGACCAAATTTTTTATTTTTGGGTACCTCTTTGCTTTCCTCTAACTTCCCTAGCCAAGGAAAAATCAAAGGAGTAAGTAAAATTTGCAAAAAATTTGAAAAAATGAAGTCAAGGGGATTTTTTAATGCATTATGTCTGGACACTGTGGATGGTACGAGTGCAGATCGTACCAAGGTTTGTTGTACCGAGCTAGGGTTGGATTTATAAAGGAATCAGTGTATTACAGATTCTTTTGAAAATTTAGTCCTAGTCCACACAACTGCAACTGGTATGGTCGGGCCCTGAAAAGGTGAAAATTTTCATTTGTAAATAAAATAGTTCATTTCAGATGGAATGGAGAAATCATTCTGGGACAGTTTGGACATCAATATGTGTAGGATGTGAAAAGGTGAAATAGTCGTAATACAAAGGAATGCGGATAAGTCAAATATTTTTTTCTCAGGAGGTACACGGGAAAGAGTGACAGTCAGGACCCACAATGTTGAAATAGCTAATCAAAAAGGAATTCAAGTCGAGTGGAATTCAACGGCCTTCACAATCCAGTCAACGATGGGACAACTGGGACATCCAAACCTGAAATCACCACACTAAGAAGGAATCGAACGATGCAGAGAAAATTGGCCCAAGTTGCATAGGTATGTGCAGCACCCGAAAAATTGTAATTACCACAATACAAAAGATCCAAGAATTTTAGGTGGAGTAGAGAAATTTGGCTGGGACAATTGAGACATAGGTATGCACGGGACGTGAAAAGGCCACAATACAAAGGAAAAGTCAACAAAATTCAAACGGTCATAACTTTTGACCCAGAGCTCTATTTTTCATAAAATTTGAATTTTCATTATGGGCACTACTAAAGGAAACATCTTCAGCTCCATTCAATTAAATGCTCATTCCTGTTAAAAGATATAAATGCATGGCAAATCCAAAATAGCTGCTTACACTCATAATGCTATATCTTTTGCAATTCTTAACGAAAACGTAAAAAATTGGCACCGTTAGAATCGTGGTTCAGAGCCTGATGCAAAGATTACAAAAATATGGAATTTTATGATGAATCGATGGTGATTGGGAAAAAATGAGTCCAATATCAGAATAGTGTTTTATGTGGTGGTTAGGGGGACATTAATGAAGCATGGGTAGACTTTTTTCACTGCTACAAGTTATGGGATGGTATGGGGGGTATTTTGCAAGAAACTGTTATCCAAAATTCACCCCCCAAGGTAATTTTGATAACATGCATCAAATTCTCAAGTCCCAGGCAAATAGATTGAGTCAAGGAAAAAAATTCATGTTTCTAGGGTCCCCCTCATATTTTTCTAACTCCCCTGTCCAAGTAGAAGAGAGAAAGTTCTGAGGAAAGGTAAGAAAAATTGCAAAAAACAGGCTTGGGCCAGAAAAAAATCATGAAAAATGGCTAAGTCCTAGTCCTCACAGGCAGTTTGGGACATCTGGCCAAAAAAGATGCGAACCGGCCGGATCGGGAGAAATGAGTCAAGGCAGCCCGGAACAGTTGGTTCGAAGGTACGTGAAGTACGTGAACTGGCCAGATCGGCTGAAATGAGAAATTTCATTCCGGGACACGTGGGACAAAAGGGATGCGAACCGGGCGAATCGGGAAAATTTGTCCCGGACGGTCCGAAAGCAAATGGGACATCTGGGCTGTGGGTACGCGAACTGGCTAGTTCAGCTGAAACAGGGAACTTCAGCACTGGGACATTTGGGACAAAGGGACGCATGGGACGCGAAAAGCCGAAGTGGCCGAAGGCAGAGGAGAAAAGTCAACATTTGACCTGTGGAACTTCAAACGGCCATAACTTTTGACTCCGAGCTTGGATTTTCACAAAATTAGACTTTCTGGAATGAGAACGACGTCAGATATGTTTAAATAAGAGAAACATATTCGGCTCCAGTCATTCAATGCTCATTCCCGTCAAATGACAGAAAACGCCTGCCAGACCCAAAATAGCTGCCCGCACTCAGAAGGCCATAACTTTTGCATTTCTCAATGAAATCACACAAAATTGGTACCGTTGGAATCGTGGTTCCAATCCTGATGCACAGAAATCAATAAATTCCAAATTCTATCAGAAATTGATTGAGATTTTTAAGAAAACGTGGCCGGGTTCAGAACAGTGTTTTATTTGGTAGCTGGGAGTGCAATTAAGAGGCATGGTCATCATTCTTTCTTTGCTGCAGCACATAGGACAGTATGGGGAGAGTTTTGAAAGTAATATACAATCATTTCACTCAATTTAATGCCTCTTATAGGTGGTTGAAGGATAGATTTCGGGATTTCCATTTTCCCTTCTCTTCTCCTTCTCATTTTTTCTATAAATTGGAGTGTTGGGCTCATTGTAAAGGAGAGAGTTTTTGGGTAGAAAAGCTCTGCCAAAATTTCTTTGTGAAGCTAGTGTGTTGCAGGCCCTTGTAGTGGACTCCTTGCATGGCGATCCAGGCCCTTATCTTGTAATAGATTGAACTGTGCATATCATGAAGCAATAAAATACCAGTTTGTGGATGTATTTTCCCCTGCTGTGTTTTCTTGCATTCTTCTTGCCCCTTTGATCTTTCTATAAGAATATTGTGTCTATTTATTATGTTCTTGTAGGGATTCATTATCATTGTGTATGCTTGGAATATTGTTGTGAATGCGTTTTGCTATATTATGGTGAACTGTCATCACCTCTTCTAGTGTGCACTTTACCTCTGTATTTCACACATTTGGAGATTATTCTCACACCCTCCTTTTATGGTGTATCACCGCTTTAGTGTAGGATTTCATTTTATGCATTCTCTCTCCCTGGTCCCTTGGAAATTTAGATTAGAACAGTTAGCTTATCCTGCATTAGAGTAGATTGTGGCAGGTAGTTTAGGAGCAAGAACCAGCTTTCTCTTGAGGTCTATCTCAAGTAGCAAGTCCCACAACTTGGAGATAGTACCCATGTTATCCAATCACACCGGAAGATAGATTTCTGGATTCTCTATCTCTCAATCTTAGAATTCTATAAATTGGAGTGTTGGGCTCATTGTAAGGGAGATAGTTTTATGTAACAAAAATCTATCAAATTGGTTTTGTGAAGTCAATGTGCTGTAGGCCCTTGTAGTGGACTCCTTGCATGTTGATCCAAGACCTTACTTTGCAATATATTGAACTGTGCATATCCATGAAGCAATAAATATGACTTTGTGGATGTATCTTCCCCTGCTGTGTTTGTTTGCATTCTTCTTTCCTCTTCAACCTCATTACAAATATATTGTGTCTATTTTATGTTGTTGCAGGGATTCATAATCATTGTGTGTCTGAAATATTGTTTTGAATGCATTTTCTAGACTGTGGAGAACTATTATCACCCCTTCAGGTATGCACTTTTCTTCTATTTTCACACATTGGAAATTTATCCTCATTCCCTCCTTTTATGGTGTATCACCGCTTTAGTGTAGGCCTTGTTTTCGTGCACTCTCTCTCCATGGTCACCTGGAAATTTATATTAGGACAACATAGTTTTTCTTGCACTAGAGTAGATTGTGGCGGGTAGTTTAGGAGTAAGAACTAGCTTTTTCTGGAGGTCCATCTCAAGTAGAAAGTACCACAACTTGGAGATAATACCCATGTTATCCAATCACACCATGAACTCAAGCACACACACTTGTGCAAACCATAGGGTGCTCTGATTCAAAGATAAAAATGAATCTCATAGCTTGTTCTTTCCTGCACCGATACCAGATGATGTCAAAACTCTAGATTTGCATAAATAAGTCAAGTAATAATTAATTGAAATCAACAAATGTAATGAAAATTTTTGAAGATAGAAACCAATTGTAAATAGAATGGTAAAAATTCTATTGAATATGACAAGGAATTTTATACAATTTCTTCCTCCTAAAATCATGGAGTCAAGTCTTATCATTTTATCCCCATATCTCTCCTTTATTCTCTATTCTTACTCCCAATTCCAAGATATTCTCACACATTCCTATCTCTATGAGTTTTGCATGACAACTAATTGTGCACACTCACATAGTATTTAAATAATAAATAATACTAATATTCAAACCATATGTTCACACTATGAACACTAATTTCCTAACAACATACCACGGTTAAATTTCTACGTGTCCAACTATATACAAAGATTTCATAGGAACTGATGAAATTTGGAACTGGTAAATGATTTACAATTAGTGGCTAGTTTTCCAGGGCCATTGGTTGGAATTGTCCTAGTTGCAGACAAATAAAAGTTAGCTCAAGTGATCAGAAAATCACATCCAAAAATAACGTTCCGTGGACAAACATGCAACAATAATCATCCTACAAGTTCACCTTTGTATGGGGAATTCACGAGAGTCGATGGGACTGAGAACTAGCAAATGGTTTTCAAATGGTGAAAGGTTGTTGAAACCACCAGTTGTATTTGGTCCATTTTATAGCTAGTCAAACTAAGACCGAAGGACTACAAAATTCCTTTTCCAATCTAACAAGAAGAGTGTCTTTCCCCAAACTAAAGGTTCTAGGAAATTTCCTAGCAAAAATACTAGAGGTTTGCGAAGGTGGGTAAGCATTTAGTTGTCTAGGATTCAAATGGAGAGCCAATACGAAACCCAAATTTTCAAATTAAGAACCTTCCTACACCAGGAAAACGGTGTAATAGGGATCCTAGAAGGGCATAAAAAATATCTCAAATGATCACTCGAGGTTGATTCAAGGACTAAAGTGACTCCTCACATAACAAGGTATATATAGGAAACTTAACATCTCCTTTCCAGAGTTATGAAGGTTGTTTTTGCAAGTCTCTGGAAATCACAATTTATCTGTTTTAACAAGGGAACGGTCAACTCATTTACTTGCAACTCAACTTCAACCAGTCAATTAAAAAAAGGTACTATAGTAAAATAGTTTGGTTAGGAAGTTTTCTAGATCATCATAAGGTGAGGGTTTAAGTCTGTTGTCTACCAAGCAATATTGGATCATGTAAGTTATGTTATAATGCTTCATGATTTTAAATTAAGTTTATTTAATACAATCAAATATATTAAAATCCTCTGGTTGTAAATTTTTTCCATTGCAAAAGACGTAAAGAACAAAAATTATGAAAGATGGGGAGAGATAAACCATTCCTGGGAATGATGAGTGAAGCAGTTATCAGGTAATCCACGTAGTTTTGGTGTTCCATGAACCGATTGTAGTTGTTATAGGGGTTTCAAAGCCTCTTTCACAAAGCCCACCTTGTATATCTTCTATAATCCATCCCCAGAAGGACCAATTTGGAAAAGGAATTTCAAGATGATCTCTTTTTCTATAGTATTGAAACAAAGGAGGTGGTGAGAGGTAGAATCATATGTATTTTTATCTCTCAATCCTCAACCTATCCATACAATCAAACATTAGGTCCACATCAGGCACCAAGGCAAGATACAATTCCAAGAGCTGCAATAATCCCCAAATTGAGAACATCATTCTACTTCTCATGCATGCATAGTAGAGATCCATATACAATCAACCACCCAAAAGGCAACAACATCTTTGTCAGCCCTGATGTTGTTTTCTCCTATTCAAGACATCCTTCACTGAGAAAGATCTTCACGAATCCACTGGAAAAATGAATGGAAGGATCGAGTTGTATTTTGAAATAGATCATTCTTATTCATGTATGAGTAGATGAACCTCGGTGGTGAACTACAGGTCAGGTAGGAGCACTGGAAAATCTGTTAAGCTCATGTATATTTTTCATCTAATGAAATTTTTTTGGTTTTAAAAGGGTGCTATGGAGTGGGCTCTAGATTATCCCCAACTACTATTTTTGTCTAAGATATAGCTCTAAAATTCTTTGAAACCTGAATCCATGATGTACTAAATGACAGAAGAATGAAGAGTACACAGAGAAACCAAACAATAGATATATTTTTCAAGAATTGATTTCAAAGATAGGAACGATGCTTACTTGTGGCCACCATTCCTAAAAATAGTCCTTATGGATTGAGTCACAGCTCTCGGTATCATCTTTGTGCATACCATTTGCATATTCATAAAAAAACAATGGCAGAATTATTTTCTTCCTTCTCAGATATCATTGAACCTTCTTCAGTATAGATACAGACCTAGTTCAATTGATTTGTAGATAGTAATAAGAGTGGATATTGGGTAAGATTTATTTCTATCTATAAGGATGAATAAAAATGATTTTAGGTAGATATTCCTGAGAAATCCATTCATCATAGTTCCCTGTGTTTTTGGTTTCACTGTAACTATACACTTGTTGCTAAATGACCAACGTTAACTTGGGCTACAATGTGATCCACACCTTGGATCCCAAATAAAGTTATTGGATTCATGTGCAAGGAAAATGATAGGTCAGAAGAATTGGGAGGTTACTCATGTATTTTCCAAGGGGACCACGTTCCTTTATGTGAATTCTAATAGGTCTTCCATTCATTTATAATTAGATTTGAGGGGTCCTACATCATCACACTCACATTCAACCATTCAAACTTTTTCACAGGTGACATTCCTAGACTAGTGATATATGCTTTAGGCTACATCATCACTTCCTATAGCATCATCTAGTGATATACGCTTTAGGATAAATCAACACTTATTTTGTTATCTTATTGTGATATACAATTTAGGCCAAATCATCACACATTTTTAAACCTCATCTCTATGGTGCATATAATCATTACACATTCATCACACCACGCTATGCACAACACATAGTTAGATCATTACTTGATGAAGCACTCTCGTTTACGACTCATTCTTGACTGTTTAGGGGCCATAAATAAATGAACCTCACTACATATTATTACATTCACTCAGGGGGCACACAAATCTTATCATTCACAATGCATTCCATTCCATCCATCGACATAATATTACATATCTTTGTTGTATTTATTTGTACATGTTCGTTTTATTACGAATTCTAGATAGATGTCTTATATTTCTTTAAATTTTTTATACACCAATGTGTGTTTACATACTTTCTAGTTGTGATCACATATTATATAGGTCTATTACATGCAGCATCGATACTTGACATAATACCTAGTACAAGTCCCATAATGACTCCTGAGGTAATGCAGTTTTGTACCGTACAAGTGCTATTGTACCATTTATTTTCATAGCACATACACACATTGACATAATATCTATCTTTCTAACATGCTAACAATTTCATGTGTAACATTTTTTATGTAGGGATACTTGATTCCATGATTATTTGTTATATTACCTTCCATTGCTTATTTTTGTTAGCGGGTTTCACCCTTTTTTTGGTGTGCACACTTGTCTTCTTGCGGCCACTACATATTTGATTGTCTTATTACCCTATGAGTGGTGTCCCATATTTACAACCCACTTTTTATGGTCTACATTTCCTTCTTGGGTGTTTACGTTATTTGATTACATATTGTCTTCCTAGTTTATACTTCGTATTATACATGCATGTATGCATTTTCTTAAACTAACACTTATCTCCCAACCATTTTTTCTCATGTGCCTTGGTTTCTACTAAGAACATCCCCTTCCCCCCTACAAGACACCGTTACAGCACTCGGTCCTCTATTAGGCCACATACTCCTTCAGTGACATCGCATACACCCCCAAAGAGGGGCGACATCATTCAGGTGAATCATTCACCTAATACAATGGTTTACACATAATACATAACACTACACAATATCAATACAATACAGCTCATGGATCATAATAAAACATGAGTCCTCAGTATAGTGATGTCTTTCCTATAATGTCTATAACCTGGGACATTTACATAACGATTGGGTTCAACATAGTCTACAAAACTTATACATAATTACTTTTACAGGGAATACTTTCCTTAGCACATGCATTATTACACATCATCTGCAATAATGTTTTATTCCTGAGAGAAGTTAAAGGTCAGAAGATAACACCAAAAATTCCTCTCTTCATTACTTTTTTCATGGCATCGGATCACCTAAAAAATAGAGAGTACACAGATCTCTAATGTTTTAGGAAGTGGTTAAAGGTTGGAGGATAAATAATACTTTCTTCCCTATACTTCTTCGGCCAGTGGTGCGATATCACCCAAATAAATCATCAACAATATCCTTTCTACACTCTTTCCTTATCATAGATTAGGTGCACATGTTCCTTATTCACATATTATTTTACGTACTTCCGTACATGGTTTTTATACATATACACACGTATTTGTCTACTTGATCGTCTTCTCTTTTTCAGGTCTATCCAAATGGGAAGAAAGAAGTCAACAACATAACACACATCGACATTAGCAACTTGTACATCACACACATTTGCATATACACGTGTTTTTCCACCCTACATTCATTTTCATCACCTTTTACACTTTTGCATCTTTAGTCACTGCACTCCATATTTTTATGACTTCATGCTTTATCTAGTCCCTCAACACGTTCTCTACATCGATCTACATGGATATCAAGTACACATGTTTATCAAATCTATGTTACTGAGCTTTCCACTCACTAACATAAAGTGGGGACAACTGTAGACAAACAATCACGCACTTTGGATAATTATCTAGTCTTAATCACATACTACTATTTGCATGATTTCTAAGTAAGAAAAGTACTAATTAACCCATGTCTTTTGCCACCTTTCTTTTCTTTATGATTTTTTTCTTAAGTCTTTCACTCTCACTTTCTCAGTATATTTTTACACATTTTGGCATTTTGGTGCACCGTCTTGGCTCAGCTACCTTATTTGTCTTAATGAGATCATATTTTGTTTGTTGTATACCTACAATCCTCTCTCGGCACTTTATACTCCAATGTAATGTGCACAATTTAAACCTTGATCTCCATACCTAAATTGGTTGTGCAATCACCAAGAGATCAGAATTTAATAGATTATTTATACCCACTGAAATAGCGTAATACATCATCCTCATCATTATCAAGAATTTCCATACAAGAATTACCAAAACTTGCATCAAATTCCACAGTTCAGTGTTTGTGGTCACTACACAAACCTGGAGAATTCAGTTTTAAATATCTCGAGCTTCACAGTGAGGTAGAAGCTAAAATTTTGTGGACATGAGAATCTATATGATACAGAAATTTCATGAAAGTTTCAGCTAATTTGAATGCACGAAACAAAAGTTACATCGATTCTACCGTCCATTCATTTCGTCAAACAATTCACGTGAGTTCTCAGTCCATAAGTGAAAATGATTTGTAATTTACAAAATACTCAGATTCAAAATACCCCATTTGAAACCCATCTGGATAATGGCCATGTGTACCTACAGCCCGAAATTTAGAGCATTTGTAATTCATATGCAAAAATTATGAACGTTGTCCCGAGACTAGTTTGCACAAACCAGTTTTCACACAACTCACAAGAACATATAAAATCGAATTCATTTAATAAAATCTTGCACCAATATTTGATTTTAACCTTTAATACATATAAATAAGAATATTTAAACACCATTGTGTTCATAGAACTCAAGCCAATATCATTAATGATTCAAATACAGTCTTACATCAAAATTCTTCGTACCATTCTTCACTTCTTTCTTCTTTCATTGTTTCTCCCCATGCCCGTTTCCTCTCTTCTGCTCCCCTCAATTCGACCTCTTCTCCCCTTTTATTCTTGTTATTGACATTGAATTTGTTATCTCTTGTTTCCTATTTTTATTCTCCTAAATTTTTATCTCTAGGCTTAATCTTGTTCAAATTTCCATGATTTTAGAGATATCCTTCAACTATGCTTGAGGATAGGAACCAAATTTCTTATTTTGACCTCCACCAAATCCTAGGATAACTAATCCTTCTTCCTACGTAGGATAAGGTGATAAAACAACTCATATCCAACTAAACACTTATTTCTACATTTACTCTCATATAACTATGGGAGCTTACATTACATTTCAACAATGCAAACTTCAAATATATGGAGGGAAAACTTATTTAAACACCTAGTATATGTTTTCTCGCCTTGGTTTGTTCATTATTTTCAAGCATCTTGAGGGATGCTCCTGCATCATACTTCCCCACTAGAAAGAATTTGAACTCCAGTTCAAATGAGGTATCTTTTTGTCTTCACTGTACACCTGGATCCCAAGTCTTTATTTCCAATGTGAGTTTTTGAGTCTCCTTGAGGTAGTCTTTGTCTCTCATCTTCTTATTTCTTTCTCTCTTCTGATATAGTCTTCTTCTTATCTCTTTCTCAACTGCAATATCCCATATCCATGCTTTAGCTTCATATTTGTCTTCAAGATCTTCAAGATCTTCTTGGTTTAGGAGTTTGTCCATTGGATTTAGGACTTTATTTATCTCCAAAACATTCAAACCTGCATTCAAAACATCAAAAGAAAGATTAGATGTAAAAACTTGAGACCATTCAGCCCCTTGAATGTCTCTTGGCTGTTTTTCTTCCTTTTCTCCATTTGCTTCTTTAATGACCAAGTTCAATTTGGCATTCCCCATTCTATTATCCTCTTGTCTTGACTCTTCCTCATGCTGGTAACTGAAAATCTCAGTCTGATCTGAACTTAAAAACAACCCCTTAGAAGGATGCAACAATTCTTCTATCATCCTCAATTCTTCATTCAAGACTCCATCATCTATCTCATCATTGATTTCATCAAATTTTGGTGCTAGACCATTGTTTTCATCCTCCATACCCTGTTTCTCATTAGCATACTCTTCAATTGCCTCTTGTTTTAAGAATCTTTCATCAGTTTCATTCAACCTATTTTCACTCTGCATCATTCTTTGATCATGACTATGATCTTCATTAGCCATTCTAAAGGTTCCACCCTGTTGTATATTAGTTTTCATAGAAAAATCATTCCATGTTTCATCATTCAAGCTGATTTTAGAGGGTAAATCAGAACTACACTCATGCTTATCATCACACCAATAATCAAAAACAATTTGTTTACCTTTCATTTCCCTTGTATACTTTTTGGGTTCATGGAGTGCTTCCTGCAAACTCACCATTTCCTCTTTATGTTCTTGCTTTTCTGACTTTGCTTCCACCTTCCTCCATAAGCTCTTAGGTGCTGCCCTTATGCTCCCATGTTTACTATCATCTTTTACATCTCCTCGAGATGTTTCACCACATTTGCTCACTCTCTTAGACACCCACACTTGTGCATTTTCCCGAGGGACTAATTTTTTTCATTTAGGCACTATATATCCATGCTCTTGTGCTATCAATGCAAGATCAATCTCATTTTGTTCTTCATTCTTTTGTTCATTAGCATGCTTACCAAACGTATGAGTAAAATCAGAATTGAAACTCAAACCTGCCCTTTCATTCCTTTCTTGCTTGGGTGTGTCCTTCACCATCCATTTGGGAACTGTGTTCTCATGGCCAATTATTTTACCTGATGCCTTCACTCTTCCTCCAACCTGTATATCAGTAGCTATGTGTTTATTAGAAATATTTAATCTTGCATTCAACTTTACCTCTTTTCTAGGATGCTCCATGGGTTCATTGCCTTTCTTGGTTTCTTGTTTGTTTATACTTTCTTCCTCTTGCATGCATGGCTTACCACTAGCTTCTTGTGAGTGTTCCATAGCATCATAGAACTCAACTTCTTCCTCCTTTTCATCTTTGGCTGGTACAAAGTCTTCAAGACCTTTTTCATGCATTGAACTATTTACCTCTTTCCCTTGGTAAACAACAACAATCTTCTGTTTCATCTTTCTTGCACATTCACTTGTGTGCTTGGTGGCTTCTCTTGCACCAATATTTTCTCTTTCCAAGGTTTTCCTCTTGACCTTCTCCACAAGGCTGCCTGCACCTGCAATTACCCATCCAAAGACAACATTAGATATAAAAACAAGGGACCATAAGATCTCCATGAATGCCTCTTTCATGGACATTCTCATTTTGTCAAGTGCTCCTCTTGGCACTTCACCTTCTCTCTTTATTTCTACTTTTTCCTTGTTCTCCACAATGAGAACTTTCTTTATCACATCTTCATCTTCACACCATGATTCACTCTCTCTCTTCTCCATGGAAATCATCTCTTTCCTTCTTCTCTTCATGAGTAGCTTCACTGGCCACTTCATTCTTTTCTTCATTCTCCACCCAATTCCTTGGGTTGACATCTGCATACTGGCTTCCATCATTGCTTCTATCTCTTCAATTCTTTCTTTTATCTGTCTTATCTCCTCTTCTTCTCTTTGGATTTTTTCCTCTCTATGTTTCTTCTTTCTCTCTTTCTCTCTTTCTCTAGAGAACTCTCTCACCATTCTCAATATGGATTCTATCTCCATTTTTCTAGATCTTCACCCAAGTCTTTTTCACCTTGGTCTATGGATCTTCTTAATCCTCACCTAGGTCTTTTTCACCCTAGTCTTTTGATCTTGTCTCACATAAGTCTATTTCACCTTGGTAATTTTGACTTATTCTTGAGCTTAACTTGTTCATGGGATTCATCTTCTTTCCACACTATCTTCCTTTAGCCACTCAAGGCCTTAAATACTTGTAGTCTCTTCACCTCAATGACCTGTGATCAACACTGTACCATTCAACATTTCACCATTAGCAAAACATATGAAAACAAAAGAGGTTATTCTCACTCTGATACCAAAAATGGTGCACCGTCTTGGCTCAGCTACCTTATTTGTCTTAATGAGATCATATTTTGTTTGTTGTATACCTACAATCCTCTCTCGGCACTTTATACTCCAATGTAATGTGCACAATTTAAACCTTGATCTCCATACCTAAATTGGTTGTGCAATCACCAAGAGATCAGAGTTTAATAGATTATTTATACCCACTGAAATAGCATAATACATCATCCTCATCATTATCAAGAATTTCCATACAAGAATTACCCAAAACTTGCATCAAATTCCACAGTTCAGTGTTTGTGGTCACTACACAAACCTGGAGAATTCAGTTTTAAATATCTCGAGCTTCACAGTGAGGTAGAAGCTAAAATTTTGTGGACATGAGAATCTATATGATACAGAAATTTCGTGAAAGTTTCAGCTAATTTGAATGCACGAAACAAAAGTTACATCGATTCTACCGTCCATTCATTTCGTCAAACAATTCACGTGAGTTCTCAGTCCATAAGTGAAAATGATTTGTAATTTACAAAATACTCAGATTCAAAATACCCCATTTGAAACCCATCTGGATAATGGCCATGTGTACCTACAGCCCGAAATTTAGAGCATTTGTAATTCATATGCAAAAATTATGAACGCTGTCCCGAGACTAGTTTGCACAAACCAGTTTTCACACAATTCACAAGAACATATAAAATCGACTTCATTTAATAAAATCTTGCACCAATATTTGATTTTAACCTTGAATACATATAAATAAGAATATTTAAACACCATTGTGTTCATAGAACTCAAGCCAATATCATTAATGATTCAAATACAGTCTTACATCAAAATTCTTCGTACCATGCTTCACATCTTTCTTCTTTCATTGTTTCTCCCCATGCCCGTTTCCTCTCTTCATTGTCTTTGCTCCCCTCAATTCGACCTCTTCTCCCCTTTTATTCTTGTTATTGACATTGAATTTGTTATCTCTTGTTTCCTATTTTTATTCTCCTAAATTTTTATCTCTAGGCTTAATCTTGTTCAAATTTCCATGATTTTAGAGATATCCTTCAACTATGCTTGAGGATAGGAACCAAATTTCTTATTTTTACCTCCACCAAATCCTAGGATAACTAATCCTTCTTCCTACGTAGGATAAGGTGATAAAACAACTCATATCCAACTAAACACTTATTTCTACATTTACTCTCATATAACTATGGGAGCTTACATTACATTTCAACAATGCAAACTTCAAATATATGGAGGGAAAACTTATTTAAACACCTAGTATATGTTTTCTCGCTTGAGAAGGTTGATTCTGGTTTGTTCATTATTCTCAAGCATCTTGAGGGATGCTCCTGCATCACAGTGCATTTAAATGTAATCTAGGAACTTAAAGTTTTTTTAAGATAGAATATAGGATATATATATTATTCATTTTGTAGAAATATTTTGTTATCTATTTTTTATACTTATCCTATTGATTATTTTGGAAAATATGTAAAGTATTATGTATGCACACTATAAAGGAAAGATAATGCTAGTATTGGGGAAAATGGAATTGATCAAGAAAAGTACATTTAAACTCAAATATGATTTCATATTCAAATTCCTCTTGAAAATTTATGCAAGTTCAAAAAAGAATCATCTCAATTCGAGATCGCATGAAAAAGTTATAGTTGTTTTAAGTTAGCTCCGAAACTTACAGATTTAGTTCTGGAATTCGTAGGTTTAGTTCTAAAACTCATAGATTTAGTTCTAGAACTCATAGATTTATTTCCGGAACTTTCATCAATTGAATAACATTTTTTTTCTGAACTTGCAATTCGTATATTTATATTTTCAAGCAATTAAACCAGTGGACAACGCTGTAAGGTATAGAATGGCAGTTAGTTCTGGAACTTGCAATTTGTGGACAAAGTATATTTTGTTCCCAATATTCTAGATTTAGTTCCAGAACTTGCATAAAAATAATGACAACTTTATTTTCGAAACTTGTATAAAAAGAATGACAGCGTTAGCTCCAGAACCTACATCAATGAAATGACAGTTTTTGAGGAATTGTAAAAAATCAGAGAATCCAATGGAAAATATGAGAGAGGTTTTTTTTCATACCAATTTTTTTAACAAAAACCTCATTCATATTTTCTATAGGTTTTACCAATGAAGATAAATATAACTTTTAGTGACCTATAGTCCGAGGAAAAAGTGTATCAGATGAGCACTAAATGTTCTATTAATAGAAATAGAAAAATTCAAACAAAAAATATGAGATATTTTTTTATTCATAGAAATGTGTTTAACAAAAACCTCATTTAGATTTGTAACAAGTTTTACCAATGAATAGAAATCTAAATTTTAGTGAATTACAGTTCGAGGAAAAAGCATATTAGACAAGCATCAAAAGTTCCACAATAAAAACAACAAATTCAAATGGAAAATCCAGGAAAGGTATTTAGTCAAAAATGACATTTTGAGGAAAAACCTCCTTCCAATAATGTAGGAGAATAAAATCATTATGATTCTTGTTACCGAAAAACAAAGAGAAGATTTGGGAGTAAATCTTTCTAAAATAAGTGAGATGAGACTTTGACTCCAATAATATATCTCTCTCCATATTTTGTGGAGATGTAGATCTTAGTTATTAGGATTAGAATAAAGATAAGATCACATTGTATCTCATAATTTATAAATTTAACCTTCCACACTCAGATATGTAGTGTTTTACTACCAAGAAATGAATATGTTCTTTTCTCTCTAATATTTTGCAGTTTTGAGTTAAGATCTTGAAGCATGGTTTAAATCCTCTTCTAAGGAATGATTTTTCCACTCATTCTAAGGAAGATGGATCTGTATATTTACATTTTTATTTTATAATAATTTATGTTTATTTCTTTTCTTGTAATTATCATCTTGTTGTGAACTGTTCTTCTCTTTGTATTGTAACATTCAGTCTGTTGTAAACCTGCAGGTGTTTCATGTAATTTTTCTTATTTCCAATTCAATAATTTCAATTTATGCAAGTGTGATTCCCTTTATGCAAGTCTGTTTATATTTCTGCAAGTTTGCTTTTAAATTTTCGCATGTGTGCTTTAAATTTATGCAAGTTTGTATTGTATTTAAGGGACCTACTTTCCAATATTTTCTTCTCTTAATGCATAAAAAATTAGGACACTAACCTGGATTGATATTATTAATGGCGATGATTGACTACCCTCATAATTTTTGCACCATTTTTGGGGACACAATGTTATTAGGAGATTCAGATTTCTCTAAAAGAATATTCTAGTGACAATAGAATATCTTTTAGAAAATTTTGTGACAGGAAGTATTTGGTAATTATTTTCTTTAGAATTTTATTTCCTACACGTAGATTAAAATTTCATTTCTGCAATCAGGAATATTAGATTGTAAATATTTATCTCCCCACAAAATAACTCTGTGCATAAAAAAATGACTGTGATTTTTGATCAAGAAGGTATAATGATATGAATAAAGAATTCAAATCTGGAAGTAGATCTAGTTGATGAAATACCATATGTAATTCTTGATAACCACCACCATTTTCCCTTGTATCAACTAACAACTCAGTGATATTATTACATATAACCTTAGTCAAAAATTGATTTATCTAGTTTGTAATAATGAAGAGGTTTCATTTCTAATTAACTCCATCCATATTAAGGATTTCATTAGAGCTAAAATAAAAATCCACTCATAATAAATCCACCCATCCAAATTAGTGTTTCATCTGATAATAAAATTCAATCCTTGAACCATATCCATTAGAAAAAAAAATCATGTCTTTCAATTTATTCATTTTTTTATATGTTTGTATAACATTAAGAGGCAATCATTGTGAATATCAAGGAAAGTAATTTTTTCATGCTAACATCATTAGGAATTTCCAGAGATATTCTTAGTACCAGAATTTAGATTTTTTAGAACCAAAAATATAAACCAAATAAATTTTTGAAGGGAACCATGGATATATAACACAATCCATCTCCTAAAATCACTAGTTTGAGATTTGAAGATTACTATGGTGATTATGATAATGCATAATTCAAATTGGGCTTTGAAGACCTAGAAATTGTCTACATAATTGTTAGAAATATTCTTGGAGTTACCAAGTATGCAAAGAGGTTTTTATGAGATCTCATAAATTCTTTTTTATTTTATAGGCTGCACTTTGATAAATATATTATGATGATGGATCAAATTTTTCTCTAATCCTTCTCATTCTATCATTTCAGCAAAAAAAATCAAAAACATTTTATTGGAAAACTAACTTGTTGGCCAATCAAAGACAAAAAAATCAATAAATAAATAAATAAATAAAAATTAAAAAACTTTGATTAGAAAACCAGCTTGTTAGTCAATCAAAGACACAAAAAAATGAAAACAAACAACTTTGATTGGAAAACCAGCTTCTTGGCCGATTAAAGACAAAAACAAAATGTGGTTCTTCTTCAAAGGCAATCAACTAGTACCTGGTGGCTTCCTTCTCGACACTATTTGACCATCTTAACAATATAATGACAAGGAAAACTAGATGTATGATCAATTTATTTTAAAGCTTTCTTGTATGTTTTTTACTACACCTAGATCCACTTTTAAGATTTCCAAGGAAGGCAAGATAAAACTTATATCTCCCCTATTTACAAATATATATGCACCTCTTTGCAATCAAACTTTTAGAGTCTAATTTATGGGCAACCATGAATAAACAATATGCATTAGCTTAGGTGTGGGAGAGAAGGAGAAGCATGAGTTATGAATACTTGATTTTAAATATGAGGTTCAAGGGTACCAGAAGGAGATCCACACAAGATTATGTTGTACAAGAAAGAAAATGAAAACTAGAAGAAGGAGATCCACACAAGAACCTATTGTATAAGAAATAAAAAAACAACAAAAGAATATCCACAAAAGAACCTTTTGTACAAGAAAGAAAATTTAAAACAACAAAAGGAGATCCGCACAAGAACATTTTGTACAAGAAATAAAATTAAAAAAACAGAAGGATATCCACACAATAACCTGTTATACAAGAAAATGAAAAACAACATAAGGATATCCACACAAGAACCTATTGTAAAAGAAAGAAAATCAAAAATAGTAGAAGGAGATCCACACAAGAACTTGATGTACAAGAAAGAAAATAAAAAAACAACAGAAGGAGATCCACACAGGAACCTGTTGTAAAAGAAAGAAAATAAAAAATATGAGAAGGTGATCTACACAAAAACCTATTGTACAAGAAAGAAATTGAAAAATAACAGAATGAGATCCACACAAGAACGTGTTGTAAAAGAAAGAAATCAAAAACAACAGAAGGAGATCCACAAGAACCTATCCTTGAACTATATATGGAATACATACATGCATAAGCTCAATGTGAAGAAGAATCTAAGAAGAGGATATAATAATATAATGCATGAGGACATGCATAATATTAAGTGTGGGGATATGATGAGGCCATAAATTGGTCAATCATTACCATTATTTTGTCCTTCTAAGTTACCTTTAAAAGTGGATTTAAATGTAATATAGGAACTTATAGTTTTATTAAGATAGAATACATGATATATATCTTGTTCATTTTTTTGAAATATTTTGTTATCTATTTTTTGACTAATAATATTGATTATCTGGGAAAATATGCAAAGTCTTGTGTATGCATGCCATAAAGGAAAGATAATGATAGTTTTGGAAAAAGTGGAATTTATCATAAAAGGTAAATTTAACCTCAAATATGATTTCATATTCAGATTCCTGTTGAAAAATTATGCAAGTTCAAAAAAGTAATCATCTTAATCCGAGATTGCATGCAAACATTATAGTTGTTTTAAGTTAGCTTCGGAACTCATAGATTTAGTTCTAGAACTCACAAATTTAGTTCTAAAACTCACAGATTTAGTTCCATAACTCACAATATTAGCTCCATAACTTTCATATTTAGTCCTCTAACTCATAGATTTAGGTCTGGAACTTACAAATTTAGTTTTGAACCTTGCATTAATTTCATAACATTTAGTTTCGAAACATGCAATTCATATATTTATATTATCAAGCAATTAAAACAGTGGACAAAGATGCAAGGTATAGAATGACAGTTAGTTCTGGAACTTGTAATTTGTGGAAAAAATAGATTTAGTTCTGGAACTTGTATAAAAGGAATGAAAGTGTTAGTTCCACAACCTACATCAATAGAATGACATAATTTTAGGAATTGTAACAAACTAGATAATCCAAAGGAAAATATGAGAGGTTTTTACTCATACTAATGTTTTTAACATAAACCTCATTCGGATTTGTTACAGATTTTACCAATGAAGATAAATCTAACTTTTATTGAGTTATAGTCTGAGGAAAAAGTGTATCAGACGAGCACTAAAAGTTTTATAAACAGAAACAAAAAAGTCAAAAAATAAATCTAAGAGAGGTTTTATTCATAGCAATGTTTTCAACAAAAACCTCATTATGATTTTCAACATGTTTTACAAATGAAGATAAATCTATCTTTTAGTGAACTACATTCTGAGGAAAAATCATATTAGATAAGCGGCAAAAGTTCCACAATCAAAAATGGCAAAGTCAAATGGAAAATCAGGGAAAGGTATTTGGTCAAAATCATATTTTGAGGAAAAACCTCCTTCCAATAATGTAGGAGAATAAAATCATTATGATTCTTGTTACCAAAAATCAAAGAGAAGATTTGGGAGAAAATCTTCCTAAACTAAGTGAGATGAGACTTTGACTCCAATAATATATCTCTCTCCATATTTTGTGGACATGGAGATCTTAGTTGTTATGATTAGAATATATATAAGATCAAATTGTATCTCCTAAAATAAGGAGTTGGTTGGAAACATAATTTATAAATGCAACCTTCCATAATCAAATATGTAATGTTTTACTACCAAGAAATGAATATGTTCTTTTTTCTCCAATATTTTGCAGTTTTGAGTTAAGATCTCGAAGCATGGTTTAAATCCTCTTTCAAGGAATGATTTGGCCACTCATTCTAAGGAAAACGAATATTTATATTTGTAGTTTTATTTTATAATAATTTGTGTTTATTTATTTTTTGTAATTATCATCTTATTATGTAATTCTTCTCTTTGTATTGTATCATTCAGTATGTTGTAAACCTGTAGGCGTTTCATTTAATTTTCCTTATTTTTAATTCAAAAATTTAAATTTATGCAAGTATTTTCAATTCAGAAATTTCAATTTCAATTTCAATTTAATTTTGATATCTAGAGTTTGGTGCGAGAGATCTGGAGACGTCTTTCGCCATTAAAATGGTCTGACTCTCAAGCCCGATCTGGTTTTTCATTTTTCTTCTCCTGAGCACCCAAGGGGTTAGATTTGATTGATATGGTGTGGAATTGGTTGGCGAATGGATGGAGGCATGTTTTTTTTATAAAAGAGTTGAATGTGGGAAGAAATCAAAGAGATTTTTCCTCGAGCACTTGGAGACTTTTGCAGATCTGATTTTTTGAATCACAGAAGAATCATGGCAAGAACTAGTGCATTTAATGTTTTTGGATTCTTGAAGGAAAGGTCTCTTTTGGAAATGCTATAAAGGGAATGAATAAAATGTGTAAATTGTTGGGATTTTTTGGAAAGATCAGCACTGGTTTTCTCCAACAAAAAATCTTGACAGAGCCCATCCATTTTGAGAAGCCATCTAGAGAAGCCTGTATATCTCTCTTTGTTTTAAATTTGATTGCGTCAAGGTGGTTGCAAGTGTACAGCCATTGAAAAGCTTTGATATTGTTCTGGACACCTTCCCTTGCTGATAAATTTGATCAAACTTTGAGTTATCCTGTGTTAATCTTGAGTAAAGTGTATTTATTTCATTTTTGAATGCATACAGGTAGTTTTTCTTGTTTCTATTGCAATCTTGTACCAAAATATAGTAAAATCACATGATTCTGAGTCCTTGTGATTGTTTAGTGGGATCTACAATTTAAATTTATGTAAGTATTTTTAATTCAGCAATTTCAATTTCAATTTAATTTTGATTTTTGTGCAAGAGATCTGGAGATGTCTTTCGCCATTAAAAGGGTCTTACTCTCAAGCCTAATCTGGTTTTTTGTTTTTCTTCTCCTGAGCACACAAGGGGTCATATTTGAATGATATGGGGTGGAAGTGGTTGGCGAATGTATGGAGACATGTTTTTCTCGAGAAAAGAGTTGAATGTGGGAAGAAATAGAAGAGATTTTCCCTTGAGCACCTGGAGAATTTTGCAGATCTGATTCTATGAATCATGAAAGAATCATGGCAATCACTGGTGCATTTAAATTTTTTGTCTTCTCAGAGGAAGGGGCTCTCTTGGAAATGCTATAAAGGGCACGAATTCAATGTCCAAATGGTTGAGATTTTTTGGAAAGATTAGGACTAATTTTCTCCAATAGAAAAAGCTTGACAGAGCCCATCCATTTTGAGAAGCCATCTATAGAAGCTTGTATATCTCTCTTTGTGTCAAATTTGATCATGTCAAGGTGGTTACAAGTGTACATCCATTGAAAATATTTGATATTGTTTTGGACACTTTCCCTTGCTGATAAATTTGATCAAACTTTGAGTTATCATGTTTCAATCTTGAGTAAAGTTTATTTATTTCATTTCTGAATGCATACAAGTAGTGTTTCTTGTTTCTATTCCAATCTTGTACCAAAATATAGTCCAATCACATGGGTCATAGTCCTTGTGATAGTTTAGTGGCATCTTTAATTTTAATTTATGCAAGTATTTTTAATTCACTAATTTCATTTTTAATTTCAATATCAATTTAATTTTGATATCTAGAGTTTGGTGTGAGATATCTGGAGATGTATTTCACCACTAAAATGGTCTAACTCTCAAGCTTGATCTGGTTTTCCATTTTTCTTCTCCTTAGCATGCAAGGGGTTAGATTTGATTGATATGTGGTGGAAGTGGTTGGAGAATGGATGGAGGCATGTTTTTCCTGAGAGAAGAGTTGAATGCGGGAAGAAATTGAAGATATGCCCTTGAGCACCTCGAGACTTTTGCAAATCAAATTCTGTGAATCATGAAAGAATCATGGCAAAAACTGGTGCATTTAAAGTTTTTTTCTTCTCGAAGGAAGGGGCTATCTTGGAAATGCTATAAAGGGCACAAATTCAACATGTAAATGGTTGGGAGTTTTTGGAAAGATCAGGACTAAATTTCTCCGGCATAAAAATCTTGATATAGCCCATCCATTTTGAGAAGTTGTCTAGAGAAGACTATATATCTATCTTTGTGTCAAATTTGATTGTGTCAAGGTGGTTGTAAGTGTACAGCCATTCGCAAGCTTTGAGATTGTTCTGGACACTTTCCCTTGTTGATAAATTTGATCAAACTTTGAGTTATCCTATGACAATCTTGAGTAAAGTGTATTTATTTCATTTATGAATGCATACAGGTAGTTTTTCTTGTTTCTTTTACAATATTGTACCAGAATATAGTCCAATCACACAGGTAATAGTCCTTGTGATAGTTTAGTGGCATCTTTAATTTCATTTCTTAGAAGTGCCTTCATATGGGAATGGGATAAAAGGTTTAAAATCACTTTTCTTTCATTTTGTTGATAGAGATTCTTTGTAAGCCTCTAGGTGTATCTCAAGCATGACTTGGTTTAAAATCTTTGTCCTTTATTGGGTCCTCTAACTTGATCCTTCGTAACAGAATCCCACAGGTTGTGTGAACAAGTGCTAATTTCGGCCTCCATTGAAGCACATATTCTAGTTGAGGAAACAGTTTAACTTTTTTTAGCATTTTGTTGATATAATCTTTCCATTTTTCATAAGTTCTCAAGGATCTAGTGAATCAAATCCATCTTGTCTCTCCTCCCACCAAAATTCATTTGAAAACAACTAATCCTACCTATACTACCCCTATTTTTCTCTGTATACCCACCCGAGAACAAAATCCTTTTACTAAAGTATGGAGAACAAATATGGGTCTCAAATTTCCTTAGTAACCTTTTCCTTGTTGTGAAGATATCTCCATGATCTGGAAGTGACAACTCATGAGAGTCAGATCTGGTGTGTTGATCATATTTTCCCTAAGGTCTTCTTTACAAAATTTATGCAAAAGAAAGGTACTTGTATCTCCTTTCAAATAATAGAGGTTACAAAATAGGTTCTCTGACCTTGGTTTGAAGGCACAACCTAAAATAGTTAGGATAAGATCATATCCTTTTTAAGATGCTACCCAGCTCTCCATAAATCCAAGTAACAAAGGGACTGTCAAATCTCCTCCCCTGCTACAAAACAACATATGTTTGTGATCTGGCTTCCTCTAAGCTCCCTTTTGAATCTGTGTTGCTGCTTGGTTTGAAAAGGAGAACAAGTTTTTGTACCAACACCAACCATTAGATGTCTTCAAGCAACAATTCCCTAATTGTCCACCAAATAACCAATCTAATCCCCTCACATCTCAAGCACCTGATGCCCATGCAATCAATACTCTAAGTCAGGCATCATCATGACCACCCACATCTATTAAACCCTAATCTATTGTACTTACATCCATTACACCCACATTGACATATACCCCTACATCTATAATCATATCCACATTTACACCCATATCTACATTTATTATACCCGTGTCTGTTACACCTAAATCTACTATATATACATATACTATACCCATATCTACTACATCCACATCTTCTATACCTACATCTTCCACATCTACATCTATTATACCCACACCCATCCCCACATTTATGTCAATGTCTACCTCTACATCCATGCCTATACCTATATCTACTTCTATGACCACATCTACAACTATACTTATACCCACATCTACATATGTATACACATCCACATCCACATTATCCCATAAAGACTTTACCAAGAACACATCCTACCTTAAATCTATTGCAAATGATGTCTCAATATCATTTGCATCTATAACAACTACAACCACTTCTATACGAACACCCCAAAATTCCACACAATCTGCAACCTCTTCTGATCTCACCCACTGTGCCATAAAAAAAAACAATCCTATCTTCATCCTCCACCCTCACAACTTTGGAAAAACCTACATCCAAATCATCTAATCCCATATCCAAGGATGAATCTTCCCTTAAAAAACACTGTGATCCTCAAAAAGAGAAAAGATTCATGAAAATCACCTAAATATCTTAACACCCCATCACAAAAATATTTGACTCATCTATAGAAGAAATTATAGCTTCCTCCTTCAAATCCCCATTAATCCAAGTAATCCAACACTTCATCATCTATCTTAGGACTTCGCCCACCTATTTTGTGACCATACCCTCCATCAAAATATCCCATGACCAACAAATCTTTATCAAAACCATCTACCCCTCCTTTGAAGTATCACTTAAAATCCAAAGTTTGTGTAAAACCCCATAAGAGTAAAAACCTCTTTTCCCTTAATTTACCACAACTAGATTAAACCCATATTCAACCCATGAAACCACCTCCTCTAAAACCCCCATTAGGTCCTATACTGGAATCTTTCACAATCTTCTCCAAGCATCCACAATCACCCTTCCCCCTATCAAATCCTTCACTTTGCATGGGAAGAAACATTTGTGGTTTGATTTTAACACCATTTATTTTTATCTTCGCATACCTAGACATGAAATAGAGAATTGCAAGTCTCTTGAAACCCTCAACAACAACCTCATACAAGAGGATGAACTTCTCATTGAAGAATACCACCCTCCTCTATCTACCAGCTCATCCACACCTAAACATGATCCTCAAATAAAATCTATGACTTCCAAGACCTCTAACTTTGGTCCTTCGTTGTAATCCCAAAACCAAAATCTACCTCTTTTAAAGAAGCTACTCCTATTTTCATTAATGTCATCTATATCACCACTTGTTCTCACGCACACAATTCAAAACTACCTATCCAATCAAAACCAAAATTTATTATCATTGTTCCTTATAATGAGCCCACTCCATCCCCCTCTTAATCTAAGGCTAAGGTGTCCATCCTAGCCACCCAATGAACCAGAAATATTATTTCCATTAAAAAAAGTATTGTAAAACAACTACATCATGTCGTCATCAAGTTATCTCTTTGGGATCTTATCCAAAGCTTCCCTAACAATTAACATGATCTCATAGAGGATTTGTAGCGTATACAAATTACAACTGATGAATAAGAACCTTTCGCATCCCTCTTATGATATCTTAGGGCTTCCACTACCATCTCTTTTGATGATTCTAAAATTCCTAAGATCCTACCTAAGGATCAAAACCTTCCTCTCTTCATCACCATCTATATAAATGACACATTAATCTTATGATCTATTATTAACTATGGTTCTAGCATCAACATAGCCTCAATCCACATAATTAACCAAATTAATCTTCCTGACACCATTATCACTCAATCACCCATGGTTATTAGGGCCTTTAACGAAACCATTTCCACTTCATTGGGAATGGTCATTCACCCAATCCACGTTGCAAAAAAAATACTTCATGATCTCTTCTACAGTATTGAGGGTGAGTTCCAATACAACATCATGCTTGGACACCCATGGATCTATGCAATGTGCTACATCCCATCTAGTCTTCATGATTCTCCCAAGTGGGATAATGAGGGGGAAAATTATACACTTCCCGGTGATATTCCTCCACTACAAGCATGCCACATGACCTAGTTTCTAAATTACATTCTCATTCATAAGCTAGACTCATCTTCTAAACCATCCACTAGTTCATTGTCACCTACATCGAACTTACAAAATGATGAATTTCTTGACACCATGATGCATCCTCGGTCACTCAGGGCGCATTAATTCCTCACCCTTAATGCTCTCCCCAAACCAAACAAACATGGTAGACCTGACAAATCTCTTATGTATCAACCTAACGTTAGGGATATCATTTCCTTCTGTTAACCTCATCTGAAAAGTAACCTTATCTAAGGTGGTATCCATCACGATTCTTCCCACATCGACAATCCACCCAATCTGAAGCCATATAATAATGGATTTGTTTTCCTCTAAAAAAATACTTCGCCTAAACCTTTCTCCACCATTTTGAGTTGAAGGGATTTGGTATTGGAAGTTAAGAGAAATTCATACATGATATTATCCTCGAACAATCCCATAAACCCCATGAGAAGTTCAAAGTGGGATTCAAATAACATCCCAAAAAATATCCTCCATAAACTTTATTTTAATCCCCAACACACATAAATCCATCACCTCCTTGTTCATCCAAAAACCCCATGGGCAGGGATCACTTTAGGACCAGTCCCCTATGAGGCTTAGAGTGAAACATGGTCCCTTCCTATGAAATTCCCCAATATAGTAGAACAGGTTTCCCCTACCATCGAAATTCTTCTTTTCAGTGATGATGACTTCATTATTTCCTACATGGAGGTGGAATGTTATCATCCTCATAAGTCCTTACCTCTGGACACATCCACCCTTCTCAAAAAATCCACCATCGACATCAATATAGGGACTTTGCGAGAGCCTTGTATCTTCAAACTTGGAAAATTCCTTGACCCACAATAGATGGAATTATTTACCACCTTCCTTTCTAAGAACAACAAGGTATTCACATGGTTGTATGCCAACATGTTAGGCATCAATCCTAGTATCATCATCCATAACATCTAATCCATAGGGATCTAAAAAAACACCACTTCATCATAATAAATAGAACCAAAAGAAAAATCAATAAAAAAGGAGATCAAACTATTATGTTACATAACCTCCCCTCTGGAGATGCTTACGTAACGATCGTGGAAGTTTCATAGCCACTATTCTACGTTCACTAATAGTCCTATCACTAATGGAAACAAAAAATGATATCCACAAATAGTTATGGATTTGAAGCATTCAAACTATGTCTGTTTCTATACAACCCTTACCATTCTCCAATGCATGGGAGGACATGGGAAGAAGCTATAAATACAAAAGGAAAAAGTGGATTCTGATCATCGATTCATGGGATAAGTGAGCAATAATACTTTGGTGTTAGAATTGAATTGTAGAAGGAAGGTGAAAGTAATAAAAAGAATGGACGGATAAAGTAAAATTGTTGTTTTCCTCATAATTCTTGTATTGTGTAATTAATTGAATTACCCAAGATATATATAAGTGGCAAGAAAGTTCATTTTTCCTTATCAACTAGCTTTCCCTCAAATTGGGGGTTTCTAAGATAAAAATATGGTGTTATGCATTGGATTATTCATTTTATTTCCTACAAGTCGTTATAAGCCCTAAGATTCATTCACTAGATTTTAGTATCCTATAATTTTTAAATAATTGGAAGTAGGAACATCATTTTTCTGGTCTCTCAAATTTTCAAATTAGAGGTTTACAAATCACTTTGATGTCAAAGTTGACAATTATATCCATGGAACTATAGTATCTATTCTTGTGTGATTTGTATGATAGTGACATGGTACAAAGGTGAAGAGGTATTACCTTCTGATCCAAATATATCTATAAAGTAGTGGAAACAAAAGGTTTGATATCAAATTGAAGAATAGAACTTGGTTTGTATACTTGAGGTACTAGAACGCACAATGGATAGGGTGTTTAAACACCGAAGAGAAATATCAGATCTGAAAAAGATGGAAGTAGTTAAGAAAAAATCCATAAAATTGGTGGTTCAATATTTGGCCAAAACATTTCGCATAGGAAAAATGTGGAAAAGAAACTCTAGTTGAAAGATATAAGATAAAATATGATCATGCTCCTTTGAAAGTTGAGATAAAAATATTTGATGGAAAAGTAGATGAAAAATTGATAGAAAAATGGTTAAAGTAATTGGAAGTTTACTTTAGTGTGCATAATTTCACTGAGGCACAAAGTATTACCTTTGCACGTCTCAAAATGGAAGGATATTCTGTAGTTTGGTGGGACACCCATCTAGCAATTTGTGAAAAGAAAAAGTAGCCTATTGTAAGTTCTTGGGATGGTTTTAAAGAACTTATTAGAGATTTTTTTTTATCATATTTTCCATAAGAGTGACTAGATCATTAAATGGAAATATTTTAGAAAAAATGGTGGTCAAAGTGTGTAGGATTACACTACAACGTTTCGAAGACAAGCCATGTTACCTAATGTGAACTTTGAGGATAAGGATATTCTAAGCAAGTATTTGGGAGGAATTCATACTCACTTTCAAAGGAATATCATCTCCATGAATCCCAATGATCTCAATAAGGCATGTGTGCAATCATATAACATTGATAATGAGAAGAAACAAGGAGAAGTGGATTCAAGGAAAAAGAAGTCGATAAATCATCTAAAGAAAGAGTAGGGAAAAAAAGTAATAAAGGTAAATCGAAAGGTTAAGGTAAAAATAATGCTACCACTTTAAATAATTTTTAAAATCCTAATAATTTTGTAAGAATTGTGATATCAATGGTCATACTAATGCTACATGCTAGTTTTTACATCTTTAATTACATCCAAAGAACTGAAGGAAGGATTCAAAGAAATCCATGAGAACTATAAAGATGGATGTGGAGGTGGAAATATAATATGCTTGTTATTTAGACGAAAGGCTAATATGCATGACCAG
This sequence comes from Taxus chinensis, assembly GCA_019776745.2. Lineage (NCBI taxonomy): Eukaryota > Viridiplantae > Streptophyta > Pinopsida > Cupressales > Taxaceae > Taxus > Taxus chinensis. The sequence goes on along the minus strand of CM034146.1, from coordinate 259,454,524 downwards.
CATCATGGAAAACCAAGAGTAGGAGGAAGAGATGAGTAAGCTATTTAATATCAAAATCAAAATCAAGGGGACTAAGATAAATGATTTTTTTGATACTGGTCCTCAATCTAATTTTATTTTTGACATGGTTGTAAAGAATATTGTTCTTGAAAATTACAAGCATCCACATCCTTATCCTTTGGGATGGATGAAGAAGGGTGTAGAAATTCAGGTCATAAGAAGATGTAAATTTAGGTTTGGGATAGATTATCAATATATGGATGTATTGGAGGCTGATGTAATTCCACATAATTAATTTCATTTTGTTTTTTGGTGTAGTTAATTGTATATTAGGGATATTATATTGATAAGATAGGAGAACATATATAGATGGGTCAAGCATGGAGTCAGTTACAATTTTCCAAGCACACCAGCATAAGTCAAAAATTACTAAGGTAAGTGAGAACCAAACAACGGGACTAGTTCAAGAAAATCATAATCACCTTTGTTTACTTTTATTGAATGATAATCAAGATGGGGTTGAAGTATTAGATATTTCTAACAAAGGTATGAAGGACGTAGATATGATAATTTATTATTTTTAATAAGTATTCCAAACTTTGAGTGGGTTACCACCAAAGGGAGAGGTAGAGCATAAGATTCATCTATTGCAAGAGTCCCCTCAACCAAAAATAGGGTTGTATACTAAATACTTGTTGGATATTATAGAGGTAATGAAACAATTCCCAGAGCTATTAGACCAAGGGGTAATACTTCCAAGCACCTTGTCATGTTGTTCACCTATTTTGATGATGCCAAAGAAGGATGGTTCTTGGATGATGCACATCAACTACCACGAGTTGAAAAATATTACAATAAAATAAAAATATCCACTCCCGCACATAGATGATCTCTTTGACCAACTTCATTATGAAAATTTCTTCACAAAATTGGATCTCAAGTTTGGCTATCACCAAGTGAGGATGAAGGAGCAGGATATATGGAAGACTTCCTTCAAGAAAAAATTGGGTTTGTATGAGAATGGTTAGTACTTCTATTTGTTTTATGTAATACACCCACTATATTTATGAGATTGATGAAATATGTTTGTATATTTGGATGATATTTTTATTTTCAGTGCCACATGGGAGGAGCATCTAACACATTCTCAACAAGTCCCGAAAGTTTTCAAGGAGAAACAACTTCTATGTAATATGATGAAGTGTGAATTTTCCAAACAGTCACTTATCTATCTTTGGTAGGTGGTTGGATGAGGAGAGCTACGTGTGAATCTGAAGAAGGTGGAATCCATCACCAACTATCCAAAACCAACAGGAACAGAAAATACTAGGGGTTTTGTTGGAATGATATAATACATGAGGAAGTTCATTCAGGGATTGTTTGATATAATGGCACCTCTAGACATAGCGACAACAAAGAGTAAGAGTTTTTATTGGGGTAAGGAACAAGATAAGGTTTTTGGCTTATTAAAATAAAAAATTAGTCATGCTCCAGTAAATTCTCTTCCTAATTTGCATCATCCCTTTGAATTAGAGATAAATGTCAGTGATTATTTTATAGTAGTAGTGTTCTTACAGGGATGTAACTTGATATGTTATTATTTGGAAACTTTCATTTAAGTAGTTAGAGGATATTAAATATATGATAAAGAAATTTATGCACTAGTTCAAGCAATAAATAAATCAAAACATTATTTATTGGGTAAATAAACTATTGTGCATACTGACCACAAACCTCTCAAGTATTTATAAGCACAATCAAAATTACAGTAGACATGGAACTACAAGTGGATGTGTTTCCATCAGAAGTTCCATTTAGTGATCAAGTACAAGAAAGAAGCATGAATTTTGTGGCAAACATGTTTTCTAGGCCGCCTACACAAGAGAAAATATCGTGTTCGGCCACCATCTCTCATATTGAGCCTTTCAAAAAGGAAGCTTAAAGAGAGGCATATGTTCAAGACCAATATTTTGGGGTGACATATTAGCGGTTGTAGTATAAATGTCCTAAAAATATGGGTATTGAAGATTGTTATCTCAAAGATGGAATTCTCTATCGATGGGGGAATATTTGTGTATGGAAAGAAGAATAGTTTTTATTGATTAGGGAAGCACATACCTCAAAATTTGAAGGACAATTTGATGTTTGCAAGATAATAGCCCACTTACAAAGGTTCTTGTATTGGCCCAATATACAAGAAGAAGTATCTAAATTCATAAGAGGATGTAAATTTTGTTATACAAGTAAGCCTAAGATTAGGAAGGAAGGTTTATATATTCCCTTATTTATCCCTACTCATACTTGGGAGGATATCTCTATGGATTTTATAGGAGGACTACCTATGTCTAAACATGGCCATAATTATCTCTATGTTGTTGTAGATAGATTCAGTAAAACATGTGTTCTAATGGCATGTAAAAAGACAATAAAAGCAAGTGAGGTAGCTAATTTTTTTTTTGCCAACGCATAGGTGCATTTGGGTTTGCCAAAGTCTATTGTTTCTGAAAAATATTCCAGATTCTTAGGGAAGTTTTGGATTACATTTTAGGATAATTTGGACACTAATTTACATAGGATAATAACCTTCCTTCCCAAGATAGATGGAAAAATGGAGTTACTAAACATGAATTTAGTACAGGTTAGTATAGGATACAATAGCAAATATCCATAGACTTGAGATAAGTCCTTAACCTACATTAATAATTCCTACAATAGGGAATTACACACATCTACTATGCAGTCACCTTTTCAAGCATGCCAAAAATATCCACATATAAATCCTTTAGATATTATAGTTGGAAAATAGGTAGAATGAAAGATACATCATTTATAAGTTACTACAATAGTGAAGCTTGTTGAGAGAATCCTGTAAATCCATCTCAAGGTGAAAGAAAAATTAGATAAGTCTCAAGAAAATTATAAGGTCAAACATGATTAGCATCGTAGAGAGAAAAAATTTCATGTTGGAGACAAGGTTTGACTTTACTTGAGAAAAGAGATACTATAATCTTAAACAAGGAAACTCAAGCCACTATGGTATGGACCCTTTGCCGTAATGGAGAAAGCTAGAGAGAATACTTTAAGATGTGATTTTCTACACTTCATGTAGATGTAGTTAGTAGTAAATTTTGAGCACTTGCACCTATATGACCCATCAATGCTTGATGAGGAAGAAAAATGTAAGTTTTTATCATTCATAGAAGATTTCTTCTTAGGTTCACAAGGTGAGTTGGAGGAGGATGTAGTGCTGTAAAAAAATATTAGAGAGAAAAGGAAAAGTCCACATGAGTCTTGACTGGTTGGATTCAAGGGGAAGACATTAAGGTAGGCCCCATGGTACTCAAATGAGAAAGTGAGGGATTAATTTCCTCATATAATCCCCTATTCATATTTTGTGGGACAAAAATCCTCCTGAGCAGGGGAGGTGTGATCCATATGGATCTAGAGAAACACCACTTCATCAAAAAACCAAAACCTGATGAAAAATAAATTAAAAGGGAGAACAGACTGTTAAGTTACCGAACCACAACTCTATGTAGAGTAGAGATTATGTAACCTCATGGATGGTTGTGTAAGCACCCCTCTGCACAAACCAGAGGTTTTGTAACCACTATCTTGGGTTTAACGGTGGTTTTGTAACTAATGGGAAAAAATGATATCCATGAAGAGTCATGTATTTGAAGTATTTAGACTATGTCTCTTCCCTGTATGACCCTTCCCATTCTCCATTGCAGGGGAGAACATGGGAAAAAACTGTAAATATAAGAATAAAAAGTTGATTCAAAAAATTGATTCATTAGATAAGTGATAAAGAAGAATTTGGTGTTGGAATTGAATTGTAGAGGCAAGGTGAAAGTGTGGAGAAAGCAAGTATAGAGGGTGGAAGTAACATTGTTGTCTTCCTTCAATTTCTAGTAATATATAATTAATTTAATTGTCCAATATATATAAGTTGGATGAAAAATAAATTTCTCTTCTCGACTGGTTTTCCCTGAAACTTGGGGTCTCTAGAATAAATATGTAGTGTTATGCATTAGATTGTTTATTATATTTTCTACTAGTTCTAAGTACTAAGATTCATTCACTACCTTTCAGTATGCTTTCATTTTCAAATAATTGGAAGTACGAACAACATTTTTTTTGTCTTGTAAATTTCCAAAGTAGGGGTTTATAGATCAACATCATCACCATCTCTAATGCCAAACAATTTAAGAAAAATCTTAGTCACATGAATCCTCATGTTTACCTTCTTGTCAAGGAGGAATTGCAATGTCTTCTCTCAACTAACTTCATCCAACCTATCGATTATCCGTAATGGGTTTCTAACATCCTACCCATTTCCAAAGCCTCTGGAAAGCTCTGCATTTGTAATAATTTTTGAGACTTAAATCTCATTTTCCCTAAACATGAAGTTCCCATTCCTGACATCTATCAACTAATCGACCTCACATCCAACCATGAGATGTTTTCTCCCATGGATGGTTTCACTTGTTATAATTATCTCCTTATCACACTAGAAGACTAACATAAGAAATATATCATCATCTCGTTGAGAAAATTTTGTTATTGCATCATGCCTTTTGGTTTGGAAAACATAGGGGCCACCTACAAACACGTCATGACTTATATCTTCCATGATATCATCCATAAAACCATAGATAATTATATGGATGACCTCTTCGGTGAATCCAAACATCAACATGACCATATTTATGTCTTTGACATCATCATTGCACACCTTATCTAATTCTTCCATTGTCTTAATGACGCCAAGTGTGTGTTTGGATTTCTAACTAGAAAATTCCTTACTTTTATTATTTCTATCAGGGGTACTGAACTTAACCCTCCAAGATCAAATCCACCCTTAATATGTCTCCTCCTAATCTAAAAAATATCGTAGTATCTAAGGTTGACTTTAGTCAGTCTACTCTTTCATATCATAACTTTCTAATCATTTAAAACCTTTTCATCATCTCCTCCAAAAAGACACCAATTTCAAGTGGGAATCCAATTTTTAAAATGTATTTGATGAACTCAATCATTAACTTATATCACCACCCTATGCTCACACCTCCACGTGAGGGGGAGTTGTTGTATCTTTACATCTTTGCCACTAATCATGCTCTAGGTTACATGTTGGCACAAAATAATGAGGATGGCAGAGAGTAGGTTGTTTATTATATTAGTTGTACTCTTCACAACTACGAAACTCACTACACCAAAGGCAGAAAGTTATGTTTTACCATTTATTTATCCACTTCTAAGATTTTCCACTATCTTCTCAATCACATAACCAACATTATCACTAAATTCAATCCTCTTAAAACCATGTAATGAAACCATTAGCACAATGATCACATCACTCAATGGCTCATGCTCATGATTGAGTTTGACCTAGAGTTTATCTTTTGATAATTGATCAAAGGCCAGGAAATCACTGATTAGTTCTTTGATGCCTCTCTTCCGGAAAATCACTACCTCAAAAAAAATTACTTGATGAATACATGAAAACCATCAATCATGAGTACTCTCCCCTCAAAATGAAATTATTATTTGACATTTCTAAGTGTCAGAAAGGGGGATGTACTAGCGTTATCATCATTCCTCCATGGGAAAATCCTATTCCCATCACTTGTAAAATCAACTTTAGGTGCACTAACAACATGGATGAGTATGAATCCATTATCTTAGGAATCCAAACCACTATCATTCTTGTTTTATATATCCTTGATATCTATAATGATATACATCTCATGATTAATCAAATTAAGGGAATCTATCAATGAAAAAAATAAGTCCTTTAAAAATACAAGGATATTATCGACTTTATTCTCGAAGCCTTTGGTCAATACACAATCAAAACAATCCCTCATTCAAACAATCACATCATAAACACCATATCATTCCTTACATCTCTCATCCCTTGGAAAATAGAAGAATCCAAGCTCTTGGTTGTTGTCCATTGCATCTCTCAACCATCCCATACTAAAGAGCTTCCCCACATTAAAACTAATCGACACCAATTAATCTAACATCTAGTCTACCCATATCTTTGAATATATTTAGAATCTAAAATGCTCTCTAACAAATCCAATAATGGTAGGAGGTCATTTTTTCAACATGCTAACCGCTATATTATCCTTTGGTGAATCCTCTACAAAATTGGGTTTGATGGCATTTTGCTACACTACCTTAAATACCATGAATCCATCCAAGTTATCCAAGAAGTCCACGACTACATCTGTGGTGGAAAATTTAGCAGGTTGGTCATCACCAAATGCATTATTTGGATTAGATACTATTGGCCCACCCTTAATCAATATTGATGTGAATATGTTAAAAAGTGCGTCAATTGGAAGAAACATTCCAATCTCATATGTATCCCTAGCTAGGACTTATAACTAGCTCAAAATCTATGGCCTTTCTCAGAATGGGGACTTGACCTCTTAAGTCTCACAAATCCATGTTCCTATAAATGACATCATTCTATCCTCACCACTACCTAATACTATAATTAATGAGTGGAATCCATTTCAATCGCCTCAATCAAAACCAAAAAAATTGTAAATTTTGTCTATCACCACATCATCTTCCACTTTGGCATTCCCCATAAAAACATCACGGACAACAGAAATTCTTTCTAAAAAAATATCTTAAGAAGATTTGAGACCCTGTCAACATCAATATTAGCTTTACTTCTCCATATTATCCACAATCCAACAGTCAATTCGAGTACCCTAACAAACCTTTCCATAACAATCAAACCGAAAATATTTCTAAGATAGGTTGAGATTGGCACCTTCATATCCCCTTTACTCTTTGCACTTATCATACTAACATCTGCACCTTTAGATTTACTACTTCCTTATATTTTTTATGGTTCTAAAGTTATCCTCCCTCTAAAATTTTAAATCCCTTCATTGCATGTTTCTCTTTATGACTTCATCTCTGATAAGGATTATCGATAAGAGCGTCTAAAAAACCTTGAGTTGTTAGCTGAATGTCGCTTAATATCCCTCAAAAATCATCACGTCTATCAAGAATGAATCAAATGTGCCTATAAATAACATCTTAGAGAACATTATTTTAGTCTTGAAATAAAATCAAAACATCACTACTCTAGAAAGAATCCATCATGGAAAATTGTCTCCAAGCTGAATCCAACCATATATTATCATGCATAAGTATGGGTTTGAGGCCTATCATTTATCTTTTCATGACGGTAAACTAGAAACAGAACCTCTAAACACCTTACACTTGTAGATTTTCTACTATTAACACATCCACCAACGTGATCTAGTCATATTTAACTATCGCATTTCCATTATTATCCCTTTCCATACCTCATCAAAATTATTTGGAATCATGTGGTCATCTATAACTATCATATCTATGACCTTTAATATGGGAACCATGGATCTTCTCATAGCATATTCCTTATTAAAAATTTCCTCCATTTAGGTGGGAACCCCACAATCATTACATCCATTTCCTTCTTATCTACCTTATGGAACCATGGTAAGGGTCTAGATGTATAGCTTATACACATTACTTCCCATCCCCAAGTTGTCTAGGTCATTATCCTTATCTCTATCGTAAAATTCCAAAATTATGGATGACCATATGAAAATTTATATTATCCCAAAAACAGACTGCTCCCTTGAAGGATAGTTGTTTATATAAAAAGTTAATATCAAAATTATAGACTTGTCCCTCAAAGGATAACTATCACATATCTTACCCTTGCATCCAAAAGAAAAAATCAAAAATCAAAAACCAAAGAAAAAAATCCCATTTTAGATCACTCCCTCAAAGGATGGCTACCTTATTATATAATGGTAGTGAGGGATTCCCTCATTCATCATCCTTCTACATGTACAAATAAAAATTTAAAAGAAACCAAACTAAGAAAGTTTCTTGCATCGATCATATTTACCATAAAAATAAAACTTCTCGTGTTGATCAACAAAGATAGGGTATAGACCTAGGATTACCACCTAAGTAGAAAATGCCTACCTCGTACAAACTACATCTAAAATCCTTTGACATGTCTACATTAGATGTATAAGCACACATGTTATGTCTCAGAAGTGCACCCTTGTTGAGAGATGACAACAGGGGTTATAATCTTGCCTTAACTCTCTCTTCCTTAGATCAATGGAAACACCTCAGGTCTATGGGTATAGCCATTATTGAGGTGAGTCTCCGGTATCAAGGTCGGTTCCTTGTTGATGTATCCTAAACTAATTTTTTGGGGTTGTGAGGGTAAAAAAGATTGTTGTAACTGAATTGAAATGGGGTGATACACAAAATTTATTGAGGGATTTCATTGACTATATACACAATAAAATTGAGAACAAATTGCAAATGCATGAACCAATGGTTTTTAGCAGAATCTTAAGGCAACACACTTATGTATTGCGGGATAAATCACAACAACATAGCAAGTTAAACATGCACAATAAGAATAAGTAGAAAAAACTAGTTTTGTAGCAAGGTAAGATAATTAAATCAGAGAATTAACATTCGTAAGAGATAATATAAAGATACACACTACTATAAATAATTTGAAAGACAATAACCGGTTCTCATTCAAGGGAAAAACTGGTAAAAAATTTGCTTCAACACTCCTAAACCCAAAAAGTTATCTTTGTGCCTTGCTAGTGCACACAATATATAGAAAAAACACTTCACCCAACCCCTCCTAAAAATAAACTATAGTCTGTACTCGCCCATGCATGCTAATTTTACCCCTTTATCATGAATAAATAAAGGAGTAAAAATAAACACGTTCATTACAATGACGTATTAATAGCCTTAGCTAGAAAAATACACTCTAGTCAAAGTGAAGTTGACTATTCTATTTTTAATGCAATTAAAATACTTGGGTGAATGTTTTAGCTAATATTAGCCACTTTCTTGTTTTTTAATTCTCCTCCAATGCAAGTGCATATTATTTGTCCTCATATGCATGATGTGACACCTGTTTATCATCATCTTGGATGGCATTCTGTATTTATCTTTTATTTTTCTTCTTCTGGAGACATGAAAATATTTACATTCTATGCAAGAAAATAATGATTTTTATTCTCATTAGCAAAATACTCCATCCCATTGTGGGGACCACCTCGAGGCATGTGTAATAAAATAATACCCTCTTTTTGCAAGAATTAAGGTAATTGAAAAAGCTTCAATTCTATCCCTTTCAATGATCCATGTGACATAATGATGTTGACATCCTTCCATGCATTGTCTTCTTGTATGACTATGATGTGACATATATGCATACTCAGCATCATCCTATACACCTTTTTAAAATATTACACATACTACGTTATTTTGGCCCTTTTACATAGGTATATAACATGTTCGGACACCTTTTGACCCTTTATATATAATATTGGTTGTGATAATACAAACCACCTCCTTATAATCATACACCAATAATGGTGTTGTATTTGGAAAATTTAGTGGCATCATATATGTTTTGGCCTTTTGTATGATTTCTGGATTGAAATATTTAGGACCTTAATAAAGTCAAAACAATAATTATTAATTGAATGTGGCTTCCCCCCTTCCCGTGATGATCAAACCCTTTGTGATGTCAATGAAGATTTGAATCTAACCCTTCTTAGGGTTTTACAATGACTTGCCATGCATGTCCTTTTTGACCTATACCATCGATGTGTCTATGATGGCATTTAATTTTCACTGAAACTGAGCCTTTGATCTCTGTACCATTGCATCTCAGTCGTTGATCTACATGTGATGTTGAGCTGGGTTCTACTAGATTGTTACCTAATCTATGACCATGGATTCTTAACCTGTGGTGATTATGGTGGTTGGCTAGGAGTTCAGTATTAGCCATTTGATCTGGTAATTGAATATCCTAACCATTGATGGTAAAATCACATCGAGTTAGGAAAAGATGAGGTTGAGTCGAGTTGGTAAAAACTAAATTAACCCTAATTATTTAACATTCTAATCTTTTCTCACTGGGTGAAGCCCTCACAAAAAATTTCCGTGGCCTCCATTTTCAATGATCTCAAGGACGTTTTAGTGCATTTTTTAGCTTGCGAGGCTCTATGACATCAAAATATTGTATATTTTTTGGCATTTTTTTCTCTTATTCTGAGCTTCTATAAAGTTGGTCACCATTATTTTTTTATTTTTGAGCTCTGTGAAGATTCTGCAAATATGGCTTTATGAAGCCCTGTGCATGCACATTCAATTTTTTAGTTCCTTTTCTCTATTGTGAGGTTGTTCAAAGCTTTAGTAAGGGTTTTCAAAGACATGGCCACCAATTTTTGGTCCATTCAAACTCTATTTCGACCCTATGAATCTCGGTCATTACTGGAAAGGAGGTGAGCTTTGTTTGTTGATCACTATGAACATCACCTTCACACTTCTTGGCTTATATATGCTCTGATAATTTGAAATGTTTCTTTTGTCTGTGTTATTTGTCAACACTAAGTTTGAAACTCATTCTGGGTATCATTATTTGTCTCTACATTCAAACTTTTGAATTTTTTTGATAAATTCATTCTTAAACTGGTAAGTTTCTGCTCTTTTCTTTAGTGTTCTTGATAAATAACTTAATGGGTACTTGCCAAAAAAATGCAAAAACTTTCTAATAGCTCATATTTTGTTTTTCCCTGAGTTGTTATATTACTCTTTATCTTTTAGGTGTGTGTTTCAATCCCGTTAATGGAAATTTCTTGGTTCCTTTGTTGTTATCGTTTATTTAGAGCTTACTGTGATTTCAAGATCATCGTCTTAAAATATATTGCTCTGCTTTCTGAGGCTCGTTTGAAGCTTGTCCTATGTGTTATTTTCTCCTGAAAACAAAGTAAATCTTCTTCATTCTTCTTATTTTAGAGATATTTTTCTTTGTATCTGCATATGGATTCAAGCTCATCTTTTTGTGCTTCCAACTGATGGTTATTTTGTTTACTATATTTCTAGTCACTAGTTTTCAAGTTGCAGTTCCTATGGACATGGGTAAATAGAATTTGAAATCCAAGGGTTGTTATTTTCAGATCGTTACTCTTTATCATTGCTTTGCTTTGTGTATGTTGGTATTATAAATTTACTCTTGCATTTTGCTTTGACTATGATTTGTATTCACCAATTTCCTATCTTGAATCAAGTTACGAGCTTCAATTTGTAAGCCACTTGACTAGTGAATTTCGAAATGTGGCAACTGTGTCAGTAGATAATATGTTGGAAATATGCATGCCCATGCATAGTGAATTACAACCGTAGCTTTTTTATGAATATTAAAAATAGATTTAGTTTTTCTTTAGTTTGCTTTAGTTAACTCATCTTTATCCTATTTTTAGGATTAGATTTAATTCAAATAAATATTTTTTAATTCATGTATAGAAAACAAATATTTTAAAGCATGAGTTTAGATTTAAAATGCTCAGTTGAAGAGTTGTTAGTGGGTGAGTTATTCTATTTAAATAAAAACAATTGTAATTGCTTTGTATGCACACACAAAGGTGTGAAATCTGCACAAACAAGGAAGGATGTGTATTGAAAGCACACAGTTGCAGGCACAGCTTGATTGTAAAGAGCTGAAGCTCTGAGTATGATGAATCTTTTATTAATGGGGATTACGCACAATAGTGTTGGTTCAAATATTCATCTGTTTATGCAAGTTATTTAAGTGTTATGTTTATTTCTTTTATGCTCTTTGTTTTATAAAACTATATATTTTCTACAAATTGGTGTTGAAGCGAAGTTGTTCTAGCAGCTTATTAAATTAGTAGCATGTTATAGCTTCTACATCCAGCATGCAAACGCCACAATTTAATGGAAAGAATTATGAATACTGTTTGTTTACCATGAAGGCACTATTCAGATCTCAAGACATGTGGGAGATCGTTGAAGATGGGTACACAGAGCCCGTAAATGTAGCAGCGTATAGTGCACTTTATCAAGCAAAGAAAGATACTTTGAAGTAGTTATGAAAGAAGGATGGAAAATATCTTTTCTATATTCATCAAGCAATGCATGAAAGCATTCTTGCAAGAGTGGCAGAAGCTAGTCAAGAAAAGACTGCATGGGGAAATTTACAGGTTACATATCAAGGTAAGGAGAAAGTAAAAACCACCAAGCTATAGTTACTTTGTAGAGATTTTGAGAATTTAACAATGAAAGATTCAGATTCTGTAGAATCAATTTTTACTTATGTAGTTGGCTTATTCAATCAAATCAAATCCCATGGTGATAATCTTGAAGATAGAAGGATTATTGAAAAATTGTATAGAAGTTTTCCTATGGAATTTAATCCTTTAGTTGTTGCTATTGAATAAACTAAGGATCTGAGTCAGTTTTCTATTGATGAGTTGCATGCATAACTAATTAATCATGAATAGAGGATGAATAGATCACATGCAAGTGTAGATCAGGCTTTTTAATCTCAGATAGCAGGTAGTCATGGCAAAAGAAGAGGAAGTTTCACCCCAATAGGTAGAGGAAGAAGTCCATCTAGAGGACACGGTAGCAGTTCATCAAACTCAGGTGGAAGAGGAAAGAATAAAGAATAGAGTTATATTCAGAGACAAGATAAGTCTCATGTTTAGTGTAATTATTACAAGAAGTATGGGCACTATGCTTATGATTGCAAGAAAAAGAAATATTATTCGGAGAGGCAAAACCAAAATCAGGTTGGAAGTTTTATTTTTAAACCAATGTTTATTGCATGCACAATGATTACCGAAGAAGTACCTTCTTTATCCCCTATTGAATGTAATCTATCAAAAGAGAATCCATGTGATGTATGGTACTTGGATTCAAGTTGCAGTAATCACATGACATGTAATCTAGATTTTTTTTCTTAGTTTGGATGATTCACTTAAGAGGGATGTAACCCTTGGAAATAACAATATTGTGTCTATGAAAGGAAAAGGCACGGTTAGTATTCTAACAAGACAAGGGGAGAAAACAAGTATGTAAGATGTTTACTATGTTGTAGGTTTGAAACATAACCTCATGAGTGTTGGACAGTTGGTACATAAAGGATACCGAGTTTATATGGAAGACAATGAGTGTATGATTATGGACAAAGCTCCTAGCACTTAGTTGATTACAAAAGTGAAGATGAGCAGAAATAGGATGTTTCCATTGATTTTAAAACCTAGAAAGAAGAAGAAATCAAATTTTGTTTATAGTAAAATCAGCATAGCTCAGATTCATAGGAAAGTCATGCGTTCGCTCAAACCAGATGAGTCCTGCGCTAAGGTAAAAGAGTCATGCACTAGTGCTCAAGCAGATGAGTCTTGCACCAATCAAAATTAGTTTTACACTACAACAATTGAGTCCTGCACTCGATTCCTTCATGTAAATATAGTTAAGTCCTATGCTGAAGGAACATAATCAAATTTTCATTCAATCATGAAGGATGACTCGTGGATTTGGCATCTAAGATATGGACATTTTAATTTTGGAGGTTTGAATTAATTACATAGAAATAATATGGTTAAAGGTTTTCTATTGATTCAAAAACCATAAAGGGTATTGTGAAGGTTGTATTTTGGGGAAGCAACATAGAGATTCATTCCCAGTTGGCAAAATAGCAAAAAGCAAGTGCACCACTTGAGATTGTACACTCAGATTTATGTGGACCTATGCAGACAGCTTCTATTGGAGGTGGTATTTATATTATGACATTCATTGATGATTACACAAGGAAAAAAAGGGTTTATTTTCTGAGAAATAAATCAGATGCCTTTGATACATTTCAGCAGTTCAAGGCATTAGTGGAAAAGAAAAGTGGATACTACATCAAAGTTCTCAGAATGAAAAGAGGAGGTGAGTATGTTTCTTATGAGTTTATGAATTTTTGTAGATATCATGGTATAGACAAGTAGTTTACTACCAGGTATACACCACAGCATAGAATGATGTGGCAGAAAGGAAAAATAGAACCATCATGGAGATGGCGAGAAGCATGTTGAAGGCAAAAACATCTTCCAAATGATTATTGGGTAGAAGCAGTAGCAAATTTTGTTTATATTTTGAACAGGTGTGCTAATGAAACTTTTTATGAACACGGTTCCTCGACAAGTGTGGACTAACCGGAAATAGAGTGTTTCACATTTCATATTTTTTTGTTGTGTAGCAATTTGCACATTTACCTGATGAGCTAAGGAAGAACTTAGACAAAAAAGGAGAAATTTTTATGATTTTTGGGTATTCAGAGAATACAAAAGCGTACAATTTATACAATCAAGTCACTATTAAGGTTGGGATCATCAGGTATGTATTGTTTCTTGAGAATGAAGCATGGGATGAAAGTATAGACAATAAAAGTGATTATAACAACAGTTATTCCGCATGATGATATGATAGATGAAAGTTTAGAGACATCAAGGTACTGTATCTACAAATCTTGAACATACACCACAAGTTGTAGCAAAAGCTACACCTCCATCTACAGTCAGAAGGTCACCAAGATTTCAGCCATCTTCAACCATGAAAGAGACACCACAGAGAAAACTAGAAGCTACTCCATCACCAAAAAGTCAGTCCTACATCGAATAGTACTGCGCATCGGAAAACAAGAAGTTTTAGTGAGAATTATAATGTTGATACAACTAATTAATTTTCAATTTTTGCATTATTTTCTCAGGCTATAGATCTAGTATATTATGAAGAGGCTATAAAGAATGAAGTTTGGGAAAAATCCATGAATGATGAGATCAATGCTATAGAGAAGAATGAGACATGGGAGCTGATGGATCTTCCAAAAGTAAAGGACATGATAGGAGTCAAGTGGGTCTACAAGAAAAAATACACTGTTGATGGAAAAGTACATAAACACAAAGCAAGGCTAGTTGCAAGAGGTTTTACGCAGCAATATGGAGTTGACTACGACATGAAACATTTGCACTAGTAGCACGTTTAGATAGGACTAAGAATGGTCATAGTACGGTGTCCAGCCTCATATCAAATGGCTTCATGGATCATCTCAAATGTTAAGATTCGAGATTGGAAAGATGGATTCCTTAAATTTTGAGGTATGTATGTGGAATCAGCCAGGAAGGTCATGAGAATTGAATGTTATTCAAGGAAACAGATACAGATTCAAGACTCATTGGTCTATACAAGCATAGTGACCTAGTGATTGGATTTATAGATGATCAGAAAAGCACATCTAGCTATACCTTTCACTTGGGAAGAGGAATGGTTTCAGTAGGAGCATCAGTGAAGCAGTACCATTGTCATGTTATCTTCAGCAAAACTAGAGTATGTAG
Source organism: Taxus chinensis (assembly GCA_019776745.2). NCBI lineage: Eukaryota > Viridiplantae > Streptophyta > Pinopsida > Cupressales > Taxaceae > Taxus > Taxus chinensis. Next base: position 259,439,261 of record CM034146.1, on the reverse strand, counting down.
CAAGGTAAAATTTTAGCATTGCATGTTTATATGTAGATGATTTGGATGATTACTAGAAATCTATCTACAAATTCATTCACAATCAGCCATACAAGGAGTTTGAAGCTGACGCAGATCTTGGTCTTGTGACAACAACTTTTGGCCATAGCAAGTGTCAACAATCAGAAGGTCAAGTATTTATCTCATAAGAAAATTATGAAAATGATATTGATGACAAGATATCATTTCATCAGGGATCTGGTAAACAGAAAGCCAACACCAGTTGTAGTAGGTTTGAATTTGAGCAAAGAGGATGAAGGATCAGTTTGTGGATCCAGACATTTTTTTAAAAGTTGCTTTCACAAAATAAGTTTTTGACGGCCACATTTGAGCCTGACTATTATGTATGGTGTGAGTTTCATGATCCTGGTGCATGGCAATCTTCAAAAACATTCAAACTGGAAAGCTCCAAAAAGAGTTTTGAGGTATATACGTGGAACAATTTGAAATTAAGGGGGAGTGTTGGATTCAAGTTCAGAGCAGTGCAAACATGCATTGCTAATATCCATACTGATAGCTGTTGGAAGTATAGATGATCAGAAAAGCACATCCATCTATAATTTTCACTTTGGAACAAAAGTGGTTTCATGGGCATCAAAGAAGCAACCCATTGTCACGTTATCTTCAACAAAAGAAGAGTATGTAGTAGCAATAGGAGCAGCATGTCAAGTTGTTTAGGATTATATTTAGAGTTCGACAGATTTACATACAGAAACAAGAGGAAGCTATGCTAGATTTTTTGTGACAACAACTCAGCCATAGCGTTGTCCAAAAATTATGTTTTTCAGTAAGAGGAGAAATCATATTGATACGAGGTATCATTTCATCAGGGATCTGTTAAAGTACAAGGAAATTAATTTTGAATTTTGCAGATCCGAAGATTTAAATTGTAGACATTTTTACAAAGGATTTGGCAGTTGAAGTTTTTGAATATTTGAGAGATTGTTAGTGGGTGAGTTATTGATCCCATGCATGGAAAATCTGAAAAATCAAATGAAGCTCCAGAAGAGTGTTCAAGCTATAGTTTGAAATTAAGGGGGAATGTTGGAAATATGCATGCCCATGCATAGTTAATTCCAACCGTAGTTTTTTTATGCAATATTAAAAATAGACATAGTTTTGCTTTAAGTTTGCTTTAGTTAACTCAAATTTATCCTATTTTTAGGATTAGATTTAATTCAAATAAATTTGTTTTAATACATGCATAGCATGCAACTATTTTAAAGCATAGAGTTTAGATTTAGAATGCTTATTTGAAGAGATGTTAGTGGGTGAGTTATTCTATTTAAATAACAACAATTGTAATTGCTTTATATGCACACACAGAGGTGTGAAATCATGCACAAGCAAGGAAGGATGTGCATTGAAAGCACACAGCTGCACGCACAACTTGATTAGTACAAAATCATGGAGCTCTAAGTATGATGAAGATTTTATTAATGAAGATTACACACAACAGTTTTGGTTCAAATGAGTCATATTGTTTATGCAAGTGATTTAAGTGTTCTATTTATTTATTTTATGCTCTTTGTTGTATAAGACTGCAGATTTTCTACATAATACTGGTGAATCCTAATTTTTGTATAATATTTGTACTTCAAAACAATTCCAATGAGTCTTATTTTGACTCTGCATTCCTTTAAACAGTTTGACTCTTGACTATACTAGGAAGACTCTCCATATTACTGATGGAGTAATTTGCATTCCTAAGTTCCTGAAGATAATTGTACTGCGCACCTACGTAATTAGCATGAACTTGTAGCAGGGTATGTATCTTAATCCTAGTATCTGATAATTTACTTCAAGGAGATCAAGGATAGTTAGCAACTTATCATATATAATTAAAACAAATGTATGCTAAAATACGAGGTGATGAACCGGAAGGAATTTATGGACACTTGTTTTGAAAGTAGACTTGTGTACCGAATAGAAATGCATAATCAATAATCTTGCATAGATAACCATGGCATTAATAAGTTTTGAATTTTCCTGTATGTATTAGTTCAATTACAGACACACCTCCATTTTTGATCTGATGGCTATCAATCACAAAACTTTGTTCTGTATTACTTTTCTATAGATTGCATATAATACATCTAATAAATGGCCAGTGAGGGGAGAAAGCTATATAAAAAGGAGCTCAATGAAAGGTCTAAACTCCAGGAGTTTTCTTTGTTAGATAGGATACAGGGGATCATTTTTTTGTTTCTTCACTTTGAAGCTAAAGAGAATGTCTAACCCTTCTGTAACTTGAGTCCCAAGCCTATATTTATAGATCAGATACAGACTGGTAGAAAGAGAGTGAAGCGAGTTGTATAAACTTCAAACTCAACCACCACTATCTAATGACACCCATTAAATTTGGATGCAAATACTTTCTTTCATATACAATGAAGCCATTGAGAGTCATATGTCGTGAAAAAGTTATTTGAAAATGACATGTATGTTTCAGACTCAAATATGATCTGGTAGATGGAAGAATAGAGATCCTGTCATTACATAGGTCTGAATCTCATTAGAATTCCCCATTTTTCCCCCACCTGATACCTCCCAAATCATTAAATGCTTTAGAAAATGCCTCTATGGTGTAGACTAGGTCGAAATCTTTCCAACGCATGTCATGAACTTGTAATATTTAATGATTCTCCTGAGTCGAAAGATATTGCCCCTTCTGAAAGTTTTCATCATGGCTTCCATAGTTTAGAAATTCAACGGGAAAATTTCCTAGATTTAAAAACTGGGTACCTCCTTGTAATCATGGGAAAAATGGCAGACCACTACTAATGGAAAAAGTTGAGGTTTGTAGGTCTTAGAATCTCTATATGCAACTGCTCTACCTTTCCTGAAAGAACTCACAAAATCCAGAAAATTCCCAATTAGCCCTGAATAACTGCCATTAGCTTGATAATACGTGGCACCGTTCATGGTTTGTGCTAGGGAGTACTATGCTACAACTATTCCCTTTATGCCCCTTTGATCAAAAGGAAAATTTGTCATCCTTTCAATCTTGTCAACTCCTATGCCTTCATCTGTGTTGTCAGGATGTTTATAAATGTTTGATGTCTATTTCCATTTGGTGGTAGTTCGTAGAGCCCATCTTTGAAATGCACTTTTACACTTTTTGGGGTAAGGGGCAAAAACCCAAATTTTTCCCCTTTCAACCCGCTTATGACGCTTGGGCACACGTGGTGGCACTTTGAGCTTGTTTGGATAACCAAGTGCTATTTGTTGTGATGTTGTACCTTTTCAATTCAGCATCAATTTTGATAGTACGTAATTGGCAGCCTCCGTCGGCCTTTGCCTTATGCATTGACTATTCAACCGATACTCTACCCACTTTCTCAAATTATTAGACAATAATGGCGGCTCTTTTTTCTCTGCTTATGTTCCATAGTTTCGGTTCAAAATCTTCTTCCTTTGGAGTAGCATCGAGTCTAGGACATCTTATGTAGCCTACTGTAGGTTTGTGGAATTTCTCAAATCTTCATATCTTATCTTTAGGTTCCTTAGGCTACGTGGTGAGCTCATGAGGTCCATTTGGGTCTCTGAAACTTTTGGAACACAGACTCTTGGAAACTAAATGCCAGAGCTGACATCTTGGCATTCTTCTACTTGCACATTTATACTTACATTGTTGCAATGGAGTGATGTAGAGAAGATGGATCTCAAAATTTGCAGCTGAAACAAAGAAGACCAAATGAAAAACCCAAGGCAATGATGGGTTCCTTCTTCATTCCTTTGGACTTCTAGTTTTATAGGACATGTATCTCTTATTTCAGTAGTTGTAAGTTACATCCCAAATAGATTGTATGCCCGAAAAATTTGAATCTCCTTGATGAATAAATGGTATTATTTCAATAATTCTGTTGTGTACTTCATTTTACTTTTATCTTTTATGATTTGTAATTATTTTATAATGAATTAAACAAATCACTACATACTTAATAACACTTAATCATATGAATTAATCGAATCAAAAATACCTGTAACTTAAAAATGAAATTTTGCAACTCTCAGCAATGAAAACAACAAATTTGTTTATTGTTTTTGAATCCAAGTTCTCAGGTCTTCCTCTATATCCACCTATCTCAAGGTTGTGCATTATTTATTTGGATATTTTTTACATCTTTGATGAAGGTGATCATGAGATAGCAGCATATGTGAGGTGTTGGGTATTCCACAACTAACACACATAGCTGGCCCTTTTTCCTTGTTGATTCACTTAACTAAAAAATCAATTTAGAAATAAATGTCCAAACCTTAGTTTCATTTATCAATTCCTTTCATCGAAAACAAATTTTTGAGTTCCCCATTTCTAAATGAGTGCAAAAACTATCAAAATTTCTAGCAACCTTATCAAGAAAGCTTCCTGCTAGCTTGTAGAAGAATGTCTTTCTCTAGTCCATTAGGCATGGAGTAAAAACATATAACCAAAATCTACCTTGATCTGAAGAAACTGAGCTTTAATTGAAAAACAACATGTTCCTAAATATGGGAAAGGATCTAGTAGAAATAATTCATGTGCACTTAGGATGAAACTTATGCAATTGAAAAAGCAAGACAATGTGCATCAACATACACTTATTAAAAGGAAATTTAAATCCTAATAACTAGACAATGTAAGATTTTCCTAAATAGCAGTGTTTAAGAAATATACCATTCATAGGAATGGGAAGTTTCTTCTCCATTCATAACTTGAAAGTTGAAATTTATTGTCTATCTTTGCAAAGATGAAATCATGTAAGGACCACTCCAAATTGTATCAAACTTCATGTGGTTTCCCCAGATTTACACGATCATAGTTTTGCTCGATCTCCCATTTCAACACAATGTCTCCATCATTGCAGACCTTGAACTTAGTGTTTTTATCAAAAAAATTCTTGAGTTGTCTCTCATTATTTTCCATGTTCATATGAGCTTGGTCTCTTAACTCTTGCATATCCATTAATTCTGCATAACTGAACCTGCATTGGTTCATGCTCTCAAGTAATTCCATCTGATTTAGTAAATCCAATGTGGGAAACTCAACTGAAATAGGCATTCTTTCATCACATCCATAAACAAGATAATAAGGTGAAGTACCAAGTGGATCTTTTAGGAGTCACTTTATGAGCCCAAAGTTCTAAATTTAACATTAGATACCACGCTCTTTGGTTGTCCTTAAGATTTATTTTGATGATCTTTAATATATTTTTGTTAGTAATTTCAGCTAATCCATTACCTTGTGGGTAATAATTAGATGAAGTAATCAAATAAATACCATGCTTGACATCCCAATATGTTACCTTTGTACCAAGAAATGTTAAGACATTATCTAAAATGATAGTTTTTGCAACACTAAATATTCTAACTATACTTTCATAAAATGACAAGATTGAATTATTGTTAGCTTCTTTCAAAGCTACTGCTTTAGTCCAACATGTGAAATAATCCATGTCAATCAAGATCCACTTGTGTCCTTATGATAAAGGTGGATTTATCATGCCAATGAAGTCAAGACCCCATTGGATGAAAGGTTGTGATCTATTTAAATAGGCTGCAAGGGCAACAAAGCTAAACATTATTTTCCAAAAACGAATGCAAATTTCTTACACCTTTTAATCCATTCAAAGTAGTCATTGAATAGAACAAGCCAATAATAAGAAATTTTCATAATATTTAATGTTGTTGTACATGCTGAGAAAATGATCTCTAGCTAGGTTCCAACATGAAACTCATATAACACTCTGTTGTAACTCTGATCATAATCCCAATGCATCTTATCAGAACACCATTTATGTCCCTTTTAAACAAGATGCCATCAATGAAAACATAAGGTATAGCTTGTGATTTGAAATATCTTCGTTTATTTTTGTCCATGACTTATAGATAAGTACAATGCTATAAGTAATTAATCAAATCATTCATCCAACTTGATCCTTGAACCTCTTGATTTAGTTCTAGTTGTTGATATTCAAGTTGTAATAACATTTCTTAGTGTTGATACGTGATTTTAGCATGATGTAATGAATTTTTTGCTTCTGTAGCCTACTACTTTTTCTATATCAGAAATTAGATATTCACATAATCCTTTTCCTCATAATTTTTTTGCAACACGGATGCCAACATCATACTCCATAACATTTTTAATCCAACCAACTTTCTTCTCATCTAGTTGTTTTTTCAGCAAGGACGCTTTAACACTTCCATGAGAGACTAAAACATGTATCTTTTTAGTGGAAATCATGTACTTGAAATTCTTTAGTCCTCTAACTATAGCAAGTACTTATTTTTCAAGAAAAGTGTACCTTGTCTCGTAGTCATGTAAACTCTACCCAAAGAAAGCAATTGGCAGCTCAATATTTTCATCATTGACTTGAGTTAATATGGCTAAAATGGGTTCGTCTCCTACAAGTGCATACATCGTGAAACCCTTATCAAACTTTGGATTTGCCAAAGTGGGAGCTTGTGAAATAGTTTTCTTGATAGATTTAAATCATTTTATTCTTTTTCTAGTCCAATAGAAAGTTTTATCTTACTTTAACATAGTTGTTAATGGCCTACCTAATACTACAAAATATGGAACAAATAATCTAACAAAGTTGATTTTTCCAGAAAAACTTTGTAATGCTTTCTTATGAGGAGGTAAGGATAACTTTGAAATTCCTTCAATTCTGAAAGGATCAATAGATAAACCTTTTCTAGAAACAATATCTCCAAGAAATTTACCTTGATGGACTAAAAAGATAGACTTTTCAGAACTCAAAGATATTCCAAACAGCCTACAAAGTTGAAAATTCTTCCTTAAATGCATAATATGATCATCAAAATTCTTTGAAAACATGGTAACATCATCTAAATAAACCAATATGCATTTATTTAATAGGCTATGAAAATCCATGTTCATTACATGTTGAACCATTACACCAAAAATAGAAATTAAAAATGACATTCTTTTGTAAGAATAAGTACTCCACTTTGTGGTAAAGGTTATTTTTTATTTTCTTCATGCACAAGAATCTGATTGTATCCACTATAACCATCTAATAGGGACATATTATCTGAACCTAAAACTATTCTTAAAATTTGATCCATATTGGACAGTAGATAATGATTGCTATCTCTCGAAAGTGCACCCTGTAGAGAGATGACTGCAGGTTTTCTAAGCTTACAAAATTTTATCTCTCTCTTTCGTAGATAAAATGGAAACACATCAGGTTTGTGGGTATACCTATTTTGAGGTGAGTCTCCGGTATCAAGGTCGGTTCCTTGTTGATATATCCTAAACTGATTATGGGGTTTTAGAGTAAAAGATGACTGTAAAGTAATTAAAACTAAGGCGATACACCAAATTCGTATGAGGACTTTGACTGAGTATATGCACAATTGATATGTGAAGGATTTTGGGTGCACGAACGAACAGTTCTTCTGTAGAATATTAAGTGGTAAAACACTTGGAGGTATTGAGGGAGATTATCACAACAATACTGCTAAGCTAAACATGCACATTAATATTATGCATAAAATATTGAACTTGCAGCAGGGTAAGGTGATTTATCAGGGAATTTGCATTCACAAGACTAATAGAAACATACACAAGACTACAAATAATTGGTAAGGCAGAAATTCTTCACACTCAGAAGGCAAAACTGGAAAAAGTTTCTTCAGTACTTCTATATCCAAAAAGTCCTCTAAAGTCCTCCTATGCTTTACAAAGGCACACAATATATAGAAAAAATAAAATTCACCTTCTTCCTAAAAATAGCCTAAGGTTTGTACTCACCCATGCATTCTATTTTTATCCTTTATTTAGTAATAGATAAAGGAATAAAAATAGAGCATGCAATTACAAATAGGAATTATTAGCCTTAATTACAATGACTATTCTATTTTTAAGAAGAGAAGGATGAATAATTTTCTAAAAATAAGATTGATTGCTAGGCTTCTCTCTCCGTGAACATGCAACTCTGTCTTCTTCTCTATTATGTTCTGTTATGAAAGCATGCAAAACTACTCCTGTGTGTCGAGAAAAAATTACATTAATTACAATACTTTACAAAATAATTCATCCAAATATCCATTTGGTGGGGACCACCCTTGTCTCTGATGTTGACATCTCCTTCAAAAAGGTCACATGAGTGACACTCTGCAAATCAATTCTAACTCCTTGAAGTGGGGACCACCTTCACATTACCATACTCAACCACCTTTGATTATTTACATGCATGACCATACTACATAGTCAGCCACCTTTGTAACAAGTACTATAGTATATAGTTGCCATCATAGTTGTCAACCTTGGCATATTTCACAATTCACCTTTTTCAGTGATAAGCATGTACAATGGAATTTTGCATTATTTGGAAATGGCTATAGTTTGGACTTTGAAAGTCAATGCAATGATAATTTGATTGGTGATGTGGGATGGCCCCCCTTCCCATGGTGACTCACCCCTTGGTAACTTTTTCGATGGCATATGTAACTCAAATTGAGTTTTCTTTGATATTTGTTTATCGTTCTGGGCCATCAATCTGTGTCATTTTTCATCTTCGGTTGTCAATCTTGAACCTATGGTTTAAGGATTTGGCCATGGAGGCTCGGGCTTGTAGGAATTTTGGAACTTTCAACCTTTTTGTAAAAGTTTCAAACTTAAAAAATACCTCGGCCTCCACTTTTTTTGTGGTGATGACACATATACTTCTTGGGCCTATGGGCCTGTGGATGAAAGCTTGGAAATTATAACTTTTCGCAAAAGGTTTAAAAACTTAAAAAGGGCCCAACCCACACTTTTCCACTTCTATTCTTGTGATGACACATTTCCTATGGACTTTCGGGCATGTGGAGGAAATTTTGACACTTTGTAAAATTTGAAAATTATAAGTCGGTCAATCGACCGCCATTCCACCTAGACTACTTTTGCATCAATCTTGATGATCAATTTTTGAGTGTTGATCTTTTTACTTGTTGATTTTTTATCGTTGATCTCAAAATCATGATTAGGGTTTCTGACTGTGCATTGAGTGTGGTCGGTGGGAACTAACCGTGGTTATTTGTTTTGAGCTCTGAGCATGATTCTTGGCCTTTAATCTTTGTCCTTAATGAAGCTTGATTGTTGATCTCGAACCGTGGTTGATTCGAACTCAACCCATACTTGGATTTGGGTAGTAAAGGAAAGCTTGGGTCTAATGATCATTTCATTCAGTTTCTTGATTCGTGGGCAAAGCCTTGGTAAATTTTTTTCTCAATGTCAATGTTGTGTTCTATACTAGAGCTCAGATACACCTGTATTTTTTATCTCTTCCTCTATCTTTTTCCTGAGGATATGGTTGTGAAGGTGGCAAGATTTTTGAAGAAGACGTGTTGACCATTGTCGATCTCGGTTTATTCTTTCTGAGCAAGATTTGAGCTCTCCTTCTATATTGAATACCATTATTGAACCTTGAAACTCGGTTCTGTGTTATTTCTTTCTGAAAGCCACCATGGTTTGAAAGCTTTGAATTGTCTACAACTTTGAGGGTTTCTAATAATTCTTGGAAAAGGTGAGCTTCTTTGTCCTCAAACGTGAAAATTACTTCATTTTATTGAGACCATGCATACTGATACTGAGTTTCTCTTTGCATTTTCTAGGTTTTTGTGGCTTGAACTTTATCATTCTTGAGCTTTTCTGCAATCTGATTCTCTGTGACTCAAAGTTTTGAAGAAAACACTTCGAAGTGGTAAGTTCTTGCTCATTTTTGTTGGTTGTTCATGTTTGAGCTCAGGATTCTCCTTTTTATTGGTGCCTCTATTATAACCTTTGAATGAGATTTCTTAGATTTTAATCTTTGTCGTTTTGCCATTTGGTTTTTGGGACACTGATAATAAGGTCCTTGTTTGTATAATATCCTCTGTGATTTCTCACTACCATTAATGGGTCTTCGTTCATTTCCCTAATTTGTGCTTTTATGACATGGGTACCCGCAGATATCTATTTTTCTTGTATCTTCATGCCTATAGCTTATTTCCATACTTAAACAGAAACTAGTACTCTAAGATGAGTAAAAAATGGATCTTTTGATTTTCTGTTTCTGTGATTTCTCCTCCTAGAGCTTTGTTGAGATATCAAAATCTCATTTCCAAAATAATTCCATCATTCTTTTCCTTGTCCTTTAGAACTAGAATAGTGGTCTTGCTTTGATGGTTACCTTGAATTATTGCACTACTTATTATGAAAACACCATCTTTGAACTTGGTAAGATTTGAATGTTTTTGAAAACTTTATCTATTGACTACTTGACTGTATCAATGTTCTTGACTGTCTGAAAATAATGTAACTCTTATTCTTCAAAAATAGTGCTATGGGGTGGCTCCATATTGTAAAATTATGAGCTTGACCTTGATTCCTCACTTTTTTTGTAACTCTACATTGGACACCATTCTTATTTCAGTTATGAATGACTTTGAAACATTTGATTTTGAGAAATGAAAACTGTAACTAAAAACTTAACTTAAGATGTTTTTTGTCTTGTAAGTGGATTTCTAGAAATTGTAAACAATTCTTTATCTGTTGTAACACCATTTTCAGGCATAAGCCTTGATTCAGATTCTTTGTTGAAATACAGTAACTTATTTCTTTTACTTGGATAATTTATTTCCTTGATAACAATATTTCTGGCATGTTGAAAATTTTGAAACGTTGATTTTTCATGGTGAAGCCCTAGCAAAAAAAAATTCAGAATTCTCTCTTCCATCCAATTCCAACTATAATAGTTGTATTTTCTAATTCAGAATATAGAACATAACACTTCATGTTTGAAGCTAGAAAAAAATGAGACATCATAGTTGTTTATCTTGATCATGGCATGCTTTACTACTTTCCTGTATCACTTACTTGATTTAAATAATTCCTTTAAGCATGTAGTAGTTAAAATCAGTATGATGAAAAGTTGTAAATGTCCATTTTACATAGCGAAGCCTTGTCAAAATTTTCCTAGAATCTTGTCTTCATTCCTTTTAACTATAACCTTTCTTTTCTAGTCAAACATCAACTTTCGAATTCTGCTTCTTCCCTTCGTAGAAAAATAAAACATGTATTTCTATCTCCCAGTCTGTCTTCTGTACTGTAACTTCTTCCACTTTAGAACAGTTACTAAAACCTTGAGTTACATTCTTCCTTTTTATGCATGCACTTATGACTTGTTTATTTTTTTCCTTGGTTGTAACCCATACCTGCGCACTTAAGAAAATAGTTATAAAATACTTAGGCTTTTTGGCCTCTCTTATGTCCATGTTTTTATTCTTTTCTTTTCTTTTCCTTCATTCTATCTGAGTGAATATAGCATGTATACAGTTTCATATTCAAGTAAAATACATCTCCTATTGCTTAGAGATCCATATGCACGAATTATAATAGTGTAGGAATATGGATTAACCCTAAGCTCTTTATTGATGATTTCCTTATTTTTGCTTTTTAGGTACCATGGCTTCTACAATGGAGATGAAGAAGAAGCTAGAAATGGATATTTTTCAATCAAAAAAAGAAACCCCAAGGAAATGATGGGTTCACTCATACTCCTTTTCTTTCTCTTTCATGAATTTGTACCTTTTATTTTAGTAGCTGCACTTTACTTTTCAGTTACATCCCATGGCTTGTGTGGGAGACATTTGAAAACTCCTAATGAATAAAACATTAAATTTTGAAATTGAGTTGGGTATTCCCTTCTGCATTCTAGCTTCTTTGTATGGATTTTTAAATGAACTAAACAACTCAATAACATAATTGAATGTCTTAATCATGAAAGAAAGAACATTGATGAGAACTTGTAACATTCAGTAATGAACCCTGATTTTTTTATATCTATATTTATATTTGCTGCTTCAAAACTTGGCACTTCACCTACTTTGTAATTTTTCATCTTCATCAAGACAACACAACTATCCTTCAGGGCTTTGTGTTCTTTTGCTGAATATGGCAATGAAATTATAGACTATGTGATCTGTTATGTTTTGTGACAGCACACATGACTGTAGATTTCATTTAATCTTATACTAATTTAGCAGTAACTAATAATCATTATAACTTCCTTATCTTAGGTATAATTCAATCATGAATTTCATCGTAATGAAAAAGTTTCAAGTTTTCCATTTTTGAACAAGTGAAAAAATTGTCAACATTTCTTGTGATCTTGCAGGGAAAGCTACCTGTTAGCTTAAAGACTAATTCCTTGCTCTTGTCCATTGGGCATGGAGTCTGAACATGTAACCAAATTTTTTCCTTTTCCGAAAGGTCTAACCCTTCCAAAATGAAATTAAAACTAGGAAAGGATATGGTAAACCAGATCTTGTGCACGAATGCACTTATTGAATTCAAAAATGATGCAATGTGCAAAAACTACACTTATTGAAGGGAAATCCCACTCTAACAATCAATGTAAGATATTTAATAATAGTGTTTGAGAAACATACCATTCATAGTAATGGGAAGTTCCACTCCATTTAGATTCGAAAGCTAAAAAGCATTGTGTTCCTTGCAAGATGAAATCATGTAGTGACCACTCTAGAGTGTATCAAACTTTGAGTGTCTTCTTGGATTTTCACGATCAGCATCTCACTTTAACACAATATCTCCTTCATTGAAGACTCTAAATTTGGCTTTCTTGTCAAAAGTCTTCTTCATTTGTTTCTGAGTCTTTTCCATATTCAAATGAGCTTGATGTCTTAGATCTTTTAATTCCATTAACTCTGCATAACGAACCTGTAATGGTTCATTCTCAAGTAACTCCTTTTGATGCAGCAAATCCAATGTAGGTAACTCAACGAAAATAGGCATTCTTACTTATTTCCTGTACACAAGTTTGTATGGTGAATTGCCAATTGATCTTTTAGGAGTCATTATGTCATCCTATAGTTTTGAATTCAACATCAGATGCTAAGCTCTTTGATTATCCTTGAGTGTTCTTCTGATGATCCTTAACAAATTCTTGTTATTACTCTCAGCTAAGCCATTACCTTGTGGGTAATAATTAGATGAAGAACTCAAATAAATTCCATGTTTGACAGCCCAATAAGTTATTTTAGCACCAATAAAAGCTAAATCATTATCTTATATGATAGTTACTGGAACACCAAATTTGTAGACTATTCCTTCGTAAAAGGATAATATCGAAGCTTCATTAGCATCCTTCAAGGCTATTGCTTCTATCCATTGTGTAAAGTAATCTATAGTAGTTAAGATCCACTTGTTCCCTTGTGAAGAAGGTGGATTTATCATTCCGATAAATTCAAGACCCCACTACATAAAAGGCTGATCAACTGAAATAGGCTGCAAAGGTAGTGAAGCGAGTCATTCTTTTCCAACAAAGAAAGCACATTTTTTACACTTTCTAATACATTCAAATCAGTCTTTGAATATGCTAGGCCAATAGTAACCAGCTTTCATAATTTCTAAGGATGTGGTACGTGCTGATAAGTGACCTCCTACAGGTCCTTCATGGAATTCTGATAATATTTTCTAAATTTTATCATATTCAACACACCGCAGCAAGATTCCATTTATATATTTTTTGAATAAGGCATTATTAATGAAGATATAAGGTACAAAATTGTAATCTGAAATACCTTCATTTATTCTTGTCCATATGTTTTGGATAGGTGCCATGTTGTAGATAATTAACCAAATTAGTCATCCATCTTGATTCCTAAAACTCTTGAACTGACTTAGGTTGTTGATTTTTTGGTTGAACCATAATTTCTGATTGTTGATACGTAATTCTAGCATGTTGTTTTGAATCATCTGGTTCTATAACTTGTTGTTTTTCCATATCAATAATTAGATGTTTGCATAAACATTTCCCTCGAACCGTCTTAGCAACCCAAATATCAACATCATACTCCATGACCTTTGTTATCCAGTTTGCTCTTTTCTCATTCAACTCCTTATTTAGTAAGAATGATTTCACACTTGGATGAGAAACAAGAACATGGATTTTATTGTTTGAAAGCATATACTTGAAATTATTTATTCCTCTGACTACCAAAAGTACCTATTTTCAAGAATGTGTACCTTGTTTCGTAATCATGCAAGCTCTGTCCAAAGAAAGCAATAGGCTGCTCAATATTTTCATCATTGACTTGAGTTAATATAGCTAAGATTGTTTCAGCTCCTGCAAGTGTATACATTGTAAAATATTTATCGAAATTTGGATTTGCAAGAGTATGAGGCTAAGAGATAGTGTCTTTGATTGATTCAAATCCTTCTCTCCCTTCGCTGGTCCAAGAGAAAATTTTCTCTTTCTTTAACATAGTTGTGAGTGGTTTAACCAATGTTGCAAAATTTGGAAAAAATATTCTAACAAAGTTTATTTTTCCAAGAAAACTCTGTAATGCCTTCTTATGATGGGGAAATGATAGCTGTGATATGGCTTCGATCCTGAAAGGATCAATTGCTAAACCTTGCTTAGAAACAATATGGCCAAGTAGCTTGCCTTGATGTACTGAAAAGATAGACTTCAGTGGATTCAAAGATATTCCAAATTGCCCACACAACTGAAAAATCTGCCTTAAGTGCATTAGATGTTCTTCAGAATCTTTTGAAAATATAGTAACATCATCTAAATAAACAAGGATGCATTTATTTAACAAGCTACAAAAATCCATGTCCATTGCACGTTGAAACGTTGCACCAACATTTGAAAGACCAAAAGACATTCTTTTGTAAGCGTAAGTACCCCACTTGGTGGTAAAAGCTGTTTTGTATCTATCTTCTTTCCAGACTAAAATCTGATTATATCCACTATAATCCTCTAGAAGAGATAATCTATCTGAACCTGAGACTATTCTCAAAATCTGATCCATATTTGGGAGTGGGTAATGATATTTTAATGAAGCCTTATTAAGATCTCTGAAATCTACACATAGTCTGATTTCACCGTTCTTCTTCCTAACAGGAACAAGATTGGCTACCCAACTTGAATGCTTAACTGGAAAGATAATACCCGATTCAATCAACTTAGATAATTATTTCCTCATCAGAGGTTCTATTTTTGGATTTATAGGCCTCTGTTTCTATCTAACAGGTTTAGAATTTGGATGCAACTCAATTGTATGTTGTGCTAAACTGGGATCAAATCCTTTCAGGTCTTGATATTTCCAAGTGAAAAAACCCTTAAATTCTATGCAAAGATTAATAAATGACTACTTTTTAGTTAAGGAATATACCTTTCCAAGAAATAGCTTTTTTCCCTTCATCAACCAAGATTTCTTCGTAATTATCAGTGTGAGTTGACATTTTAGTATTGACCTTTCTTAACTAATCGTCAGTGTCGAAGATGTCTTCTAATGTGACCAGACCTTGAGGTATTTTATTTGTCTTCAACTGAACAATCTAGTCACCATATAAGTGTTGTAATTTATCCTGATTAACTACAAAAAACTCAGCTTCTTGCTGCAAAAACCTACAAATTTGATCATCACTTTTAAAAACTTGCCAATTTGAATCATTATTAGGTATTGAGGGCCTGACAATTAACTTTATATGAGGCTGAATTTTGTTATTTTCAATCTGTTCCAGCACTTCGAAACTAGCTCTAATAGCTACAAGTCTGTTTGCATGCTAGTTTTCAGCCCTAGGAATAGACTGAATGTTAATAGCATCAAAATCTTCCATTAAGTTTGAAAATATATGTCTGTAAGACTTCATTAATGGATTCTTACAAATAATTAAATTTCTTACTTGATTGATAACCAACTTAGCGTCACCAAAAATCTGTAGCATGTTGATACCTCTCTTTCTGGCCCAAAGTAAGCCATGAATTAATGCTTCATATTCAGCTACATTACAAGTACATGAAAATTGGAGACTCAAAGCTGAGAAATACCTTTCGTTCATTGGGGAAGTGAGCATCAGATCTACTCCATGTCCCTTTTTGTTTTTAGCTCCATCAAAATGAAGCTTCCAAATCCCTTCTGTTGAATCTTCTGTCTTGGACAGTAAGGGAAGTGGTGTATTTTCTTCATGCATACAATACACACCAAACAGGTGTTCTTGAACTTCCTTAAAAGGATCATGAACATGTTATTCCACTGTCTTTTCATCCATAAACATGTTAGAAACACCATCTAATGCTGAAACATGAGCTACCTCATCAAAATCAGACTGATCTAGGGTTGAATAATTAGCCACTGCATTTGAAGAGTGAGGTTCAATATGAAATATGGCCAATGGCTCTGAATTTATAGTAAATTTAGTACCATAACAAGTAGTGAAAAATAAGAAGGACCAATCTGAAGAGAGATAACCTCCTATTTTTTTTGTGAAGTCTCTAGATAAACATAAAGCAAAGTATGGAGGCAAGTCCACAACAGTAATATCTTATAGAATAAAAACATTTGGGCAAGCATGGAACGTCACTTCTAAATTTTTGATTATACCAACTGTATTAGTTACAATTCTATCAAACTATAAGACACTCCTTTCTGTAGGATCATACTGCAAACCCAATTTTTGTGTAATTGCTTTTGGCATAATTATGCTACTTGCACCACTGTCCACCATGCAATTATGAACTAGATGTTCTCCAATAATAAGTGATAAATAAAATGGTGGTGGTTTTTTGATGTCATGAGCATTCAAAACTTTCTGAACCATCCACTTAACCTCTTTAATGTGGTCTTGTTCAAACGTTCCAAGAACCATGTCTATCTTTTGAACTTCTTTTTCTACTATATTTGAAGAAATCTGTAGCTTAGCTAGCTCATGAGAGAGTAAATCTTATTATCCAGGAATACTTAGAGCGTCCCACATTGAGATGTTAACATTATGCTTTTGCATTACATCAAAAATGTTGAAAGAAGCAACATTTTTAGAGACAGATTCAACTATCTTAGAGTAGGCCTTAGTGAAAATTGATTCTGCTTCAGCTACCTTAGATATCTGAGGTATAAACGGTCTTCTTGGATCAGGTTGTAGCTATTTTTGATGGACTTTATCAACTAGAACACTTGTTTTTTTAGGAACAACAAGGTTGTTGGTTGACTTTGGAACTGTAGATGTTGTCTTACTAGTGACAATAGGCAGGATAGGCCTATTTTGTTGCTTTTGACTTTCAGCAGCTTTCCCTTGAGCCCTAGTAGTGACTGCAATGAAATCCTCCTCATTAAAACTGACTAAATTTTGTTCAGGTGCTTTTTGAACATGAGTTTCTTGTTGCCCACCCTCCATTTGAGGCATGAACCATGTTTTAGATTGAGGTTGTGCAACAAGATTCAGATTCAAAAAAGCATTTGGGTAAGTTACTACTGAATGAGGTTGATTGCAAGGTTGACACCACTCTTCTGTAGCCTTTGGGTCAAACTGCCTTTGCTGGTAAGGTTGCCTATAATTTTAATTCCGTTGACAAGGCTGCCTATTTTTTTGATTCTGTTGATTTTGCTGATAAGGAGCTTGATAGGGTCTGCTAGGTAATGTAATTATATTATCAATCGAAGTCAATTTATTTCCCATAGTTTGCAAAGCTTTAAATACATCATCTGATGGAGCTACAACATTAGGTTTCTATGATTGTAATAGGCTGAGGAATAGGTGCTAAATCTACCAAAAATGGCATTGAAGGCCTTGGTGCCAATTTTCTAGCTTGAATAAGACTATTTTCAGCTCAGATAGCGATATCATAGGTTGCTAGGAGTGTCTCTCCCCCCATTGATTGAATCATAGTTGAAATATCACTATTTAATGCCCTAAGATAATAAAGGAAAGCATGATCAGCTTGAGGCTTGACACTTGCTAGAATTCTCTCCCAAGTTTTGGCAAAACGGATATTAAAACTGGACATAAATTCATTGGGAGATCTTTTAATAGTAGAAAATTGTTCAATGAGAGAAAAATGATATGAATTATCCTGGAACTGTTTCAAAAATTTTTCACCTAAGTTATCCCAAATTCTTATGCTTCTAATTTCTAGGTTTCTATACCATTGCAAGGCCTTCCCTTTAAAAGATGTAGCTAAAAGTCTTAAAGCTACGTCTTCATGAGTGATGTTATGGACTGCACATAGGGCTGTAACATCTTTGATATGTTCAATTGGTGTAACCTGATTTTCACCCGTGACTGATGGCAAACTTTTCATGGCAGCATTAGGAATGTCATGGTAAACTAGGATTACTAATGGACTGCTATTAGTAAAGGTCACCAAATTCCTTGGTGGTTTAATAGACATTTGAAAAACTAGGATGTTAATAAAAAATTTTATACGTGGTGACGGAATATTAGGAGGAGGGTTATCAAAACTAGGTCTATTATAAGGTAAAGTATTGCCAACTCTTCTCCTTCTAGCAGAATTCAAGGGTAAAGAAAAAACTCAGGAGGAATTCCTCTTACCGATGATATTATAGACACTTTAGGCATGGAACATGCTGCAATACTGATCTGATATCAGCTTAACAGAGTTGCCAAAAGATCTTAAAATATTTAGAATAAATTGTTGCAGCTTGTTCCCAAAAATGACTTTGTAACTGCTGTAAATCTATTGTAGATCTGCTATAGAATTTGTAATTTGCATGCAAATCTTATTCGTGGTCCCACTAGGTGTGCCAAAAACTTCTATCTCTCGAAAGTGTTCCCTATAGAGAGATGACTGTAGGTTTTCTAAGCTTGTAAAATTTGATCTCTCTCTTTCGTAGATATAATGGAAACACCTCAGGTCTATGGGTATACCTATTTTGAGGTGAGTCTCTGGTATCAAGGACGGTTCCTTGTTGATGTATCCTAAATTGATTATGGGGTTTAAGATTAAAAGATGATTGTAAAGTAATTAAAACTAAGGTGATACACCAAATTTGTATGAGGACTTTGACTAAGTATATGCACAATTGATATGTGAAGGATCTTTGTTGCAGGAGCCAACAGTTTTCTATAGAAATTAAGGGCAAACACTTTGTTGTACTCAGGGGAAAATATCACAACAACACTGATAAGTTAACATGCAGATTAAAATTATGTAGAAAATATTGAATTTGTATCAGGGTAAGATGATTATCAGGGAATTTGCATTCACAAGACAGCAAATAATTGGTAAGGAAGAAATTCTTCACACTCAGAAGGCAAAACTAGCAAAAATTACTTCAGTACTCCTATATCCAAAAGTCCTCCAGAGCTTTTTTGTGCTTCGCAAAGACACACAATATATATAAAAAATAAAATTCCCCCTCTTCCTAAAAATAGCCTAAGGCTTGTACTCGTCCATAAATCCTATTTTTATCCTTTATTTAATAATACATAAAGGAATAAAAATAGAGAATGTTATTACAAATAGGCATTATTAGCCTTAATTACAATATAGTCAACTTGAAGTTGACTGTTCTATTTTTAAGAAATAAGGGTGAATACTTTGCTAAAATTAAGATTGCTTGCTAGGAAAGTCTCTCTCCATGAACATGCAACTCTATCTTCTTCTCTATTTTGTCCTGTTGTGAAGGCATACAAAAATACTCCTATGTATTGAGCAAATTATTACATTAATCGCAATACTTTGAAAAATAATTCATCCAAATATCAATCCTGATTGGGACAACTCTTGTCTCTCATGTTGACACTTGTTATGTCTTCTAGTGATCACATAGATGACATGCTGCAAATCATCTTTAACTCCTTGGAGTGGGGACCACCTTCACTTTACCAGGTTTGGCCACCTTGGTGGACTTAGCAATAATACTATGGTTCTAGACACACATGGGGCACTTGTAATAGTTACCACACCATACTCGGTCACCTTTGATAATTTGACATATGCCACACTATATAGTCATCCACCTTTTAGACATACACGACCACGTAATACTTTTCAGGTTGCATGTTTGTATAGTATATGGTTTAAAATATTACCTTTTCGGTAATCATTGCATAATATAATTGGGTTGGTTTTTGCATTATATGGATATTTGACTATAATTAGACCCTGGAAATCATTGCAATGATTTTACATTTTAAAATGATGACGTGGGTTGTCCCCTTCTCCATAGTGAATCACCCCTCATTCATGGTGTTGGTGGCATTCTAACTTGGGTTGAGTTTTCTTTGAAAAACGGTGAAGATCTCAGGGCATCGATATCTGTACTAACTAATCGCAAACCATCGATCTTGACTGTTTGGCAGAATTTCAGGCCTTTTGTGACTTTTAAGTCCTTTGCAGACTTTTGGGCCTATGGGCAATTTTTGGAACTTTTAACTTTTTTGTGAAAGGTTTCAAACTTGAAAAACCCCTGGCCTCCATTTTTTTTCTGGTGATGACACGTATCCTTGTCGGGCCTGTGGGTGAAAGTTTTACAATTTGAAAACTTGGAAAATTAAACTAAGCTCTACCACCATTCAAACTTGATGAATTTTCCCTCGATTTTGTTGATCCATTTATGAGCATCGATCTGTGTACTTGTTTCTACTCCATGGTTAGGCGATTGAATTTTTTGACCCATGGTTAGGGTTTCTGAATGTGCATTGAATGTGGTCAGTGGGGAATAACTGTGGTTATTTGTTTCGAGCTCTGAGCATGATTCTCGACCTTTGATCTTTTTCGTTGATGAAGCTTGATTGTTGATCTCGAACCGTGGTTGAGTTTCAACTTAACCCATACTTGGATTCGAGTAGTAAAGGAAAGCTTGGGTCTAATGATCATTTCATTCAATTTTTATGGTTCGTGGGTGAAGCCTTGGACAATTTTTTCCTCAACTCCATTGTTGTGCTCAATACTTGAGCTCAGCTACACCTGTATTTTCAAGTTCTTCCTTTTCCTTTTTCTTAGGATATGGTTGTGAAGGTGGCAAGAGTTTTAAAGAAGACCTGTTCACCATTGCTGAGCTCAGTTTATTCTTTCTGAGTAAGATTCAAGCTCACCTTTTGTATTGAATACCATTGTTGAACCCTGAAACTTGATTTTGTGTTTTTTCTTTCTAAAGGCCACCATGTTTTGAAAGCTTCGAGTTCTATGTAACTTTGAGGGTTTCCACAAATTCTTGGAAAAGGTGAGCTTCTTTGTCCTCGAACATGAAAATTACTTCATTTTATTGAGACCATGCATACTGATACTGAGTTTCTCTTTGCATTTTCTAGGTTTTATGGCTAAGACTTGATCATTCTCGATATTTTCTATAATCTCATTCTCTGTGACTCAAAGGTTTGAAGAAAACACTTCGAAGCAGTAAGTTCCTACTCATTTTTGTTGGTTGTTCATGTTTAAGCTTGAGACTC
Organism: Taxus chinensis; assembly: GCA_019776745.2. Classification (NCBI taxonomy): domain Eukaryota; kingdom Viridiplantae; phylum Streptophyta; class Pinopsida; order Cupressales; family Taxaceae; genus Taxus; species Taxus chinensis. The sequence continues at coordinate 259,418,029 of CM034146.1, read as the reverse complement.
ATCCTTTTTGTTGGCGTCTCTATTATAACCTTTGACTCAGATTTCTTAGATCTGAATCTTCATCATTTTGCCATTTGATTTTTGGGACACTGATAATAATCTCCTTGTTTGTACAAGATCCTTTGTGATTTCTTGCTACCATTAATGTGTCTTTGTTCATTGCCCTGATTTTTGATTTTATGACATGGGTACCCGCAGATCTCTATTTTTCTTATATCTTTATGCCGGTAGCCTATTTCCATACTTAAACGGAAAACTAGTGCTCTGAGATGAGTAAAAAATGGATCTTCTAATTTTCTATTTCTGTTATTTCTCATCCTAGAGATTTTTTGAGATATCAAAATCTCGTTTCCAAAATAATTCCTTCATTATTTTCCTTGTCCTTCAGAACTAGAACACTAGTCTTGCTTTTATCGTTACCTTCAATTATTGCACTACTTATTATGAAAACACCATATTTGAACTTGCTGAGCTTTGAACGTTTCTGAAAACTTTATCTATTAACTACTTGACTGTATCAATGTTCTTGGTTGTCTAAAAATAACGTAACTCTTATTCTTGAAAAACAATGCTATAGGGTGGCTCCATATTGTAAAATTATGAGCTTGACTTGAATTCCTCACTTTTTCTATAACTCTGCATTAGACGTCATTCTTATTTCAGTTGTGAATGACTTTGAAACATTTGATTCTGAGAAATGAAAACTGTAACGTAAAACTGAACTTAAGATGTTTTGTATCTTGTCAGTGGCTTTTTGGAAATTGTAAACAATTCTATATCTGTTGTAACACCATTTTTAGGCATAAGCCTTGATTGAAATTCTTTATTGAAATACAATAACTTAGTTCTTTTACTTAGATACTTCATTTCCTTGATAGTAGTATTTCTGACATGTTGAAAAATTTGAAACATTGATTTTTCATGGCGAAGCTCTGGCAATTTCTATTTAGAATTCTCTCCTCCATCCAATTCAAGCTATAACAGTTGTATTTTCTAATACAGAATATATAACATAACACTTCATGTTTGAAGCTAGATAAAAATGAGACATCATAGTTTTTTATCTTGATCATGGCATGCTTTAGTGATTTTCTATATCACTTACTTGATTTAAGTTCCTGTAAGCATGTAGTAGTTAAAATCAGCATGATGGGAATTTTTAAATGTCCATTTGACATGGTGAAGCCTTTCAAATTTTTCCCAGAATCTTGTCTTCATTCCTTTATGAATTTAACCTTCTCCTTTTAGCCAAACACAGCTTTAAAATTCTACTTCTTCCCTCCGTAGCAAACTAAAACATGGATTTCTATCTTGCAGTCTCTCTTTTTTACTGTAACTTCTTCCATTTTAGAATGGCTACTGAAACCTTGAGTTACATTCTTCCTTTTTATACATGCACTTATGACTTGTTTATTTTTCCTTGGCTGCAACCTGTACCTACACACTTAGGAAAATAGTTAGAAAATACTAGGCTGTTTGGCCTATCTTATGTCCATGTTCTTCTTTTCTTTTCTCTTTCTTCTTTCTGAGTAAATAAAGCATGCATGCAGTATGTTCTTCAAGTAGAATACATCTCCTGTTAGGAAAATATTCATATGCATGAAGTAGGACAGTGTAGGAATATGAATTGATCCCTGAGCTCGTAACTACCAGTTAACTTTTCTTATTTTTAGGTACAATGGCTTCTACAATGGAGATGAAGAAGAAGCTAGAAATGGAGATGTTTTCAATCAAATAAAGAAACCCCAAGGCAATGATGGGTTCACTCATACTCCTTTGCTTTCTCTTTCATGCACATGTACCTTTTATTTCATTAGTTGTACTTTACTTTTAAGTTACATCCCACGGCTTGTGTGGGAAACATTTGACCTTCCTTGTGAATAAAACATTGAATTCTGAAAATGAGTTTTGTATTCCATTATGCATTCTAGCTTCTCTATATGGATTTTATAATGAACTAAACCACTCAATAACATAATTGAATGTCTTATTCATGAAGGAAAGAACATTGATGAGAACTTGTAACATTCAGTAACGAACTCTGATTTTTTTATATTTGTATTTTAGGTTGATGCTTCGAAACATAGTACTTCACCTACTATGTAATTTGTCATCTTCATCAAGACAACATAGCCATCCTTCGAGGGTTTGTTTTCTTTTGCTAAAGATGGCATGAAATTTCTTACTATGTGATCTATTCTATTTTGTGACAACACACACAACTACAAATTTCATTTAATCTTATAGCTAATGCAGCAGTAACTAATAATCATAAGAACTTCCTTACCTTAGGTATACTTCACCCATGTCTTTCATCATAATGACGAAGTTTTGAGTTGCCCATTTTTGCATAAGTGCAAAAATTGTCAACAGTGATCTTTTAATGAAGCCCTATTAAGATCTCTAAAGTCCACACATACACGGATTTCTCCATTCTTTTTCCAAATAGGCATAATATTAGCTACTCAACTTGAATTCTTAACTTGAAAGTTAATTCCTAATTCAATCACCTTGGATAAACATTTTCTGATCAAAGGTTTAATCTTTGGATTGATAGGCCTTTGTTTTTGCCTAATTGGTTTTGAATTTGGCTACAACTCTATGGTATGCAGAGTGAAACTGGGGTCAAATACTCTCAAATCTTTGTATTTCCAAGCAAAAACATCTTTGACTTCTTCGCATAGATTAATGAAAGAAAATTTTTCAGCTAAGTAAAAAACCTTTCTGATAAATAACTTCTTTTTCAGCATCAACTAAGATCTCTTTATAGTTATCTGTGTATGTTGAGTTTTTTCCTTTATCCTTTCTTAGTTGATCATCAAAACTGAAAATATCCTCTAATGTGACCATACCTTGAGGAAACTTTTTTATCTTTAATTGGACAATTTGGTCAATACATAACTTTTGTAATTTTTCTTGATTAATTGCAAAAATTATACTTCTTGCTACAAAAATCTGCATATTTTCCCATCATCTTCAAAAACTTTCCATTTTTATTCATTATCAAGCACTAGAGGTTTGATAATCACCTTTATATGTGGCTTTACTTTGTTATTTTTGATCTGTTCTAGCACTTCAAAACCAGCACCAACTGCTGCAAGTTTTTCTGCATATTTTTTTTCAGCTCTTGGAATAAATTACATATTATTAGCATCAAAATCATCCATTAAATATGAAACTCTATGCTTGTAAGATTTCAACAATGAATTCTTAAAAAATTTGAAGCTTTTTACTCAATTAATCACTAACTATGAATCAACAAACACTTGAAACATGTCGATACCTCTTTTTTTGGCCCATTATAGGCCATGAATTAATGCTTCATATTCAACTACATTACAAGTACATGAAAATTGTAGACTTAGAATTTAAAAATATCTATCACTTGAAGGAGAAGTAAGCATAAAACTTGTAATTTGTCCTTTTTTTATTCTTTTCTCCATCGAAGTGAAGCTTTCATAAACCTTCTGTTGTTTTTTAATTTTGGACAATAACAGAATATGTGCATTTTATTCATCCAAACAATATACACCAAATAGATCTTCTTCTACTTCATTAAAGGGGTCATAAGCATGTTCTTATTGATTTTTCTCATCCATAAACATATTAGAAACACCATCTAATGTAGAAATATGTGTTATGACATCAAAATCAGTCTGATCTATGGATGCATAATTTGATACAACATTTGAAGCATGAGGTTCAATATAGGCTTGGAATTGACTATAACTTTAGTTCCATACCTTGTAGTGAAGAACAAAAATGACCAATCTGAAGAAAAATAACCTCCTATCTTTGTTGTAATATCTTTTGATAAACATAAAAGAAAATTAGGGATGTAAATCTACAATTGTTACATCTTGAAGAATAGAAACATATTGAAAAACATGTAACATTACCTCCAAATGTTTAATGACACGAACTATGTTAGTTGTTATCCCATCTAGCTATAACACACTCTTCTCTTTAGGTTCATATTGTAGGCCTAACTTTTCTACAATTACTTTAAGCATTACTGTGTTGTTTGTACAACTATCAACCATGTAGTTATGAACTAAATGATATCTAATAATCAAATATAGATAAAAGGGTGGTGGATTTTTAATATCATGAAAATTTAGAACCTTTTTTACAATCCACTTAAAATCTTTCATGTGATCTTTCTCGATTGTACCAAGAACCATATCGACTTTTTGAGCTTCCTTTTCTACTGGTTTTGAATAAATATGTAACTTAGCAAGCTCATGAAGAAGTAGCTCCTATTGTTTTAGAATACTCAAAACATCCCATAATAAAATATTGATATTATGATTTTTCATTACATCAACAATATTAAAAGAAGAAGAAGTATTAGAAAAAAACTTCTACAGTTTTAGCATAAGATTTATCACAAATTAGCTCTGCTTCAGCAGCTTTTAAAATTTGTGGTATGAATAATCTTCTAGGATCAGGCTATAATTATTTTTGCTACTTTGTATGGGATGAGCTTCTTGCTATTTTTAAAGAAACAACATGATTATTTGTTATTTTTTTATATGAATTTTCTGATTTATCGGTAACTGTAGGTAAAACAAGTTCTTTTTGTTGTATTTCTTTATCTTGAGTGCTTTCTTGAGACCTAGTTTTACTAGAAATAAAATCTTCTTATCCAAAAAAGATTAAGTTTTGTTCAGGTGATTTCTAATTCTGAGTATCTTACTACCCACCCTCCATTTTAGGCATAAATAATACTTCAAATTGAGGTTTTCCAACAAGGCTTATATTCAGGAATGCATTTGGATAATTAATAGTTGAATTAGGCTGATTGTAAGGTAAACACCATTCTTATGAAGCCATGTTGACTAGACTAAGAGATGTTAGATGAGCTAGGAGCCTTAGAATCAAATGTAATTTTCTTATAAGGCTGCCTATAATTTTTATTTTGCTAATAAGACTGCCTATTTTGCTGATTTTTTTAATTAGTATTCTGATAAGGCCTGCTAGGCTGAGCTAGTTTATTCTCAATTGATGTTAATTTTTTTCCCATATTCTTTAAGGAATTAAATACATCATTTGATGGTGTTTTAAAAAAAATATCTATTATTGTAATAGGCAATGGTATAGGTGTCAAATATGTCATAAGAGGCATATAAGGTCTTGAGGCTAATTTACTAGCTTGAATGAGGTTGTTTTCAGCCCTAATAGAAATATCATAAGCTGTTGGGAGTGTAGTTCCTCCCATATACTATATCATGGATAAAATGTAGATATTTAAAGCTCTAAGATAGTATAAAAATGCATGACCAGCTTGAGGCTTAACACTAGCTAGAATTATTTCCCAAGTTCTAGCAAATCTAATATTAAAATTGTTCATAAATTCGTGAGGAGCTATTTTGATTGTAGAGAATTGTTCTATGAGAGATAAATGATCAAAATTGTCTTAAAATTGCTTAAACAATTGATCCCCTAATTCATCCCAAGTTGTTATCCTCGTTATTGGTAAATTTCTATACCATTGCAAAGCTTGTCATTTAAAAGATGCGGCTAAGAGTCTCAAGGCTACATCTTCATGAGTTACGTTATGGACTGCATAAAGTGTTGCAATATATTTAATATGACCAGTATAGGTAATCTAATTTTTACCAGTAAATGAAGGTAAACCATTCAAGGTAGTAGCAGGTTTATCATGATGGACTTGAATTACTTTTGGGATGCCATTATTAAAGGTCAAAAAATTTCTAGGTGGTGATCGTGGTTGTTGACCTATTAGAATAACAGGGATTTGGATAACAAGATTAACATTTGGTGAAGGAAGGGGAGGAGTGTTGTCAAAACTATGTCTGTTATAAGGTAAGGTATTTCCAACTCTTCTTCTTCTTACAAAATTTAAAGTTAATCAAATAAAATCATCAAGAAGTCATCTTACCAATGATCTTGTAGTCACTTTAAGCATGGAACATGTTACAAAATTGGTCTAAAATCAGCCTTACGGAGTTGCCAAATAATTTCTTTCAATTTTGAATGGATTTCGACATCTTTGTTCTAACAATAGTGATGTTCTTTTGCTGTAAATCTTTTGTAAATTATTGTAATCTTTTTCAAATCTGATCCATGTCCCATAGGGCATGCCAAAAATTGTTCTCTCATAAGTTCACCCTTGCTGAGAGATGACAATAGGGGTTCTAAGATTTCCTTTTCTCTCACCTTTGTAGATATAATGGAAACACCTCAGGTCTATGGGTATACTTATTGTTGAGGTGAGTCTCTAGTATCAAGTTTCGTTCCTTATTGATTTATCCTAAAGTAATTTTTTGGGGTTTTGAGGGTAAAAACAATTGTTGTAACTTAATTGAAATGGGGCGATACACCAAATTGATTAAGGCCTTTGACTGAGTACACACACAATAAAATTGAGAACAAATTACAGATGCATGAACCAATGGTTTTCAATAGAATCATAAGGTTAAACACTTATGTATTGTGGGATAAATCACAACAACACATCAATTTAAAAATGCACACTATGACTATGCAAAAAGTACCAGATTTGCAGCAAGGTAAGAAAATTAAATCAGTGAATTAACATTCACAAGAGATAATAGAAAGATACATGCCACTGAAAATAATTGGAAAGGCAATAACTAGTTCTCATTCAAGGGAAAAATTGGCAAAAAAATTCCTCAGCACTCCTACATCCTAATATGCCTCTTTGTGGCTTGTCAGTGCACACAATATATAACAAAAATACTTCACCTAACCCCGCCTAAAAATCGACTATAGTCTCTACTCACCCATGAATTCTAAATTTACCCCTTTATCATGAATAAATAAAGGAATAAAAATAGACATGTAGATTACAATGAGGCATTACTAGGGACTCCTTAGTTACAAAAATACACTAGCAAAAGTGCAGCTGACTATTCTATTTTTAATGAAATAAAAATAATTGGGTGAATATTTTAAATAATATTAGCCACTTGATTGGTGTTCAATTCTCCATCAATGCAAGTGCATATTATTTTTGCTTCTGTGCATGATGTGGCACATGTTCATCATCCTCTTGAATGGCATTTTGTCTTTATCTCTAATTTGTCTTCTAATGGAGGCATGCAAAAATTTACATTTTTTGTAAGAAAATGATGTTTTTTTTTCTTTATAAAAATACTCCATCCCACTGTGGTGCCCACCTTAAGGCATGTGTAAGAAAATAATACCATCTTTTCCCAAAAATTAAGGTAGTTGAAAAAGCTTCAAGTCTGTCCCTTTCACTGATCCATGTGACATAATGGTGTTGACTTCCTTCTATGCATTGTCTTCTTGTATGTCTATGGTATGACATATTTGCATACTTGGCATCGGCATATATATCTTTGTTAATTATTTCACATACTATGGTGTTTTGGCCCTTTTTCATAGGTATAAAACATGTTCGCTCACTTTATGACCCTTTGCACATAATAGGGATTTTGATAATACAAACCACCTCTTTATAAGCATACACCAATAATGCTATCGGCTTTCAAAACTTCGATGGCATCATATATGTTTTTCCATTTTTTATGATTTATAAAATCAAATATTTTAGACCTTAATAAGATCAAAACAATAATTATTAATTGATTGGGGATGGGCTTCCAGCCACAATGATCAAACCCTCTGTGATGTTGGTGAAGATTTAAATCTAACACTGGTTAAGGTTTTATGACTACTTTCCACCTATGTCCTTTATGACCTGTACCATAGATCTATCTATGATGGAATTTAATTTTGACTTAAAATGATCATTTAATCTTTGTACCATTGCATCTCAGTAGTTGATCTACGAGTGATGTTGAGATGGGTTCTATTTGGAAATGCCTAGAATACAATGATAAATCTCATCCATCGATCATTGTACTATTACCTAATCTGTGAACATGGATTCTTAACTTGCGGTAATTATTGTGGTTGGTTGATCGTTTAGCTTTTATCCATTTGATCTAGTAATTCAAGATCTCGACAATTGATGGTAAACTCAGGATGAGTTAGGAAAAGAGGAGGTTGAGTCAAGTTGGTAAAAATAACTCAACCCTAATTATTTCACATTCTCATCTTCGCTCTCAAGGCAACGCCCTCGCAAAATGTTTATGTGGCCTCCATTTTTGATGATCTGAACCTCATTTTCTTGCATTTTTTAGTCTTTGAGGGTCTGTGACATCGCAAAATTGTATATTTTATAGCATTTTCCCCTCTTATTTGAATCTTCTGTGAATTTGGTTGCCATTATTTATGATTTGTGAGCTCTACGAATATTCTGCAAATATGGCTTTATGAAGCCCTATGCATGCACATTGGATATTTTGATTTTTTGTCTTTTGTGAGGTTTTTTGAAGCTTTACTAAGGGATTTCAAAGATGTGGCCACCAATTTTTGGTCCATTCTAACTTTATGTCAAGCCTATGACTCTTGGACATTACTTGCAAGGAGGTGATCTTTGTTTCTTGATCACTGTGAATATCACCTTCACACTTCTTGACTTATATATGTTTGATAATTTGAAATGTTGCTTTTGTTTGTGTTCTTTGTTAAAAATGAGTTTGAAACTCATTCTAGGTATCATTATTTTTCTCTACATTCAAAGTTTGTAAGGTTTTTGACAAATTCATTCTGAAACCGGTAACTTTCTTATCTTTTCTTTAGTCCTCTAAGTAAATAGCTTAATGGGTACTTCCCAAAATAATGAAAAAACTTTCCTGTATCTCATACTTTATTTTTTCTTGATTTATTTTGTTACTCTGTATATTCGAGGTATGGGTTTATGTTGATGTGTAATCATAATACCCCTAAATGTATGCAACTCGATGGGTTAAAACTCTTAGTGTGATTACATAACACAGAGCTTTTCCTAAAGTGTGGGACTTTGCAAATTAAGAAATATCTCTTGATGAAGTCCAGTTCCTATTCCTCTGTTCTGATGCACACATACAAATTGTAGAGAATCTACTCTAAAATCTACTCTAACTTTCCAAGGAGACAAGGTTAAGAAGATGTAAGAAATTAAACATAATCTAACACAGGTGATTCAGAAAAGGAATGTTGAACACCTGCTTTTCTATTGAACACAAAACATTAAAAATGTAACATAACCACCATGCATAGATAACCAAGATTGTAATGAGAGATCAAGAAAATGCAATGAATATAAGAGAGGGTTGAAATCATCCACAATTATTTTATTGATCCACAAATTTAACACGGTCCATTACAATGGACAAGAGGTACAAACTTGCATTACAATTTAGATGGGAGGGTTGAACTCCACAAGATCACTTACAGAAAAAGAAGAAGGGAGGGTGCAAAGCCAAAATGTCCAACCTTTTGAAAAATTCCTCTCCTTACAATATATAGGAAGAATGGGAGAACGAGACAAGAAGAATTAAAATTCTTGTTTCAACCACCCTATAATGCATTGAATTCACCTATAAAAAATGATGGGTTCCATGAAAAAACTGATGGCTCCACGTACAGTTCCTTGTTGGGAAAGAAAGGAAGCCCATACCTTATTATTTTGGTAGGTGAGAAGTTTGACACCCTAAAAAATGTTGAACTATATTTTTCATTTTGAAGAACTTAGTCCCACTCAAATTAATTTGTGTCGAGGAGACTGTAAGATTTCCAAAAAGTCCTTTCTTGTGCAAATCCAAGCTCACAGTCAAAATTTATGACCATCTGAAGGTCGAGGTGTCATTATACAAAAATGAAAAACTGTTGACTCTATTTCTAAGTCTGAAAAGCATGCAACCTCTTAAATCCTGAAATTCAAACTTTCAATCATTTTGGTTTTGGAATTTGGACTACTGTTCACCACTCAAAATGACCTAAGAATTCTGAAACTCCAAAACCCAAAAGTCTAAAATTTCAAACTTTCAGAATTTGGGATTTCGGACATTGGGGTGTGATTTTTTGCATTTTGGGGCTTGAGAGTTCCAAAAATACAAGACCTGAAAGTCCAAAATTTTAGACTTTCAGACTTCAGGATTTCAAATTTTTTGTGGAGTTTTTCGCTTGAGCACCTTGAGAGTTCCAAAAACCCGAAATTCTAAAAGTCTAAAATTTCAAACTTTCGGAGTTCGAGATTTCAGAATTTGCCAATCCTTTTTTCATCCCTGCTCACCGAGTTCTCTGAAACCATGAAACCTGAAAGTCCAAAATTTTGAACTTTCAAAATTTTGGGTTTCAGAACTTTTCCTCCATTTTTCCAACTTTGCACTCCGAGATCTCCGAAACCCTGAAACCCAAAAGTTCAAAACTTTGGACTTTCAGAATTTCAGGTTTCAAAACTTTTCCTTTACCATTCCCTTGGCCATTAATTTTCTGACCTTACATTTTTCATTGTCGAGCCCTCATACAACCTGATTGTTAGAATAGAGATGTGATCTCTCATGGCCAAATGGTCCCATTTAATTTCTCCTATGCAAGGTCATGTTTGGTTGATTTTTCCCAAGGGGCAAAATTGGATAACATTTTCAATGCCATTAATGGAGGTTTCTTTGTGCCTTTTTTGTTATCATTTTTATGAGCTTACTGTGATTTCCTGATCACTATCTTGAAATATATTGCTCTGATTTATGAGGCTCATTTTAAGCTTGTATTATGTGTTATTTTCTCTTGAAAATAAACAAAATCTTCTTCTTTCTCCTAACTTTAGAGCTATTTTTTGTTGTATCTACATATGGATTCAAGCTCATCTGTTTTTACTTTCAACTAATGGGTATTATTTTTCCTGTAATACTGGACACCATTTTTCAAGTTGTAGTTCATATGGACCTTGGTATTGAGGGTTTTTATCTCTGAGGGTTTCTATTTTCATATCCTTACATTGTATCATTGCTTCTCTTTGATTATGTTGGTATTGTACATTTACTTTTACATTTTTCTTTTATTAGGCTTTGTATTTGCCATTGTCCCATCTTGAATCGAGTTGTGAGCTTTAATTTCTAAGCCAATTGATTTGTGAATTTTGAAATGTGGCAACTGTGTCAATTGATAATACTAGTGAATCCTAAATTTTGTGTAATATTTGTACTTCAAAACAATTCCAAGGAATCTTACTTTTAGTCTAAATTCCTTTAACCAGTTTGACTCTTGAATATATTGTCTCATTTTCTATTTTACTGATGGAGTAATTTTATTTTTTAAGTTCTGAAGAAACCTGTACTATGTACTCCATAATTAGCACGAATTAAAGCATGGATGCTTTTCCTAGTATTGTTACATTCCTTCAATTATATCAGGAGGGCTACAACTTATCATGTATAATTTGAAAAATGTATGTTGAAAACCATTTCTTAAAGTGAAAATTTGTTCTCCTTTATTGAAAATTCACCTGTATATGAAAAGAAACTATCCTCTTTCACCTTGTGTTAGTAATCATGGTGTAATTTTGTGTGTACTTTCCTAATGTATTATTTCTATTGTAACCACACTTCTAGATTTGACAGATGGCTATAATCACATACTCTTTTCTATATTTGTTTTCTTTATTACATTTACCTCTATGAATGTTAGTGATTGCAAAACCTATTTGAAAAATATCTCAATATAGGTCATTGCTTTTGTTTGCTTTGCTATTAATAGATTATCACTTTTTTGTTTCTTCACTTTGAAGCTAGAAAAGTATTACATTTCTATAGCTTGATCCCTTATCTTGAAGTTGAACCTTGTTGATTAAAATGGAATGCCATTTAGTTATTGTGAATGAAATTAAATGGTTGCTTGTTTCTAATGAAAATAAAACATAGTGAAAATAGTGAAATTATCATTACATTTCTTATTAGGTTGTAGGAAAGAAAGTAGTTTGCTAAAAATTTTAGAAAGAGGAAAATCTCCACTTTACCAATTTTATTGGGAAATGTGGAAGTTTTAGTTACATTTCTTGTTATATTGAAGGAAAGAAGAGAAAATGAATTGATGCTATGTAATTTGAGTATGAAACTATAAATGTTATCAATATAGGAACCAATGAATGGAAGACACCTTAGTTCAATTTATTATTGCTTTAAAAACCAACTTAAGTAGAAAAACTATTAAAAAAATGCATTGTTTGAAGGTTCTATTTTCGGGGAACAAAACTGCCACCCTATGCAGAGCAGTGGTTTTAGCACTGCCACCCAACACAGACTAGCGGTCGATGAACTGCCCCCCAGCAAAGCAACCGTCACAGGACTATTGACCTGTGTAGGGTGGTGATTTTATCTCTTTTGATGGAAAAATAAATTTCGTCTATGAAAAAACACCCAGATTCAAAGTTAAATGAAATCTAAGCCTAAAACCATTAAAAGGTAATTTCTAGCATCTAGAAATGAATTGAAATTAAAGTGTTTAAGCTCTCCAAAGACAATGTTTACATTAAATAACAAAACGGATCCATTGTAGGATCTCTACATTAAAAAAATGGGTTATAATACAATAGTATAATCTTTATAACTAAAACCATGAAAATTTTGCCATGGTTGTTCTTCTTGCTCTCATGGCTCCTCCTCCTCTTCCAAAACCTAAAAATAAAAATTGAGGAAATAAGCCAAAGGAAAAGAATAAGAACACTCCATAGAGATGATTAGGGTTATTGTGAAATCCTTAAGATCCAAGGGCCCTGATTGAATCCATCTAAGGGTTGTGATTTAACCCCACAAAATTTAGGTGAGGTTTAAGTGGGATTAATATTTAATTAAAAATTATGTGTAACTTGTGGATGGGTCCTCTCAAGGGGGTGTTAGGAGGTAAGTTATTTTATGACCTTAATGTTTAGTTGGTGACTGTTATCTCTCGAAAGTTCACCCTGTAGAGATATGGCTGCAGGTTTTCTAAGCTTGCAAAATTTGATCTCTCTCTTTCACAGATAAAATGGAAACATGTTAGGTCTGTGGGTATACCTATTTTGACGTGAGTTTCTGGTATCAAGGTCGGTTCCTTTTTGATGTATCCTAAATTAATTCTCAGGTTTAAGGGTAAAATATGAGTGTAAAATAATTAAACTAAGGTGATACACCAAATTTATATGAGGGCATTGACTGAGTATATGCACAATTGATATGTGAAGGATTTTGGTTGAATGAAACAATAGTTCTTCTGTAGAATATTAAGGGGTAAACACTTGGAGGTATTGAGGGAGATTATCACAACAATACTGCTAAGCTAAACATGCACATTAATATCATGCAGAAACTACTGAATTTTGCAATAGGGTAAGATGATTAATTAGGGAATTTACATTCACAATACTAATAGAAAAATACACAAGACTGCAAATAATTTGAAAGATAGAAAATACTTCACATTCAGAGGGAAAAAATAGAAAAAATTGCTTCACTACTCCTATATCCAAAATTTCCTCCAGAAGTTCTCCTCTAGAAGATCCCCCCCTCTATGCTTTGCAAGGGCACACAATATATAGCAAAAATAATTTTCCCACCTTTCCAAAAAATATCCTAAGGCTTGTACTCGCCCATGCATTTAATTTTATCCTTTATTTAATAATAGTTAAAGGAATAAAAATAGAACATGCAATTACAAATAGGCATTAATAGCCTTGGTTACGATACAGTCAAACTGAAGTTAACTGTTCTATTTTTAAGAAAGAAGGGTGAATAATTTTCTAAAAATTAGATTGCTTGCTAGGAAAGTTTCTCTCCATGAACATGCAACTCTATTTTCTTCTTTATTCTATCTTGTTGTGGAGGCATGTAAAAATACTGCTATGTATGTGATAGCTTCGTGTGGGGACCAGCCTTTGATATATGGATTTGTCTTCATTTGAGTTTGGCCACCTTTGTGATAAATATATGGACGTATACACTTGTCAGCCTTTGTACGTTGGATAATATATGGTTTGAAGACTCACCTTTTCGGTGATCATTGTTAGCATGATTTGGTCGACACTCATATTATTTAGAGCATATACTATAGTTCGGACTTTAGTCAATATTGCAATGATTATTTAATGGACACGTGGGCTATCCCCTTCTGCATGATGAGTCAACCCTTGCCTATTTTTCAGTGGCATTTTAACTCAAACCAAACTAGGGTTTCCTGTCCACTCGCCATGTATATGTGTTTTTAAACTCTAGTCAGGTTTGGTCTTTCATTGACACCGTCGATCTCTATCCTTGATGGACCTGCATCGTTGATCTTTAACTCCTTTGGCGGACTTTTGGACCTTTTGTGACCTTTTATTCCTTTACGAACCTTCACGCCTTCGGGGTAACTTGAAGCTTTAACCTTTTTGTGAACAAGTCTCAAATTTTAGCGAAACCCCACCACTCCGCCAATGTTCTATAAAACTAATTTTTGACTTCTCCCCGCAACTTTGACTTTCTCATTGCGGAGACTTGGGCTTGCGAGAAACTTTGGAACTTTTAACTTTTTGCATTTTTAAGGTTTGAAAACCTAAATGAATCTCGACCTCCATTTCTCTACTTCCACTTTGGTGACGACTTGTGTCCTTCTTGGGCCTGCAGTCTTGCAGATGAAAACTTTACAATTTGAAATTTTTTAAATTTTGACTAAGTCAACTGCCACTCCATTTGGATGACTTTTGCATCAATTTTGATGAACTATTTGGGAACGTCGATCTCTATACTTGTTGATTTATATTCTTTCATCCTCTGATCATTAACTCAGAGTGAGTTAGGTTACTTTGGATCATTGATGAGTAAAACACTCAAAACCCTAATCTTTCATATTTTCATTCTTGAGCTCTAGTCGAGCTAAATGAACTTTGTAATTCTTTTAACAGTAGCCACTAATGAATCCTTCAAGCTTTATTACTTGGCATTCTTCGTGGGATCTAATCGATTTTTCCCAGGCCACCATGAATGTTCACTTCTGAGCTTTCTCATGGAGCTTTCTTTTTTATTCAAGCTCATTTTGAGGGGCTTCAACCTATGTAAATATTTCTCTACGTTCAAGTGAGTATATATCTTTGTTGTTTGGCTCTATATGCTTTTGAAATCTCTCGTTTCTTTATTGGCTGCCATTATTGAGTTCTGAAGCTCAGATCTATGTTATTCTTGATCTCTATGAGTTGGTCTTCAAAGTGGCAACTTTTTCTATTGCTTCTGATCTTTAAGAAGCATTCTATCACAAAATAATGGCCATTTTTAGTTGGTTCTGTACATTTACCGAGCTCTAGGTGTTAGCTGCCATGTTTGAAAACTTCAAGCTCATTCGTTGTAACAAGGTAAGTGGCTTTTGAATATTGGTTTGAGCTTGATTTATCTTCAATGGGTGTCGTAAAAAGAACAACTTCTGTTTACTTGAATTTGGTCTATATTTCATCATCATGGTCTCTGTGATTCTCTTATTAGCTTTATCTTGAATGATTGTGTAGGGTTTTTCGGATGATTTCCATTTAAGGTAATCTTTTTATTGTAATTCATTGTTCAAGATCAACTTGATTCTTTGAAAATTCTGTAGCACCCCTTTGAGCATACTTGCTTTAATCCTTTTGCAATCTAAGATCACTTGAAAACTGAAATTCCTTTTGAGATGAGTTCTTGAATGTAATTGGTTTCTCATTATTATTGGAATCTTCCATCTCAAAATAATAGCTATAATCCATTAATCATTTTGGGAGTAGAAATGAAGTTTTGTACTGGCTAATAGCCCCACTTTAACACCAATGATGACCTATTGGAAATTTGTATGTTTATAGTCATGTACTCTTTTTCATTCTGTTTCAGATGAAATTTTATCTCATTTCAGTCGACTTCAGCCTCTAAAATCTGATTCTTTTGCTTCACCTGATAATACACTTTTGAATGCATGAATTTATGAAGTTGGAAGTATAAGGAGTTAAATTAAATTGTGAGCTTAGTATTGATGATCATTTGCTTCTTCCTTCTTAGGTACTGTGATGCAATTGCAGTGGATGGTTGGAACAATAGTTTTAGAAAGAGAAGAACACTCCCTCGAGGCAATGATAGGTTTATTTTACCTCTTTACATTTTCAGCTTCATAAATATATGCATTGATTTTCCTTTCAGTTATTTCTCGTGGCTTGTGTGAGAAAAATATGTTCTATTATTCCTCATGAATAAATGAAAATATTTTCATGTTATGAGATGTATGTCCTTCCTTTTGTACTTTCTTTTATTTGTATGGATAATGAATGAACTTATACAACTCAAAACACTTAAATAATTCACTTAATCATAGAAAGAAGTAAACGATCAAGTTTACCTTATTGTCGCTCACTGAAAATGCAAACTACTTGTAAGACTGTAAATTATCCTTCAAAACTGCCACCTGTCTGTAGCTTCAGAACATCATGTCTGATACATGTTGCCCTTCCTACCTTCCTTAGGGCCCTACAATGATTTTCTACAACTTTTGCATAGTTCTGACAAAGGTTTTAAATGGAATGGCTACATCTATAAGGCATGGCATCCTTAAATTTTACCCAAGTTGTAGTTTTGATTCCAAATGACTTCCAAGTCTGTCTAGAACCAAATAATTAAAAACTATATCTCAATCAAAGGTGGCTTTCCCAAACATAACTAGACTCATAACTAACCAATCTAAGAAACTTTTAAAAGTTTTGAGTTGCCCATTTTTACACAAGTGCAAAAATTGTCAACAGTGACTTTTAAAATTAAAAAGCCTTTGACTCTTGTGTTTAATTAAATCAAATTTACTCAAAGGTAATTAGACAACATTTTTATATATTAGGGATTAAATTTATTTGTGATTAATTTAATTGGAGGGTAAGTTTAGACTTAACCCTAGAATATTAAACAAAAAATGCAATAAGAGTACTTTAGCCAATGGCTTGTAAGGGTTAAATAACAAAATTTAATGAGAACCCTAGAAGGGGATTTAAGTCCGTAAAGTTGGATGAAAATAATATTAATTTTTTTTAATTAAAATGAAGGAATTATTGACAGTGAATTAAATAAAATATAGTTGAAGGTATTCCTGTTATACCCTGGTTCAAACAAAAAATATATTTCGTATTTTTTTTTCTAACTAATCTTTGGGTTTTGTGCGGGAAATTTCTGAGTGTTACAAAGGTCATTGCGGTTAATTCTTGTAGGGCAGCCATGGTTAAGTTGTGGCTCAACTCCTTCATCAAAAGTTCCAGGAGTCCTTTGATTATGCAAATTACTTTTAAAATAACATTTGCTAACATTTAGCTATACAAAATATGTACCAGCTCTTGAATGACAAGTATTTTGATATTAAACATGGATTTAACTATTTGGGTTCCCATTGGGCACCAAAAAATAGATTTTTTTTTTTTATGTTTAAAGATTACAAATATTTTAATGAACAATGTGGATGTACTACCTATTATGTGTCCATTTAAAATATTCGTCGTGTGTAATTAATTATAATTTGAAATAAATTTATAATACTTTTTTAATCTTCACTAGAAAAAGCATATCGAGGAATTAGATTCATAATCATTGATGTCATAAATTTCTTTACCACTGTCTCTCTTTGTGTCACCTCTTTATGGGGCTGCATTTACATTCAAGATGACTGAAATCCAAAACATTTTGATTTTTTATATATGCCTGCTACATTACATGGTACTCTTTGATGTTTTTATTAGAATTCATTCCATTACTTATTGAGGGGTTGGTGATGATGAATATTTATGTCTTTATATAGGGAAGCTTCCCACTTGTCTTAATTTGGAAAAAATGTCCTTGTAAATCAAAGACCTATTTCTAGTGAATAATAAAAAAAATTGTATGTCGTCCATGCAAAAAAAAAATGATTGATTGATAAAATAATATTTTCCATTCATAAGACCCACGAAGGGCCTCAACTACCAATGATTGTTTGCACTTTGCCTAATTTTTTGTAATTAATGGAGCTTAAAAACATTGTTGGGATATAGAGTACTATAATATGCAAGAAATGCAGCTGGATTTCCATGTTGGAGTCTATAGAATTATCTTGCTTTTTAGTTTCTCTTCTTTATCTGCAAAGGAGCTCGCACGAATAATATGAATGAAATTGATATGATAAAGTGATGCATAGATAGAACAATCTTAGATGTTTAATGTTTGCGACTCCCACTCCTATGGCTCGTTCCCTACATCAGTATAAATTCCCCTCCTTATCCCTTTTCACATCCCCATTGCACATTCCTCGTGCAATTACTAGTCTTGTGACCGAATGCTTAACGTGGAAAGAAAATTATTGGTCGGCAAAATTCCAAATTTCCATGTGATGTATTAAAGTCTAGAAGGAAATAAATTGACCGATCACTATTCATATACATATTTTCCGCGTTTTTCTATAACTTTCACCTTCCACGTGATCAAGCCAGGCACATTTAATGTCTATTTTATAGTTTAAACGGATTTCACACGTCATAAAATACATTAAATAAATATTAACCCAGCAGACCCTTTTTATGCAGATAGAATTGTGTGGAGGAGAGCCTCGACGCAAGCAAAATTCATCACACAAAATGTGGGAATGTAGCAAAAATTAGATTAAAAGAAGAAAAAAGAAGTACTTTTAAAACAAGAGGTTAAAGGAAGAGTGAACCAAGTCCGTAAAGGATAAAATAATGTGATCTACTTATTAAGAATTTTATTGTATGAATTTTTCATTTTATATAATGTATATGTTTTATTTAATATTAAATAATTATGTATTTGTCATATTATTTTAAGTATATTGTGCATTTGGATGATTTTCAAATACTTCTTTTATCATCATTTAATGTCATATATGTTACATATTAATGAAATATTATATATTATATGTTAAATCTATACGCAATATCTTTTTGGATTCTATTAATATAATAATCTTAGATAAATCTATATAGAAGACACTTAGAGATATCATTTTCAATATGTTTATATTATCACTAAGACATTAGTAGAATAGATGCTTTGAAAAAGATACATTTAGACATCTTTTATATATGTAATGTTCCTTTCGGGCTCAAAATTATAATAACGGACATTGCACAAAACCGAATAGATAACAAATTAAAAATTTGTGATAATAAGTACAATAAACTAATTTGTTTATAACAAGTAAATTGTTACAATTTCATCAAAAACTAGATGAATCCAAAGCATGAGAAATATTTTTAAGGAAATGATCAACCAAGCCACCAACATGATTTATTTAATTAAACTTATGATAACAACAAGTAGACTCATAGATATGGTATAACATCCCTCCAAGGTATGGTGTTTTAGCCATTGGACTGAAAATCTGCCCGAACCCTTGTGCTTATCCAACACAGATTCTTGTGGTTGTTCCACACTCAAAACTATGCAAATCTGATATACCCTAGCTTAAAATGACTGAAAATAGATAGTGCATCAAAGAAATCTAAATGTATCCCAATGTAATCTTTCAATGAGACAACCAAGAGCAGATTTGGAGGGATTTCATCTTAAAATATTATTGCTATTGAGGTATTTCTCCCTCATAGTTTGCTCTAAAGGGGTTTCATCTTTAATAGCTAAAAATAAGCAAAAAGGCTCTCTCATTTAAGAAAATTGTAAATCAAGAAGATTTAAATGAGCCCCACTTCATCTTCTTTTATAGTTTTATCTACTCCCTGTGGGAAGCTCCATGTAGTGGGTGTACCTTATTAAATTAAGCTTACCACTACTCCATGTGGGTCTGTCCATGTGGTGGGTGCACTTTATTAAAGTCACCACTACTCCATGTGATGGGTGCAATTTATTACATTAAAGTAACCACCTTTGTCTTCATCTATCATGGCACACCACTCCATGTCTTGGGTGGACGTTATTTAATTCAACTAACCAACTTTATATTATTCTATAATGACCCACTACTCCATGTTGTATTGTATCATTATACATTTTTCCCTTCTGATTAACCGTTATAACTTAAAGTTATTTTTCTTACAATTATTTATATCCTTAATAAAGTAGCTTAACAATATAACGATAAAGTACTTCCCTTGCATTTCACTTAAGCCCCTCGGAATTAAACTAGGGAAAAAAGGGTTGCATGCGAGCTTGTGTTAAAGAGGGGAAATTCCAGTCCTCCCTTCACACAACTACTTGTTCTTAAGCAATTTTCAGCTCAATTATTCAGAAACTTCCAAACTGTTTATTTTTGAAATCCTAAGATCCCAAATCAATCGTTTTCCCTTGCATTCCTCCAAGTGTGATGTAGTTAGTTTTTACTGCACTTCTTTGATATAACGAGGAACTTGAGGCTTGGTAGCAAGTACTACTTATTTAATAGTCTCATTTAGTGAATGAGAATCTATGATCGTTGATGATGAGCCCAAGAAATAGCCCATTTTATACAATATTTGGCATTGTGTTTCTCTCCATACATAAATTTTATCTAAGTGTAATCTATGACCTTATGGTTTATTTAGCATGAAATAGAGAGTATATATCATGGTAATTTGTTTATAATTCATTGTTATCTTTCTGTTATGTATTTCTAATGATTATTGGGAAAAAGATGTCAATTTGTACATACGTAGTTCATACTTTTCTATCATCATTGAATAAGAAATTTTGAGCACTAAGCACCAACTACAACTATCCTTGGAAGATCTTCAAAATATCTCATATCATCTCCATAGGTTGTTAGTGTATTAGCTCTAGAGGTTCTTTCACTGGATCTCAAAATGTTTAGCAATTCTATGAATGGATCCTTAAGCATATGATTGGGAAACAGTGAATACCAATCATCAAGAATATATTCAAACCTAAATATTATTGCATATTCATTTTTATCTTGAAAAATTATGCAATTTAAAAAAAATCTTGTTTATTCAAGTTCGCATACAAAAGTTATTGCCATTTCAATGTTGCTTTGAAGTCTTCCTAGAATGCTTGAATTGACTTTAGATTCTTCCACTTCACTTCACCGTATTCTAATTCTCTTCGAAGTCTTCTAATTCACTTCATATTCTTCTTAAAATGATCCAAATCGCTTTGGATTATCACAACTCGCTTCAGAGTGTTATGTCTTAGCTCATTTAAGAGTGTCTCAGTTGACTTCAGAGTGTCTCAACTCACTTTAGAGTCTCTTTGGGATGCTTCAATGTCTCATTGGGATCACTTTATAAGTGATTAGTATAGATCTGGAGTTGGATATTAGAGCTATGAGTATGAATACTAAAATTGCAAAGATGACAATTACTCCAAGGGTTGCATAGTTATCTAATTTTTGAATTTGTTCTAAAAATCGATATTTTTATAAGTATTTTATTTGTAATATAAAGAAGAATCAATATTAATGATTCTAAAAAATAAAACATGAGCATCAAATTGCTATTAGAATTAGATAATCGTTCTCCATATTTTTTAGAGATTGATGCTTTCTGGATAGATTGCAATATTAGTTGATAAAGACACATTCTTGGAAATAAGGAGGTGGATGGAAGCATGGAATTACAGATGTAACCTCCCACACCTTTGAATGTAATCGCCATTTTTATAATTAACTCGATATAAGATTCCATTCCATCCATATATACATAATGAAGATTAAAATCCTCTTCTGAGGAATGAGTTGGCCACTCATTCAAAGGAAGATGGACTTGTATATTTATGTTTATTTTTATAATCTGTAATTATTTTTGTTGTATTTTTTATGTTTTTTTAACCTTGTAATTATTATTTTTTGTACATTATTATAAGCCTATAGGTGTTTTTTTTGTTTATTTTCCATTTATTAATTTACTTTTATGCAATGTGTTTCCTTTCCTACAAAGTTTGTTTTAATTTCGTGCAAGTGTGAATTTACTTTCTACATGTGTTCTTTTTAATTCTTGCAAGGATGAATTTTGTTTTAAGGGAATATTTACGGAGATATCTCTCTCCTTTTGCATACATCCTTCGGACACCACCCCTGGATTGACATTCTTTAATGTTAAGGATTGACACCCATCATCAGCTGAATCACGAGTTAGCTCGTGAGTTAATTTAATGAATTAAATATAAGTAGTGTAGAGTAATTGATGTATAAATGATAAAATTCATAAATAACACAAGTAAGATAAAATTTAAAATATGAAACCCTAAACAAGAGAGGTAAATAGAATAACTTACCTGATTTGTGTGTAATATGGAACTGATCTAGGCAGGGAGAAATGATAACAATGATGTAAACAACATTCTAAATAATATTTGTAAATTTTGTAACTCACAAAAATGGTTAGGTAGGGGCACCCACTGTGGGACAAGGGTGCCCGGGCACAGATGAATGGATCTTGGCACCTGTGACTCCATAAAATCCCTTAATCTAGTTTTTGTTGTGTTATAAGAGTGACATAGTTTCTCTATATTCATTTCCTATTGTTCATACTATGATCATTGAAGGTTCCTGTAACCTTTGAAAAATATGTCCACATGTAGAAGACCATAAACCACATCAAACCTAAAGAGTAAAATGTAGAATTGAGATTCATACTAACCCTCACGGACACCCTGAGAGTGAATTTATGACCGAGCATTGTACTAAATCTTAGAATCCATGTAGTTCTGGTGATTGTTTGTAGAAATTGTGCCCTAGGATGCCTTTTTACAAGTTTTAGTTGATAACAGATGTAGAAATATAACAAAATGTGTTAATGGAAGGGTTACCCATAAGTGAAAACAATTACCAAAAGATAAAAGAGAACCAAAAGGAGTGAGTAAGGTGAAAAAGGGTCAGTGGTGCTCAGAGGGGACATGACCGCATGGTCGCTACTTTCCTGTCTAGGAGGTTGTGTCAGAAACTATAGAAGATAAATCACTAAAGTCACGATTGGGTTTTAGGTTGTAGAGACAAAATAGAAAAGAATAAAATTAGAAATGAAGCCAAAGATAGTTGTCAACCACTAGTTTTATTTCATAGGAATCATATAAATGCTAGTATAATTTTTGGACCTATAAATGTACTCAAGTACATGATTTTGTGTATACATTTTCCCCCACTTTATGTTGATGAGTGTCTACTCGATAACATAACGTAGATAAGATATGTGTACCTTATGATCTTATAGAGAATGCGATGAAATGCATGCTAAGTGGACAAGTGAAGCATGGAAACTAAGAAAGGAAAGTGACCCTAGGGTTGAATCGTATGTGTTGTACCATGTTGTTGTAGCTAATGGTTGCTTCTTCTTTTAAGAATAGACTTGTTGTCTATAATTGTAAAGGATAGAAAAATGTCCTAGAATGATGTGTATAGTTTTTTTTTTGTGTGATTTCATGCCAATAGCAATTTTTTGGGTGATCTCACACCAAGTGCGAGTTTTTGGGTGATCTCATGCCAAAGAGAAAGTGTTGGGGAGAGAGGTATATTTTTACTCTCCATCCATGAATCTTCCTAATAAGCACCACTACATATGGTATGATCCAATTTATTCATGTTGTCTGGATTAGTCCCAATTATATTGATTTCTCTAATGGAAATGGATTATAGGAGATTACGTGCATTCTGTAACAAGAATATTGTTCCTGTAACTATGACACTACTTTGAAGTCTTTTATAAACTGTGTTGATCTGATAAGTTGATTGTGTTTGCTACAAGGACATTAGCGCTCAGGGGTGGACATATGTTCCTAGGTGTTAATGTGTGAGTATGAGCATTGGTGTCTATGTTATGTTGAAGTCCTAAGTCATCTTCTTGGTTGTTCTATGATTGTGTTCCCATGTTGATTTTGTATTTTTTAGATATGTAATATAGATATAAGTTGTTATATGGGTGACCTATTCACACAATGTATTCCCCCACTCATTTGGGGTGTATACAAATATTTTAGGAGTTTATTTTCCAAAAGAGAAAACCTTTTGCTAATTTGAAGCATGTACTTGTAGGGGGTATGGGATGTGTATGGTAAAAACCAAAGAAAATGCAAAAAAAGTGGCTAGTAAAATGTGTTAGTAGAAAACATAGCAAGCATATAATAGAAGAGAATGTAACAAGCAAGTGTGAAAGTAAGATAGACTACAAAAAGAGGGTTTCAAACATGAGACGTCACTCAAAATGTCACAAGACAATTAGGGTCGAAGCAGCCATAATCATACAAGACATAGGTTATATCCCAAAATAAATATAATAAAATGGAAAATAGTTTCAAGAAAAGTGCATCAAACATCCATGGTCACATATAGTCCTGCAAAGAAAATGCTACACATTAAGCACCCATTAGCATATTAGAAAATTATATAGCATGTGAAGGAATGTATGTATTAATGGAAAGTAATGTGCTAGAAATTAGAAGTACAAAATGATGAAAGAATAGAACCTGTAATGTGTGACTATATTAAAGGTATATGCACCCAAGAGTCTCAATGGGATTGGAAAAGGATACAGTGCTAGTCATCATTGCATCATGTGAAAAATTTTAAGATGTCTATATTCACTCTAAAATATCAAATGATCACACATCTATGTATATAGAAAGATAATCACATACTAAGTATTTGACTAGCATAGTAAGAAAACTACATCATGTAAGTAGTATAAACATGCAAGACTAAGTGCAACCAAGATATGTAAATGTAGTGTATGAGTGTGATGTAATAGTATGCAATATTTTAGTGTGATATGATAATTGTGCCTCCCATCGGATGTGGATGAGATGTGTTTCATTTCTAAAATACCCCTCAGCAATAAGGTATTAACATAGAAAGATAGTGCGTCATCAGGAAATGGTTTGAGAATGTACGCTAGAAAGATAGATCATGAATCACCTTACATGAAAAGTGAATTTGGTGTGGTTTATTTCATATTTAGACCCTTAGAATTCGATTACGAACCATGGAAATAGAGTGTGTCATAGGTAAATGGTTTGAGAATGTGTGCTAGAAATATAGATCATGCAGCATAGAGGGTGAAAAGTGAATGAGTAATGTGAGGTTCATTTTAGATTTAGACCCTCAGCAGTTGAGTATGAATTGTGGATCTAGAGTGCATCATAAGGTAATGACGATACAAGGTATGTATCAATATGTGTAAGACTACTAAAAAATATTAAGAATGAAGCACAGAACATGATAGTAGATTAGTCAGCTTATATTTTTGTGAGGCGGGAGAGGAAGAAACTGTGATTCTCTCTAAGTGTGCAATGTAGAGAAGGATTAAGTAAAATCATTGAGATGATCATCACTGTCAGGATCGTAACAAATAGAATCAGGATTAAAGACGTAGTAAGCAATAGTGTGAGTTAGATGTTATAAAGATCCCGCAAGGTGTTAATTATACATGCCCATTGCATAATATTCATTAGTAAAAGGAAGTTAAGGACAATTGTGCACATACCAATGAGTTAGATTTTGAGTATAGCCAAAAGATGAGTCATTGGAAATAGAGATGCGGCTGAAAGGCATGGGAAATGTAATATCATTATGATTTGGATCCATTGTGCCACAATGTAATCAAGATAAGATTATCCAAGTGTGAGTGGAGAGGAACAAGGAGTGCGTGAAAGGAACACTATAAAAATGAAAAATGCGGAGGCCATAAGAAACAATAATGAATACACATCCATGATAAATGTGAGTGGAATGAGGTGATGGAAGGAGATCATCAAGTGCAAATCTTTGCCAAGAAAAGACATCATGCATGTGAACAGTCTCAAAGCAAGTAGGATCAAATAGAATATGAGGCCAATAAGAATTAAGGATGAATGGTGTGCATGTGAAATGATCAGGGTGTGGAACAAAATGAGTTTGGGGAGATGCAGTGGATAATAGAATGTTTAATCTATGTATAGTCCCTTGAAAAATTATTATGGAATTAGTGGAAGGAGTTGTCTTCTTGAATTGGTATTCACTAGGACCAATAGAAAAAACAGTATCCTGGAAGCAGGACTCATCAATTTCAATGGGAGTAAAGTTAAGTTTGCGCAATGTCTCATCATTAAGCTCTACGACATAATCCTCATCATCGGAATCATCAGTGCTAACATTGTCTTGTTCAATATAACTAACAAGGATATTGGTAGGAATGGAGCCAAATGTAGAACTGATATGAGTCATAATGGGTGGAGAAGTAGTATCCATAGGGGTAAATTGATTAACTAAAATGAACTAAATGAGGTATTACATAGATAGTTAATCTAAGCTATGAACAGTTTTACTAAAGTAAATAAATGTAGTAAAGAAATATTTTAATTATCTAAGCAAATATATAAAATGAAATACTAAACCCTAATGTCCAATGGAGAAGAAGAAAGAACTTAGTTGATAAAAGATGCTTGTATAACAGTGTTGCTGAATTAAATGGACAAATCAGAAGCGAGAGTGACTATGTTGGGGTCCCATAGAGGACATATCTGGGAAATTTGGCTAGAATGGAGTGCATGAGAAAGGTATAGGGTGGCCCACATATGATCTAGTAAGAAAAATAGGCACCATGGTCTGAGAGTGGTTTTCACAGCTCCTGGAGATGAATGATAACATTCATTGTCTGTCACACTATTTTTCAGTACTATGCCAAATGCTCTAAATATTCCATGAGAAATATAACCTGAAAAAGACCCAAAAGGAAGTATCAAAACCCAAAAAAAATAAAGATACAAATGAATGGATCCGACTAACCTCATCTACCACAACAGTGGGCATACAAACTACGTGTTACAATACATTTTTGACCCGGATGTAGTTTTGGTGAATGTTTGAATGTTGTTCTCTAGGTGCTCTTGTGTCAGTCATACTTTTTGAAATAAAAACAATATATAAATGTAGAAAATGTAATAGAATTTTTGTATGGAATAGAATAGAACCCTCACCCTATGAAATGTGATGCAGATGTCCTAGCTTGTGCCTTGATCATGAATTTATGTGGATGTCAATGCAATAGATGAATGTAAATCAATGGAGTGATAGTAGTAGATGATGCTAGATCCATCATTATGGTCTCATAACTTTTATATTTATAGGGTTCAATTACTTTAATTTCGTAATTAACCCCAAAAAGGCCAACCAAAAGAAAGATAAAGATGAAAAATACCTTGAAGAGGCAAACAACATTGTAGGAAAATGCTAGAAGGATCAGGATGCCCTCAGGTGAGACCAGGACGTCCATGGACACCCTAGTACTAATCCTGATGTCCAAACCAAGGCTAAAAAATGTGGAATGTCAAAACATGGCTAGGCATATGGGTGCAATAGGTCACAAATTATGAAATACAATAAACAAGATGGCTAAAATGATAGGAGTTAATTAGTAATTTCTTCACTCAAGAACATTCTAAATAGTAGTATGAGACCATGATAAATAAATATCTAAAGAGCATGATTTTTTTACTACATTTTACCCCCATTTTATGTTGGTGAGCGGAAAGCTCGATAACACAAACTAAATAGAGATGGTTACCTGATGTCCATGAGGAGTGTAGTAGAAAACCTGTTGAAGGACTACATAAAAGTGTGGAATGAAAAAAATATGGAGGATCATAGAAACTATAGATGAAAAATACACAAAGAAAAAGTGGTGAGAGTGAACCTATGGCGGAATGTGTGTGTGTAGCTACTACAGTGTGTAGTGTACCTGTATGGTTAGTAAAGCATGTGTGCTACCACATAATGTTGTTGTTGTTGTTGTTGTTGTTGTTGATCCCATTTGACTACTTGTTTCTCATTTAGTCAGACCTTCAAGGAGGAAATGATCAAGTAGTCAAATCTATATGTATGTAAGTGTAAAACCATTATGTAAAAGATGTAACTCTAAATAGAAAGTGTAAATGTAAATGTAAATGGAACATGTGCACCTGATCCATGTCGAGAGAGAAAGTGTAGAAGGATATACTTTATTGAATTTTTTGGGGCGATCTTACGCCATAGGATGAAGAAGTACAGGGAGGAAATTCTTCGTATCCTCCAAGCTCTAACTACTTCCCTGAACTATGTGTAGATATTTTTATTATTTCCTAGTGTTTTGGGTGATCTGATGCCACTGGCTGAAGTAGTGTAGAGTGGCACACCCACTGTAACCTCCAACAATGTAACTACTTCCCAAAAATACTAAGGACAACCATGTTCTATAAACTTTGTTGTGTATGGGGTTCATCGACTAGTCTTAACCCACTCGTTGTATGCAACCCGCAATGCCAAGGGTGGAAATAACACGAAACTAAAATGGTGTAAATATTTTGTGTTAGTATAAACCCCCAAATGATTCTCCCCCTATTAGGGGCACATGCGGCATCATTGATAGGAGACATGTGGCCCCAAAGAAGAACAACCGCACATATGATGTAACCCTAGAAAGTGTTTGGTAAAAACCAAGGCACACACAAACAAGAAGACTAGACAAAGACAAGAGTAAACATGCATGCATGTAGAAAATAGTGTATAAGTTATGCAAATAGTGTGTAAGCTACCAAACAAAGTAATGTAAAACACACCAAAAGAAAAGTAAGCCCCATAAAACAGGTTGCAAACATGGGACAAATCACTCATATGTTGTAGACACGCAAGGACAACAGGGCCACAAATAACAAACAAGTTTGAACACCAAAACATAGGGCAAGGCCATAAACAATAAAAAAAAGTAATAGACAATGTAACCAAACAATTATGGAAACAAATATCCTGCATAAAAAACTGGTGTACATGAAGCACCCGTTAGCATGTTAGAAATATAGCTAGTATGGAAAATGTTTGTTGTTATCCAAAATTTAACCCCCAAGGGTAATTTGATAACATGCATCAGAATATTCAAGTCCCAGGGCACATTGATTGATTCAGAGAAACATCATGTTTCTGAGGTTCCCTCAGATATTTTTCCTAACTACCCTGGCCAAAGAAGG
This sequence comes from Taxus chinensis, assembly GCA_019776745.2. Lineage (NCBI taxonomy): Eukaryota > Viridiplantae > Streptophyta > Pinopsida > Cupressales > Taxaceae > Taxus > Taxus chinensis. Next base: position 259,389,290 of record CM034146.1, on the reverse strand, counting down.
AAGGAGAAAGCTCTGAGAAAATGCGAAAAATGGTTGCAGAAGGCAAGTAGGTTGATCCAGAAAAAATTGTGAAAATCGGCTAAGTCCTAGTCCTAGGAGCAATTGGGAAATTTGGGACAAAAATGCGCGGATCGGCCGAAAAGCCTCTAGGTGGCCCAAATAGCATTTGGGACAATCGGGCTAGAAGTACGCGGTGGGTGCAAAAAGCCGATCCGGCCAAAAGAGAGAAAAATTGGCTAACTGCCTGAGAGGGTCGCCTTTGGGACAATTTGGGACAAATGGACGCGAACCGGCCGGTTCACCCGAAATCATCATAAGCAGTCCGAAACAAAGTGGGACAAAGCGGGCCAAAAAGACGCGAACCGTCCGAACCGGGCGAAATGGGAACAAACAGTCCGAAGGCAACTGGGACATTTGGACAAATGGACGCAAACCGGCCGTTCGCCCAAAATCACACAAGAGCACGTGCCATCCGGACCAAGTACGCGAGGCGCGTGGACAATGAAACCGAAATGGGCAAAGACAGAAGGGAAAATTCACCGTTTGACCTTGCGAACTTCAGACGCCATAACTTTTGATCCTAGCTCCGATTTTCACAAAATTGGACTTTCTGGACGTTCACGACGTCCTCTACGCCACAAAATTGGATTCTTTATTTTTAATGAGGGTAGATATTTTTAAATAGAGAAAAATATTCGGCTTCAGTCGCATGCTCTTTCCCGTCAATGAAAGAAACGCCTGCCAGGCCTAAAATCGCTGCCGCACTCAAAAGGCCATACTTTTGCATTTCTTCTCACGAAATCGCACATAATTGCTGGTACCATTGGAACTGTTCGATCCCGATGCACATAAATCAGATATCCAGATTTGAGCAGAATTTTATGATTTTTTTAAGAAAACGCTGCCGGATTCAGAACAGTGTTTTATTTGGTAGCTGGGAGGTTGCAATTAAGAGGCATGGTCATCATTCTTTCTCTGCTGCAAGCACATGGGACAGCATGGGGAGCCTTTTGCAAGTAATGTATAACCATTTCACTCATTTAATGCTTCTTACAGGTGGTTGAAGGACAGATTTCGGGATTTCCATTTTCCCTTCTCTTCTCCTTCTCATTGTTCTATAAATTGGAGTGTTGGGCTCATTGTAAAGGAGAGAGTTTTTGGGTAGCAAAGCTCTGTAAAAATTGCTTTGTGAAGCAGTGTGTTGTAGGCCCTTGTAGTGGACTCCTTGCATGGTGATCCAGGCCCTTATCTGTAATAGACTGAACTGTGCATACCAGGAAGCAATAAAATACAAAGTTTGTGGATGTATCTTCCCTTGCTGTGTTTTCTTGCATTCTCCTTGCCCCTTTTATCTTTCTACAAGAATATTGTGGTCTATTATTATGTTCTTGCAGGAATTCACTAACATTGTGTATGCTTGGAATATTGCTGTGAATGCATTTTGCTAGATGATGGTGAACTGTCATCACCTCTTCTAGTGTGCATTTCCCTCTGTATTTCACACATTTGGAGATTACTCTCACACCTCCTCTTCTGTGTATCCCGCTTTAGTTTAGGCTATCATTTTATGTATTCTCGTCCCTGGTCCCTTGGAAATTTAGATTATAACAGTTCGCTTCTCCTGCATTAGAGTAATTGTGGCAGGTAGTTTAGGAGCAATAACCAGCTTTCTCTGGATGTCTGTCTCAAGTAGCAGTCCACAAACTTGGAAAGGACCCATGTGTTATCCAATCACCTGTGGAGTTCAAATACATGCACAGGGGTGTGTGATTCGGTGCAACATTGTGGGTATAATCAGTAAGGTAAAATGCCTAATTACAAAAATCAAAGCAATACACCTGGAAGAGTCTATCTATTGATGCCCCCAGGATCAGTGTGGAATGTAGAAGGAAAAAAGGGTAGGGTCGGGGCCGGGGGTGGGTCGTCTGTAAACTTGTATCTGTAATACAGCTATCAAAAGGTGTGACGCGTTTTGTGGATGAATTAGATAAATGACATATAACATTCTAACTAGGCATTTGTAAATAAAGTGATCATGACCAACAAAAGTAATCAAAAGATAAGAACCATATATGAACATTTGTGGATGTATGAACATGGGAAGAAATGGCAAATGGAGGTGGTAAGGAGTCATTTGCCCCCTGAGTAGATGTAAATGCATGCAATGAGGTTCATTTAATTCCGCCCCCCCCCCAACATTCAAGAATTATATAAACAAGTGTGTCATCGATAATGGTCATGTATTGTGTGTTGTCTCTACGTGCTATGAGGACTGTTTAGGTGTAATGATAATGCAACCTAACATGATGGTGAACCTTATAGCTGAAGCTTATATCACGACTAGACGAACTATAAGTGATGGATTTAGTCTAAGCATAATCACTATAGGATGAACATATGAGTTATTGATTTAGACGAAGTATTCTATCATGAAAAATTATAATGGGGGTGTGGGATTACATCTAAGGTGTAGACCACTATAAAATTGATTATAATAGGTATTATTTACCTAAAGAGTAATGTCAACTACTAGATAATCTATGGAGTTTCGATGTACCTAAGGTGTAGACTAAACAAACAGATGGAAATAGGTGACACTTAGCCTAAATTGTATGTCAATGCCATTAATGTGGCATGGTGAAGGTTGAGTATAATATTTCAAGGTCCATTTTGATTTGTAAACCCTCGACGTCGAGTAATGGACCCGAGGAACTAGTGTGTCATCAGGTAGTGAGTGGAGGGCGTAGAAGACATGTATGTATGTAAAGATAGAAGTCAGCCATTTAATGATTGGAAGTTTTATGAGTGAAATTTTAGACTTTGTAGAATGTGTAATGTGTAATTCAAAGACAACAGTAATGTATGTAGTGCTAGACTCCTATATGTGAAGAAAGTATACATGTAGAATATGTGTGAAGCTGCAATGATGTAATATGTTTTTCAAATTGGTGTATAAAAATGGATAGTGGCAATTTGTAGGATAAGGAGTGTATGATATAAGACATGTAGACAATGGTGTATGGCCTAATGGGCTGGGTTCAATTGTGCTTTTGCATTAGCTAGGCAATTAAGGGAACCTGGTCATCATTCTTTCTAGTGTGCACTTTCATTCTGTATTTCACACATTTGGAGACTACTCAAGTCACACCCTCCTTTTCTCAATGTATCACCGCTTTAGTGTTGAGGCTTTCATTTTATGCATTTCTCCCTTCTCTCCCTTCTCAGGAAATTTAGATAAAATAAGCTTTTGGGCCCCTGCATTTAGAGAGATTGTGGCAGGTAGTTTAGCCAAGGAGCAAGAAAAGTGCCAGCTTTTTGCTCTGGAGGGATCTATCTCAAGTAGCAAGTCCCACAACTTGGAATAACCCATGTTATCCAATCACACAAATGAGTGCAAGTAACATGCATGTAAGCAGATCCCAAGGTAAATGCCATCACGCAACTTTGCATTTTCAACGAAATCTAGCACAAAATTGGAAAGTTAGAATCGTGGTTTCCCACTTGATCAAAATATGGAGCCTTGATTGTACATCATTTTTCAAGAATTTCATTAAGATTTTTTCCCTTCAATTGGTGCTGAAATGTCGGAAATTCATGATCAATCATCACAGAGGCCCAAGAAATTTGATAACCCTTCAGTCCAACACAAGAGGATCAAAGAGTCAAAAAATTCAAGAACTTACAAAAATAAAACAGTATGGGGAGCTTGGCAATTTGCAAGTAAATCTAATTTCACGTCAATTTAATGCCTAAAGAGGCAAACCAATGAAGGAAGAAAAGAACAAAAGGATCATCCTCACTTCATTCTCCTTCAAACCTCAAATTGGGGATGTTGGGATTGAAAGAAGAGTGATTTTGGTAGCAAAGCTTGAAATTGATGTAAGCATGGTTGCAGGAGAAACATCCCCCCTCCTTATTTTCATGATTTCTTAATATTTTTATGAGGAGATATATTTAAATAAAATAAACATATTCGGCTCCAATCAGTCATACTTCCCTTGCCATTTCACTTAAGCCATCTCGAATCAAACTAGGGAAAAAAGGGGTTTCATTGCGAGCTTGTGTTAAAGAGGGGAAATTCCATTCCAGTCCTCCCTTACACACTACTTGGTCTTAAGCAATTTTCAGCTCAATTATTCAGACTTCCAAACTGTTTATTTTTGAAATCCTAAGATCCCAAATCAATTGTTTTCCCTTGCATTCCTCCAAGTGTATGTAAGTTAGTTTGTTACTGCACTTCTTTGATATAAAGCGGAACTTGAGGCTTGTTACAAGTACTACTTATTTAATAGTCTCATTTAGTGATGAACTCTATGATCGTTGATGATGAGTGGCCCAGAAATAGCCCATTTTATACAATATTTGGCTTTTGTTTCTCTTCTCTCCTAACAATAAATTTTATCTCAAGTGTAATCTTGACCTTATGGTTTATTTAGCATAATAGAGAGTATATATCATGGTAATTTGTTTTATAATTCATTGTTATCTCTCTGTTATGTATTTTCTAATAGTATTGGGAAAAAGCTGTCAATTTGTACTACGTAGTTCATACTTTTTCTATCATCATTGAATAAGAATTTTGGCACTCAGCACCAATACAACTATCCTTGAAGATCTTCAAAATAGCTATATCATCTCCATATGTTTGTTAGTGTATTTAAGCCCCCTCCCCTAGCGGTTCTTTCACTGGATCTCAAAATGTTTTTACAATTCTATGAATGGAATCCTTAAGCATATGTTGGGACAGTGAATCCCAATCATCACGAATATAGTCAAACCTAAATCTTATTGCATAATTCATTTTTTTTCTTGAAAATTAACTGCAATTTAAAAAAATCTTGTTTTCAAGTTCGCATATACAACGTTATTGCCATTTCCATTTTTGCTTTGAAGTCTTCCTAGAATGCTTGAATTGACTGTAGATTCTTCCACTTCACTTCAACCGATTCTAATTCTCTTCGAAGTCGTCTATTCACGTCTATTCTTCTTAAAAATGATCCAAATCGCTTTGGATTATCACAACTCCAACGCGCTTCAGAGTGTTTGTCTTAGCTCATTTAAGAGTGTCTCATTGACTTCATAGTTCTCAACTCACTTAGAGTCTCTTTGGGATGCTTCAATGTCTCATTGGGATCACTTTATAAGTGATTCGTATAATCTGTAGTTGGAATTAGAGCTATGAGTATGAAATACTAAAATTTCCAAGATGACAATTACTCCAAGGGTTGCATATTATCAATTTTGAATTGGTTCTAAAAATCGATTATTTGTATAAGTCATTTTTATTTGTAATATAAAGAAGAATCATCTTAAATGAATTCAAAAAATAACATAGCATCAAATTGCTATTAGAATTAGATAATCGTTCTCCATATTTTTTAGAGATTGAGCTTTCTGGATAGATTGCAATATTAGTTTATAAAGACACATTCTTGGAAATAAGAGTGGGATGGAAGATGGAATTACAGATTAACCTCCCACACCTTGAATGTAATCGCCATTTTTTTAATTAACTCGATATAAGATTCCATCCATCCATATATACATAATGAAGATTAAAATCCTCTTCTGAGGAATGAGTTGGGCCACTCATTCAAAGGAAGATGGACTTGTATATTTATGTTTATTTTATAATCTGTAATTATTTTTGTTGTATTTTTTATGTTTTTTTAAACCTTGTAATTATTATTTTTTGTACATTATTATAAGCCTATAGGTGTTTTTTTTGTTATTTTCCATTTATAATTTACTTTTATGCAATGTGTTTCCTTTCCTACAAAGTTTGTTTTAATTCGTGCAAGTGTGAATTTACTTTCTACATGTGTTCTTTTTAATTCTTGCAAGGATGAATTTGTTTTAAGGGAATATTTACGGAGATATCTCTCTCCTTTGCATACATCCTTCGGACACCACCCCTGGATTGACATTCTTTAATGTTAAGGATTGACACCCATCATCAGCTGAATCACGAGTTAGCTCGTGAGTTAATTTAATGAATTAAATATAAGTAGTGTAGAGTAATTGATGTATAAATGATAAAATTCATAAATACCACAAGTAAGATAAAATTTAAAATATGAAACCCTAAACAAGAGAGGGAAATAAAATAACTTACCTGATTTGTGTTTAATATGGAACTGATCTAGGCAGGGAGAAATGATAACAATGATGTAAACAACATTCTAAATAATATTTGTAAATTTTGTAACTTCACAAAAATGGTTAGGTAGGGGCACCCACTGTGGGACAAGGTGCCCGGGCACAGATGAATGGATCTTGGCACCTGTGACTCCATAAAATCCCTTAATCTAGTTTTTGTTGTGTTATAAGAGTGACATAGTTTCTCTATATTCATTTCCTATTGTTCATACTATGATCATTGAAGGTTCCTGTAACCTTTGAAAAATATGTCCACATGTAAGAAGACCATAACCACAATCAAACCTAAAGAGTAAAATGTAGAATTGAGATTCATACTAACCCTCACGGACACCCTGAGAGTGAATTTATGACCGAGGCATTGTACTAAATCTTAGAATCCATGTAGTTCTGGTGATTGTTGTAGAAATTGTGCCCTAGGATGCCTTTTTTACAAGTTTTAGTTGATACAGATGTAGAAATATAACAAAATGTGTTAATGGAAGGGTTACCCATAGTGAAAACAAATTACCAAAAAGATAAAAGAGAAACCAAAAGGAGTGAGTAAGGTGAAAAAGGGTCAGTGGTGCTCAGAGGGGACATGACCGCATGGTCGCTACTTTTCCTGTCTAGGAGGTTGTGTCAGAAACTATAGAAGATAAATCACTAAAGTCACGATTGGGTTTTAGGGTTGTAGAGACAAAATAGAAAAGAATAAAATTAGAAATGAAGCCAAAGATAGTTGTCAACCACTAGTTTTATTTCATAGAATCATATAAATGCTAGTATAATTTTGGACCTATAAATGTACTCAAGTACATGATTTTGTGTATACATTTGTCCCCCCACTGTATGTTGATGAGTGTCTACTCGATAACATAACGTAGATAAGATATGTTGTACCTTATGATCTTATAGAGAATGCGATGAAATGCATGCTAAGTGGACAAGTGAAGCATGGAAACTAAGAAAGGAAAGTGACCATAGGGTTGAAGCGTATGTGTTGTACCATGTTGTTGTAGCTAATGGTTGCTTCTTCTTTTAAGAATAGACTTGTTGTCTATAATTGTAAAGGATAGAAAAATGTCCTAGAATGATGTGTATAGTTTTTTTTTTGTGTGATTTCATGCCAATAGCAATTTTTTGGGTGATCTCACACCAAGTGCGAGTTTTTTGGGTGATCTCATGCCAAAGAGAAAGTGTTGGGGAGAGAGGTATATTTTTACTCTCCATCCATGAATCTTCCTAATAAGCACCACTACATATGGTATGATCCAATTTTATTCATGTTGTCCTGGATTAGTCCCAATTATATTGATTTCTCTAATGGAAATGGATTATAGGAGATTACGTGCATTCTGTAACAAGAATATTGTTCCTGTAACTATGACACTACTTTGAAGTCTTTTATAAACTGTGTTGATCTGATAAGTTGATTGTGTTTGCTACAAGGACATTAGCGCTCAGGGGTGGACATATGTTCCTAGGTGTTAATGTGTGAGTATGAGCATTGGTGTCTATGTTATGTTTGAAGTCCTAAGTCATCTTCTTGGTTGTTCTATGATTGTGTTCCCATGTTGATTTTGTATTTTTAGATATGTAATATAGATATAAGTTGTTATATGGGTGACCTATTCACACAATGTATTCCCCCACTCATTTGGGGTGTATACAAATATTTTAGGAGTTTATTTTCCAAAGAGAAAACCTTTTGCTAATTTGAAGCATGTACTTGTAGGGGGTATGGGATGTGTATGGTAAAAACCAAAGAAAATGCAAAAAAAGTGGCTAGTAAAATGTGTTAGTAGAAAACATAGCAAGCATATAATAGAAGAGAATGTAACAAGCAAGTGTGAAAGTAAGATAGACTACAAAAAGAGGGTTTCAAACATGAGACGTCACTCAAAATGTCACAAGACAATTAGGGTCGAAGCAGCCATAATCATACAAGACATAGGTTATATCCCAAATAAATATAATAAAATGGAAAATAGTTTCAAGAAAAGTGCATCAAACATCCATGGTCACATATAGTCCTGCAAAGAAAATGCTACACATTAAGCACCCATTAGCATATTAGAAAATTATATAGCATGTGAAGGAATGTATGTATTAATGGAAAGTAATGTGCTAGAAATTAGAAGTACAAAATGATGAAAGAATAGAACCTGTAATGTGTGACTATATTAAAGGTATATGCACCCAAGAGTCTCAATGGGATTGGAAAAGGATACAGTGCTAGTCATCATTGCATCATGTGAAAAATTTTAAGATGTCTATATTCACTCTAAAATATCAAATGATCACACATCTATGTATATAGAAAGATAATCACATACTAAGTATTGACTAGCATAGTAAGAAAACTACATTATGTAAGTAGTATAAACATGCAAGACTAAGTGCAACCAAGATATGTAAATGTAGTGTATGAGTGTGATGTAATAGTATGCAATATTTTTAGTGTGATATGATAATTGTGCCTCCCATCGGATGTGGATGAGATGTGTTTCATTTCTAAAATACCCCTCAGCAATAAGGTATTAACATAGAAAGATAGTGCGTCATCAGGAAATGGTTTGAGAATGTACGCTAGAAAGATAGATCATGAATCACCTTACATGAAAAGTGAATTTGGTGTGGTTTATTTCATATTTAGACCCTTAGAATTCGATTACGAACCATGGAAATAGAGTGTGTCATAGGTAAATGGTTTGAGAATGTGTGCTAGAAATATAGATCATGCAGCATAGAGGGTGAAAAGTGAATGAGTAATGTGAGGTTCATTTTAGATTTAGACCCTCAGCAGTTGAGTATGAATTGTGGATCTAGAGTGCATCATAAGGTAATGACGATACAAGGTATGTATCAATATGTGTAAGACTACTAAAAAATATTAAGAATGAAGCACAGAACATGATAGTAGATTAGTCAGCTTATATTTTGTGAGGCGGGGAGAGGAAGAAACTGTGATTCTCTCTAAGTGTGCAATGTAGAGAAGGATTAAGTAAAATCATTGAGATGATCATCACTGTCAGGATCGTAACAAATAGAATCAGGATTAAAGACGTAGTAAGGCAATAGTGTGAGTTAGATGTTATAAAAGATCCCGCAAGGTGTTAATTATACATGCCCATTGCATAATATTCATTAGTAAAAGGAAGTTAAGGACAATTGTGCACATACCAATGAGTTAGATTTTGAGTATAGCCAAAAGATGAGTCATTGGAAATAGAGATGCGGCTGAAAGGCATGGGAAATGTAATATCATTATGATTTGGATCCATTGTGCCACAATGTAATCAAGATAAGATTATCCAAGTGTGAGTGGAGAGGAACAAGGAGTGCGTGAAAGGAACACTATAAAAATGAAAAATGCGGAGGCCATAAGAAACAATAATGAATACACATCCATGATAATGTGAGTGGAATGAGGTGATGGAAGGAGATCATCAAGTGCAAATCTTTGGCCAAGAAAAGACATCATGCATGTGAACAGTCTCAAAGCAAGTAGGATCAAATAGAATATGAGGCCAATAAGAATTAAGGATGAATGGTGTGCATGTGAAATGATCAGGGTGTGGAACAAAATGAGTTTGGGGAGATGCAGTGGATAATAGAATGTTTAATCTATGTATAGTCCCTTGAAAAATTATTATGGAATTAGTGGAAGGAGTTGTCTTCTTGAATTGGTATTCACTAGGACCAATAGAAAAAACAGTATCCTGGAAGCAGGACTCATCAATTTCAATGGGAGTAAAGTTAAGTTTGCGCAATGTCTCATCATTAGCTCTACGACATAATCCTCATCATCGGAATCATCAGTGCTAACATTGTCTTGTTCAATATAACTAACAAGGATATTGGTAGGAATGGAGCCAAATGTAGAACTGATATGAGTCATAATGGGTGGAGAAGTAGTATCCATAGGGGGTAAATTGATTAACTAAAATGAACTAAATGAGGTATTACATAGATAGTTAATCTAAGCTATGAACAGTTTTACTAAAGTAAATAAATGTAGTAAAGAAATATTTTAATTATCTAAGCAAATATATAAAATGAAATACTAAACCCTAATGTCCAATGGAGAAGAAGAAAGAACTTAGTTGATAAAAGATGCTTGTATAACAGTGTTGCTGAATTAAATGGACAAATCAGAAGCGAGAGTGACTATGTTGGGGTCCCATAGAGGACATATCTGGGAAATTTGGCTAGAATGGAGTGCATGAGAAAGGTATAGGGTGCCCACATATGATCTAGTAAGAAAAATAGGCACCATGGTCTGAGAGTGGTTTTCACAGCTCCTGGAGATGAATGATAACATTCATTGTCTGTCACACTATTTTTTCAGTACTATGCCAAATGCTCTAAATATTCCATGAGAAATAATAACCTGAAAAAGACCCAAAAGGAAGTATCAAAACCCAAAAAAAATAAAGATACAAATGAATGGATCCGACTAACCTCATCTACCACAACAGTGGGCATACAAACTACGTGTTACAATACATTTTTGACCCGGATGTAGTTTTGGTGAATGTTTGAATGTTGTTCTCTAGGTGCTCTTGTGTCAGTCATACTTTTTGAAATAACAAACAATATATAAATGTAGAAAATGTAATAGAATTTTTGTATGGAATAGAATAGAATCCCTCACCCTATGAAATGTGATGCAGATGTCCTAGCTTGTGCCTTGATCATGAATTTATGTGGATGTCAATGCAATAGATGAATGTAAATCAAATGGAGTGATAGTAGTAGATGATGCTAGATCCATCATTATGGTCTCATAACTTTATATTTATAGGGTTCAATTACTTTAATTTCGTAATTAACCCCAAAAAGGCCAACCAAAAGAAAGATAAAGATGAAAAATACCTTGAAGAGGCAAACAACATTGTAGGAAAATGCTAGAAGGATCAGGATGCCCTCAGGTGAGACCAGGACGTCCATGGACACCCTAGTACTAATCCTGATGTCCAAACCAAGGCTAAAAAAATGTGGAATGTCAAAACATGGCTAGGCATATGGGTGCAATAGGTCACAAATTATGAAATACAATAAACAAGATGGCTAAAATGATAGGAGTTAATTAGTAATTTCTTCACTCAAGAACATTCTAAATAGTAGTATGAGACCATGATAAATAAATATCTAAAGAGCATGATTTTTTTACTACATTTTACCCCCATTTTATGTTGGTGAGCGGAAAGCTCGATAACACAAACTAAATAGAGATGGTTACCTGATGTCCATGAGGAGTGTAGTAGAAAACCTGTTGAAGGACTACATAAAAGTGTGGAATGAAAAAAATATGGAGGATCATAGAAACTATAGATGAAAAATACACAAAGAAAAAGTGGTGAGAGTGAACCTATGGGGGAATGTGTGTGTGTAGCTACTACAGTGTGTAGTGTACCTGTATGGTTAGTAAAGCATGTGTGCTACCACATAATGTTGTTGTTGTTGTTGTTGTTGTTGTTGATCCCATTTGACTACTTGTTTCTCATTTAGTCAGACCTTCAAGGAGGAAATGATCAAGTAGTCAAATCTATATGTATGTAAGTGTAAAACCATTATGTAAAAGATGTAACTCTAAATAGAAAGTGTAAATGTAAATGTAAATGGAACATGTGCACCTGATCCATGTCGAGAGAGAAAGTGTAGAAGGATATACTTTATTGAATTTTTTGGGGCGATCTTACGCCATAGGATGAAGAAGTACAGGGAGGAAATTCTTCGTATCCTCCAAGCTCTAACTACTTCCCTGAACTATGTGTAGATATTTTTATTATTTCCTAGTGTTTTGGGTGATCTGATGCCACTGGCTGAAGTAGTGTAGAGTGGCACACCCACTGTAACCTCCAACAATGTAACTACTTCCCAAAAATACTAAGGACACCATGTTCTATAAACTTTGTTGTGTATGGGGTTCATCGACTAGTCTTAACCCACTCGTTGTATGCAACCCGCAATGCCAAGGGTGGAAATAACACGAAACTAAAATGGTGTAAATATTTTGTGTTAGTATAAACCCCCAAATGATTCTCCCCCTATTTAGGGGCACATGCGGCATCATTGATAGGAGACATGTGGCCCCAAAAGAAGAACAACCGCACATATGATGTAACCCTAGAAAGTGTTTGGTAAAAACCAAGGCACACACAAACAAGAAGACTAGACAAAGACAAGAGTAAACATGCATGCATGTAGAAAATAGTGTATAAGTTATGCAAATAGTGTGTAAGCTACCAAACAAAGTAATGTAAACACACCAAAAGAAAAGTAAGCCCCATAAAACAGGTTGCAAACATGGGACATCACTCATAATGTTGTAAGACACGCAAGGACAACAGGGCCACAAATAACAAACAAGTTTGAACACCAAACATAGGGCAAGGCCCATAAACAATAAAAAAAAGTAATAGACAATGTAACCAAACAATTATGGAAACAAATATCCTGCATAAAAACTGGTGTACATGAAGCACCCGTTAGCATGTTAGAAATATAGCTAGTATGGAAAATGTTTGTTGTTATCCAAAATTTACCCCCCAGGGTAATTTGATAACATGCATCAGAATATTCAAGTCCCAGGCACATTGATTGATTCAGAGAAAACATCATGTTTCTGAGGTTCCCTCAGATATTTTTCTAACTACCCTGGCCAAAGAAGGAAGGAGAAAGCTCTGAGAAAATGCGAAAAATGGTTGCAGAAGGCAAGTAGGTTGATCCAGAAAAAATTGTGAAAATCGGCTAAGTCCTAGTCCTAGGAGCAATTGGGAAATTTGGGACAAAAATGCGCGGATCGGCCGAAAAGCCTCTAGGTGGCCCAAATAGCATTTGGGACAATCGGGCTAGAAGTACGCGGTGGGTGCAAAAAGCCGATCCGGCCAAAAGAGAGAAAAATTGGCTAACTGCTGAGAGGGTCGCCTTTGGGACATTTGGGACAAATGGACGCGAACCGGCCGGTTCACCCGAAATCATCATAAGCAGTCCGAAACAAAGTGGGACAAGCGGGCCAAAAAGACGCGAACCGGCCGAACCGGGCGAAATGGGAACAAACAGTCCGAAGGCAACTGGGACATTTGGGACAAATGGACGCAAACCGGCCGGTTCGCCCAAAATCAGCACAAGGAGCACTGTGCCATCCGGGACAAAAGTACGCGAGGGACGCGTGGGACATGAAAGCACGAAATGGGCAAAGACAGAAGAGGAAAAGTCAACGTTTGACCTGCGAAACTTCAGACGGCCATAACTTTTGAATCCGAGCTCCGATTTTCACAAAATTGGACTTTCTGGAACGAGCACGACGTCCTCTACGCCACAAAAATTGGATTTCTTATTTTTAATGAGGGTAGATATATTTAAATAAGAGAAAAATATTCGGCTTCAGTCAGTCAATGCTCTTTCCCGTCAAATGACAGAAAACGCCTGCCAGGCCTAAAATAGCTGCCCGCACTCAAAAGGCCATAACTTTTGCATTTCTCAACGAAATCGCACATAATTGGTACCATTGGAATCATGGTTCCGATCCCGATGCACATAAATCAAGATATTCCAGATTTGATCAGAATTTTATTGATTTTTTTAAGAAAACGCTGCCGGATTCAGAACAGTGTTTTATTTGGTAGCTGGGAGTGCAATTAAGAGGCATGGTCATCATTCTTTCTCTGCTGCAGCACATGGGACAGCATGGGGAGCCTTTTGCAAGTAATGTATAACCATTTCACTCAATTTAATGCTTCTTACAGGTGGTTGAAGGACAGATTTCGGGATTTCCATTTTCCCTTCTCTTCTCCTTCTCATTTTTTCTATAAATTGGAGTGTTGGGCTCATTGTAAAGGAGAGAGTTTTTGGGTAGCAAAGCTCTGTAAAAATTGCTTTGTGAAGCCAGTGTGTTGTAGGCCCTTGTAGTGGACTCCTTGCATGGTGATCCAGGCCCTTATCTTGTAATAGACTGAACTGTGCATACCAGGAAGCAATAAAATACAAAGTTTGTGGATGTATCTTCCCTTGCTGTGTTTTCTTGCATTCTCCTTGCCCCTTTTATCTTTCTACAAGAATATTGTGTCTATTATTATGTTCTTGCAGGAATTCACTAACATTGTGTATGCTTGGAATATTGCTGTGAATGCATTTTGCTAGATTATGGTGAACTGTCATCACCTCTTCTAGTGTGCACTTTCCCTCTGTATTTCACACATTTGGAGATTACTCTCACACCCTCCTCTTCTGGTGTATCACCGCTTTAGTGTAGGCTTTCATTTTATGTATTCTCTGTCCCTGGTCCCTTGGAAATTTAGATTAGAACAGTTAGCTTATCCTGCATTAGAGTAGATTGTGGCAGGTAGTTTAGGAGCAAGAACCAGCTTTCTCTGGAGGTCTGTCTCAAGTAGCAAGTCCCACAACTTGGAGATAGTACCCATGTTATCCAATCACACTGTGAGTTCAAATACATGCACAGGGGTGCTGTGATTCGGTGATAACATGTGTATAATCAAGTAGTGTAAAATGCTAAGTACAAAATCAAACAATAACACCTGGAAGAGCTGAATCTATGGATGCCCCCAGTGATCAGTGTAGGAAGGGTAGAAGGAAATTATCCATGTCGTATGTAAGAGACTTGTATCTGTAATCACAGCTATAAAAAGGTGTGAACGCGTATGTGTGGATGATATAGATAAATGACATATAACTATTCTAACTAGCATTTGTAATAAAGTGATCATGAACAACAAAAGTAAGCAAAAGTATAAGAAACCATAATATGAACATGTTGTGGATGTATGAAATGGAATGCAAAATGGAGTGGTAGGAGTCATGTGCCCCCTGAGTAGATGTAAATGCATGCAATGAGGTTCATTTTATTCCCCCCCCCCCCAACATTCAAGAATTAACTATAAACGAGAGTGTGTCATCGAGAAATGGTCATGTAGTGTGTGTTGTATCTAACGTGCTATGAGGAATGTGTAGGTGTAATGATAAGATGCAACCTAACAATGATGTGTGTGAACCTTATAGCTGAAGCGTATATCACGACTAGACGAACGTATAAGTGATGATTTAGTCTAAGCATATATCACTATAGGATGAACATATGAGTGATGATTTAGAACTAAGTATATATCA
This sequence comes from Taxus chinensis, assembly GCA_019776745.2. Classification (NCBI taxonomy): domain Eukaryota; kingdom Viridiplantae; phylum Streptophyta; class Pinopsida; order Cupressales; family Taxaceae; genus Taxus; species Taxus chinensis. Next base: position 259,374,017 of record CM034146.1, on the reverse strand, counting down.
TGAAAAATTATAAGGAGGGTGTGGTGATATAATCTAAGGTGTAGACCACTATAAAATGATATAATAGGTTATTATTTAACCTAAAGAGTATGTCACTACTAGATGAATAATATGGAGTTGCGATGTAACCTAAGGTGTAGACTAATACAAAAGGATGGAATAGGTGACTACTTAGCCTAAATTGTATGTCAATAGCCAATTAATGTGGCATGGTGAAAGGTTGAGTAGTAAATATGTAAGGTCCATTTGATTTGTAAACCCTCGACAGTCGAGTATGGACCGAGGAACTAAAGTGTGTCATCAGGTAGTGAGTGGAGTGCGTAGAAGACAATGTAGTGTATGTAAAGATAGAAGTCAGCCATGTGATGATTGGAAAGTATTTAGGATGAAATTTTAGACTTGTAGAATGTGTAAGGTGTAATTCATAAGACGACATGTAATGTATGTAGTGCTAGAATCCTATATGATGAAGAATAGTATACCATGTAGAATATGTGTGAAGCTGCATGATGTAATATGTATGGTATGTATAAAAATGGATAGTGCAATTTGTAGGATAAGGAGTGTATGATATAAGACATGTAGACAATGGTGTATGCCTAATGATGACTATAATAATGTAGGATGTGTGAATACGTGAATGTCAAAATGTTGTAGCATAATGTAGGGTGAATGGCACATAATGTATGATTAAGTGCAATGTGTACCTCCTATGGTGCATTGTGTGGGTTTAGTGTACTAGTAATCCCTATACATTCAAGTGTGAACCGAAGCACAAGATTTTGTCATCAGGTAATGAGTATACCTAAAATTTTGTGAAAATGGAAGAAGGAAAAATGCAACTATGCTATGAAACAGTTGGAGGGAAGTATGGTGATATGCCCCCCAAGTGTGTGTACCCAAAAAATATCATGTGAAGTCATCAAGAAGATCGTCATCCTTTGGGTCAAATTCGTATGGATAAGCATTGGTGACCTAGTAAGAAATAATGTCTAGTTGATCATGTAATGATCCATTAAGGCGTAAGTTGTACATACCCATAAAATACTCCTCATTGATGAATGGAGGAAGTGAGCATCCATGTGCATACCAACAAGTGATGTTTTGTGACTAGCCATGAAAAAAACTATTACAAATAAAAATGCGACCGAAGGGCATAGGAAATTAAATTTCTGTATGACTCAGATCTAATGTGCGTCCAATATAAGTAAGCCAATATTTCCCTAATGTGGGTAGAGAAGGACAAGGGATTCATGATAAGTAGACCATAAGATGAAATACTTGCAAACCAGAAGCAACAATAATAGGGACAAAGCCATAGTAGAGATGAGGGTTATGAGTGGAAGGATGAAGATCTTCAACATTCAAACCAAGATTAGCTAAACAATCATTGGAACAAATAGTGACATTGCATGTAGGATAAAATGAACTGTGTTCCCAATATGATTTAATCATGAAAATTTTACAAGTGAATAGTGGGCATGTTAAGGTAGGTGGTGCAAGTGAAGGTGAATGTGATAGAGCGACGTCCATAGGATGGATAGACTCCTAATAAGGAATCATATCAGTAGTAGTAGCATGTGGCATTGAAGAGATTGCATCTATCACAAAAATGGTATTGTCAAGTGGTGGTAAGTGAGGCATTTCGGCCATAGGTTGGGGATCATCAGTAGTATTAGTACATGGAATAGAAATACTAGTATTAGGAGCATAATCATGGTATTGGAATGAGTCACGTTCACAAGAAATAGAATGTTCAGTTTTTTCAGGAAGAAATTTAACATAATGATGTACAATAGATGTAATTGCATGAGTAGCATGAAGCCATGGCCTTCCGAGAAGACAATTATGAGAGATTGGGAAATCAATGACAAAGAAAACAACGTAAATAGTTTTTGGACCCACAGTAATAGGAAATGTAATGTGACCTAGACATGGATGGATAGAACCATTATAATCTTGTAATGAAATACTAGATGGGATAACGTCATGAGTGGAGAGACCTAAAAATTCAATGAATGATATAGGACACAAGTTGAGATTAGATCCATTATCAATAAAGGTGTGTTTTAGAACAAAATTTTGAATATAAAATATAATATGCAAAAGCGTGTCATTGTCGAACATAGCAAGACCTACCTTAGGAATATATGGGAAAGCAATATGGTGAGAGAATGCATCCACAAAGGTGATATAGACTATCTCGGGATGGGCGTTGTCAGGATTTAGAGTAGTGAGTAAAATATTGATGCTTTTGTCTCCAAATTCAAGATGGACAAGAAAAATTGATGAACGGAGATAACCATGATGAAGAAACCATAAGAAGAATGGGGATCCTAGGATTATGTAGTTCGATTTGGGTTCACCTAAATGATTAACTAAAAAGAGCTAAACTACATAGTGCATAGATAGTTAATATAAGCTATGAACAGTTGCACTAAAGTAAATAAATGTAGTAAAGAAATATTTTAATTATCTAAGAAAATATATAAAATAAAATACTAAGCCATAATATCCAAGAGAGAAGAGGAAATAACTCAACTGATAACAGATGTTTGTAAAATAGTGTCGCAGAAGTAAATGGAAAAATTAGAAGTAGGAACGACTATGTCGAGGTCTTGCAGACAACATATCTGGGTTATGTGAATAGTTTGGAGCTCTTAGAAGAGGATTGGGGCACACATGAGTGCTCTGGTAAGTAAAATAGGCTCCCTGGTCTATGAAAAAAATCTAGGACTAGTATTCACAGGTCCTGGAGGTGACTGATAACCTTCGCAGTCTATCATACTATTTTTCTTGTACTCCACTGAATGCTCCAATTATTTCTATAGGAAGAATAACTTGAAAAAGACCCAAAAGTAAGTATCAAAACCATAAAAACATAAATATACAAATGAATGGGTCAAATTGACCTCATTAGCCACAACAGTGGGCTTACTGACTAAGTGTTGCACTACATTTCCGACTCGGATGTAGTTTTGGTGTGTGTGCATGTTGTGCCCTATGTGCTCTTCTTCTAGTCACACTTTGTAAAATAGTGAGCAATAACTAAATGTAGAAATTGTAATAGAATGTGTGCATGGAATAGAATATAATACCTCCCCTATGAAGTGTGATGCAGATGTCCTAGCTTGTGCCTTGATGATGGAGCTATGTGTATTCCAAAGAAATAGATGGATGTAACTCTAGATACAATGATAGTAGTAAATGATGTTAGGTCCCTCATTATGGTCTCATAACTTTATATTTATAGGGTTTTCTTGCTCTAATTTTGTAATTAATCCTGAAAATGCAAACCACAAGAAAGATAAAGATGAAAAATTGCTAGAAGAGGACCAAAAAGTGGCGGGAAAGTGCTAAAATGATTTGGGTGCCCCTAAGTGGGACCAGGGTGCCCATGGGCGCCCCAATACTAATCTAAGCACCCCAACTAAGGCTAAAATAATGCAAAATTTTAGAAAATGGTTAGGCATATGGGTGCAATAGGTCACAAATTATGAAATAAAATAAACAAGATGGCCAAAAGGATAGGGGTTAATTAGTACTTTCTTTACTCAAGAACATTTTAAATATTAGTATGAGACTGGGATAAATAAATGTCCAAACTGCATGATTTTGTGACTTCATTTTGACCCCACTTTATGTTGGCGAGGGGAAAACTTGGTGACATAAAGTAGGTATAAATGTGTAGCTGATATCCATGAAGACTGTAGTAGAAAATGCACTAAAGGAATATAATAAATCATATAATGACAAAAATATGGAGGAGCGTGGAAATGATAGATAAAAAATGTGTAAAGAAAAAGTGATGAAAATGAACATAAGGTGAAATTTTTGTGTGTAGCTTCCATACTGTGTAGTGTACCTACATGGTTAGTAAAGCATTTGTGTTGCTGCAAAATGTTTTTGTCATTATTGTTGTTGCCCCCATTTGACTTCTTGTTTCTCATACAGCCAGACCTGCATGGAGAAAATAATCAAGTAGTCAAATATGTATGTATGTCAGTGTAAAAATGTTATGTAAAAGACACATGTATATGAAATCATGTAAATAACAGAGGGAGTAGTATGAGTAGGAATGGATGGAATACATGTAGAAGTAGAAGAGGGAGTAGGAGCACTAGATTGACCAACATCATATGTACTAATATTGTGATATGGAATATGCTGCAATGGAGGAATGGGCATTGTGGTTATGGGGTCAATGTGGTGAAACTTGAACAGATCAAGTTCCACATAAATGGTATGTTCATAGTCATCATGTAATATTTTAATGCGACAATGAACTGTAGATAGAACAACATGCACTACATGAGAAATTGAACAAGAATGTGGCATCAATAAAGAAGAATACAATAAGAACAATTTAAGGCCCAACTTGTACAGCTAGGGTGATATTTCCCATACATGTGCAAGTCTGTGAATTAATTTAAAGAGGATTAAGTAATTAGATCATCAATAATGAATTTTTCCCTAAGGAGGGATAAAAATCATAGATTTAAAGTAGAGATATTGTCAATGGGTACACTTTTAATACAAATGTCACCAATAGTAGCAGTAATAAGAAAATGTTGAAATGGATTGTTAAGAGTGGAGGGATGGATATACTCATCACTAAAATATATAACATGTGGTATATTTTTGGCAGATTGAATGAGACGAGTAAAGGAAACAAGTGAATGATTACTTTCAATGTGGATGAAACAAAGGGCGGCTTCTAATGTATGAAAAAGATATGGTGGAGTATGAAATAGATCATAAAGAGATATTTTTACTGGTGCATTCTTAAGTTTCTCTATGATGTCATAACCCTTAGAGGTAATGGGAGGTACTATAGAAGTGATAGGTGGTGGGACAAAGATGAGTGGAGCTTTAGGAGGATGAGTGTTGCGGGTGGTACTGATTAAACTAAAATGAATTTTCCTAGCCTAATCTAATGCTATGCAAAGCAATAAATAACAACTAAATAAATAAAGAAAGTGATCCAAGAAACTAAGTAATTAGAAACGTAAAACGCTAATGTGTAAGAGGCGTTGGGAAATCCTTATCTGATTTGATGAAGGTGCAAGACTGTGTCACAGTGAAAACTAAGTAAATAGAAGGAGGAAACATTCATACAAAATCTTGAGAAAACATAGATTTAAGCTCTCTGACTGGACTGAGGCTCCTTGAAAGGGATAGGGGTTCCCTTGTGCGACATGGTCTATGGAAATGGTTTGAAAACCTCCTCTAAGGTTTCACTAGATGTTCACTTATACTTTCTTCTTATCACACTACTTTATCTAAACTACATCGAATGTTGTTGTAAGACCTACATTAAGGAATCGCCTAGAGAACCCCAAAAAAAACATTAAAACCCTACAAAAATAAATATGCATATGAAGGGTTCAGATTGTCCTCAGTGTCCAAAATGGTGAACTTACTAACTAAGTGTTGCACTAAATCGTAGACCCAATGTAGTTCCAGATGTGTGTGTGTGTGTGTGTGTGTGTGTGTGTGTGTGTGTGTGCATCTAATGACCTAGCACTACCACGAGAGGGAAACATACCACTTTTAGCCCGTTCAATTTACCCTGGGAATGGGGAATGTGTGATATATGTGGGAGGTCTTGGTGTCAAATCCATGGGTTGGCCACCTCTATAGCTCGTTGTTACTCGGCTAGGTAGTGTCGGGTGGGACAACTACTTCAGAGGCAGAGTTGGTTCTCAGCGTGGTGCCAAGTCGGCTTAGTGTTCAATGCGCTGGAGATCAAGGGCAGGCATGAAACCTGTGTTCAATGCGACGAGGTAGGTCCTGACACTGCCACGAGAGGGAAACATATCACTTTTAGCCCGTTTGATTTACCCTAGCGGTGGGGAATGTGTGCTATATGTGGGAGGTCTCAGGGTCAAATCCTTGGGCTACCCAATGCGATGAAGGTCGGGGGTAGGCATGAAACCTATGTTCAATGTGATGACGCATGTCCTGACACTGCCACGATAGGGAAACATACCACTTTTGGCCTGTTCAATTTACCCTGGCGGTGGGGAATGTGTGATATATATGCGAGGTCTCGGGGTCAAGTCTATGGGTTGGCCAGCTTTATAGCTCGTCGTTACTCGGCTAGGTAGTGTTGGGTGGGTCAGCTGCTTCAGTGGTGGAGGTGGCTCTCGATGTGGTGCCAATCCGGCTTGGTGTTCAATGCGACAAAGGTTGGGGGCAGGCATGAAACCTTTGTTCACCAGGATAATGTGGTTTAATCCATGGGCTAGTCCAAAACTTAAAACTCCCATCCTTAGATGGTTCCACGACTGGTGTGGGCTAGTGATGCAACAATGGGCTAGGGCCCTCTCTTTAGGTAACCTAGCCAAAAAAAAAAAAAGTAAATTTAAAAAAGAAAACGATAATTATTTTAAATTTGGTAAATTTAATAATATTGTAAATTTCTTATATAATACAACGTATTAAGTTTCTTACTTCTTAAATATCATTAGTACAAATTTTTTATTTACATATATTTGAAGTACTTTAGATTATTTCCATTTTCACCTCATTTTTTTTAATTCATGAGGAATCATTATATTTTAAATTCTTAAGCACAATTTCCTAGGCTGGGTAAACTTTAGTCTCGCGTGAATAAAAGATCCCGAGGTGCACAAGTTTCATATTTATAGACTTTATCAACCATGTGCGGACTTCATCTAAAATAGCGTTACAAATATTACGTGAGGATAAAGTCCGCAAATGGTTGATAAAACCTAAATGGCCTTTATGATAACACAGTGTAAAATTTGTGTAAAAAATTAGAAATGTGAGGTGGACTAATTATGAGGCAAGCTGTAAGAAATGAGTGCGCATTGTGACGGCACTTTTTGATTAGGTACATGTGCAGAGTCAAGGACCCTAAGAAAATGCCATGTGATGTATTTACTTCTAGAAGGAAATGAATTGACCCTTCACTATCCACATTCCAGATACATGTTTTCCGCGTTTTCCTCCCACGTTGTCATGCGAATCACGTTTAACGTCCATTTTTTACCTGTTTAAACGGATTTCGCACGACATAAAATACATGTAATAAATATTAACGCACACACCCTTTTAATCCATTCTAAGAATTATCTCAAGGATTGCGTCGACGCAAACAAAACTCGCCAAAATAAAATGTGGGAATGTGCCACATTTTCTTATTGTTGTACGGAATCGGATCGTGTACAGAAAAATGGCGAACAGTTGATGGAGGAAACTTGCGATTCTGAGTCTGTTTTGGTTTCGGGTGGAACGTATTTTTGTCCGGATAGATTTAATGAATTAGATCATTTGTTTATAGCAGACGACGCGCAATCTACAACCAGTAGCACCAGTTGTATAGAAGATTTGAAGGAAAAAGAATTTTATTTCAGGGAATTCGGAGAGCCATTAATTGGGGAAAAGTATGTGCAGTATTTGGAAGACGCTTCAGATGATGAACTGGGGCTTCCTCCCAATCTGATTCAGTACGGAAATGATGGAGTTTGGCCGGAAGAAATCGACATGGACTTCGGTGTCGATCTTTATGAAAGAAAAATGGACGATGCTCTTTTTTGGTTGTCTCTGTTAAAAAGCTAGTTTTTTCTTTGTAAATGAGACGTACAGGGTTTTAAAAAATTTGTAAACCATTTGTGCGTGGATATGGAAGGCACGGAGTTGAAGAATGTGAGTTCTAGTCCTGATCTATTTATGAAATGAAAACGGGGTTGTCGATCTTTTTCGATTGATTTCATTTACATCTGGCTTAAGATTATATATTTATAATCGACAAAACAAACATACTAATTTCTTCACAATGTTAGTTGTTTTTAAGTGTTGATTCCAACTATCACTCAACAATTATTTTTTTCTGATTGATAAGCGCACTTTTATTGATAAATCAGATAATTACAATGCTGATTGTATAAATGATGGGTGAACACAATCACACCCCAAAACGACAATCAAATTGAGCCAGCAGACCTCGAGAAAGAGGCCAATCAACACATTATAAAAGTGCAGTTTTCAATTAAAAAAAGGGCGAACAAAAAAAGAATTGAAAAACAAGGCCGAGCTAGAAGCCTAGGCCGTGGTAGCAAACATGGCATCCAAAGGTGGAGGAGGGGGATTGTCTGTCTTATCACCCCAGCCAGAACCGGGGTGAGCCGTAACAGGGATGGGCTCCCATCCAATATCTTCTCGCTTTTGTTGCTGATGTTGTTCCGAATCATCAAGCTCTCGAGAGGGAGAAATGACAAGAGAAAGCTGCAAGAATTTGTCCTGCTGTGGGGCAGACCACCTAGAACCATCAAGGCGACCAAAAATCCCACCACGAGCGGGGGATTATGGCCGAGAAAGAGTGGACCAGTGTCGTTGAGGAGAAGAGCTCCATCGAATTCGAGAGTGGCATCTGTGAAACCCTCATCCACAAAGGAGGAGGGGGAGAGTGACATGACCAAGATTATTAGAGGCGATGAGCAGGAGCATCAGGTCGACCATGGTTAACCGCACAAGGGGCTGTAGTGCAATGGTCGAGCAATCACTAGTGTTGAACCTCTAGCCGAACCTTCTTGGCCTGGTTCTGAATCCGAAGCAACACAATGGAGAATAGTCACTTCATTAGTAACAACAAAAATTCTATCCATAGGAAAATTTTTAAATATGGCATTATTTTTATCTTTCCATAAATGAAATAGAATATCAGTGCTGATTATGTGCCGAAATTTGCTATAAATTGCAGGTAGTAGAGCTGAGTCACCCGAAAAAACCATCTTTCTGGTAGAAATACCTGGGGAGAAGGGTTGAAAATGGAAGTGAATGCATTTCCATGCTGATTGAGCCCGCAAATAAAATCGAAAGATGTGCTTGATAGTCCAAGGTTGGTGGCAAACTGGGTAGGTGGGAATTAGTCTACAATATTTTCTATATAATTGTTGTTTTTTGAAACCCTTGATATAATCATCATATAAACTAGTTTAGTATTGCGTATGATTTTATTTTACCTATAACAAACCACCTTAATTATTAACAAAATTATACATTTTTTTCACTTTTTTATTAATTTGTGGTAAATGAGGTTAGCTTGATTTTATTAAGGTGTCAGCTTATAAAAATTTATTAAATGAAAAAAGAGCTCAAATTTTAACATATCACAAAGATATTACTATTTTTTATTGACTATTTCAAGAAAAAATGGAAAATTATTCATGTGAAAACCAAATGATGTCAAATTTCCATGCAATGATCACATATATATGAAATTTTGTGACAAGATAAAAAATGAACTACTTTCGACCATTACACTACTTGATTGTCACTGTATGAAGGCCTCTCCATATAATAAACTAGCAATCACACTTGGGTGGTGCAATGAATATGCCGAAAGGGAGGAGTGGATGAGAGATAATGGTGGTACAAGAGAAATAATACAAAAGGAGATTTTGTATATCATGTTTATGTCATGGTTGTTATAAGGGAGGGTTTATTCGAAGAAATAGTAAAGGTGAGAACAACATCTAGAGTAGGAAACATGTCAATTACATTATTTTTTGTTTTAATAGAGGATAAAAAATGAGTGGCAACCTTATAAAGGCAATAGATTAATGTGGAGATGTCATCTCACAAAGGAACTGACACGTGACTTATAGTTTCCTCCCTCTTTGCTAAAAACAATTCAGGGGAATCCCAAATCAATGGGTCATGCGTAATTGACCATATGTTAAATATGTTGGCGATGTCTATCTAAAACAAAATATTCTTTTTACCATATTGATGTCCTCCATAAACAGGTTGTAATCACCACATATGAGGCACAATTTCATTTACCAAACAATGTATAGTTGGCTTCTCTATCAAAGTATGCCTTGACTATTGTTTAAATATATTCATTCTAGACCTTCCTCTCATCTCATCTACACATTCTCACCCTAATTATCTAACTACGAAAAAATAACCGACAGTAAATATATCAATTACAATACTTAGTTCATTGATTCCTCAAATGTTGAGCTCTTCTTGTATGAGGCACGTACTTTATTCCTGCCCTTAGAAGAAAGGAATGTCTTTGCATGAAGCTACTCATGAAAAATCATAATATGTGAATTCTTTATAAAGGGAGAGAAAATGTGAAAGCCACCCAATAATGGATGATTGCATAAATACTAGAAGATATGAAAATGAAATGATTAAAATTGACCCTAATTGGATAAACTATAGAATAATGGTGATAGATCAAGCTCGTGTGGAAGTTATGTTAGAGTGTAAAGCCTAAAAACCCCAACAATTCCATTTTCAAATATTTAATAAATATTATTTGTTGCCATCGTTGATTGTTTCAACATTAATGGATTATTGTAATCAATTTTTTTTTTAAGAAAGTAATCTCAAAAGGTAAACCAAAAGACAATGGTAAATGAAAATGAGTTTGAAGGCATGGCCTGTGAATCCATCCAATAATTGTTAGACCTACATTAACATCCTCTCAGCTATACCAGAATAAGATTTTATAGAAGAGCACATAAAACCATTGAATCTTATTGGAAGGTTGATTGTGTGGATGTGATTTCCTATGATTATAGTGGCAAGAATCTAAGTATCAATATTTTATTTCACATAGGTATACCTCACGTCTAGCTTGAGGCTCGCGTAATGTAAGCGGATGCAAAAATTATGGAAATGAATTGTAGCTACATTACTTACATTAATTTTTCGAGTAACATATAAAAAAAGTTAAATCAAATAGATCATTCGATGCATATCCAAAACATGTCAAGGGCATACACCGCATACATTTTAGTGTCTTATCAAAACTACTGATATATGCATGGTAGTTGTGTTCCACAATGAGCAAATAATGATATTATGAGATATATTGTGGTTATGAAAGGTCAAATAAAAAGTGTTTTCTGCTCTAAGAAAAGGAAATTGATTTCTTTTCATCTATTCTCATTTTTTAAATTAATGACTCTGGAAATAAAGAAAACAAATAATTAAAATGAATCCCCTGACCAAAATTTCAAGGCCTCCACTTTATTATAGTTGGTTTTCTTTTTGTGTAGTAGATGCAATTTACACAAGGGATGTAAATCAAAAGTTAGGTTCGAAATGGTTGACGTGAGATACTTTATTCAACATTGCACGTCTAACATGGTGCATCTTGTTATAATGTCAGCCTATATATGTAGTGCTCACTTCCCTTCAACACTTATTACATTTTGATTTCAATTACTATTGGTTACATACATGGATATTATTGTATCTTTTTGGCTTAACACGATGATTAGACGATAGAGATACTTTGATTATTGATGGATTTCAATTCATAGTATGATTGTGTGGATTTCTTAGAGAGAAATTTTATATTGATAACGATGTGTTGTTGACATATTTATATCTATTTTGAGATTCAGATATTTTCGTCATATTGAGTAGGATTTAGTAGTGAACTAATCTTATGATCTTATTGGTATTAATGAAATATAGAATTGAGATGTTGTTGGAATTTTAAAATAGTAACATTATTTGTCTAGATGATGATTTAATTTGTGGATGGATGATTGTTGACTTATATGCATATATTTTACCTTGGATGTTTTGAAGCGGCCACGAGGCCGAATGAGGTATTGTGTGTTTTGCAGACGTTTATATCACAACAATCAAAGGAGGATTGGAGACCAACCACATCGGAATGACCAGATGGATTTAACAATGGTCACCATGGCAACTTGTGTTATGTTGTGTGTGTTTGTTTGTTGTTAGGGGGTACCCATGGAGGGGATTACCTCCAATTGTGACCAAGGGTTTTGTGTGTTATTATTTTATTTTCATTTATTTAATTTTAGTATATGTGATTTTATGGTGATGTATTTCCCTTTTATCATTAATTAAATTATGTCTCTAGATTAGTAAATTAATCATGTTACTAAACTAATTATGGATGGGAAAGAGAAGTCATTTATTAGATTAGATGGTTCTTTGGTTTATGTGTTGTAAATGAAGTGTATGTGATCTTGAGTGTTGTACACTCCACCTCTTCTTGAAAATTCGGATTTGGCCTTAAGGGCCAATTTTGGAAGCTTATGGGACAAGTAAAACTTGGCACACAACTCTTAATTTATTATACCAACCATACCTATTGGTTAGGAGGTAAAAATAGACCCCATTATGTGTTTTGGAAGGAAAAATAAGAGTTTTAATTATACTTTCTTACATGTGTTCATTTCTTTTTCCTAAAGGGTATGGGTTGGAGTGGTGTGTGTAAGAGGTTTGTCATACCTCTTAACCACCCATTTATTTTTCCTTGGAGCATGGGTTTGAATTGGGGGATGTGGAGTGGAGAAGAAATGACGTGGCATCCTACATAGACCCACATTATCTCCCTTCTCCTCTTTTCTATTTATTGAAATTTTTGGGAAGTAAATGGGGTTACATGCTTTGCTTTGGATATTGGATTTTTTGGGAGTGTTTGCTTTGTTGGAGTAGAAGGGAGCTTGGAGTTGCTTAAGTTTGAAAGATTTTGGGTCTTGCTTGAAAAGTGGAGCTTTACCATGGCAAGGTAGGATCTTGCACTCTTGTTTTCTTCTTGTTTGCTTGTATGTTATGTGTTGTATGGATGTGTGTTCTTGTTTGAAGTGTTGGGTATTAAATTTACCTTAGGTTGTGTTGAGATTTGGAAATGGTGATGAAATATGTTGGGAGACATAAGATATTCTTAGTGTGTTTAGGAGGGAGTGGCTTTTGGATTCCCAACCTTGTTCTATTTTTTATTTTGTGTATTATGGGAGGCATAAGAGAAAGGGAGGAATGAGAGTGAGGGAGGCATAAGAGACATAGATTTTTTGTTGTGGGGAGGCATAAGAGATTTTGGGATTGATTGTGTTGTGGAGGATTTTAGAGGTGGGCATCTAAACCCTTAGGAGGCACAAGGGAACCCCCATGTTCCTATCTCTACTTGGCTTATTTTGGAGCCATTGTTTTAGGGAAGTTGTTGTGGTTATATTTTCTTGTGTGTGTTGTTTAAAATGTGAAAGCATTGTTTTTGTTGTGGTTATCCCTTATTTTGTGGTTGTGGCTCGAGGGCGAATGAGAAGAATTGTTTCTTTTGTGTGTGTTGCTTGATAGTAAGTGTGGAAGCATTGTATATTTGCCATGTGTTTGATCCATCCCTTATTACCTTGTGGTTGAGGCTCAAGGGCCAATGAGGAGAATTATTTCTTCCTCTCATTGGAGTTTTGGTTGGGTGGAGAGTGTTGCCTCTCCCCCATTTTTGGTTTTTGTGATCAAGTGAAGAAAATATGGAGCCCTTGTTGGAGATTTGACACTTAGAGCAACTTGTAATCAAGATTAAATATTCCTCTATTGTAGTTACCTTACTTGTAAAAAATTCCCACTTCAAGTGGAAGAATTATTGTATTGTCTCTTTCAAAACAAAAGTTGCATTGATTAGGTTTTAGTTATTGAGTTATAATGTATGTTTGAAAGAAATTCATTTTAGCAAATGCGTAGCTTCCCTATGTAATACAAATGTGATTGGAAGAGAAAATAGCTTGTTCTCATTTTAGTGGAATTGTAGCCTTCATTAGGTGTGTTATTCTTGTTTTTTTTTTTAATTATTGGAAAATCTTATTATAAACCTGTTGTGAGAATGTTTGAAATTGGTATGTTGTAAGGAAAGAAAAAACTTGTTCATATTTTATTTGATTTATAATCTCATATAGCTGTTTACTTATTATTGGAAAGTTAGTCGTTCTTATTTTAAAACTATTAGAAAAATCTAGTAATAATGGCTTGTGAGAATGGTTGCAAAGTTGTATTTGTAAAAGCAAAGAAATGGTTATTCCCATTGTATTACATGAAATGTATAGAGTAGTGAAGTAAATTTCATTGTTCATTCTTGTATCGATTGAAGGAAGCCAAAAATGCATATGTGGTTATGGAAAAGTTGACTAAAAAATATTCTTGATAGTGTCGTATTTCTTATAAATGGAATATCTTTCCAATATAAATCTGTTAATAGAGAAAGGACAATTAGATTCTTCTTGCACCTTCATATATATATTTATCAAATTGTTACTCTCAAAGTTTTTAAGTCAAAATTCTTAAGTATTAGATTCGGATTGGTTAACACTATAAAAAAATACAAATATCTTTATCTATTGCTAAAAGTATTAATAAGAAAATATTATTAATATTGATATTTTTTAAAAAAATGTATTTAGTTATATATATTGTTTTATTAACTATATAAAATTCGTATTGCTATTATCATATATATATATATATATATATATTAGAATATTATAATACAAGTACGTCTTAAAAAAAATTTTATTAATGTAAAGAACTTTTTAAATGAAACCGTATGAGAGAACATGTTCAGTTGTGGCTGCAGCACTATGGTATTAGTTTGTAGGGGAAAGGGGTTACAGGGGAGGGTCACCGACCCGCACCCCCAACCCCATTAAAAATGGGATTGGGGTGTGGTCGGTGACCCTCCCCCAACCCTGAAACTTAGCCAACATTACATAAACACAACCCCCAAACTTTGCTACAATACCCCAATGTGGCTAATAAAACTTTTACGCATATTTCTATTATGCAGAATGAAAAAATCTGGTGTGTGAGCCAAGTATTATACCTTGTCAATTCAGCTATATATATATATATATATATATATATTCTATATATATATTTCAGTTTTTATATATATATAGACACACACACTGGGCACGATCTCCCTGGGGGCAATCCCTTCGTGGTGACACATCACCTAGGATGTGGCAGTTTGGTGGTGGTGGGTGTTGAATCACCGATGGTTGCAGCTCGTGGCTTTAGTTGATTCTTCTCGACAGTGGCGGTATTCGCATCATTGGCATTGGCATAGACAGCGGTTGGTGGATCTAAAACTGACAGTGCCAGAAAATATCATCGTTGGTGCACGCTTGGTGGCCATGGTTTTTATGTTGGTCTTAATTGTAATATCTTGTCTGAGGAAATTGTTGTAAGGTGGGGCCCCACAAACCCTCCGGTTCATAACTTCAGTCAAAAGCATTTAGTGATTTCAGAAAATAATCCATTATATATTATTAACAAATATATTTATATACATATATATATGTATGTGTGTGTACATACATACATACATACATACATACCATACAAATACATATATATATAGTATCACCGAAGAAAATTTAAACCTATTTCACTAAAATGGGGCAAAACCCATATGCCCATTTGGGAAAATATTATTAAATATGAAATAAATAAACATAAACAAATACATTGAAACCCTAAATGAGGGTGTAAAACAAAACAAGAAAATAAATGAGAGCATGTATGTCTCTCCAAAAGCTTGAGATGGCCTCTAATGGCTTCCTCATTCTCCACCAATCTGCAAACAAAAGAGAAATAATAAGTGAAAAGAAAAGAGAAAGAAGCCTTTAATAAGAAAACTTAGGGTTAGTGTTTAATCCTTTAATCTTGTGGCCCCAAATGAATCCATCCAATTGATAGGAATCATCACTACAAAAATCCGGTAGGGAGTTGTTTAGTAAAATTCAAATTGTAAATTTTAAATGCATGGGTTGACTTTTTAAGGGGACGGTTTATTTATGTAAGGGGTGGGTTTTTTTTTCTAACCCTTGTGCTAAATGAGGGACCTCGTTAATTATTTTAAAACCTAGTCACCTTGTGGGATTAAAATAACTTTAGTATTTAATTAAATAGACCCCTTTACCCATGGGTTTAATTTGTGCAAGTTTGGCTATGGTGTAAATTAAATTTTATCAAAATAAAATTAAGGGGAAACTAAACCAAGCCTTAGACTAACCTGGTTTATTCAAAGGTATTGAGGGCATTATTATTTTTATTAAAATAGGGAGTAAATAATGAAATTTATATTATTAATTTAAAGTAACTTAGAAACATGAATGTGACAATGTTAATTCAAAACTTTTTGCGGGCACATGTTTTCAAAAAAAATATTCCATAATTTTTCTAGCTTGCCCTATGTTGTTCCTAGGTTTTGTGTGGGAAAGTTTAGTGGGCGTTACACTTGGTATTAGAGCCATGGGTTCAAATATTAGACCCTTGGGCACACTAGAAAACATGAGACATGAAATTTTAACCTACTGTAAATTTATATTTTGTTAAGACCTAGAAATCAACATTTTCTGATAATTGAATAATATAGTAAACATAGAAAACTAGAACAAAAAACCTATAATGATAAAGTAACTCTCACCTTGGTCTATGCAAGAGCACATATTACATGAGGGATTCTTGCACGTAGATCTAAACTTGCCACCTCCAAATCAAGTTGTAGCAGTGATTCTACCTCAAATATTACAGACGTTTTAGGACATCAATGTCATTATACGTGGAGGGTTCTTAGTAGGACAACCTGCCAGATAGGATAAGGAACCATCAGTTGAGGCTTGTGCATATCCTCAATATAGTGTGGAGAAAACGGAAGATATCTCCCGCGTGGACTCTGCTAGGGAAGAGTCACCACATAAGGGACATGGAGACAGGATTTCAGGACACAGGGATAGATCTTAGAGCCCTAGGCAGAGGGAGGACCATGCCGAGAGACCTAGGGATCATTATTCGTTAGCTGCAGACCATATGAGAGAGATCCTAAAGCCACGCCCATCTCACTATTCTAGATATATAGGTGGTTTCCAAGTAGAGGCCTGGTTAGTGAGCTTGAGTGGGTGCTTCAATCTCTGCCCGTGTACTAGAAACAAGAAAGCTCGTGTTGTGATCCATCTTCTAAGGGATGGAGTAGGTGTCTATTGGAGGACTGAGGAGAATATGCTTCATGCAGACTCAAAGATAGTTAAATAGGAACTCTTTGAGGAACGGTTCAGGAGTAGGTATTTATCTAGGAGGTTAATAAAGAAGAGGATAGAAAAGTTCCACAACCTCCATGAGGCATCCATAATTGTAGATGAGTATGAGAGTCAATTCTAGGACCTACTCTAGTATGGCGACTATATTCAGGATGAGCAGGTCTAGATTTAAAGTTTCATCAAGGGCCTAAATTTAGATTCGGGAGGTTTGGTGCACATTCATTTCCCATAAACCTTAGCAGAGGCCATGGAGAAGGCCTACATTATAGAGAAGACATTGGGGAAGACTCAATAGGATAGGAACATAGTGTGGAATTGCATCCAGTAGATATAGGATAGCACGTTTAGGGGGTCCACACTCCTCCTCATGGCATAAATGGTTCTACATAGTCTTCATTCAGGTCACAACAACAACCACCTTTACAGAAGTAGTAGACTCATCCACCATTCAGACCTACTTAGAGATTCGATGCTCATAGGGGTCCCATTGGGACACATGCTACACCGAGAGCTAAGTTAGTAGGAGCTCATCAATAGAGACCTCAGCAGTCAATAGCTAGATTATCGGGATCCACGACATAGACCTCTATAGTACCGATTAGAGCTACATCTCATTAGAGAGGACTAGGTAGCTATTATGGTTGTCACATTGTTGGACATCATTAGAGAGAGTTCCTGTAGAACCCTAGCAATAAGGGTAATGCGTAGATTTTATAGCCTATGCTTGGCAAAATGGGACATAACCATCAGATCTACGTAGTGGTTGAGAACCGCCAGACTAAGCACCAGAGTAATTTGATAGAGACTACAGGTAACATTGGTGGTATTCTTTCCTCTATATATTTTTATTCTAGTTCATCTGATTCATTTATTACACCATATTTAGTAGAGTGTTGCACGCTAGTGGCAGTTAGGCAGGGTCTTAGTTTGGACATTGAGCTGGACTCTGGAGAAAAATCTCTATAGACTCCTTAGTAAAGGAGTGTGTAGTAGATTTGTGACCCTTCACCACTACCTCAGATCTTCGTATCCTTTCGTTATGTTCGCATGGATTCATCTTGGGCATGGACTGGTTATCTGCACAAAAACCCAAAGTGTATTATTACCATAAGACTATATCATGTTTAAATGATCTAAGAGTTGAATCACTGATAGCATGAGTTAGTAAGCCCGTTTCCATCTACACTATCTCTGCTATGTAGCTTCATTAGTGTGTGTGAAGAGGTTGACAAATGTATGTTGTTATGGTTAGTGATATATCTAAGGATGAGTCTAGTGGGCCATCTTTTGACGACCATCACATCTTGATAGATTTTGCTGATGTCTTTCCAGGGGAGCTACCGGGGTTACATCCCACACATGAGATAGATTTTCATGTTGATTTGGTTCCAGGAACAGAGCTGATCTCACAAGCATCTTATCAGATGACTACCCCTAAGCTCTATGATCTCAAGTTGTAGCTTGAAGGCCTTCTAGAGAAATGCATAATCCATTCTAGTTTATCCCCTTGGGGTGCACTAGTGATTTTTGTAAAGAAGAAGGATGGATCTCTGTGTTTTTTTATTGATTATCACCAACTAAACAAAGTAAGGGTCAAGAATCGATACCCCATTTCGTGCATTGATTATTTATTTGATCAGATGAAGGGGGCCACAATATTCTCTAAGATAGATCTTAAGTCAGCTTATCATTAGCTGAGGATCATGGAGGTAAACCATTTTTAAGCTTGCACCATGTTGCCCTAAAATTTTCAAATCTATATCTGCTCAAAAATGTTTTACCCTTTGAATTAATGGTCTAAATTTCTTCCCCTCCAGTTGAATGCTTTAAAATGCTCACAAACTTGTTGTTTTTCCCTAATTTGAAGGAACTTCTAAGTTTTGCCAAATCATGGAAAAATCGAAATTGATCAATTCATACTTGTTTGTATTTAAAAATCCAATCCCAAGGTTGAAAATGTTCGAAAATCATGCTTCAGTTGATTTAAAATCAAACATTTGCCATCCTTGGCGAAAAAATTGAATTCTAGGGCATCCTTTGAATTTTTTTTCATTTTCACGGTCATATGGGCGTCATTTGCCTGTCAAATTCATCCTCAGGAGGTATTGGAAATGTGCGTGTGTTTTCATGTGGGGCGGGTTGGCGGGTGGTCAGATTCACTTGGAATTTTTAGACTTTACTTTGCGAAAATTTTAAAAGTCAAAACTTGGCCCGAAACCCCGCAGCCAATCGGGAGTGGACACGTGTGGGTCGGAGGAGTGGGCCGATGGGGGACTTAGAGTTTTTTGGCTCTAATTCTATAAAGTTTCAAAACTAGTTTTTCCCCCACTCCAATCAGAGGAGGACACGTGGCATCATGGCGGCGCAGAGCGGGTCGGCGGGCCAGCGGAGGGAAAAGGGGATTTTTTCCCTTTTTCACAATAAAGTTAAAGTAAATTTTTGGCCTGAAAGCCCGTGGCCAATAACAAGAGGACACGTGTCCAAAATTTGCAAGAGATGGGTTGGTGGGTCCGCGGAGGGAAATGGGGATTTTTTCCCCTTTTTTCCAAAAGGACTCAAAATAAAAATTTGATGCGCTGGCCCCAGCTAGCGAAATCACAAGGAGACACGTGGCGAAGGAAAAATTGGAGGTGCGGGCCTGCAGGGCAAAAAGTGGAATTTTTTCCCAATTTCCAAAAAAGGTCAAAATGTGCAGAATTGAAGTGTGATTTCAATGGGACCCACCATATGCCACGTGTCAGCTCCAAAATTCAAAGGCGGAGGGGTAGAGAAAAGGGTCAAAATTTTCCATTTTTCCAAAAAATGTGGAAAAGTAAAAAATAAGCCCGAATTTGTTCCCAATCATAGTTTGACATGTAGTAGATCAAGGGCAACTGTGCATTTTCATTTTTGGCCACCATTTTTCTCTAGGAAGCTTGGAATCACGAATTTTGCATCAAAATTCATCAAATTTATAGTGATTTTGTGTCGTCTTGGCCTTTCCAAGATCATTGGCATCACTTTCATGGCTTAATTCTTTGATTTGAGGTGTTTTTGAAATAATTTTTACCCCAGCCCGAGCAAACACATGTGAAATGACAAAATCAAAAATTGTAGATGTAGTTTTAAAAGGTGAAATGAAGAGAGGAAAGGGTGTTTCCATGCCTCAATGATGAAAAACTTGCCTCCATGATGGATAATGATCCAGATATTTGTAATGATGTAATCTTTTTGGCACACCTAGCAACCTGCGAGTGTTTTTCTATTTGATGTCATTTTCATTGAATCATGAGGATTGTTGTAACAAACTTTATCCCATGGCATATTATTTTCTTGGGAAAGAAGGCTCCAATGTGGCATGAGGTATATAATGCATTTTGGAGAAATAGTAAAGGGTCAAGAAAAATTTGAAAATCACGAGCAAATTCTGAGAAAAGGCGCATCTTCTGAAAAACCCACCAAAGAAACAGGATAATTTCTTCTGTGTTGGATCTTCATATATGTGAGTTGGTTACAAAAGTATAGCCATCACACAGCTCTGAGATTGTTCATGAAACTCTCCCCTGCTGATGAATCTAACAAGATTTTGAGTTAATCTGTGTTTTTCTGGGCAATATGATGTTTGTTATCATTTTTAAATGCCTGTAAATAGTTTTCACTATTCTTGTTGCAATCTTGCATTGAAAGTCTTTAGAAATCACATAGAATCTCTATTTCTTGTTGATAGTTTAGTGGCATTTGCAATCTCATGTTCATAAGAGCCTTCATCTGATAAAGAGATAAACAAATGTAAAATCACTTGACCTTCCTTGACTGCAGAGATTGCTTGTAAGCCTTTATGGGTACCTTAGGGGTGGTTTGATCATGGATTTTTGTATTTAATTGAGTTCTTTACTTCAAGTTTTTGTGGTGAATTCTCAAAGATTGTGTGAAGAGTGCTACCTGGACTTCCATTTATGCCTCTTCTGGTTGAAAGAATGTCTTGATTATTTGAAGCATTTTATCTAATAGTTGTTTCGAGTATTGTAGAGGTTATCAAAGATCTAATATATCCTAGTTTGTCTCATAAATACCCCACCAAAAATTTCATTCAAACAAACTAATCCTACCCATACTACCCCTGCATCTGCATTGTGTATCAACAAAAGAATACAATCCATTCACAAAAATGCACAAGGCAAATTAGGATTATACAATGTCTTCAGTAACCCTTGCCTTGCATTGAAAATATCTCCATAATCTGGGAGTGACAACTTGTGAAAGTTAGATTTGGAGTGTTAATCATATTTTCCCAAGGCCTATTCATACTACTTGCATAAATTAAGGGATATCTTCATCTCCTTCACCATTTGGGTGTTACAATATAGGTTCTCTTACCTTGGTTGAAAGGCACAAGCTAGAATAGTGAGGGTCAGATCAGATCCTTTCAAGGTGCTATCCATCTCTCCACCAATCTGAGTGCCAGTTAGATCACATCCCCAGCTAAAAAATGACACACATCATGATCTATCTGACTTTAAGCTTCATGTCATATTTTTGATGACTGCTCAGACTGAAAAGGAGAACAAATTTGGGTACCAACACTTTTCTGGTGCCGTTTCTGGGGAATTATTTGAATTTCTTGGTGTTTTTGGAGTGTTTGAAGAGTTTGAGCATTTGTGTATTCAAGTATTTGAGCTGCTACATTGTTAAAATATCATTCTATGCTTCAGATCTGTAATTTTTAAGCAAAAGTTTCAAGTTTTGTCTGCCCTTTTTCATTTCCCAACAGTTTATACACTTTGGTTGCATTGTGATTGATTGATTTAAGAAGAAGAAGATTTGATTTATAAGGCTTTGCAAAGTTTTTCAGTGCTAGTAAACATTTGATAGATTACTTTAGTGCATTTACACAAATAAGGTGAAAGTCCTTAGTGGTGACTCCATGCTGATGTGATATTGAAAATACCAGTTGTCTTACCTTTTTGTCATTTACTTTTGTGTTGTTAATCCCTGCAAAACTAGAAGGAAGAAGATCTCTCTTCATCAAGGATTCTGCTAAGAAGTTGTTTACAGATTCAAGAAACTTAGAGATAGAGGGGAGAAAGGTGTGGAAGGTTGTTGGAGACTTTACTGCAAGAAAGGAGATCCCTATTGTTGAGTTTGAAAGTGAGTAGCCTGTTATTGAGGACTGCAATTCTTCTTCAATTGGATCTGATTCAGACAATCATATTGCTGATTTGAATTCCCCATCAGGTGAGGGACCTTCTTGTGCATTTGAAAGGCTTTCTCCTAAATTTGCTCTTGTATTTTCTAAATTTTCTAGAGATCATCAAGAAGGAGAGCCCTTAAGAGAGATTTGTCTTGAAGTTTTCATTCCCATTCCCCAAAGACCTCTCACTCCTCATCAGCTTGTTTCACCTCTAAGATCACCCCCACCAAACAATATGGCTCAGCCTAGACCTCCATTTGTTGTTAACACCTTTGGTCCTATAAATTTTAGAGGAATGGATGGTTACCCAAATGCTATCCCACAAGATGTCATAAATAGGTTGCTAAAATTCCATGGTAACAATGCTATTACTGGTGATCAGCATCTCAAACTTTTTGATAATATGATGGAAGATTTTGAGATAGAGTTTGAGGATGTGTATGTCAAATTGTTTATTCATACACTAGAAGAGGATGCTAGGTATTGGTACAAGGCTCTACCTGATAATTCTATTGATTCATGGACTGAAATGAAAAATGCATTTAGGTTGC
This sequence comes from Taxus chinensis, assembly GCA_019776745.2. NCBI lineage: Eukaryota > Viridiplantae > Streptophyta > Pinopsida > Cupressales > Taxaceae > Taxus > Taxus chinensis. Next base: position 259,351,455 of record CM034146.1, on the reverse strand, counting down.
AATATGGTGACAAGACTGATCCTAGATTTCTTTTATCTAAGTTTGAGAATATCAAGAAGAACCATAATGAATCAGTCCATGACTTCAACACAAGGTTTAACAAAACTTTGAGAAGGTTGCATGTTGGTTTGAGGCCTTGTGATGAATCTTGTTTAATCAAATATGCAGATGCATTTGATAAGAAGGAAACCTATTACCTAAGAGACAAGAACCCAACCAATCTAAGACAAGCTTTCACCATGGCACTTCAAATTGAAAAAAATATCAAGGTTGTTTGGAAACCTCTCAAGAGAGATGGTGTAAAATTGATAAACCCTGAAAAACCTCAAGCTAGAAAAGGTGTTGATTTAGAAGAGGTTGTGAAAAATTTGGCAGGGGATGTCAAAGAAATCTCATACAAGTTGGCAAGAGCTGAGAAGGGAATTGGGTAGACTTCACAAGGTCAGCCTAGGCAGCAAGCACAAGATAGATTTGGCAATCACCATAGGAATGAGCAGAGGTTTGATGACAAAGGTAAAGGGCCTATTGGATCTACAAATAGATATCCTCAAGCACTTGAAGGAAGAGTGTTTCCTGATCCCTTAACTGCTAGGGTTGCTGTTGTTGAAGAAGTTGTTGATATTGAATGGTGTGATAGGTGTTTTCTGCCCCATCCTCCATGTGAAACAGACCAGCAAGAAGGTTAAGTTAATAATGATGATGGTATTGATGATGATATTTTCATGGTGGGATATTCTTCAAGCTCACAAGGAGGAGCAACATCTACTGAGGTAATAAGTGCAAGGACTGCTACAACCTTTTGGGATTGCATAAAGCGGGTACCACTTCTTTCTCTTTCTCATACTCATGATGTAGATGTAGTTCAAGCATTTGAAATTCCTAACAATGACTTTGAATACCTAATAGCATTGATGATTAAGAAATATGATGGTGGTATCCCATCGGAGGAAGATAGACAGTTGTTAATGAATGTTGTTGTGGGTCAAGAGAAAGAGTATAATACTAGAAGAAAGTTGTTAAGGGATTTGGGCCTCAAGCCAAACCTAAAATACCCTTGCTCACAAGCATTCCAAAAGAAGCTCCCAGGAAAGAAACACTTGCTAAAAGCTATACTATCCCAAGCAAAAATTACAGTCCTCCTCATGCCCAAGCTACCAAGAATCCCTTGCCATCTAATGAATCTTCTTGTCTCCCTTCCAATGTTTTCCTACCAAAAAGTGTTCCCTATGACATAGCCCAGGTATTGAGCCAAATTAAAGTGAGTGTTCTAATCATTGAGTTGCTTAGAATTCCTGAGCATAAGAAGAGAACATTTGAGTACTTGGGGTTGAAGGAAGAGAAGATCACTCCAGGAAGAAATGTAAATGTTGTTGAGACTCCTCCTCAAATCATTTCTTGACCTTGAAACACCACCAGTAGTAGAAGATTTTGGAGAGACACCTGAGATATATTTGGGGACATCTTTGGTTGATTCCCAATTGAATGTTGATCCATTTTTTCACAACTTTGATTATAAAGGATAGGCTACTTCACAATTGTATGTTTGATTCGGGTGCATCATGTAATGTCATGCCTCTAGAAGTCATGAATGAGTTGGATATAAAATTGAAAATAGCCTATGGAAAGTGTACTGCTATAGACTCAAGAGAAGTTCCGGTAGTTGGTTGTGTAAAAGGTTTGGTTGTGCAGCTTGCATCTTATGCTAGGAGGAATTTAAAATTGGATGTTGTGATTGTTGATTGCCCTGCCAAATGGGGTATGATTTTGTCAAGAAAGTGGGCTGCAAGTGTTGGAGGGAGTGTCCAAATGGACATGTCTTTTGCTACTATTCCCATTGAGGGCAGCCTTGTTAAGCTCTATGGAAAAAAAAATGTTACATCTAATTGAGGATCCAAATAATGCTTCCTATGAGGTGTTGTTTACTGATGTTGATGTTGATAATTTCATTGGTTTTGCTGATGGAAAAGAACACAAAATGGATCAGTCAAATTTCCTTGAATAGGTATGTTCTCCTTGGACCTTTCTATTTGATGGAGCTTGCTCCAAATTTGGAAATGGTGCTGGTGTAATTCTGATTTCTCCTAGCTTGGAAGAAATTTGTTTTTTCCTTCAAGCTTAATTTTGAATGTACTAACAAAATTGTTGAGTATGAAGCCTTGTTGTTGGGTCTGAGAATTGCATGGAAGTATGGTGTCAAGGACATCATTGCAAAGGGAGATTCAAAGCTAGTTTTCAAACAAATAAGAAAATTGTATGCTACAAAAAATCAGCGGATGAAGCAGTATAAGCATGCAGTTTGGGATCTAGTTGAGATGTTTGATTCCTTCAATATTATGCACCATGACAAAAGTTTGAATGCTGCTGCTGACAAGTTGGCAGTGTTGGGGTCAAGATTTGAAGTTTGCACCATTTCACCTTATTGTGAGTACAATGTTGAAGTGTTGACTAGGCTAGCTGTCCCTGACAACATCAAGCATTGACAAGTGTTTGATGATGATTCTCAAGTGCAAAGGTTCTTGCAAAAATCAAGGTGAGTTTGTAGATCAACATATTGATTGGGGAACCAAATGGTGTGTATGACTGAAGGAAGAGAGACTTTTGTTTGGAAAATATATCATCCAATTGAAAACAAACACCATTCCTAGAGGTCTTGTTGCACTTGAGTCAAATTTTAATAATGTTGATTGCATCATAAATAGAAACATGTCTACCTCAAGGGATGTGGAAGAGAATGACTTAGGAAAAAAGGAAAAACAATTTTTTTTTGGCTGGGCAGAAGTCTAAACAAAGAGGAGAAACAATCTTATGTTCAGTTGTTAAAGAAATATCAGGACTGTCTTACATGGTCATATTCAGAGCTGAAAGCATATAGAGAAGATTTATTTCAGCATGAGATCCCTCTTGAAACAAAATCCAAACCATTTATACAGAGGCAAAGGCCAATTAATCCACTTCTCTCCATGAAAATGCAAGAGGAGTTAAAGAAGTTGAGAGATGGAGGTATTATTCAGCCCACTAGATATTCATCTTGGGTTGCAAACCTTGTGCCAGTCAGAAAGAAGAACGGAGACATCAGACTTTGTGTGGATTTTAGAAATCTAAACAAAGCATCCATGAAGGACAACTATCCCTTGCCAAATATGGAAAATATGTTGTACAGCTTGTGACAGGGTCTGAGTTGCTTTTCTACATTGGATGGTTTGTCTACGGATATAATCAAGTGGTTGTCAAAGAATCAGAAAGACTTAAGACAACATTCAATACTCCTTGGGGAACATATGTTTTTGTTAGGATGCCCTTTGGTTTGATGAATGTTGGTGCCACTTTTCAAAGAGTAATGGATGTTGCTTTTGCTGGTTACATCAATGAGTTCATTGCAGTTTACCAAGATGGTGTGACTATGTTTTCAAGGCAAAGAGGTGATCATTTGCAGCACTTGGAGAAGATTCTGATTAGATGTAGGGAGTATGGCATTTATCTTAATCCAAAGAAGTGTCCATTTTGGTGTGAAGTACAAAAGGCCAAGATGCTTGGTCACATTGTGTCAAAATATGGTGTTATGATAGACCTTGAGAGAGTGGAAGCAATCAGCAAAGTACCTATCCCAAGAACCAAGAAAGGCATCCAATCTTTCTTTGGTCAAATTAATTTTATTAGAAGGTTTGTTTCCAAACTTTTCTGAGTTGACTCTTCCAATCACAAGCATGCTAAAGAAGGACCAAGTTATCAGGTGGGAGGAGGCTGTCATTCAAGATTTTGAAGGAATCAAAGAGGCACTCAAACATGCACCTGTCTTGGCAGCTCCGAATTACAAGAAGCCTTTCCAAATCTTCTCCTTTGCTTCTGAAAATACTATTGCATCTATTTTGCTCCAAAAGGATGAAGATGGGGCTGAGAGGCCTATTGCCTTCTTTAGTAAGGCTTTACAAGCTGCTAAGTTAAAATATACAATCATGAAAAAATAAGCATTTTCCTTGGTGAAAGCAACCAAATTTTTTCAGGCCTTATATATTGAGTTCAAAATTTGTTGCTTATGTTCCCCACACCATGGTGAAGGACATCTTATCAGAGATGGAGATCTCAAATAAAATATGTAGATGGGTGAACAAACTGCAGGAATATGATATGGACATCGAAACCACAAGGTTAGTAAGAGGTTTGGGTCTTGCTAAGCTCATGACTGAGAGCAACTTACAGAATGTGGAAGTGAATCAACTAGAGGAAGAAAGTGTAAATGTGCTTGCAAAGTTGGTATGTTCTTAGTGATACAAAGACGTGATATTATACCTCAGACACCTGTTCTACCCTAGTCACTTAAATAAAAGTCAGAAAATAGCCCTCAAGGCGGCTTCTCAAAATTACATCATCACAGACCTTGGGTTAGCTTGGAAGATCCCTAAAGGTGTCCTCTTGAAATGCATAACTGAAGATGAAGCTCCCAAGATAGTTTCTGATTTCCATGGGGGAGTTTGTGGAGGACACTTTGCTGGAAGAGTAACAACACATAATATTTTGAGAGCTAGTTATTGGTGGCCTACTCTCTTCAAAGATGCAACCCAGCTGGTTAGAAAATGTGATAGTTGTCAACATTTCTCTGGAAGACTAAAAGCTTTAGGCTCCCTTCCTTTACAGCCTGTATCAATTGAAGCTCCTTTCAAGCAATGGGGGATGGACTTCATTGGTGAGATTTCATATCCTTCTAGTGTTGGCCATAAAATGGATCCTTGTAGCCACTGATTATTTTACAAAGTGGGTAGAGGCAATCCCCACGAAGAAAGAAACACACCAAATAGTTATGGACTTCTTGTTGAATCAAAATCATATGCAGATTTGGAGTCCCAGTCAAGATTGTAGCTGATAATGCCATGTGCTTTAGAGCCAAACCTTTAATGGTAATGTGCAATGAATATGGAATCAATCTGACTTATTCTTCAAACTATAACCCCCAAGGGAATGGACAAGCTGAGTCCAACAATAAGAATTTGTTGAAGATCATTAGAAGAACCTTGGAGAAAAACAAGAAGAAATGGGGTGAACAATTGAAATTTGCAGTTTGGGCTGATAGGATAACTCCTAAAAGAGCTACTAGTAAAAGTCCCATTTGAATTAGTGTATGGAACTCAGGCTTTTCTGCCCTTGCACCTGCAATTATCTTCATTTCAGTTTTCCCAATAGTTGGAAGATCAAGAGCTTGGCCCATATGAATCAAGGATCAATCAGATTATTGAGCTTGATGAGGAGAGAAGAGCATCCCATCAAAGGCATGTCCAGATTTAGGGAAAAATTGAAGAGATTGTTTGACAAGAAGGTCACTCCTAGATCCTTCAATGTTGGAGATATGGTCTTGTTGTGGGATATTAGGCATGAAGACAAGGGCAAGCATGGAAAATTTGATGCATTATGGATGGGCCCTTACTCCATTGATATCAGAATTGGTGAGCATACCTTTTTTCTCAAAGAGCTTAGATGGGGAATTCCTTGAATTTGCCTGTTAATGGTAGGCATCTGAAGCATTTCTTGGACTAATCCCCAAATTTAAGGTATGCACAAGCTTGTATAGTGTATAGTGTTTGGTTTTTGCTCTGTTTTTGGTGTTTTGTCAGTTTTGTGGTTTGCCTTGCTGTGTGGCAGCCATTTTTGTCAGGTTCTTAGCTAGTTTCTAGTGATTTTGGCTTGTGAATCCTTTACCCAATGGATATTTTGGCACTTGGTCTACATGTTTTGTCCTTGTGGCACTCACTGGGAGTGCCCATCCCCAAGCAAGAGCCAATGTTGGTGCCATTTTTAAGCTTGCACCATGTTGCCCTAAAATTTTCAAATCTATATCTGCTCAAAAAATGTTTTACCCTTTGAATTAATGGTCTAAATTTCTCCCCCTTTAGTTGAATGCTTTTAAATGGTCACAAACTTGTTGTTGTGCCCTAATTTGAAGGAATATTCCAAGTTTGCCCTTTTTTGTGCCCTAGTTTTTCCAATTTTGCAGGTTGTGTCATTTTTTCCCTTTGCCAAATCGTGGAAAAATCAAAATTGATCAATTCATACTTGTTTGTATTTGAAAATCCAATCCCAAGGTCAAAAATGTTCAGAAATCATGCTTCAGTTGATTTAAAATAAAAAATTTTCCATCCTTGGCGAAAAAATTGAATTCTAGGGCATCCTTTGAATTTTTTGCATTTTGACAGTCATATGGGCGTCATTTTCCCGTCAAATTCATCCTCAAGAGGTATTGGAAATGTGGAAACTTTTCATTGGCTGAGGTGTGTTGGCGGGTGGTCGAATTCCCTTGGAATTTTCATACTTTAGTTTGTGAAAATTTTAAAATTCCAATCTTGGCCCGAAACCCTGCAGCCAATCGGGAGTGGACACGTGTCCATAAAAGACCAAGGGTGGAGGAGTTGGCCGATCAGGGAGTTAGAGTTTTTAATTCTATAAATTTTCAAAATTAGTTTTTCCCACACTCTAATCAGAGGAGGACACATGGCATCATGGCGGCGCAGAGCGGGTCGATGGGCCGACGGAGGGAAAAGAGGATTTTTTACCTTTTCACAATAAAGTTAAAGTAAATTTTTGTCCTGAAAGCCCATGACCAATAACAAGAGGACATGTGTTCAAAATTTGCAAGAGGTGGGTTGGTGGGTCTGTGGAGGGAAATGGGGATTTCCCCCCCTTTTTGACAAAAAGGCTTAAAATCAAAATTCAAGTTGGGGTCCCACAAGCGAATCATCAAGCGACACGTGGCAGAGGATAAGGTGGGTCGATGGAGGAAGGAAGGAATTTTTTCCTTTTTTCCAAAAGGACTCAAAATCAAAATTTGATGTTTTGGCCTACTAGCGAATCACAAGGAGACACGTGGCTAGGGAAAAATTGGAGTTGCGGGCCCGCAGGGCAAAAAAGTGAAAATTTTCCCAATTTCCAAAAACAGGTCAAAATGCGCAGAATTGAAGCATGATTTTAATGGGACCCACCATATGCCACATGTCAGCTCCAAAATTCAAAGGAGGAGGGGCAGAGAAAACGGTCAAAATTTTCCATTTTTCCACAAAATGTGGAAAAGTAAAAAATAAGCCCAAATTTGTTCTCAATCATAGTTTGGCACATAACAGATCAAGGCAAACTATGCATTTTCATTTTTGGCCACCATTTTTCCTCTACGAAGCTTGGAATCATGAATTTTGCATCAAAATTCATAAATTTTTTATTGATTTTGTGTCGTCTTGGCCTCCCAGGATCATTGACATCACTTTCATAGCTTAATTCTTTGATTTGAGGTGTTTTTGAACTAATTTTTGCCCCAGCCCGCCTAAACACGTGAAATGACAAAATCAAAAATTGCAGATGTAGTTTTAAAATGTAAAAATGATGGCTAAAAGGTTTTTATATGCCTCAATGATGAAAAATATTCCTCCAGGATGGATAATGATCTAGATATTTGTAATGATTTAATCTTTTGGGCACACCTGACAACCTGTGAGTAGTTTTCTGTTTGATGTCATTTTCAATGAATCATGAGAATTATCATAACAAACTTGATCTCATGGCATATTATTTTCTTGGGAAATAAGGCTCCAATGTGGCATGAGGTATATAATGCATTTTGGAGAAATTGTAAGAGGTCGGTAAAAATTGAAAATCACGAGCAAATTCTTAGAAAAGGATCATCTCCTGAGAAACCCACAAAAGAACCAGAATAATTTCTTCTGTGTTGGATCTTCATGTATGTGAGTTTGTTACAAGTGTATATCCATCACAGAGCTCTGTTGGCCCCTTTTTCCCCACATGTTGACTTTTACCAGTTAGTTATGAACCTAACCATGATCTTGAGTTCCACATATGTGCATTTCTGGTCACCTTATCTGTGACTGGTACCAGTTTTAACACCACTGTAACGTCGGCCATCCCTTGACTAACGTTGGTGCACTACCGCATTGAAAGTATTCGTAGATATCACACAGAACCCCCATTTCTTGCTAAAAAGTTTACTGCCATTTGCAATCTCCCCATTCCTACCTAGCCTATACCATCATCTCCTCCCCACCCCTTGATACACATAACTGCACCTCTACCCATTCCTATTCTACCCAATTTTCCTTCCCTAGATTGCAAATGTAAGCCTTTGGGGGCAACCCAAAAACCCATGGTGTGACCTCCCTAGACCTATTGTACCCAATCTGACCTCTGAAACTTCAAGCTTTTGTGGCGAGTTGTCAAATCTTACCTCATCATGTTGCCATCTCTGTGGCTGGCACATCAATGCCTACTACTACTTGAAAGAATGGTCCTGATTTTTTGATCCCTTTTATCTGCTATCTGTTTCAAGTATTGTCCAGGTTGTCACCAAGATCTCTGATATCCTCCTCCTCTTTTCTCATCCAATACCCCACCAATCAATCTACCTATGCTAAATGAACCCGTTCTACCCCAGCTCCACTAACCAACCAGCATCCCTCCACCTTGTGTCAAGATATCGAATCCCTTATATCCAGTCTCCCAAAAATGCACAAATCAAATCAACACTCTGTCATGTCTTCACAAACAACTGGCCTTGTATTGAAAATGATCTCCGTATTATATTGGATTTTTATCTTTATAAATGCAGATGTTGGACTTGACTGATCACTAGTTACAACTAAGGCCTGACTTCGGTACTACTTCCCTACCTTGAGGGATAGTATTCATCTTCTTCAAGAAGCCTTTGAATCAAGATTCAGAGACTAGGGAGTTAAACTTGTAATGAAAGAATAAATTTGGACCTTAAATCTAATGTGTGACACTTGTAGATGTGATTATTCTTGTTTTATAAGCCCATAATTTGGGATATAACAACAAATACCAATCCATCTTATTCCTCTTAACCTTCTTAAACAAGATGGACTTAAATTTATTGTTTATTGCCTCATCTTGTCCATTGTCTTGAGGGTAATTGAAATATGCAGTGTGGTTTGAAATCAAAAACTTCTTGTATATTTATCACATCTTTGGGTTCTTGAAGGATCTCTCATTGTTAGAAATAATAATATGTGGGAATCTAAACCTGTAAATGATTTGATTTATAATGAAATGTTTATGACCGATCTAGTGATGATGGTAAGAGACATGGCCTTTACCCATATCATGAAGTAATATATTATGGTTATGATGAATTTGGTCTCATTTGTATATTAGAAAAAAAAAATGTTGCAAGCTAAAAGTAGTGATTTTTTCACCAAATATCCTAGACTAGGTCCCTCGTCTTGGGAATGGGGAGGCTATCACTTATTGAATGATGGAAATGTAAAATTTTTAGTGCAAATTAGGCCGAGGATCACACAAGAATAATCCACTAACCATGTGGTTAATTGATTGTGTAGGATATAAGGGATGAGTTTTCTCAAAGAGAGGTGAAGAGGAGATAAGAAAATAGAGAGGGAGGGTTAAATGTAATGAATTGGCACTTGAAATTTTCACTAGCATTAACCAGAATACATCCACATCCAATATGAAGAAAATAACCGTGTAATAAATAAGAAGATTAACAACTCAAATAAAAAATTTCAATTGATTTATTCCTTAAAGACACAAGGTTCCATTTTAGTTTTTCATTAGATTACAATGCTTACAAAGTTGAAAGTAGGGAGCAGAGGAATATAGAAAATAAAAATTGAATAAATAAATAAATTCTTGTAGTGAGAGAACAATAGCTATCAACCCCTTGGAATGGAGAAGCCACCCAATTATATAGCTTTATAATGTCTCTTCATCTCACTTTTCACATCCTGATCACTTGTGACATATCATATTCCCATAGTAACCTTTGTTATCAATGAAAGAGAGCTTATATAATGTAAAATTAAAAAGTAAAAAATTAAATTCCCAGTAAATAATTAGAACATATAGAGAGAGGGAAGAAAGAGAGTGATCAATCTAAGGAAAAATAAACTTATGATGATGAATACCCAACTCTTGGAGAAATCTAATGGAATGCTCCTAAAATGAACTCCTTTCCCTTCACTTCCTTACTAAAATGATCTATTGTGATTTCCACCTTCTATTCCTATGGAATGTAAACACAACCAAAAGTACTGATCTAAATCTTGGAAACACCACCAAACATCCTACCTTGATTGAACTAGACTTGATGATATCTCACAGTATTAGAGATTGACCCTATAATTTACACAAGGGATTCCAAAGTATCTTCATTGAAAGAGAAGTAATCCCTACCTCTTTCTTAATCAAATCTTGGAAATACTTAAGGATATATTCAAAGGATGACTTCTCACTGAGAAAAAGGTGATCCGAGATTTTTGACACTATTGATGACATTTCCCAAGATCTCATATGAATGTTCTTTACAAGACTTGAGTTATGATATAACACCATTTATCATATCATATCTAGCACTCATTGTGTAAGACTATATCGGAGACAAGTTATCTGAGATAAAAGTGAATATATTCTTTCTCACTGAGTGATAATCAAGACAATCCATCTTAGACACAAATGGGAACACACTATCCTAGTGGGCATTTTATTTCTCAATATCCTTTTTGATCATTTTCACCTTAGAAATAATGGTAAGCAAAAATTTTGATAAAGAGAGAACCTTATGTAGTTTTATGTTTCCCATTTCAAGAATCTTCTCCACCCATTTGTCATTAGAGCTCCCTTGAATTATGTACCCTTGATCTCTCTTGATCACTTTAGGATAAAAAATTGCTAATATGAGAGATGGACTCTACTAGAGGAAGGGGCACTGCATTAGGTTCTAGGATGGATTGTACATAGGCACGTAGTATAGAATTGTTTACAATACTCCTTGTGTAGTACCTTTTAGTGGCCTATCATTCTTTATAAAGATCCAGTATCCAAAATACTACTTCATGATCTTCTACAAAATTTTCTTGATGTTTACAAGACCCCTATCAATCTCTTTGAGGATTGTTTATTTTTTAAACTTCACCTCCCCTCTATAGTCTTCAAGGTGATTAGTAATGAATGAAAGGGAGTTAATAGTTCCATTAAGGATGGATAGAACATCACAGTTCTTGGATCTAATAATTTTTAAATCATTTTCAATCTTGGACACCCTCATACCAATGTCAAAAAATAGCTTCTTGTTAGTTTTAATCTTTTCCTTTTTTCAATTGTAGTCTTGAAGCTTATCCTTGAGTTCCTTGATCTCATTTATGATACAATTGATCTTGTTAGAATTTGAGGATTCTAATAAATACAAATTTAATCAAATTACATATTATATAATGTTATGATAAATATTTAAATAAACATTACATCATAACATAAATAAATAAATAAATACTTACATGAAATAAATAACACATGTGACACATTATTTATAGTAGAAAACCCTAATAGGGTAAAAACCACTTTGAAAATAGCCTTTTACTTCAAAGAACTTATTTCACATCTAGTAATATTACCTTCTCCTTTGAAACCCTATTGACCAAGGGTAAAACCAAATCACTTGATTTGTACACCTTTGATATATTTCCAGAATATGTCAAACGATGACCTAAATTCCTTTTTGTATAAGGTGATCGAGTATGTCTCTTGACCCACTTTTTCAACCTAAAATGGTTAACACATATACCTAGGTGAGTGTATTTAATAAATAGAAACATAAATGATTCACATTATTAAATACTTGTAACCTAGTGTATATTACCTAGGTATGAATATTTAATAATAGAATAATATTTCATATTATTAAATATTTAACCTATATAATAGTGATGGACCCATATTAATTAAGGTTTGGCCAAACCATTTAATCATTATGTTCTAAAACTCCCCCTTAATGTTAAGTGGGATAACATATGCCAATAGATTACCTTCCCATGGTACACTACAAGATTTACAATCCTTAGACCATAAAGGTTTTAGGCTAGCATATCGGGTGAAGGAATTATAACACCTTCATTATACTCAAGTTACCTTTTCATACAAAAGGATTTGGAATCCCAAATATCATCCCATGATCAGTGGCTAAGTATGATTTGTGAGTTTTACATATTCTCACAGGTTATCATAAAAGGTTATTGAACCACAATATATAGGAGCATTTTATAACCAAGGACCTCCTTAATAATATGTTTGTATTGGATGTTTACCAGTAAAACAATAGCACTAAACATTCTACTAAATACCACCTTTAATATCTTTATACACGTCTTTCTAAAAAATAATCTAAGGAGGTATACATTCCCGAAGGTCTTTTTACACTTTCCCGAATGTCTTTTTTACACTTGTCCAAAGGTATTTTACAAATGACTAAAGGTATTTTTACAAAAAACAAGTTCTATTAGGAGGTGAAATTGTCATGCACACTCCACCTCAATGGAAACTACGATAATCCAATCTTTTCACAAAAGTGACAAAACTTTGTAGCACTCAGGGGCTTTTTGAAGATATCAACAACTTGCTCTTCAGTTGGCACGAACTTGAGATCTATCTCACCACTTAGCACCTTCTCACGGATGAAGTGTATATGTATCTCAATGTGCTTCATCCTCTGATGTGGTACTATATTATATGAAATATCTATGGTGCTTTGGTTTTCACAGAATAAAGGAACACTATATGGATCCTTCATCTTTATCTCATCAAACAACCTCTTTGCAGCCATAGATCCTCATTTGTAGCTTCCATTGCACTTTTATACTTAGTTTTTGTTGAAGACATAGAAATAGTTAGCTTTTTTTTTTTACACCAAGTAATTGCACTTGCACCAAATTTAAACACATAACTAGAAGTATATTTTCTATCCAATACATCACTAGCATGATCAGAATCAAAAAATCCATATAAGTTAGCATTTTCATTCTTAGTATAATGTAATCCATAATTGATTGTGTCTTTAATATATCTAAGAATCATTTTTGTAAGATTCTAATGATCTCTATAAGGTTCCTGCATAAACCTAGAAGTAATTCATACTACATAGGAAATATTTGGTCTACTTATAGTTAGATAAATCAAACTACCAACTAACTGCCTATATAAAGTAAGATCAAAGTTTTCACATGTAGGCTTAGGATCAATTTTTAGTCCAAGTTCCATAGGAGTAGAAATTAGTTTACAATCAATCATGTTAAAAAAATTTCAGTACATTGGTTACATATTGTACTTGCAAACTAAAAATAGAATGTTTATCTTGAAATACGACCATCTAAGAAAATGATGTAAGAGACCTAAATCTATCATTTCAAAGTATTGTTTCAATTTTTCTTTAATTCTACAAATTAAATCAGGATTATCACCATTCATAAGCAAATCATCAACATATATACATATAATCATAATATGCGAGTCTTATTGTTGAATGAATATATCATCGTTAGAAGAACAATTAACAAAACCTAACAGTTTAAATAAGGAAACAATTTTCACATACCAAGATCTAAGATCTTGTTTTAAACCATACACAGATTTCTTAACTTACAAACATAGTTTTATTTACCATTTTCTTAAAATCCTTTAAGTTGAAACATGTAAAGTTCTTTTAAATTGTAATTAAAAAAAATATTTTTCTTATCTATTTTGTGGATTTCCTACCCAAATTAAGTAGAAATTGTAAATAAGGCCCTAATGGTACTCATTTTAGCTACAGGAAATGTGTCAACATAATCAATACCAGGTTTCTGAGTGAAACCTCTAGCAACAAGTCTAGCTTTATGTTTGTTAATAATACCATCAACATTATATTTTACTTTTTATATCTACCTAGACCCTATAATACTTCATGACTTAGGTCATACAATGTAATTAATGCATGTTACATATGATAGCTTATGGTCATTTTCGTAAGGTTAATTGGATTTGAAATTTCAAACATAGATTGAGCCTAATTTAAATTCTTATCTAGGAAGATAAGAGTTTCAGAAACATCTATAGCATCAAAACATCATCATGACCATTTACTAAATCTGAATCAAAACCATCATTTAGAAGCATTTAATGAAGTAACTTAAAGAGAAGAATAGAACACATGTACAACTTTCACTAGATTATAAATATACATTTCATATAAGCTTCAATAATTAACATGTCCTAAACTTTCAAGCCATAGTTTTGAATTATTCAAACTCTGAGATATAAAAAAAGATGTAAAAGAGAAATCATCAAAATATAGAGACCATTTCTTTGAATTCCTTCAGCTATTATACTCTCATTACTATCCTTGATATACCAAGTATCCTTCATGCATGGATTCTAGTTGTGTCCATACCTCTTTTGGATGTTCGATATTACCAATGTGTAGAAGGTACTCATCGTTCACATTATGAAAAATCATAGAACGAGCCTCCTACGTTTGTTGCAAGAATGCATTCTTGTTATCTAAAGTTTCTTAATGACCAGTGGGAGAAACCTTAGATCTAGAAAAAATTGCTCAGAGTTTCCTCGCCATAAATTCTTTTTTGACCCAAATGTTGTAGTTGGTTTAATTTATGATCTGAGTTTTTTCAAGATAGAAATAGTTGGACATCATTGTTTTTCTAAACCTGTAAAACACACACCATTATAATATACAATGTACCACAGATTAAGATACATATTTATCAATAATAAAAACAACACTTTTAATAGAATCATATCTAAATTTTATAGATATAAAGAAACTATTTGATCTTAACTAATTATGTCATTACAATGTATACTAATTAACCTCCCATGATCATAATAATAACCTGCAATATAAAAGGCTCCGCATTGTACCCCAGATTCATATAAAAAATATTTTTGACCATATAGAAGTGAAGAAGAGACCCCTGAGAATGCATAACATCAAATTTTTGAAAAAAATAACTATAGACAAAGATACGACCAACTTAAATTTGGCGTCTAAATGATCGTCATAATGGATTTTTTTTTTATCTGTCGTGAAGGTCATTTGACAATCAATTTTAATACGCTGAAAGTTTCTTAGAACCTTCGAGCTTAAATTTGATGTCTAAATGACCGTCATATTGTCTTATGTTTGGTCTACTGTGATGGCTATTTGACCGTAAAATTTAATGAAGCCAAAACTTGATGTGTATTTCCAGATTGTGAAATTCCATAATTTATTCTTTTGTATAATATTAGGGAGATTATATTTTAATACATTATAATAACCTATTATAATTTATAATGTAAAAGTGTATACACTTTAAAAAAAGTATATAGTTTATAGAATGTACTTAAAAAACAATATATAGTTCATAAACATTATAAACTATAGTATATTATATATATATATATAAACACATAACCCTTACTAAAGTGGTTTAAAGGACATAGACCAGGTTTAAAAAAAATTTACCAGGTGCAAGTAGATTTATGAGAGTATAGATTAACCTACATATTTTACATAGGGGACAAGTAATTTCACCCGACCAATGAAATAAATTGAAATCCCTATTTTCATGAACTTTCTCTCTTCCCTTCATTTACTCTTAATTTTACCCCCACACATTTAAAACTATGGAAATATTGTAAAATATTTTATATAATTCTTGCAAGCTACAAACTTTAAAACTTTTATGTGGCTATTACTACCAATATTTTAATAAATATTTACCACACTTCATGTGGGCCACAAATAAAATAGCCTTTTTTTTAATTCTTCATTTATACTTGAGAGTTTCACATTTATACCTGAGATATTATCTCATTTTATTCTCCACTCTCACTCTTATAAAAAAGAAAAGCTTTAAATAAGTGGATTTATATAGTTTTTATAAACTATAAGATATAAATGAATGGGGCCACCCCCTTACAAGGATAATATAAATTGTTAGGGACACATGTTAGGTTTTATTTAATAAGTATTAAGATTTAAAAATTAATCCCTTCATGACCAAACAATAAACATGGCCCCCCTTAATAAAAAAAATTAAGAACTTAAGTTTTTGTTTTAAAACATATATAAACCAAATATAATAAAATTTATATTTTACGCAGTTTAAACTAACCATATGTATAGAATATGATTCAAACTTAGGCTTGTTTTTTTTTTTAAAAACTATATGTTGGTGCTCAAATTAGTCTCGCCTTGTTTGTCATTGAAATTATTCAGTTTACGAACTCTGTCGTGTTTTCTATCTCCCCGTATTGATGCATGAAAACTCTGTCCTCCATTTAGTTGCCATGATCAGTCCCTTCCTTGGTCAAGGATCACTTAAAATTTAAAAAAAAAACATTCCTCTGTCTATATGAAAGATTCGTTAACTTGGGCGTAAAACTCAATTTTTTTCTTTCCTTCCATTTTCCGCAGTCACATTTTGATGTCCCTATCATTTGTGTCCCAAATATTTGTGGAAATGTGATTGGATGCATCTTAGAGGATCACATTTGGGCCTTATATCATTTCCAAATTCTCTATCTGTGAAAAAAGATTCATTTCTGGGCTTGAATGGTGATTTTCCTTAATTTTATAGTTTATCGGGTGTATTTTTCCCCATCAAGTTTACATCTCATCATCAGTGGAAACGTGGCCCTTTTTGTTGGATGCGGCTTGGAGGGGCACTTTGAAATTCTAAGGCTCACTTCAGACTCAAATATTTTCCACATGGTGGGCCGAAGCTCATTTGAAAATTCACCTTTCTAGTTTTTTGTCATCTCAAAATTTCCCCTCTTTTGAAAGTTTGAATTTTGAAAATTTTGAGTTGGCACCTTTAATAATGTCCTAGTGAAAAGAAAACTTGAAGAGATGGTGAAAATTGCATTTTTTGCAGTGTTTTTAGTGATTTTCAGGTCTGTCAGACATTTTTAGCCCCCATATCCCAAGTTCCCTTGGGCCTTCTATTCGTCGATCGGTCACTTTTCTCGCAAAACTTTAACCGTCAACTTTTTCAGAACTTTTTGGCCCATTTGTCCCAAGCTTGTCTAGGCTTCCTATTACCTGATCATCTACATTGGCCACATTTGGTACTTCACATAATTTTATCCCATCTATGCTAAATGCATCTAGGCTTTATGTTCCCGCATCACCTGCATCGGCCGAATTACGTCCTCGGGTCCCTTGCATCTTTCACGTATCAAGTTCTTGGACCACCCGTGCTCATTTGGCCCGCTTTTCTCACATCGACCACATCAACCAGATCATTTCTTTGCATCCCTCATGTCCCAAATGTACCAAATACCGTAGGGGGATTTGAATTCGCCCTTTCAAAAAGATTTTGAGACCAGAAGTTCCGGTCCGAGAGCTTGTTTTCTCCACTTTTCCCACTTTTCATATTTTTGAGTCAGTGTGGGGTGTATTTAAAGCACATTTAATAACCTTCTCTCTCCTAAAATGGCTATTTAATTACATTCCCCCTACGCATTTTTCACATTTCTCACTTTCCTTCTCTTGCTAGAATCCTTTCCATTAAATCTATTTTCTTGTGCCCCTATATCTCTTTGCATCCCCATCACAATTTTGATATTTGGAAGGCAATCCCCTGTGAATTGCAAGAATGAAGATCATGTTCTAGGGCCAAGAACATATATCACCTCTTGAATCCTCTGTACCAGATATCGGAGACAGTGAGGTTCGACACTTAGATTTTGTAGATTTTTGGGGAAGATTAACATGCTCTAATCCTACTTCCATGGCACAAATGATTAGTGATAGTGGAATTCAATACACTTCTAGTTTTCCTATCTCTGTACAGTGTGTGGAAATGGTGTTTTCATACAGAGCCCATTTTAACTCAGATACCAAGGAACTCACCAATGTGCATGGTGAATTAATCACAAAACTAGATAATGCCACCATTACTACTGCTCTGTGAATTCCAGAAACTAAAGATTCCATAATTCTCACTTGTTCCCAAGCCCAAATCATGTTTGACCAAGAAAGAGACAAATACAAGGCACGTATAACAAAGTCATGGTTAAAGAACCCTAAGAAGGGAGCATCCTGAATCTCCAAGACATTATACAGGGTTGATTTTAATGAGTTGTCTGAGTTTATCATTTTTCTCACCCATATCATGGGGTTTCCTTCCACAAATGAGTTTCACTTTTGGATGTGCCCCTTCATCAACATCATCTGTGAGAGCAAGTAGAACATCAATTGGGCTGAGATTGTTTGTACGAATTTGAATTAGTAGTTGTCTAGTGTTTAATAGACTAAGAAGTTCTATATGACTTCTTATCTCATGTATACGCTGGCTGTATCTCGAAAAACTTTCGGTTTCAACCTACATAGAGGGCTAGAAGAATGAGCCTATTTATGCATACTACCCCTCAGTTTACAATGAAAACTAGCAATCATTATTTCAGAAGAGTCAATGATACTTTCACCATGTAAATTGTAAGAATCTTGGAGGGAAACACTTGCAAGAGATTTTTTGATTAAGCTATGAACCTGATAGCCTAGTATGAGGCTTTCTTTATCCAATTTAGGAGGTTTTCATACACCAGGCTAGTTGGCTATGAGAGCACACCCCTAAAGCTCCCTATGTTCTATGGTGATAAGATGGCCCTGGTTGGAATATGCAGATAGCTTGATAAGTTACATAGGACATGAAGAGATAAGAAGATCATTGCCCTGCATTTCCCTATCTCTTTGGGAAACTATACATGTAAGACAACCTTGGATGCCCAAAATGTAGAAAGGGCTATTACTTCTATCACTATTCATTTGTTCAGACCCAAATCTTTCTTTGATCTAAAGAATTTTATTGAGCATAACCCCAAGATAAACTATGATCACAAGCCAGATACTGAGGATTACTAGGCTGATTGTGGAGATGATTTTGAGGCCATGTAAAGGCACTATGGTAGACTCTCTCTACAACACATCAGAGATATCAATCTTTACCAAGTTCGTAAAGGACTTAAGGAGGATGATGAGGACTTATAGTCCTTTGAATATGAGAAAAAAATCAAACACACTCCTTTGGAGGATCTGGATTGGTACAAGAAAGAGAGGGATGATTTGGTTGAGATTATGGCCCCTGTTCTTGTAAGAACTAAAGTTTGGCTTGATAGGAAGATTCATGAGTTCAAGAAGAGTCAAGGTGGGTATTCTTCAAGAGACACCTCTACACCATGAAGGAAGCACATACAACAAGCACTGAAGTTCTTGAGAAAACCCCTCATTCTTCCTCAATGAAAGAGCATGTGTCATATACTCCTTCTTCTACCCAAGTATAACAAAAGAAGATCAGAGAAGTCAAATAAGAACCAATTGATGAAGAGCCTCTTCTTGAGCATCTAAATCTATCTTTAGGGCCAGAGAACATTATTTTTCTTAGTGAGAGTGATGAAGGTGAAATACCAAATCCTGCAAGAACTCCTAGAGTAACAGTTTAAAAAGAAAAGGAAATGTCTAGTGTAGAGCCTCCTAGTACCACAAAATCCTCTACAAAGGAAGCTCCTGATACTCTCACCACTTCTCTGCTAGAGGAAAAAGTTTTCAATATTGTAAGTTCCATGAGTTAACTTGCTATTAGGCCCCTTGTTTCTTCCTCTTCTTCTTCTACTTTTTCGTTGGTGTAACTCATGGTTGATAAGAAGAAGAAGAGAGATTCTTCTCGGATAACAGGGCCTAATTTTGATGTTGTGGCAGCCCTGTTAGGAACTAATCCTCCTCCTACAGCTAAGAGAGCCAAGAAAACTTCAAGGATAGTAACTCATGATCAAGGCCAACAGTTCCTGGAGGTCGCAAAGCCCAAGATTGATAAGGCAAAGTAGGATCTCTTGGTCTCTTATTTAGAGCTTTCTAGAATCCCAATGGGGGAATACACTCCTGGGAGTGAGGTTCATAACCTTCAAGCAATAGTGACAAAGGTTATTGAATGAGTAGAGAAGGTGAAGAAAACTATAAAAAATTTGGAACAAAAGAATCAAGTTCTTTCCAACTTTACCAAATCATTATTGACAAAAGATAAGGTTTTGGATCCTACCCCGCTAGTTATTCTTCCGCCCTCATGATTTTCAGCCAGAATGAAGTTCAGAGCATCAAAGATATACATAAGTATTCTACTTATGGAAAGGATATGGAAGCCAGGGTTGATGATACGATTATAGTTGGCTTGAATTTCATTGAGGAAGCCTTCAAGACCAATGAGAAGGTGATTAATCTACAGCAGAAACTCACTTCCTCAACAAGGGCTATGGATAAAGAGCTTCAGCTTTGGGTTAGTTGTATTACAAATCTTCATATTATTGGCCAAACTGATGAAAACAACCTGTTGGTTAACATTATTTTTTATGAGGCCAAGAATAACTTGTCAAAGGCATGTGTTTTTGTTGTAGAATGTAAGATGAAGGTGTTGGAAGAAGCACTGGGTGAGCTAAATAACGTATGGAATAAAGGAGAATCATTCAAGACTTGTGTTTCTTATGCCTTTAAAGATATTCATTGCCATCCTCATGATGAAACCTCAGGTGTTCCTTGCTCTCTTCAAGATATCAAAGCTCAGTTTAGAACCTTTGTCAAAGAATACTTATTCAAAGAAGAATTGATTACTAAAGAGAAGATAAATGACATTTTCCCCCTTCAATCTGTAATTGTTGAGGCAAATAAAGAATACTTGGATCGCACTGAATTCGATAAAGAGATGGAAAAATGTCTAAGCACTTGGTCTCATGCCATTTCCAACACAACAATTCCACCAGGTATGGAGATATCTGAAGCATTGAAGAAATTTAAATATCGAATTCTCAAATTAGTGGTCCCGCCTCAGCCATAATCGGATGTTTCTTCTTCTTTCTTCTCTTTTTCTCCTTCTAATTTTAAGTGTTGAGCTTCTTGTAAATTAATTAAGGATATTGTATTAAGCATTTCCTTAATTAACCTTTTAGTTAAAATAAATGGTTACCAAGTGTAACTAATTTGTAATCTATATAATGAGCTCTCCATGCCATTCTTAAGGGGTTGGAATTATGACTATTTTTTAAAGTGTAAAAGAGTTTTAAAAGATATCAATACAAGAAGACTCCTCTTTCTGTTCTATCTGTGGTTATTCCTCCATTCCTATCTGTTAAATTATTAAATCATTTATCTATTTTTTCATCAAGAAGCTTTGTATTTCATGGATGTCATCTCTAGAACTTTGTGTCTATGGAGTAACATCTTATGGTTTAATGTAAATGATTTGGTTCTATATGATCCTGAGTCAGCATTTATAAGGAATTATTTTGCTATCTATATTTCCTGAGAATGTCAGTCTTCCTTTTCCCACTTCCTAGTTCTTCTGTCTTTTTGCATTGATAATTAGTTATATAAAAACACTTCGATGATATCAGAGTTCCTCTTCAAAACTAAATGTTGTAAATTTGTAAATAAGTTTTTCCCTTTAGATAAGTGAACCTCTCCCATTAAAGAGGAGGGAATTCCATCCCCTAACTGTTCCTTTCATTAAATTCCTTATTTGAATACCAACCATTTTTGGTGACTCCGATGGGGATTCGTTTTAGATGAATTCCAGTTTTATGAAAAATTTCTTGATCTTTGTCTAATCTGGTGACTCTAAGATATACCCACAGTAAGAGGGCTCTTGGGATCGAAGATTCACAGTTTCAACTCTTGGAGCAGGAAGGTTTCCCTCTTCATTCAATAGGGAGAGATAAAAGAGATCATTTTATAAGCACACATCCTATTGAAAACAAAACCCTTGTGAGTGGTATCCCTCAATAGAAACTCATTCCTAACCTTCATGCTTTGATTCTTGTTGGCTTTTCAGTTCCTCTTCAAGAAGTGTTTCCAAGGATGGCAATTCCATTACCTTGGGGTCATCGTGTTAGACCTCTTCCCTTTCTCAACCTTTGCATGAGTTACGCAGGGGTAACAAGAAGAACTTCCCCATGTTCAGAGGTTATGGAAAGGTGAATCCTGATGAGAATATTATAGCTTTCATAGTTACATGTGGAGTCCTTGAAGTCGAGCATGAAGATGTCTCAGTTAGGATTTTTGTAGAGACTTTGCAAGATAATCTGGAAGATTGGTTCTATCATCTTCCTACTGGAGCCATTACCAATTAGACCACGAGGAGAAAAAGATTTGAGATCCATTTCAAACCTACAGAAGATGTGCATGCTTTGCTAGCTGAAATTTCTCAAATAAAGAAAGAATCTTAGGAGCCCATGAGGGAATTTTTGGTCAGGTTCAACAAGTTGGTTAACAAAATCCCACCAGATACCCAGCTTGTTGATCAAATTTTAAAAAAATTCTTTGTGAATGCCCAACTTCCTAAAGTTAGATATGCATTGAGAAGAGCCAACCTTGCAACATTTGATGAGGATCAGAGATTAGCTGTTAGCGTTCAAGATGACTTGATCATTTCAGGTAAGTTGAAAAGAGATCCTTCCAAATCTAGATCTTCTTCTTCCTCTTCTTCTACTCCTGGAGCTAATGCGGATCCATTAGTAAAAAAAACCTTGCTAATGACCTCATTTCTATCAAGAAACAATTGGCTCAACATTCTCTCCTTATGTAGATGTTCCAAGGAGGAATTTTCAGCCTGGAAATCATTTTCCTTCCTCTCAGACAAGGCTGGCAATTGAGGGACCACCCATCAAGGTCCCTGTTAATGAAACTTGTGAGGTTGAAGAACCTGAAGATGAAGAGATTAATGAAGATTTTGAAGAACTAGAGGAAATTGAGGGATCTTAGGTTAATTTCTTCACCACTGAAGGTGTTGATGAATAGGATGATTATGATGAAGTAGTAGCAAAAATGAATAGTGAGTCATATGCTGTTATGACTCGGGAACAAATAAATAAGGAGGAAGTGATGCAGCCCACTAAGATATCCAAGGATCATCCCATGACTATCCCAATTATTGCAAAAATAGGATCTCCTATTCCCACTACTTCCACACAGAAGGTGAGTTCTGCTAATTCTTCTTTTCCTAATTCTACTGCTAAAAATTCTTCTTCTCCAACTCCTAGACCTGATAAGCCTAAGATTCCTAATGATGATAGCACATCCACCTTTGGATCTTTTAATATCATTGATCACCTTAATAAAACAAAAATCCAAATTTCAGAGGCTGATTATTATCAAACTCATCCAAAATCCTTTTCCAAAATGGTCCAATTTGTCAATTCCCATTTGAGAACTTCACCCAATATTTCTAAAGTTATTTTTCCTACTCCATCTTCTGCACCCCAACCAAACCTTGTAGCTATAGTCACCTCACCTAATGAGAAAATCAAACCATTAAATGTAACCCTCCTCTTAGCTAGCCATACACTTAGCAACTATGTCATAGATTTAGGAGCATCGGATAATGTCATGCCTGCTAGAGTGGATCACGCTTTGGGTCTTAGTCTCACATGCACTTATGGGTCCTCCTATTCTATGGAGAGTAAGGATGCACAAGTATATTTTTTTGCTTCACGAGAGAACAAGGTTTTAGCTACTATCTTGGTAGTCGATATCCCTCCTTCATATAGTATGCTATTGAGTAGGAACTTCTGTAAGGATGTAAGAGGAGAAATTTAAATGGATTGGTCGCATGCCCTTATACCAGTTAACGGCAAGATGAATAAGATGTTTCCTAAGAAAAAATCTGAGTATATTGTGAAAAATATAGATGATACAAAAGCACAAATACTGTATGAAGATATTGGGCATGGAAACTATGTGATTATGTCCTAGGATGAAATAGAATGTCCCAAAGAAGTACTTCATGATCCTAATGGCATTTGGAATTTGGAATTTGATGGAACTTGTTCCCCGGCTGGGTTTGTAGCTGGTGTGGTGCTGATATCTCTTGAAGGAAAGGTTCATCTTTTCTCATTCAAGCTACAGTTTGAAAATACAAATAACACAGCAAAATATGAAGTCCTCATCCTTGGGCTTAACATGGAAAAGGAGGAAGGTGTGAATAATATTTTGGCTTGGGGAGATGTGGAACTAGTTGTTAAACAAGTCATAGACCTTTTCCAAGTAAAGAATAAAAGGTTGAAGCATTATAGGAATCTGGTTTGGGATTCTATTGAATTTCTTGATGCCTTCTCCATCAAGCTAGTCCCAAGGGAAAAGAACACTAGGGTTGATTCCCTAGCTGTGTCAGGGTTTTTACTCAAACCTCATCCTGATTTCTCTCAGGAAAAATTCACCATTGAAATGATCCATATACCAAGTGTGTCGGATAATGCAAGCAACTGGCATGTTTTCAATGATGATTATCATTTAATTTCTTTCTTGGAACTCAGGGATAACTTTGAACAATTATACTTCGAAGGAAGTGACAATTCTCTTCGAGAGAGTGTATCATACTAAAAGGTAACATACTACATGAGATAGATCGATATGGGTGCATCATACTAAAAGGTAACAAGATCCCTAAGGGGCTGGTGAGTCTGAAAGAATTGCTTGATAAACATGACAGGTATGTTAAGGCTAAAGCTTCTAGAGGAGCTCAACAATCTGTTGAATATGAAAAGGTTAAAATTAGGAGTTCTACTGACCCTAAAATGGTGAACATTGGGAAATGTTGCACGTAAGAAGAAAAGAAAAAGATAGTAAATCTTTTGAAGAGGTACATTGATGTACTTGCTTATTATTATGATGATCTGAAAGACTTTCAGCCCAAAAAAATGTAACATTTCATCCTTCTCAAACCTGGGATTAAACCTTTCAAACAAAAGCAAAGGAAATCCAATCCAAAGATTGCTAAAACCATTTTTTAGGAGATAAAAAAGTTTTTGAAGGCCAAGATTATATTTCCCATTCATAATTCAACTTGGATTGCTAACATCGTGCCTGTTAGGAAGAAAATTGGTGAGATTCAGATCTATGTTGATTTTAGGTATCTGAATCAAGCTTTTATGAAGGAAAAATACCCCCTGCCTTTGATGGACAAGGTATTGCAAGCTATTATAGGAGCTGAAATGTTGTCCATGCTTGACGGTTTCTCAGGATATAATCAAGTAGAATTCAAAACCATAGATCAACATAAGACTGCCTTTACCACTCCTTGGGGTAATTTTTCTTACAAGAGGATTCCGTTTGGACTAATTAAGGCCGTTGACACCTTTCAAAGGGATATGGACTTGACATTTGGGAGCCTGAAAGGAAAATGCATTTTCATGTATCTAGATGACCTAACTATATTTTCTAAAGAAAGAGAAGATCATTTTCAACATCTAGAAAATGTTCTTTTGAAATGCAGAGAACATGGGGTCTCTTTGAATCCCAAAAAGTATTTCTTTTGTGTCACGGGGGGAAAATTATTGGGACATGTCGTCTCAAAATAAGGAATCAAGATTGATCCTGAATGAGTCCAAGCTATTCAACAGATTCCTCTTCCTACAAGGAAAATGGGAGTGCATTCTTTCTTTGGTAAGATCAAATTCCTGAGAATATTCATTCCTGATTTTGCAGAGCTAACTTTGAATATCTCCCAAATGATGAAAGGGAAAAAAACATTTGGTTGGTCCCCTGAAGGGAAAGAACCATTCGAAGGCATTAAAAAGGCCATTGCTAGGACTCCTATCTTAGCATGTCCAAATTTCAGCAAAGACTTTATTATTTATTGCTATGCAACAGAAAGTACCCTCATGGCTGTGTTAACCCAGAAAGAATCTGAAGACCATGAGCTCCCAATTGCATTCATGAGCTATACTCTTAAAAATCATGAGCTAAAGTATACTATGATGGAGAAACATGATTTTGCAGTAGTTAAAGTTGTTAAGCAGCTTCAATTTTATATCCTTAACTATGACTCAGTGATACTGGTGCCTAATAACACCATCAAGTCCATTCTTACACAATGAGAATTTGGAACTAAGAGAGTAAACTGGGTTGCAAAGGTTTAGGAATATGATATTGATATCAGACCAACTAAACTAGTCTGAGGTAAAGGCCTATGTAAACTCATCACTGAAGGAGCTGGTCATGGGTTACCTAAGGATGAGGATGATGTTCCTATTGTTTTGTTTCTCAGCTCAACAGATGAATGGTATGCTGACATTTCCCACTTCCTCACCTATGGTGAGTGTCCATCTCACTTAACTACTACGGAGAAGAGAGATATCAAGTTAATATAAGCACACCATGTGTTGTGGGAAAATTCTTTGTTTAAATGTGGAGTAGATGGAATATTTTTGAAATGTGTTGACAAGGAGCAGAAAAAGAGGCTTTTCTCAGTCTTCCATGATCAAGCCTGCGGAGGTCATTTCTCATCAGCTGTTATTACCCACAAAATTCTACGTGTAAGGTACTATTGGCCTACTTTGTTTAAGGATGCATCAAAATGGGTTGATAAATGTGAAATTTGTCAAAATTTTGTGGGAAGACCAAAGTTAGCTACTTTTCCACTTAAGCCAGTTGTGATTGAAGAACCCTTTCAATAGTAGGGTTTGGATTTTATTGGAACACCTAACCCATCCTCAAGTACAGGGCATACTCATGGATTGACTGCCATAGATTATTTCACTAAATGGGTAGAATCTATCCCAGTTAAAAGTACTACTTTAAAGGTAGTATGTAATTTCATCAAAGAGAACATCGTGATAAGGTTTTGAGTACCCAACAAGATTGTGACTGATAACGCTTCAAATTTTTCTTTTGATGAAATGATGGATTTCTATTATGGATATAGTATTTCCATTACTTATTGTTTAGACTACTATCCTCAACGGAATGGCCAATCATAATCAACAAACAAAAATTTGGTGACATAGTAAGAAATATTGTTAATGAGTCTCAGAGGATTTGGCACAAGAAGCTCTATGATGCTCTCTGGGTGGACAGGATTACACCTAAAAGAGAACTAGGATGTCTCCTTTTCAAGTGGTATATGGTGTGGAAGCCCAGCTACCAGTGATAGTGGAGCTACCAGCTTTGTATTTGATGAAGGCCATTGAAGACACTAGTTTTAGTGATTCTCTAGATAAAAGGATCATGTATCTGCAAAATTTGAATGAAGATAGGCTGCATGTATTTGATAGAATATCTTCCCATCAAGAGAAGGTGAAATATTTGTTTGACAAGAAAACCAAATCTAGAAATTTCAATGTTGGAGACATTGTTTTGCTATGGGGTAAGAGACATGAACCTTGAGGAAGCCATGGTAAGTTTGATTCTCTTTGGATTGGTTCTTTTATAATCAAGCACTTTGCTAGTGAAAATTATTTCTATCTTGATTATATGGATGGATCCTCTCTCCTAGTTCCTTATAGTGGGTAGTACCTGAAATTGTTCAAGTCCTATGTGAAAAGTAATTCTTATGTATATTATATATAGGGTGTGTTTGATTTCCCTTGCCTTTGTTGTTTGTCTTTCCTTGTTTTGGTGTGTTGTCTTCTATATTGGTTTGCCCTTAACTCTTTTCCCAATCGATAAAGCACTGGTCTTCTTCCCCTGAGTTTTCTTGAGTTATTCTCTTCCCTCGCATCTTTTGCATATCAAGTTCTTGGACTGCCCATGCTCATTCGGCCCGCTTTTCCCACGTCGCCTGCATCGGCTAGATCACGTCTTCGCATCCCTCATGTCCCAAATGTACCAAAGACTTTCCAAGCTATTTTTCTCTACTTTTCCCACTTTTTTATCTTTTTGATTCGGTGTAGGGTTTATTTAATGAACATTTAATAACCTTCTCTCTCCTAAAATGACTTCTTAATTGGACTCCCCCTATGCATTTTTCACATTGCTCACTTGCCTTCTCTTGCTCGAATCCTTGTAATTAAATCCATTTGCTCATGCCCCTATATCCCGTTACATCCCCATCATGATTTTGATCTTTGGAAGGCTATCCCCTGTGCATTGCAAGAATGAAGATCACGTTCCAGGGCCAAGAACATGTATCACCTCTTGAATCCTTTGTACCAGATATCAGAGA
Source organism: Taxus chinensis (assembly GCA_019776745.2). Lineage (NCBI taxonomy): Eukaryota > Viridiplantae > Streptophyta > Pinopsida > Cupressales > Taxaceae > Taxus > Taxus chinensis. The sequence goes on along the minus strand of CM034146.1, from coordinate 259,323,691 downwards.
CTGTGAGGTTCGACACTTAGATTTCACATATTTTTGGGGAAGATTAACATGCTCTAATCCTACTCCCATGGTAAAAATTATTAGTGACAGTGGAATTCCATATGCGGCTGGTTTTCCTATCTCTGTACGGTGTGCAGACATGGTCCTTGCCTGCAGAGCCCAATTTAACTTAGATACCAAAAAATTCACCAATGTGCATGGTGAATTAATCTTAAAACTAGATACTGCCGCCATTACTGCTGCTCTATGCATTCTAGAAACTGAAGATTCCATAATTCTCACTTGTGCCCAAGCCCAAATCATGTTCAACCAAGAAAGTGACAAATACAAGACATGTATAGAAAATTCATGGTTAAAGAACCCTAAGAAGAGAGCATCCCAACTCTCCAAGGCATTATAAAGGGTTTATTTTAATGAGGAGTTGTCTGACTTTATTATTTTTCTCACCCATATCATGGGGTTTCCTTCCACCAACGAGTTTCACTTTTGGATGTGGCCCTTCATCAACATCATCTGTGAGGGCAAGCAGAACATCAATTGGGTTAAGATTGTCTACATGAATTTGATTGAATAGTTGTCTAGTGTTCAACAAACTAAGAAGTTCTATATGACTTCTTATCTCTTGTATACCATGGCTACATCTCGGTAGTGGTTCAGTTTCACCTGCATAGAGGAATAGTAGAATGAGTCTAGTTATGTATACTGCCCATAGTTTACCCTGTAAACTAGCAATCACAATTTTAGAAGAGTCAATGATGCTTTCACCATGTACATTGTAAGAATCTTAGAGGGAAACATTTCCAGGAGATTTTCTGATGAAGCTATGAACCTGATAGCCAAGTATGGGTATTTATTTACCAAATTCAGGAGGTTTTCATACATCAGGCTAGCTGGCTATGAGAGCACACCCCTTAAGCCCCCTATGTTCTATGGCGATAAGATGGCCATAGTTGAAATATGCAGGTAGCTTGATAAGCTACATAAGACATGTAGAGAAAAGAAGATCACTGGCCTGCATTTCCCTATCTCTTTGGAAAACTATACATGTAAGACAACCTTGGATGCCCAAAATGTAGAAAGGGATATTACTTCTATCACTTTTCATTTCTTCATACCTAGATCTTGCTTTGATCTGAATAAGTTTATTGAGCAGAACCTTAGGATAAACTATCATCGCAAGCTAGAAACTGAGGATTTTTGGGTTGACTGTGTAGATGATTTTGAGGGCAAGCGAAGGCACTATGGTAGACTATCTCTACAACACATCAGAGATCTCAATCTTTACCAAGTTCCTAAAGGACTTAAGGAGGATGATGAGTACTTACAATCCTTTGACTATGAGACAACAATCATACACACTCCTTTGGAGGATTTGGATTGGTACAATAAAGAGAGGGATGATTTTGTTGAGATTATGGCCCCTGTTCTTGTAAGAACTAAAGTTTGGCTTGAAAGGAAGATTCATGAGTTCAAGAAGAGTCAAGGTGGATATTCTTCTAGAGAAACCTCTACAACAGGGAAGGAAGCACATACAAACAGCACTGAGGTTATTGAGAAAACCCCTCATTCTTCCTCAATGAAAGATCTTGAGTCATCTACTCCTTCTACCCAAGTATACCAAAAGAATACCAGAGAAGAAAAATAAGAACGAATTGATGAAGAGCCTCTTCTTGAGCATCCAGAGTTACCTTCAGGGATTGAGAACATTATTGTTCTTAGTGAGAGTGATGATGGTGAAATACCAAATCCTATAAAAACTCGTGAAGTAAAAATTGAAAAAGAAAAGAAAATTTCTAGTGCAGAGCCTCCTAGTACCACAGATTCCTCTACAAAGGAAGCCCCTGATACTCCCACCACTTCTCTGCTAGAGGCAACAGTGGTTAATACTCTAAGTGCCATGAGTTCACTTGCTCTTGGGCCCCTTGTTCCTTCCTCTTATTCTTCTAATTTTTATTGGGTACAACCCATGGTTGACAATAGAAAGAAGAGAGCTTCTTCTCGGATAACAGGGCCTAATTTTGATGTTGTGGCAGCCCTGTTAGGAACTAATCCTCCTCCTCCAACTAAGAGAGCCAAGAAAACTTCAAGGATAGTAACTCATGATCAAGGCCAACAGTTCCTGGAGGTCGCAAAGCCCAAGATCGATAAGGCAAAGTAGGATCTCTTGGTCTCTGATTTAGAGCTTTCTAGAATCCCAATGGGGGAATACACTCCTGGGAGTGAGGTTCATAAACTTCAAGCAATAGTGACAAAGGTTATTGAATGAGTAGAGAAGGTCAAGAAAACTATAAAAAATTTGGAACAACAGAATCAAGTTCTTTCCAACTTTACCAAATCATTATTGACAAAAGATAAGGTTTTGGATCCTACCCCACTAGCTATTCTTCCGCCCTCATGATTCTCAGCCAGAATGAAGTTCAGAGCATCAAAGATATACATAGGTATTCTACTTATGTAAAGGATATGGAAGCCATTGTCAATGATATGATTATAGCTGGCTTGAATTTCATTGAGGAATCCTTCAAGACCAAATGAGAAGGTGATTAATCTACAGCAGAAACTCACTTCCTTAATAAGGGCTATGGATAAAGAGCTTCAACTTTGGGTTAGTTGTTTTACAGATCTTCATCTTATGGGCATAACTGATGAAAATATCCTGTTGGTTAACAATATTTTTGATGAGGCCAAGAATAACTTGTCAAAGGCATGGGTTTTTTCTATATAATGGAAGATGAAGGTGTTGAAAGAAGCACTGGGTGAGCTAAACAACGTATGGTAGAAATGAGAAACTTTCAAGACTTGTGTTTCTTTTGCGTTTAAATATATTCATTGTCATGTTCATGATGAAACATCAGGTGTTCCTTTCTCTCTTTAAGAGATCAAAGCTTAATTCAGAACCTTTGTCAAAGAAGACTTGTTCAAAGAAGAATTGATTACCAAAGAGAAGATAAAGTATATTTGCTCACTTCAATCTACAATTGTTGAGGCAAATAAAGAATACCTGGATCACACTAAATTCGAGAAAGAGATGGAAAAATGACTAGGTATTTGGTCTCATGCCATTTCTAACACAACAATTACACAAGGTATGGGGATAGCTGAAGCATTGAAGAAATTCAGATATCGAATTCTCAAATCAGTGGTCCTGCCTTAGCAATAATCAGATGTTTCTTCTTCTAGATTCTCTTTTTCTCCTTGTATTTTTAAGTGATGGGCTCCTTTTAAATTAATTAAGGATATTGTATTGATCATTTCCTTGATTAACCTTTTAGTTAAAATAAATAGTTACCAAGTGTAAATAATTTGGAATCTATATAATCAGCTCTCCATGCCATTCTAAGGGGCTAGAGTTCTGACTATTTTTTAAAGTGTACAAGAGTTAAAAAATCTATCAATACAAGAAAAATCCTATTTTTGTTCTATCTATGGTTATTCCTCCATTCCTATCTATTAAATTATTAAATCATTTACCTATTTCTGCATCAAGAAGCTTTTTATTCTTGTGGATGTCATCTCTGGAACTTTGTGTCTATGGAATAACATCTTATGGTTTAATGTAAATGATTTTGATGTATATGATCCTAAGTCAGAATTTATAAGGAATTATTTTTCTATCTACATTTCTTGATACTTCCACTCTTCCTTTTCCCACTTCCTATTTCTTCTGTCTTTTTGCACTAATAATCGGTTCTATAAAAACACATCCATGATATCAGAGTTCCTCTTCAAAACTAAACATTGTACATTTGTAAATAGGTTTTTTCCTTTAAATAAGGGAACCTATCCCATTAAAGAGGAGGCACTTCTGTCCCCTAACTGTTGCTTTCATTAAAGTCCTTATTTGAGAACCAACAGTTTTTGGTGACCCTGCTGGGGATTCGTTTTGGACGAATTCCTATTTTATGAACAATTTCTTGATCTTGATCTGATCTGGTGACTCAAAGATTTACCCATGGTAGGAGGGATTTTGGAATCAAATATTCACAGTTTCAACTCTTGGAGAAGCAAGGTTTCCCTCTTCCTTCAACATTGAGAGATATAAGAGGTCATTCTACAAGCACACCTCTTGTTGAAAACAAAACCCTTGTGAGTGGTATCCCTCAAGAGAAACTCATCCCTAACCTCCATGCTTTGATTCTTGTTTTCTTTTAAGTTCCTCTTCAATAACTGTTTCCAAGGATGGCAGTTCCATTACCTTGGGGTCATCGTGTTGGGCCTCTTTCCCTTCCTCAACCTTTGCATGAGTTACCCAGGGGTAACGGGAAGAACTTCTCCAAGTTCAGAGGTGATGGAAAGGTGCATCCCGATGAGAATATTACAACTTTCATAGTTGCATGTGAAGTCCTTGGAGTTGAGCATGAAGATGTCTCGGTTAGGAATTTTGTAGAGACTTTGCAAGATAATGTGGTAGATTGGTTCTATCATCTTCCTGATGGGGCCATTTCTAGTTAGACCATGATGAGAACAACATTTGAGAACCATTTCAAACCTGTAGAAGATGTGCATGCTTTTCTAGCTCAGATTTCTCAAATAAAGAAAGAATCATAGGAGCCCATGAGGGAATTTGTGGCCAGGTTCAAAAATTTGATTAACAAAATCCCACCAAATACCCAGCCTATTGATCAAATTTTAAAATGTTTCTTCCTGAATGCTCAACTAATTGAAGTTAGCTATGCATTGAGAAGAGCCAACCTTGCAACATTGGATGTAGATAAGAGATTAGCTATTAACGTTGAAGATGACTTGATCATGTCTGGTAAGTTAAAAAGAGATCCTTCTAAATCTAGAGCTTCTTCTTCCTCTTCTTCTACTCCCGAAGCTAATGAAGATCCATTAGTACTTTCTAATGACCTAATTTCCATCAAGAAACAATTTTGTCATCATCCTCCTTATGCAGATGTTCCAAGGAGGAATTTTCAGCCTAGAAATCATTTTCCATCCTCTTAGACAAGGCTGGCAATTGAGGGACCACCCATCAAGGTCCCTGTTAATGCAACTTGTGAGGTTGAAGAACTTGAAGATGAAGAGATTAATGAAGATTTTTAAGAACCTCAAGAAGAGGCTGATGAAGAACATGGGGAATTTGAAGGATCTTGGGTTAATTTCTTCACCACTGAAGGTCCTGATGAAGAGGATGATTATGATGAAGTAGTAGCTGAAATGAACAGTGATTCATATGCTATTATGACTCGAGAACAGAGAAATAAGAAGGATAAAGTGATACAGCCTGCTAAGAGATCCAAGGAGCATCCCACGACTATCCCCATTGTTGTAAAAAGAGGATCACCTATTCCCACTACATCCACACAAAAGGTGATTTATTCTAATTCTTCTTTTCCTAACTCTACTTCTAAAAATTCTTCTTCTCCAACTCCTAAACCTAAAAGTTGTGGCATAAAATCCTAGTCATTACTCGAGAGCCCAAGAAATGTGATTAGTTCACAATTGGTCAACCTGGCAGCTTTCAGATCTAAATTTTTGAAACGTTACTTTCCGAAAAAACCTGATAACAAGAAAAGGTCCCTTGAATATTCTTCTCTTTTGGGGGGGAAATTTGCATGAGTAAAATGTATAAATGCAATGAGAATACTCTTGCAAATGGTCGGTGGTTGAATTCTTAAGAGAAAATTTGAGAAAGTCATCTTCTTGAGAGACCAAGCTGAGATAACTTGTTATTTTATTATGTGTTAAATTTTATTTCATGTGAAGCTGGTTGCAGATATATAGGCATTGACAAGAACTAAGATTGCTCTGGAATCTTTCCCCTCCTGATGAATCTAAGCAATTTTGAAATTAATTTGTGTCAATCTTGGAGCAATAAGTGTCTATTTGTAAGTTGTTTTACCCGTTCCTATTGTAATCTTACTTTGACAGGATCTCATCCCTATGACAATTTAGTGGTATTCAGAATTTCATTTCAAGAATAGTCTTCATCTTGTGATGAGATAAACAAATTTAAAATCGATTCATTGTCGTTTGTTGATAAAGATTTTTTGTAAATCTTTGGGTTTACCTTAGGCATGATTGATCAATGATTTTAGTGTTTAATTGAGTCTTCTAATTCAATCCTTCATTGTATATTCTAAAATATTGTGTGAAAACGTGATGATCTGGGCCTCTATTGAAGCATAGCTTCTGGTTGAAGAAATGTCTTAACTGTTCTGAAACTTTCTATTGATGAGTATTCCATTTTTGTGAAGTTTCTCAGAGATCAGGTATAATCAACTTTATCTTGCTTCATCTCCCACCAAAATCACTTAAAAACCATGAATCCATCCTGAACTACCCTTGTTTTCCCTGTATATCAACAAAGGACTAAAATCTACTTACTAAAATATGCATAACAATTAGGATTTCTTATTGTCTTCAGTAACCTTAGCCTTGTGCTGAAAGAATCTCCATCTTTTAGAAGTGACAATTCTTAAGAGTTAAATTATGGAGTATTGACCGTATTTTCCCAAGGTTTTCTTCATACAATCTTTCCAAAAGAAGGATATCTCCATCTCCTTCATCATACAGAGGTTACAGTAAGGGTCTTCTCACCCTGGTTGACGAGGCATGACCTAAATTATTGAGGACAGGTGAAATCCTCTTGAAGGTGCTATCCATCTCTCCACAAATCTGAGTGACAAATGGTCAATTAGATCTCATCCCCAGCTACAAAACAACACACAGTATGATCCATTTGTTTCTAAGCTCCATGTCCAATATTTATTGCTGCTCGGCTTGAAAGGTAGAACAAATTTGGATACCAACACTCATGGCACTAATGCTGGGGAATGATTTACATTTCTTGGGACTAATTTTTTGATTTGTTGCAAGTTCATATCCATTTGGCCCATCAACAACACTCGTGGCACCATTTCTGGGGACTCTTTGAAGTATTTAAACAAAGGTGTACATGTAAAGAGCTTGGTAATACTTCTTACACATGTTGTGTGCTAACACATTTGTTGAAACATCATCCTCTGTTCAGATTTGTAAGAATTAGTCACAATTGTGAGTTTTGAGTGTAATATTTCAAGCTTATACATTTATTACATTGAATTTGTATCATCATTGATAAATTTGGGTAGAAGAAGAGAAGATCTTGTAAGATTTACATGAATCTGATATTGACATACATTTAATGGATCTTTCATAGTTAATTTGCAAAAACTAAGGTGAAAACCCTTAGTGACGACTGTATGTTGTTTAAATTATTTATAAATACCAGTGTCCTAACATATATCAAGTAAGATTTATCATTAATATCTGCAAAGCTGGAACGAAGAAGATTAGTCTTCGCCAGGGACCCTAGTAGAAGGTTGTTTCAAGAGCTGGGAAAGTCTAATTCAGAAAGAAGAAGAATTTGGAAGGTTTTTGGAGACCAAGCATCAAGAAAAGAGATCTCCATTGGTAAAACTAATCAGCCTATGATTGAAGATTGCAATACTTCCTCAAGTGCTTCTGAATTAGGTAGTCTCTTTGTTGAATTGAATTCTCCATTTAGAGAGGGTCCTTGTTTTATATTTGAAAAATTCACATCTCATTATGTCCCTGAATTTTCCAAATCTAATAGAGTTTTCCAAGAAACAGAGCCTTTAGAGGGAAGTCATTCTGAAAATTGTATCCAAGTACCACACAGACCCCTCACTCCTCATCATTTTGTTTCTCCTATAAGATTACTTCCTCACAATAATATCACTCAGCCTCCACCCAGACGTCCATTTTTTGTTAATACTTTTGGTCCCATCAGTTTTATAGGTATGGTTGGCTATCTTAATGTTGTGCCAAAAGGTGTCAGAAATATATTGCCAATGTTTCAAGGAAATAATGAAATCACTGGTGATAAACATTTGAATCTCTTTGTCAATATGATGGAGGACTTTGAAATAGAGTTTGAGGATGTATACATTAAATTATTTATCCATAATCTAGAAGAAGATGCAAGGGACTAGTATAAATATCTTCTAGATAATTCCATAGACCCCTAGACATAGATGAAGAATTCTTTTAGAATGCAATATGGTGATAAAATAGACCCTAGGTTTATTTTATCAGAGTTTGAAAATATAAAAAATAATCCTAATGAATCAGTGTGTGTTTTCAATACAAGATTTAAAAAGAAATTAAGAAGACTTCCTGTTAATTTGAGGCCATGTGATGAATCATATCTGATAAAGTATTCAAATGCATTTGATAAGAAAGCTTCTTACTATTTGAGGTATAAGAACCCCAGAACTTTGAGGTAAGCCTTTACCATGGCTATAGAAATTGAGAACAACATTAAAGAGGTTTGAAAACCTCGTAAGAGGGAGGGTATTAAACTAATCAACCCAGAAAATCCTAAGTCAAGTAAGGTTGTCACTTTTGAGGAGGTTGTAAAGACTTTGGCTGGGGTTGTCAAAAAAATCTCTTACAAGCTAGCCAGGGTAGAGAAAGGAGTTGGACAAGGTTCTTAGGGTCCGTATAGGATAGAAGGATAAGATAGATTTTCAAATCATCCAAGAAATCATCAAAGATCTGATGACATAGGTAAAGGACCCATGGGAGATAGACAACCTCAAGCTAGGGATAATAGAGTAGTGTCTAATCCTTTAAATGCCCGAGTTGTTATTATTGAAGAGACAAATCAAATGGATTGGTGTGAAAAATTCTTCTTAACCCACCTACCTTGTGAAATAGATTAGCAAGTTGAAGAAGCTGATGATGATGATGATGCATGCATGGTGGACTGTTCTACAAGCTCATAGCAAGGATAAACTCCAACTGAAGTAATAAGTGCAACAACTGCTGCAAGTTTTTAGGACTACATTCACCAGGTACCTCTTCTTCCTCCATCTCATGCTTTAGAAATAAATACGGTACAATCATTTGAACTTCCTAATGATGATTTTGAGTACCTAAGATCTCTAATGATTAATAATTATGATAGAGTAATCCTATCAGAAGAGGATAGATAATTGTTAACGAATGTTGTTGTTTCCCAAGAAAAAGAGTATAACACAAGAAGTAAATTTGTTAAAGGGGTAAGGCCTCAAGCTAAAGAAAAGACCCCAGTTCTCACAAATGTCGCAAAAGAGACTCTAAAGAAAAATGCATCTGGAAAAGGCCTTGTTGTCTCAAGTAGAACTGGTGTTCCCACCCATACCCAAAATGTGAAAAATCTTGTGTCATCTGATGAGTTTGTCAATCTTTCACGGAATGCTACTTTTCCAAAATACATTCCATATGAAATTACCTAGGTCTTGAATCAAATCAATATTTTTGTCCCAATTTTTGAACTTCTTAGGATTCCTGAGCACAAGAAGATGGAGTTTTAGTATTTGGGATTGGAGGAAGATAGGAGTGCCCGAGGTAGAAATATAAATAATTTAAACACTCCTCTTCCAACCATTGTAGACCTAGAAAAACCACCAGCATTAGAGAAGATTGGTGAAGCACCCGAAATTTACTTGGGAACATCTTTGGTTAAGTCTCAATTAAATGTTGATCCATTTTTTACAACACTTATTATTAAAGATAGATTGCTACACAATTGTATGTTTGATTGCGGAGCATCTTGCAATGTTATGCCTTTGGAAGTCATGAGTGAATTGAACATTAAAGTGATAACAACCTATGGTACGTGTACTGTAATGGATTCTAGAGAGGTTCTTATTGTAGGATGTGTAAAAGGTCTAGTGGTACAACTTACAGCTTGTCCAGGTAAGAACTTGAAACTTGATGTTGTCATTGTTGATTTCCCTTCCAAATGGAGCATGTCTATCTATCAAGAAAGTGGGCTGCAAGTGTTGGTGGAAGTGTTCAGATGGATATGTCTTTTTCCACCATTCCAGTTGAAGGTGGCCTTGTAAAAATGTATGGAGAGAAGAAAATGTTGTACCTCATTTAAGATCCAAATAATGCCTCTTATGAATTCTTGTATGCTGATGTAGATGCTGATAAATTTGTAGGGTTTGCTGATGGCAAAGATCATAAGATTAATCAGTGTAAATTTCTTGACCAAGTAGGTTTACCTTGGACCTTGTTATTCGATGGAGCTTGTTCCAAGTTTGGAAATGCTGCTGGAATTGTTTTGATTTCTCCAGGACAAGAAGAGTTTGTCTTTTCTTTCAAACTTAACTTTGAATGCACTAAAACCATCGCTGAATATGAAGAATTGTTATTAGGCTTGAGAATTGAATAGAAATATGGTATAAAGGATATCATTGTCAAAGGGGACTCAAAACTGATTGTCAAGCAAATTAGAAAATTCTACTGCTACTAAAAATTAGAGAATGAAACAATACAGAGCATGCAGTTTGGGATTTGATTCAAATGGTTGACTCTTTTAATATTGTGCACCATGATAGAATGTTTAATGTTGTTGCAGATAAGTTAGCCAGTGCTAGGATCCAGATTTAGGAATTATATAATGTCTCCATTTTGTGAGTATGATGTTGAAATACTAACAAGGCCATCTGTCCTTGATAACATTTAAAAATTAGCATGTGTTTGATGATGATGCCCAGGTGAGATATTATTTATAGAACCAAGGTGAGTTTTCTAACCAAAATATAGATTGGGAACCAATGGTGTGTCTTGCTAAAGGAAAGAAAACTTTATTTGGCAAAGACGTCATTCAACTGAAGACAAACAACGATTCCCAGAGGTTTGGTGGCACTTGAGTCAAACTTTGATAATGTTTATTGCATTATTAAAAAGAGTATGTTAGTTTCAAGAGATGTGGAATAGAGCACGACTTGGGAACAAAGGAAAACCCATGTCAAATATGGTTAGGAAGTAATCTTAGTAAGGAAGAGAAACAATCCTATGTTCAATTGCTGAAGAATTATCAAGAATGCCTAGCTTGGTATTACTTTGAGTTCAAGGCATACATAGGGAAGATTTTTTCTAACATGAAATTACTCTTGAATCTAATGCCAAGACTTTAAGGAAAATATAGAGGCCCATCAATCTGCTCCTTTCATTGAAGATGTAAGAAGAACTAAAGAAGTTGAGGGATGGAGGGATCATTCAGCCCACAAGGTACTCATCTTCAGTTGCAAACCTAGTTCCTATCAGGAAAAATAATGGTGATATAAGGCTATGTGTAGACTTCAGGAACCTGAATAAAGCATCATTGAAAGATAATTACCCTTTGCCAAACATGGAGAATATGCTACAATTATTAACTAGTTCTAAATTTTTATCCACTATGCAATGTTTCATTGAGCTATAATCACGTTGTTGTGAAGGAGTCAGAAAGAATAAAGACTACCTTTACCACTCCTTGGGGAACTTATGTCTATGTCAGGATGCCCTTTTGGCTTAATAAATGCTAGAAACAACTTTCCAAAGGGTAATGGATGTAGTGTTTCCTTGTTATATTAATGACTTCACTTGTTGTTTATCAAAATGATGTAATTTTGTTTTCCATAATAAGAAATGATCACTTGCAAGACTTGGAGAGAATGTTGTTAAGGTGTAGAGGGTATGCCATATAATTGAATCCCAAAAAGTGCCACTTTGGAGTGTAAAAGGAAAAAATTGCTTGGTCTCATTGTATCAAGGGAAGTGGTCATGATAGATCCTAGAGAGAGTGGAATTCCATCATCAAGGTTCTAATTCCAACAACTAAGAAGGGAGTTCAATCCTTCTTTAGACAAATAAAATTTATCAAAATATTTGTGTCTAACTTTGTTGAGCTGAGCATCCCCATTACTAGTATGCTGAAAAAGTACCAAGCTATCAAATGGGAAGAATATTTCCATTCAAGATTTCAATGGGATCAAAGAAGCACTAAAGCATGCCCCTTTTTTGGCAGCTCCAAATTACAAGAAGCCTTTTCAAGTGTTTTATTTTGCTTCAGAAAAGACCATTGGATTTGTCTTATTACAGAAGGATGATGAAGGGGCTGAGAGACCAATTGCCTTTTTTAGTAAGTCATTGCAAGGAGCTGAGTTGAAATACACCATCATGGAGAAGCAATCATTTGCCTTGGTGAAAGCAACAAATTTTTTTAGACCCTACATCTTGAGCTCTAGAGTTGTTGCTTATGTTTCCCCACACCATGGAGAAAGACATCTTAACAGAGATGGAGGTCTCAAGCAAAAGATGCAGATGGGTGAACAAGTTGTAGAAATATGACATGGATATCTAAACCATGAAATTGGTTAGAGGTTTAGGCTTAGCTAATATTATGGCTGAGAGAAACTTGAAAACTATTGAGGTGATTGAAGTAGAAGGAGAAAGGGTGGATGTCCTTGAAAATTTGGTAAGCTCTGAATGGTACAAGGATATAATATTTTATCTTCGACATCTATGCTACCCCTGAATATTTGAGTAAAAATCAGAAAAGAGCTCTTAAGTTAGCCTCTCATAAATATGTACATTACTGATTTTGGGTTATCTTGGAAGAACCCAGAGGGAGTGACTCTTAAGATGCATTACTATGAGAATGAATCCCCAAAGATAATTGTTGATCTCCATGGAGGAGTTTGTGGGGGACATTTTTCTAGAAGAGTTACAACATATAAAATCTTGAGGCCTGGTTATTGGTGGCCAACTTTCTTCAAGGATACAACTCTATTGGTTAGGAAATGTGAAAGTTGTCAGAATTTTTCTAGAAGAATGAAAGCTTCAGGATCCCTTCCTTCGTGGCATACTGTGTCATTTGAAATCCCCATTTAAGCAATAGGGAATGAATTTCATTGGTAAAATTTATGATCCTTCCAGTGCCAGTCATAAATGGATTCTTGTAGCCACTCATTATTTCACTAAGTGGGTGGAAGCAATCCCCACCAAGAAGTTAACACACCAAGTTATCATGGACTTCTTGTTGAATCAAATAATAGGCAGATTTGGAGTGCCAACAATTTTTTTTGATGATAATGCCATGAGTTTCAAAGCAAACCCTTTGGTGGTAATGTGCAAAGAGTATCAGATCAATTTGAAATTTACTTCTAACTACAATCCCCAAGGAAATGGAAAAGTTGAGTCCAGCAATAAAAACTTGGTGAAGATCATTAGAAGAACCTTGGAGCTGAAAAAAAAGAAGTGGGGCGAGCAACTAAAGTTTACTATGTTTGGGCTGACAGAATCACTATCAAAAGAGCTACTGGTAAGATCCCATTTGAGTTGGTATATGGAACTCAAGCTTTGCTGCCCCTTCACTTGCATATGTCTTTATTTCCAGTTTGTTTTACAAATTGAAGATCTAGAAGTTAGTCCATATGATTCATAAATCAATCAAATTATTGAATTTGGAAGCTTCTAGGAAGCTCTTAATTCCTAAATTATGATTAACTACCAAGTTTTCCACGTATCTTACTTAGCAAGACCATGAGTGAGAGCCACAGAGACCTAAAAAATTTGTAATGCCATATGAGGGTAGAATCGTGCCAGAGGAAGAGGGTCACGCTAGACATACGTAGCCACCATGGAAGATGAAACCACTTCTGCTACAAACACATTCACCCATATAGGGGCGGGGGATACTTAGAATACGGGGAGTAAGGTCTTTGAATTTCGGGATCCAAATGCAGTTGAAAATGAGCCATCAACAAATGTTCCGCTACCATATACACCCTTCTCAGAAATTCCAACCCTTGAAGCAACCTAACTGGCGTTACCTGCAACATCGCCACTATTTCCAAATCTTCCATTGTCGTTTCTATCATTGGAACTAAACTTAGGATTAGGGTTCACAGGTAAACTTTTCAGGGAAATTTTTTCAAGTTACTGTCATTTTTTATTTTCCTTATTCTAGATGGATTATAGATAATTGAGTTATATTATTTGTAATTTTGGACCAAATTAAATTTTAGCAAAAAAATGATAATTTTCAAAGTAACATTCAACATGTTTATAACTTCAATAACGGAAAATAAATAAAATCATGGAACTTTGGGACAGTTTCAATAAATCATAATGAATTTACAATGAGTATGTGATACTTACACCACAGTTGCAGTTAAACATTAAGTTGAATGCGGTAATCTGCACTTGATAAAACAGGAACTTTGGCTTAATGCAACAATGTATAGAGTAATGCTCCTCAAGTATAGAACTAAATAATTTTTTTGCCTAGTGTTAAATGAATTGAATTTATAAGACAAATAGAAGTGTTGTTGATGTTTGATGCGTTTGGATCTAATTCGTTGACAAATTGATTTGTGTGGATCAATAATTTAAAGATTATAATAAATGGGAGGATTTGATTTCAAATTTTAAAAAGTTTTCTCTTTCAATATTTGAAAATTTGGAATCCAATAAATACATTGCAGTTTGAAGCTCTTGAGCCCTAATATGGACTCTATTTATCACAGGTTCTTCATTTTTAAGAGTAAACATCATGGGAAGTGGAGTGAAATTGCACAAGTGTTTGAAGTGCCACATGTTGTGAAAGACTATATTGTATAAAAATGGAACAATGAAGGTTGCATTGTGTTGGAGTTTGTTCCAATACATGAGACCAATAATGTATGTTTTTGCCGATGAAAGTAGTTTAGCTATGTTATTATTGTATTTGGATTATAGTGTGTAGAGGGGTTTTAGACACATTAAACTTCTATATAAGTGATGTGATAAGTATGTTTGATTTTTATATCTTGATTGAATACAAACCACATATACATTGATGTGATACAATTATTATTTAATATATGTCATGATGGAAATCATGTTTACTCAATTTTACTTGTAAATATAATGTGAAGTCCTCTATTAGTGACAGGATGATGGTTGTACGTATTAGAAGGTTTTATGTCTGTGTATTAAATTTTTTTCATTCAAAATTTGATATTTTAATATTTTTATAAATAAAGACCAAATATATATATCTTTTGCAAGCTAAATTTGACTATTCGGTAATGCACCATGAATGGCTCCTCTCCCTTGTACATATGGATTTATGGGTCGTAAAACAAAGATTGGAGATATTTCCGATTCTTTTTCATTGATCACCTTTATTTTTTGAAAAGGTGTAGAATGTAATAAATTGAACATGTAATCAAGGAGAATTACTTGTATATTCAGTTCTATCATCGCTGGGAAATTTAACTCACGAGAAGCATACACAGAAATTATAAATTCGTCTAACCCTTAGCTACAATGAAGCAGATACAAGCGGATTGAGTGTGTTGTAGATTCTAGTATGGAGCAGGTGCATATGCTTCAGCGCCCAGTGGGTATCCCTTCAAACCTCCCGCGATGGGCGCAGGAGCGGTCTGGTACATCATTCGCCTTGACCGTGTTTTGTGAGCCTCGCACAGATGTGGTAAATACATTCCTGTAGATCACCACAATTTCATATGTTAGAAAGTTTTTCCAAGAAAAAGAAATATTTTATGCTAAAGAATTAATGCGGTTTTGATAAATATGTATCCTCGCTAGAGTAGCGATATACCTTCTCCTGCAGCAAGATTGAGGTACAGATCCACAACGTTGGGGCAGCTGTTTTGGCATTTATCTGAGCACAATTTGGATGTGAAATGAGAATATGCGGAAAGATCATCAGTGGACATGCCCACACACATCCTCTGCAAACCACACGCCTGCACACACTCATCGCTCTCTATCCATTCCATCATCTTCTCCGCCAGTTACGCCCGACGACTGCAATGTCATATTTCAAATCGGAAATATTAGACTATAAAATTGCAGAGCACCGGCCTCAGCAATTTCTTGCGGAAAAATGAAGTATTGTAAGAAAAAGAATTACCTGGCACTGATATTGTACAGATATTTCATGAGTGCCGGCTGCGAAGGAATATTTCTTCTCGAGCACACAGCGAGATCCTGACGACGACACTGCAAAAGCGCACAACTCAACCGGGAGCTTCTCACATTCCACGCCTCCCTCACCTGAGCAAATTACCATTCAATCAAAACATAAACTAAACAGATACATAGATTGGCAGAAACCAGATTGACCTAATGGCTCTTGAAATTCATCTCTCTTATGTGTGAAACCATGCATATGTTGCATGCATATGTTTAAAATTGTCCCACAGAAGTTTAAATCATGTCTTGGAGCGAGCAGAAAATAAATGCATCAGAAAATAAGTTGTCGTAAGCGTACCGATTGCGAGAACGCTTTGCACGCCGAAAAGCGCAACAAGAATGGCCAATGAAACTGTCATCTGAGAAGCCATTTGCTTATAACAAAACGGAAGCCTTAACGGGTAAGAATTGCAGATACGATTTTTGATTACGAGAGGGTGATTGTGAAGAAAAGGGGAAGTGTTATGAGTCGTATATATAGACCCCACTTTGCGCAAGAGTAGGAAGAAAATTTGAACCCATTCGCTGCGGAAAATTCCAAACGTGGTCCGTAATTCAAACTGGATCAACAAAGGTTGGCGAATTCTGAAGCGACTTTTCGCAGAGATATTGAGCTTCTTGACCGTCAACACTCCGTGATTGGAGTTCTAGGAGTTTTTGGACTCCCTCCCTCAGCCCTGACCGCTCCTCCGTCAGCCCTGACCGCTCCTCCGTCTTTGTGGGACAAGGAAAACAATATGTCCAGTAAATGTAAGTACTAAAACATTGCGTAGAAATGACGAAATATTTGGTGGTGACAAAGGTTCCCGTGTTTTCGCAAACCCTATAAATTTTACCAAGAGTTTAATTGCACAAATGTAGTGCAAAAATAAGTTGGGGAAAACAATAAGGGGACCGGATACTTTTAAATACCCTTTCGGGTTAGTTGAAAAAACTCGTACAAATTAAATAAATAAAATACAAAACATTTGATCTTAGTTTATTTAATTTATCTCACTCTGTTACCATGTTAGAATTTGAGATTTCTAAGAAATACGGATTTAATCAACTTACATATTATATAGTGTTATAATAAATATTTAAATAAATATTAAGATCAGCCCATTTCATTTTATTACATGACCTAAATCAACCTTTCAAATTGATGACATATGTATTTGAGTATGTGTTGGGAGATGTTATCATCTAAAATTCCAAAGCTTTATCTGCTCTTTGGGGATTGAGAGTTGCACGGGCCCAAAATATCTAGAACCTCATTGTTGAAGGGGACTCCCTTAATATTATTAAACTGCTTAATCAGTCCTCTTCTCCTAGCTGGAATATCAAAGATTTTATCTCTAAATCCATAAGCATCAGTCATACCTTCAACAGCATCAGAATCATACATACTTACAGGGAGGGAAACAAGCTGGCCGATGCATTGGCCAATTATGGCATTAATATAAATTTCACTATTTGGGATAATGATAGTATCCCTAATCAGCTTCACAACAGCATACATGCGGACCTTCACACGCAAACAATCTCTAGAGATATGCCTTAATCTTTGGAGGAATTCCATAAATTCTTCCACATGTGCTGTTTTAATTTATTTGGCGTGGCAAATGATATCTACTTCAAATGATAGCAAGATTTTGTTTAGGAACTTCAAGTGGAGTTGTCTAAATTTAAAAACATCGCACGCGGGAGGTACAATAGCTATTGATATTCGGATGCCAAGCTCCGCGAAAACCGAAGATAACTACAAGGTGAAAGCTGACAGGGAAAGGGTTTTCACGCGTGACTCCACGCAGGCTCAGATCGGCAATCATACAGCCGTTCGTGGGAGGACCAACGGCTACAGTTCCCATTCTTATGTGACCCGCAACAGTGAGAAACGAACCACTCTCAATGCCCAAAGGTATTCTGAAAATTGTTGTAACCAGCACATCATTGTGAAGATGGGAGGGCCTCCCTGCTAGATTGAGCCGTGCGCGGACCCTGACTGGAAAGAAAACACTGAGCTCTGGAACATTCTTAGCATCGGCGGATTCACCAACTTTGTGGAAAGAGTGCAAGGACATGATCAAAGCATCTCTGTTCGCTTTGCTAAGGAGTGGAATGAGAGGACGGTCGACTATGGAGGGCAGAAAATTCTTATTAATGAGGAACTCATAGCCGAAGCGACTGGCCTCAGCTTGGAAGGATACCGCTTCTTCAACAAGAGGGTTATCAAAGAGGTTGAAGAGAGAAGATTTGTGGAGGAGGAGGAGAAGCTTATATTCAACACTGCGGGTCTGCTTGTTAACTCAATTCCATCTCCGTATGATGAAGTCACCCGCATGATGATTCGCTTCATATCCTTGGAAGGCAGGTTTGTTACTGTCCCTGCCAAGCACCTTGTCTTTTTGAATCACTTTCGTAGGAGTAGGTTGGTTTGCTTCCCTCACTATCTGTTAAACTCTCTTGAGCGCTCCATTTTGGAGTTCCAGAAGCATACCCGGGAGGTTTCCTTACACCAAGGGCTTATTTTGCTTATTCACAAGCACTGCCTTATTAAATTCCCCGGTCTCCCTTCCTCTCCCGGCCCGGCTTTGTTGGGCTCCGCTGCTGCCAGTCCTGTCTCCCCTGCTGCCCCTGCTGCTACCCCCGCCTTCGGTGCTGCTACCCCCATGCCGGCTGCTCATGCTTCTCCTTCTTTTCCTCTTGTTGCTGCCCCTGCCACCCACCCTGTCTCTACCTCTAAACGTGTCACCAGGGCTTCTAGGAGACTCAACCTTGAGTCTACTGCTGAGGGGGATGAACCTTTGGAAGACATTGCTCGTGATCTGCTGAACATTAGTAGTGCCAGTCCCCAGGCGACACCAACGGATAACCCTTCTAGGAGATTGGAGGCCTTAGAGGCTGAGCTTAAATTGCTGAAGGATGAGGTCAAAAACCTTGCTAAGAAAAAAGGCAAAAAAAAGCATTGAGGGGGAAGGGAGCATTGGCAATAGCCAGATTGATGACATATACAAAAAACTGACCTCCTTAGACTCCCGCCTAGGGAAGATGAAGACTAGGCATGAGTATAATATTGCAGCCTTCAGGGCCATCGAGGAGTTCATCGAAGGTCATGCAAGAAGTGTTTCACATCTTAGCGGTGTCCCGGCTACACTTTGGGGCAATGAGAAAGAGAGCAAAAGAACCAGAGAGGAGCTCGATAAGACGGATGCTGCTCACATTCTTGTAAATGTATCTTAATATTTCTATAAGTATTATATAATTAGATGTAACCCACGAGGGAAAGACATGTATCTCCTTACAGAGATAAATATTGTAATAACACTTTTTTGAGAAATATACATCTCTTTTCAAAGAAATATTTTTAGTTTACATTTTTTACAATTGTTATTTTTTCCTTTAATCCCAAAACCCCTTAGTTTTGGATCAACAATTTCCTAGTATCTGGGTCAGCATTTACAGGTTAAGAGTTTCAATTTCTCATCTTTGACTAAATTTGAATGAAAATCATCTTCTTTGTGCATATTGTAATGCCCACTCCTCTTCTACTCTATTTGAACCATGTTATCAATTTTTAATTGATTATAATCTCAAACCTTACTGTTGTATTATAGTTAGCACAAAAATAAAATGTGTGGGAACCATCTTGAAAATAACCTATTGTACTTCTGAGTTACTCATTTTACATCTAGTATGGTCACCTGCTCCTGTGGAATTGAGGGGAAATTACCAAGGATAAGAAAATTCAGCTTGATTTGAACAGTTTCCTTGTTATAAATTGATTGTGAATATCATTTACTCATCGACCTATTGTCTATTTTATATTTAATTTGATCGGGTGTGACTCCCGAACCACATTTTCAGACATCAAATGGTTGACACATACACTTAGGTTTATAGTATTTAATATTAGAAATATAATCATTTCATGATTTTAAATATTTAACCTAAAGTATATACCTAGGTTAGCATATTTAATAATAGAAATATAAATATTTCATATTATTAAATATTAATCTATATATTAGTGATGGACCCATATACATTAAGGGTTAACCAGACCAGTTAATCATTATGTTCCAACATGGATTTCCTAGAGAGACATTTTATATTGAAGATTATATGTGGTTGACATATTTATATCTATTTTGACATTCAACATTTTTGTCATATTGATTAGGATTTAGTAGTGAACTAATCTTGTAATCTTTTTGGTATTGATGAAATATACAATTGAGATTTTGGAATTTTAAAATAGTAAGATTATTTGCTTAACTGATGATTTAATTTATGTATGGATTATTATTTATTTATATGTATATATTTTATCTTTGATGTTTTGATGCGGCCACGAAGCTGAAAGAGGTATAGTGTGTTTTGCAGGTGATTATATCACAACAATTAAAGGGGGATTGGAGATCAACCACATCGGAATGCTAGATGGATTCAACAATGGTCACCATGGCAACTTGTGTTATGTTGTGTGTGTTTTTTTATTGTTAGGGGGTCCCCAGAGGGGAATTACCTCCAATTGTGACTAATAGGTTTTTTTGTTGTTCTTTCATTTTCATTTATTTAATTTTAGTATATGTGATTTTATGGTGATGTATTTCCCTTTTATCATTAATTAAATTATGGCTCTAGATTAGTAAATTAATCATGTTACTAAAATAATTATGGATGGGACAAAAAAAAATATTTATTATATTAGATGGTTCTTTGGTTTGTGTTGTAAGTGAAGTGTATGTGATCTTGAGTGTTGTACACTCTAACCCTTTTTAGAAATTCGAATTTTGCCTTAAGGGCCAATTTTGGAGGCATGTGGGACAAGTTAAACTTGACCCACACCTCTTAATTTATTATACTAACCTTACCTATGGGTTGGGGGGTCAAAAATAGAGCCAATTATGTGTTTTGGAAGGAAAAATGTGAGTTTTTAATTGCACTTTCTTATATGTGTTCATTTCTTTGTCCTAAAGGTTATGGGTTGGAGTGGTGTATGTAAGAGGTTTTTCATACCTCTCAACCACCCATTTATTTTTCCTTGTAGTATGGGTTTGACTTCGGTGATGTGGAATGGAGAAGAAGTTATGTGGTATCCTACATGGAACAATGTCATATCCCTCCTCCTCTTTTCTATTTATTGAAATTTTTGGGAAGTAAATGGGGTTACTTTATTAGATTTGGAAATTAGATTTTTGGGAGTGATTTCTTGTTAGAGTGGAAGAGAGATTGGAGTTGTTTTGGTTTGAAGGATTTTTGGGCTTGCTTGAAAATTGGAGCTTTAATATGGTAAGATAGGATCTTGCACTCTTGTTTTCTTCTTGTATGTTATGTGTTGTATGGATGTGTGTTCTTGTTTAAAGTGTTGGGTAGCAAATTGACTTTAGCTTGTGTTGAGATTTGGAAATGGGGATGAAATATGATGGGATGAATAAAAGCTTCTTAGTGTGTTTAGGAGGGAATGGGTTTTGGATGCCCCACCTTGCTCTATTTGTTATTTTGTGTATTGTGGGAGGCATAAGAGACATAGATTTGTTGTTGTGGGGAGGCATAAGATATTTTGGAATTGATTGTGTTGTGGAGGATTTTAGAGTTGGGAATCTAAACCCTTAGGAGGCACAAGGGCACCCCCATGTTTTGGGAAGTTGTTGTGGTTAAAAATGAGTATGTTTTTGGATATTGTTTCTTGTGTGTGTGTGTTTCTTGATAGTAAGCATCAAAACATTGTATAGTTTCAATCTGTTTGATCCATCCCTTATTGCCTTGTGGTTGGGGCTTGGGGGGCAATAAGAAGAATTACGTCTTCCTCTCATTTGATTTTTTGTTCGGTGGAGAGTGTTGCCTCTCCCCCATTTTTTTTTGTTGTGATCAAGTGAAGAAATATGGAGCTATGTTGGAGATTTGATACTTAGAGCACTTGTAGAATACTAAACATTCCTTTATTGTAGTAAACTTCTTTTAAACAAATCCCACTTCAAGTGGAAGATTATTGCATTGTCTCTTTGAAAGAAAAGTTACATTGAATATTTGTTATTGAGTTATAATGTATGTTGCAAAGAAAGACATTTTAGCAAAGCAAGTTGATGTAATAGGAATGATATTGGAAAGAGAACTTAGCTTTTTCTCATTTTAGTGGAATTATAGCCTTCATTAGGGGTGTTATTTTTGTTTTAAAAATTATTGGAAAATCTTGTTGTAAACCTCTTGTGAGAATGTTTGAAATTTGTATGTTGTAAGGAAAGAAAGAAGTTGTTCATATTTTACTTGATTTATTATCTCATATAGGTGTGTAGTTCTTATTGGAAAGTTAGTAGTTATTATTTTAAATTTATTGGAAAAATCTAGTGATAATGGTTTGTGATAATGGTTACAAAATTGTATTTGTAAAAGGAAAGAAATGGTTATTCCCATTGTATTACATGAAATGTATAGAGTAGTGAAGTAAATTTCATTGTTCATTCTTGTATCGATTGAAGGAAGCCCAAAATGCATATGTGGTTATGGAAAAGTTTTTAAAAATTTCTTGATTTGTGGGTTGGCCAACAAATGGAATACTTTCCTTTTTTCTAATAAAAAAAAGAATATTAGTTCTTTTGCACTATATATATATATATATATATATATATATATATATATATATATATATATATATATATATATAATATATGTATACTGTCAATTTTCTAAGAGAAATTCTTAAGTATTAGATTCACATTGGTTAACACTATAAAAAAGTACAAATAACTTTCCCTATTGCTAAAATTATTAATACAAAAATATTATTAATATTGATATTTAAAATAAATAAATTTTGTTTTAGTTATATATAGTGTTTTATTAATTATAAATATTACTAGTATTGTTTTATTAGATGTGTATATATATGTATATGTATATGTATATATATAGTGTATATTATTAAAAAAAAAACAAGTATCAAAATAAAATTTATGAGAGCATATTCAGTCTATGGCTGTGGCCTGTGGTATTGGTTTGTGGGGAAAGGGGGTTAGGGGGAGGGTCACCGACCCCACCCGCCACCCCATTAACAATGGGATGGGGGTTGGGGCTGGAGACCCTCCCCCCAACACCAAAACGTATCCACCATTAAATAAAAAACCCCAAAACTTTAGTACAATACCCCAATAAACCCCCTCGCAGCTACATAAAACTCTGCGCAGATTTCCATTTGTGGATTGTCCAAAACTCTTTCCGCAGCCGAGTATTATATTCTTTAATTCATATATATATATATATATATATATATATATATATATAGACATATATACACAAACATATTTAATCACTAATATTCATGATTTCAGATTTTAATCCATTAATTTTAAAAATATATATATTTATATACATATATATGTATATATTCTCATACCCAAATGAAAACATATATCAAATTTAACTATATCACTAAAATGGGGCAAAACGCATAAGCCCATTTATGGAAATCAAAGAAATATGAGTTAAATAAAATAAATAAATAGATTAAAACCCTAAATGAGGGTGTAAAAAAAATAAGAAAATAAATGAGACATGAATGTCTCTCCAAAAGCTTGAGATGACCTCTAATGGATTCCTCCTTCTCCTCCACCAATCTACAAAACAAAAGAGAAATAATAAGTCAAAAGAAAAGAGAAAGAAACCTTTCATAAGAAAACTTAGGGTTAGTGAAATCCTTTGATATTATGGCCCCAAATGAATCCATCAAATGGATGGGATTCATCCCTAAAAAAATTAGGTGGGGAGTGGTTGAGTAAAATTCAAATTTTAAATTTTAAATGCATGGGTTGACTTTTTAAAGGGCCACTTTATTTGTGTAAGGGGTGGGTTTATTTTTCTAACCCTTGTTCTAAATTAGGGACCATCTTATTTTTTTAAAAACCTAGTCACCTTGTGGGATTAAAATAACTTTAGTATTTAATTAAATAGACACCATTATCCATGGGTTTAATTTGTGCAATTTTGGCTATGGTGTAAATTATATTTTATCAAAATAAAATTTAGGGGAAACTAGACCAAGCCTTAGACTAACCTTTTTTATTCATAGGTATTGAAGGAATTATTATGTTTATTATAATGGGGAGTAAATAAGGAAATTTATATTATTAATTTAAATTAACTTAGAAAACATGCGTGTGACAACTGATAATTCAAAACTTTTTATGGGCACATTTTTCAAAAACAATTATTCCATAATTTTTCTAGCTTTCCGTAGGTTATTCTTGGGTTTCGTGCGGGCAAATTTAGCAGGTGTTACAATATGTCTAAATATTACTTTACATAAGATCACTAATCATCTGTACAAGAACATTATGGTAGTTTGAACTAAAGGAGCTAGTTTGCATATCCCACACCAATTTAGCTTGTAAAAACTTGATGCCTTCGTATCCGAATTCATTTTCTTTAACACTGCAGAGGACTCTTATATATGTGGGTGTGAGTTGTCTCCTCTAGTACAAATATTTTAAATAGCCATTTCACACGACTTGCGTATTTAACATATTACCGTCATTTTGTTATATAGAATTTTATATAAACTATATCAGTATACTTAAATAGATATGAAAAAATGTCAAATAAATATAGAATAGTAATGTAAAACTAATATATTTTGATGGGTGTAAGTAGCCAACCAATTCAACCCTTATTCTTGAAAATGTCTATATTTAAAACTCCTTGAAATCATCTGTCACTGATCAATAAGAAATTTATTTAAAAACTGAAATTATTAATAATTCGTAATTTAATTACCTAAACACATGTAAAGTTACACCAATGTGAAAAACTAATGAGAGGCATGACCACAAAGTCTCCTTTAATCGGAACAAATTTATTTCACCTTTATAATACCCAATCTAAAAAAAAATTCAAATACATTTAATTAGAATTCGATTAATTAACACACCATTGAAATGTGTAATGTGGTTAAGGTAGAGAGGAAAACCTACAAAGAGGCCATACTATTGAAAATATATCAAGATTCTTCTTCTTCATATGAAATGTGATGTAGCCATCGTAGGGAACAAATCTAGATTTAACAATTTTATACCAACCCCCTCCTCCACATGAAACAGAACAAGAAATATGTTAATTTCTTAAAAAACAATAAATAAAGTGTGAATATATAAAATTGTTATAGAAATTAAAGACTTTTCCAAGCAAACAACATAAGCACCTAACATAAATAAATGAAAACTATATGAATAAACTAATCATTTTCAAACGTGGTCATCAAAATATAAATGAAAATATAACATGAATTTTACAGGGGAAAAAACTTCCTCGTAAATTTAATGACTGGGTTCATTCAAGGGAGACATCCATGTGTATATTACTTAATAGTTTTATTGCAACATTAGGAATTTTTGTTTATGCCATGGATTAGGGAATCTCTATTTTATTCTAGACTATTTTTTTTATTGTAAACACTCATCCGAGGGACTATGCATGAGGTTCTGGTGGAAAATGGGCATTAAGAAAAGAAATATTAAAATTAAAAACAATGAAAAGTATTCCACTCATCCGAAGGATGAGATTATATGTCCATATTAGCCTGTTAACCAAAATATCATGGATGGTTTAACATTTTAATAGACTTTCTTATTAAGGTTATTCATTATTTGGTAAATGTAATAACAATAATAAAAATCTTCAAAACATCTATTGAAATTATTTACGATAATAAACTAGTCTCTATTGTCAAACTTATAAAATGAACTAAAGGGTATGGAAAAGGAATTGTACATTTATAAAATCTTATGTAATAATGGAAATAGGAATTAGCTGCTATAAACCAACAATGGGAAGCTTAAATATGAATTAAAAAATAAAATAAAATATTTTTTTAATATGAATCTAATCCAAAAATAAAACAAAAACATAATCTATGAAATATAGAGTAGATGTTTGTAAAGACCATCTTTACTTATTTCATCTATGTCAAGTAAGCCATATGTGCAATCCAAAAAGTGACTAGTGTTACAAAGTAATCCCATCTACCATAGTAAATGGTTATCCCACCCATCCTCTAGATTTTAATTTCCCTGCATAGGCTTCTTGTACCAAATTTAATAGACATTGACCCTTATTTCAGTAAATATATGCAATAATTATTGTCAGCTTAGTGGTATGGTCCAACATATTCTAAGTATGGCTGATGGCAGACTTTTATTTTATAAATAATTTCCTTATTGAATCCTTTTGGACATGGATTTGTATGTGTGGAAGTGTTGGTTGTCAAATTAGGACTTTAATGAAAGCAACAGTCAGGGGACAGAAAGTCCCTCCTCTTTAATAGGTGAGGTGCCCTTATTAAAAGCAAGCAACAAAAATATTTACAAATGTACAATTGTCTACTTTGATGAGGAAATATAATATCATGAAAGTGTTTTGATGCAGTGATTGATGATCAATACAAAAGAACAGAAGAACTAAGCGAGGGAATAGGTAGAACATAACAACATTCCTAGGAAATATAGATAGCAAAATAATTCCTTATAAATGCTGAGCAAATGTGATATATAGAAAAGAATCATCCATATTTAAACAATCAGATATAATTTCATAGACAAAAAGTTCCAGAAATAACATCCATAAGAACACAAAGTTTCTTAATGCAATAGATAATAATTCACAAACTTTCAGACATACGAGGGATAATAAAACGATACAGATGGAAACATGAAGGGAAATCTTTTGTAATGATAGCTTTAAGTTTTTTTACACTTAAAAAAATTATAAGAGTTCCAGCCCCTTGGAATGGTGAGGAGAGCTTAATATATAGCTTACAAAGTGGTTACATTTGGTAACCATTTCTTTTAACCTTGAAAGATTAACTAAGGAAATGCACAATACAAAGTCCTTAATGAAATTATAAGGAGATCAGCACTAAAAATAGAAGAAGAGAATGAATATCTAGAAGTAGAGACATCCAATTATGGCTGAGGAGGGCCTACTAATTTGAGGATTCGATGCCTAAATATTTTCAATGCTTCTGTTATCTTCATGCCTCTTGGAATCGTTGTGTTGGAAGTAGTATGTTTCCACGTGCCTATACATTTCTCCATATCTTTATCAAAATCAGTATGCTCTAGATATTCTTTATTAGTCTTGGTAATAGTTGAATAAAGAGACCAAATTTCTTTCATCTTCTCCTTAGTAAATCAGTCTTATTTGAGCAGATCGCCCTTGAATCAGGTTCTAAGCTGAGCCTTGATTTCTTGAAGAGAGAGAAACACTTAAAGTTTCATCCTAAATATGGTAGTGGATATCTTTGAAGGTAGATAAAACACAAGTTTTAAAGGTGTCCCCTTTTTGCCAGACATTCCTCAATTCTCCCAATGCTTCCTTTAGAACCTTTATCCTCCACTCAATGTTGAAGATCCATGTCCTTGACAAGTTATTCTTGGCATCATCAAACAAAAAGTCGGAAAATAGGATCTTCTCATCAGTTTGGCATAGTAGATAGAGGTCTGTAATACATCCACTCCAGACCTTCAGGTCCTTGTCCATGGCTTTGATTGAGGAAGTGAGTTTCTGCCGAAACTTTATCACCTTCTCATTGGTTTTGAAGGCTTGCTCAATGAAATTCAAGCTTTCTATAGTCATATCATCCACCATGGCTTCCATAGGCTTCCCATAAGTTGAATAATTATGTATGTCTTTGAAGTTTTGAACTTCATCCTGATTGAGAACCATGGGAGGTGGAAGCATGACCAATAGGACTGGATCCAAAACTTTATCTTTGGTCAACAATGATCTGATGAAATTGGAAAGAACTTGATTCTATTCTTCCAACTAATCCATGGTCTATTTTCCTTTCTCCACCCATTCAATAACCTTATTGATAGTTTCCTGAAGGTTATGAACATCACTCTCAGGTGTAGATTATCCCAGTGGAATACTGGAAAGCTCCAAGTTAGAGATCAAAAGATCCTTCTCATCTTTATCCACCCTAGGTCTAGAAACATCTAATACCTACTAGCCTTGAGCATAAGATACCAACCTTGAAGTAGTATTTTATTTCTTTGCTGCAGGAGGAGGGGTAGTACCAAGCAGAGCTCCCACAACATCAAAATTAGGCCCTGTTAATCAGGAAGAAGATTTTGTTTTCTTGTAGTCTACTAGGGGCTGCACCTAGGAAAAGGAAGAAGAAGAAATAAAGGATTTAAAGGGTTCGAGTGCAAGAGAACTAATGGCACTTAGAGTCTAAACTACTGTTGCCTCCAGTGGGGAAGTGCATGAAACCTCAAGAATTTCCTTTGCAGAGGAGTCTGTTAAACTTGGTGGTTTAGTTTGTTATCCTTCCTTCTCCATATCAAAAGTGGTTCCAGGGGTTTCTTCTAGTTCTATCATCTCATCATCCTCATTCTCACTTAGAAAAATAATTTTCTCTACACTAAAAGGAAATTCTAAGTGCTCCAAAAGAGTCTCTTCCTCGATTGGTTCTTACTTAACCTCTTTGACATTCTTTTGATACACTTGATTGGAAGGAGTAGACAATTCAAGATCTTTCATCGAGGAAGAAGGAGGAGTTTGCTCAAGTACCTCAGTACTGGGCATATGTAATTCCTTCCCAGGTGTGGAAGTTTCTCTTGAAGAAGATCTACCCTGGATCCTCATTATTTCATGAGATTTTCTGTCAAACCAAACCTTAGTTCTGACAATGACATCCTGGGAAATTATCTCACTCAAATCATCTCTCTCCTTCACATACCAATACAAGGTTTCTAGAGGAGTGTTATTGATTGATATTTCATACTCAAAGGATTACAATCCCTCATCATCATCCACAAGCCCTTCAGGCACATGATAGAGATTGAGATCTAAGATCTGTCGTAGAGACAATCTGCTAAAATGCCTCCTCATGGCTTCAAAATAATCAACACAATCAACCCAGTAATCCTGAGTGTCATGATTGTGATGATAATTTATTAAGATATTTTGATCAATGAATTTATTTAAATCAAAGAAAATATTGGGATTGAAAAAAAGGAATTGTAAGAGGAGTAATAGCCCTTTCTATATTTTGGGCATCTAGAGTTGTCTTGCATGTATAATTCCCCAAGGTGATAGGGAAACGAAGACTTGTACTCTTCTTGTCTCTGCAGGTTCTATAGAGCTTATCCAAATGTTTTAACACCTCAACTAGAACCATCTTATCATTACAGAACATGGGAAACTTAAGAGGTGTACTTTCAAAACAAGCCAATCCGATGAATGAGAACTTTCTGAACTAGATGAAGAAAACCCCATACTTGGCTATCAGAGCCATAGCATCATCAGAAAATCTCCTAGGAGTGTCACCCTTCAAGAGTCTCATAATGTACATGGTGAAGGCATCATTTACCCTTATGAAATTATGAATACTGTCTTTGACGGTGAATTAAAGGAAATATGCATAGATGGGTTCATTCTTCTTGCCTTCAATGAAAGTGATGCCAAACCACTCTCAAGATTCTATCAAGGTGTACATGAGGTAGGAGGTCATGTAGAATTTTTTGGTCTGCTGAACATTTAGAAATTGTTCAGTCAGGTTCCCACAGATAATCTCGGCCTATTTTATGTTATGATTACCCTCGAAGATGATTCCTAAGAAAGGACATATCAAAAAATGGAAGTTGTTGATAGAGGGAATTCCCATAATCTGGGTGAGAAGAGTGATGAAATCTGATATTTCCTCATTGAAATCAACCCTAAACAATTCCTTAGAGGGTTGGGACATTCCCTTCTTAGGGAACTTTAGCCATAGATTAGCTATTCGAGCCTTATATTTACAATTGTCTTGCTCAAACAGAGCCTGAGCTTGAGCAAGAGTGAGAATAAATGAGTATTCTATCTCAGGAATGTGTAGGGTAGCGATGATGGTGGCATCATCCAATTTTACAATCTATTCTCCATGCACATTAACAACCTCCTTGGTATCCGGATTGAAATGAGCCCCACAGGAGAGCATGGTGTTGGCACACTGCAAAGAGATGGGAAAACCAGATGCATATGTGATTCCACTCTCATTGATCATTTAGACCATGGGAGTAGGATTGTTGCATGATAACCTGCCCCAGAAATCATCAGAATCCAAGTGTTGAACTTCATTATCCCCAATATTAGGTACAAAGGTCTCCAGAGGTGACAGATGCTCATGCCCTTGAAACTTGATCTTCATTTTTATAGTGCACAGAGGAATGGCCTTCAAAGAATAGATTCATGATAAAAATGCAAACGGATACAAGAAGATGAACAAATGACTCAATTGCAAGAATGCAGGAAAGAAATAACGAACAAACAATGTGACAAATGCATAGACGATGGTCCCTTTAAATATTCATTCAGGAGAGATACAATCATAATTTTTCATTAAATACACCTTGCATCGACTTAAAAAGGTGAAATGTGGGAAAAGTGGAAAAAACTTGCCCTGACAGTCCATGGGACATTGGGACATGTGGGACATGAAAATATGATTCAGATGATGCAGGTAATGCGGGGAATGTTGACCAAAAGAGCATGGGCAGTCCAGGGACACAAAAATGTGAAGGATGTGAAGACCCTATTCGGGGTATGCGGGCGATGTGGGGAATCAAGGAATAGGAAGCCCAGGTGAGTTTAGGACAGACGGGATGAAAAAGTCTGAAAAATAAGATGAAAAATGACTTGTGGGAAAATTGGTGAATTGGCGAATAGGAGGCTTGCGGAAACTTGGGATAGATGGGACATGAAGAGCTGATTCAGCCAATGCGGGGAATCAATGAACAAGAATCCCGGGGGAACCTAGGACATGAAGGACAAAAATGTCTGATAGACCTGCAAGTCACTAGAATGACTCCAAACAAATGGAATTTTACTATTCTCTTCAAATTTCCAATTTTACCAAAACACTTCTAAAGGGTTCCAACATAAAATTTTCAAAATTTTCAACTTTGAAAAGAGGGGAGTTTTTAGGGGATAAGAACTAGATCTTTATGGGGATGACTTGACTCAATCATAGGAACAAGGAAAGATAGGAATCAAGAAAAACTCTGAGGAAGAAGACCAGTACCTTATCCATTGGGCAAAAATATTTAAAGGAAAAACAATACAGAACCCAACACACAAAAACAAGGAAAGGTAAACAAAAAAACAAAGTCAAGGAAAATCAAACACACATTGTACATAATATACAAAGGACCTCCTATTCACCTAAGATTTGAACAATTCTAGGTACTTCCCATTATAAGGAAGTGGGATAGATGATCCATCCATATAATCAAGATAGAAAGAATTTTCACTAGCAAAGTGCCTGTTTCTAAAAGGACCAAGCCAAAGAGAGTCAAACTTACCATCGCTCCCTCGAGGTTCATGTATTTTGTCCTATAGCAAAACAATTTATCCAACTTTGAACTCTATGGATCTGGTTCTCTTGTCAAATAAAGATTTAACCTTTTGGTGATGAAAAGAGATCATATCAAAAACCTGCAGCCTGTCTTCATCTACCTTATGGAGATACATGATCCTCTTATCCAAAGAGTCACTGAAACTAGGATCCTCAATAGCTTTCATCAAATGCAAAACAGGTAGTTCCATTGTTAGTGGTAGTTGGGATTCCACACCATACACCACTTGAAAAGGGGACATCCCAATTGCTCTTTTGGTTGTAATCCTATCTGCCCAAAGACCATCATAGAGCTTCTTGTGCTAGTTTCTTTGAGATTCATTTACCAACTTTCTTACAATGGTCACCAAATTCTTGTTTATTGATTTTTCCTGTCTATTCCCTTGAGGATAGTAATCTGAAGAATGAGTGAGGGAAATCCCATACCCATAGTAGAAATCCATCATCTTAGCAGAAGAAAAATTTGAAGCATTATCAACCATGATCTTGTTTGGTACTCCAAACCTTACCAAGATGTTTTCTTTGATGAAATTACATACTTCTGAAGTAGTACTTTTAACTGGGATGGCTTCTACCCACTAAGTGAAATAATCTATGGCATTCAACACATGAGTATGTCCTACACTTGAAGATGGGTTGAGTGTTTCGATGAAATCCAAACCCCACTATTGAAAGGGTTCTTCAATCACAACTGGCTTAAGTGGAAAAGAAGCCAACTAAGGTCTTCCCACAAAGTTTTTACAAGCTTTACATTTTTTGACCCACCTTGATGCATCCTTAAATAAAGTATCCCAATAGTACCTTGCATGAAGAATTTTGTGAGCAGTAACGATAGATGAGAAATGGCCCCAACACACTTGGTCATGGAAGGCTAAGAACAACTTCTTCTGTTGCACTTTGTCAACACACTTCAAGAATCTTCCATCCGCTCCTCATTTGAACAAAGCATTCTCCCACAATACGTACTGTGCTAAACTTAAATTTATGGCTCTCTTTTCTTTGGTAGTTAAGTGAGATGAACAATCACCATAGGTGACAAAGTGAGCAATATCAACGTATCATTCATCGGTTGAGCTAAGGAACAGAACAACAGGAACATCAACTTCATCTTGAGGTGTTTCATGAAAAGCTCCCTCGGTAATGAATTCACATAGGACTTTACCCTGAACTAGTTTCATTAGTCTGATGTCGAGATCATACTCTTGAACCTTTGCTACCCAGTTTCCTCTCTTGGTTCCAAACTCTTGTTGTGTAAGAATGGACTTAATAGTCGTATTAGGCACAAGCACAACAGAGTGAGAGTTAAGAATGTAAAATTGAAAATGGTTAACAAGTCTAACTACTGCAAAGCATGTTTCTCCATCACAGTGTACTTCAACTCATGAATTTTTAGAATATAACCCATGAATGTAATTGGGAGCTCATGATCTTCAAAAAATTTCTGAGACAACACAATGGCCAAGGTACTCTCTATGGCATAGCAATAGATAATAAAATATTTGCTAAAATATGGACATGCTAAGATAGGAGTCTTAGAAATGGCTTTCTTAATGCCTTCAAATGCTTCTTTTTCTTCAGAGGACCAACAAAATGTCTGCATTCAAATTTTCAAAGTCATCACTGCAAAATCAGGGATGAATCTTCTCAGCAAGTTGATCTTACCAAAGAAAGAGTGCACTCCCTTTTTTCTTGTGGGAAGAGGAATCTGCTTGATGGATTGAAATCGTTCAAGATCGATCTTGATTTCTCCTTTGGAGGAAACATGTCCCAATAACTTACCTTCCATGACACAAAAGATAGATTTCTTGGGATTCAGAGAAACTCCATGTTCTCTGCATTTCAAGAGGACAATTTCAAGGTGTTGAAAGTGTTCTGCTCTAGTTTTAGAAAACACAGTTAAATCATCTAGATACACAACAATACATTTTCCTTTCAAACCCCTAAAAGCCAAATCCATTTCTCTCTGAAAGGTGGTACCAACATTAATGAGACCAAAGGCCATCCTCTTGTAGGAAAAAGTACCCCAAGGAGTGGTAAAGGAAGTCTTGTGCTTATCTACAGTATTAACTTCCACTTGGTTATATCCTGAGAAACTGTCAAGCATGGACAACATCTCTGCACCCGTAACAGTTTGCAACACGTGGTCCATCATGGGTAGGGGTAGTTATATTTCAAAGAAGCTTGATTCAGATTCTTGAAATCAACATAGATCTGAATCTCACCATTTTTCTTCTTGATACACACAATATTAGCAATCCATGTCGAATGATGAACAGGGAAGATAATATTGCCATTCAACAACTTCTATATCTATTACAAAATGGTGTCAGCAATCTTTGAATTTTATTCCTTTCCTTCTGCTTGAAAGGCTTAATCCCAAGTTTGAGGGGAATGAAATTTTTCATTTCTTTTGGTTGGAAATCTTTCAGATCATTGTAATAATAAGCAAGGATATCGATGCACCTCTTCAAAATATCCACCACCTTCTTCTTCTCCTCATGGGTACAACACTTTCCTTCATTCACCATTTTGGGTTGAGGAGAGTTCCTAATGTTAATCTTTTCATATTCAATAGAATGATGAGATCCTTTGGAAGCTTTAGACTTGACATACCTGTCATTTTTATCAAACAATTCCTCCAAACTTACCAGTCCTTTAGGGATCTTGTTGCCTTTTAGTTTGATGCATCCCTCTTGATCCATCTCCTCTTTGACACCTTCTTAATTGGAAGAGACACTCTCTCGAGGAAGATTACCACTTCCCTGAAAATAAAATTGATAAAAGTTATCCTTAAGTTCCAAGAAAGAGAGAAAATTCTAATCATCATTGAAAACTTGCCAGTTGTTAGCATTATCTGGCACACTCAGTCTATTGATCATTTCAATGGTGAATTTGTTTTGGGAAAAATCAGGATGAGGTATCAACAAAGATCCTAAACTAGCTAGGGAGTCATTCCTAGTGTTCTTATCCCTTGGCACTACTTTGATAGAGAAGGCATCAAAGAATTTAATATAATCGCAGACTAGATTCCTATAGTGTTTTAACCTTCTATTCTTTACTTGGAAAAGATTCCTGACTTGCTTGACAACCAGTTCCACATCTCCATGAGCCAGGAGGTTTTTTACACCTCCTTCTCTTGCTGCATTCAGTCCAAGGATGAGAGATTCGTATTCTGTTGTGTTATTTATATTTTCAAACTGTAACTTGAAGGAAAAAGGATGAATGTTTCCTTCTGGAGATATCAATACCACACTAGACCCAGAACCAGCTGAAGAGCAATTTCCATCAAATTCCAAATTCCAAATGCTATTAGGATCATGGGGCACTACTTTAGGACATTTCACTTCATCCTGAGACATGATCATGTAGTTTCCATGCCCAATATCTTCATAAAGTATTTGTTCCTTGGGATCGTCTGTCTTTTTCACAATATATTCAGATTGTTTCTTGGGAAACAAATTCTTCAACTTCCATTGATTGGTATAATTTCATGTGAAAAATCCATTTACATTTCTCCTCCCAAAGCCTTACAAAAATTTCTACTTAGCAACATACCATATGAAGGAGGAATATCAGCTACCAAAATAGTAGCTAAAACCTTCTTGTCTGGTAAAGCAACAAAAGATACTTGTGCATCCTTAATTCTTCTGACAAGAGGCACTTCCTTACTCTCTATGGAATAGAAAGAACCATAAGTGAGTGTGAGGGTAAGACTCAAAGCATGATCCAATTTTGAAGGCATGACATTATCCAACACTCATGAATCTATGACACAGTTGCTGAGTTTATGGCCAGCTATGAGGAGGGTCACATAGAATGGTTTGATTTTCACATTTGTTGAGGTGACTAAAGTCACAATATTTGATTGATATGTGGAAGAGGGATTGAGAAAAATACATTTAGAAGTGCCAAATGAAGTTTTGGAATGGGAATTGACAAAGTGGAGCATTTTGGTAAATGATTTTGGATGAGTTTGATAAAATTCAGCTTCAGAAATCTGGATTTTTGTCTTCCTGAGGTGATCAATGATATCAAAAGATCCAGAGGTGAATGGATTATCATCACTAGGAGTCTTAGGCTTATCAGCTTTTGGAACTAGAGAAAAAGAAGTTT
Organism: Taxus chinensis; assembly: GCA_019776745.2. NCBI lineage: Eukaryota > Viridiplantae > Streptophyta > Pinopsida > Cupressales > Taxaceae > Taxus > Taxus chinensis. Next base: position 259,288,458 of record CM034146.1, on the reverse strand, counting down.
TAGGAGTGGGAGTAGAAGAAGAATTAACAGAACTTACCTTTTGCGTGGATGCAGTGGGAATAGGAGATCCTCTTCTTGTAATCACTAAAATAGTCATTACATGCTCCTTCGGCTTCTTAGCAGGCTACATCACTTTTTCTTTCTTATTTTTCTATTCTCAAGTCATAACATCATATGAATAACTATTCATCTTTGCTACCACTTCATCATAATCATCTTCCTCATCAACACCCTCAGTGGTGAGAAAATTAACTCGAGACCCACCGAATTCTTCTAGTTCTTAATCAGCCTCTTCTTCAGATTCTTCAAAATTTTCATTAACTTCTTCATCATCAGGTTCTTCAACTTCACAAATTGTATTAACAGGGACCTTGATGGATGGTCCTTTGATTGCCAAATTTTTCTGAGAAGAAGGCAAACGGTTTCTAGGTTGAAAATTTCTCCTTGGAACATCTTGATAAGGAGCATGGTGAGCCAATTTTTTCTTTATGGCAATGAGGTCATTAGCAAACTTCTGTACTAACTGATCTACATTACCTCTAGCGGTAGAGGAAGAGGAAGAATAAGCTTTAGATTTGGAAGGATCTCTTTTCAATTTACCATACATGATCAGGTCGTCCTCAACACTCATGGCTAATCTATGATCAATACCCAAATTTGCAAGATTGGCTCTTATCAGAGCGTAGATTACTTCAGGAAATTAAGTGTTTAGGAAGAAACATTTTTTAATTTGATCCATAGGCCATGTGTCTTGTGGGATCTTGTTAATCAAATTATTGAACTTGGCAACAAATTCTCTCATGGGCTTCTATGATTCTTTCTTGATTTGAGAAATCTGGGATAGTACATCATGGACATCTTCAGCAGGTTTGAAATAGTTCTCAAACCTAGTTCTCATGGTATTCCAATCAGTGATAGCCTCAATGGCGAGATGATAACACAAAATTTCCACATTTTCTTACAAAGTCTACACAAAAATCCTCATAGAGACATCCTCATGTTCAACTTCAAGGACTCCACATGTAACTATGAAGGCTGCAATGTGTTCATTAGGATGTACCTTCCCATCTCCTCTGAATTTGGGAAAGTTCTTTCTATTACCCCTGGGTAACTCATGCAAAGGATGAGGAAGGGCAAGAGGTCCAACTCGTTGGCCCCAAGGTAATGGAACTACCATTCTTGGAAAAGTTTATTGAAGTGGATCTAAAACACAAGCAAGAACTAAAGCACTAAGATTAGGCCTGAGATAATTTTAAAGGAAACCACTCCTAAAAGCTCTATCCTCAATAGGTGGTTTGCTTGCAGAATGAGTCCTCCTATCTCTCCTTGTTAAAGGAAGGGGAAAGCCTTGCTGTTCCAGAAGTTGAAATTGTTAATCTTCAATTCCAAGAGCCCTTATTCCGTGAGTAAATATTAGAGTCACCAGATCAGAAATAATAAAGAAATTGTTCTTTTTGAAACTAGAATTTGTTAAAATGAATCCCCAGTAGAGTCACCAAAAACTATTGCTTGTCAAATTAGGACTTTAATAAAAGCAACAGTCAGGGGATAGAAAGTCCCTCCTCTTTAATGGGTGAGGTGCCCTTATTAAAAGAAAGAAGTAAAACTATTTACAAATGTACAACTATCTACTCTGATGAGGAACTCTGATATCATGAAAGTGTTTTGATGTAGAGATTGATGATCAATATAAAAGAACAAAAGAACTCAGTGAGGGAAGAGGTAGAACATAACAAAATTCCCAGGAAATATAGATAACAAAATAATTCCTTATAAATGGTGAGAAAATGTGATATATAGAAAAGAATCATTCATATTTAAACAATCAGATATAATTTCATAGACACAAAGTTCCAGAATAACATCCATAAGAATACAAAGTTTTTTAATACAATAGATAATGATTCACAAAATTTCAGACATACGAGGGAGAATAAAATGATGCAAATTGAAAAATGAAGGGAAATATTCTGTATTGATAGCTTTAAGTTCTTTTACACTTTCAAAAACTATCAGAGCTCCATCCCCTTGGAATGGTGAGGAGAGCTCAATATATAGCTTACAAAGTGGTTACATTTGGTAACCATTTCTTTTAACCAAAAGATTCATTAAGGAAAAGCACAATACAAAGTCCTTAATTAAATTACAAGGAGATCGGCACTGCAAATAGAAGATGAGAATGAAGAGCCAGAAGTAGAGACATACGATTATGGCTGAGGAGGGCCCACTAATTTGAGGGTTCAATGCCTAAATATTTTAAATTCTTCTGCTATCTCCATGCCTCTTGGAATTGTTGTGTTGGAAGTTGCATGTGTCCACGTGCCTAGACATTTCTCCATATCTTTATCAAACTTAGTATGCTCCAGATATTCTTTATTAGCCTTGACAATAGATGAATGAAGACAACAAATGTCTTTCATCTTCTCCTTAGTAAATGAATCTTCTTTGAACAAATCACCCTTGTCAGCGGTTCTAAATTGAGCCTTGATTTCTTTAAGATAGAGAGAAACACTTGTATTTCATCCTGAAGATGGCAGTGGATATATTTAAAGGTAGATAAAACAAAAGTTTGAAAGGACTCCCGTTTTTGCCACACATTCCTCAATTCTCCCATTGCTTCCTCCAAAAAATTTATCTTCCACTCAATGTTGAAGATCCACATCCTTGACAAGTTATTATTGGAATCATCAAGCACATTGTTGGCCAACAAGATATTTTCATCGGTTTCACCCATTAGATAGAGGTCTGCAATACATCCACTCCAGACCTGCAGCTCCTTTTCCATGGATTTGATTGAGGAAGTGAGTTTCTGCTGCAAATTGATCACCTTCTCATTTGTTTTGAATGCTTGCTCAATTAAATTCAAGGCTGCTATAGTAATATCATCCACCATGGCTTCCACATCCTTCCCATAAGTTGAATACTTGTGTATGTCTTTGAAGTTTTGAACTTCATCCTGTCTAAGAACCATGGGAGGTGGAAGAGCGACCAATGGGGCTGGATCCAAAACTTTATCTTTGGCCAACAATGATCTGATAAAATTGGAAAGAACTTGATTATGTTCTTCCAACTACTCCATGGTCTATTTTCCTTTCTGTACCCATTCAATAACCTTAGTGACAGTTTCCCGGAGGTTATGAACCTCACTCTTAGGTGTAGATTCTCCCAGTGGAATTCTGGAAAGCTTGAAGTCAAAGATCAAAAGATCCTTCTCCTCTTTATCCACCCTAGGTCTGAAAACCTCTAGAAACTACTGACCTTGAGTATCAGATACCAACCTTGAAGTAGTCTGTTGGAGGAGGAGGGGTAGCACCATGTAGAGCTACCACAACATCAAAATCAAGCCCTATTAATCAGGAAGAAGACTTTCTATTCCTGTAGTCTACTAGGGGATGCACCCAAGAAAAGGAAGAAGAAGAAACAAAGGAGTCAAGCGGTCAGATTTCAAGAGAACTGATGGCACTCAGAGTCTGAACTACTGTTGCCTCTAGTGGGGAAGTGCATGGAACCTCAATAATTTCCTTTACAGAGGAGTCTATTAAAATTGGAGGTTTAGTTTTTGATCCTTCCTTCTCCATCTCAGCAGTGGTTCCAGGGGTTTCTTCTGGTTGTATCATTTCATCATCCTCATTCTCACTTAGAACAATAATTTTTTCTAGCCCAACAGGTAATTCTGAGTGCTCCAGAAGAGTCTCTTCCTTGATTGGTTCTTACTTAACCTCTTTGACCTTCTTTTGATAAACTTGAGTGGAAGAAGGAGTAGACAATTCAGGATCTTTCATCAATGAAGAATTAGGAGTTTTCTCAAGTACCTCAATACTGGGCGTATGTACTTCATTCCTAGGTGTAGAAGTTTCTCTGGAAAAAGACCTACCCTTGATCCTCCTGAATTAACAATTTTTTTTATCAAACCAAATCTTAGTTCTGACAATGACAGGGGCAATTATCTCACTCAAATCATCTCTCTCCTTCACATACCAATCCATGGTTTCTAGAGGAGTGTGCTTGATTGATCTTTCATACTCAAAGGATTGCAAACCCTCATCATCGTCCACAAACCCTTTAGACACCTAGTAGAGATTGAGATCTAATATCTGTTACAGAGACAATATGTCAAAATGCCTCCTCTTCGCTTCAAAATCATCAGCACAATCAACCTAGTAATCCTTAGTGTTAGGATAGTGATGATAAGTTATTCTAATATTTTGATGAATGAATTTATTTACATCAAAGCAAGTCCTGGATTGAAAAAAATGAATTGTAAGAGGAGTAATAACCTTTTCTATATTTTGGGCATCTAGAGTTGTCTTGCATGTATAATTCCCCAAGGTGATAGGGAAATGAAGACTTTTAATCTTCTTGTCTCTACAGGTTCTATGGAGCTTAACCAATTGTCTGCACACCACAACCAAAGCCATTTTATCATTTCAGAACATGGAAAGCTTGAGAGGTGTACTTTCAAAACAAGCCAATCTTATGTACAAGAACTTTCTGAACTAGATGAAGAAAGCCCCATACTCAGCTATCAAAGCCATAGGCTCATTAGAAAATCTCCTGAAAGTGTCACCCTCCAAGAGTCTCACAATTTACATGGTGAAGGCATCATTTACCCTTCTGAAATTATGATTACTTTCTAAGAGGGTAAATTGAGGGCAATATGCATAGTTGGGTTCATTCTTCTTGCCTTCAATGAAAGTGAAGCCAAACCATTCACGAGATGCTACCAAGGTATACATGAGGTAGGAGGTCATGTAGAATTTTTTGGTCTACTGAACGTATTACCCTTGTAGATGATGCGTATGTAAGGACACATCCAAAAATGGAATTCTTTGGTAGAGGGAAATCCCATAATCTAGGTAAGAAGAGTGATGAAATCTGATAGTTCCTCATTAAAATCAACCCTGAAAAATGCCTTAGAGAGTCGGGACACTCCCTTCTTAGGGAACTATAGCAATGACTTAGCTACTTGAGCCTTATATTTATCACTATCCTGATCAAACATAGCTTGAGCGTGAGTAAGAGTGAGAACAATGGAGTCTTCTATCTCAGGAATGCATAGGGTAGTGGTGATGGCAGCAACATCTAGTTTTTCAATCAATTCTCCATACACATAAACAACTTCCTTGGTATGCGGATTGAAATGAGCCGCATAGGTGAACACGGTGTCAGAACACTACACAGAGATGGGAAAACCAATAGCATATGTGATTCCAATAACATTGATCATTTGCACCATGGGTGTAGGATTGTCACATATTAACCTACCCCAGAAATCATCTAAATCCAAGTGTTGAACTTCACTATCCCCAATATTAGGTACACAGGTCTCCAAAGGTGATAAATGCTCATGCCCTTGAAACTTGATCTTCATTTTCACATTGTAAAAAGGAACAACCTTCAAAGAGTAGATTCACAATAAAAATGCAAAGGGATATAGGAAGATGAACAAATGGCTCAATTGCAAGAATGCGGGTAAGAAATAACAAGCAAGCAATGTGAAAAATGCATAGACAGTGGTTCCTTTAAATAGTCATTTAGGAGAGAGAATATAATAAATGCACATCAAATAAACCTTGCACTGACTCAAAAAGGAAAAATGTGGGAAAAGTGGAAAAAAATAGCCCTGACAGTCGATGGAACATTGGGACATGTGGGACGCGAAAATCTGATTTGGTTGATGCGGGGAATGCAGACCAAAAGAACATGGGCGGTCCAGGGACATAGAAATGCGAAGGACGCGAAGACCCGATTCAGCCGATGCGGGTGATATGGGGAATTAAGGAACATGAAGCCCAGGTGAACTTGGGACAGATGGGTTGAAAAAGTCTTAAAAAGCTGACGGAAAAGGACTTGCAAGAAAATTAGTGAATCGACAAATAGGAGGCCCGCTAGAACTTGGGATAGATGGGACATGAAGAGCCGATTCAACCGATGCAGGGAATCAGTGAACAGGAAGCCCAGGGTAACTTGGGACATGAGGGAAAAAAATGTCCGATAGACCCCCAAGTCACTAAAATGACTCCAAACAAACAAAATTTGACCATTCTTTTCGAATTTCCAATTTTAACCAAAACACTTCTAAAGGGATCCAACTCAAATATTTCAAATTTTTCAACTTTCAAAAGGGGGGAATTTTTATTGGACAACAGGAAGTAAATATATTTTTTGAATATATATAAAAATAAGAAGTTGGATTTAGGTGTGGTATATAAGGTAGAAGAAAAAAGAAGACTCTGTGTTTTAATGTCTATGTGAATGTGAGAGAAACAACTATGTTTTCATAAAATATATGTATTGACATTCTATCAATGAGGGAAAAGGAATTTTTAATGTATGATTGCAACATATTTAATGGTCTCATATGTTTGCATTATTTTTGAATTTGATTTTTTCAAAATTTGTATTTATATGACAAAGAGTTTAAGCTATGTTTATTGTTTTTAAATGAGTCATATCAACTGCTTTCTACTACAAACTGATAGCAGAGGGAGTTATAAGTTATGGTTTTATTAGAGCTAAGGGTATCTTAAAATAGAGGTTTCAGGTAAGGTTTATCACAACAAGGGTATTTCAAGGAAACATTTTTCAAGAAGACAAAGTTCTTTCACAATCAACATTGGCAACAAGCACAAGCTTGAAAAATCCATAAATTCCACAGTTTAATGGAAAGAATTATGACAACTATGCAATCACCACGAAAGATTTATTTTGTTCTCAAGATATTTTGGAGCTTGTTGAGAATGGATTTTAAGAGCCTGTTGATGCAGCAACATAACATGCATTGACACAAGTAGAGAAAGACTTGTTGAGGGACAATATGAAGAAGGATTCAAAAGCTCTATTCAACATTTTTCAATCATTACGTGAGAACATTTTTCCAAGGATTATAGCAGAAAAAAAGTCCAAACAAGCATGGGATATCCTCCAAACAACATACAAAGTAATAACAAAGGTGAAAACAACAAAGCTACTATTGTAACCAACTTGAACACAAACTCAATACGTGCTACAAATATCTTAAAATAAAAATAAATAAATCTTCTTCTTCATTATTGAATCATGAATTACAATGCTTCATAAATAGGAAAACAAATCAAAACTTGATTTTCAAAGAAAAATCTAACTAAATTTGACTAAATCTATTTTGGGTAGTAGAATTTATTATTTTTAGTGGAATTGAAACACCTCAATCCTTGACCTCTTAGCTGAAGAAGTCTTCCCACCTCAATAGTGGAATATGACAGTCTAAGTGCTAAGGGGTTTCCATTCTACTAGCATATCCTCTGCCCCTACAAAATCCTCTACCTCTTTGCTTATTTGGGATATGTTTTCTTGTATCTTCTTGCTTTTCCACTCCATGAGGTTATTCTCCTCTACCTTGGCTGAAACCAACTCATCACAAAATCAATACACTACAAATATCTTGAAATTAAAGAAAATAAATATTTTTCTTCGTTATTAAATCATGAATAAAAATGATTTATAAATATAAAAATAACTCCCAAATCAAGTTTCTAAGAAAACTCTAACTAACTTTGAATAAATCTACTCTAGGTGGTGGAATTTACTCTTTTTAACAGTTTACTAGAACCTGCTATTCTTAGTAAGTTCACATGCTTATTCGTATGGGCACAAAAATTTCCACACATATTATACATGCCTAAATTATAGAAATTTACAACTTTATAACTTACTATCAATTTAAGAGACTACATTTTTTAATTCCTAGAAAAAACTGAATTACAACTTAAACCCTAATTTTTTGCCTTTAGATTGAAGATTTTGGGACTCAAAATGTGTCGAAACGTGCTCCAATCGGTAGGTCTTGTTGAAAAATACATTCATCTCATAAAAACAAGTGGTTTAAAAAAATAGACTTAAACTGACACCCGAAGCAAAAGTTATGACCTTTTCAAGTTCCTACTAAAAATAGTGCATCATTTTCCCTTGCTTGAAAAAATACAACTCCTACAAGTTGTATTCATCAAATTTCTACCATTTATGTTTATCCAACTTCTTAATCTCCCACTATGTGACCCATGTATTTTCCTCTTGTGTTATTCCTTTGTTAATAAAATTTTGTTCTTCACTATCCCCATGAAAAGAGTATAAGTCTGAAAAAGTAAACAATGGAGAGATATCAAAATTTCCTGGAAATTCTACCTCATTAGCATTATCATTTATCTTCTTCACAAATTTTTAGGGACCAATGTTTTTTTTCTTCATCTTTGTATAGGTTCATTTTAGAAACCTTTCCTTTGGAAGGTATATTGTAACCAACTCACCCAATTTAAACACTTTCCTCCTTCTGTGCACATCTTCTATTTCTTTATATTGATCATTACTTGTCTGTAACTTCTTCCACACTTCTTCCTACAATTTTTATCTATATTGGAAAAATGTTTCTACATCATCATCGACTCTTCCATCCATTGGTAGTTACACCAAATCTAACACCCATTTTGGATTACTCCGAAACAAAATATAAAATGGGGAATTTCGTGTGGATCTATTTATAAAGCTATTATAAGCAAACTCATATTGTGGTAATGTTAAGTCCCATTGTTTTGGATTTTCCCTAACTATGCATATTAACAAGTTTCCCAATCTCCTATTTACCACCTATGTTTTCCCATCGGTATGAGGATAATAGGAAATGTTGAACTATAGTTTAGTTCCCAACTTCTTGTTATCACCGAATCATAGCACCCCTGGAGATATACTTGAACTCACGGTGTGATTGGATAACATGGGTACTATCTCCAAGTTGTGGGACTTGCTACCTGAGATAGACCTCTAGAGAAAGCTGGTTCTTGCTCCTAAACTACCTGCCACAATCTACTCTAATGCAGGATAAGCTAACTGTTCTAATCTGAATTTCCAAGGGACCAGGGAGAGAGAATGCATAAAATGAAAGCCTACACTAAAGCGGTGATACACCAGAAAAGGAGGGTGGGAGAGTAGTCTCCAAATGTGTGAAATATAGAGGCAAAGTGCACACTAGAAGAGGTGATGACAGTTCTCCATAATCTAGCAAAATGCATTCACAACAATATTCCAAGCACACACAATGATAATGAATTCCTGCAAGAACATAATAATAGACACAATATTCTTGTAGAAAGATAAAAGGGGCAAGAATAATGCAAGAAAACACAGCAGGGGAAGATACATCCACAAACTTATATTTTATTGCTTCCTGGTATGCACAGTTCAGTCTATTACAAGATAAGGGCCTGGATCACCATGCAAGGAGTCCACTACAAGGGCCTGCAACACACTAGCTTCACAAAGTAATTTTGGCAGAGCTTTCCTACCCAAAAACTCTCCTGCTTATATTGAGCCCAACACTCCAATTTATAGAAAAATGAGAAGGAAAAGAGAAGGGAAAATGGAAATCCTGAAATCTGTCCTTCAACCACTTGTAAGAGGCATTAAATTGAGTGAAAAGGTTTTCCATTACTTTCAAAAGGCTCCCCATATTGTCCCATGTGCTGCAGCAGAGAAAGAATGACGACCATGCCTCTTAATTGCACTCCCAACTACCAAATAAAACATTGTTCTGAACCCAGCCACGTTTTCTTAAAAAACTCAATCAATTTCTCATCAAATCCATAATTTATTGATTTCTATGCATTGGGCTTGGAACCATGATTCCAATGGCACCAATTTTGTGCGATTTCGGTTAGAAATACAAAAGTTATGGCCTTCTAAGTGCGGGCAGCTATTTTGGGTCTGGCAGGCGTTTTCTGTCATTTGACGGGAATGAGCATTGATTGAATAGAGCAGAATATGTTTCTCTTATTTAAATATATCTACCCTCATTAAAAATAAGACGTCGTGCTCATTCCAGAAAGTCCAATTTTGTGAAAATCGGAGCTCGGAGTCAAAAGTTATGGCCGTTCGAAGTTCCACGGGTCAAATGTTGACTTTTCTCCTTCTCCTTCGGCCACTTCGGCTTTTCGCGTCCCATGCGTCCCTTTGTCCCGAATGTCCCAATGCTGAAGTTCCCTGTTTCAGCCGGTTCGGCCAGTTCGCGTACTTTTGTCCCACGCGTCCCAAATTGTTTCGGGCTGCCTTGGCTGATTTCGGCCAGTTCGGCCGGTTCGCGTACTTTTGTCCCGCACGTCCCAAACTGTTTCAGGCTGCCTTGGCTCATTTCGGCCGGTTCGGCCGGTTCGCATACTTTTGTCCCGCGCGTCCCAAACTGTTTCGGGCTGCCTTGGCTCATTTCAACCGGTTCGACCGGTTCGCGTACTTTTGTCACGCGCGTCCCAAACTGTTTCGACTAGGACTTAGCCATTTTTCATGATTTTTTTTTTATTTTTTATTTTTTGGCCTGACCTTATTTTGCAATTTTTTCGCATTTCCTCAGAACTTGCTCTCTTCTTCTTGGATAGGGGAGTTAGAAAAATATGAGGGGACCCTAGAAACATGACTTTTCACCCTGAATCAATACAATTTACCTGGGACTTGAGAATTTGATGCATGTTATCAAAATTACCTTGAGGGGTGAATTTTGGATAACAATTTTGGCGACTCAGCGGGGTCATCTACCTACCAGATGAAGAACAACCAGCTGCTTGTAGCAATCCATTGGGTATGGAGTCTATTTGATAGCCTCTCAGCTGATCTAAAATTTGAAAACCTGTGTCTTTGAGCCATTGAAACATTCGTTGATCTGGTTTTCCTGTGGCTGCCTATTTTTTTCCAGGAGCTTGATGGACTGCAAACATGCACATACTAGAAGCAATAGGACATGTGCACAAGCACTTAGGGAAATAAAAAATACTCTAACAGCAGTACAATGTGCATAAGCACTTGGAGGAATGGAAATTCTAAATTAATATTTACAAGGGTGAAAAGCTTTCTTTCTAGTAGCAACGTTTGAGATAGATCCCATTGACCGGGATCTGCAATTCTTCACCATCCAACTTAGCCAGTCAGAAAGCATTGCTACCTTTGCATTCAATGATCATGTACGGGCCACTCCAGATGGCATCAAACTTGGAGTGCTTTCCTAGTATTGGACGATCAGCATCCCACTTCAATACCAAATCTCCAGTTTGTAATATCCTGGCCTTAGCTTTCTTGTCAAAACTCCTTTTGACAAATGCTTTATCCTTTTCTATGGTCTGTATTGCGTGCTCTCTTGCTTCATCTAATTCCATCAGCTTTGCATATCTGATTTCCATAGGTTCAACCTCAACTAGTTCCAACTGTTTCATGAGTTCCAATGCTGGAAACTCGAGTGATATAAGTAGAACCGCTTCTTTCCCGTTAACAAGCTTGTATGGAGAGCTTCCTGTAGATCTCTTGGGTGTGATCCTATCGGCCCATAGGGATGATTTGAGCTTTGAGTGCCAAGTCCTCTGATTCTCATCAAGAGTCCTCCTGATGATTCTTAGTAGATTCTTCTTCGTAGACTCAGTTTCGCCATTACCTTGAGGGTAATAGTTCGATGAAGTGCTGAGATACACACAATTCTTGACAGCCCATTCAGTGATCTTTGTGCCAAGGAATGCCAATGCATTGTCTGATATGATAGTGGAAGGGGCACCAAACCTCGTGACTATCCCTTCATAGAAATCTAAGATATTAGATTCATTTGCCTCCTTGAGTGCCACTCCCTCAATCCACTTGGTGAAATAATCCGTTGCTGTAAGTATCCACTGTGGCCTTGACTTGAATTGGGATTGATGACTCCAATGAAGTCTAGTCCCCATTGCATGAATGGCTGATTTACTGAAATTGGACGAAGGGGCAGCGCTGCTAACCTTTCTTTCCCTGTGAAGAATGCACATTTCTTGCATCTCTTAACCCATGAATAGCAATCACTGAACACAGTAGGCCAATAGTAACCAGCCTTCATGATTTTGAGAGCTGTCACTCATGGAGCAAAGTGGCCTCCTGCTTCCCCGTCATGGAACTCGTGAAGGATCTTCTCAACTTGACCCGTTCCAATGCATCTTAATAGAACTCCATTGATGTCCTTTTTAAACAAAACTCCATCAACAAGCACATATGGAATGGCTTGTAATCTGAAGTATCTCCTCTTTGCTTTGCTCACTTCTGGAGGGCACAAGCCTGTCTGGAGTTAATGCACAAGGTCTTGAGTCCAACATGGGATGGGTGCATCATCAGCTGGTTGTTCTTGATCATTCTGTAGTAGCAGGACAACATCCTCTTCACTTTTTGGCTCGTCTGGTTGTTTGGAAGTGAGCTGCTCACACAAGCCTTTGCCACGAACTAGCTTGGTCACTTTGATTTCAATATCATATTCCATCACCTGAGTGATCCAACCTGCTCTCTTCTCATTTAAATCCTTGTTTAGGAGGAAGTCCTTAACACCAGCATGAGACACCAGCAGTTGAATCTTATTATTTGAGACCAAATGTCTGAACTTCTTCAAGCTCCTGATGATAGCAAGGACATGCTTTTCGATGAAAGAATACTTTATTTCATAATCTTCCAAGGTTTGACTGAAGAATGCTATGGGCTGTTCTGAACCTTCTCTATTCAGCGGTGTCAAGATAGCTGAGATTGTATCTGATCCTCCAAATGCATACAACATGAAGCCCTTTGAGAAATCTGGGTTGATAAGAGTTGGAGCTTGTGATATTGCATGCTTGATGTTTTCAAAACTCTCTTTGCCTTCTGCTGTCCATTTGAATGCCAGACTCTTCTTCAACATCATTGTTATAGGCTTCACAAGAGTGGAAAAAGTAGGCACAAACCTGCGGACAAAGTTTATCCTTCCTAAGAAGCTTTGGAGAGATTTCTTGTGGTGTGGCAATGGAAGCGTTCAGATGGCTTCAACCCTTTCAGGATCAATTGTTAGCCCTTCCCTAGAGACAATGTGGCCCAACAGTTTGCCTTCGTGTGCCAAGAATATACATTTCTTTGGATTCAACGACACTCCGAACCTTCTACACCTCTGAAACACTTGTCTGAGGTGAAAGAGATGGTCTGCTGCATTCTTTGAGAAGACAGTGGTATCATCTAGGTATACCAGCACTATCTTGTTGATCAAGCCTTTAAACGCCATATCCATAGCTCGCTGAAATGTTGCTCCGGCATTTGACAGTCCAAATGGCATCTTCTTGTAAGCATACGTGCCCCATTTTGTAGTGAAGTTCATCTTGAATTGATCTTCTTCCTTTACCATTATCTGATTATAGCCTGAATATCCATCTAGCAATGAAAACCTTTCTGAACCAGCTACAACCTGCAATATTTGTTCCATTGATGGAAGCAGATAATGATCTTTGAGTGATGCTCTATTTAGATCGCAAAAGTCCACACACAATCTTATTTCTCCGTTTCTCTTTCTTACCAGCACCAAATTTGCAACCCAACTTGAGTGTTTGATGGGGAAGATGATACTAGCCTCAATGAGCTTGCTTAACTCTTTTCTCATGAGAGGTTCAATATGGGGATTTACTGGCCTTTGCTTTTGCCTGACAGGCTTGGATTCTGGATCCAACTCAATAGTATGTTGTGCCAAATTTGGGTTGAAACCTCTTAAATCTTTATAATTCCAAGCAAAAACATCTGGGAACTCTTGACAAAGCTGAACAAAATCAGATTTCTCTTGCGAGGTACTTACTTTGCCAATTTGCAATGTCTTGCCTTCATCTACTAAGATAGGTTCTGAATCTTCACCCTTTACTTGAATGCTCGCTTTCTCCTTCCGGAACTGATCATTCAGATTGAAGATTGTCTCCAAGGTTATGAGGCCTTTTGGCAATTTGTTAGTTCTTAGCTGCACCACTTGGTCGCCATACTGCTGCTCCAGCTTGTCTTGATTTCTCATGGAGAACTCAGCTTCTTCTTGTAGGAAATTAACAATCTGCTAATCATTCTCGAAGACTTGCCAACTTGTGTTGTTATCCGGAACAGCTGGTCTCACTACCACTTTGATATGAGGCTGAGTTTTCTCACTTTTGATGCTTTCTACAACATCAAACGCAGCCCCAATTGCTGCTAGCATGTCAGCAGCTTCATTCTTTTTTCTTGGGATGGAAATGATGCTAAAAGCTTCAAAATCTTCAATAAGATCCCATACCTGATTTTTGTAGTTCTTCAACAGATCATTTTTGGCAGCATTTTTTCCTTTGACTTGGTTTACGATCAACTCACTATCACCAAATACTTGTAAATTCCTGATGCATTTCTTCTTTGCCTAGTGCAGTCCATGAATTAAGGCTTCATACTCAGCTGTGTTGTTTGAACAGGAAAACTGGAAACGGAAGGCTGAGTAATACCTTATACCTTGAGGTGAAATGAGCATAGCTCCTCCTCCTGCACCTTGCCTACTCCTTGACCCATCAAAGAACAATTCCCATACTTCATTCCTGTCCTCATAATCTGGCATGGTGATGCTGGGGAGAGGTTGATTCTCTTCATGTAAATAATAGACTCCTAGCTCAGATTCTTCTATTTTTTGATAAGGATCAAAAGCATGCACCTTGCTTGCCCATTCATCAAGAGTCAAATATGGGATGCTTCCAACCTTGGTGTCAACTTCATCAGTGCTTGGATAATCTTCTTGATCAAATGCTGAACAGTTGGTATTGATTTGGCTTGGAGTGTAAGGCTCAATGTGAAAGTTCACAATAGGTTCAGACCTGATTGTGGCTTTGGTTCCATACCTTGTTCTGAACAACATGTGTGACTAATCCGCTGAAAGATAGCCTCCAATTTTAGCAGTGAAGTCTCTTGACAAGCACAATGCAAAGAGTGGTGGCAGGTCTATGACCAACACATCTTGTAACACTATTACGTTGGGACATGCATGCAGTGTGAGGCTCAATCCTTTGATTACTCCAACCGTTATCACTGCTGTCCCATCTAATTGCACTACACCCTTGGAGATGGTTTCATATTGGAGTCCTAGCTGATCAGCTATCTGTTTTGGCATGATTGAGCTGCTTGCTCCCGAATCGATCATGTAATTATGCACCAACTTATTTCCTACGATCAATGAAACATAAAATGGAGGGGGCTTCAACATTTTACCTTGCAGTCCTCCATGATCTCCTTCAGGCTAGGGAGCATTTGTGAGTACCTTCTCTTGCATTTGGACCTGTTGATTTGAAGTTGACCAGTCCTTCATGGCAGCTTGTAGCAAATCTCTCTATCCTGGGATAGATAGCGATTCCCACATGGATATGTTTACATTTGTCTTCTTCATCTGATCAATGATACTGAATGGAGACGAAGTATCCCTCTGCTTTCCCTTGGCTTGCACGTTCATTCCTTGCAAATGAGCGGCAACAGCTGGCATCTGAATTGGTTTAGGAGCTGGATTGGATGCTCCTTGTATGTTTGGAACTACAGTTTGCTAGCCAGCGGCTTGTGGAGTGGTAGAAGATTGTGGATTACTCGAAGCCAATGGCTATTCTTCACCCAAATTTCTCCTCTTTGACCTTGTGTTAGCTGCAACACTTTGAGAGGGTATTTGATTCATACCACAGAAATCTTCAGCCTGCCAATTGACAAGAGTAGTTTCGTTCGGAGATGTTCCTTGCTGAGATGCCCCTTGCTGCTGGTCTTCTTCGTGGCTAGACTCTTGCGACCCACCAATGGTTTGCACCATTAGAGCCTGATTTAATGCACCATTAAAGCACATTGATTGGTTATGTGGCTGACTACATGGGAAACACCAATCATATTCTTGGGCCATGTTATTTTGGACTGGCACCAAAGCTCTGGATGCAGATGCAACATTGGGATTATAGGGTTGAAATGGTCTGTTGGTAGGAGGCCTTGCTTGATTCTGATTTGCAGCTGGATTGGGTGGTCTTTGAGGTTGATATGGTTGCCTGTTAGGCTGAGCTTGAGGCTGATACGGTCTAGCGCTTTGAGCTTGCTATCTTTTGATAGTAACCAGCTCATTTCCCAAATTTTGCAATTGTTTCATGACCTCTTAGAGTTCGTTTGAAGCACTAGAGGATGAGGTAGAAGTCTCATTTGAACTTTGATTTCTAGGAGTGGGAATAGGAGCCAAAGTGGGTGCTTGACTAGTGCTTGGATTTTCTAAGCTCGGATACAAGGGCATGGGAGGCCTAGGAGCTAGCTTACCAGCTTGAATAAAACAGTTTTCAGCCCTAATGGCAATGCTATAAGCAGCAGGTAAGGTTGTGCCTCCCATAGATTGAATTAACATAGAAATATCAGAATTCAAAGCTTTAAGGTAATAGAGAAAAGCACCTTCTGCTGTTGGCCTAACTACCACTGGAATCCTATCCCAAGACCTTTGAAATCTGAAGTTGAAGTCAGTCAGCTGCTCGTTGGGAGCTCTCTTGATAGTTGTCAATTGTTTTAGAAGAGACAAATTGTCTCCCTTCTCTCCAAATTTCTCATGGAGAACTATGCATAACTGATTCCAATTCGTGATAGAACCAGCTTCAAGGATTTTGAACCATTGCAATGCCTTCCCTTTGAACGATGATGCTAGCAATTTGACAGCCACATCCATTTCATTTATCTCATGGATTGCACAGACGTTAGCAATGTCTTTGACATGATCACCAGGAGTGGTATGATTTTCTCCAGTGAAAAATGGAATGTTCTTCAATGCTGCAATTGGAACTGGATTCTATGCATTGAGGGCAAGTGGGCTACTGTCAGTGAAATTGACAAAGGGATTTAGTGGTTGTGCCATTCTGATTGTTCTGAGAATCCTTGTTGATACGAGAAAAGGTCTACCAAGTGGAGGTGTAGACAAAGTTCTATTAGGTGGAGACGCAGATCTTTGAGATCTTCTTCCCCTTCTTTCTATGCCTGGAGATAGATGCAAATAAACAAACAATCCTTCCTCCCTAGTTCTTGACCTGGTCTGTATTCTTCTCATAAATTTGTCAGGCTTGGACTACAGAAACCAGTGGATTATTCCTCTTTTGGAGTCACCAGATGTTCGATTTTAAAGCTCCTTCAAAGCTGGAACTTACAACAAGTGCACATCAATCTTGTTGCAATGAAATTAAAGACCTCTAAGGTCCCACCAGGCGTGCCAGAACTGTTATCACCGAATCACACTTCTTCCATAAATTCCTCCATAAATGACTTAAGAACCTTGTGCCCCTATCTGTAGTAATGGTTTTTGAAAAACCATGCAAGCGAATAGTTTATTTGAAAACTAAATATTCTACTCCTATCGCATCACTAGTTTTATTGCAGGCAATAAAATGAACCATATTAGAAAACCTATCAACAACCACAAAAATTTTATCATTACCTTGTTGTATTTTTGGTAATCCCAAAAAACATCCATACTCAAATCTGTCCATAGCCTTTTGGGAATAGGAAATGGCATATATAATCTTCTATTATGTGCATTCCCTTTTGAGTCTTAGAAAATTCGATACCTCTCCACATATCTTTTCAGCTTTGGCCAATAGTATTTCTCTACTACTAAGGCTATTTCCTTATCCTTACCAAAGTACCCAACCAATCCTCCACTATGCAATTCTTTCACTATATTATCTCTCATAGACCCAATTTGAATACATAGTTTTTGTCCCTTAAATAGATAGCCATCATGTAAAAGGTACTCATCCTAGAAATATCCTATATCGCCTAATAATGGCCTACTTAAAATTTCAAAAATATCTGTAAAATAGGAATCATAAAATTACAAATCCTTTATTGGTTCAAAACCAACCATGCCATTCTCCATAGTTGTAAATAGAGTCATAGGCATATGTAATGCATCCACAAATTGGTTCTATTTTACTGATTTATGATTTAGAGAAAAATTATAACCCTGTAAAAATGATACCCACTTGGCATTCCTATTATTCAACTTCTTTTGTGTATTCACATACGTCAAGGCTATGTGGTCTGTAAATAAGAAAAACTCCTTAGGCACTAAGTAATGCCTTCAATACCTCAATGCTTACACAATTGCATAAAATTCCACATCATAAGTAGAGTATTTATTTCTTCCTGATTCAATTTATCACTAAAGAAAGTTATTGGATTGTGTCCTTAACTTAGGATATAACTAGTACCCACATGTGACGTGTCATAATCAACCTTGAACACTTTATCAAAATATGGTGGTCACCTTCTTCTTCAAGAACTGAAAGCTATCCTCAGTTGCCTTTGTCCACAAAAACTCACTTCCCTTTATGTAATCTGTTATAGGTACTACAATACTCCTAATTTCTTAATAAACTTTCTATAAAATGTTTCTAAACCATGAAAGCTTTGTACTTCTATTGTACTCAGTGGAGTAGGCCATTCAATAATTGCCTTTATATTTTCTAAATCCATCTGTACCACATCTTCTAAAATAATAAAACCCAAAAATACCAAACACTCTTGTATAAACATGTACTTGTTCAAATTTTCATAGATCTTCTCTTTCCTTAACACTTCGAATATCACCCTCAGATGCCTCAAATTTTCTTTTTTAATTTTTTTGAAAATCAATAAATCATAAAAACTAACCATAGAAAACTCACCATTGTAGTCCTACAATATAGTGTTCATCCACCTCATAAAAGTGTTAACCGCAGTATATAACCTAAATGACATCATGATCCAATCATATAATCCTTCTGCTATCTTGAATTTTTTTTTTCACTCATCTCGTTCTCTTATCCGAATTTGATGGTAACCAATTTGAAGATCAATATTGGTGAAATATTTAGATCTAGAAAGCACATCCATCATATCATCAAGGCGAGGTATTATAAACATATAATTGATTGTAATTTTTTTGGTTGCTCTGATATCCATGCACATTCTCCATGTTCCATATTTCTTTAGATTTAATAAAGTTGAAGGTGCACGTAGAATCATGCTCTCCCTTATTACACCCTTCCTCACGATCTTTGTCACTTTCTTACTCAACTCTACATGCAATGCCAGGCTTATCCTATAAGCCACTTGATTTGCGAGGGAAGACCCTTGGATCAAATCAATATGGTTTTGGATATCTCTTTTCGGTGGTAATCTATCTGGTAGCTCATCAGGAATAACATCAAAAAATTCTTCTATTAATTTTTTTGCTTCTACTGGTATTTGTGCACTTACAAGTTCACCCTTATTTGTGACCAGTACTTAACAAAACCCAGTTGCCTTTTCCTCCTTCATAAATTCTTTTACAAAAAACATATTTTCAGCCTTTCCCTCTTCCTTAAGAGGTAGTAAAACTATTTTTGTGACATCCTTCCAAAAATTATATGTATTCTTCCCCCTGTCATGAATAAAGTTTCTATCAAATGTCCATGGTCTACCTAGTAACATATGACATGTATCCATAGGAATAAAATCACACTAAATCTCATCCTTATAAATTTTCCTAATAGAAAAATTTATTAAACATCTCTTATCAACAATAAGTTCATTACCCTTTTTAAACCATACAATATGCTAAGGGTTAGGATTCCTCTCACAATGAAGGGCTAGTTTTTAAACCATCTCATTTGAAACCATGTTCTCACAACTACCACCATCATTAATAACATTATAACACTTTCCCCCTGAAGTACATCTTGTTATGAAAATATTTGTACGTAGCCATGCATCCCCCTTGATATCCTTTCTTGGAAAAATCATTGTCCTTGTAACGCCTGAGAAACGATGTTCTAGGAACATGTTCAAACCTAACATTTATCCCAAAAAATTTGGCTATATCTTTTTTTTAAATTTGAAAGGTTGCAAGATTTTCAACCCTTAGTGTGCATTTAATTTATTTTCACCAATAATCTTTACTTTATAAGGGATTAACCAAGTCTAAGTTAAATGATTAAATATTCTTAATTTAACTCTATGTTTAATTTATTAACATTCAACTAGGAAGGTGCCATAATTTAATCTACTTGGTTTAATGTTTTATTCCTCCACAACTAACACTCAAATCCTAAAACTTTACCTTATATTTAGATACTATAGTTCCATTATTTAAATAACTTAAAAGTCCATTTCGTTACTTTTCTAAAAAGCACTAGGAACTAAATTAGTGACTTTACACACCAAGGTAATTAAATGGTCCCATTCACCCATATACACATACCATTAATTATTATTTAAAACATCTATAAAAATATATTCCTACCAAAAAATGTAGGGTTGATCCTCCACCCTTGGATCAATTCAATTGTGGACACTAGATACTAGGTTTCTAAGATAATCTAAATATCCTTATGAATTTTAATTTAATCACTTTCCTTACCGAAACCTCCTCATTTGGTCACTTTTCCTTTTTTAATTTGCAGGTTGAAGATAAGGAAGCCATCGGAACAAGTAAGGAAGAAATATGGAGGATTCTACAAGGAAATCAAGCTTAGATTAGTTTACATTGTAGATTTATCATTGTAATTTCTCACATTCAAGGATTGAAGGGATTTTCTTTACTAATCAAGTTTTATTTCAAAACTATTTGTATTTAGGGTACTTCATTTGAGGAAAACCCTACTCCCGTTTATAAATACAAGTTTCAATACTTTAAATCCACTTTTAGAAGACTTTATTGATTAAAACCTTGAGATTTAGCCATTGTTTGTTTGCTGGTAGTTTCCTTGGTAAATTTACAAGCTTAAAATTTTAATTAGGCCAAGTTAAAGTTTACACAAGTGCGGATCTGATAATTTTCATCGTCAGTGATAGAACTACCACCCAAGGCAAGCTGGCGGTCCTGGGACCACCTCCTTGCCGGAGCGGCAGTTCTGAGACCGGCGCCTTGCCTAAGCAGTAGTTATGAGACCACCACTCTACACAGGGCGGCGGTCCCATTCCTTAGAAACTGAACCTAAAAATCCAAGATTTCTCAAAATATAAAAGTTAGTAGAGTGTTCTAAAATTCATTATGAGCCTAAATTTAAGTGCCTAAAGTGTCCAGTTGTAATATTTAGTTCCATTTGTTCATTATATAGTTAAAACTACTCATTTTAAGGAATTATCTATTCTAATAATAGCAACAACAACTATAAGATCATTTTCATTTTGTTCAAGAAATTTTTCCTTTCAATTCCAAAAGTAAAAAGGATCTAAATCCACTTCTAATATTGTTATTTTTCCTTATTACCAAATTGCAACATTTCAATATAACAATATACTTCAAATTTGTTGTCTCTTTCCATTTCCACTACAACCATTCATTCAAATAACTATAACAAATTTGTTCTACTTTCAAGTTTACTATACATACATTTTTATCATCTTACAACTTCTATATTTCTTCTTTCTCATTTACAATAATACAATTTCACAATGAAAGTAAAATTTATTTTCCCATTGAGCATAGCTCATTTATTTTCAAACAAAGAACTTCTTTTCTCACAATCCAAACTAAAATTAAACTTTTACACAAGCTTTCCATCTTGATTATTTTCTTTCCATACTACAAATTAAAGAGGAGGTAAATTTTAGAACTCTTTAATGAACTTCTTCAAATAATCTTACAACTTACAATACAACATTTCCTTTAAAGAAAAACACAATATTAAAATTATTCTACCTTGAGTGGGAATAACAATAAGGATTATCACAAGAAGAGATTTCTTAAGGACTCCAACATAAGTTCCAAGCTTCACATCACCAACAAGAGAGCTCCTTTATGATTTTCTTCATCCACAACAAATATGGGTGGAGAGGCAACACTCTCCACCCAACCGAAGTATCAAATGAGGAGGAGAATCCATCCTCCTCATTGGCCCCCAAGCCCTAACCACATTGCAATGAAAGGTGGATCCAACACATGACAACAAACAAGAGTCCACAATAAAAAAATAAGTATTTCACAACCATTCCAAAATACAACCAACTCAACTACAAACATAATGAGAAAAACAACAAAATATACAAGGCTTCAAAATGAAAGACAAAGGAGCAAGAACCTATGCGGAGTTCAATCATGCCTCCATATGGGAAATGGGTGCCCACCTTAAAATCCTACAATAAATATCTCAAAACCCCTACATTGTCTTATGCATCCCTCAAGTACCTCTTATGCATCCCACGTAATATTATGACTCCCTCATTCTCTTATGCCTGCCTCATAAAAGAAACTTGTAAGAAATGTAAGCATTCCTTATCCAAGGTGGGGCACCCAACCCAAACTCCCAAAAAAACTTGAAATAAACTCTTATGCCTCCGTACATGAATTCTCCCCATAGTCACCTCCTACACCACACTCAGGAAATCTACCCAAGCACCCAACAAGCATATAAAAACATTCAAAACAAGCACATACACACAAAATAAAATAAGAACACTAAGCAAGAGTATAACTCCTACCTTTCCATGGTAGAGCTTAATCCAAGAGTCCAACACTAAGCTCCTTCAAGCCCACAAAAATCACCAACAAGCTTCAACCTAATCCAAACGCACTCCAAAATCCTCTAACTCAAGAATGCAAGAGCAAAAAATAATGAAGTAACCCCCAAACAAGGAAAAGAACTTGAATAAATAGAAAAGGGAGAGATGAGGGTGAGGTGGCTCTATGTAGGATGCCAGATAACTCATCCTCAACTCCACCTCACAAGTAAAACCTCAACCCTAATGCACCATAAATTGGTGGGTGAGAAGAATGAAAATTTACTTACACACATAATCCAAGCCCACACCCCCTAAGGAAAACTTTAATTACATGAAAGAAAGTGCAATTTCTTGTCCCAGGTGGGGCACCCAACCAAACTCCATCCAAAACATGAAATGAACTTGTATGCCTCCCCACATGTAATATCCCCATAGTCCCCTCCTACACCAAACTTAGGCCATATACCCAAGCACACAACAAGCATACCAAAACACTAAAAAAAATTCACATATACATAATATAAAAGTAAATATTTTACAAGAGTGTAGCTCCAAACTTTTCATGGTAGATGTTGACAATTTTTGCACTTGTACAAAAATGGGCAACTCGAAACTTCGTCATTATGATGAAAGTCATGGGTGAAGTATACCTAAGATAAGGAAGTTCTTATGTTATTAGTTAGTGGTGAATTAGTTCTAAGATTAAATGAAATATGCAGTTATGTGTGTTGTCACAAAACATAATAGATCACATAGTCTACAATTTCATGATACCTTCAGCAAAAGAACACAAAGTCCCAAAAGACAGTTGTGTTGTCTTGATGAAAACATTGAATTACAGAGTAGGTGAAATGCTGAGCTTTGAAGTAGTAAAATAAAATAAAAATATAAGAAAATCAGGGTTCATTACTGAATGTTACAAGTTCTCATCAATGTTTCTTTCCTTCATGATTAAGACATTCAATTATGTTATCGAGTTGTTTAGTTCATTACACAATCCATATAGAGAAGCTAGAATACAGAAGGGAATACACAACTCAATTTCAGAATTCAATGTTTTATTCATAAGGAATTTTCAAATGTTTCCCACACAAGCCATGGGATGTGACTGAAAAGTAAATTACATCTACTGAAGTAAGAGGTACACATGCATGAAAGAGAAAGTAAAGGAATATGAGTGAATCCATCATTGCCTTAGGATATTCTTCGTTGTGTAAAGAATATCATACCCAGCATGTTTCATCTTCATCTCCATAATCTAAAGCATGGTACCTGGAAAGTGAAAAGATAAGAACCATCAATAAAGAGCTCAGGGTTAATCCATATTCCTACACTGTCCTAATTCATGCATATGGATTTCTAAGCAATACGAGATTTAGAGTACCTGAAGAACAAACTACATATCTCACTCAAAAATAAGAGATAGAAAATAAAAGAAGAAAACATGGACATAAGAGAGGACAAAAATCCTAAGTATTTTCTAACTATTTTCCTAAGTGTGCAGGTAAAGGTTGTAGCCAATGAAAAAATAAACAAGTCATAAGTGCATGCATAAAAAGGAAGAATGTAACTCAAGGTTTCAGTAACCATTCTGAAGTGGAAGAAGTTACAGT
This sequence comes from Taxus chinensis, assembly GCA_019776745.2. NCBI lineage: Eukaryota > Viridiplantae > Streptophyta > Pinopsida > Cupressales > Taxaceae > Taxus > Taxus chinensis. The sequence goes on along the minus strand of CM034146.1, from coordinate 259,264,573 downwards.
ACAAAAGAGAGAATTCTGGAAACATTTTTCTAGGGCTTTGCCATGAAAAATCAACATTTCAGAATTTCCAACATGTCAGAAATGTTACTTAAAGGAAATAAAACATCTATGTGAAAGAAAAAAAGTAACGGAGATCTTAACAATCATCTGAATAAAAGATTATGCCTAAAATAGTATTAAAATAGATGAACTACTTATAATTTCTAGAAACCACATACAAGATACAGAAAATAATATCTTATAGTACAAGATCAAGAACAATAAGAGAACTGTCAATCAGACACCATCTCTGGCAAACCCGTAACAGTTTGCAACACGTGGTCCATCATGGGTAGGGTAGTTTATATTTTCAAAGAAGCTTGATTCAGATTCTTGAAATCAACTATCTGATCTCACCATTTTTCTTCTTCTTGAGACACCAATATTTAGCAATCCATGTCGATGATAACAGGGAAGGTATATAGTTGTTCCATTTCAACACATTCTATATCTATGTACAAAAATGGGGTCAGCAATCTTTGAATTTTTTTCCTTTCCTTCTGCTTGAAAGCTTATTCCCCAAGTTTGAGTGGAATGAATGTTTCATTTCTTGTGGTTTGGAAATCTTTCAGATCATTGTAAGAATAGCAAGATATCGATGCCCTCTCCTCTCTTTCAAAATATCCAACCAACCTTCTCGTCTCCCATGGTCAACACTTTCCTCGTCACTCACCACCAGTTTTTGTTGAGGAGCGTTCCGAAGTTAATCTTTTCATATTCATAGAATATGAGATCCTTGGAAGCTTTAGACTTTGACATCTGTCATTTTTCAACAATTCCTCCAAACTTTACCAGTCGCTTTAGGGATCCTTGTTGCTTTATTGAATGCATCCCTCTTGATCCGTCCCGCTTTTGACACCTTTCCGTGCTCTTAATTGGAAGAGCCACTCTCTCGAGGAAGATTACCTACTGGGTGTCCCTGAAAATAATGTGATCTAAGTTTATCCCCTTTATTTTCCATAAAGACGAAATGTCTAATCATCATTGAAAACTTGCCGTTGTTAGCCTTATCTGGCACACTCGTCTATTGGATCATTTCATGGGTGAATTTTGTTTGGGAAAAATCAGGATGAGGTATCACAAAATCCTAATACTAGTGAGTCATTCCTCGTTTCTTTCCCTTGGCACTGACGTTGAGCGAACGGCATCAAGAATACTATACGCCAGACTTAGATTCCTTAGTGGGTTAACCTTCTATTCGTTACTTGGAAAAGATTCCTGACTTGCTTTACAACCAGTCAACATCTCCATACCAGGAGGTTTTTTACAACCTCCTTCTCCTTGCTGCATTCAAAGTCCAAGGATGAGAGATCGTATTCCTGTTGTGTTATTTTATAGTTTTCAAAAAACTGTAACTTGAAGAAAAAGGATGATGTTTTCCTTCTGGAGAGATCAGATACCCAACTAGACACCAGAACCCTGAAAGCCATTCCATCAATTCCCCAATTCTCAAATGCGATTAGGATCATTGTGCACTACCTTTAGGACGGTTTCAATTTCACTTCATCCAGACATAGATTTGTTTCCATGCCCCTATCTTCATAAGGTATTTGTTCTTTGGATCGTCGTCTTTTCACAATATTTTCAGATTTTTCTTGGGAAACAAATTCTTCACTTCCATTATTGGGATAATTTCATGTGAAAAATCCATTTACTTTCTTCCTCCCAAACCTTGCAAAATTTCTACTCTCACCAGAACCATATGAAGAGGAATATCAAGCTACCAAGAGAGTAGCTAAAACCTTCTTGTCTGGTAGCACAAAAGATACTTGTCACATCCTTAATTCTTAATTCTTCTACAGAGTCACTTCCTTCTCTCTATGGATAGAAGAAACATAAGTGATGTGGGGTAAGACTCAAAGAATGATCCAATGTGAAGGCATGACTTATCCAACATCATAAATCTGTGCACGTTGCTGAGTTTAATGGGCCAGTCTATGAGAGAGTCACATAGAATAGGTTTTGATTTTCAATTGTTGGGTGACTAAAAGGGGTTTGCACATATGTATGATTTATATGGTGGAAAGATGGATTGAGAACACTACCTTTAGAGCCAATGAAGTTTTGGAATGGGAATTGACAAAGTGGAGCATTTTGGTAAATGATTTTTGGATGAGTTTGAATAAATTCGCTGTCAGAAATCTGGGATTTTTGTCTTCCTGAGGTGGTCATGATATCAAAAGATCCAGAGGGTGAATGGATCGTATCATCACTGATCCGTTTAGGCTTATTCACTTTTGGACTAGAGAAAAGAAGTTTTAGGAGTGGGAGTAAAGAAGAATTAACGTACTTACATTTGCGTGGATGCAGTGTGATAGGAGATCCTCGTTCTTGTAATCACTAAAGAGTCCATTACATGCTCCTTCTTCTTCTTAGCCGGCTACTCACTTTTTCTTTCTTATGTTTTTCTATTCGCATCTCACTCGATGAATACTCGTCCTCTTTCATACCCCACATTCATCATAATCATCTCCTCATCACACCCTCGTGGTGAGAAAATAACTCGAGACCGACCCGCCGATTCTTCTAGTTCTTATCAGCCTCTTCTTCAGATTCTTCAAAATTTTCATTAACTTCTCTTCATCATCAGGTTCCTTCACTTCACAAATGTATTCACCCGGAACCTTGATGGATGTCCCTTTGATTGCCAATTTTTTCTGAGACGGCAAAACGGTTTTTTCTTTGAGCAATTTCGCCGTGGAACATCTTTTGGAGCATGGTAGGCATTTTTTTTCTTTATGGCATGGGTCAATTACACACGTCTGTACTAACTATCTTACCTTACCTCTATAATCGTAGGAGAGAGGAGAATTAACTTAGATTGGAAGGAATCCTCTTTTCATGGAACCCCCATACTTATCAGGTCGTCGCAAACCTCAGTGGCTAATCTATTATCAATAACCCGAATTTGCAATTATTGGGCTCGTAAGCAGAGCCTATGATTACTTCAGGAAATTAAGTGTTTAGAGAAACAATTTTTTAATTTGATCCATAGTCCCTGTGTCTTGTGGATCGTGTTATCAAATATTGAACTTGGCAACAAACTTTCTCATGGGCTTCTATGATTCGTTCTTGGATTTTGAGAAATCTGGATAGTACATCATGACATCTTCAGCGGTTTTGACACGTTTCTCAAACCGAGTTCGCATTCTCATTGTATTCTTTCCAATCAGTGATGCCTCAATGGGCTACTATGATAAACAAAATTTCCTTCCACACTTTTTCCCGTAAGCAAGTCTACCACAAAAATCCTCATAGACCATCCCATGTTCAGCTTCAGGCTCTTCTCCACTGTACATGAAGCTTCAATGTGTTCATTAGGAGTACCTTCCCATCTCTCTGAATTTGGGGAAAGTATCTTTCTATTACCCCCCCTGGTAACTCATTCAAAGGATGAGGAGGGCAAATAGGTCCAACTCTTGGCCCCCTGTAGTGAACTGACCATTCGTGAAAAGTTTAATTGAAGTGTATCCGAAAACACAGGCAGAACTAAAGCAACTAAGATGAGCCTAGATAATTTTTAAAGGAATCACTCCTAAAAAGCGTCTATCCCGCAATAGTGGTTTTGCTTGGCAGAATGAGTCCTCCATCCTCTCCTGTAATAGGAGGGAAAAGCCTTGCTGTTCCGAGTTGAAATTGTTAATCCTTCATTCCAAGAGCCCTTATTCTTAGTTAAGTATTAGAGTCCACCAGATCATAAATAATAAAGAATTGTTCTTTTTGAACTAGAATTGTGAAATGAATCCCCAGTAGAGTCACCAAAACTATTGCTTGTCAAATTAGACTTTAAGTAAAGCAACATATCAGTTAAAGTCCCTCCTCTTTAATGGGAGGTTCCCCTTAGTAAAGAAAGAAGGAAGACTATTTAACAAATGACACTATCTACTCTGATGAGGAACTCTGATATCATAAAGTGTTTGGATATGTAAGATGATGCATCAATAAAAAAACAAAGACCCTCAGTGAGGGAACGATGTAAACTACAAACTTCCCAGGAATTTGATAAAAAAGAATTCCTTATAAATGGTAGAAATGTATTATAGAAAAGAAATCATTCATTATTTAAACAATCAGATATAATTTCATAGACAACAAGTTCCAGAAGGCTCATACGATACAAGTTTTTTAATACATAGATATGATTCAACAATTTCCAGCCATACGAGGGGAATAAAATGATCAAAGGAAAATGAAGGGAAAGATTCTTTTTATTGATCTTTTATTTCTTTTACACTTTCCAAACGATCAGCGCTCCATCCCCATTGGATGGTGAGGAGAGCTCAATATATGCTTACAAAGGTTACACATTGGGTAACCTTTCTTTTAACCAAAGATTCATAGGAAAAGCACAATACACATTCCTTATTCAATTACAAGGAGATCGGGACTGCGAATGAAGATGAGAATGAAGAGCCCGCAGTAGAACATAACATTACAGGCTGAGAGGGCCCACAATTTGGGGGTTCAATGCCTAAATATTGTTAATTCTTCTCTATCGTCTCTGCCTCTTGGAATTGTGTGTGTTGGAAGTTGCTGTGTCCACACGGGCCTAGAACATTTCTCCATACTTTATCAAACTTATTATGCTCCAGATATTCTTTATTAGCTTGACAAAGATGACTGAAGACAACAATGTCTTTCATTTTCTTCTTAGTAAATGAATCTCTTTGAACAATCACACCCTTGTCAGCGGTTCTAAATTGAGCCTTGATTTCTTTAAGATAAGAGAAACCTTGTATTTCATCCTGAAGATGGCCGGGAATCTATTAAAGGTAATATAAGCAAAGTTTTGAAAGGAGCTCCTTTTTGGCCAACACATTCCTCAATTCTCCCCGTTTTTCCTCCCAAAAAATTTTATCTCCACTCACTGTTGAAGATCCACATCCTTGACAAGTGATTATGGGAATCATCGAGCCGAGTGTTTGCCACAAGAAGTTTTCATTTGGGTGTCACCCATTACGATAGAGGTCTGCAATAAATCCCTCCAATACCTGCCTCCTTTTCAATGGATTTGATGATGAAGTGATTTTTCTGCTGCAAATTGATCAGCCTTCTCATTTGTTTTGAATGCTTGCTCCATTTATTCAAGCTGCTATAGTGAAATGTCAGCCACCAGGGGGGGGGCTTCCCATCCTTCCCATAAGTTGAATACTTGTGTAGTTCTTGAAGTTTTGAACTTCATCTGTCAAGAACCATTGAGGTGAGATCGACCCATGGGCGGGATCCAACTTTTATCTGTGGCCAACAGTGGATCTGATACAAGTGGGAGAACTTGATTTGTTCTTTCCCAACTACTCCATGGTCTATTTTCCTTTCTGTAACCAGTCAATAACCTATGACAGATTTTCCCGGAGGTTAAACCTCGCTGCTTATGTACATTCTCCAGTGGAATTCTGGAAAGCCTTGAGTCAAGATCAAGAGATCCTTCTCCTCTTATCCCACCCTAGGTCTGAAACCAGCTATAAGCGCTGACCTTGAGTATCAGATAAACACAACCTATTAAGTAGTCTGTTGAGGATGAGGGGTAGCACCATGTAGATAGCTACCACAACATCAAATCAGCCCTATTAATCAGGAAGAAGACTTTCTATTCCTTATGTCGACTAGGGGATGCAACCAAGAAAAGGAGAAGAAAACAAAGGAGTCATAGCGGTGTCCAATTTCAAGAGAGCTGATGGCCTCATATCTCATGAACTACTTGTTTGCCCCCTCTAGTGGGAATTGCATGAAACCCATCAATAATTCCTTTAACCGAGGAGTCTATTAAAATTGTAGTTAAGTTTTTATCCTTCCGTTCTCAATCTCAGCAGTGGTTCTAGGTTTCTTCTGGTTGTATCATTTCAATCATCCTCATTCTCATCTAGAACAATATTTTTTCGTAGCCCAAACGTACTTCTGATGCTCCGGAAGAGTCCCTTTCCCTTGATTGTTCTTACTTAACCTCTTTGACCTTCTTTTGATAAAACGTGAGTGGAAGAAGGAGTAACATTCAGTAATCTTCATCAGGAAGAATTAGTAGTTTTCCTCAATACCCTCCATAACGGGGCTCCCTGTACTTATCATTCGAGGTGTAGAAGTTTCTCTGGAAAAGACCTACCCTTGATCCTCCTGATTACGACAATTTTTATTTATCAAAACCAATCTTAGTTCTGGCAATGACAGTTGGCACTTTACTCACTCAATCATCTCTCTCCGTACAATCCAATCCATGGTTTTTGCTAGAGGAGGGGGGCTTATTGATCTTTCTACTCAAAGGATTGCCAACCTCATAAGCGTCCCAAACCCTTTAGACCGCCAGTAAGATTGAGATCTAATCTGTTACAGAGACAACTGTCCAAATGCCTCCTCGTCGTTCAAAATAATCACAGCCCACAACCTGTATCCTTAGTGTTAGGATAGTGAGATAAGTTTTTTCTAATATTTTGATGAATGATTTTTATTGACATCGCAAGTCCTGGATGGAAAAAAATGAATTGTGACGGGATAACCTTGTCTTCTTTTGGGCATGCTAGAGTTGTCTTGCATGTATAATTCCAAGGTGATAGGGAAAAGAAGACTTTTATCTTCGTGTCTCTACAGTTTCTATTGAGCTTAACCATTGTCTGCCGCAACACACACCAAAGCCATTTTAATCATTTCAGGACATGGAAGCTTGAGAGTGTCTGTCAAACGCCAATCTTAGGTACAAAGAACTTTCTGAACTAGATTAAGAAGCACCTGCTTCGCTATCAAAGCCATAGGCTGCTTAGAAAATCCCTGAAAGGGTCACCCGGCCAAGCAGTCTCACAATTGCCTGGGTGAAGGCATCATTTACCCTTTGAATTATGGATTACTTTCTAAGATGGTAAATTGAGGCAGCAGATCATAGTGGGTTCATCTTCTATTCGTCTTTCCTTCAGAAATTGAAGCCAAGCCATTCACGATTCTTACCAAGGTAACATGAGGTAGGAGTTCCATGTAGATTTTTTGGCTACTGACCGTATAACCTACCCTTGTAGCTGATGCGTATGTCAGGACCATCCAAAAATGAATTCTTTGGTAAGGGAATCCCGGAATCTAGGTAAGAAGAGTGGTGAAATCGATGGTTTCATCATTAAAATCACCCTTAAAAATGCCTTCGAGTCGGGACACTCCCTTCTTAGGGACTTAGCAATGACTTCGCTACTTAGGCCTTATAATTTTACACCCTATCCTGATCAACATAGCTGACGTGAGTAAGAGTGAGACATTGATTCTTCTATCTCAGAATGCTAGGGTAGTGTGATGGCAGCAACACTAGTTTTTCAATCATCTCCATACACCATAAACAACTTCCCTCCTTGTGTAGTGCGTGATTGAAAATTAGCCGCATAGGTGGACACGGTGTCGGAACACTACCAAGATGGGCAAACCAATAGCATATGTGCTCCAATAAAATTGGAACATTGCCCAGGTTTGGATTGTCCTATAACCTCCCCAGAAATCATCTAATAATCCAAGTGTTTAACCTTCACTATCATCCCCCATATTAGGTACCATCCTCCAAGGTGATATGCTCATCCCTTGAACCTTGATCTTCATTTTCCATTGTAAAGGAACAAACCTTCAAAGATAATTCCAATAAATGGCAAAGGATATAGTAACTCACAATGGCCATTGCAAGAATGCTGGAAGAAATAAACAAGCAAGCACTGTGAAAATGCATAGCAGTGGTTCCTTAAATAGTCATTTAGGAAGAGAAATAAATAATGCACATCAATAACTTCACGTCGACTCAAAAGGAAAAATGGTGGAAAAGTGGAAAAAAATGCCCCTTACCAAGAGTCGATTGGAACATTGGGAAATGTGGGCGCGAAACAAAAAATCTGATTTGGTTTGATGCTTTGAATGCGACCAACCAGAAACATGGGCGGTCCAGGGACATGAAATGTCGAAGGACCGAAGACCCATTCGGCGAGCGGGGATTGGGGAATAAGGAACGATGAAGCCCAGGTGAACTTTGTGACAATGGTTGAAAAAGTCTTAATAAAAAGCTGCACGGAAAAAGGAACTTGCAGAAAATTAGTGAAAATCGACAAAAATTAAAGGAGGCCCCCGTAGCACTTTGGTCATGATGACATGCACAAGACCGTATTCAACCTATTCCGGGAATCAGTGAACCTGAAGCCCAGGGTTAACTGGTAACTGAGAAAAAAATGTCCGATAGACCGCCCAAGTCACTAAAATGACTCCAACAAAACAAATTTGACCATTCTTTTCGAATTTCCAATTTTAACGCAAAACACTTCTAAGGGATCCAACTCAATATTTCAAATTTTTGCACTTCAAAAGGGGGACTTTTTATTGGACAACATGAAGTAAATATATTTTTTTGATATTATAAAAATAATAAGAAGTTGATTTAGGTTGGTCTATACCGTTCGAAGAACAAAGACGCCTCGGTGTTTTAATGTCTATGTGTCACTGTGAGATAAACCATCTTGTTTTCATAAATATATGTATTTGACATTCTATCAATGAGGGAAAATGAATTTTTACTGTATGATTGCAACATATTTTAATGGGATCATATCTTTGCAATTATTTTTGAATTTGATTTTTCAAAATTTGTATTTAATGACATGAGTTTAAGTTAAGCTATGTTTATTGTTTTTAATGAGTCATATCAACCTGCTTTCACTACAACACTGGATAGCAAGAGTGAGTTAAAGTTATGGTTTTATTAGAGCTAAGGTTATCTTAAAATAGAGGTTTCAGGTAGTTTACACAAACAGGTATTTCAAGGAAACATTTTTCAAGAGACAATGTGCTTTCACATCACATGGGCACAAATCCACAAGCTTGACTCCTAATTGCTTCCCACATTTAATGGAGAAGAATTCCAGGAGACAATATGCAATCCCCACGAAAGATTTATTTGTTCTCAGATATTTGGGAGCTTGTTGAATAATGGATTTGAGCGCTGTTGATGCAGCAACATAACATGCATTGACTCATTGATAAAGACTGTTGAGGGACAATATTGCAGACGGTTCAAAAGCTATTCAACATTTTTTCAATCATTACGTGAGAACATTTTTTTCCAAGGCTTATAGCAGAAAAAAGTAAAAACAAGCATGGATAATCCCTCCACAACATACAAAGTAATAACAGGTGACACACAAAGCTACTATTGTAACCAATTGAACACAAACTCAATACGTGCACAATATCTAACGTACAACTAAATACTCTTCTTCTTCATTATTTAATCATGAATTACAAATCTTCATAAATATGAAAACAATCAAACTTTGATTTTCCAAGAAAAATCGAACTAATTTTGACTAAATCTATTTTGGGTAGTGATTTATTATTTTTAGTGGAATTGAACACCTCAATCCTTGACCCTCTTAGCTAAGAAGATCTTCCCCACCTCAATAGTGGAATCTGCATTCTCAAGTGGCTAAGGGTTTCCATCTAACTAGCATATCTCTACCCGCCTACAAAATCCTCTACCTCTTTGGCTTATTTTGGGATATGTTTTCTTGTATCTTCTGCTTTTCCCCTCCAGAGGTTATTCTCCTCTACCTTGTCTGAAACCAAACCAACTCATTCACAAAATCATACACTACAAATATCTTTAATAAGAAAATAATATTTTTTCTCTTCGTATTAAATCATGATAAAATGAATTATAAATATAAAAATAACTCCGCAAGTCAGTTTCAAGAAACTCTAACTACTTTGAATAATCTACTCTAGGTGGTGGGGGGAATTTACTCCTTTTTAACCAGTTACGAGAACTGCTATTCTCAAGTTAAAAAAAAGTTTAACAGATGCTATTCCCGTATGGCACTAAAATTTTCCACACATATTATACATGCCTAATTATATAATTTACAAACTTATAACTTACTATAAGTTAGAGACTAATTTTTTAATTCCTAGAAAAACTGAATTACAACTTAAACCCTAATTTTTTGCCTTTAGATTGAAGATTTTGGGAACGTCAAAATGTGTCGAACGTTCTCCAATCGGGTAGGTCTTGTTGGAAAATACTTCATCGCAATAAAACAAGGGTTTAAAAAAATAGCTTAAAAAACTACACCGCAAGCAAAAGTATGACCTTTTCAAGTCCTACTAAAAAATAGTGCATCATTTTCCCTTGCTTGAAAAAATACAATCCTACTTTGTATACATCAAATTCTATTCTACCATTTATGTTTCCAACTTCTTAATCCTCCCACTATTGCCCCATGTATTTGTCCTCTTGTTTTATCCTTTGTTAATACAATTTTGTTCTTTCGCTATCCCCATGAAAAGGAGTATAAGTCCGAAAAGTCCACATGAGAGATATCAGAATTTCCTTAAATTCTACCTCTTAGCATTATCTTTATTCATTATCTTCTCACTTCTTCACATTTTGAGGGACCAATGATTTTTTTTCTCAGCTGGTATGTTTCATTTTAGAAACCTTTCCTTTGGAAGGTATATTTAACCCTCACCCATGTAAACACTTTCCTCCTTCTGTGCACCATCTTCTATTTCTTTATATTGGATAAGTACTGTCTGAGAACTTCTCCACAAAACTTTTTATTCCTACAATTTTTTATCTATATTGGAAAAAGTTCTTCTACAAGAAGTCTTCTTCTTCTTTCTATCTACAAAAACAACGATACCTCGCCAGCTTCCGCGTGCCCTTGGTAGATTACAAAGACGGGAAGACACCAATCGTAACACCCATTTTGAGGAGTATTCTACTTACTACTTACTACTCCAAACAAAATATAAAATGGGAATGTCTTGTGGATCTATGTATAAAAATAGCTATTATAAAAAAGCCAAACTCATATTGTGTAATGTGAAGGTCCCACCATTGTTTTGGATTTTCCGAACTAAAAGGGATGCAGCTATATTAACAAGTTTCCAATCTCCTATTTAACCACCTAGGTTTTCCCGTCGTATGAGGATAAAGGAAATGTTGAACTATAGTTATTCCCACTTCTTGTTATCACCGATCATAGCAACCTGGATATATCCTTAACTCACGGTTGTGATTGCTAAGCATGGTTACTCTCTCCAAGTTGTGGTACTTGCTACCGAGATAGACCCTAGAGAAAGCGGTTCTTCTCCTAAACTACCTGCCACAATCTATTCTCCTAATGCAGATAAGCTAACTGTTCTAATCTGAATTTCCAGGGACCAGGGAGAGAGAATGCATAAAAGAAAGCCTACCTAAGCTGTGATACATCCATAAAGGAGGGTGTGGAGATTAGTCTCCAAATGTGTGAAATATAGAGGCAAGTGCACACTATAAGGGTTATGACAGTTCTCCATAATCTCAAATGCATTCACAAATATTCTAATCACACACAGAGATATGAATTCCCAAGAACATAATAATAGACCAATATTCTTGTAAAAGATAAAAGGGGCAAGAATATGCAGAAACACAGCAGGGAAGATACATCCCAAACTTATATTTTATTGCTTCCTGGTAGGCACAGTTCAGTTCTTTACAAGATAAGGGCCTGGATCACCATGCCAAGAGTTCACTACAAGCCTGCAACACACTAGCTTCCAAATTAATTTTGGCAGAGCTGTCCTACCCAAAGCTCTCCTCTTTTAGCCCAACCTCCAATTTTTTATGAAATTAGAAGGAAAAGAAAGGGAAATTGAAATCCTGACATCTGTCCTTCAACCCCTTGTCATAGGCCATTAAATTGAGTGAAAAGGTGTTTCCATACTTTCAAAGGGCTCCCCATATTGTCCCATGTGCTGCAGCAAGAAGGATACGCCTGCCTCTTAATTGCACTCCCAACTACCACTAAAACATTGTTCTGAACCAGCCAACGTTTTTTCTTAAAAAACAATCATTTCTCATCAATCCATATTTATTGATTTTAGCATTGGGCTTGGAACCATGATCCAATGCACCTAATTTTTTGCGATTTCGGTTGAGAAAGACAAAGTTATGGCCTTCTACGTGCGTGCACTATTTTGGGTCTGGCCGGCGTTTTTCTTGTCATTTGACTGGAATGACAAGTGATTAATAAGCAGAATATGTTCGCTTAATTTAAATATATCTACCCTCATTAAAATAAACTTCGTGCTCATTCCAGACAGTCCACTTTTTGTGAAAATCGGAGCTCTGAGTCAAAAGTTATGGCCGTTCGACGTTCCACGGGTCAATGTTGACTTTGTTCTCCTTCTAATTCGTCGACTTCGCTTTTCGCGTCCCATGCGTCCCTTTTATCCCGCATGTCCCATGCTGAGTTCCCTGTTTTCAGCGGTTCGCCAGTTCGCGTACTTTTGTCCCATGCGCCCAATTGTTTCGGGTGCCTTGGCGATTTGCCAAGTCGGCCGGGGTCGAACTTTTGTCCGCGCACGTCCTCAAACTGTTTCCAGGCTGCCCTTGCTCATTTCGCCGGTCGGCCGGTTCGCATACTTTGTCCCGCGCGTCCCCAACGTTTCGGGCTGCCTTGCTCATGTCAACGGTTTTTCACCGGCCGCGTACTTGGGTCACACGCTCCCAACTGTTTCGACAGGACGTAGCCATTTTTCATGATTTTTTTTTATTTTGTATTTTTGGCCTGACCTTATTTTGCAATTTTTCGCATTTCCTCAGAACTGATCTCGGCTTACTTGATGGATTTCGAAAAATATGAGGGGCCCTAGACAACATGACTTTTCATCCCTGAATCAATACAATTTAACCTGGGACTTTTAGATTGGATGCATTTATTCAAAATTCCCTTGAGGGGTGAATTTTGGATACAGGGTGGCGACTCGCGGTTCATCCCTACCAGATGAAGAACAACCAGCTGCTTGTAGGCACTCATTTGGTATGGAGTCCTATTTGATCGCCCTCAGCTTATCTAAAAGTTGAAAAACTGGGCTTTGAGCCATTGAAACCATTCGTTGATCTGGTTTTTCCTGTGCTGCCATTTTTTTTCCAGGAGCTTGATGGACTGCACACATTCACATACTAAGCATAGGACATGTTGCACAACACTTAGGGAATAAAAAATACTCTAACAGCAGGATACATGTGGCATAAGCACTTGGAGGAATGGAAATTCTAAATTAATATTTACTAGGGTGAAACTTCTTTCTAGAGTCAACTTTTGAGATAGATCACATTGACCGGGATCTGCAATGCCTTCACCATCCAACTTAGCCAGTCATAAGCATTGCACCTTTGTCAGTAATGATCTTCGGACACTCCAGATTGGCAATCAAACTTGGATTGCTTTCCCTCTATGGACGATCCAGCATCCACTTCAATACCAATCTCCAGTTTGTAATATCCTGGCCTTAGCTTTCTTGGCAAAACTCCTGTTGACAAATGCTTTCTCCTTTTCTATGGTCTTTATATTCGTGCTCTCTTGCGTCATCTATTTCCATCCTTTGCATATCGGGTACCTAGGTTCAACCTCAAACCCTAGTTTCAACGGTTCATGGTTTACCAATGCTGGAAACTCGAGTGATTAGAGTAGACCGTCTTCCGGACAATCTGTATGGATAGCTTCCTTTAGATCTCTTGTGTGTCTCCTATCGGCCCCTAGGGATGATTTGAAGCTTGAGTGCCAATTCCCTCTGATCTCATCAGAGTTCCTCCTATGATTCTTAGTGATTCTTCTTCGTAGCTCAGTTTGCGCCCATTACCTTGAGGGTACTAGTCGATGAAGTGCGGGATACCACACTTCTTCAGCCCATTCAGTGATCCTTGTGGCCAAGGAATGCCAATCATTGTCTGTCTGATAGTGGAAGGGGCACCCAAACCTCTTGACTATCCCCTCAGAGAAATCTCCGCTCTTAGATTCATTTGCCTCCTTGAGTGGCCCTCCCTCATCCACTTGGTGGAAATAACGTTGCGTACGTATCCACTGTGGCCGTGACTTAATTGGTATGATGCTCCATGAGTCTCGTCCCCATTGCAATGGTATTTAACTGAAATTGGACGAATGGGCACGCTGCTAACCTCTCTTGTCCCTGTGAAGAAGCCCATTTCTTGCTCTCTTAACCCAGAATAGCATCACTGAACACATAGGCCAATAGTACACCAGCCTTCATGATTTTTGAGAGCTGTCCCTCATTGAGCACAGTGGCCTCCTGCTTCCCCTTCTGGAACTCGTGAAGGAATCTTCTCACTTGACCCGGTACATGCATCTTAATAGAACTCCATTGATGTCCTTTTAAACAAACTCATCAACACGCCATATGGAATGGCGGGAATCAAAAAGTATCTCCTCTTTCTTTGCTCACTTCTGAGCACAACCGGTCTTGTAGTTAATCACAAGTCTTTGAGTCCAACATGGGATGGGTGCATCATCAGCGGTTGTTCTTGATCATTCTGTAGTAGCATTACAACAGCCTCTTCACTATTTTGGTCGTCTGGTTGTTTTGGAAGTGAGCCTGCTCACAACCTTTGCCACGAACTAGCTTGGGTCAATTGGCGTTCAATATCGTATTCCATCACAGGAAAGTGATCCAACCTGCTCTCTTCCATTTAATCCTTGTTTAGGAGGAAGTTCTTAACAACCAGCCTGAACACCAGCAGTTGAATCTTATTATTTGAGACCAAATGTCTAACTTCGGCAGCTCCTGAGATAGCAAGGACATGCTTTTCTATGAAGAATACTTTATTTCCATAATCTTCCAAGGTTTGACTGAAGATCTAATGGGTTTTCTGACCGGCTCTAAATTCAGCGGTGTCAAGATAGCTAGATTGTATCTATCCTCCAAATTCATACAACATGACGCCCTTTGAGAATCTGGGTTGATAAGATTTGGAGCTTGTGATATTGGCATGCTTGATGTTTTCAAACTCTCTTTGCTTCTGCTGTCCATGTGAATGCAGACTCTTCTTCAAGCATCATTGTTTATAGGCTTCAGAGGGAAAGTAGCACAAACCTGCGACAAATTTTATCTTTCCTTAATAAGCTTTGAGAGATGTTCTTGTGGCGGTTTGTGGGCAATGGAAGCGTTCAGATGGCTTCAACCCTCAGTCTTGTTAGGGCCCTTCCCTAAGACAATGTGGCCCACAGTTTGCCTTCGTGGGCCAGAATATACTTTCTTTGGATTCAACACTCCGAACCGGCATCACCTCTGAACACTGTCTTAGGTGAGAGAATGGTCTGCTTGGTCATTCTTGAGAGACATGGTATCGGAAATCGATGTATACCAATCACTATCTTGTTGATAATCCTTTTAAACGCCAGTTCCCTAGCTCGCTTACTGTTGCTCGGCGTTTGACAGTCCAAATGCATCTCTTGTAAGCTATACGTGTCTTCTGTCCATGTCTTGTAGTGAAGTTCATCGTGAATGGACTTCTCCTTTACCATTATCTTGATTATAGCCTGAATATCCTCTAGCAATGAAAACCGTTTTTCTTACCAGCTACAACTGCAATATTTGTTCCATTGATGGAAAGCGATAATGATGTTGTTTCTTTGCGTTGATCTCTCATTTAGAATCGCAAAAGTCCCCACACAATTTCGTTGATTGGATAATTTGGGATTATCGATGAGTTTGGAGTTATCTTGAGTCCGTTGGGCTTTCTGACCAGCACTCAAAGTGTTGCACCCACCTTTATTGTTGTGGATGGGGCAGAATACGACCTCAATGATGCGTGGGGCTTAACGCTGGTCTCAGGAGTGTGGTTTCAGGTTCAATATGGGGATGTATCGGGCAGTGTGGGTGGCATCTGTGGGTTTGCTGACAGGCTTGGAGATTCGGGCTCCAACTCAATAGTATGTTGTGTGTGGTTTCGGGTTTTCATAGCTCTGGGGTTGTAAACCTTCTTTTTTTAAATCTTTATAACATTCCTGACAGCAAAAAGCCTCTGGAAAGCGAAAATTCTGTGACAAGAGCGGAAACTTCGTTGTGTCAATGTCAAGGGCGCTATTGTTTTGTTCATCGATGTTGGGACGGGGGACTGACGGGGGCCAGTGGCAAGGGCGGGCCGGCAGCGACGAAGAGAGGGGGTCTGTATCCGGCACCCGTGAATGGGAAGGCTCGCGGGCGCCTGCCGGACCGGAGCAGTCCGATTGAAGAGGGGGCTCCAAGGTAGGGAAGGAGCCGGGGGGGCAGGGGGGGATGGTCTTAGCCTGCACCCTTGGGCGCCATACTGCTGTTCCAGCTTGTCTTGATTTCTCATGAGAACTCAGCTGGCGTCTTTAGGAATTACATCTGCTAATCATTTCGCGAAGCTTGCCAACTTGTGTTGTTATCCGGACATGCTGGTCTCACTCATTGGATAGGCGGGCTGCCATTTTTCTCACGTTTATGCGTTCTACAACACAAACGAAAGCCCCAATTGCTTCTTAGAGGCATGTCCAGCAGCTTCATTCTTGTTCCTTGGGATGGAAATTGATGCCTAAAGCTTCAAAATCTTCAATAAGATCCCATACCGATTTTTGTGAGTTCCTCAACAGATCATTTTTGGCCGATTTTTTCCTTGACTTGGTTTAGCGATCAGCTCACTATCCACCACATACTTTGAAATTCCTGATGCATTTCTTCTTTTGCGCTAGTGGCATCCATGAATTAAGGCTTCATACTCAGCTGTGTTGTTTTGAACAGGAACTGGAAACGGAAGGCTGCGTAATCCTTATACATTGAGGTGAAAATGAGCTACTCCTCCTCCTGCACCTGCCTACTCCTTGACCCATCAAGAACACTTCCCATACTTCCTTCCTGTCTCATATCAGGCTGTGATGCTGGGGAGAGGTTGATTCTCTTCATGTAAAGAGTATACTCTAGCTCATATTCTTCTATTTTTTGATTAAAGGATCAAAGCTGCACCTGCTTGCCATTCATCAAGGGCCAAATATGGGTGCTTCAACCTTGTGTCAATCTTCATCGTGCTTTGTATGAATCTTCTTGGATCAAATGCTGAACAGTTGGTATTGCTAGGGAGAGAATGGGCATGTATTTGGCTTGGAGTGTAGAAATGCTCAATCTGTAGAAGTTTGAATCTATGTCGCACCCCCTCCCGGGCCTCATGCTTATGTTCAGGAGACACTGTTACAAGAATTCGCGATTGTGGCTTTGTTCCATACTTGTCTTAACAACATTTGTGACTAATCCGCTGAAAGATAGCCTCCATTTTAAGCAGTTGAAGTCTCTACGCACAATGCAAAGAGTGGTGGCAGTCTAGACCAACCTTTTTAACACTATTACGTTGGACATGCATGCAGTGTGAGGCTCAGTCCCTTTGATTACTCCAACCTGTATCCCTGCTGTCGCCATCTAATTGGGCTCACACCCTTGGGAGATGGTTTCATATGGAGTCCAGCTTCAGCTATCTGTTTTGCATTATTGAGCTGCTGCTCCCGAATAGATCATGTAATTATGCACCAACTTATTCCGACGATCATGACAACGATAAATGGAGGGGTCCTTCAACATTTTTAACTTGGCAGTCCTCCTGATCTCCTTCAGGCTAGGGAGCATTTGTGAACTTCTCTGCATTTGACCTTTTGATTTGAAGTTGAACAAATCCTTCATGGCACTGTATCCACATCTCTATTCCTGGATGATAGCGATTCCCCATGAGATGTTTAATTTGTCTTCTTATCTTTCCATGATACTGAATGGAGACGAAGTAGCCCTCCTGCTTTTT
Organism: Taxus chinensis; assembly: GCA_019776745.2. Lineage (NCBI taxonomy): Eukaryota > Viridiplantae > Streptophyta > Pinopsida > Cupressales > Taxaceae > Taxus > Taxus chinensis. The sequence goes on along the minus strand of CM034146.1, from coordinate 259,246,944 downwards.
CCCTTGCTTGCACTTTCAGCTCCTTGCGTGGCGCACATCTAGGCATCTGAATGGTTAAGGAGCTGGATTGGATCCTCCTTGTAGGTGTTGGAACAACAGTTTGCTAGCCACGGCTTTTGGAGTGTAGAAGAGTGTGATTACTCGAAGCCATGGCTATTCTTTCACCCAATTTTTTTTTCTCCTCTTTGAACCGTGTGTTTCTGCAACCACTTTGAGAGGGTATTGATTCATACCACAGAATCTTCATGCCTGCAAATTGACAAGAGCGTGTTCGTTCGGAGATGTTTCCTTGGAGATGCCCCTTGCTGCTGTCTTCTTCGTTGGCTAACTCTTGCTACCCACCAAGGGTTTGCACCATTATACCTGATTTAATGCACCATTAAAGAACATTATGGGTTTATTGGCTGACTACATGTAGAAACCCATCTTCTTTGGCCATTTATTTGGACTGGCACCAAATCGCTGGATGCAGATGCAACATTGGGATTATAGGGTTGAAATGGTCTGTTTGTAGGGCCTGCTTGATTCGATTTGCAGCTGGACTTGGGTTGGTCTTTGAGGTTGAATATGGTTTGCCTGTTAGCTGGACTTTGGCTTATCGGTCTAGCGCTTTGAGCTGCGAGCTTTGATGTAACCAGCTCAGTTGCCCAAATTTTGCAATGTTTCATACCTCTTAGAGGTCGTTTGAAGCTAGAGGATGAAGGTAAGTCAATCAAGGTGAACTTTGATTTCTAGATGGGGGATAGGAGCCTAAAGTGGGGGGCTTGATAGTGCTTGTTTTCTAGGCTCGATACAAAGGGCATGGAGGCCTAGAGCTAGCTTACCAGCTTGAATAAAACAGTTTTCATTCCCTAAGGGCAAAGGCCTATAGCAGCAGGTACGGTTTTGCCTGCCCATATATTGGACTTAACTAGAAATATCAGAATTCAAAGCTTAAGGTAAAGAGGAAAGCAACCTTCTGCTGTTGGCCTACTACCACGAACCTATTCCCAAGACCTTTGAAATCTGAAGTTGAGTCAGTCAGCTGCTCGTTGGGCGCTCTCTGTTAGTTGTCAAGTGTTTTGAAGAGACAATTGTCTCCCCTTCTCTCCAATTTCTCATGGAGAACTATGCAGAACGGATTCCAATTCGTGATAACCACGTCCAATGATTTTGAACCATTGCCAATGCCTCCCTTTGAGATGATCAGCAATTTGACGCCACATCCATTTCATTTCTCCATGATTTCCCAGCGTTAGCAATGTCTTTGGACATGACACCAGGAGTGTATGATTTCTCCGGTGAAAAATGGAATGTGCTTCAATGCTGCATTGACCGGATTCTGTGAATGAGGGCAAGTGGGCTGCTTCAGTGAGATTGACAAAGGGTTTAGAGGTTGCGCCATTCGGATTGTTCTGAGAATCCTTGTTATACGATACAAGGTCTACCAAGTTGAAGGTGTATACAAAGTTCTATTAGGTGGAGAACGCAGATCTTTGAGATCTTCTCCCTTCTTTCTATGCCTGGAGATAGATGCAATAAACAAACATCCTTCCTCCCTAGTTCTTGACCTGGCTGTATGTCTTTCATCAATTTGTCAGGCCTGGACTACAGAAACCAGGATATCCCTCTTAGATTGGATGTCCCAGTGTTCGATTTAAAAGCGCTCTTCAAAGCTGGAACTTACAACAAGGCACATCAATCTTGGTTTGGCCATGAAATTAAAGACCTCTAATGTCTCAACCCCCCCCCAGGCGTGCCAGACGTTTATCACCGTCACACTTCTTCCATAAATTCCTCCATAAATGAACTTAATAACCTGTGCCCGTCTGTATAAATGGTTTTTGAAACCATGCAAGCTATAGTTTTATTTGAAAACGAAATAGTCTACTCCTATCTCATCACTAGTTTTATTGTCAGGCATCAACTGAACCGATTTAGACCTATCAACAACCCGAAAATTTTTATCATACCTTTGTATTGTTGTAATCCCAAAAAACATCCACCTCATCTGTCCATAGCCTTTTGGGAATAGAAATGCCACAATAATCTCTAATTATGTGCATTCCCGTTTGAGTCTTCGAAATCGTACCTCTCCCATATCTTTTCCAGCTTTGGCCAATAGTAGTTTCTCTACTACTAAGGCTATTTCCTTATCCTTACCAAAGTAACCCACCATCCTCCACTACAATTCTTTCACTATATTTCTCTCTAGACACCAATTTGAAGCCTAGTTTTTGTCCCTTAAGAATAGCCAGCATTAACAGGTACTCTTCCTAGAAATATCCTATATCGCCTAATAATGGCCTACTTAAAGATTCAAAATATCTGTAAATAAGAATCATAAAATTACAAAATCCTTTATTGGTTCAAAAAACCAACCATTCCATTCTCATGTTGTAAATAGAGTCATAGGCATCTGTAATGCATCAAATTGGTTCTTTTTACTGATTTATGATTTAAGAAAAATTATACCCCTGTAAAAATGATACCCACTTGGCATTCCTATTATTCAACTCTTTTGTGTATCACATACGTCAGGCTTGTGGGCTGTAATAAGAAAGACTCCGTGGCACTAAGTAGCCTTCAATACCTCAAAGCTTACCAATTGCATAAACTTCCCATCCATAAGTAGAGTATTTTTATTTCCTCCGCTTCAATTTATCACTAAAGAAGTTATTGGATTGGTCCTTAATTTGGATTAACTATACCCACATGTGACGTGTCCATAATAACCTTGAACACTTATCACATAAAGGGTGGTCACCTTCGGCTGCAAGAACTGAAAGCTAGTCCTCCGTTGCCTTTGTCCCCAAAGGCTCACTTCTCCTTTATGTAATCGGTTATAGGTACTACAATCCTCCTAATTTCCTTAATCACCTTTCTATAAAATGTTTCTACCATGAAAGCTTGTACTTCTATTGTACGCAGTGGAGAAGACATTCAAGAATTGCCTTTATATGTTTTCTATCCATCTGTACCACTCTTCCTAAATATAAACCCCCAAATACCCAAACACTACTTGTATAAACATGTACTTGTTCAAATTTTCATAGATCTTCTCTTCCTTAACAATTCGAATTCACCCTCAGATCCTCAAAATTTTCTTTTTTAATTTTTTTGAACATCATAAATCATGAAACTACCCGAATAAGAACTCACCCATTGTAGTCCTACATATAGTTGTTCATCCACCTCATAAAAGTGTTAACGCGCAGTATCTACCTAAATGACTCATATCCATCATTATCCTTCTGCTCTCTGAATTTTTTTTTTTCACTCATCTCGTTCTCTTATCCGAAGTTGATGGTAACATTTGAAGACATTTGTGAAATATATTAGATCTAGAAAGCAATCCATCATATCACAAGGCGGTTATTATAACTCATATAATTGATTGTAGTTTTTTGGTTGCTCTGTATCCATGCCATGATCCATTTCATATTTCTTATATTTAATAAAGTTGAAGTTGCACGTAGATCCTGCTCTCCCTTATTGCACCCTCCTCACGATCTTTGTCACTTTCTACTCACTCTACTGCAATGCCAGGCTTATCCTATGCCACGTGATTTGCGATGGACAAAGCCCCTTGGATCCAATCAATATGGTTTTGGTACTCTTTTCGTGGGATCTATCTGGTAGCCATCAGCGAAATACTCATCAATAAAGTCTTCTATTAATTTCTTTATCTTCTACTGGTATTTGTGCACTTACACGTTCACCTTATTTGTGACCAGTACTAACACCACCCAGTTTGCCTGTTCCTCCTTTCGCATAAATTCTTTTTACAAAAAAGCTATTTCCAGCCGTTCCTCTTCCTTAAGAGGTAGTAAAACTATTTTTATTGATGAAAGCTATCCTTCCAAAGTAATAATAGGTAGTCTTCCCCTGTCCATGAATAATTTTCTATCAAATGTCCCCTGGTCCACCTAGTCACATAGACTGTATCATAGTAGTAAAAATCCAAACACTAGATCTCCATCCTTGGGCTAATAAATCTTTCCTCATAGAACATTATTAAAACCAGCGCATTATCAACAATAAGTTCATTCCCTTTTTAACATACAAACTATGCTAATGGTTAGGATTCCCTCGCACAAACCCACTAGAAACGAAAGGCAAAAGGTGAGCTAGGGTTTTAAACCATGCTCATGGAACACTATCGGGGTTCTCACAAATCCACCATCCGCAGTTAAGGGTCGCTCGGATTACATATAAAAAAAACGCACTTTCCCCCGGAGAGCTACACTCTTGTGATGCAAGATACTCACATCCCACTGAACATCACCAGGCTAAATGCGAAAGGCCCACCCCTCACCCTCCCGAGCGCCCCCCCCGATGAGAATAACCGACGATATGCTTAAATAACGAAAAACGCCACATTGTCCCAGCGCCCAGAACTCACCCTCTGATAACGTGTAACGGCCTGTCAAATGAAAACACCCGCAGCACTGCATTTATTAATCCCGTGTGCATCTATAACAATGGTAGACATAACACTAGTACCCTAACACGTGAAGGTGGGCGCTTTTACACGTTCCCAAAAGAGAATGGGTATATCTTTGTTTCACCCCTCAAACAAGCGTGGAAATGGCAACATTGTAACCCGGGGTTCATGAATTTATTTTCACCAATAACAATAACTTATCCAAACTATACAACGATGCGAAAACGCCCATCTAAAAAGATCGGTAAAGGGATAAAATAGGCTCAATTTAACGCGAGGGGGATGTAAAATCCCTCAGGGAACTGCCTCTCTCTAAGCGTTATGACCCACCCCCGAGCCTCCCCCGAGAACTCCCAACATCGTTGGTGTCGAGGGCGTCTGCCACCACTTCCGCAGGACAGATCGGGTACATAACTCGAAAACGCCACAACCTGGGGCCACGACCAAACAGGTCCGGGGGCACGGAAAATAGGAATCACAGAGTTCAAACAGACGATTTAAACCGCATAAAGAACTGAACACACCACTCAAGGTTCCATAAACTGCAAAAGGGGCGAAAGCAAACACAGCGTAAGGCATAAAACATGACCGGAGCCGGCGAAGAGCCTTGTGCCAAAAGCAGCCCCGCCTTATCGTCTGGGAGTGAACCAACCGTCGAACTGGGAACGGAAACTAGTGTCTCTACTCCTCTGGTGATATGAGTACTCTACGTACAGATTTCCAGCATGTTATAAAGGAAGTGATACCGCCTGACCGGGTGGTTGTGGAGGGGTACTTCGTGTGGCTGGCTTTTCACTCCTCTATGGGTGCACGATTGCTGGAACCCGAATCGACCCCACGTCAGGCTGTATTGGGCATCCAAAGAGAAGGAGACATTCAATATGTGGGTGCTAAACGTTCCTGGAAGTGATCTAATAGTTCCGTATTTAAATAACTTAAAAGTCCATTTCGTTTACTGTTCTAAAAGCCAATAGGAACTAAATTAGTGACTTTACACACCAAGGTAAGTAAATGTCCCCTTCACCCGTAGCCCACAAACATCCTTAGAATATACCACCTAATACCTACAGTAAGGTAATAATTGATTTAAACGTAGTACTGAGAAAATATAGTTCCTAACCAAAAGGTAGGGTTTTAATATACCTCCACCCTTGTTGCAGTCAACATACTAGTGGAGGACCTAGATACGATGTTTTCCTACGCGTGGTGCGAATGGGCCCCCACCAATAATCGCAGCGCTACGAACAACATAACCTTAAACTTACTACCACTCCTGCCGTTTCTACTACCGACCCCCGCACCACTACTCATAGTAACTCACAGGGGATGACTGGGACCGTTCTAACACGCGCTCTCTAGACACAAGAACCTCAAAGACAAAACGAGGAATCAAACCTGCCTCATGGGTGGGTCAGGCCTTTTTCTCTATTTTTTAATTTGCATGTGGTAGTAGACCGAAACTCACCATCGGAGTCATCGTACGGATTTAGGAAAAGATCCTGGAAGGAAGTCGCGCAAGCCGCGGGGCTACCACAGTGAGACTGGAAATCAAGCTTAATGAAAAAAAAAAGTTTTACATTGCAGATTTATTCAGTTGAATTGCGTCACTTCAAGGAGTGAAGGGATGTGCGTAGGGAAAATAAGCAAGTTTAGTTCAAACTATTTGGAGTAGGGTACGTCATTGAGAAAACTACTCCCTTTATAAATACGAAAGTTTCCGACAATACTTTAAATCCCATTGTAGAAGATTGATTGGATTAAAAACCGTTGAGATTTAGCCGGTGTTTTGTTGGCTGGTAGTTTCCTTGGTAATTTACAAGCTTAAAATTTTAATTAGCCAAGTTAACGTTTACACAAGGTTTTTCGGATCTGATAATTTTCTCGTCAGTGATGTCAGAACTCCACCCAAGGCAAGCTGGCGGTCCTAGGACCCGCCTCCGTGGCCGGAGCGGCAGGTTCAATTTGAGCACCCACCCCAGTGTTCTTCTCGCTCACGTCCCCCACCTCTCATTCAGTCCCAAGTAGACCTTGTCCGGTTCTCGCGGTCCCACCCCTTCTTGTCCCTGGGTTGTATGTCTCCTGCAACTTGGTATATCAACCACCAACCACTTACACAGGCGGCGTCCACATTCCTCTAAGGGAAACTGCGAAAAATCCCCAAGAAATTTGAGTTCTCGAACGGCAAGAAGCTAATAAAACCACTATCTAGGTAGAGTTCACGAACTAATCGCCGTCCCCGCAGCCACACGCCCAACTACAACAACGCCCCAACGTCGCTTGTCCCCCACCGCAACAATCCGAGTAACTCATTGGCCGGGAACAAACCACACCCTGACACAACAACAACGAAACATTCGAACTCACAAAAATTCAGTCAGACGTATGCCGATGCTACAATTTAAGTGCGGAAAGTGTCCAGTTTAATATTTAGAGGAATTCCAATTATGTTCAGGATTGTTAAAACCCATCAAAAAGTCAGACACCCGATACGCCCATCCAACACCCCAGCATCCCATTACTCAAAGGAATTAACATCATATGATACTAAAAAAAGCGGACATCCAAACCAGCAACAAACACGCCACCACCCTACAGAGAGAGGACAGAGCATGTTCGGTTTCAGAATTTTCCACTCCCACTTACGAAGTTAACAAAGTGCTCAAATAAAGAGCGAATCCCGTCGACATATTGTTTATTTTCCGTCGTCCAAAGATATCTACACCCCTCATACCCCCCCAACACTATACATTACTCCGCCATCAACCAGGTCAGACATTTCATATAACAATATACTTCAAACAAATTTGTTGTAATGCCCATTCCACTACAACCTCATTCAAATAACTATCACAAATTTGTTCACTTCAAGTTTACTAGTACATACATTTTTCATCTTACAACTTCTATAGGTCTTCTTTCTCATTTACAATAAATTTCACAATGAAGTAACATTATTTTCATTAGAGCTAGCTCAATTTATTTTCAAACAAGAATTCTTTTCTCAAATCCACTAAAAGTAAACTTTTACATACAACTTTCCATCTTGATTCTTGCTTTCCATACTACAATGAAAGGAGGTAATTTTTAGACTCTTAATTAACTTCTCAAATATCTGACAATCCTTTCAATACAACATTTCCTTTAAAGAAAAACACAATAAAAAAAATTTACATTATTCTACCTTGAGTGGGGAATAACAATACGTTATCACAAGAAGAGATTTTCTTAAGGCTCCAATCCATAGTTTTCACAATCTTACATCACCAAAGAGAGCTCCTTTTATGCTATTTTCTTCATCCACAACAAATATGGGTGGAGAGGCAACACTCTCCACCCAACCGAAGTATCAAATGAGGAGGGAGAATCCATCCTCCTCATTGGCCCCCAAGCCCTAACCACATTGCAATGAAATGTGGATCCAACACATGACAACGAACAAGAAGTTATTTCTTCTTTTTAAAAATATTGGTATCTTCTACTTCATACTTTCAAATTTTCGAGAAGTGTAATCTTAAATAACCATGAAAGAGATTTGTATATTTGAGGAATAAATCAATTAAATGTTGTGCCTTAAATTTGTTAATATCTTTATTAGCAAGAACATATGTTGTTTTCAATCATGCCTCCATTTGGGAAATGTGTGACCCTACCTTAGTTAGTGTTACAATGAAGTATCTGAAAACTCCTACATTGTCTTATGCATCCCTCAACTACCTCTTATGCATCCCATGTAATATTATTATCTCCCTCATTCTCTTATGCCTGCCTCCATAAAAGAAACTTGTAAGAAATGTAAGCATTCATTATTCAAGGTGGGGCACCGCAACCCAATTTTCTACAAAAACTTGAAATAGAGTATTCTTGTGTGATCCCTAGCTTGAATTCAACCACCATAAATTTTACTTCCTACGGGTACAGTGCAGGGAAATATACCCAAGGACCAAACAAGCATACCAAATTTTTTATTTGAAGCACATACACACGGAAGTGTTTTGTGAACACTAAGCATGAGTGTAACTCCTGACCTGATTCCATGGATCGAGCTTAATCCAAGAGTCCAACACTGAGCTCCTTCAAGCCCATTATAATGCGCTCAACAAGCTTCAACCTATTATCCAAATAACTCTCCTAGTTATCCTGGGTAACTTGTAAACATATTCAAGAGCAAAAAATAATGAAGCTATTCCCCATTGCAAGGTTTACATGCACTTGAATAAATAGAAAAGGGAGCACATGAGGGTGAGGTGGCTCTATGTAGTTTCCCAGATCACACCCCCTTCTTTTCCTCAACATGCACCTTACACACTAAAACCATTCAACCCTAATCCACTTTCCTTTGGTGGGTGAGAAGAATGGAAAATCTCACCTTGCACGCACAATCCTAGCACATCTGCCATCTTCCTAACAACTATTCACCCTACGCACACACTTGCACTTGCTTCAATCAGCTAAGTCCCTGGCCTTCTAGCACACCCCACACATATCTTGTATTAGTTGCACCTTGACCATTCCTTCTCCGTTCATCATGTAATATCCTCTTAGTCCTCACGCGCGTCACACTCAAACTTAGGCCTTATGCCCATTCTTCACATACAAGCATATCTTCTCACCACTAAAAAAATTGCACTTTTACATATGTTAAAGTCAATCCTCTACAAGAGTGTAGCTCCAAACTGTGCATGGTAGATGTTGACAAGTTTTGCAGTTGCACCAAAATGGGCAACTCGAAACTTCATTACAAAATGATCACTAAGTGACACGTGGCAGAAGTATGACCTAAGATAAGGAAGTTCTTATGTTATTAGTTAGTGGTGAATCCTAGTTCTAAGATTAAATCCAATATGCACAACATGTCTTGCATGTCACAAGCGACTTTGAAAAAATTCTGACATAGCCATATATTTTTCTATGAGAGCTCTGATCAAAAGCACACCTAGTCTCAATCGATAGTTGTGTTGTCGTGAGGATAACAGTGCTAGAAATTACATAGTAGGTCAAATTCTTAGCTTTGAAGTAGTAAAATACAATAAGAATATGGGAAAATCAGGGTTCATTTCTGAGCATTGATGAGAAGGTTCTAATCACTGTTTCTTTCCACCATGATTAAGACATTCAATGATGTCACCCTCGAGTTCCTTAGTTCATTACACAATCCAGACAGATTTGGGGCTAAAATACATTTGACAGGGATTTCACAGGTGGATTTATAGGCATTGAATGCTTCTTGTTGTTAAGTTGCATTTTCAAATTCAGATTTTCCCCCTCATTCTCCTGGGATGTGACTTCCAAGTACATTACATCTACTAAATGTAAGAGTTGGGCATGCATTTTTTATGAAAGTAAAGGACACTCTGAGTGAATCCTTATGCATTTTACTAAGGACTTCATATTTTCGTATATTTTGAGAATATGCGGACTTCTAGCATCTGGCTCTTGCATGCGGATATCGGCCTCTTTTTCCATGTAACAACTCTAAAGCATTTTACCTGGAAAGTGAATAGATAAGAACCATCGTTTTGTGAGCTCAGGGTTAATCCATATGCCTACACGTGTTTTCATTCCTTCTTCTTTCCTTTTTTTTGCATTACGTGCTTTAGTTGTGCCTTTAGAACATCCTACTTGTGGCTCCACTTATTTAGTAAGTGTTATGTGAAACTGATTTGGTGAATACGTGGACATAAGTTGTGCTACAAAAATCCTAAGCCTTCTTCTACACTATTTCCCTTCATTTTGCACTCATAAACAGATGGTGTTCATCCCTCTTTTCTGGTGCTATCACCTTTTAGTGCAGTTTCCTTTCATGTTATCATTCTATATGTGGTCTCTTGGCATTATTAGCTTAGTTTTCCCTTCCAACACTAGGATTAGCAGTAGCAGTAGAAATAAATAGAGGAACCAACCTTCTCCAGAGATCTGTCTCAAGCACGTAAGGTCCCACAACTTGGAGATAATTCCATTGTGATCTCAAATGACTCGATCCTTTCAGATCCAAGATGCAAGTGCAAGTTTGAAGACCAAAAATTTTCTGGCACGCCTGGTGGGATGAGCATTGAAAGCTTAAATTTCATATTGCCTAAGTAGTATTAAAATAGATGAACTGGACTTAGTAATTTCTAGAAACCACATAGAGGCTGACATTCAGCAATATCTTATAGTACAAGACTCAAGAACATTAAGCAGATATTTTTTTTAGTAGCCTCTGAATGTACAAATTTCATGATGAAGAGTGCATATAAGGACCAGAAGTGCAGATCAAAATTACACGGATGATTATTTTGGAGTACCTCCAGCTATCCTTTGACATAAGAGTTGCAAAATCCAGCTAAAATCCTGAAAATGCAATGTATATCTATCTCTAGTGTGCCTGAATGCAATTACTTCATTACAAATTAGAATCCTCAAAATAGACAACCTGCATGTTTTGCAATGGTGCATTTCAGCTAACTACCTCTTCCACTTAGACGAAGCACATTATGCTCATTCAATTTCACTGGATGAAGCCCCTTGAGTATCTGCAGCCGTGTAACATGATTATGAAAACTATGATGCACTCAAAACATATTCTCATAGTCAGTCATTACTGGTGACTCAATCAAAGAACACCCCTTAGGAGTCATCATCCATGATAGTCAGGAAATGTATGTTCACTCTAGTTTGATCACACATGGACGGGATGGCTAGCAATTCAAACTACTTACAACCTCTGTATCCCTATAGTGGGTAAAACGATTCAAAAGTGGTATTGACAAATCTTCAGTGGTATGTATATCCAATTCTATTCAGGATTAAGCAAATGACAAACAACAACAATCAGGCCCAATTTCAGTGCTGAAATAATCTCAGCAATGTTGTCCACTCAAAATTCCCCACTCTGTCAAAAGTAAAAAAATTCAAAATTTTGAGTCTAAGTGTCTTTTCTGTCGAGCTGGTGGTGTGAAAAAAGTCTTGGAAGTCTAAAAAATCTAAGTTTTGGGTCATTCTGTAAGTATTTTGGGCCTGTCGGACATTTTTGTCCCAACTGTCCCAAGTACGAAAGTGCATTTTGTTCCCCGATCGGCCGAAACCTCCGAATTTGTCCCATTTTCGGGCCCGTCGGAAGTTTTTGTCCCAAGTGTCCCGAAGTTACTGTGCGAGATGTTCCAATTTCGGCCGAACCGCCCGAACCGCGTACTTCGCACTTTCTTGTCCCAAATGTCCCAATTTCAAAAGTGCGCTCTGTTCCAATTTCACCCGAACCGGCCGAGTCGCGTACTCCAGAACTTTTTGTCTCAAATTTCTCAAGTTCAAACTTAAAGTGCACTCTGTTCCATTTTCGGCCGATTCACCCGATTTCATCCCAACTGTCCCGAGTTTCGAAGTGCATTCTGTTCCCCGATCGGCCCAAACACCCGAACCGCGTACTTCGGAACTTTTGTCCCGAATGTCCCGAAGTTAAAAAGTGCAAGCTGTCCCATTTTCGGCCGAAACTCCCGAGTCGCGCACTTCACTCTTTTTCATCCTAAATGTCCCAAAATGCATTTGTGCGTCCTCTCCCCGTTTCGCCCGAATCGGCCGAGCCGCGTGTTTCGCGCATTCGCGTCTCACTTGTCCCAAGCGAACCAATGGTCATTCATACTTAGTTTTTCCCGCTCTACCCGAATATGCTGTTTTTCAAAATATGAATTCAAATGCGCATTGATTATCCTTCTCTCTCCTCAACGGCTATATAACGGGCAAAACCTCCTTTGCAATTCTTACATTGTTTCGAACCCTTGCAATTTGAAAACCCGCGCATGTCCCCTCCCTCTGAAACTCCTTTCCGAGCCTGGTTTGTAGCTCTGTTACTATCAATATGAAGATCAAGCTCCTGGAGGAAGCTTGGGAGAACTAAAGAAGCAGTTACGAAGGACGAAGTTCAAGACGCCGGTTACATCAGTTTTCAAAGATATTCGTTGTCATCCTCAAGATGAAATTTCTGGTGTGTCCCTCGTGGCAAGGACATGGCTGAGACGTGGAGGAAAACTCAAGCAGCGGTTTCCAAAGACAGTGGGTCCCTCTCAGAACTGGCCACCTGTCTCCTTCCCCTTCCTTCTCTCTTCTCGCCATTCCTTTCGTATTCCATGTAATTAGTTAAGAAATTGCGTTTGGCATTCCTTAACTATTCTCTAGTTAAAAGAAACGGTTACGAGGAGTAACTGAATTGTAAGCTATATAATGGCCTTCTTTGCGCCATTTTGAGAAAAAAGGAAGAACTTGGCATATTTTCTGAAAGTGTAAATAGATCTTAAAGAAATCAATACAAAAGGGCTTTCTATTCATTGTCTATCTATCTCTGTTATTTCTGTGTTTTCATTTAATATTGTGAAGATCATTTTGTCTCTAATTTGTTAGTCTCTCTGATTGCATACTGTCCAGGTTTTGCAAATACAGTGATCTTGTATAACCAAGAAGGAACTTTGTGTCCTTGATTAATGAATCTGAAGAAGGTTATTTACAGAACTTTGTGTCTTTAAATTTAATCCTATTCAGCCAATGCAAATGATCTTGTCTTAAATTCCTTGAAACTTCGCATACATAAAGAATTATTCTGCTATCTATAATTCTGAATGTTGCTATTCTGCTCATCCTCTTATTCCCTTTCCTCAGTCCTTTTGTAACTGATGATCCTTGTGGAAAACACTTTCGTAATATCCAAGTTCAACCATAAAATAATATTTTGTACATTTGTAAATAAGTTCGTTTCTGAATAAGGGAACCTCTCCCATTAAAGAGGAGGGACTTCTTGTCCCCTGACTGTTGCTCTTCTAAAAAGTCCTATTTGAAAACCAACAGTTTTTGGCGACTCCGCTGGGGAAAATCGCATTCCAGTTCTGTTATTTTTGATCATCTTTTGATCTGGCGACTCCGCGTTTCACTCGAGGGAGAAGGGCCCTTAGTATCGAAGATTCTCAGTTTCAGCTTTTAGAACAACAAGGTTTTCCTTTCCCTTCAAATTCAACAAAAAATAGAAGGACCCGTTCGACAAGCACTCCACCTGTTCAAGATAGAAGTCCTACGGGTGGTATTCCTTCAGAGCCTGCTAGTCCCAATCTACGAGCTTTGATCCTTGCTGGTGTTACAGTTCCTCTCCAAGCCGTTTTTCCAAGAATGGCGGCACAATTGCCATGGGGTCAACGTGTCGGGCCTCTGGCCCTTACTCAGCCTTTGCATGAGTTACCCAGAGGTAACCGGAAGAACTTCCCCAAATTCAAAGGTGATGGCAAAGTGCACCCTGACCAACACATCGCAGCCTTCGTTGTTGCATGTGGAGTTCTGGGAGTCGAATATGAAGACGTCTCCGTAAGGCTGTTTGTTGAGACATTACAAGATAATGCTGCTGATTGGTTCTATCACCTTCCGGCTGGTGCTATAACCGACTGGGACACAATGAGAACTCAGTTCGAGAACCGTTTCAAGCCGGCAGAAGATGTGCATGCCTTGCTTGCCCAGGTCTCTCAGATAAAGAAAGATTCACAAGAGCCCATGAGGGAATTTGTGGCCCGGTTCAACAGGTTGGTAAATAAAATTCCAACGCCTACCCGACCTGTCGACCAAATTCAAAAGTGTTTCTTCCTGAATGCCCAATCGCCTAAAGTTAGTTATGCACTAAGAAGGGCTAATCTCGGAACACTAGCTCTGGATCAAGAACTGGCTGTTAGTATCGAGGATGACTTGATCATGTCAGGGAAGTTGAGAAGAGACCCTCCCAAATCTAAGTCTGCTGCTTCTTCCTCTTCCACCCCTGGACCTAACACTGATCCATTAGTTCAGAAACTCGCAAATGATCTTGTTGCTATAAAGAAACAATTGGCTCAGCATGCCCCGTATGCAGATGTTCCAAGAAGAAATTTCCAGCCCAGGAATCGTTTGCCTGCTCCTCAAACAAGACTAGCACTTGAAGGACCTCCTGTTAAGGTTCCTGTGAATGCAACCTGTGAAGTTGAAGAGCCAGATGATGATGAAGATAATGAAGCTTGCGAGGAGTTTGTGGAGGAATTTGATGATGAGGCAGAGGAACTTGAGGGATCTCGGGTTAATTTCTTTACCACTGAGGGCATTGATGATGGATATGATATGATGAGTGGTAGCAGACATGAATAGTGAATCATTTGCTGTCATGACTCGAGAACAGACAAATCAGAGGGAAAAGGTGACACAGCCACCTAAGAAATCTAAGGAGCAGTCGGCAACTATTCCTGTAATTGCAAAAAGAGGATCTCCTATCCCTACTTCGTCTACACAAAGGTGAGTCCTATCAATCCCGCTACCAAAGTTGCTTCTTCTTTTTCTCCTAAAGTTGATAAGCCTAGAATTCCAAATGATGATGGCCCATCCACTTCTGGATCCTTTGATATTGTTGATCACCTGAAAAAGACCAAGGTCCAAATCTCAGAAGCTGAGTACTATCAAACCCATCCCAAAGCTTTTGCCAAGATGATTCAATTTGTTAATTCCCATTCCAAGACCACCTCTAAAGGCCTTTTACCTACTCCTCCTTCTACACCACAGCCCAGTCTGGTAGCTGCTGTCACCTCGCCTGGTGACAAAATTAAACCATTTTATGTAACACTTCTCATAGCTGGCCATAGACTCAGTAATTGTGTCATAGATTCAGGAGCCTCAGATAATGTGATGCCTGCTAAAGTAGCTCATGCTTTAGGCTTGACCCTCACTCGCACTTATGGATCCTGTTACTCCATGGAAAGTAAAGAAGTGCCCCTGGTTGGGAGGATTAAAGATGCGCAAGTGGCTTTTGCTGCCTTGCCTGAAAAGAAAGTGTTGGCTACCATCCTAGTAGCAGATATCCCTCCTTCATATGGAATGTTGCTAAGTAGGAACTTCTGTAAAGATGTGGGTGGGGAAATCCAAATGGACTGGTCACACACGCACTCATACCTGTCAATGGACAAATGAAGAAGTTGTTGCCTGAGAAACAATCTGAGTATATTGTGCAGAAAACGGATGATCCTAAGGCACAAATACTCTATGAAGATATGGGTCATGGCAATTACATGATTATGTCCCCTGATGAAATCCAACCCCCCAAAGTGTCTCCTAAAGATCCCAATGGTGTTTGGATTTTAGAATTTGATGGAAGTTGTTCCTCAGCTGGTTCTGGAGCTGGCGTCCTGCTAGTGTCACCTGAAGGATGCCTACATCCTTTTTCATTTAAGTTGCAGTTCGAAAACACTAATAATACAGCAGAGTATGAGGCTCTCATTCTTGGACTGCAAGTGGCCAAAGAACAAGGTGTGAAGAACCTTCTGGCTCGTGGTGATGCAGAGTTGATTGTAAAGCAGGTCAGAAATCTCTTTCAGGTAAAAAATGGGAGGCTGAAGCATTACCGGAATCAGGTTTGGGATTCCATTGAATTCCTTGATGCTTTCTCTATTGAGGCAATACCTAGGGAAAAGAACAGCAGGGCTGATTCACTGGCTGTCTCAGGGTCACTACTGATTCCCCATCCTGAATTCTCTCAGGACAAATTCACCATTGAAATGGTCCATCGGCCGAGTGTACCTGACGACACCAATAACTGGCAAGTTTTCAACGATGATCAACATTTGCTTTCCTTCCTGGAACTCAAGGGTAATTTCGAACAACTGTATTTTGAGGGAAGTGACAACCTGCCTCGTGAAAGTGTGTCCTTTGACCAAGCTGTCACCCAAGGAGAAGAAACAGATCAGGAAGGGTGCATTAAACTCAAAGGAAATAAGATTCCTAAAGGTTTGGTGAGTTTGGAGGAATTATTTGATAAACATGACAGGTATGTGAAATCTAAAGCTTCTACTGGACCTCAGCAATCAGCTGAGTATGATAAGATTGATATTGGGAGTTCTAATGACCCTAAGCTAGTAAATATTGGAAAATGTTGTACGGCAGATGAGAGGAGAAAAGCAATTGATCTTCTAAGAAGGTATAAGGAGGTTCTTGCATATTCTTATGAAGATCTGAAAGCCTTCAAGCCAAAAGATATGTAGCACTCTATCCCTCTCAAACCAGGAATTAAGCCTTTCAAGCAGAAACAAAGGCAGTACAACCCCAAAATAGCTGACACCATCTTTCAGGAGATTCAGAAGTTGTTGAAGGATAAAATTATTTTTCCTATTCACCATTCAACATGGATTGCAAATATTGTGCCTGTCAGGAAGAAAAATGGTGAGATCCGCATCTGTGTTGATTTCAGGAACCTGAATCAGGCTTCTCTGAAAGATAACTACCCTTTGCCTATGATGGATCAGATATTGCAAGCAGTAACAGGATCTGAAATGTTATCTATGCTTGATGGATTCTCGGGATACAATCAGGTAGAGGTTGATACTGCAGATCAACACAAGACAGCCTTCACCACTCCTTGGGGTACCTTTGCCTACAAGAGAATGCCTTTTGGGCTTATTAATGCTGGTGCCACTTTCCAGAGAGCTATTGGAATGTCTCCTTTTCAAGTGGTGTATGGAGTAGAAGCTCAGTTACCAGTGACAGTGGAGTTGCCAGCCTTGCACCTAATGAAGGCCATTGAGGATACTAGTTTCAGTGATGCTCTGGATAAGAGAATTATGTACCTGCACAAACTGAACGAGGACAGATTGGAGGTTGCTGATAGGATATCTGTTCACCAGCAGAAGGTAAAGGCTCTGTTTCACAAGAAAGCTAGGTTCAGAGAGTTTCAAGTTGGAGATACCGTGTTGTTATGGGACAAAAGACATGAACCTCGTGGCAGCCATGGAAAGTTTGATTCCGTGTGGCTTGGGCCTTTCAAGATCAGACACTTTGCTGGTAAGAATTCTTTCTATCTTGATTACATGGATGGTTCCCCTCTCCCACTTCCTTATAGTGGGCAGTATCTCAAGTTGTTCAAGTCCTAGGTGACTAGGGAGTCCCTTTGTATATTCTATACAGTGTTTTCCTTCTGTTGTTTTGGTGTGTTTCCCTTCTGTTGTTTTTGTGTGTTGCCCTCTGTGTTGGTCTATTTTTGGCTCCGTTGACCAAGGGATAAGGCACTGGTCTACTTCACCAAGTTTGTCTAAGTTCTTGCGTTGTCTCATTCCTTGAATTTATGCCAAGTCATCCCCAGAAGGAGCCAGCTGTTGTCCACTCAAAATTCCCCACTCTGTCAAAAGTAAAAAAAAAAAAAAATTCAAAATTTTGAGTCTAAGTGTCTTTTCTGTCGAGCTGGTGGTGTGAAAAAAGTCTTGGAAGTCTAAAAAATCTAAGTTTTGGGTCATTCTGTAAGTATTTCAGGCCTGTCGGACATTTTTGTCCCAACTGTCCCAAGTACGAAAGTGCATTTTGTTCCCCGATCGGCTGAAACCTCCGAATTTGTCCCATTTTCGGGCCCGTCGGAAGTTTTTGTCCCAAGTGTCCCGAAGTTACTGTGCGAGATGTTCCAATTTCAGCCGAACCGCCCGAACCGCGTACTTTGCACTTTCTTGTCCCAAATGTCCCAATTTCAAAAGTGCGCTCTGTTCCAATTTCACCCGAACCGGCCGAGTCGCGTACTCCGGAACTTTTTGTCTCAAATTTCTCAAGTTCAAACTTAAAGTGCACTCTGTTCCATTTTCGGCTGATTCACCTGATTTCGTCCCAACTGTCCCGAGTTCCGAAGTGCATTTTGTTCCCCGATCGGCCCAAACACCCGAACCGCGTACTTCGGAACTTTTGTCCCGAATGTCCCAAAGTTAAAAAGTGCAAGCTGTCCCATTTTCGGCTGAAACTCCCGAGTTGCGCACTTCACTCTTTTTCATCCTAAATATCCCAAAATGCATTTGTGCATCCTCTCCCCGTTTCGCCCGAATCGGCCGAGCCGCGTGTTTCACGCATTCGCGTCTCACTTGTCCGAAGTGAACCAACGACCATTCATACTTAGTTTTTCCCGCTCTACCCGAATATGCTGTTTTTCAAAATATGAATTCAAATGCGCATTGATTATCCTTCTCTCTCCTCAATGGCTATATAACGGGCAAAACCTCCTTTGCAATTCTTACATTGTTTCGAACCCTTGCAATTTGAAAACCCGCGCATGTCCCCTCCCTCTGAAACTCCTTTCCGAGCCTGGTTTGCAGCTCTGTTACTATCAATATGAAGATCAAGCTCCTGGAGGAAGCTTGGGAGAACTAAAGAAGCAGTTACGAAGGACGAAGTTCAAGACGCCGGTTACATCAGTTTTCAAAGATATTCGTTGTCATCCTCAAGATGAAATTTCTGGTGTGTCCCTCGTGGCAAGGACATGGCTAAGACGTGGAGGAAAACTCAAGCAGCGGTTTCCAAAGACAGTGAATCCCTCTCAGAATTGGCCACCTGTCTCCTTCCCCTTCCTTCTCTCTTCTCGCCATTCCTTTCGTATTCCATGTAATTAGTTAAGAAATTGCGTTTGGCATTCCTTAACTATTCTCTAGTTAAAAGAAACGGTTACGAGGAGTAACCGAATTGTAAGCTATATAATGGCCTTCTTTGCGCCATTTTGAGAAAAAAGGAAGAACTTGGCATATTTTCTGAAAGTGAAAATAGATCAGAAAGAAATCAATACAAAAGGGCTTTCCGTTCATCATCTATCTATCTCTGTTATCTCTGTGTTTTCATTTAATATTGTGAAGATCACTTTGTCTCTAATTTATTAGTCTCTCTGGTTGCATACTGTCCGGTTTTGCAAATACAGCGATCTTGTATAACCAAGAAGGAACTTTGTGTCCTTGATTAACGAATTTGAAGAAGGTTATTTACAGAACTTTGTGTCTTTAAATTTAATCCTATTCAGCCAATGCAAGTGATCTTGTCTTAAATTCCTTGAAACTTCGCATACATAAAGAATTATTCTGCTATCTATAATTCTGAATGTTGCTATTCTACTCATCCTCTTATTCCCTTTCCTCAGTCCTTTTGTAACTGATGATCCTTGTGGAAAACGCTTTCGTAATATCCAAGTTCAACCATAAAATAATATTTTGTACATTTGTAAATAAGTTTGTTTCTGAATAAGGGAACCTCTCCCATCAAAGAGGAGGGACTTCTTGTCCCCTGACTGTTGCTCTTCTAAAAAGTCCTATTTGAAAAACAACAAGCAACATAAAGGAAAATTATACGTTTTGAAAACACAGGGTTTATGTGGTTAAAGAATAATTGAAGCACTTAAGAAACATTTTCAGAGATCCACAAAGTATCATCTAGGCCAAACCCTTTTACGAATACATGGAAGTCTACTGAAACCTAAGAGAATCATGCATCAAATGGATAAATGAAGGTTATTATACAAAGACAAATCTATAGGGGCATCATAAGTGTCATTCTTACACAGGTCTATATCTATCCAGGAGAAGAATTATTTTTTAGAACAATTAAATGAAAGATGATTCTGATTTTCTGAAGAATATTACAAACCTAAATACAGAAGTTTAGGCAGATATTTTTCTTCAGAAAATGTCAAAATCAGAGTAACAGACAAGAACTCACCATTTTATAATCAAGCAGTCAAAACTTTTGAGCAACAAAATGATGAAGCAATAAATCCATATGCCCATGAGAATTTTTGAACTTAGGAGTCAAGTGGGATCAATAAATCACAGAACCCACAAATATTTCTAAGAGTTTCAGTGATATATTTAAAGAAGAAAATAATTTAGAACTGTACACGTACAAGAGAAAATTAGCTCAGCTATAACCACTTATGGCGGTAAGCACTAACAACCATATTGCTCAAAAAGCTCTGACAGAATGAATACATGAAACATGCAACTCTGCCTTGAATTCCAATCAAGGTTTCAAAAACCAAATCTACAGATATCGAGAGAAAGGATACAACGTTACAGAGAAACTCCATATAGATTTGGAAAATTCCAGAGAACTATAAATCCAAGCTCAAATCTTACTCAGGAAAAATAAACTGAGATCACATACTCGAAAATGGTGGACAAGAGAAAAAGGAAAAGAGATAGAGACCTCCTCTACATTAAAAGCCGAGCTTCAAGAAAATGAAAATGGCAGAGATATCAAATACTTTTTCTCATAAATCTATAGAGCTCAAATAATTAAATGAAACCTGAAATGATCATATATACAGCTACGCACAGAGCTCAGAAGAAGCAAAAATGAAAGAAATCTATTTTCGCAGAAGAGACCAAGCTCGAATGCTCAAAATAATGGCGTTGAAGGAAATTTTTTCTAGTCCTTAACCTATAAAGTGAGAGTCCAAATGAAATGATGTTTCTGGTTGAATTGATCTTACAATGCAAAATCGAGAGATGAATTAGCAAAATTCAACCACAGTTAAAAGATCAATGATAGAAAATAAAAATTAAACAGATCAAAGGCCAAATATCAAGCTCTGTAATGAATGCAAACCATGGTTAAAATGCATTTATGGAATGGTAGAAACCCTAAAATCATGTTTTCTGGATCAACGATAAAAAATTGACAAGTACAAAGATCGACGGTCACAAACGAGTCATCAAAATTGAGGCAAAAGTCGTCAGGTTGGAATGGCGGTCAAAATTAGTCAATTTACCAAAATTTCAAATAGTCAAAATTTCATCCATAGGCCCGAAAGAGTACACGTGGCATAATCACGAAAAAAGTGGAGAAACAGAGGTTGGGCCCTCTTTAAGTTTTCAAACTTTTAAAATGCAAAAGTTAAAAGTTCCAAAAATTTCCCAGAAGCCTGAGCCTCTGCAGACAAAGTCAATATCAACAGAAAAGTCAAAAATTTATTCCCCATAGTATCGGTGGAGCGGCGGGTTTTCTCAAAGTTTTGAGACTTTATGCAAATATGGTTAAAATTTCAAGTTACCCCATAGGCCC
Organism: Taxus chinensis; assembly: GCA_019776745.2. Taxonomy (NCBI): domain Eukaryota; kingdom Viridiplantae; phylum Streptophyta; class Pinopsida; order Cupressales; family Taxaceae; genus Taxus; species Taxus chinensis. The sequence continues at coordinate 259,225,709 of CM034146.1, read as the reverse complement.
ACAATTCCCCTGAGTGGGAGATCAGAGTAAATTTTGACTTTAATTCTCAAAACAAAAGAGTTTAAAATGACAAAGTTGCCCGCAGGCCCAAAAACCCGCCAAGGGGTAAAAAATCCACAAAAGGTCCAAGAGTCCGCAAAGGACTTAAAATTTTCAAAAAAATTCCCGCATGCTCGTAAAAGTAAATGGGGCCGACCAAATTATGCCATCAATAATCACCAAAAAGTGAAATTTCAAACTATACACTCTCAAATGCAAAAGCTGACAAGTATTACATGGTCGTGTTTAATTAAAAGGTGGCAGGGACTACGATATAGCATGTGTGGCTGAATGTAATATACTAAAACTTTTCTAAAGTGCTCTTGTATTATTTTAAAACCATAGTATAATGTTAAGTCCACAAGAATGGACAAAACTCAGTTGAAGACAAGTGTAAGAATTAGTATTTGTCCCCACAGTGGCTAGATTATTTTGAGAATGTTGCAAGTGTTGTAATTATTTTTCTCAAAAACAGGGAGTTGTATTTTTTCATGCCTTCACAAAAGGACATGATAGAGATGAAGACAGAGTTGCATGTTCATGGAGAGAGACTTTCCTAGAAAGCAATCTTATTTTTAGCAAACTATTCATCCTTCTCTTTCTTAAAAATAGATCAGTCAACTTCAGATGACCAATTTTAATCAAGGCTATTAATGCCTATTTGTAATTGCATGCTCTATTTTTTTTCCATTATCTAATATTAAATAAAGGATAAAAATAGAATGCATGGTCGAGTACAAGTCTTAGGCTATTTTTAGGAAGAAGGTGAATTTTATTTTTGCTATATATTGTGTGCCTTTGCAAAGCACAAAGAGAACTACTAGAGGAATTTTTGGATATAGGAGTACTGAAGCAATTTTTTGCCAGTTTTGCCATCTGAGTGTGAAGAATTTCTACCTTACCAATTATTTACAATCTTGTGTATGTTTCTATTAGTCTTGTGAATGCAAATTCCCTGATCAATCATCTTACCCAACTGCAAATTCAGTATTTTGTACATAATTTTAATGTGCATGTTAACTTATCAGTGTTGTTGTGATATTTTTCCCTCAATACAACAAAGTGTTTGCCTTAAATTCTGTAGAAAATTATTGGCTTGTGCATAAAAAATCCTTCACATATCAATATTTCATATACTCAATCAAAGTAGTCATACAAATTTGGTGTATCATCTTAGTTATAATTATTTTACAGTCATCTTTAACCCCGAAACCCCAAAATAAATTTAGGATACATCAACCAGGAACCGACCTTGATACGAGAGACTCACCTCAAAATAGGTATACCCACAGACCCGAGGTGTCTCCATTGTATCTACGAAAGAGAGAGATCAAATTCTGTAAGCTTAGAAAACCTGCAGCCATCTCTCTACAGAGTGCACTTTTGAGAGTTAACAGTAGAGAATGATCCAAGAATCCCACACTAATATTATTCAATCCTAAAAAATCATTAATAAGCTCCAAAAAATCCACATTCACTCAAAAATCCTCTAACTCCTAAAAAAACAAGAGCACAAATAAATTAAGTAACCCCCAAACAAGCAAAAGAACTTGAATATATAGGAAAGTGAGAGAGGAGGGTGAGGTGTCTCCATGTAGGATGCCACATCACTCATCCTAAAATCTACCTCACAAGTCAAACCTCAAACCCAATGCACCATAAATTGGTGGGTGAGAGGAATGAAAATTTACTTACACACACAATCCAAGCCCACACCCCCTAAGGACAAAATTAATTACATGAAAGAAAGTGCAATAAATTTTTTGACTTTTTGTCTTCCCAAAACACATAATGGGGTGTATTTTCTATCCCCCAACCCATAGGTAGGTTTGACATAGCAATTTAAGACATGTGGGACAAGTTTAATTTGTCCCACATGCCTTTAAAATTGGCCTTTAAGGCCAAATTCGAATTTCCATGAAGGGGTAGAGTGTACAACACTCAATATCCCAAGCACTCAACTTACAATACAAAAACCAAGATCCATCTAGTATAATAAATGAATTCCTTTTAGTGACATCCACAATTAGTTTATAATATGCTAAAATTAACTTAAATAAGATACTTAACCCATTAATGATAAAGGGAAAAATTACACCAAATTCAAAATAATTAATACAAAGAAATTACATCACTAAAAATCACATACTAACATTAAATAAAGGGAACTAAATAAAATACAACACAAAAAACCCTTGGTCACAATTAGAGGTAATCCCCCGCCATGGGAACCCCCTAATAATAATTCAAACACACACACACACACACACACAACAAAATACATGTTGCCATGGTGACCTCGGTTGAATTCACCTAGCATTCCGATGTGGTTTGTATCCAATCCCCTCATTGTTTGTTGTGAATATATTTACCTACAAATCACAGAATACCTCATTCTACCTTGTGACCACAACAAAACATCCAAACTAAAATATACAATATAAATCCAAAATAATCTACATATGCATCAAATCATCATCTCGGAAATTATGATATCATTTACAATTTCTAACAACATCTCAATTCTACATTTCATCATTATCAATAGGATCAAAAAATTAGTTCAATTTTCAAGGTCTACTGAATGTGATGAAAATATCACATGTTAGAAATATATAACCATGTCAACAACATATCATCATCAATATAAAAATGTCTCTAAAATTACACACATGTCATACTAAGAATCGGAAACCAACAATAGTCTCAGTATCTCTAACATCTACATCATACTAAGTCAGAATAATACGAATTGTCCATAAGTAGAGTCAATAGAATCGAAATCAACAGTAATAGGTGTCAAAGGGAAGTTGGTGCTATAGGTACCATAAGTCCTTCTCCCACACCCAAACTACAGGAATACTACCAAAAAACACAAAAGTACATTCACAAAACTTAACAAGCACAATATTTTCACATCCACAAACATAATAAACAAAATAAAAAATGTGGAGAGCCTATGTCTCCATAAATTTCCAAGAATATTCAATTCATGAGCTTTGACAACTTCAAGTTAAGTACACTCCAAGAAAATCCAGCAAGCTCCACCAAATCCAAAAGTTCACAAGAAGAAAAATTAACAATTAACCCCCATTTAATCAAAATCCATCAATAAATAGAAATGGAATGTGAGGATGATGAGGTGGCTCCATGTAGGATGCCACTTCATCATTCCTCCATTCCCACAATCTAGAAAAAGCATCATGCCCAAGACAATATATGAGAATGTAAGAACTATGACATCCCACATGGCACAGAAACTTGCACACCATGTCTTACAAGGAAAAAATTAATTGAGGTAAGTAGGAAACTAAAATTATTTTACCTCTTTTACACTCCAAAAATGATAAATAATTCAAAAATAAACTCTCCAACCCATAGATAGGGTTGTTGGGTAAATTTAAGAGGCATGGGAGAAGGTTAGCTTGTCTCACAAGCCTCAACAAAGGTCCCCCAAGTCAAAATCAGAATTTTTAAGTTGGGGTCGAGTAAATCACACACAAAGAAAAAAAAATCTCACTTACAACAAGGAAAACCTTACCTCATAATTATCCAATAGTCACATCTTAATTTTAGTTGATAAATTAAGTTATATTAGCTAATTAAGAGATAATTATAATTGTTAATAAAGTGACAAAAATTTAAAAAATTCATACATATACACACACAAAAAATTAAAAGAACATAACATTACCCACATGGCCACACATGTGAGGTCATCCCCCCATGGGGAAACTCCTAACTAGGAATTCAATAACAACACAACATAACATTACATGAGTTGTACAATTTTGGCCACATTGCTTAACACCTGACATCCTTCCATGGTTGGTCCCATATCCGCTTTCGATGTATCTAATAAAATATCCTGCAACACAAAAAAATACCTCTCTAGCCTCTCATCCATATTAAGAATATAGAGACAATATGCGTATAAAATCAATAATATTTATTTGACATTAGCAATTCTATTATCTAACATCATACAATTAATTTTATTTTGGCATCCATAAAATCAAAATTCTACTCAAAACATATAACATAAGCTCTGCATCCAAATCACGACAGGTTAGTGCAAAAATTAGAATATCGCAACTCAACATATATAAATTTCTATCATCATCATCTAGTGCATCACAATAAAAATTTAAACCACATAATGTCAATAGTCTAAATATTGGCATCGTCCATTATATACTGATCAAAATATAATACTCAAATGTCTAAGTACTAGTGCAACAGTAACAACATCAAAATGAAATAGTGTCAAAGAGGAGTAGGCACTACATCCCTCTCCCCTTAGACTTGACTTCATTCTAGAAGTCACTGAAATAGCTAAGGAAACTAGGATCGTAATAAAGTGGCATCCTACTATGTGGCTGTAGTCTCATCATACCTATCCCACTAGACCCACTCCTTATCAATCCTGCGGCCTCGAAGTCCTAATGTCCTACACTCTAGGATGCACATAGTAATCCATTGACACCTTCCTCTACTCTTACACCTACAATGCAGTCCAATCCAAAATATGAGTGGAATCTGGAATGTGTTTCCTAAGTACAGAAATGTGAATTACATCATGCACCTGAGCAAATTTAGGTGGCAATGCTAGATGATAGGACAAAGGACTGATACACTCCAATATCTCAAAGGGACCCACAAATCTAGGAGATAACTTAGATCCTTTTCCATAACGGATAAGATTCTTATAAGTCTTAGCATAAAGAAACACCTCCGTGCCCACCTAAAAACTATAATATATCCTCCTTTGATCTACATATTTCTTTTTTCTATCTTTAGCCTCCTATAACCTTTTTCGAATCAAGACAACTTGTTACTCCATATCCTATAATAATGTTGGGCCAAGAAAAACTTTGTCATCCATTCTATACCAATTAATTGGTGTCCTGCACTCTCTGCCATAGAAATATTGAAATGGAGCCATACCAATTGAACTCTGAAAACTTTTGTTGTAGGAAAAATCCACCAAATGCAATTACTCCTCCCACCTCGACTGATGGTCCTTGACATACATCTGCAACATATCCTCCAAGATCTAATTTACCCACTCTTTCTATCCATCTGTCTCTAGATAATAAGCTATACTAAAGTCGATACTTGTCTCAAAGGCATGTTGCATGGTACTCAAGAAATGAGAGGTGTATAAGGGATTGTGGTCATAGATAATCTTCTTTGGAATCCCATGCAGTCTGACAATCTCATCTAAATATAATCACACCACTGCATTAGTTGTATAGGTGGTCCTCACTGAAGAAAAATGAGCCACTTTCGTCAGTCTATCAACCATGGCTATGATGGCATCGTGGTGGTATCTCGACTCGGTAGCCCTACTATGAAATCCATAAAAATGGTGTCCCATTTCCACTTCAGTATATCATACGGGTAGAGAAGGCTAGTTGGATGTTGATGCTCGTTCTTAACCCTCTAATGCTCTAAACAACATGACACAATCTGAGCTACATCTCTCCATAGAACTCTCTAATGGTATTGTTGTCTTAAGGTGGTGTGCATCTTATTCACCCTTGGATGGGCTAAATAAGGTGCATGATGAGATTTTGTGAAGATATCCTGTATCAAGCCTGCATCTCTAGGTACATATATCTAGCCTCATTGTCTTATAATATCATCTTCCTCTAATGAAAAGCCATCAAAATTCCCCTAAAGGGGCCTCTGAGACTCAATATCTTATCTAGCTATAAGGTAGAAGTTATCATGAGGAAGTTACTACAAAATCCTTCTCCTCAAATTTGTATCCACCGAAGTAGCCATAACCAAATGTCTCTATCTAATCAAACTATTTTCAATCACATTCTCCTTTCCTTTCACATATTTTATCTCCATGTTGTACTCAAAAATAAAATCCATCCAACGATGCTGATGAGCATCGAGATTGGACTGCGTGAAGATTTGACGAAGACTCAAGTGATCAGTCCTGAGAATGAATCTCATGCCCAAAAGGAAATGTCTCCATTAAACCAAAGTGTGCACAATTGTTCCAAGCTCAAGGTCATGAGTCACATAATTGATCTTATAATCCTTGAATTTTTGAGACTCAAAGGATACCACTCATCCCTCCTGCATCAGTACACCCCCTAATCCTACCAAAGAAGCATCTATGCATATGAATAACTCTCCCTGAGGATATGGCATTGGAAAAATGGGTGCTATTGTAAGGCATTCCTTTAGTGTCCCAAAGGCCTTCTCACATATATCTAACCAAATGAACTTATTCCCTTTCTGTTGAAGGGAATTTATTGGGTGAAAACTCGAGAAAATTCCTAAACAAATATTTTGTACTACCCTGCCAAACCCATGAAACTACACACCTAGGTAACACTGGTGGGTGCTGGTGAATCCATAATGGATCTAATATTGGAAGGATGGAATGCAATACCTTCCCCAGAGATAATGCAACCCAAACACTGCAATTGTGATTGAAAGAATACACACTTCTCTAGGTTCTCGTAAAGCTTCTTCTCACGAAGACACTTTAGAACCTGATGAAGGTGCTCCTCACGCATATGGGAGAAGATCAAAATTTCATCAAGGAACAATAGGGAAAAGTGGTCTATGAAATTCTTGAACACCGCATTCATCAAATTCATGAACACTATAGGGGCATTCGTCAGACCAAATGACATAACTGTGAACTTATAGTTGCGATATCGCATACAAAAATTTGTCATGTTAATATATACCTTTGCTATCCTCCGCTGATGGTAGCCTGACATAATATCAATCTTATAAAATGTAGTGGCCCCCTTCATTTGATGAAACAAATCATCGATGCGAGGAATGGGGGAATGATTTTTTATCATTAGTTTGTCTAGGTGACAATATTCGACACCAAACCGCAAGGATCCGTCCTTCTTCTTCACAAAAATCACTAGGGCACCCCAAGGGGATACACTAGGATGGATTAGGCATTTCTCAAGAAGGCCCTCTAACTGTAACTTGAGCTCACATATCTTAGGTTTGGTCATCCTATATGGAGTGCGTGATAGAGGTTCTGCTCCTATAACAAGATCAATTTTAAAATATATCTCGCATGGGGAGGCATCCCAAATAGCTATCTAGGAAAAACATCAAAAAATTCCTGTAGCATGGGGTAATCATCAAGTGAAAGTCCCCTAGCCCCATCCTCTTACTTATCACTAATTGTAATAGCATATAACTGAAAACCCCATCATGCACATTACTTCAGTTTCATAGAGGATATGGTGTGAATATAGATGGGTCTTCTAATTCTAACAATCACTGACTCCACTCCCAAATCATCTACACAAGATATAACCTTGTTATGACAATCAACTCTAGTTTTGTGCATAGAAAACCAATATATGCCCAAGATAACACTATATGAACCCAAGGGAAGGATACAAAGGTCCAAGGTAGTGATAAAGGGTCCTAGGTCCACTAGGCACTCCTTGACTAAGGAATATACTGAGATCTTGGATCTAGAAGCCATCTTGACATTGTAACTTCAGCAGACATTTCACATGAAACAATAATTTGATATTATATTCTCCCCACATTACAAATAATACAAAGGCTAATAAATAGCCATGGAAATAGAAAAAATGACCTCCTACAAACTAGGAAGTCACACAACAAAACAACCCGTTAATATCATTACGGGTATAACAAAAATATATCGTTGAAACAATATAACAAACCTATATTATTAATAATGAGTTATAATATAACTCATATTAATAATATTACAATATATAATAATGAGAGCACTATGATATTTCTAAAATTCCCCCCCATAGTGCGAACACGGGGAAAACACCATCTTCAACCAAGCAGCATGCCACTCCGTAGCTTGCACATGGTCTCGATCCTCACACCGACTGTGGGAACTACATCATCCAGGGACTGTTCAACCTATTAGATGAATACATGAATTGGGACCGTTCAACCAATTCGAATCAACCATCAAATCAGTCTGATCAAGAATACTTCCTGCAAAAGTATTAATGGTACAAATCATTATCATCAGGGGGGGCACACAAGCACTGCACTGCACACAGGAACAAGGATGGTCATTTGTTCTTATTCATCACAAAAGACACAAAGATGTCACTAAAGAATTTTACGGCCTCTGAGGTAGTGACGAACTCGAGGACGCTGACTGTCCTCCTGCCTCCATTTCCTCCATCCTCCAATATGAGGATAGATGCTCAAAACAGATAATCTTCATCACTTGAATAACTAATAGGTTCATTGTCACTTGCAGGATTAGAATAATCATCCCAATCTTCTTCAGCAGCTAAAAGATTTTGTTCCAACTTATCATCTAAGAGATCTTGAGCTCTTTTCTTACAATTCACAAAACCATGTCCTAGTTGTTTACAGTAATGACACAAAAGACGTTTCTTTGATGATATAAAATTTTTTTTACCTTTCTGGAATGATGATTTATTGTTTGCAACCATGAAAGTTTCTTGTTCTGGTACACACCTTTTGATTTTTTCTTCCTCATCAAGCAAAGAGGAAATTAAATTTTCCATACTAGGATTGATCTTACTAAGAGTAAAAACAATACTTGAATATTCTTTTGGCAAACTATTTAGTAAGATTACTTTAGCATCTTCTCCATATACCTCTACTTTAATTCCTGCTAGTTGATTTAAAATGGATCGAAACTTACTGATATGTTGAACCATATTGTCATTTTCTCCCATCTTTAGCCCAAAAAGTTTTTGCTTCAGCGCCATTACTGCACTACCTACTTGAGATCCAAATAATTTTTTCAATTTTACCCAAATGTTATTAGATGACTTGGTTAGATCAATATGATGCAAATATGCATCGGATAGACCAAGACCGATAATTTCTATTGCTTTCTGATCCTTACTTTCCCATTTCGTTGCTTCGTTTGCATCATTCGGTTTTTTAAATTTTCCATCGACAATGTCCCATAAGTCTTTGTCAATCAGCTGTAGTTGGGTTCGTACTTGACACGTGTGGAAGTATTTACCATGAAATCTTTCAATTAAATTTATCTTTTCCATTTTGAAACTCCACTAAATCAGGAAACTTGAACTAAATAATAATAAACTTCTTTATACTGGCAGAGATACTAATATATTCGAACTAGACATAATCCAACTTACTGATATAAACAAGCAGATTTTAGAATGATCGCCAAACCAAAATTCCCATTTCTTTATTCACGCCTCTGCTAATACTAACCACACATTTCAATTATGAGAATATTGAAATTATAATCTTTGTATCAACTGTTCAATGATGTTTCAGATCAGAATGATGTTGATCAATGGATCTGCAACAACAAACTGTATTTTTCCTTTTTTAATATAAGATAAACACAAGAATCAGATCACCTTATGCTGAGAAGAATTGAACCCATAGAAATGGAGTCAATTGAATCAGGCCACAGAAATAACTGGATCTTAGAAAATAGAAGAATTAGAACTGAAGTTGGTGTCAACGCCGATGGAGATCCCTTTCAATGCAACGTTGTTCCTTATCACACAAGTGTTGAATAAATAATTCCTTCTAACAACAGTCAATTTGCATGGAATCTGTATGAATTGGATCCAATTATAGTGGAGATGTCCCAAAATTTGAGAATACCTCTCAGAGCAGAACAAATGTGGCTGCAACTGTAATACAATGACCCGAGTATTAATTGATTAGATCCCTCTAATGCATGAGTGTGCAAGAAAATCCTAGGAGATCTGCGCATTGACCCACAATAATCCCATGTGGCTGCACTCAGAATATTATACCAGGTTTTAATGCCTTATTTTCAGTCCTAGGTTTTAACGCCTTATTATCTTCTTCATAAATTTTACCAACAACACCAAATACTCTTATAGCTGTCACATTTTTTTTCTTGGCTAAAACAAATAAATGTATAACAATCTAAAGCGTTTAAAATGCATACAGAGATTAAAAAATCTCATCACAGATTTTCATATATGGGGAAAAAATAAACAAATCAATTTTCCATCTGAGGACAAACCAGTTTCACTCCGATACCAAATGTAAGTTCAGCAGACTTTTCACATGAAATAATAATTTGATATTATATTCTCCCCACATTACAAATAATACAGAGGCTAATAAATAGCCATGGAAATAGAAAACTGACCTCCTACAAACCAGGAAGTCACACAACAAAACAACCCGTTAATATCATTATGGGTATAACAAAAATATATTGTTGAAACAATATAACAAACCTATATTATTAATGAGTTATAATATAACTCATATTAATAATATTACAATATATAATAATGAGAGCACTATGATATTTCTAACAGAAATCCCAAGTAAGGCTCTGTCTAAATTCCACCAATCTTGAATGCTCTACTAAAGACAGAGAAAAGAAATAATCTAACAAATTTGAATCAAATAAAATACGGGTAGAAATACCACCAATGCTACATGTGGTCTCTATCACTGTGCTCTGGTGCTTTGCATGGAGGTTCTTGACCACTGCATATATCTTATGGCTATTAGCTATTTTGCCAAAAGTAGGCTAAGAAACTGGTGCGTTACCGTAATTAGCAAGGTTCTAAGGGAACTCTCTCCAATTATTTTCATACACATCACATCCATAACAAGTACTTGGTCCTCTCAACTAAGAAGATAGTCCACCAAGTGGCCTAGAACTATGTGTTGAAGAACCTAATGATCCTGCCATAGATCTTTGTGGGTGTTGCAATGGACATACTCCTGTATAATGTGCTCAAAGTGGATCCTATGTCCTATTGGGCCCATACAATGCCCTCTTTGGGTTTCATGTCGCTATGGATGTCAAAAGGGTAGTCGAGTCTACTACTGTTGATGCTAAGAAGGTGGAGGAGGCCAGAAGGAAGACTTTGCTAAAGTGTGTCCACCATGAGGAGGAGTTGATCAGCTTGATCTATTATCCTTTAACTGATGTATGCAGCTCCTCACTCTTTCACAAGCCTTCTGAGTCTTCCCCCAAGTTTCCTATGCAATATATACCTTCTCCATGACCTCTGATAATGTCTACAGGTAATGTATGCACATTGCCTTTCCCAAGTCTAAGTTCAATCCCTAGATGAACCCGTGAACTCTAACCTACTCATTTTGCATGTAGTCAACATACTGGAGCAGATCTAAAAAATGACCCTAATACTCTTCCACTTTCATGGAAGCATGTCACAGATCATGTAACTCATCGATCTGCTACTAGATGAATCTCCTGGATATGTATCGACTCCTAAAATGCTCCTCAAGGAGCTCCCAAGTATCTATCTCTGAATCCACATGGATATTTTATTCCTTAGTCCTCTACCAAACTCTAGCTTTGTCTCCTATAAGGTTGATGGAAACACAAGCTTTCATGTTGCTAGAACAAGGACATAGCTTAAAGCATCTTCTCAAGCTAAACAACCATGCATCTTATTGAAATCCCCATCTGTCTCCACAAAAATGAGGTGTGTGTAACTTTAGTATCTCTCTAATGTGATTCGCTGCAGAGGATTTTCAACCCCTAGGTCTCTCTGTATAATCATATTTTGGCCTAGGGCTCCTAGACCTGTCTTTGTGCCCTATAGCTCTATCTCTATGCTCCCTAGGATATGTTCCTTGTCAAATCGACTCCAAATTGGAGTTTAGTTCCCTATCCTCATCAATGTGACGTGAAGGTACGCGAGCCTCCACTGATGGCTCTCTATCTTGTTTGCTAGGTCACCCTCCTAAAGATCCTCTACATATATTGGAATTAACATCCTATAGTGTCTATAATATCTGAGGAAAAATAGCTACTACAACCTGATTTGAGGATGGTAGGTCTAGGTCCATGTGTAGGAACCCCTCATCTAGTGCACACCTCCTAAACAGACCAAGATGAGAGTTAGTTTATCATCATCTAAGTTTTTGTTTCAATTTTCTAAGTTTTCTACGTTCTAAAAAAATCATGCAATGTTGTGTGTTCTATGTTTAGAGTTGCACTAGGTTATTTTTTGATGTTTTGTATTTTCAAGTGTGCCCGGGGTCCAAGCGTTGAACCCATGGATATGATACAAAGTGTAATAAACACAAATTTACCTGCATGAAACCCAAGACAAAACAAAGGATGAACTAAAATAATTACTGAATAATTTTATTTATTTATAAATAAATCCAGTTACAAAGCTTAGTTTAATCCTCAGAAAATAAACGATCATTAATAACTAACAATTGAATTTCACTATTCATTTTCGAGTTTGGTTTAAAAGTCATTTAATAATTTATTATTAAAGGACTAGATCTAATTTTCCCTTCCATTTAAACAACACTATTAAATTTAATCCCCAAGTATGAATGTTGTCTAAATTACTAGGGAGTGAATTTAATTTAACTAACACAAGGTCATTGGTCTTTTATTTTTAAAAGTTACTAAATAAATAATATTGGGTAGCAAATTAAAGTTAGCTTCTACACCACTTGAGTGGCCCCATTCAAACTTAACCCATGGCCTTCATTTAAAATATTTTCACCACCACTCACCTAACTTTTGTAGGGAAGAATCTTGGCCATAGGATGGATTGAATTTGGTCCCTTTGATATAGGATTCAACTATAACCCTAATCCTCTTTTAGGAAGCTTTTACTCTTTCATTTGACTTATAGTGTCATTTCTATTTGCAGATTTTTGGGAAGGAAAGGAAGCCATGGGAGAGGAAAGATAGGTTTGGGATGGATACACATAACCCTAAGTTTATTTTTCTTTATTCTGTTTACTATTTATATTCTACCCTCTCCTACGGTTTGATAGAAATTTTTCTATTTTGTTGTAAATTAATCAATGTATTTTCCCTTCTTGTGGACTTGGGTATTTTACCCTATTATAATAAATTTGGTTTTTAAGTTGAATATACATTTATTTTTTGTTTGAGTATATATATATATATATATATATATATATATTAAATTGCAAGTATATTTATACTATAGTATTATTTATTTATAAAAATTATCTAGCAAATGACATGGATGCGGCCGAAGAAAGCACAGAAAAAATTTGAAAAAGTTTGCATTGGCTGATTGTGTGTGAATGGGCATGTTGGTGCTCAATTTGATCTCACCCTATTTGGTATGAAAATTCTTCAATGTGTGGGCTCTGTCCTATTTTCTATTTCCCCGAATAGATGCATGAAAAGTTTTCTTTATTTGTATTTTGTTGAAAGATCCTTCTCCATGGTCATGCATCACATTTGGGCCATATATCAGTTCCAAATTCTTTTTCCTTATAGAAAAATTCATTTATGGGTGCAAATAGTGAAGTTACCTTGCATCTTACTGTTCGACATGCACGTTTTCCCTCTTAAAATTTATCTCTAACATCTGTAGATACGTTTTCATTCTTGATTGGATGTGGGTCGGTGGTGAATTTTGAAATTCTAAGGCTTGCTTCAACTCAAAAAGTGTGCCAAAGAGACACGTGGAGCTCTCCACTGGCTCCTCTATATACTTAAACTTTTTAAGCAACTTTCTATGGCTTAGGACATGAGGAGGGCCCACACTTGTTTGGGAACCGCCCCTATACTTTACTTTTGAAGAAGCACCAGGAGGACACGTGGAGGTTTCTGCTGGGTCTTCCCATACTTATACTATTCAACTTCTGATGGAACTTTCTCGAACCCTAGAAACATGGCGCCTTCCATTGGTCCTTAAAAATTTTCAACAACTCTGTCAGACTGAGACATGAGGTGAGCCCGCACTTGTTTAATTTCTCCACTTTTGGGCACCATATCAAAAGTGTTCTAAAGAGACATGTGGAGGTTTCCGTTGGATCCTCTCTATACTTAAAATTTTCAAGCAACTTTCTAAGGCATGGAACATGTGAAGGGCCTACGCTTGTATGGGAACTGCCCTTATAACTTACTTTTGAAGAAGCGCCACAAGGACACGTGGAGGTTTCCACTGGGTCTTCCCATATTTAGAATTTTCAATGACAGATGAAATTTTCTTGGACGCTAGGAACGTGGCATCTTCTGCTAGTCCTTAAACATTTTTAACAACTTTTCTGGACTGAGACAAGTGTTGAACCAACGCTTCTTTAGGATCTCTAGTTTTGGGCACCATATCAAATGTGTGCCAAAGAATCACGTGGCACCTTCCGCTAGTCCTTCAAATTTTTCAACAACTCTGCTGGACTGAGACATGTGGTGAGCCCATGCTTGTTTAGGGTCTCTTCTTTTGGGAACCATATCAAAGGTGCACCAAAGAGACATGTGGATGATTCTGTTGGCTCCTTTTTATAATGAAACTTTTTCAAAGGCCAAAAGGAAATTTTCTTGGGCCCGGGGCACGTGGAAGGCTGATGCTTGTTTGAAAATTTCCCTCTATACTTCACCTTTGCATTTGCACCAAGGAAACACGTGAACAAATATAATATAAAACTAAGAAAGGTGAGAATCAATTGTTGTTGTGCATTGCATCTGATATTGCCGCCATTTTTGCTCTAAAACTCCTAAAGATGTGAATATGCATTGTTTTTCATCATTTTTTGATGAAATTCCTTGTCGTTTTTATCTGCAAAGGGTAATTGAATGGATTTCTAGCTTAATTTTTGAGTCAAAGGTTTGTAAAGGTTGATATTTTGAAGTTAGAATTGCTCAGGCACTTGCAAAAACATGAATTACTAGAGAAGCTAGATGTAGAGTAAATTTGCAGGTGCAAAGGATGAAAAACTTGTTGCCAAAGGAGATGAATGGGTGCCCTAGTTAAAACAATAATGCAAGTCTTTACAATGATTCACATTTTTGAATGACTAGAAACTTTTTGTTGCAAACCTGTTAAACATAATTTTCTGAAAATCATGACTGAATATGTAGCAAACAAAGGTTCCTCGAATATTCTTTACTTGGGAGGAAAGCTTTAATGTAAATGAGTGTTATAAAAGCATGCTTTAGTCATGCAAATGATTAGGGATTGAATTTTATGAGAAAATTTGAGAAATACCATCTTCCTGAGATACCATCTGACAAACTTGTTAATATCTTATGTTTTAGATTTGATCAAGTCAACTTGGTTGCATGTGTACAGCCATTAACAAGCTTTAAGACTATTCAAATAAACTTTCCCCTACTGATGAATCTAATCAACTTCAATTTAATCTGCGCTAATCTTGGGAAAATTTGTGTCCGCTTTATTTCAAAATGTTTGCAACTAGTTTTTCTTGTCCCCATTGTAATATTTTGTTAAAATCCCTCCGAATCATATAGGATCTCATCTATGTGATAGTTTAGTGGCATTTGTAATTTCATTACGAGAAGATCCTTCATCTTGTAATGAGATAAACAATTTAAAATCACTTTACTGTCATTTTTTTTATAAAGATTATCCATAAGCCTTTAAGTGTATCTTAGGCATGAGGAACCAAGGGTCTTTAATGTTTAATTGAGTCTTTTAGCTTTATCCTTCGTGTTAAATTCTTGGATATTGTGGGAAATCGTGTAAATCTAGGCCTCCATTAATGCACACCTTCTAGTTGAAGGAATATTTTAGCTATTTTGAAGCATTATGTCATTTAGTTTTGCAATTGTTGTGAAGGTTCTCAAAGATCTGGTAAAATAAAGTTTATCCTGCTTAATCTCCCACCAAAATTTATTCAAAAATAATGTATCCTACATGAACTACCCTTGTTTGCCCTATATTTCCACAAACGAATAAATTCTACTGACAAAATATGCAAAATAAATCAAGATTCCATAATATCTTTAGTAACATTAACCCTATTTAGAAAATACCACCATTCTTTAGAAGTGACAACTCGTGAGAGTTAAATTGAGGTGCATTGATCATATTTTCTCAAGGTTTCCTTTCAAATTCATGCAAAGAAGGATATCTTAATTCTCCTTCACCAACAGAGGTTACAAAATGGGTCCTCTCACTCTGGTTGAAAGGAATGGCCTTAAGTAGTGAGGATAGATCAAATCCTTTTATATGGTGTTATCCATTTCTCAAACATATGAGTGACAAAGAGCTAGGAAAATCACCTCCCCTGCTACAAAATGACATACATGATGATTTATCTGTCTCTAGGCTTCTTTTTAAATCTTTGATGCCACTCATCTTGCAAGGGAGAATCAATTTGGATACCAACACCATTTTTATGTCACTGCTATGGATCTTCAAAGGAATTCTTATATTTATCCCTGGTAATGTTTCTGGCATGCTCTAAGTGCAAATACATTGTTAAAATGTCATCATGTGTCCATATTTGTAAGAATCGAGCAAAGTTACAAGTTTTGTGAGCAATATTTCAAGTTTTCATTTGTTTTTACACTATGTTTACATCATCAAACGAATAAAGGTTAGATATGTGAAGTTTTCTATGATTTTAGTGTTGACAGACATTTGACAGATCAATTCTAGTGCATTTTCACAACTAAGGTGAAAATCCTTAGTGGCGACTCCATGTTGAATTAATTTTTGATAAATGTCAGTGTCTTAACCTCAGTCAATTGAAATTTATCACTAATATTTACAAAGCTGGAAGGAAGAAGATATCTCTTTGTTGAATACGCTACTAGAAGGTTGTTTTCAAAGTTGGAAAAGACAAATTCTGAAGGAAGAAGGATCTAGAAAGTTGTTGGAGATCAGAAATCAAGAAAAGAGTTATTAATTGTGGAAATTGATCATTCTGTCATTACAGATTGCCATACTTCCTCAAGTGCTTCTGAATCAAGTAGTATTTTTGTAGATCTGAATTCTCCAACTAGAGAGGGTCCTTCTTTTGTATTTGAAAAATTTACGTCTCATTCTTTCCCTGTATTCTCCAAAGCTGATAGAATTTTCCAAGAAATAGAGTTTTGAGAGAACATTCATTCTGATAATTTCATTCTTGTGCCACATAGACCCCTCAATCCCCATCATTTTGTTTCTCCTGTAAGATCACCTCCTCAAAACAATATGGCAAAGCCCCCACCCAGAACTCTGTTTGTTGTGAACACTTTTGGTCCTATAGATTTCAAAGGTATAGCTGGATATCTAAATGTTCTACCCTAAGATGTTAGACATAGACTGCCTACATTTCAAGGAAATAATTCTATTATTGGTGATCTGCACTTAAATCTTTTTTTCAATATGATGGAAGAATTTGAGATTGAATTTTTGGATGTGTACATAAAGTTGTTTATTCATACTCTAGAGGAGGATGCATGGGATTGGTATAAATATTTCCTAGGAAACTCCATTGATTCATGGACTGAAATGAAGAATGCTTTTAGATTGCAGTATGGAGATAAAATAGACGCTAGGTTTCTTTTATAATAATTTGAAAGTATTAAAAAGAATCTTAATGAATCTAGTCAAGACTTCAATAATCGGTTCAATAAGACCCTGGATAGGCTACCTGTAATCCTAAGGCCAAGTGATGTTTCCTATCTGATAAATAATCTGATGCCTTTGATAAGAAGGTCGCCTATTATTTGAGGGATAAGAACCCAACAACATTGAGGCAGGCCTTATCTATGGCTTTGTAGATTGAAAATAACATAAAGACAACTGGTAAACCTCCTAAGAAATAAGACATCAAGCTGATCAATTCAGAGAAGCCTCAGTCAAGTAAAGTTGTGGATCTGGAGGAGGTTGTCAAAAAATTTTCCAGAGATGTTAAGAAAATATCCTTTAAATTGGCTAGAGCAGAGAACAGTATTAGATAAATTTCCTAAGGTCAGGACAAAGCAAAAGGTCAAGAAATATTTGTAAATCATCCTAGGGTTGATTAGATATCTGTTGACAGAGGAAAAGGACTCATGGGATTAGGAAATAGACAGCCCCAACCCAGGGAAAACAAATTGGTGCCTGATCTTTTAGCTCCCAGAGTTGCTGTTGTTGATGAAGCTCATGAAATTGAGTGGTGTGATAGTTGTTTCATGCCACATTCTCCATGTGTTGTTGAAAAGGGAATATAGGAAAAATCTATTTATGATGACGCTATTGATGATGCATGCACAATGGATTACTCTACAAGTTCACAACAGGGAGCAACCTCAACTGAGTTGATGAGTGCCATAACTATTAAAGATTTTTGGCATTGCATTCATTGGGTATTACCTCTTCCTCCCACTTATACTTCTGAAATTGATATGGTATAAGCTTTTGAGTTGCATAACAATGATTTTGAGCACTTAAGGGCATTAATGATTAAAAATTATGATGGAGGAATTCGTTCAGAAGAGGAAAAAACTTTGTTAATGAATGCAATAGTTGGCCACAAAAAGAGTATAATACCAGCAGCAAAGTTGCCAAAGGGGCAGGGCCTCAAGCCAAATGAAAAATTATAGTGCTTACCAGTATCCCTAAGGAAACCCATAAAAATGATGCATCTAGAAAAGGCTTTGTCACCCAAAATAAAACTTATGTTCCTCCCCATGCTCAGACTGTGAGAAATCCTATGCCATCAGATGAATTTGTAATCCTTTCCCTAACACCGCATTACCCAAATATGTTCCTTGCGACATAGCCCAAATCTTGAGTTAGATTAATATTTTTTTTCCTATGTTTTAATTGCTCAGAATCAATGAGCACAGGAACAGAGCATTCAAATATTTGGGATTTAAAGAAGAAAAGGACACCCAGGGTAAAAATGTAAGTAGTGTAGAGGTTCCTCATGCCAATTTAGGGTTGGAAAAACCCCAAGTACTGGAATAACTAGGTGAGCCACCTGAAGTATGTTTGGGAACATCCTTGGTTGAGTCTCAACTGAAGGTGGATCCATTTTCCACTACATTGATTATTAAGGATAAGCTGTTACGCAACTGTATGTTTGATTTTGGAGCATCATGTAATGTTATGCCTCTTGAGGTCATGAATGAGTTGGATCTAAAAGTAACGTCAACTTATGGGAAGTGCACTACCATGGATTCTAGAGAGGTGGTGGTGGTTGGATGTGTCAAGGGTTTTATAGTGCAACTTATAGCCTACCCAGGAAAGAACTTAAAGCTAGATGTTGTTATTGTTGATTGCCCTGCCAAATGGGGAATGTTGTTATAAAAAATATGGGTTGCTAGTGTGGGTGGAAATGTGTAAATAGACATGTCTTATGCCACCATACCAATTGAGGGCAGCCTTGTGAAATTACCTGGTGAAAAGAAAAATTTATATCTCATTGAGGACCCCAATAATGCTTCTTATGAAGTATTACATGTGGGTATTGATATTGATAACTCTATGAGTTATGTTGTTTTCGAGGAGTGTGAAATTGATCAATGCAAATATCCTGAGTAGATTGATTTTCCTGGGACTTTGATGTTTGGTGCAGCCTTGAGAGATATTGAAAAAATTGACATAGGCATAAAGGATAAGCCTAAAAAAATGTGGTCAGATAGCAACTTGGATGGAGAAGAGAAACAATCATATGACCAGTTGTTAAAGACGTATCAGAATTTCTTAGCATGGTCATATCCAGAATCGAAGGCACTTGAAAATTTTCCTTAATTGTTTTCTTTGAATCAGGGTGGAAACCATTGTACAATGTATAGTCGTTTGGTTTCTTTTTACTTTCATGTTTTTCTGTTATGGTTCATCCTGGTCCATAGTGGCTGATTTTGTTTGTTTCTCAGTTTGGTCCTTGAGGGTTGGCTCATGACTCCATTTCCCAATGGTTTATTTTTGGAACTTGGTATGCTATTTGTTCTTGTGGCACTCTTTGGGAGTGCCCATCCCCAAGTTGGAGCCAATTTTGGTGATTAATTTGATCTCACCCCATTTTTTCTAAAAATTCTTCAATGTGCGGGCTCTGTTGTATTTTCTATTTCCCTGAATGGATGCATGAAAAGTTTTCTTCATTTGTATGATGTTGAAAGATTATTCTAAATGGTTGTGGATCACATTTGGGCCTTCTATCATTTCCAAATTCTTTGTCCTTAAAGAAAGATTCATTTCTGGGCACAAATGGTGAAGTTCCCCTACATCTTACTATTTGACGGGTGTGTTTTCCTTGTCAAAATTTATCTGTAACATCTACAGATACGTGTTCATTCTTGATTACATGCAAGTTGGTGAGGCATTTTCAAACTTTAATGCCCAATTCAACTCAAATCTTGTCCACGTGGAGGGTCAGCACTCATTTGAGGATCCACCTTTGGATCCTACCTTAGCAATTGTACCAAGGAGACACGTGGTGAGCCTGTGCTTGTTTAGAGTCTCCGCTTTTGGGCACCATATCAAAAGTGCACCAAAGAGACACGTGGAGGTTTATGTCATCTCCTGTCTCTACTTAAACTTTTCAAGCAACTTTCTAAGCCCTGGGTCACGTGGAGAGCCCACACTTGTTTGGGAAGTCTCCCTGTACTTTACTTTTGAAGAAGTGCCAGGAGGACATGTGGAGGTTTCCGCTAGGTTTTCCTATACTTATAATTTTCAATGGCTGATGGAAATTTCTCAGAACCTAGACCCATGGCACCTTCCACTGGTCCTTAAAAATTTTCAACAACTCTACCGGACTGAGACACATGGTGAGCCCTCACTTGTTTAGAGTCTCCTCTTTTCGGCACCATATCAAAAGTGTGCCAAAGAGACATGTGGAGGTTTCCACTAGGTCATCTCTATACTTAAATTTTTCAATCAAATTTCTAAGGCCTGGGACATTTGGAGGGCCCGTGCTTGTTTGGGAACTTCCCATGTACTTTACTTTTGAAGAAGCATTAGGAGGACACATGGAGGTTTCCACTGGGTCTTCCCATACTTAGAATTTTCAACGGCCGATGAAACTTTTGCGGACCCTAGGCACATGGCGATTTCTGCTGGTCCTTAAATGTTTTTAAAAACTTTGTTGGACTAAGACATGTGGTGATCTTGCGTTTGTTTACGGTCTCCGCTTTTGGGCACCATATTAAAGGTGCACCAAAGAGGCATGTTGTGGCTTCTGCTGGTCCTTCAAATTTTTCAAAAACTCTTTTAGACTGAGACACATGGTGAGCCCACCCTTGTTTAGGATCTCCACTTTTGGGCACCATATCAAAGGTGTGCCAAAGAGACACGTGGAGTCTTCTGGTAGCTCCTTTTTATACTGATACTTTTTCAAAGGCCAAAAGGAAATTTTCTTGGGCCCATGGAACATAGAAGGACGGCACTTGGTTGAAAAATTGCCTCTGCACTTCACCTTTGTAGTTATACAAAGGAAACACATGGACAAATCTAATAAAATTTTGAGAAAGGAGACAATCAAAGGTTTTTGTGCATTGCATCTGATTTTGCTGCTATTTTTTCTCCAAGACTCTTGGATATTTGAATACACATTTTTTTCATCCTTTTTTGATGAAATTCCTTGTCTTTGTTGTCTACAAAGTGCAATCAAATGGATTTAGAGCTTAATTTGTGAGTCCAAGGTTTGTAAAGGTTGATATTTTGAATTTAGAATTATTAGGCACTTGCAAAAAAATGAATTACCAAAGAAGCTAGATGTAGAACAGAGTTGCAAGCGTAAAGGATGAAAATGTGTTTCCAGAGGAGATGATTCGGTGCCCCAATTAAAAAAATAATGGAAATATTTGCAATGATTCACCTTATTGAACAACTGGTAACTTTTTGTTGTAAATATGTTAAACATCTTTTTCTCAAAATCATGACCGATTATGTAACAAAAAAATGTTCCTCTAATATTCTTTGCTTGGGGGGAAATATTTAATGTAAATGACTGTTATAAAAAGCATGTTTTAGTCATACAAATGTTTGGGGGTTGAATTATTATGATAAAAATTTAGAAATCCCATCTTCCTGAGAGAGCATCTGAGAAAACTGTTAATCTCATATGTTTTAGATTTGATCATGTCAAGTGGGTTGCAAGTGTATATCCATTAATAAGCTCTGAAATTGTTTAAAGAAACTTTCCCATGTTGATGAATCTAATCAACTTTGAATTAATCTATGTTAATCTTGGGCAAATTTGTGTCTGCTTTATTTCAGAATGTTTTGCAAGTATTTTTTCTTGTTCCTATTGAAATCTTGTGTTAAAATCCCTCCGAGTCATATAGGATCTCGTCTCTATGATAGTTTAGTGGCATTTGTATTTTGATTATGAGAAGATCCTTTATCTTGTAATGAGATAAACAATTTAAAATCACTTTACTGTCATTTTGTTGATAAAAATTGTCTGTAATCCTTTGAATGTATCGTAGACATAAGGAACCAGGGGTCTTTAATGTTTAATGTGTTAATTTCTTTGAGATTGTGTGAAACTGTGAAAATCTTGGCCTCCATTGATGCACACCTTCTAGTTGAAGGAATATTTTAGCTATTCTGAAGCATTTTGTCATTTAGTTTTCCAATTGTTTTGAAGGTTCTCAAAGATCTGGTAAAATCAAGTTTATCCTGCTTTATATCCTACCAAACATTATAATAAAAAAATGAATCCTACCTGAACTACCCCTGTTTTCCTTTTATTTCCACAAATGAATAAATTCTACTACCAAAATATGCAGAAGCAATCATGATTCCATAATGTCTGTAGTAACCTTAACCTTGTTTAGAAAATATCACCATTCTTTAGAAGTGACAACTCGTGAGAGTTAAATTGTGGTGCATTGATCATATTTTCTAAAGGTTTCCTTTCAAATTCATGCAAAGAAGGATATCTTCATTATCCTTCACCAACAGAGGTTACAAAATGGGTCCTCTCGCCCTGGTCGAAAGGCATGACCTAAAGTAGTGAGGATAGATCAAATCATTTTATATGGTTCTATCCATTTCTCCAACATATGAGTGACAAAGAGCCAAGTGAATCACCTCCCCGGCTACAAAATGACATACATGATGATTTATCTGTCTCTAGTCTTCTTGTTAAATCTTGGATGCTTCTCAACTTGCAAGGCAGAATCAATTTGGATACCAACAGGGCCTCTTTTTTATTAATAAATAATGTTAATATATTTGGGAGGAGGGTCACCAACCCCAGCTCCCCCTCGGCCCCCCTTTTATTACTATAACCACCAAACATAGTCAGCGGCCCAACATACCCATTTAAAACTATTTTTTTATATGAGTTTTATTTAATATATAAGTTTCATTAATATGTAAACTAATAAATAATTTAATATTAATAATTAATATATATATATATATATATTCATTTCGTTGTTATATTAAATTTCAGTAATTTTAATATATTAATAGTAATAAAATAATCAATCTTATATAAACCATTATTTTTTATAAAAGAAAAAAATAGTTGGTTTATTATTTATAAAATAAATTTGTAGAACCTATCTATATGGTTGACTTAATCATAGTTACATTTTAATAGGAATGTTCAATATAAATTTATTCACTTGCACAAATATCGGTATTCTTTTTGTTTAACTTTATCTAAGAGTAAAATTGGGAGAATATATGTGTGTGTGTGTGTGTGTGTGTGTCTATACACACACACACACACACACACACACACACACACACAACTCATTCCACAATATGACAATATAAAATGTGATGCTTTCATTTAATCCAAGGATTTTAACACATCACTTTTCTTCCTACAACTTAGTAAGGATGTAACAAAATCCCTATATTCTCCAAAGCACTTTTCTTTTCAATAGGAAGAAATAAGTTGTAATCATTTTTCCTCTTACAACGACAATTAAAATGACATCCATTTCATATAGAAAGGCATTTTAAGAAAGGTTTTCAATATCTTTTCAATGAAGCATAGAAAATGTTCAGAACAATGAGACAACTTATATCAAAATTTCTACTTTACAAAAACAATGCAATGATTCGGTAGATCTCTTCCACATACTAACACATTTGAAGATATAAATTTCTCAATCAACACTCTTAGAAGCGTTTACAATTTTTTTATGCATTTCCAAATGAATATTCAACTTCCTTTGTAGCAAACAAATATACAATCTTCCACTCAAGGTGGGAATGATTACAAGAAGAAATTACAACATGAATGTTTTTCAACAATTCCAAAGTAGAAGTCTCCAATTTGTAAGTCTTCTTCCGAAATCTAGCTCCATTCTAGCTCACTTAAATCATTCACAACAATGATCACAATACAAAGGAAGGGGGAATGGGAAATGCTCTCCGCCCAACATTTAATCTATTAAAAGGAGACGCCATCCCCTTAATGGCCCCTAAACCCCAGCCAAATAACAATGAGGGATCTTATGCAACATTTGGCAAATTTTCAACAACATGGCTTCCACAAAGAACATACATTTCAAACTATCCAACACAACTAAAATAACATACTCAACAAGTTTTAAACTTACTCGCATAACACAAAGGTTTGAAATCAAACCAAATGGAGGAAGGAATAAGGGAAACCACCTACTTTTGTGTCCCAAGTGAAATGAGAGTTTCACCCTAAACCTCCAATTGCACAAAACAAAAAACACAATATCTTCATCTCTCCCTTGCAAGTATACAACAATACGAACATGATTTTCTTTTCACTTCCTATTTGTGAAACTCTAAATCACACTCCCACAAAATGCATTCCTCAAAATATCCCCTTTTTGTTCCAAATGGTACCATAAGTCCTTCTCCCACACCCAAACTAAAGGCATACTACCCAACCACACAATATAACATTCACAAAAATCAACCAAACTTAGCAAGAACAATATTTCCACATCCACAAACATAATAAACAAAATAACAAAGGTGGAGATCCTAACTCTCCATCAAGTTCCAAGAATCTTCAATCCAAATGATTTGACATGTTCAAGCCAAGCACACTCAAAGAAACTCCAAAAAGTTCCCCAAATCAAAATGTGCACAAGAAGAAAAATGAACAAGAAACCCCCATTCCTTCAAAATCCATCAATAAATAGAAATGGAATGTGAGGTTGATGAGGTGGCTCCATTTAGGATGCCACTTTGTCATTCCTCCATTCCCACACTCAAGCCAATACACCATGCCGAAGACAAAAAATGGGCATGTAAGAACTATGACAACCCACATAGAACACAAACTTGCACACCATGTCTTCTAAGGACAAGATTAATTGAGGTAACTAGGAGAGTGCAATTATTTTCACTATTTTACACTCCAAAAAGAATAAATAAGCCAAAAATAAACTCCCCAACCCATAGGTAGAGTTCTTGGGTAAATTCAAGAGGCATGGGACAACCTTATTTTGTCTCACAAGCCTCCAAAAAGGCCCTCCAAGTCAAAATCCAAATTTTGAAGTTGGGGTGGAGCAAATCACACACAACCAACACAGATATCACTTACAAAAAGGTTCACCTAACCTCATAATTATACAATAGTCACATCTTAATTTTAGTTGATAAATTAAGTTGGATTAGATAAGTAAGACACAATTATAATTGATAATAAAGTGACAACAATTTCCATAATTAATACATATACACAAAAATAAAAACACACACAAAATTAAAAGAATATAACATTACCCCCATGGCCACACATGTGTGGTCACCCTCCCCATGGGGGACCTCCTAATTAGGCATGCAACAACAACACAACATAACATTACACAAGTTGTTAAATTTTTGCCACGTTGCTCAACACCCAACATCTTTCTATGGTTAGACCCCTATTGCCTTTCGACGCATGTGATAAAATGTCCAGCAACATAAACAAAATACCTCTCTAGCCTTTTGGTCGTATTAACAACATCGAGGGACTATACATATAAAATCAATAATCATAATTCAACATTAGAAATTATATTATCTAGCATCATACAATTAATTCGATTTTGGCATCCATAAACTCATAATTCTACTCAAGACATCTAATATAGGTTATGCATCCAAATTACAACATGTTAGTACAAAAATTATAATATCACAACTCAACATATATAACTATCTATCCTCACTATCTAGTGCATTCTAATAAAAATTTAAATCACATAATGTTAATAGTCTAAATATTTGCATCGTCCATCATCTACTGATCAAAGTATAATACTCAAATGTCTAAGTATCAATCCAATAGTTACAACATCAAAATGAAATAGTGTGGAAGAGGAGTGAGAACTACATTCGGAATCAACCGTAGAGGGATTCAAATTTTTTCTTGGCACCAAGAGTGACATGCCAACTTTGTTTGAAACATGAACTTCAAAATCCAAGACAACTTCAAGTTTCCCTTTTGAGAAACATTCTTCATCCATACTATCTTTTAACCAAATTTCTAGTATAAGACACTTCATTTACAAAAAACACAATCAAGAAAGGAACATTGTCCCCTACTTTGTAGTTGATCTTTCCCCATTCCCCAATGTTTTTCCCTGATTTAATTTTCCTTCATTTGCGTTAAGCAAGGAAGCGACCATTTGATCATTCATTTTTTATACCAGTAAAGAGGACTCCACCTATTGTAAGATGATTATCCCCTCATCCAGGTTACATTCATCCTCTTTACACATTCCCTCCATACTAAATAGGAAATCAAGGAAGTCCAAAGAAACTTATTCCATGCCCAAAAATGAATCTTGTTGTGGATTGGGGGCAACAGAAACCTCCAGGTTGACAATAGTCAGCCATATCCACTTACAACTACCCACTACCATCTCTACATTGGTCAATCATATGGAAACCCCCAGACACAACACCGATACTTACATGTTATGGTTCCAAAGATGCGATTTTAGGATCGAAAGCGATGCCTACCACCTAGTTAGCTTAGTCATCTATCTTTTCGTAAACCCTCAAAGTGACACAACACCCAACATTATGACCTACCTCCATATGCTTTTCATAGAGGAAAAATGAAAGTAAAATTCTAAACTAAGACTCCATGCTTGGATGTGAGACAGACAAAAGTAGAGAGTTTACCAGCTGAAACACTAATGTAGAAGAGATCATGAGTTAATCTGGTATAGAATCTAGTTACAATATCTACCACAAGAAGGACCCTTAAGAAATTTGTAATACCTTGAATCACCTCTAACTCCAAAAATTCCAGAGGCAGGGCGTACATCCTTACTGAAATACGGAACACACTAGGAGGAGGGAAACTGAGGAAATTACTAAGGCCCCAATTGGCTAGGTTAATAAATGTCCTTTCGAAAAAATAAGATCCTTTCTGTAAAACCCTAAGGAAAGTGATTTAACAATATTTTGGTTAGAAATCCTTTATAAAAAATTATTAATTATTGCCTTGAAATTTATGTCTTCTAATTACATCAATACAAATCAATGAATATAAAACTATTAGAACAAATTTTATTTCACAATTTAACTGGAGGTGTGACAATGTTAACCTACCACCCAAACAATGTTAAGATCATGCATATTGTACACCAATAATAAACTATGGTGTCCCAATACTGGCACACATTACAATGAAAAAAAATTTACACATTGCAACTAGGTGAAACATGGGACAAATGGGCAGGTGTTTGGAGGATATGCAAAATCCTTTGTTGCTGTTGTTGTCTCTAAATAGGAAACGGAGAGTGTAAGGACTATAAACAAGACTTTAAAACCCTCACAGAAGACTCCAATGCTGAAGATTGAGGAGGATCTACTGAAAAATTTTCTCTAGGAGGAGGAGAAACTCTCCCAGCTTTTCCGTATTTGCAGATTTCACAAGTTTTTCCCCAAGCTATCTCATCTCCATGATAGGATTTTTATCAGATGGATGAAAAATATTAAGTGTAAGATTGAGATTTACCCCTATGCTAAAGCTTATTTCAATGGTATCTTTGAAACACATGAAGATAGGAATTTAGTTATCAACCAATATTAGGTTTGGGGTGAAAACATACTCATCTTCAAGCCATGGAATATGTCTTTTGATCATGTAAAAGACTCCTTTGATACAGCACCTATTTCGGTTTGCTTATCAGGACTCCCATTACAGTTTTGGGATAAACCATGTCTTATTACTATACGTGATACTCTAGGATCCTCTGTGAAAGTAGATGATAAAACCTATGTTTGGACCCATGCTACTTTTCCTAGAATCTTTGTTAGATTTGGATACCTCTCACGCCCTTCTGGGAGAAATTAATGTACAAAGTGGTGAAACAAATATGGGTGCAGGTGATACACTACGAGGATTTAGCTTTCAAATGCCAGAGGTACTTTCAAACAGACCATATTTCGGATGACTACGAACATTCTCGATGCAAGGTTAAACTAGCATGGTGGAAGGAATCTCTTCCAGAAGATCTTACGATTAGTCTCCATTTAGACCCTGTTGAAGAATCATTAAATCCTCAAGGGAAGGTTCCACATAACTCTAATCCTCTCGTCTCTAGAAGGGCAGCTCAGGGTTCCTCTACCCAAAAGGACAATGTTGGATCTACGATGGAATGTGCTCTGTTGCCCCTCGTTGAGGGTCACATTGCTATTCAGACACTCAAAGTTGTTCTTCTAATATTCGTGGAGGAAGGTAACGAGGATTAGATGGTGGTGGCAAGGAGAAAGAATGGTCATGACAAATGTAAACCCACGATTGTTTCAGACAAGTTATGATTTATTTCCTTTTTTTTTGTTTATTGTTATATCTAGGCTGAAGGCAAAATTTGTATGTTTTGTTTTTCTACTGAACTTTGGCTGCTAGTTGGATGCAGTTAGCTGAGGGCATGTTATGTTCTTGTTTGTTTATGTTGGGCATTTCAGTTGTATCTTTCTGAGCTTCTACATTGCTGATCTAGGTTCTTAGACCCTCTTTCTTCTGCACTTTATTGTTATAGCGGAGTTATGACCCTTTTGATGTTCTCACGGAGTATGGTCCGTATCAAAATTCCATTTAACAATACTTAATTTTTTTTTATGTACATTCCAGTGGCACACCTGCTGCTACACATCAACCAAAAAATTCTACCAAATAGATTTTTCATTGGGTTTGGAGCTTGCCTCAAGCGGCGGGGTCAAAGATGAGATTTGATGCCCGTCTCACACCTTTTTTTCTATTGGAGACGTTTTTCTATAGTTTCTTTCCTTAAAAAAATGTTTTGTAAAAGTTTTGACATTTTGCCAGAATATCAAAATAACGTCCATGCAAGGTAATCCGTCATCATTTTGGTTAATATGTAACCTAACAGTTTACATACAGTTATGGGTTTAGACAATTTAGTTTTGGTTGTATTAAAGACATGTCTGAATGTGATGGCAACACAACAATTTGCACTTATCGCTCCACCGATCGGCAATCACCAGTACCACCACATAATAGGTTTGCATTGAATTCTATTGAATTGTAAGATATATCATATATAATAAAGATACCTAAACTGTATTAACATTCGATTCCATTACATCATTGTGCATATTTCTTGTAAACCACCTAGTTTTATTTGGACTCTTCGAGTGAGTTTTTCCTGTGCGTGCATTTTGAATTTTGTTCATGAAAGAGGATTTTACAGCCAACCAAATACAAGATTTTTAGGAAGCCCGCCAATAATCTTCTAGCAGCTAAGTGAATAGGTTTGAATTTCTCAACGTGTGGAGCACCGATGAAGATTAAGAAATTCTCATGTTTACCATTCGCTGTCTTTATTTGTATGTAAATTCTTGATGCATCTAGGGTACCTTTTGACTGTAAGATGGTATTTTAATTTCCAAGAGACGACGACACACAACACCAGAGCTTATAATTCCTAAAAATGACAGAAGTAGCTAAATGTTTGCTTACAATATCGTTAGTTAATAATCTTTTCCTTTTATGGTTCAACAATACAATGTCAACATGCATACACATGTTCAGACTATTGGGCATCAAATCTCATCCCTGGGCTGGATGGAATCTTCTTTTCATTGTTTTTATTTGTCCGCCACAACCTCATGCATCATGGTGGAAAAACAATAGTGTAGAAGAAAATAGAGATTCCCTAATCCATGGCATAAACAAAAACGCCTCACGCTGCATTAAAACTGTTAAATAATATTTTAGTTCCACCATTCAACACGGAAAGAACCCAGGCTTTAAATTTACAAGGACATTTTCCTCCCTGCAAAATGTATGTTATATTTATTTTTTATTTTTTTGACGACCGCGTCTGTAAATGATTAGTTTATTCATAGTTTTCATACTGCGGTTTCATTTTAGGTCGTTTAGCTGTTTGCTTGACGAAGTCTGTGGTTTATACACCAATTTTAACATATTCCTTGTTCTGTTTCACGAGGAGAACAGGGGGTTGACATAAAATTGTTAATTCTAGATTTATTCCTAGTGATAGGATGCAGTTTGTGACAATTAAAAGTGAAGGCTTATAATTTTCTTTAAAACTTATTAAGATTTCACGCGGCCTCTTTGCATGTGTTCTTCTCTACCTTAACCACATTACACATTTTAATGGAGTGTTCTCGAACTTTGTGGAGAGGGGAAATTAAATTCAATTAGTTTTATTGTTTTTCCTTTTTTTAATGTTTTGTGCGTTTTTTTAATTAATGAAATTTTAATTGAATGTTTTTTATTGTTTCTAGAGTGAGGTTTATAAGGGAGAAATAAATTTGTTTTAGGTTGGGGAGACTTTGTGGTCACTCCTCTCATTCGTATTTTATATTGGTGTTTGTTTATATGTGTTTACATAATTAAATTATAAGTAATTAATAATTTCATTTTAAAAATAAATTTATTATTGATCGTTTTAAATGATTTCAAGGAGGTTGGCCACTTACACCCATTAAAAAATGTTATTTATACATTATTGTTCTATATTTATTTAACCTTTTGCATATCTATTTAAGTACATCAATATAGTTTATATAAAATTCTATAAAACAAAATGATGGTCATATATCAAATACATAAATTGTGTGAAATGGTTAATTCAAATATTTGTATTGAATGAGACAAGTCACTCCCACATATATAAGAGTTCTATACAATGTTGTAGAAATTGTCTTGGGATATGAAGGCAACGGGATTTTTTCAAGTTAAATTGGTGTGGGATATGCAAATTGGCACCATCATTTCAGAATAGCACAAGATTCTTGTAAAGATTATTGGTAATGTTATGTAAAGCAATCTTTAGACATAGGCTTACATTATAACAAGGTGCAACGTGTTAGACATGCAATGTTAACTAAAGTATCACAGATCAACAACCATTTCCAAAGTAACTTCTCATTTACATCACTTATAGTATAAATTGCATCCACTACACAAAAAAATAACTGACTATAACAAAGTGGAGGCCTTGAAAGTCCGGTCATGGGAACATTTTTATTCTCTATTTTATTTATTTCTAGAATAGATAATTTGATATTTGAGCATATACATCAAGAAAGTAATTGTCATGTCTTATAGCCGAAAGCACTCTTTATTTGACCTTTCATGACCGCAATATATCTAATTATATAATTATTCAATCATTTTTCAAGATAAATAACTTACATCTGTCAATAGTTTTGAGAAGACCAAAATGTAGGCAATGTACGCCCTTGACATGTTTACAATCTACATAAAATGATCTACTCATTTTTTCCTTTGTTATATGTTACTCAAAGAAACTGATGTAAGTAAAGTAGTTGTAGCTCATTTCCATCAGTTTTGCATCACTTAAATTACACAATCCTTGGGCCACATGTGAGGTATACATTTGTGAAATAAAATATTGAAACTTGGGGTCTTGCCACTAAAGGTGCAGGCAACAACATCCACAAAAATTACCTTTGAATAAGGTTCAACGGTTTCATGCATCTTTAGACTAAAATCATATTTTGGCATAGTTGATAGGATGTTGATGTATGTCTAAAAAATGTTGGATGGATTCACACACCATGCCTTCCAACTCATTTTTTTGTTGTTTTCTTTTGGTTTACCTTTCGGGCTTACTTTCTTATAACAAAATAATTTGATTATTTTAATCTCTTAAAGTTGAAATAATCAACTATGGTGGTAAGGAACATTTTTAAAATATTTGGAAACGACATTGTCTAGGTTTCTAGGATTTACGCTCCAACTTAACTTCCACATGGGCATGATACATCACCACAATTATGTTATCCAATTAGGATTAAATTAATCATTTCAGTTTCATGTCTTCCAGTATTCTTGCAATCATCCATAATTGTGTGGATTTCACATAGTCTTTTCTTTCCCTTTACAAAGAATCCACATATTAAGAACTCACATTAGTAATCTCTTGAAAGTGCACCCTATATAGAGATGGTTGCAGGTTTTCTAAGGTTGCAAAAATGGATCTCTCTCTTTCATAGATACAATGGAAACACCTCAGTTCTATGGGTATACCTATTTTGAGGTGAGTCTCTGGTATCAAGGCTGATTCATTATCAATGTATCCTAAACTAATTTTCTGGGGGTTTAAGGGTAAAAGATGAATGTAAAGTGAAATAAAAACTATGGTGATACACCAAACTTGAATGAGGTCTTTGACTAAGTACATGCAAAATTGATATGGAGTGAATTTCTGGTGTACAGGATAACACTTTGATGTATTGAGGGATAAAATCACAACAATACTTCTAAGTTACACATACACATTAATATCATGTAAAAATTATTGAAATTGCAATAGGTAAGATGATTAATCAAAGAATTTAAATTCACAAGATTAATGGAAAACATACACAAGACTGCAAATAATTGGAAAGTTAGAAAATACTTAACATTCAAAGGGAAAAAATGGCAGAAAATTTCTTTAGCACTTTTGTATCTAAAAATCCTCCTGTTTGTGTTTTTCCAAAGAACACAATATATAGAAAAATTATTTCCCACCCTTCCTAAAAATAGGCTAGAATTGTAATGTCCCATGCATCCTATTTTTATCCTTCATATATTAGTAAATAAAGGACTAAAAATAGAAAATGTAAATACAAAAATACATTAAAAACCATTGGTTATAACTCAGTCAACTGCAATCGACTATTCTATTTTTAGGAAAAACATGAGTGATAATTTGCTAAAAAACATTTTTCTTGATGAGAAAGTTTTTTTTCTTTGTCCATGCAAATTCATATTCTGGTATGTTCTTTTATGAAGGCATGGAAGCTTATCCATTTGTAGTGATAATATTAGCAATTTCTAACCATTGTTGAATCTGGTGAACTTAGGACTTGAATTAAGGTGCAAAAGTATTGCAAACTTAATTGTTTTTTGGTATTTGCATTGTTGAGCCCCATTCGAGCTAGCAAAGTTCTGCTAAAGTTTCCCCCGGCCGCCATTTTTGACTGTTCAAGCTTGACTGAAGGTTTTTGTAAAGAACTCTATGTTTCATCATTTCGAAAAAGAGTTGTCCATGTAGGACATATTTGAACTAAAAAAGGGCCTGGAAAACTTTCTTTTTCTGTTTATGATAGAGATTATGCATTTTTAAACATTCAACCCACCCTTCCACTTCTAATTTGGGCCATACACATGTCTTTATATGATGTTAGTGGTGTCGTGTTCAACTGTAACCTCTCTTTCTAAAACAAAGGTTCAAAGTTTCAAAACTGAAAAAATTTCTGGCAGCCTGTCTTTCCACCTTGGGCTTCTGATGGCATGGGTGGAGTCGTGGACAATTTTATCACTTTTCTCCCTTTTCCAAAAAGGGCTCAAAATCTTAAATTGACCCAACACTCGACTTTTGACTTATTGAATACGTGGCCTTGTTCGGTCTTCAGTGGGGTCATGGGGCACTTTTAAAATTTTCTCATTTTCAAAAAAGCTGAAAATTTTTAATGGTAAAAAACCTTCCGACGATGCACTCCTCCGCTTCAAATTTTTTAATGTGGGCTCAAAATTTGACTTTTTCCTTTGACATGAGCGCGGTCGCGGGTAATTTTATGACTTTATGCCCTTTTGGAAATAAAGCTTAGAATCTCAAAAGACTCCAACGATCTACCTTTAATTTTTCATGCGAGCTCAACATTTGACTATTTATTTTGACATGAGCATGGCCGCGGGCCATTTTACGACTTTATGCCCTTTTGGAAATAAAGCTCAAAATCTCAAAAGGCTCTGACGATCTGCCTTGAAATTTTCATGTGGGCTCAACATTTAAATTTTTCTTTTGACATGAGTGGGGCCGCGGGTCATTTTACGACTTTACGCCATTTGCCAAAATGTCTCAAAACAAAAAAAGGGCTAGCCTCTCCACATCCAATTAGATTTTTTCGGGCTTGTGGGTCAATTTGAAATATTTACAAAATTATGAAAAGATGCTAAGTTTGCTAAAAATACCCACCATTTTCATGTGTCAAGCTGGGGTTTGCATCAATTTTTGTGATCAATTCTTAACATTGATCTATGTACTTTTGATTTGTGGCTATTGATCTCCAAATCACTTGATGAGTTAAGTTACTTTAGTTTGATGAATAAAACACTAGAAACCCTAAGTCTTTCATATTTTCATTCTTGAGCTCTATCCGAGCAAAAGGAACTCCTTGAAATTTTCCCTGGATGTTGGCCATTGGAGATGATCTTTCGAGCTTGGTTTATCTACATCTATTGTTTTGTTAAGCTCATATTTTCTTCAAAATATTTTTGTCCTGTGAAGCTTTGCAAAGATTCTATGGCTGTCATTGTTGAGGTTTGTGAGCTTAGTCCTTTCTGTATCATTGTTATTTTAAACAAGATGGTAGTAGCTTCATGTTTTTTTGTAATCTCCTAATTGTATATTACTCATTTCGATTAGTATTGAGCCCGCCCCCTTACTTTGTCTCTTTTATTTCATCTTCAAAACATTGATACTTGTTTTTCCTTTGCATTTTTAATGTTATTTCTCAAACAACATTGATCTCTGAGTTGAAACTCATTATGGGTTCTCCTTTTGTCTCTGAATTTGATGAGGATTTTCCCTACTTCAATTTTAACGAGTGATTTCTTGATCTTTACTCTGATTTCAGTACCCATTAATGGGTCTTTCTCGATCAAAGAAAGGATCTTCATTTTCTTCCTTGGATCTACAAATTTATTCATTCCTTTGAGTTGTATTACAACAAATTTTTATATGAACCTTTAACTATCTTGCTTGAATGAATTAGTTTTCCCAAACTCTGTATTTGCACATGTATTTTTCAAATTGTGGCTTGAAATATTACAACCCAGATTCAGGTATCACTCCTTTGGCATGGGTATTCGGATTTCTTTATTGCTTCTTGATTATGTGATCTACACCTGCACACTTGAGAAAACAATTAGAAAACATTTAGGCTTTTTGGCCTCTCTTATGTCCATTGTTTTATTTTCTTCTTTCTCCTTCGTTCTGAGTGAGTGAAATCATGTATGCATTGTTTGATCTTTAAGTAATCTATATCTCATGTTATTAAGAGATCCATATGCATGAATTAGGACAGTATAGGAATATGGATTGTATCCTGATCTCTTAAACTGATAGTTTTCTCTTTTCCTATTTTCAAGTATGGTGCTTTCAGCAATGAAGATGAAGAGGGAACAAAGATGAAGATGAGGATGCATCAACCGAGAGGATAAACCTATAAGGTAATGATGGGTTCACTCATACTCGTTTATTTTCTCTTTCATGCATGTGTACCTCTTATTCTCAATAGTTATACTTTACTTTCTAGTTATATCCCATGGCTTGTGTGGGAACATTTGAAATTCCTTATGAATAAAACATTGAATTGTGAAATTGAGTTATGTATTTCTTTCTGCATTTCTACTTTCTGATATAGATTGTATGATGAACTAAATAACCCAATAATGTAATTGAATTTCTTAATCATGAAGGGAAATAACATTAAAGAATACTTGTAACATCCAGTAATGAACTCTGATTTATGTAATACTGTGGTCACGATTATCTGCTCCAAAACCTAACACTTCATCTATTCTACAATTCAGTTTCTTTATCAAGAAAACACAACTGTCCTTCGAGGACTTTGTGTCCTTTTTCTGAATGATAGTCATGAAATTGTATACTATGTGATGTGTTATGTTTTGTAACAGCACACATAGTTGTAGATTTCATGTAATCGTTAATTAATTCAACAGTAACAGTATTGTCTGAAAAAAATTTCGCTAGTTTAGGTATACTTCACCAATGCTATCCATCGTAATAAAGTTTTGAGTTGCCCATTTTGCACAAGTGCAAAAATTGTCAACACTAGCTTCAAGCACAAACATTCCTTGCTTTTAAGGGAGGGAAAAAATTGCATGCCTCATACAAGAAGAGCTCAACATTCAATGGAACAACGAACTAAATATTTTATTTGATAGATTTATTGTTGGTAATTATTCCATTGTCAAAGAATTCAGGGTGAGAATGTGTAGATAAGAAGAGAGGAAGGTCCAAAATGAAGATCTTGAAACCATAGTTAAGGCATACTTTGATAGAGAATCCAAGCATGCATTGTTTGGTAGATAAAATTGTGCATCATCTATGGTGATTACACCCTCTCCATGTAGGACATCAATGTGGTAAAATGAATATTTGTGTTCAGTTGGGCATCACCACCATATTTAAAATGTGGTCAAATACGCATGACCCAAAGATTTGTTTGAGTTGATTTTAGCTGAGATAGAAAATGTGTATGCCATGGCCAACTACGAGTCACGATTTAGTTTCCTTGTGAGATGACATATCCACATTATTCTATTCCCTTTATAAGGGTGTCACTCATTGCTATCCTCTATTAAAAAACACAACAATGTAATTGACATTGTCCTACTCTAGATTTTGTTCTCAGCTTTACTATATTCCCACATAATCCCTCTCTTGTTACAACCATGACATTAACATGATATACAAAATCCCCTTTTTCATTTCCCCTCTCGTGTCACCTCTATCTCTCTTCTCCTCCCTTTCAGCGTATCCAATGCACTACTCGAGTGTGATTGCTAGTTTGTTATATGGAGAGGCCTTTCTACAATGGTAGTCAAGTAACATAATGGTGTGAGTAGTTAACTTTTAGTCTTGTCATAAAATTTGATGTGTATTTGACAATTTGACCTTTATTGATTGTCACATAAATAATTTTCAATTTTTTAGTGAAAAAATCAATCAAAAATAGTAATATCTTTGTCATATGTTAAAATTTAGGGTTTTTTTTTTTTTTTTTTTTTTTTTCTGAATAAAGTGTTCAAAAATAACACCTAAATACAATCAAGTTAACACTATTTAACACAAATCAATAAGAAAGTGATAAAAATTATAATATAATCAATAATCAAGGTGGTTTGATAAATATTTAAAATAAAATCATACACATTATTATAAGAGTTTACATGATCATTGTAGGAAGTGTTTCCAATAAAAAATAAAAAACTGTATACTGGTCGTTTAAATTATCACTTAAAAACGACTAACTTTGTGAAGAAATTAGTATGTTTGTATCTACGATGACAAATATATAATCTTTAGCCAGAATTAAATGAAATCAATAAAAAAAAATCGACAACCCCGTTTCATTTAATAAATAGATCAGTAATAGAACTTACATTCGAGTACTGCGTGCTTTCCATTTCCATTGACAGATAGTTTTCAATTTTTTTAAAACCGTGTTCATCGCATTTACAAAGAAAAAACTTAGCTTTTTAAGAGGGACAACCAGAAATGGGCGTCGTCCATTTTTCTTTCGTTAAGATCGACATCGAAGTCCATGTCGATTTTTTCCAGCCAAACTTCATCATTTCCATACTGAATCAGATTAGGAGGAAGCCCCAATTCATCATCTGAAGCGTCTTCCAAATACTGAACATAGTTTTTCCCAATTAATGGCTCTCCGAATTCCCTGAAGTAAAATTCTTTTTCCTTCAAATCTTCTATACAACTGGTGCTACTTGTTGTAGATTGCGCGTCGTCTGCTATGAACAAAAGATCTAATTCGTTAAATCTATTGGGACAACAATACGTTCCTCCCGAATCCGAAACAGACTCAGAATCGCAAGTTTCCTCCATCAACTCTTCGCTATTTTGCTCTACGCAACAAATTCCACAATCCCACATTTTTGTGTGGTGAATTTTTTTTTCGTCGACGCAATTCTTCAGATAAATCTAATGCATTATATATAGTATTTTATGTCGTGTGAAAATTCGTATACACAGGTCAAAAATGGACGTTAAATGTGCTTCGCATGACCACGTGGGCGGTGAAGTCCGAAAACATGTATCTGGATTGTGAAGGGTCGTTTCAATTGCTTCTAGAAGTAAATTCATCACGTGGATAAGTATTATGTCGTGATTCCGTGGGCCTCAATTGTTTTTTCATGTGTTCTATTTTAGCAAAGTAACTTTAGTAATACTAGATTTAACGTACATTTGATACCGAATTTCTAGTAGTGTTTTGATTATGTAGATAGGCATCCTATAATGGTAGTCACTCACTAATAATTTCGCTAACATTTACTTTCCAATCCTTAGTCTAAAATTCTTTTGACATATACTAAAAAAACAATTTCAACTTTAAACATTCCTAGACCATCGTCAGCAAGTATTTTCTTCTTATTTAAAAATATTAATCTAAAAAACTGTTTTTAAAGGAAATTAAACTTTCTTCTTTGAATTTTTCATTTTTTTTTATCTTAACTTGAATATAGATTTAAATTGATATATTAAAATTAATACAAATTATTACTCGTTTTTAAGAGATAAGGTGAAAATTAGAATATATATTTAAAATATTTTATATTAATCATATTTAAAAAACAACAAAACCATATAAATTATATTATATATCATAAACGTATAATAATATTATTAAATTTAGAAATTTAAAATAATTATGTTTTTTTCTTTTTAATATATTATTAAATTTGTATTAATTTCTAATTTTTTGTAAATATTTTTTTTTTATTAAATAAAATGTTATAATTATTATTACAAATTTTGTAGTACCAAAACTGATTAGGAAACATCAAGATTTAAACACTTACCTGATATGAAATATTTAGGTTAAAAAAAAAGAAAAATGATACTCACCAACTACACTCAACCCGTAATCATTTTCACATACATATCAAACTAATAATCCATAATATAAAACCTACAATTTTATTTGTTGTTCTTTAGAGCTTATAATTCTCCATGAACGTCTTTTGACATGGCCCATTCTAAAATGTCATCACCAATGGCATATTGAAGTTTAAAAATCTTATATTTCTCCATTCACTTGACCCTTTCTAATATTCATAGAAAGCCAAAAGCAAAGGAACAAGCGCTGCATTGTAGCAATAGTACCTGTCGTAAAAGCGTAGAAGCATGTTGTTTATATGGAAAGCAAGAAACCGGAAACTAGGAAATAAGTAAAGAACCCATAACTTAAATTGATTTCATAAATGTTTATTAATTGAAAGTGTCCCTTCTAAATTATCATAATTCAATACACCAATTTTTAACATGCACCATTACATATTGCACAATGATTTCACCATTATTGTTTTCACTCTAATCTTATAACCCAATAATATAAAGTTTGAAGTTTGAAATAGATGACGGAATACAAAATATTGATATTGAAGACAATAGATTTATCCTATTCCCATCTTTTTCTAGAATGAATTTACATTATAGCAATTGTCAAACGTCTTAACAAATGTCAAAAACTACAAAGGGAACTATTATCCTAGTTTCCCCCCGACAAAATTGATCAAACACGACCCCACACAAAATAAAATTGGAAGGGTCGGTTCAATCTTGTGAGACTGGAATCGATCCCAAATCGAAGGGCAGATGGGTCGGACAATGGAGGAGAAAACAACGTCAAAGGAGGCCAGAGGCTCACAGAAGATGATTGAAGAAAGGGATCAAAGTTTTTGGACTCTTCATGTGAGTTGACTTGGGGAAAAGCAAAGGACTAGCATAAGGAGCCACGTGCCTCTTCGACACAATTCCAAGGACAAAATCCAAAGTGCAGACCACAAATGAGTGTCAGCCCTCCACGTGGTCAGAGCCTCAGAAATTTGAAACGGTCATTGAAAAGTCTAAACAGGGCAGAGCCAGGGGAAGGTGCCACATGTCGACTCGACACATCTTCAAAGATAAAGTATGGAGGCAGGTCCCAAACATGCGCCAACTCTTCACGTGTCTAATTGGCGGTTGAAAAGTTGCAGAGCTGTAGGAAGAGCTACGCGTCCCAATGGCGCTACTTCAAGGGCGCGATCCAAAATTGAGACCCCAAACAAGTGCAAGCTCGCCACGTGGCCAGGAGTTAAAAAGGGGTGTAGAGCCTTCTGTTGAATTGGCTAAGTATAGAATAGCTAGCAGAAGCCTCCATGTGTCCAATCAGTGCAGCTCCAGAGGTCAGGACCAAACATGGTCTCCAAATGTACGTGGACTCTCCACGTGTCTAGGGTACAATAGTTGTTCCTCTATGGGCAGTAGGTCTAAATCGGCTAAGTTTAAAAGAGTCAGAGGAAGCCTCCACATGTCTCGTCGGTGTAACCTCGGAGTTAAAATCTAGAGGCAGATGCCAAACAAGCGTGAAGTTTCCATGTGCCTCATCGATGCAACTTCAAAGGCGCGATCCAAAGAGAGACCCTGAACTAGCACAAGCCCTCCACATGTCCTAGGTCCAAAATGGGGACATCGGGCATTGAAAAGTCTAAACAGGGCAGAGTCAGTGGAAGGTGCCATGTGTCGACTCGACGCATCTTCAAAGGAAAAATCCGGAGGCAGGTCCCAAACGTGCGCCAACTCTCCATGTGTCCAATCTGCAGTTGAAAATTTATAGAGCCGTGGGAAGAGCCACATGTCCCAATGGTGCAACTTCAAGGGCATGATCCAAAATGGAGACCCCAAACAAGCGCAAGCTAACTACATGGTCAGAAGTCAAAAAGGAGGTAGAGCTATTCGTTGAATTGGCTAAGTATAGAAAAGCTAGCAGAAGCCTCCACATGTCCAATCGGTGCACCTCTAGAGGTCAAGTCTAAATAGGGTCTCCAAATGTGCATGGAATTTCCACATGTCTAGGGTCCAACAATTGTTCCTAAATGGGCAGCAGGTTTGAATTGGCTAAGTATAATGGAGTAAGAGGAAGCCTCCATGTGTCTCATCGGCACAACTTCATTGTTAAAATTTGGAGGCAGATGCCAAACGAGCACAAAGTTTCCATGTGCCTCATCGGTGAAACTTCAACGGCACAATTCAAAGAGACACCCTGAACTAGCACTAGCCCTCCACGTGTCCTAGTTCCAAAATGGGGACTCCGCCTGTTGAAAATTCTAAACAGGGTAGAGCCAGCGGAAGGTGCCATGTGTCGACTCAACACATCTTTAAAGGTGAAATCCGGAGGCAGGTCCCAAACGTGCGCCAACTCTCCATGTGTCCAATCTGCGGTTGAAAATTTACAGAGCCGTGGGAAGAGCCACATGTCCCAACAGTGCAACTTCAAGGGCATGATCCAAAATGGAGACCCCAAACAAGTGCAAGCTCGCTACGTGGTTAGGAGTCAAAAAGGGGGTAGAGCTATTCGTTGAATCAGCTAAGTATAGAAGAGCTAGCAGAAGCCTCCACATGTCTAATCAGTGCACCTCTAGAGGTCAAGTCCAAATAGGGTCTCCAAATGTGCATGGAATTTCCACATGTCTAGGGTGCAACAGTTGTTCCTAAATGGGCAACAGGTTTGAGTTGGCTAAGTATAATGGAGTGAGAGGAAGCCTCCATATGTCTCATCGACACAACTTCATTGTTAAAATTCAGAGGCAGATGCCAAACGAGCACGAAGTTTCCATGTGCCTCATCGGTGAAACTTCAAAGGCATAATCCAAAGAGAGACCCTGAACTAGCACCAGCCCTCCACGTGTCCTAGGTCCAAAATGGGGACACCGGTTGTTTAAAATTCTAAACAGGGTAGAGCCAGAGGAAGGTGCCATGTGTCGACTCGACACATCTTCAAAGGTGAAATCCGGAGGCAGGTCCCAAACATGTGCCAACTCTCCACATGTCCAATTGGTGGTTAAAAATTTGCAAAGCCATGAGAAGAGCCACGTGTCCCAATGACGTAACTTGAAGGGCGTGATCCAAAACAGAGACTCCAAACAAGCGCAAGGTCACCATGTTGTCAAGAGTCAAAAAGGGGGAAAAGCCAGCTTTTGAATCAGATAAGTATATCTAAGAGTTGGTAGAAGCCTCCATGTGTCCAATTGGTGCAGCTCCAGAGGTCAGGTCCAATCAAGGACTCCAAATGTACACAGACTCTCCATGTGTCTAGGGTCCAACAGTTGTTCCTAAATGGGCAGTAGGTTTGAATCGTCCATGAATAAAGGAGTGAGAGGAAGCCTCCATGTGTCTCATTGGCGCAACTTCATAGTTAAAATATGGAGGTAGACCCAAAACAAGCACAAAGTTTCTATGTGCCTCATCAACATAACTTCAAAGGTGTGTCCCAAAGAGAGACCCTAAACTAGCGCTAGCCGTCCACGTGTCGCTTGTCCAAAATGGGGACACCGGCCATTGAAAAGTCCAAGCTCGGGATAGGCCGAAGGAAGACCCATTGAATTAGCTTGGTGCATCTTCAAGGTTATAATCTGGAGGTGGTCCCCAAACAAGCTCAAGCTTTCCACGTGGTCAAAATCAAAACGGGGTAGAGTCAGCTATTGAAAAGTTCAAAATCCTACGGAGGCTTTCATGTGCCTCATCTATGTAACTTGTAAGGAAAATCATTCAAGTGGTCCCCAAACATACACCAACTCTCAATGTGTCTCACGTCAGGTACAAACGTGTACGCTAATGGGAGGAACTCAGGCATAACACAAAGGAAACAAGCAGGCCCATGAAAGCCACCACGTGCCAATTCGACACAACTACAAGAGTGAAAGGAAGGAGCTGAGACCTTAAGATGCATGGGGCCGCCACATGCATTTGTGTGAATAGACTCCAATCCCAAAGCACCTTCAGATGGCCATATCTTTCAACTGGGAGCTCGGAATTGAGCAAGAATGGAATGTTTAGAGAGCTCTTAGTGCCTGCTACTCACTTGCCATCATTCATGACCTGGTACGCCATTTTTGAGGCTACCAAGTCTCCCACCTGCTGCCATGATCAAGAATGGGCCTCCTTTCTTTCCTAGTAAGGAACAACACATGGGGGCATGGGTTTTACAGTGAAGCCCATCATTGTTGCAGGTGGATTTAAATGCTATATGGAGTGGGTGGAGTAGGTGGATTCAATGTATTGTAGGGGTGGTTAAAGTAGGATTCAAATTCTTCCCTCTCTCCTTCTCTCATTCTTCTATATATTATAAAGGAGGGGCATATTTCAGGAGGTTGGTCATATTTTCTCTTCTACCCCTCTTGGTGCTCAAATTAGTCTCACCCCGTTTGTCATTGAATTTCCTTAGTTTGCAACCTCTGTCATGTTTTTTGTCTCCCCGTGTTGGTGCTTGAAGACTCTGTCCTCATTCGGTTTCCATGAACAGTTCCTTCCATTAGTCGAGGATCACTTAAAGGTCTAGAATTTGTTTTTCATTTCTCTATCCATCTGAGGGAGTCTGTAAATTGGGCGTAAAACTCAAGTTGCTCCTTTCTTTCCATTTTTTTAAGTCACATATTGTTGTAACTTTCATTTTTTTCACAAATACCTAAGGAAACATGATTGGATATAGCTTAGAGGATCATGTTTGAACCTTATAACATTTCAAAATTCTCTTTCCTTGAAGAAAAATTCATCTGTGGGCTGAAATGGTGCTTTTCCTACATTTTTAAGGTTTGATGGGTGTATTTTTACCATCAAATTTATAGCTTTGCATCATTGGAAATGTGGCCCTTTTTGGTTGGATGCAGCTTGGTAGGGTACTCTAAAAAATTAGTGGCTCACCTCAACCCAAAACTTGTCCACATGGAGGAGCGATGCTCATTGGAAAATTCAGCTTTTGGTTTGTCCTTGGAGTTACACCGGAGGGACACCTGGAGGATTCCGCTACTTTTCCTGGACTTAGAAAAAAAATTCATGCAGCTGGTAGAGTTTTTGGTGGGCCATGGACACGTGGTGGCCTGGATCTCATTTCAGGATCCGCCTCAGGGTCCCACCTTAACAATTGTAACAGGGGGATAGGTGGAGGCTTCCACCGGCTCTGATGTGTATTTAAATGTTTCAAAGTAATTTTCTAAACCCTGGGACACATGGAGAGCCCATGCTCATTCAGGTTCTCTACTCTTGGGAACCATCTTGAAGCTGCACTATAAAGACACTTGGAGGTTTCCGTCAGGCATTTCCTTCTCTTAGAATTTTCAAGAAACTTCCTAAAGGGCTTGGGACACTTGGAGGGACCGTGCATGTTTAGGGACCGGCCCCTAAGTTTTATTTTGAAGAAGTGCCAGGAGGACACTTGGAGGCTTCCGCTTACACTACCTTTTTTCTTGAAATTTTCAACGGCTAAAGGAGACTATCTCAGACCTTAGACACATGGTTCCTTGCACTGATCCTTCAACTTTTTAACAAACTCTGCCAGACTGAGAAATGTGTTGAGTCCACACTTGTTTAGGTTTTCTACTTTTGGAGACCATCTCAAAATGTGCCATTGAGACATGTGGAGGTTCCCGCTGGGTCCTTTTTTCACCGAGACTGTTTCAAAGGCCAAAAGGCATTTTTCTTTGGCCGTGTGTAAGTGGAAGGCTCGCACTTGTTTGAGACTTTTCTTTGTGATTTTTATTTGTTATTGTGCTAAGGAAACATGTGGATGGTTACGATATAAAGTGGGGCATGATCAACGGATGTTGTGTGTTTCACCTATTTTTCCACCATTTTTTCTCCAAGATTCTTGGAGATGCAAATACGCACTATTTTTCATCGTTCTTTGATGAAATTATTTTTCATCTTTGTCAGTAAGGTGGCATTGAATGGATTTGAAACTTAAATTGTGAGTCC
Source organism: Taxus chinensis (assembly GCA_019776745.2). Classification (NCBI taxonomy): domain Eukaryota; kingdom Viridiplantae; phylum Streptophyta; class Pinopsida; order Cupressales; family Taxaceae; genus Taxus; species Taxus chinensis. The sequence goes on along the minus strand of CM034146.1, from coordinate 259,181,005 downwards.
AATGATCGTTGATGTTGATATTTTGAAGAGGAAATTAGTCAGGCACTTGAAAAAAATGGGAATTATTAGAGGAGATGGATGTAGGGCAGAATTGCAGAGAAAAAGGAGTGAAAAAAGATGAAATGATGGAAATTTAGGTGCAAAAGGTGAAAAAGGTGTTGCCTCAAGAGTAAAAAGGGATGACCTCTCAAGTCCAGCTATGCAGAGGCTCTGAAAAATGATTAAAAAGGGGATTTCTCGCATGACATAATCAGAATGATTAAAGGGACTCCTCAAAATTTATGGCATGGCATCCTAGTCATTAGTCGAGGGCCCATGAAACGTGATCAATTCACAATCGGCCCACCTAGCAGATTTCAGATCTAAATTTGTTAAACATCACTATTTGAAACAAATTGGTAACAAGCAAAGGTCCCTTGAATATTCTTCTCTTTTGGGGGGAAAATTGAGTGGGAAAAAATATATAAATGTAATGATAATAATCTTGCAAATGGTTGGAGTTTGAATTCTTGAGAAATTTTTTAAAAAATTCATCTTCTCGAGAGACCAAAGCCGAGATAACCTATTATTTTATTCTGTGTTATATTTTCTGTCATGTCAAGTTGGTTGTAGATGTATAACCATTGACAAGAACTGAGATTTCTTTGGAAGCTCTCCCCTATTGATAAATCTAAGCAATTTTTGAATTAATTTGTGTCTAATCTCTAGCAATTTTATGTCTTCTTTGTTTCAGAATGTCTGCAAATAGTTTCTTTCGTTCCTATTCCAATCTTACATTGAAATTTTTGTGAAATCACATAGGATCTTGTCCATGTGGTAGTCTAATGGTATTTGTAATTTTATTTCAAGACGAGCCTTCATCTTGGATGAGATAAACAAATTTAAAATCAATTCACTATCATTTGTTGATAAATATTGTCTGTAAGTATTTGGGTGTACCTTAGGCATGATTAATCTGAAAATTTAGTGTTTAATTGAGTCTTTCAATTCAAGCCTTCTTGTTGGAGTCTCAAAGATTATGTGAAAACGTGCTGATTTGGGCCTCTATTATAGAACACCTTCTTGTTGAAGGAACGTCTTGACTATTCTGAAGTTTTCTATTATGAAGGTGTTCATTGTTGTATAATCAAGATTAGGTATAATCAACTTTAACCTGTTTCATCTCCCACCAAAATCATTTAAAAACCATTGATCCACCATGAACTACACCTGTTTTCCCTATCTATCAACAAAGGAACAACATATACTTGGAAAAACATGCAGAACAATCAAGATTTCTTAATGTCTTCAGTAACCTTAGCCTTGTGTTAAAAATATCTCCATTGTTTAGAAGTGACGACTCTTAAGAGTTAAATCATGGATCATTGACCATATTTTCCTAAGGTTCCCTTTATAGAATTTGAGCAAAGGAAGTATATCTCCATCTCCTTCATCAAACAGAGGTTACACTAGGGTTCCTTTCACCTTGGTCAAAGAGGCACGGTCTAAAGTAGTTAGGACAAATCAAATCCTCTCAAAGGTGTTATCCATCTCTCCAAAAATATGAGTAACAAAGGGCCAGTTAGATGTCATCCCTAGCTACAAAACAACACACACTATGATCTATCTGCCTCTAAGCTCCCTGTCAAATCTGTGTTGTTTCTCGGCTTGAAAAAGAGAATGAATTTAGATACCAACACCCCCCTCTGTCTTTCTTCCTTAGGGTAGAATGTGGAGTCTAAACCTCCTGTCTTCACTCTATAATGACATTTCCTTGCCCCTTCCCTAATGATGGTGTACATTGTGAATGCTTGGAGCAATAAAATTTGTTTCATGATGCATTTTATCCATCCTTTCTTATTTTATTGTCTCTTCTCGCCTCTCATCGTTACAGGGTTTACTGTGCATATTTCTGATTTCTATTGTAGGTTATGGGAGCCGTGTTTAATGGGTTTTGAAGTGATGTTCCATGTGAACTTCATCTCTATTCTGCGGTGTATATTGTACACCCTCTCCTTTGCTCACCTCTCTCTATTTCAGGAAGCTAATATCATGAGTAGCTACCCCTTTTCCTGATGCTATCACCTCTATAGTGTAGTATTTCTTTACTTTCATGCTCTCTCCCTCCCAGTCTCCTTGGCATTGTTAGATTAGGAGTATATAATCGCATTTCCTTCCTTAGAAGTAGTTTAACATTAGGATGAGGAATAAGAATCCAACTTTCTGTAGAGGGCCATCTTAAGTCTGCAAGTCCCATAGCTTGAGAGATGGTCCCATGTTATGTAGTCACACCAGATGTCCCACTCAGATCTGAGGCCATACAGGGGGTCCTGTGATTTTACATCAACAGTTTTAGGATTCCCAATGGGACATACTTAAGAGCTTTACATCTTCTTCTAAGCAGGTTTGATGTCCTATTTCTGAGATCTAGCCTTTGGAGGCATGCTTCAACACATCTGGTGACTCCATCTCATCAAAAATCCACATCTATGAAGTTACAGACCTTCTCCCATCCATTTTTCTGTCCACATCTTCCATCTTCTTCCATCCCATGAAGTTGCACAATCATGACTTCATTCCCATATTGGAAGCTTCATCTACAGCAAAAGAGAGGGAAGAACAACAAGTTCGAAGTCCCATTGAAGAGGAGCAACTAGAGGAGATGAAATAAAAGTTGAATTCACTTGATGAAGAAAGAATTATTGAAGATTTTTTGCTTTCATTTGAAAATCCTGATTTGATTGATTAATCCATGGAGGAGTTTCATACTGCCACAGAGGAAGGAAAAGAGTAAGAAAATCCCATCTTGGAGTTTAAGTTCACAGCAATGGGCAATGGGCAAGAAGGTTCACAAGAAGACTCCATTCTTGGAGTTTAAGTTCGGAGAAATGGGCACATCCATCAGATCAGACCGTGCCCAATCAGGTACTTGGCTTCACTGGATCTGAGGGAGAAGACAAAACTAGTCATGTCCATTTCTAGGTATGAGGTTGAGCTACAAAGCACCAAGGGTCAGGAGTAGCACCTCCCAGATCCAAGCGTAGAACAACTCCATGAGATGTACATACTTTTTTTTGATACTTTGGGGAGGGCCAAACACCATCTAGAAGGTGGATTTTTACTCTCATTTCTGACCATGTTTAGTGCCAAATCAACTACATGGTCATATTTTGTGAGGAAGGGAAGCTACCTCTCCCTGCCTGTTGTAGGTTTTACTTAAGCACTCTTACCTCTTGTTAGTTTAGGTTAGTTTAGGTTTTCTTTTAGTAATAAAAGTTCCTTTGCACACTTTGCATGTCTTATTTGAGGAATGTATGATTTTCAGTTTTGTACATAGCGGTGTTGTGGTGTTTTGTTTCCCCAAGGTTGTATCACTATGCAGTTTATTATGCCCACAATCCATTTCTAGAGCAAGTGAAAGCCATAGGTCAATGCAATTTTCTACTCTCAAAAACCTCATCTTCAATATTTTCTTATGAAAATTGAGAGTGCAGATAGCGGGGAAAGCTCAGGGTCACCAAGCACAGGCATTCGGGCTCACGATTTCTCTGACAAGATCAGTATCAGGTTCTCATTTATGACTATATACCTAATGCATACTACCAAGTCTAATGGTCCCTTCATCTAGTAGGTAGATGTCCCTATGAGTCACCAAACTGTTATCCCAATTTTTCCCCCCAATAAAATTAATCAAACACAACCCCACACAGAAGAAATTTAGAAGGGTTGGTTCAGTCTTACGAGCTCACAATCAATCCCAAATTGAAGGGTAGGAGGGTTCAACAATGGAGGATGAAACAATGTCAAATAAGGCTAGAAGCTCACAGAAGAATATTTAAGAAAGGGATCAAAAATTTTGGACTTCTCATGTGAGTCGGCTCGGGGTAAAGCAAAGGACCGATTGAAATAGCCATGTACCTCATAGGAAAAATTTCAAGGGTAGAATTCAAAGCTGGGACCCCAAATGAGTGTCAGCCCTCCATGTGGTCAGAGCCTCAAAAATTTGAACTAGCCGTTAAAAATTCTAAACAGGGTAGAGCCAGTGGAAAGTGCCATGTTTCGAATCGGTGCATCTTCAAAGGAAAAATCTAGAGGCAGGTCCTAAACGTGCGCCATCTCTCCACGTGTCCAATTGGTAGTTGAAAGGTCACAGAGCCATGAGAAGAGCTAGATGTCTCAATGGCATAACTTAAAGGGAAAGATTCAAAATGGAGAACCCAAACAAGCACAATATCGCCATGTGGCCACGAGTCAAAAAGGGGGTAGAGTCAGCCATTGAATTGACTAAGTATAGAAGAGCCGGTGGAAGTCTCCACATGTCCAATTGGCATACCTCTAGAGGTCAAGTCAAAATATGGTCTCTGAATGTGTGTGGACTCTCCACATGTCTCAACGACGTAAATTCAGAGTTAAAATCTAGAGGCAGACCCTAAACGAGTGCGAAGCTTCCGCATGCCTCATCGGTGTAACTTCAAAGTCGTGGCCCAAAGAGAGACCCTTAACTAGTGCTTTCCCTCCACGTGTCCCAGGTCCGAAAAGGGGACACCGGCCATTGAAAATTCCAACCTCAAGACATGTTGAAGGAAGCCTCCGCACATCAGATCGACACATCTACAAGGTTACAGTCTGGAAGCGGTCCCCAAACAAGTGTAACCTCACCATGTGGTCTGAATCAAAAGGGGGAAAAGCCGGCCGTTGAAAATTCCAAAATCTTGCGGAGGCCTCCACGTGCCTTGTTCACGTAACTTCAAAGGAAAAATCCGGAAGTGGTCCCCAAACATGTGTCAGCTCTGCATGTGTCTTGGGTCAGGAGGAACATCTCTTGCAACAGGAGAGACTGAGGCAGATTATAAAGGAAACAAGCAGGTCGATGAAATCCACCATGTGTCAGTTTGATGCAACTTCAAGAGTGAAAAGAAGGGGATGAGACCTTAAGACACACAGACCTGCCGCATGGATCTACACGAATAGAATACAAGACCAAAGCACCTTTAGATGGCCATATATTTCAACCGGGACTTTGGAATTGAGTGCAAAAGAAATTTTCAGAGAGCTCCCGACACCTGCCACTATTAATGACCTGGTCTTCCATTTTTGAGGATGTCAAGTATCCCACCTACTGCCATAATGAAGAATGGGCCGACTTTTTTACCTATCAAGGGACAACACATGGGGGCATGGGTTTTGTAGTGAAGCCCATCATTGTTGTAGGTGGATTTCAATGCTTTATAGAGTGGTTTGAGTAGGTGGATTCAATGCATTGCAAGGGTGGTTAAAGTAGGATTCAAATTCTTCCCTCTCTCCTTCTCTCATTCTTCTATATATTGTAAAGAAGGGGCATATTTCAGGAGGTTTGTAATATTTTCTCTCCTTCCCCCCTCTCTTGGATGTATAATGGCATTTCTTTTCCCCTTGACCACTAATGGTGTATCATGTGAAATATTGGATAAATAAAATCTATTTCGTGATGCATTTTGTCCATCCTTTCTTATTTTAGTGTCTCTTCTCACCTCTCATCATTGCATGGTATACTTTGCATATTTATGATGTCTATTATAGGTTCTGGGAGCCATGTTTAATGGGTTTTGAAGTGATGTTCCATGTGAACTTCATCTCTAGTCTGTTATGCATCTTTTCCACCCTCTCCTTTGCTCACTGTTAGTGTAGAATCACAACACCCCCGAATGACCTGAGTTTTAAATGGGGCATTCAGTGTGATTACACAACATTGAACCATATATCAAGCTGTGGGACTTGTAAAACTTGAGATGGACCTCCAGAGAAGGTTGATTCCTTCTTCCTAAACTACCTACCACAAGCTACTCTAGTGCAGGAAAAACTAATCTATCCTAATCTAACCATTCCAAGGAGACAAGGAGAGAGAGAAAGTGAAAGAGAGCCTATACTAAGCAGTGATACACTAGAAAAGGAAGTGGCTGATCACATATCTGAACTACTTGAAGTGGAGAGAGGTGAGAAATGCAGGGGGTGGAAAAAATGCACCACAAACCAAAGATGAAGTTCACATGGAACACCACTTGGAAACCCATTAAAAACGACTCTCACAACCTGTAATAAACATCATAGTATGCAAAGTATACCCTACAATGACGAGAGGCAAAAAGAAACAATAAAATAAGCAAGGATGGATAGATGCATCACGAAACATATTTAATTGCTCCAAAAGTTCACACAGTACATCATTAGTGGGCAAGGGGCAAGAAAATTCCATTACAGAGCCATGAGAGGAGGCTTAGACTCCGCATTCTACCCTAAGGAAGAAAGAGAGAGGGGGGCAGGAGAGAAAAGATGAACAACCCTTGAAATATGCCCCTCCTTTACATTATATAGGAAGAATAAGAGAGAGAGGAGGGAATAATTCAAACTCTACTCCAACCACCCCTGGAAGTGCATTAAATCCACCTACCACAATGAAGAGTTTCCCTGCAACACCCATGTCCCATCACTGTCCCTTACTGGGAAAGAAAGAGGCCCATTATTCATCAAGGCAGCAGGCGGGAGACTTGACAACCCCTGAAAATGGCAGGCTGAGACATTAATGGTGGCAGGTGAGAAGCTGACACTGGTATCTTTCCAAAAAGTCCTCTCCCACCCAAATCGAAGTTTTTGGTCAAAAGATATGGTTGTCTGAAGTTCCGGGTCAGGCGTTCAATGTGGGCTCTCACTATTTTAAAGAGTCCATCCATACAATGTCCACGTGGAAACCTCACACATCTTGAAGATTCAGCCCCTTCCTTTCGCTCTTAAAATTGCGCTAGACTGACATGTGTTGGCTTCCGTGGGTTACTCTATGTTCTTTGTATTCTGCCCTCAGTTCCTCCTGTTGGTGAGGATATTGTGCCTGACCCAAGACACATGCAGGGCTCACACTTGTTTAGAAACCACCCTAGACTTTTGTTTTGAAGTTGCGCAGATAAGTCATTTAGAGGCCTTCGCAAGCTTTTAGACTTTTCAATGGCCGACCTTACCTTTTCGGACTCTGACCACGTGGTGGGTTGGCACTCATCTGGGGACTACCTTTTGGGCCACACCCTTGAAATTTTACTGATGAGATGCATGGAGAGCTGGTGCATGTTTGGGGACCAGCTTTGGATTCACCTCTTGAAAGTGCACCGAAGAGACACATGGATCTTTCTACTAGCTCTTCCCTGTTTAGACTTGTCAATGATCGATTCTGGCTTTTCGGGATCTGGACACATTGTGAGCTTGCACTCATTTGGGAGCTGCCTCCAGATTTTATTTTTGAAATTACACCAATGAGGCACGTGGAGAATTCTGCTGGCTCTACCCCATTTTGACTTTTCAATGACCAATGAGACCTTGCGGGCGCAGGGGCCCGTGCTTGAAAACTGTGCAATTTTGTGAAAAGTGCAAAAGTTCCAAAATGCCCCACAAACCCACTAGCCTGCCTTTACACTTGGGAAAAATTTCTCCCATGGCTGCATAGACCCACCTTTGGAAAAATAAAACATCCCCAGGCCCGCTAGCCCGATTTTCCATGTTTGGTGAAAAGACAACTCTGGGCCCGCTAGCCCACTTTTTCCACTTTTCATAAGAAAACCTTCTCGAGCCCGTAGGCCCATAGTTATAATTGTGCCTTTTGCAAAAGTTTAAAAACAACAAAATGTCTCCCGCCACCCCGCCGGTCTGCAATTTCTATTGGTAAAAAAAATTCCTTAGGCCCGCCGACCCGCTTTTGGCAAAACATCCTTCCAAGGCCCGCAAGCCCATAACTTGTGAAATATGAGGAGTTAGAAGGACTTCTTTATATCTCTAGAAATGGGAAGAAATTTCCTATCTATTAGAAATGGGAAGAAATTTCCTATCTATTGGAAATTCTTTCAAGGGGCCTTAAGTGCTTAAAATATGTAAAAATTGAGATTGAAGCAAAAAAAGGGTGGAAAATGGTGTTAGTTGACTCAAAATAAGTGTGAGATTATTTTGGTCAACAATTTGGTGACTCATGGGGATCACCTTCCTGCTAGATGAAATGATCAGTGGCCTTGAAGCATCCATTGGGCATGGAGTCTACCTGGTAAATAGAAATCTGATCTGATCTTTAAAAAATCTTATCCCTGAGCCAGTTGGAACACCACTGGAATCGAAGATGATCACACCAAATGCCACTTCTAATGTCCTGTTCATGAGAAACAAAACACCACAACACACTATGTACAAAACTGGAAATCATACATGCTCCAAGTGGAACATGCAGAGTGTGCACAAACACTTCTTCTGCTGAAAACAAACCTACTCCTATACTACACTAACCAAAGAGAAATGAGACTTAAACAAATCCTGAAACTGGTAGGGAGAAGTAGCTTCCTTTTCTCAAAAGGGGCAGCCATGCAAATTATTTGACACTGAATATGGCTGATTTTATGAGTGAGAAACTGACAAGAGGTCGATCCTCCACCCATATCATCAAGGTGTCAACTGGAAACAAGACAAACACCTCTTTTAGTTGCTCTTCATTTGGGTTGAAGAGGTATTGCAGCTGGTCCTTGGTACTCTGATACTCATCCTCATGCCCTGAAGTAGGCATGACTGGTTTTGGCTTCTCCCTTGGCTCTAATGAAGCCAAGTACCTAATTGGGCACATTATGATCTGATGGATGTGCCAATTTCTTTGAATTTCAACTCCAATAATGGAGTCTTCCCGCTGACTTTCCTGGGTGGATGGTGTGAGAGAGATGATGACATTCTCTCACCCTTTCCCCTCCTTCTCTTGTGTAGAACATGGAAGATTCATATCTTCCAACCTTGGTTCTAGAGGGTTGTTGTGAGATGTAGGATGTTGTCCTTGGATTTTCTCCTTCATGGCAGTGGAATCATATACTTGGAGGGAATATAATGGAGGAGAAAATGATGTGATCTCCTCAGGATCCTCTCCATCAAAGCAATCCTCCAAGTCTGACAGATAGTCTACCTCCTTGTTTTCATGTTGCATGTGCTCGATATCCTCCATGGTAAACTCCTAAATTGGAACTTGCTCACCATGGTTCCCTTCATCCTTAAACATGAAGTTTGAAAGATCAAACTCTCCTTCAACATTAGAGCTTGAAAGGGATGAAGTGGGAGTAAAAACTGAAGGTTCTTCTATGTCCTGTTCTGCACTTGGAGCTTCTAAAAATGTATGGTTCTCCTCCAAAACCATAATGCACTCCTCCTCTCTTATATTTGGAGTAGCTTCTTATTCCCTCGCTTGTGCTATAACCGAAGCTTCCACCACTTATGGCTTGACCCCAACCTCCTCCATGGGCTTAACCAACAAGGGGATCTTTGTAAACCCAAATCTGGCAGCCCAATTCTTTAGATTTTCTATCATTTCTTTTGTATTGGGTTCCTCTTTTGGTTGCTCTCCTTGACTAGTTTTTGGATTCTCTCCCTGACATGGACTTGGGAGAGTAGGAGTTGTGGGTGGGGTCTCAACTAGTTATTTACTTGTTTGTGGTGGAGGGGAAGGCATTACTTTTGGATCTTATGGAGGAGACTTAGATTTGGAAGGGAAAAGGGGAGAGGAAAAAAGATGAGATGGAAGACTAGAAGATGGGAAGGGAAATCAACACTCGGGGAAGCAGATGGGAAGCTTGAAAATTGAAGCTCAGGTTGAGATGGTGCTGCTTGGGGAATGGAGAGGAAATAATTAGATGATGGTGAATGACTTACCCATTGACAAGGCTCCTTGACACCACGTTCGTAGGCCTCTATCTCCTCAGCCCACTATGCAAGTTGGGGCAGCATCTCAATCATGAAGTCTAGCTTCTCCTGTGGGATGAACTGTCTTGGCATAGGACCGACCCATGGACAAGGTGCCCTATAGCCAATCCTGAATGCTTTCATCTATGTTGTGGCCCTTGAATGCACCATGCATGCCTCCAATTTTTGAATCTCCTCCTGCAAATCAGCATCCTCTGTGTAGCTGTTACCATAGTATGCATCCCCTTGTTCTTGATAAGCTCCATGGCCAAACTGGTTTTGACCCTCCTCATATGGGTACGCATAATGGTCTTGGATCTGATCATAATGTTGATCTGGAGGAGTTGGGAAATACATTAGATGCAGAATGCACTATTGTAGGTGTGAATTCCATCAGGGAAATGAAGTCATGATTGCACAACTTCATGAATGGTAGAATATGAAAGATGTGGAAAGAAAGATGAATGAAAATGGGTGGAAAAGGTATATAACTCAGAGAATGGGTTTTTGACCAGATGGAGTCGCCAGATGTGATTTGCATGTGCCTCAAAAGGCTGAATCTCAACAGGAACACACCAACCTGCTAAGATGAAGTTGTAAGGTGCTTCAAACCTATCCCACCGAGCATGCGGAAACTATTGGTGCAGAATCACAACGCCCCCAAATGGCTTGAGTTTGAAATGGAGCATTCGGTGTGATTGTACAACATTGGACCATCTCTCAAGCTATGGGACTTGCAAAACTTGAGATGGACCTCCATAGAAGGTTGGTTCCTTCTTCCTAAACTACTTGCCACAAGCTACTCTAGTGCAGGAAAAACTAATCTATCCTAGTCTATTCATTCCAAGGAGACAGGGAGAGAGAGAAAGTGAAAGAGAGCCTACATTAAGTGGTGATACACTAGAAAAGGAAGTGGCTGATCATATATTCAAACTTCCTAAAGTGCAGAGAGGTGACCAATGGAGGGTTGGACAAAATGCACCACAAACAAAAGATGAAGTTCACATAGAACATCACTTTGAAACCCATTAAACATGGCTCTCAGAACCTATAATAAACATCAGAGTATGCACAATATACCCTATAATGACGAGAGATGAGAAGAGACAATAAAATAAGAAAGGATGGATAGATGCATCACAAAACAAATTTTATTGCTCCAAAAGTTCACACAGTACATCATTAGTGGGCAAGGGGCAAGAAAATACCATTACAGAGCCATGAGAGGAGGCTTAGACTTCACATTCTACCCTAAGGAAGAAAGAGAGATGGGGGCAGGAGAGAAAAGATGAACAACCCTTGAAATATGCCCCTCCTTTACAATATATAGGAAGAATAAGAGAGAGAGGAGGGAATAATTTGAACTCTGCTCTAACCACCCTTGGAAGCACATTGAATCCACCTACCACAATGAAGAATCTCACTACAACACCTATTCCCCATCATTGTCCCTTACTGGGAAAGAAAGAGGCCCATTCTTCATCATGGAAGTAGGTGGGAGACTTGATAGCCCCTAAAAATGGTGGGCCGAGACATTAATGGTGGCAGGTGAGAAGCTGACACCGAGATCTTTCCAAAAAGTCCTCTCCCGCCCAAATCCAAGTTTCCAGTCGAAAGTTTTGGCTATCTGAAGGTGAGGGTCAGGTGTTCTATGTGGGATTTCACTATTTAAAAGAGTCCATCGAAATAGGGTCCACGTGGCAACCTCGCGCATCTTAAAATTTTGTGTTAAAATTACGCTAGACTAACACGTTGTGGGTTCCACAGGCTCCACTCTATTCCTGGTATTATGCCCTTAAATCCTCCTGTTGGTGGAGAAACTATGCCTAAACTGAGACACATGGAGGCCTCACTCTTGTTTGGAAACTGCCCCATATTTTTATTTTGAATTTGCATAGGCGAGACACGTGGAGACATCCACAGGGTTTTGGACTTTTCAATGGCCGACCTTACCTTTTCAGATTCTAACCACGTGGCAGGTTGATGCTCATTTGGGGATTTCCTTTTGGGCCGCGCCTTTGATATTGCATCGATGATATGCATGGTGAGCTCACACATGTTTGGGGACTACCTTTGGATTTTCCTCTTGAAAGTTTGTTGAAGAGACAAGTGGCTCTTTTAGTTGGCTCTTCCCTGTTTAGAATTTTCAACAGTTGATTCTACCTTTTCAGACTCTAACCATGTGGCGGGTTGGCGCTCATTTCGGATATACCTCTGGGTTTTATTTTTGAAAATATGTTGATGAGGCATGTGAAGGCTTCTGTTGGCTCTACCCCAATTTGAATTTTCAATCACCAATGCAACCTCGCAAGTGCGTGGACCTGTGCTTGAAAACTTCGCCATTTTGCAAAAAGTGCAAAAGTTCCAAAATGCGCTGCAAACCCACCATCCCACCTTTACACTTGGGAAAAATTTCCCCCCATGGCCGCGCAGACCCACTTTTGGCAAAAGAAAACATCCTTGAGCTTGCCAGCCCACATTTTCCTCATTTGGTGAAAAGTCATCTCCGGGCCCGTCGACCCACTATTTCCACTTTTCATAAGAAAACCTTCTCGGGACCGCGGGCTTGCAATTATACTTGTACCTTTTGAGAAAAGTGTAAAAATGAAACAATATCTCCTGCCACCCCACCGGTCCACAATTTCGATTGGCGAAAAAATCTTCCCTAGGTCCGTCAGCCTGCTTTTGGCAAAAAATCCTTCCAAGGCTTGCCGGTCCATAACTTGTGAAATATGAGGAGTTATAAGGACTTATTTATATCTATGGAAAGGGGAAGAAATTTACTATCTATTGAAAATGATTTCAGGGGAAATTAAGTGCTTGAGATATAAAAAAATTTAGATTGAAGAAAAAAAGGGGGGAAAATGGTGTCTGTTGACCCAAAATAACTTTGAGCTTATTTTGGTCAACACTTACCTCTCTCCATTTCAGGAAGCTGAGATCATGACCAGCCACCCCATTTTCTTGGTGATATCACCTCTGTAGTGTATTATTTCTTTACTTTCATGCTCTCTATCTCCCTGTCTCCTTGTCATTTTTAGATTAGGAGTAGATAATCGCATTTCCTTCCCTAGAAGTAGTTTAGCATTTGGATTATGAAGAATAAGTTGGCTTTCTCCATAGGGCAATCTCAATTCCATAAGTCCCACAGCATGAGATATGGCCCCATGTTATGCAATCACATCGGATTCCCCACTTAGATTTGACGCCATTCGGGGGGTGCTGTGATTTTGCATCAATAGGAACATTTTCATAACACAAAATAGTGGGCATGAAACACATGTCTTTTAGAAAAAACCTCCCATAAGCACTCTAAAACATACCCCCACCACCTAAAATACATTCATTATTTATTTTCACAACAAATATATAGGCACCATTACATATTTGCATACAATATAAATACCTTAATATTTAAGTAATTGCAATTAAATTAAAAGTAGAGAAGTAGGTACATTTGAACAACTTCAAGGCAGCTAATTAAAAAAATCATAGTTGGAATATAAAACACTATTGTTAATACCATATTTTTAATATCATGTAGTATTTGTAACTCTAACATTTAAAAATTTGTAATGCCCACTATTTCGGCGTTCTAAAACAATATTAAATTATAAATAATTATCTGGAAACTTGCGGCAATTTTTTTTACATACAGGTTATAAGGTGTCCAATCCTTTAAAACATTTAATTAATTTCCATGAGCCATTACTACATTACAAAAGATATATCAGGTCTATATTAATAATCAACTATTCTTAATTTGTTTCCAATTTCAATTTTAAATTACAATTTGCTATGAATGTGCCATAAATTATTTAACTTGATTAAATAGTTTCCCCTTCTCAATTATTGTACAAACCCACCATTATTAAACCCTTAACCTTAGATACTTTAGTTCCATTATCCTACTAGATTTAATGTCTGTTATCCAAAATTCACCCCTAGAGGTAATTTTAATAACATGCATCAAATTCTTCAGTCCCAAGAAAGTATATTGATCGAAGGCCCGAAATCATGTTTTTGGGGCCCCCTCGGCTTCTCTCTAACTCTCCCATCTAAGAAAAATCCCAACGAGTTGGGAAAAATGGAAAAAATGTAAAAAATAAGGTTGCAGGATTGTTTTAAAGGATTTCGGGTCTGAAGGGTGCAGATCGTACTAGTGCAGGTCATATTGAGGTTTGCCGTACCAAGTTTGGGACCAAAAAAGGAAGAAAATCAGTTAAGTCAGACATTTCTATCCCAGGCGGTCCGTGGGACAATTGGGACGTCAGGACGTGTGGGACGCGGAAAAGGTGAAACGGCCGCAGGTAATAAAAATCATCAAGTTTTTGTTTCACGTGGTTTGGTACAGTTGGGGAAAAAGTATGCATGGGACGTGAATCTGCCGAAAAGCCACAAGCCGGTCGATTGCGGGCAGTTCAGAGATTTTTGTACAGGACAGCTGACACAAAAGTATGCGCAGGACGCGGAAAGGTGAAAAAGCTGCAAGAGGAGACAAGGAAGCCTGAATCAGCTGATGAGGGAGAATTCAACTGGGATAGCCAGGAAAAAAGTATTTGTCGGACGCGAATCGACCGATTTTCCAAAATAGCTGCAGCAAAGAAGGAAAGTCAACGTTTGACCCGTGAACTTCAAACGGCCATAACTTTTGACTCTGAGCTCCGATTTTCACAAAATTGGACTTTCTGGAACTAGCACGACGTCCTATACAAGGGTAGATATATTTAATTAAAAGAAAAATATTGAGCTCCAATCAGTTAATGCCCATTCCCATCAAATGACAGAAAACCCCTGCCAAATCCAAAATAGCTGCTCGCACTTGGAAGGCCATAACTTTTGTATTTCTCAACGAAATCACACAAAATTGGTACCGTTGGAATCATGGCTCCGATCCAAATGCACAACAATCAATAAATTCTATATTTGATGAGAAATAGGTGATATTTTTTATAAAACGTGGCCGGGTTCATAACAGTGTTTTATTTGGTAGTTGGGAGTGCAATTAAGAGGCATGGTCATCATTCTTTCTCTGCTACAGCACCTGGGATAGTATGGGGAGCCTTTTACAAGTAATATACAATCATTTTAATCCATTTAATTCCTCTTAAAAGTGGTTGAAGGGTAGATTTCGATATTTTCATTTTCCCTTCTCTCTCTCTTCTCATTTTTTCTATAAATTGGAGTGTTGGGCTCATTGTAAGAGAGGTAGTTTTTGTAGAAAAGCTCTGCCAAAATTTCTTTGTGAAGCTGATTTTTTTTAGGCCCTTGTTGTGGAATCCTTGCATGGTGATCTAGGCCCCCTTTTTTTTGTAACCAATTGAACTGTGCATATCAGGAAGCACTAAAATATAAGTTTGTGGATGTATATTCCCCTGATGTGTTGTCTGCATTCTTCTTGCCCCTTCAACCTTGATTACAAGAATATTGTGTCTATTATTATATTCTTGTAGGGATCCATTATCATTGTGTATGTTTGAGATATTGTTGTGAATGCATTTTGCTAGATTATGGAGAACTGTCATCACCCCTTCTAGTGTGTGCTTTGCTTCTGTATCTCACGCATTTGAAGACTACCCTCACACCCTCCTTTTCTTGTGTATCACCGCTTTAGTGTAGGCTTTCATTTTATGCATTCTCTCTCCCTGGTCCCTTGGAAATGTAAATTGGAATAGTTAGTTTCCCTTGCATTAGAGTAGATTGTGGCAGGTAGTTTAGGAGCAAGAAACAACTTTCTCTAGACGTCTATCTCAAGTAGCAAGTCCCACAACTTGGAGATAGTACCCATGTTATCCAATCACACCGTGAGTTTAAGTATATGCACTTGTATAAACAATAGGGGTGCTGTGATTTGGTGATAACAATGTCCATTTAAATAATTACTAAAAACATACTAGGATAGTTACACTTTTAACTTAATACACTAGAGCCCTAAGTGGCCCCATTCATCCATTTACACATACATTTGATTTATTTAAAAATTACAACCATAATTTTACTATTCTCATCTAACAATTATAGGGTTGATTCTTAACGCTTGGATCAAATCCATTATGACCACTACATCTAAGAGTTCCAACCTAACCCTAACCATCCTCAAGAAACCTTATTAAATATTTTTTCTTTCCCTAACCTCCTCATTTGGTCTCTTTTCTTTCTTTCATTTTTTTATGTTGGAGAAATGGATGCCATGGGATCAAGGAAGGACAAATCTGTGAAGGAATTAAGTAGAATCAAGCTTAGTTTATATTATGGATTTATTATTCTAATGTTCTTCATTTGAAGCTTGTAGAGGTTTCCACTCCAAATATGGAGTTGTTATATATATAATTCCTTTTATTTTTGAGTTTCATACTTCAGAAAAACCCTACTTCATTGTTAATCCCTAAGATTGAATTATTTTAAATATCCATTTAAATATTTACAAGTTTAGAACAAGGAATTTATGCCCTTATGGATTGCTGATGATTTGCTCTTTAAATTTGCAGGATTAAATTATTAATAAAAAAATTAAATTTCCTAGTCACTGATTTTAATTTTCTGCCAACAGTGACAGAACCACTCCGTCCAAAGCAAACTGACGGTCTTGGGACTGCCACCCTACTTAGGTGATGATTCAGAAATTGCCAATTTTCCTGGGTGGTGGTTTAGAGACTGCTACTCCGACCTGATTGACGGTTTAGAAAACACTGCTTTGCACATGGCGGCAGTCATTTCCTTCAAAAATAGAACCATCAATTTTGTAATTTTCCCTAAAACCAAATTTGATGGAGTGATCTAAATTTTGTACTTAGCTTAATTTTATGTGTCTAAAGTCTCTAGTAGAAAGATTACTGTTATCCCTATTTCAACCCGAGCTGAATATTGGATCGAATCATCATCCCACATAGAAAGAACTTGAGAAAACACATTCAAATCATGTAATTGGTTACAAAAAATATCCAACAATGATGGGGTGGAGATGAAGAAAGAGCAAAGGATCATGTAGAGAAAGAAGTGACTATGTCAGGTCATCTCTACAGTTTTTATCCATTCTCCAAGTTATAGGAAGGTAGAACCATCAAATAGCAAGGTTGGACAATTAGGGAAGATGCTACGAAGGAGCCAGAAGTAAGAATAAAGAATAATGAAGAAGATTCCATGTCCTCAGGCTCGAAATGGTTCAGGAAGGGACCAAAAAAAAAACTAAGTATAGAGGAGGTAGCGGAAGAGACCACTTGTCCTAACGAGGCTTCTCTCAAAGTCAATCTAAACAGAGGAACTCAAATGGTCAAAGAGAGTTAAGGGGCGGAGAGGAAAAGCTTAAAAATTGGCTAAGTATAGAAGTGTGAGCGGAGAGTGCCAAGTGTCAGGCTGGCGCATTTCCAAGAGTTGTTCCAAATGTGGAGACCCAAACAATCGCGGTGCCTCCACATGTACCTCAAAGAGGGGCAAGGTTAGTTGAATAGTCAATGCATAAGTGGACCAACAGAGGTTGCTAAGTGTCTTAAGGGCATTGTTTCAAAGGTAAAATGGAGAAAAGGTTCCTGAGAAAGCGCTAGAGTGACACGTGTCTCAGAGGAAAGCGGGCAGTCAAGGAAAAAAGTTTATTTTCGCCCCTTGTTACCTCAAAAGTGAGTAAAAGTTATAAAATGGCCTGCAACTCTTCCCAAGGAAAAATTCAGCATGTAGACCCGAGTGAAAGCCAAGGCGAGGAGTCAGGGGAAAAGGTGAAAATTTTCCTTCTGCCCAAAAGGCATAAAGGTAAAAATGGGAGTGCATTTCCTATCCAACCAAAAGGAGCCACGTGTGTGAACAGAGCTTTGGGGCTACGGGAGTTTCTTAAGTTTTGTGTTCTTTTGCAAAAATGATAAAAGATGAATTGCAGACCCATGAAGCATGAATTTTGTTCCAATATGGCTGCCACATGTCCTAATCCAAAAGGGGGACCCATTTTTAAAATTGTTGTCCCGCCCATCTATATGGAATCAATTTAAAATTCAAAGGTGGCATATCTTTCTACCCAAGGCTCGAAATATTGTAAATCTGACACTGTTGGAATGATCTCGATCTCTTCTACACCATGGGATTCTAAAACTTTAATATTTGGGAAGTTAGGTAGGAGAAAAATGGTGAAACATGTTCGAGCCTTCAATGGAGTGTCATCAGTCTCAACAACTAGATCAGATTCAATCTATTTCTA
Source organism: Taxus chinensis (assembly GCA_019776745.2). Lineage (NCBI taxonomy): Eukaryota > Viridiplantae > Streptophyta > Pinopsida > Cupressales > Taxaceae > Taxus > Taxus chinensis. The sequence continues at coordinate 259,163,124 of CM034146.1, read as the reverse complement.
CCGTTTCCTCTTCCTTCAAGGTGACGAACCAAGGATCAATGCAGAAAATATGGATTTGAGGGAAAATTTTATCAAGGGCATTTATAGTAGTATTTGAGCCTCGACTTGCGTTTTCCTACTTCTCTCTCTCTCTCTTTCTTATCTTCGATCGAATCTATATATTTGGGTGCAGAATTCATTATAAAGGGTTGGATATTCTTAGTTTTATAGGCTCCATTCCCCTTCTACCAAAGGATTTGTGGTGTTCAGTCCTTCCATTAAAATTGTAATGCATTTTTTCCTTTCAACTATTCTGTAATGAACTGTATCAATCTATAGAGAAATAAAATACGTTTGTGATTGATTTTATATCCTTCTTGTTTCTTTTTCTTCTGTCTGGTTTCTCATTACAGATCTAGCTATCTGTGTTTGTTTATTGTATATATTTTATTGGTTTGTGTTGAAGGTAAACTAAGTGTTCATCATTCCTTTGATGCATTGCCTAGTAGTTTAGTTATTTTTTAATTCTTGTATTCTTTTACCCTTGTCCAAATTTCAATTTTAGACTAGGTATAAGAAATAGATGTTCTGCAAATCCTCAAGTATGCACCTAAAAGAGGAATAAGGAACCATCCTTCAATCTGGAGAGATTTCCCATTTTTGCATGGTCCCACACCTTGGGGAAAGTTTAATGATATGCAATAACAACAAATGAGCATGTCTTAGAAACGTATATCTTTTAGAGCTCAGTTGGGGGTGTTGTGATTCTGCACTAACATTTTTGGCATGCTCAGTGGGACAAGAAGTATCCATCTTATTTCAGTAGAGATTGATGTACACTTGCTGTGATTCTGGATTTTAAGAAACTTTAAAACTATACATCTGGTGACTCCAAAAAAAACAAATCTGTTGGTTTCAGCAGTCCAAGTAAATTCATGAGAAGAATACAAAAATAGTTAAGAATAAGAGAAGAGGGAGTATTTTTCTATTTAGACTTATCCCCAGATAGAGGGAGAAGAAGAAGAAGAGTCCAGAGGTCTCTATCCCCAACAAGTAAAGCTTTATCAACACCTCCTCCCAGTAGACCATTCATTCGATCAAGAGGTGTGCTCAAGCCAATAAGAATGGCTCAGCCAAATCCTTATGTTAACTTCATTGGTAGTAGTCCACTTGCCTTGAATGCACAAAATCCAATTCCTATTGCAACATTAAAGAGTATCCCATATTTCACTGGGGAGAACCAAACTTCTCCGGGTGATCATGTCCAAGATATTGCAAATGTCTGCACAATCCATGAGATTCATGAAATGGACATAGCATTAAAAATACTCACCTATTCACTCAAAGGGAAGGCTTCACAATGGTTCAAGAGTCTTGAGGTAGGCTCTATTCAAAATTGGAATCAACTATTCATCACTCTTCACAACCGGTTTGGAGAGAAAGGTAACAATTCGCCTTTGTTGGAGCAAATAACAACAATCAAGAGAGATCCAGATGAATAACTGACTGACTTAAACCTCGGATTCCAGAAAACCTGGGATAGGATTCAAATAGTAGTAAAGCCCATAAATGAAGGTGCTTTCCTATACTTTCTTAGGGCTTTAAATTTTTATATTTCTCTGATGATTCAGTGAATGGGAGGCACTACACTACCAAAAGCCTATATCATTTCAATAAGGGCTGAGAACCTTTTAATTCAGGCTAGAAAAGTATCTCCTAGGCCATCTATGCCTCTATACCTTGAGTTAGGAAGCCCAGATACTAACCAAATGCCTACATTAGCTCTTATACCCACCCCCAGGAGTCAAATCTCAACTGAATCTTCCACTTCATCATCCAACAACTCTAAAGAGCTTCTGGAACTGATGAAGCAAATGCAAAACCTGGGAAATGAACTAGTGACCATCAAGAGATAGTAGGCACAGAGCTCTAGGCCATATCAGTCTCAGGCTCAATATAAAACTAGACCCCAATACCAACAAAATAGGCCACCACCTGAAATTGTAAATCAAAATCAAAATCAAAATCAAGGACAACCTCAATCTTCTAGACCTTTTAGGTCTTATGATCCAAATACAGCCTCGACATCAAAGGCAATGGTCCCTACACAGAACAATATGGTACATGAATATGATTGGTGTTTTCCATGCAGTCAGCCACATAACCAATCCATGTGTTTTAATGGTCCTCTGAATCAAGCTATAATGGTGCAAACTAGTATGGTGTCATAAGAGCCTAGTCATGAAGGAGATTAGTAGCAAGGAGCTCAACAAGGTGAACCTCCAAGAGATACTATGCTTATAAATTGGTAAGTTGAAGAATTCTGTGGGATGAATTAGTTCCCTCCTCAAAGTTTGGCTGCCAATACACCGTCCAAAAAGAGAAGCATTGGAGAGGGACAACTCATGACCCCAAGTAACCCTCAACCTTCCATCACTCGACAAGGTCTTGGTGTTCCAAGTGTAACTCCCAACATGTAGAATCAATCCAAGTGACCTTCCAAATCCAGTCAGGCACCAGTTGTAATATCCCATATACATGAAAAGAGATAGCTCATTCAATATTATTGAGAAAATTAAGAAGACAAGTGTGAACATTTCGCTATGGGATTCATTTTCCATTCTAGGGCAGAGGGATCTATTACAGACTGCTGTGTAGAATTGGTCAAGTTCAAATCAGTCCCCCTAATCAATAAGAGAGAGTGCTTGCTAATGCAGTTCAACCTGAGAAGAAACAAGGAGAACAAAAAAGTAAGAACTTGAGACCCCCTCTATTCTATGTCTCATTAATTATTAGAGACAAATTAGTGCACAATTATATGATTGATTCTTTGGCTAGAAGTTCTGTGATGCCCAAACAAATAGGTGATCAGTTGAGGCTCCAGTATGAAGTCATCTCTAAAGGAGTAGTCCAATTAGATGGGAAACAAATGACCAATGTGGGAATCATCAAAGATCTAAACCTCACCCTACATGCCTGCCCTAATGTGACTGTCTTGCAAAACATGTTGTTTATATATTTTCGACCACATTTTTCTTTATGTCTATCTAGGGACTTCACTTCTAAAATTGGAGGCTACATGTCTGCTGACTGGTCACATATACTCTTCAGGACAAGATATGGGGCAAAGGCCATAGTCAGATCTAAACCCATTGCATAATATCATATTGAAACTTATGTGCCTACCCCCAATTAATGCCAACAACTCATATTTTGATCAAGAAGACCTCATAATCACTAATGAAGCAAATACCAAATTGAAATGTATCCCAAACTTGACTCTAAATGAGTGGGCCAGCAAAACACATACTTTTGACCCCTATAAAGAAATGGAAGAATCTGAGATGGGAATCTACCTTCTACATGAAGAAAAATACCCTCTTCCTTAATCACTCCAGAATATAAAGAAGACAATGAGGTATGGAAATGATTCTTTGATGGTTCTTGAAGTAGACAAGGAGCTGGAGGAGGAGCTATGATTGTGTCTCCCAAAGGTATGAAGTATTATTCAACCTTTATATTTCAGTTTTCTTGATCAAATAACACTACTGATTTTAGTCCAAGGTCTTCATTGGGAAAGGAAGATTGGGATCAAGAATTTGTAGGTGTTTGGAAATAGTGAATTAGTTGCCAATCAAGTCAGAGGACTGAATGATGTCAAGAATGACTTGCTCAAAAACTATAAGAATAGAGTATGGGACATCATGGAGGATTTCAAAGCCTTCAACATTATGTTTATACCTAGGAAAGAAAATGAAGCTGTTGATAGACTTGCAGCAGTTGGAGCCACCTTTGATGTGGTGGAAAACATCAAGAGAGATAAAGGATAGCCATATAACCATGTGGTCGTGAGACCTGTAGTACCAAATAATAATACATGCTGATAGGTGTTTAAAAATGATCAACAAATCATTAATTTTTTGCAAGAATAATTTTATTCTCAGCTAATAATTAAAGCATATTGTGAAAAAAAATATGGAAATCAAATAGTACAACTACATACAAACAAGCTTCCCAAAGGCTTAGTAACACTAGAATCTATTTTCAATCCTAACGATCAATTCAGAAAGGAGAAATCCAACATACAGATTAAAGGATAATATTCAGAGTCAATCCTAGTTGGGGAAGACAAAACACTTCAAATTGACAAGGTGGCCATTGAGCAAGAAAGGTATGAATTCATTCAACTATGTCAGGAATTCCCTAATGTGTTTTCTTGGAGTTATCAGGACTTAAGGGGTTTTAATACAAAACTAGCACAACACACAATTGAATTAGATCCAATTTCTCATCCTACCAGGAAAAAGTAGAGGCCAATCAACCCACATATTACGCCTTTAATGAAAAGGGAGTTGAAGACTCAAGATGGGTTTCAAATCTAGTCCTAGTCAGAAAGAAACATAGAGAAATCAAGCTGTGTGTTGACTTGAGGGATTTGAACAAAGCCTCCCTCAAAGATCACTACCCACTTCCTTCAATGGAATAGATCTTACAAGTGGTGTCTAGGTCAGAAAGATTTTATCTCTTGGATGGCTACTTAGGATACAATCTGATCATTGTGAAAGAAGATGATCAGTTCAAAACTACCTTCACCACCAAATGGGGCACCTATGCATACAAAAAAATTTCATTTGGAGTGTTTAATGCTGGTGCTACTTTCTAAATAGCCATGGATATGGCATTCAAATGGCTAATCAACAAATTAGTGTTGATATATCTGAATGATATCACTATATTCTCCAAGAACGCAGTAGACCACCTTTTTCATCTAAGGAAAGTGTTTCAAAGATGCAAAATATTTGGGGTATCTTTGAACCCCAAATAATGCATATTCTTGGCCCGTGAGGGAAGGATTTTGGGCCACATTGTGTCTAAGGAAGGTCTGGCAATTGATCCAAAAAGAGTTGAAGCAAAAAGAGCACTGCCATTGCCAAGACACAAGAAGGATCTTTAAAAATTCCTGGGGAAGATAAAATTTGTTTGAAGGTTTGTCCCAAACTTTACTGCTCTGGTTAAGCCAATAACACTAATGCTGAAGAAGAGCTTAGCATTCAAATGGACAACTGAAGGAAAGGAAAGCTTGAAGTTGTAAAAGAATCCATATCACAAGCCCCAACTCTTGTAAATCTAGATTTTCTCTGAGGAATTCATATTGTATGCCTTTAGTGGTAGTGACACTATCTCTGCAATCTTGGTTGAGAAGAACAAAGAAATCTCAGATTATCCAATTGCTTTCTTCAGTCAGAGTCTAGAAGATTATGAGGTGAGGTATTCCTTGATTAAGAAGCAAGTCCTTGTAGTGATCAAGGGATTGAAGAAGTTTATGAATTTGGTGTCAAACAACAAAATCCAACTATTAGTCTTCCATACAGGAGTCAAATAATTCCTCCTTAACAAGGACCTAAATGAGAAACATGCAAGGTGGATCACTCGTGTCATGGAATATGACATTGATATCAGGGTCACCAAGTTGGTCAGTGAGAGGGGCTTATGTGAGCAATTAGCCTCTGCTTTAGAAGATTAAACAAGCAGTGATAAAGAGGCCATTCTTATCTTACAAGATGATCAAGGAGAAGGGAGAGATTATATACCTGCACCTTGTTGGACCCAATACATGGTGCACTTCCTCTAAATGGATCATGTGTCCTCATTGGATGATTAAAGCAAAAAGAAGGCATTTCAGGCTACAGGCCATCCCATATGTCCTTATTGATGGTGTCTTGTTCAAAAGAGACATCAATGGCATTCTACTGAGATACATTGGGACAGATCGGGTGGAGAGAGTGCTATAAGAATTTCATGTTGAAGTAGCTGGAGGCCATTTTGATCCAAGAGTGACAACAATCAAAATCATGAAAGCAGGATATTATTGGCCCAGAGTGTTTAGTGACTATTTCACATGGATCAAAGGTGCAAGAGTTGTGCATTATTCAAAGGAAAAGAGAAGATAACAACACTTCCATTGCACTAAATATTAGTATACCAACCTCTCATCTAATGGGGATTGGAATTCATTGGATTCATCAACCCAAACTCAAGCTAAGGTCACAAATGGATCCTGATAGCAACTGATTATTTCACCAAGTGCACCGAGGCAGTGGCACTCAAAGAAGAAAATGAGTCTAGTATCTTGGATTTCTATGAAGGGATAGTGACCATATTTGGGGTACCATCCACCATCATCTCACACAATGCATTAGCATTCATATGTTCCAAAATTATAGGATGGGTTGTTAAAAATTGGACTTATTTGAGTACTTCATCAAACTATTACCCTCAAGGTAATGGCCAAGCTGAGTCTATAAACAAATACCTACTGAAGATCATCAGAAGAACCCTTGATGAAAATCAGAGGACCTGGCACAAAAATCTCAAAACGACCTTATGGACAGAGAGAATAACACCTAAGAGATCTACAGGAAGCTCCCCATTTAAGGTTGTTTATGGGAAAGAAGCAGTGTTTTCCATATCACTTGAATTACCATCTTTGGAGCTTGTAAGTAACTAGAAATGTCTGAATTTGAACTGATAGAGGCTAGGTATGTGGAGCTGATGTTATCACCAAATGAAAACACCCTTATGTTTACACAAGTGCATATATTTGAGCTCACAGTGTGATTGGATAACATGGGTACTATCTCCAAGTTGTGGGACTTGCTACTTGAGATAGACCTCCAGAGAAAGTTGTTTGTTTCTCCTAAACTACCTACCACAATCTACTCTAATGCAAGAAAAACTATCTTTCCTAATCTAACTTTCCAAGGGACCAAGAAGAGAGAATGCATAAAAAATGAAAGCCTACACTACAACGGTGATACACCAGAAAAGGAGGGGTGTGAGAGTAGTCTTCCAATGTGTGAAAACTAGGAGTAAAGTGCATACTAGAAGGAGTGATAATAGTTCTCCACAATTTGAAAATCCATTCACAATAATGTTTCATACATGCATAATAATAATGTATCCTTGCAAGAGCATAAAGATAAACACAATACACTTGTAATCATGGTCGAAGGGGCAAGAAGAATGCAATAAAACACAGTAGGGGAAGATGCATCCACAAACATATATTTTATTGCTTCATGATATGCACAGTTCAATCTGTTACAAGATAACAGCCTGGATCACCATGCAAGGATTCCACTACAAGGTCCTGCAACACATTGGATTCACAAATCAATTTTTATAGAGCTTTGCTACAAGAAAACTCCTCCTGCTATGAGCCCAACACTCCAACTTATAGGAAAATGAGAAGAGAGAGAAGGGAAAAATGGAAATATAGAAATCTGTCCTTCAACCACTTGTAAGAGACACTAAATGGAGTGAAATGATTGTATGTTACTTGAAAAAGGCTCCCCATATTGTCCCAGGTGCTGCAGTAGAGAAGGAATGATGACCATGCCTCTTAATTGCACTCCCACCTAACAAATAAAACACTGTCATGAACCCGACCACGTTTTATGAAAACACCCAATCAATTTCTCATAAAATATGGAATTTATTGATTTTTTTTCTTCAATATTGAAGCCATGATTCCAACGGTACCAATTTTGTGTGATTTTGTTGAGAAATGCAAAAGTTATGGCCTTCTGAGTGCGAGCATCTATTTTGGGTCTAGCAGGCGTTTTCTGTCATTTGACAGGAATGAGAATTAACTGTCTGTGAGCCGAATATGTTTCTTTTATTTAAATATATATACCCTTATTAAAATTAATTAACATTGTGCTCATTCCAAAAAGTCCAATTTTATGATAATCAGAACTCAGAGTCAAAAGTTATGGTTGTTTGAAGTTCGGGAGGTCAAACTTTGACTTTTCTCTTTGATTTGCGGGTATTACAGAAAAATAAGGTCCGCGTGTCCCAGCTGTCCCAGAAAAAATTCTTATGCATAAGACGATTTGGGCTTCCTTGTCCCCTTTTGTAGACCTTTTTTCACCTTTTCATGTCCTGTGCATACTTTTGTCCCAGATGTCCTAGACGAAATTCTCTGCGCCACCCGCAATAGGCTAACTTGTGGCAAATTGGCTAATTCACATTCCGCGCGTACTTTTGTCCCGATTGTCCTAGACTGCATGGAACAAAAACTTCCATTTATTTTGATTTTCACTGCCTGCGGCCATTTTGGCTTTGTGCGTCCCACTCGTCTCGACGTCCCAACTATCCTGCGGACCGCTTGGGACAAAAAGTTCTGACTTTGCCGATTCCTTTATATTTTAGCTGCAAACTTGGTATGACGAACCTTGGTACGACCCGCACTGGTATGACCCATAACCTCCAGACCCACAATGCATTTAAAACAAGCCTGTGACTTAATTTTTTTCATTTTCAATTTTTTCCTAACTTATTGGGATTTTTTCCTTTGATGGGAGAGTTAGAAAGAAGCCAAGGGGGCTCCCAAAAAACACGATTTTGTGAATCAATTTTTCTTTCTCGAGAATAAATAATTTGTGGCATGCTATCAAAATTACCTCGAGGGGTGAATTTTGGATAATAGCTGATAGAATTAGAAGAATCCAGAAGAATGCTCTCCAATCATTGGAGAAGAACCAGGCCTCAATTAAAATATGCTTTCACAAGAAGGCTAGAGAAAGGACCTTCTAGGAAGAGTGACCTGGTTTTGAAATGGGATGTATATCAAGCAAAACCAAGAAGACATTCTAAGTTTGATGCCATCTGGAGTGGCCCCTATATGATAACAAGATGCAAAAGTAGTAATGCTTTCCAATTGTCCACATATGGAGGGCCAAGAGTTACAGATTCTAGTGAATGGGATCTATCTTAAACACTGCTACTAAAAGGGAAGTCTCACCCTGTGCATATTAGCTTAGTTTCTTTTCCTCCAATTGCTTCTACACATTGTATTGTTATAGTGTAGATTGCTTTTCTCTAAGTGCGTTTACATGCTCTGCATGTTCCATTTTAGAACATGCATGATTTGTCAATTTTGTACATAGTCATGGTGTTGTTTTGTTGCTCTTATGTAGTCCATTCAGAGAGACACACATGAAGCCCTGGATTTGAAAATAATTTCCTACTCTTAGAAAATCTTCATTTCGATATTTTCTCATAAAATTTAAGAATGCACAGGTGGCTGGGCTGTGAACCAGAGGTAGAATTAGTATCAGACTATTATTTTTGACTCCACGACCAACAAATACAACAAGGAAACTCATCTCCTCATCTATTAGGTAGATTTCCCTGTGAGTCCCCAAATTATTATCCATATTTCAACCCAAGCTGAATATTGGATCAAATCATGACCTTGCATAAAAGGGACCCGAGAGAACACATTTTAATCCTACAAATTGGTTGTAAAAAGGGTTTAGAAATGAAGTGGTGGAGACGAAGAAAGACAAATGGATCCTGTACAGAAAGAAAATGACTTTGTCGGTCCGTCTCTATAGTTTAAATCCATTCTCTAAGTAATAGCAAGGCAAAACCATCAAATAGCAGGGAAGATGCTACGAAGAAGCCAGAAGTAAGAAGAAAGAAGAATAACAAAGATTCAACGTCCTTGGCCTCGAAATGGTTCAGGAAGGGCCCAAAAAAGGAACTAAGTATGGAGGAGGTAGTGGAAGAGACTACATGTCCTAAGAATTCTTCTTTCAAAGTGAATCTAAAGAGAGGAAATCAAACTTGCACCGAACCTCCACATAGCAAATTGTTAAAGAGAGTCAACGGGTAGAGAGGAAAAGATTCAAAATTGGTTTAGTATAGAAGTGTGAGTGGAGAGTTCCAAGTGTCATCCTGGTGCATTTCCAAGAGTTGGTCCAAAGGCGAAGACCCAAACAAGTGTGGTGCCTTCACGTATACCTCAAAGGGGGGCAATTTTAGTTGAATAATCAACGCATAAGCAGAGTAGAGGAGGTTGCTAAGTGTTTTAAGGGTGTTGTTTCAAGGGTAAAATGGAGAAAAGGTTCCCGAGTGAGTGCGAAAGTGACACGTGTCTAAGGGAAAAGCGAGCAGTCAGGGAAAAAGTTGATTTTCAAACCTTCTTACCTCAAAAGGGGGTAAAATTTACAAAATGACCCACAATTCCGCCCAAGGAAAAAGTCAACATTTAGACTTGAGTCAAAGCCAAGGTGGGGAGTCTAGGGAAAAGGTGAAAATTTGGCTTTCACCCAAAAGGAATAAAGGTAAAACTGGGAGCACATTTCCCATCCAACCAAAAAGAGCCATGTGTCCCGGTGGAGCTTCTGGGCTGCAGAAGTTTCTTAAGTTTTGTGTTCTTTTGCACAAAAAGATAGAAGGTGAATTGCGGACCCGTGAGCCCAAATTTTGTTCTAATCTGACTGCCATGTGTCCCAATCCAAAAGGGGGACCCATTTTTCAAATTGTTTTCCCACCCATCTATATGGAACTGATTCAAACTTTAAAGGGGGTATATCTTTCGATTTAGGGCTCAAAATATTGCAAATCTGACACTGTTGGAAAGATCTTGATCTCTTTTACACCATGGGAGTCTGAAACTTTAATTTTTGTGAAGTTAGGTGGGATAAAAATGGTGAAACGTCTTTAGCCCTTCAATACAGGGTCATCTTTCTCAACAACCAGATAGGATTCGATCTAATTCCGCCATTTCCCCTTTCTTCAAGGTGCCAAACCAAGGATCAATGCAGAAAAGTTGGATTTGGGGGTAGATTTTATCAAGGGCATTTACAGTGGTGGTTGAGCCTTGACCTGTTTTTTCCTTCTTCTCTCTCTCTCTTTGTTCTCTTCGATTGAATCTATATATTTTGGGGAAGGATTCATTCTAAAGGGTTTGATATTCTTAGTTTTGTAGGCTCCCATATCCTTCTAGCGAAGGATTTTTGGGATTCAAGCCTTCCATTAAAATTGTAATGGGTTTCTAACTGTTGACTATTCTGTAATGAACTGTATCAATCTATAGAGCAATAAAATATGTTTGTGATCGATTTTAGATCCTTGTTGCTTCTTTTTCTTCTATCTGGTCTCTCATTATAGATCTACCTATATGTACTTGTTTATTGTATGCATTTTATTGGTTCGTGTCAAAGGTAAACTAAGCGTTCATCATTCCTTTGGTGCATCACTTGGTAGTTTAGTTATTTCTTATTTCCCTTATTCTTTAACCCATGTCCCCTTGGCAAGTTTAGACTAGGTATAAGAAATAGATCCTCTACAAATCCTCACGTATGCACCTAAAAAGTTGATTTAAAGAACCAACCTTCAATATTGAGAGCTTTCCCATTCTTGCGTGGTCCCACACCTTGGGGAAAGTTCAATTTTATGCAATCACACCAAATGATTCTGCCTTAGAAAAGTAGATATTTTAGAGCTCAAGTGGGGTTGTTGTGATTCTGCACTAATAGTTACACCATTTGTTTTATTCCATGCTTAAATTACTAAATGTAAATATTTTCTATTTCAGTAGTAGCAAGAAAACAACTATAACATCATTTTTATTTTCTTCAAACAAAATTTATTTCAAGTTTAAAAGTAGAAATGAAACTTAATCTATTCCTAGTATTATTTTTTCCCTTTCCACAACAAAATTCATTTTTTTCGATCAAAATAACTCATTATAATTTGACACATTTATTTCAAGTTTAAAAGTAGAAATGAAACTTAATCTATTCCTAGTATTATTTTTTCCCTTTCCACAACAAAATTCATTTTTTTCGATCAAAATAACTCATTATAATTTGACACATCATTCCATTTCAACTACAACTATTTACTCAAGGTAAGTACAGACATCAATTTTACATTCAAGTCTTACTAAGAAAACATTCTCAAAGGTTTACATATTTCAAGTTTTCCTTCATTCTTACAAAAATGCAACTTCCACAAATAATAATGAACATTTTTTTTCTATGCGCATAGCTCATTTCTTACAATGCAAAAAGCTTTCCTTTCCAAAAATGCATTACAACTTAATAAACAAAATATAGGATGCAACTTTTCTTTTAAATACAATACTACTAGTCTTCCACCCAAGTGGGAAAAGTGTAATTAATGTCACTTTTTATCTTACAAAACACATAGTTGGGTCTATGTCTTACCCCCAAATCCGTAGGTATGATTTACAAGGAAGGATTCTACAATGAAGAATTTCTGTCTTGTACAAGTGCTCCAAGTCCCAAATTTTCAACAAGAGATCCACAATTTCTTCACTTTAATCACAACAACAAAAATTGGAGATAGGAAACACTCTCCACCCAACCAATAATCCAATGAGAAGAAGAATATATCCTCCTCATTGGCCCTCGAGCCCCAACCAAAGTACAATAAAGGATGAATCCAACTCATGAATCCAACTATCGTTTGCAAAGAGTTAGAATTTTCTATCCACAAGTTAATCTCCTAATTCAACTGAGGTTTAGCTTAATTTAAATTTTCTCGTAAGGATATACACCCCGACTATAAATGAGTTTAACGTGAGAGTACATATTTAAGATAAAAAATCTTCATGAAAGACCAAGGTTTTATGTTGTTAATAACATGGGTAACACATTCATCTATGAGGAACTAAAGAGATCATTAAAAAGATTTTAAGTCATAGCACAACTATTTCACTAGCTCCATTATGATGTTTGGATCACACAAGGAATTCATGTTTATCATGAAGTTGATTTCTAGATCTAACTTCGTAAGACTTGGTAGACAAAAGGTATACTAAGGAGAGGTTAGATCTAATTACTCCAGGTAAAGTTTTTCCAGGTTGCTCCTAACCATCAGGTTCACGACGGTAATGCAACATAGCAACCATGATGATAGCACAAACTAGGGGTCTTATTTACCTAAACTATGAGGTGACATTGAATACAACGTTTAAGATCATTCTACAATTTCAGTTTCTTTCACGTTATGAAGGATCCCACATGAACGCAAGTTATGGATGAATCTTATCTTATAGTTGAATGTTGTGGTTAGATTTTGTTATTACATTTTAAAGGTAAGAAACAAAACACCAATTATTTAATCATAAATTTCCTAATGGGAAATGACTAAAATATATTAAATTCAAATTCATTTAACATATATATATATATATATATATATATATATCCAAAAAATTTACCAAATTTAAAACTAAATCGAAATGGTACCTATGATTAAATGCATATTTTCCAAGGCATCCCTAAAACTAGCATCTCATACAAGTTTCAAATAAATAACTCTAATGTAACATAACAATACATAAATATTTTCTTCTATTACCGTTCATAAAGTCTAACAAAAAGGAATGCATTACACCCACGTTGTTCCACCATCTACTTGTATCTTGCAAAACCATGTGAACATGAAATACACGATAAATTGCTAGCATGGAATCCACCCAAATCTAGCATAATTAATGTTATCTAGTCTCCTATTTACTTTGTATTAGTAATAATTTAAATTTTTAAGGAAAATGGTTAGAGACATGTATTGATTTCATTTTGTAACCAAGGAGAGAGAAAGAGAAATGAAGGAGAGATAAACAGTATTTTCCCAATAGTAAAATTTCACACAACAAAACACAAGATAGAGTTCTAAATAATTGTTTAAAAGTGTCAACAAGTTTCCACGGTGGTTAGGTAACCCGATGGGGGGTCCTACAACTTCCTTTTAACACTTTCCCGCTGGTTGTCAAAAACGTTCAAATTTGGCTCGGAGGCTAAGAATCCATTTTCTTATGTCATCTTTTGATGAGTAAACATACCTTGGTTAAATTTCTGTGTCCACCTATATACCAAGAGCTCATAGAAACTGATGGAATTCATAACTATTGAATGGTTTACGATTGGTGACTAGTTTTCTAGGGCCATTGGTCGTAAATGCTCTAGCTGTAAACAATAAAGAGTTATCTCGAGGACTCAAAAAACCCATGTCTAAAATTGACATTTGATAGATGAATGCGCAACGAAAAAATTCCTATGAGTTCCCATATATAATGAGGATTCACTAGATTCGATAGGATTGATAACAAGAAAATGGTTTTCAAACGACAACAAGTTTTATGGAGCCACCGGTCATAGTTGGTCTAGTTTTCCCTAGTCAAACTGCAACTAGAGGCCTACAAAATGGCTTTGTGAAACTATCAAGAATTTTTTTTCCCTCAAATTGAAGGTTCCAAAAATATTGTCTAGTAAAAATACTAGTGGTTTGCGAAGGTGGATAAGCATTTTATTGCTCAGGGTTCAAATGTCAAGCCTATATGATACCCATCTTTTCAAATTTTAGCAGCTTCCTTCAACTGCAAAATGGTGTAACATGGCTCCTAGAAAGGAATCAAAAATATCACATACATTCATTCTAGGATGATTCAAGGATTAACATGACTCCTCCCATGACAAGGTACATGTGGGAAACTTAACATATCCTTTCTAGAGTTACAAATTTTATTTTGCAATCCTTCAAAAATCATGATTTATCTATTTTAACAAGGGAGTAGTCAACATATTCACAGGGGGAATCAACTTCAAATTGTCAATAAAAATGGGTACTAAAGAATTCTAGATTCATCAGGAAGCTTGTTAGATCATCTCAAAGTGAGGGTTTGATTTTATGCTTTTCTACCAAGGAATATTTTAATTACTCAAGCTACAGTATGACATATTTTATTTTGAAAAAAAGTCTATTTAAAATATCAATTCTATGATAATACTACATTTTAAAATTTTATTTCACTGCAAATGAACCACTAGAGAACAAAAAAATTATAGAAGAAAGGGAGAGATGAACCATGCCTGGAATTGATCGACACGGCAGAAGTTGGGGACTTTGACATTGCGCCAATCGATTGCACTTGCTTGTAGCCATTTGGGGTGTATCCAAAGCTCCAACCCGAGGGTGCTTTGCCACTATTATAACCCATAGAGTACATCTCTTTGAGGCATACAAATGAATGGTTCAAATAATTTGGTTACACTTCCCGAGTGACTTGTTGGTGCTCAATTAAATCTCACCTTGATTGTTCAAAACGTCTTAGTCTGCATGGTTTGAAGGTTTCTCTATCTCCCAATATTGATGTGTGAAAGATTTTTCCTTCATTTGGTTTCCATGGTCATCCCTTTCTATTGGTCCAGGATCACATTAAGTCTAGTTATTGTTTTCCATTTCTCTATCCATGAGAAACAATTTGAAAATTTTGCATGAATTTGGTGTTTCCCCTTCATTCTATTTTTCCACAGTCATGCTTTCCCTATCAATTTTTGTCCCAACATCCATTGAAACATGGTCCTTTCTTATTGGATGCAACTTGGTGGGTATTTTTTGTGAAATTTGTCACTTTTGTCACATTTTGTAAAAAATACCAAACTGGCCCTATGGCCCCGATAGTCTCTGATTAGCTATTCAATAGATATGAAGCGGTATGGAAAAATTATTAATTTGGCCCTAAAATGGACACGTGGCCATTTTTCAAGACAATGACAGAGAGGTAGATCGTTCAAAATTTTTGAAGATTATTACGCTTTTGTGAAAAGGGGGCAAAGTTATAAAATGATCCGCAACTTCACAGGGGAAAAATTAATGTCACATGTTTGACTTAGCTTTGAAAGGTCAAAGCTGGGAAATGAGTCAATGGAGCACTTTAAATTTTTTAAGCTATGTTTTCAAATGATATAAAGTACAAAAGTGAGTTGTGACTCTGTTATGGCCCACGTCAAAAGTTGGATGTGGAGAGGTAGGTCATCAGAGCATTTTGAAGTTTTTTTCCCACTTCAACTAAAATATTTTCCGCATGGATGACCTCCACTCATTTGAGGATCCGCCTCTTGGTCTTACCTTTGTAGTTGCGCTAAGGAGACATGTGGAGGTTTCCGTAGGCTTTTCCCATACTTAGAATTTTATTCAAGGGGATGATAAAACTTTGTCATACCATGGACACATGGAGGGCCTACGATCATTTGAGGATCCACCTCTGGGTCCTATGTTCACAGTTGTGCCAAGAAGACATATGGAGGCTTCGGTTGGATAATCTCTATACTTAGAATTCTCAAGAAAATTTCTAAGGCATAGGACACGTGGAGGGAATGTTCCTATTTGGGGACCTACACCTGTAATTTAATTTTGAAAGAGATCCGAAGGGACACATGGAGGTTTCCGCTGGATCTCCCCATACTTAAAATTTTTTCAAGTGTCAGGTGAAACTTTTTCGTACCCTAGACACGTGGAAAGCCCACGCTTGTTTGAGATTCCTTCTTTTGAATTTCATACCAAAAAGTGTTGATGAGACATGAGGAAGATTCTATTGGCCCTAACCATACTTAGAATTTTCAACAACCGAGGAGACTTTCTGAGACGCTAGGAACATGGCACCTTTTGCAAGTCCTTAAACTCTTTTGATAACTTTACAGGATAAGACACATGGTGAGGCCATGCTTGTTTAGGGTCTCCAATTTTGGGCACCATATCAAACATGCGGTGAGGAGACATTTGGAGGATTCCGCTGGCTCCTCTCTATACTAATAATTTTTCAAAGGACATGGACATTTTCTTGGGCCAAGGGCACATGGAGAACATGCGCTCGTTTGAGTCCCCACCTCTAAAATTCATCTTTGAGCTTGTGTCGAACAGACATGTGGAAGTTTTCACTGGGCCTTCCCATAATCTGAATTTTCAGCAATCGGTGCAACTCTTTATGGTTCTGAACATGTGGAGGGACCGCACTTGTTTGGGAACCTACCTTTAGACATCACCTTTGCATTTGCACTAAGGAAACACGTGGAGGATTCCATTGGCTCTTCTTTGCACTTGGATGATTTGGAATCGTAGTGCAGGTATGTTGTATAACTCATGCAAGGACACTCATTTTTGAGAGGCACAAATGTGGGCATCCATGCGAGGGAACTCATTTCTCTAGGTGTATTCTCGAGGGTGAAAAGGATTGTTTGTTAGATCTAGCTCTATGGAGCCACCTAAAAATGATTAAAAATGGGATTTCTTGCACAACATAATAAAATAATGATTATAAGAACTGTCAAAAATTTATGGCATGACATCCTAGTCATGGATGAGGGTATGAGAAATGTGATTAGTTCATGATTTGTCCACCTAGCAGCTTTCGGTGTAAATTTTTTAAACATCACTTTCTGAGAAAAATGTGTAACAAGTGAAGGATTCCTTGAATATTATTCTTTTTAGGGGGGAAATTTGGGATGAATGAGCAAGTAAATTATATAAATGAAATTAGGATACTCTTGCAAAAGGTTGGGGGTTAAATTTTACGAGAAAATTCTGAGCAAGACCATATTCTTCTTGAGAGGTTGTCTGAGATCACCAGTTTATCTCCGTATGTATGTTTAGCTTCAATCACGTTAAGACCCTGGTTGCAAGTGTACATCCATTGACAAGCTCTACCCATTTTTCAAGAAAATTTCCCCTACTGATGGAATCATGAATGATGATTTGAATTAATTTGTGTTAATCTTGGGCAAATTTATGTCTTCTTTTATTTCAGAATGTCTTTCAAATAGTGTTTCTTGTTCCTATTGCAATATTATGTTAAAATCCCTCTGAATCACACAAGATCTCGTCCCTGTGATAGTATAGTGGCATTTGCAATTTCATTATGAAAGATCCTTCATTTGGTAATGAAATAAACAATTTAAAATCACTTTACTATCACTTTGTTGATAAATATTGTTTGTAAGCCTATGAGTGTATCTTAGGCGTGACCAATTCCAACCAGGGGGTACCTTTAATGTTTAATTGAATCTTTAACTTGAGCCTTCGTGTTGAATTCTTAAAGATTGTGTGAAACCATGCAAATATGGACCTCCATTGATCCACACCGTCTGGTTGAAGGAATATTTTGGCTATTTTGAAGCACATCTATCTATTTAAGTTTTTCAATTGTTACTAGCATGTCTCTCAAAGATCTGGTGATAATCAACTTTATCCTGCTTAATGCTCCCACAAAAATTTTCACTATTACCATGAATCCTACCTAAAGTACCATTGTTTTCTCCTGTGTATCCACAAAAGAAACAACTTCTACTGCTAAAATGATCACACTAGAATCAAGCAGGTTTCAGCATATGTATTTAGTAACCTGAACCTTTTTCAGAAAATATCTCCATTCTTTAGAAGTGACAACTCGTGAGAGTTAAATTGTGGTGTATTGATCATATTTTCTCAAGGTTCCCCTTGCTAAATTGTGCAAATAAGGATATCTTCATGTCCTTCACCAACATAGGTTACAAAATCGGTCATCTAACCCCGGTTGAAAGGCACGGCTTAAAGTAGTGAGGATAGATCAAATCTTCAATGAAGGTGCTATCCATTTCTCCAACATGCCTGAGTGAAAAAGAGTTAGACTGAATCCCATCCCTATCTACAAAATGACATGGACATATACCATGGTCGAATTTGTCCCTAAGCATCTTCAGCTAAATCTCCTGATGTTGCTTGGCTTCCAATGGGAGAATAAATTTGATACCAATTAGACACCCATGTCTACCAAAGTGATGTGCGACCTAAAACACCTAGGTAATCGATCAGCATTTTACAATCTTTGTGATGTACCTGAGTCTCGTAACGATTGACGGTTGGGAAGAATTCACCTGGGGGTATAAATATCCTCAGATCGTAGTGTTCGCGTGACACTACTGGTTTTATTTATTTTGTACAGTATTCCAATGACCATAGGTAGAAGTTCACCTTAGGTTCATTTAGAATTGCAGACACTGATAATAATGAGGTCAAAACATGGTCTAATATACTGGATCAACAATCGCGTAAGATGTTAATAAATGATTCTTGACACGAGTGGTCTTCCTAATCGTGCAGTCAATGGCCTGATTATTTGACGCACAATCAGCATAGAGCTCCATACTAGACAGTTTCGCTGTCAATGATTTCATTCATTGGCGCAACGTCAATGGAGTCTGTTGCATGCGTCAGTGAAGACCTTTTTGATGTGTTAATGCATAGATTCAATTGACAAGCCATTGTATTTCTTGAGCCTAATGACATGTCGTCACTGGACTCAGTTGTCACGTACGTCAATGGTATCTTTCTGAGCGCGTGAAATAGACTTTAAGTGACGCGTCACCTAGGGGACATTTAGTCAATTTCACAGGTGTCAATCAAGTTGGCTCAAAGGTCTTAGCCAGTATACATGGTGACTCCAATTCATAGCTGACGGCATCAATCTGAAGACCAGTTACTTTCAATGTCAATGGGGATACTATTGGGACGGCGTGTCAAGCCCTAGGGGCTAGTGACACCAAGATACGACTCTTATATGAACTATCCTACTTGTGCCGCTCATTTTCTCGAATTTACAACGGAATTCCCAGATCTTGATTATTTGGTATGCATGTGACTATTGTTGTCAAAGACTGCAAAGCACTTTCCTTAAATGTCACAGACTTCACATGCTTCCCAACTCCCAAGCTTCAGCAAAAAAATCAAGAAGAAATCCAAATCCAATCTTCTTGGTGGAAGATCATCTACAGGAATCCCCTTCGTGCCCTCACATCTAGTACTGTTTTAAAGATGCCTTCTATATATAAAGATTTGATGGATGTGTGTGACACAGGGCTCGTTAATATGCCCCATTTTCGAAACAGATCCTTAGGTATTTTGAATCCCTACTTTCTGTCATCCTATGAATTCAGATTGGACGTATAACCTTTTTTTGCATGACTCTGAATTTCCTCGATTTTTCAATGTTCCAATTCTAGTAATCAAAGTAAATGAAATCCATTAGTTGTACGGGCCTATCCATTCAGAAATTTAATCAATTGTTACATCTGTAAGGCAACACTCTGGAAGAAGACAAGAAATTTCTCGAATCAACATACGGTTTCCATGTTGATTGTAATCTATAATTTGTTTTTAATTCATATTTTTTATTCTGTTTTTTAATTCTGATACAATTTGTTGTTATAAATTTATAGTATTTTTAGTGCATTGTTTGGCATTTTTCAGCCCATGTCAATAAATCCAGGCATGGTGTGTGATACACAATCAATTACACACCACTTTCTTGTTGCAATTATTTCATTTTTTCAAGCCAGAAAATGTTTTGCAGGGTCGCCAAATAGATATACCAAATTAGGCCATTGCATACATTAGTTGCCAACTATCTCAAAACAAAAAATTTGATTGGTGCACATATCTATCCAAAAAATAAAAGAACTGACATAATAAATTCAAAACTTTCCAGAAAAACCTTCATTTACTCAACAAAGTATCTCCTTGGCGTTTATTATGAGGCACTTATAAATTTAAAAGATAAAAAAATTCCTACTTGCCCTAATGAGGAAGTTGAAGAATTTTCTCAATTCCATTTGAAGAACAACAGGTATAAACTATTTAGTTTGTATTTATTTCAATTTTCAACATTATGTTCATCTGGAAATTATTAAAACTTAAATTTTAATGTTTTGCAGAGAAGTTTTATTTGAAGCCCTTCCCAAAAAAAATTTGCATCGAGAGGAAGAGGCCAACGGGTACACGCTGAGGCTTCAGTAGACTCCCCAATCTGAAATGGAAGTGTCACTCCTCTCCAAACCACTCAAACAGTTTGAATCATTAAACACCAGAGAAGTAATACCTTCTTCATATATTTTTACAATTTCCAAATTTTCATATTGAAAATATTTTTCAATTTACCATTTTAACCAAATGAATTGACACAACATTTAATGTTGATGACATTGCAGGGACTTTGGACAATACACTTGGCTTTCAGAAACTCAACTTAATCTTCCCCAACTCACTCCATACAGTTGCATGCATTCTTATCTTCTGAACCTAGCCAACTGAATACAACTCCTAATAAGGCCACCCTTAAGCACCGAGAAAAACTTTACCCCTCGACAACAAGGTATGGCCATTTTCTAATAGTACGTTTAATTTTTCGTAGTTTTTAATATTTTGAATTTTTTTCCTATTTTTTCATTTTTTTCTTGTACTTTTCAGCACATGTCAGTCCTGATCAAATTAGTCGGGCAAATAGCACCAACACCCACTCAACCAATAATTTTTAAAATGCCAACTAGAGGAACAGTTTAGAAAAAGAACATTGGTAAATGCATGCCAATTTTCTCTTTAGCCCCTTGTGTGGACACTAAAAATTGTCACCTCCTCGTTTCGAATTCCAACTCTATCACTTGGTGGCTTGCCCAGTGCAATGGGCATATCTAGTTTTGAACAATATAAATTTAGATGAAGATTATTTGGGCATTGATAGCAATGACCCAACTAGTTTTTTCAGTACCTTACGTGAGATGATTCAAGGCTCAGCAGTATACTTCAGTTTGTCATTAAAATATGCTTTAAATTTTAATTACTTTTCGATTTTAATTTATTTATCTAAATCTTGATTAATTTTATCACAAATAGGATCAGCTTTACCCAAAGGAAGAAACAAGTAGCAGTTGATCTTGCTCTAAAAGCCCCCATACTTCTCCAGCAAGATCATCTTCATCAGATATCAGATAGTGAACATTTGCTACCATTTCCTTTGGAGAACTTAATTGGTAATGATTTTCAATCCCATGTCAGTGAGTTTATTCGGTACCTCATATCAATCAACTTATAGAATGGGAGAGACAATGGACTAAAGTTCTTATCAATGAGATTACTAGTCCTTATGAAAATTATTGGCAAAGGGATAGTTTATACACTCGCAGTCCAAGAATCAACCTTGCGAAGATGGATTCCTTACTTACCCAAGTAAGAAGTGTGACTGTCACGTATAACAAAAACTATAAAGAGACAATTTTAGATAAATCATTAAACAAATTGGAAAATATTAGTGCCAAGCGCCTAGGCATATTTTAACAAATGGTAATAAGGACAAGGATTTGGTAGCAATTGCAAATGCCGAAAGAGATAGAGTGGTTGTAAGTACTATCACTTTAAAACAATATTCTTTGTTAATTTGAAAATTTAGTGAATTTACTTTAATAATATTTTGAATTGACATTACTCTTTTTATGCAGTTGAAATATGAAAATTTGAAGAGTCAAGTGAAGGTATTGCAAGTTCACTTGGAAATAGTGAAGAACAGTTTATCCGCAACAAAGAATTTGAAGCAAAATATTGTTTTGGTTAACAAACAAAACAATACACTAAAGAAGATAATTAAAGAGCATGGATTCAAACCTGACATATTATTCAAAGCCAAGGCAGCTAGCTGATCCAAATTTGCTATCACATGGAGATGCAACAAATCAAGAAGAAAGAATTTATAAAAAATCTAGACAGTGCTGCGGAAGATCTTATAAGTTTCATGGGGTTATTTCAAGCTATTGGGGAAAGGGGTACATCCACATATGGAAGAAGCCATTGGGGAAAGGAGCAGCAGGGAGTAGAAATGTATAAAGAAAAAGAGGGTTTTGAAAATTAGAAACTTTTATTATTGAGGAAACTTTAGATATTGAGTTTGGAAACTTCTACATATTGAGTATGGTATAATTTAATTATATGGTATTTGATCATAGTAATCTTTAGATTAAACATATATTCATTAGATGGGGATTAATTGCATGATGGTGATTATCATGAATTATATGTATCATTTCTTGTTTACTTGCATTGTCATGAATTGTATGTGGATGTAGATGATGAATGATGATACATTGATAAGCTTGATGATTGCCTCCTAAAGTTTCTTGGATGATGATATTTTTCTTCTATCACTCTTCTTAAAATGATCATGTTTAATGTGGATGTAGATTTATCTTCAAGCACAATAATTCTTCTTCTCTAGACATTTGAACTTGTTTTACGATAATTCTTCTCTATACTTGTAACGGTATGATCATAATGTCATTAGAATGGGTATAGATGATAAATAAATGGAATGTGTTATAATGGATATAGATGACATTAATGATTAGAATGTATATAGATGAAATTAGAACAAATATACTTGTAATGATATGATGATGTATTGTTTTAAAAACATGGAATTGTTTTAATAATAATTGTAGTGTTAGGACTCAGGATTATGATAATGGTATTATTTATCCCACAGTTAGAAAAATATATCAAAGGATTTTGCACATATAAAAAATAAATTAAACATAATTTTGGGAAATCAAGAAAGAATCATCACTGGTAATAAATTAAACATAATTACAAATATGATAGGGTTTAACTTACCTCTTATGTATTAGATTGTTGGGAAATCATCAATGGTAACGTGCTAGATATTTGTTATAAAAAAACTCAACATGAGAAATGGATTAGTAGATAGAGGGGGTGAGTTGCCTGACATTTTCAGTCCTGAGAAGTACCAGCTTCCTCAAGATGGATGTCAACCCACATTTTTCCAAAAAAAATAAAAGATTATATTATAATAAATGTAAATATATAGACCTGTAACATTTTTAATGATAACAAGAGCTGAAAAAATGTAAAGAAACAAACAATAAGATTAAGTTGAAGAAGATACCTATTCAAAATTGAAATCATCACTGGTAATGTGCTAGATCTTTGTTTTAAAAAAATTCAACAAAAGAAATGGATTAGTAGATAGATGGGTGAGTAGCCTGACATTGTCAGTCCCGAGAAGTAATAGCTTCCTCGGATGGATGTCAATCCACGTTTTCAAAAAATAAAAAGATTGTATTTAAATAAATGTAAATATATAGACCTGTAACATCTTTAATGATAACAAGAGCTTAAAAAATGAATAGTAACAAAAAATAAGATTAAGGTGAAGAAGATACCTCCTTAAAGTTGAAATCATCACTGCCACTGGTAATGTGCTAGATCTTTATTTTAAGAAAACCCAACACGAGAAATGGATTAGTAGATAGATGGGTGAATTGCTTGACATTTTCAGTCACGAGAAGGACCAATAAAAAAATTGTAGTTAAATAAATTTAAATATATAGACCTGTAACATCTTTAATGATAAAAAGAGCTGAAAAAAATGTAAAGTGACAAACAATAAGATTAAGATTAAAGATAACGAAGATACCTATTTAAATTTTAAACAATCCATTATCAATAGTTTCATCAAACTTGATGTTTTCCTTTGTAGAATGTGACGATGAGCCAATCACACTCTAAAATTTGGAAATATTTGTACTTGTAGTTGTATTATTCACACCTCTTCTTTTGCAAAGGGAATTCCAGTGTGTAATTTCTCTATCGAATGGAAGGTTTCGATGGAGTATCGAGAAACATAACACCTCATACAACTTTCCATATTTTTATCCAACCTGTTTCTCAGTTTTGATTTTATATATCAAGACTTTGACATACCATTTTTCTCATCCATATAAAATCCACAATATAAATTAATCTGCCCTGTGCATGCTTCATCAGTGTATTGATCTCCTTTAACATTGGAAGAATACTAACCAATGTAAGAAATGTCTCTAAATCAGTTAAACGGAACAACAAGTCCCTTGTCCTATCAACTTCATGACGGTATTTGTGCATGAAACCAACCAATGAAGGATACTCCTCATGAACTCTGCATGCAGGTTTGTACAAAGAGATCCATCTAGTCTCCACATCCTTCAAAAGTTTTTTTCCATCTATAATTCCAATTGTAAATTTTTGGAACTCGAAAAATTGCTTTGGGTTGCTCGACATATATGCATAAATTTCTCTTATAAGGTCTTCTAATTTAGCAACATTATCATGGTTGCTTACCATTTTATACACTAAATTCATTCTATGAGCCATATAGTGAATTGGTAGCATACATGGGGCCACTATTGTTTGTAATCTAACACACAGCCCTATTGGGTGACCCTACATGACAAATGTACCATCTACGCCAATGCATACCAACTTCGTAGCAATTTCATAATCAGTCATTCCAACAATATATTTCAAATGAGAAACAAATATTTTATGTAGGTTTTCGGAATTGTAGTTTTCAACCATTTTCATAACACCCAACAGATGAGGTGTCCTTATATGATTTTATAAAGTATAGACATGGATACATACCCATGCGGTGTTGTTGATTGTTGTCACTTCATCAATTGAAAGAGAGATAAAGTTTGTTTTTTTTACATTCTCTTTCAAATCTTACTTCTCTATCATCGAGAGGAAATTTTCCATTTCCCATCCACTAATTTTAGACCAATGTGATTGAGGTACATTCAGCATTCTGTTAAATTGATACAAAACTTTGAAATCGAGGAAATCTGAAATTGCTCTTCCTTTTTTTAGTATTTGAAAAAGAGTAGGGAATTGTATGAATTTTGCATGTAGATTTGTTTCTTTCATCTTACCAATATGCGATGTGATCGTTCCTCCCTTTTCCAACAGATTTATGTGTTTTTTCTACTCTACCTCATATTCCACTTCGTATCTAACATGCACGCATTATTTTTTAGTTTTCCACCTGTGTGTTTTGAGTTTCTAGCCATCCACCTCCGTTACAGTCAAATTTTGTTTTCCATAATGTTTTTCTGTAGTTTCTAGCTTCAGTTGCATTTTTTGTTGCTTTCCCAATTTCCACGTACATATTGTACATGTACGTTCAGATGGGAGCTCTTTAGAATTAGATAATTGTATAGGTTCAATAAATGGAAATTTAGATGCCCAATCAAACTTGTATGTCCTGCCAATGGTCCACATATTCTTGTTCATTTTTAATGCTTTACTTTTTTGAGTAGAATTTTGAGCAATATCACAATCACCTAGTTTCCCCTTTCTTGGACCGGAGTTTGAATTTGATTTCTATGTTCCATTTTGCTGAGAATTTGTATGTTTGATATCTTGATGCACTTCTGGTTGCACCCCAACAGGAACAATATCTTTAAGATCTGGCATATTATCATAGGTTTCATTTGTTTGACTTTGATACTGTGCATAATGCATGTCCACCTAAATAATACCTTCCACAAAGTCTGTATTCTGATTCTTTTTGGTGGCATCTATATGGTTGGTATTTTCAATATCTGTATTCGCAAAGTTTTCAAAATACTTGAAGAGCGATTTCTAGGATTTCTTACTCACTTTTAGGTTATTCACATTCTTTGAGCTGGCACCTTCCATTATTCTGAAGAGAGTCCTGTGTCAGCAAAAGAACCAAGTAATGACTATCTCCAGTGTCTAAGGTCTCTGTCGCGTGTCCCCTGTCTAAGGTCTCTGTCGCACGTCAACTTTACACTTGTCATTCATCAACAAACTTTTCCTTGTAGCGTGTCCACTGTCTAAAGTTACTATCACATGTCAACATTGTCCTTGTCATGCGTCAACTACTATGCCCAAGTCACGCGTCAACACTGCCCTTGTTGTACGTCAACACTATCTTTGTTGCGTATCAACACTTACCTTGTCACGCATGAACACTGCCCTTGTCACACGTCTGCAATAACTCTTTGTTACACATCAACAATGTCCCTATCACATTTCAACAACAAACCATCACAAGCTAACAGTAATCTCTGGTGCTTAAGGGTATGCAAGTTCAAATTTCACAGTATTGGTAATTTGGCAAGCTACTTGAAGTATACTACCCAACGAATCACCTAGGTTTTTATAGGAGATGTTTTCAAATGAAGTCGAAGCCGACCTCCCAAAAAAATATAATATATGTTTTAGGCGAATAGGACACCATCCCACTCCGAATAATTCACCTTTTCAAATTTTCCTAAAATGAAATTTTCACCATATTACGAATATTCGCCGCTAAAATTATCCCTGGTGCTGATGCCCGGGATCTTAAAAGGCATTCATATATTTGGCCCTGGTAATGTTTCTTATATGATATAAGTGCAAATACATTGTTTAAATGTCATCCTGTGTTGAGATTTGTAAGAATTGTGCGAAGTTACAAGTTATGTGTGCAAGATTTCTGGTTTCTAGTGGTTATTACACTAAATTAATATCAACAGTGATAAATACTAGTAAAGGAAGGTCATATCTGCTAAGATTTATAGGAATTAAGTGTTTGTAGATATTTGACCTGTATTTTATAGTGAATTTTCACAACTAAGGTGAAAATCCTTAGTGGCGACTCTGTGTTGATTTAAATTTTGATAAAATACCAGTGCCTTAACCTATATTTAGTGAGATATGTCACTAATATTTGCAAAGATGGAAGGAAGAAGATATTTCTTCACTAAAGACCCTACCAAAAATTTGTTTCTAGAATAGGGAAAGACAAATTGAAAAGGAGAAAGAGTCTAGAAAGTTGTTGGAGATCAAGAATCAATGAAAGAGTTATCCATTGTGAAAAGTGATCAACATGTGGTTGAGGATTACTATTCTTCTTCGAGTGATTCTGAATCAGGCAATATTCATATAGATATAAATTCTCCAACTAGAGAGGGGTTTTCATTTATATCTGACAAGTGTGCTTCTCAGTCTATCTCTGTATTTCCCAAAGTTGATAGGGTTTTCCATGAAATAGAGTCTTTAGAGGACATTCATTTTGAAAATTATACTCATGTGTTCCAAAGACCCCTTGTCCCTCATCATTTTGTTTCTCCTATAAGATCACCCCCTCAAGGAAATATGGCCTAACCTCCACCTAGACCTCCATTTGTTGTCAACACTTTTGTACCAATTAATTTTAGAGGTATGGCTAGATATCCAAATGTAGTGTCACAAGATGTTAGAAATAGAATGCCTAAATTTCAAGGGAATAATGCTATTACTGGTGATCAACATTTAATTTTTTTTTCAATATGATGGAAGACTTTGAGATTGAATTTGAGGATGTGTATATAAAATTGTTTATTCATACTCTTGAGGAGGATGCATGTGACTAGTATAAGTATTTACCAGACAACTCAATAGATTCATGGACATAAATGAAAAATGCTTTTAGATTGTAGTATGAGTATAAGACAAATACTAGGTTTCGTTTGTCTGAATTTGAAAATATAAAGAAGAATCCTAATCAATCTATTCATGAATTCAATACTCGGTTCAATAAGAACTTAAATAGGCTACCTATAATCCTGAGGCCAAGTGATGTTTCTTGTTTTCTAAAATACTATGATGTTTTTGACAAAAAGGCTGCCTATTATTTAAGGGACAAAAACCTAGGAAATTTGAGGCAAGCCTTCACCATGGCTTTGCACATTCAAAAAAATATAAAATTAGTTAATACGCCTCCTAAGAGGGAATGCATAAATCTAATCAATCCAGAGAAGCCTTATTCAAGTAAGTCTATGGATCTATAAGAGGTTGCAAAAACATTGGTCGGAGTTGTTAAGGAAATATATTACAAACTAGCCAAAGTAGAGAACATGACATAACAAGGTTCTCAAGGTCAAGAAATATTTTCAAATCATCCCAGAGGTGATCATAGATTAGATGACAGGGGTAAAGGACTCGTGGGATCAGGAAATAGATAGCCCCAACCAGGGGAAAATACATTGGTTCTTGATCCTTTAGCTTTCAGAGTTGCTACTCTTAAAGAGGTACATGATATGGTGTAGTGTGATATATGTTTCTTGCCCCATTCCCCATTTGATGAAGACAAAAAAGATGAGGAATTTGATGATGATGAGATAGATGATAATGCATGCATAATGGATTTCTCTACAATTTCATAGGAGGGAGCAACCTCAACTGAACTAATAAGTTCCAGAAATGCTGTTGATTTATGGGATTACATTCACTGGGTATTACCTCTTCCTCCCACTCATACTTTTGAAATTGATATGGTATAATATTTTGAGTACTTAAGGGAATTAATGATTAAAAAGTTTGATGGAGGAATTTGTTTAGGAGAGGACAGACATTTGTTAATGAATGTAGTAGTTTCCCAAGAGAAATAATATAATACCAGAAGTAAGGTTTCCAAAGGGGTAGGGCCGTAGGCCAAACAAAAAATTCTAGTGGTTAACAGTATCCCTAAGGAAACCCCTAAAAAAGATGCATCTGGAAAAGGCTTTGTAACCCGAAATAAAACTTGTGTTCCTCCCCATGCTCAGACTGTGATAAATCCTGTTCCATCAGATGAATTTGTAAACCTTCCTCCTAATACTGCCTTACCCAAATATGTTCCTTGTGACATGGCCCAAATATTGAGTTAGATCATGATTATTGTTCCTATTGTTGAATCTCTTAGAATCCCTGAGCATAAGAACAGGGCGTTTGAGTATTTGGGGCTTAAGGAAGAAAATGTCAGCCAGGGTACAAGTATAAAGAATTTAGAGGTTCCTCCTGCCATTACAGAATTAGAAAAACCACAAGTATTGGAGGAATTAGGTGAACCACCAAATGTTTATTTGAGAACTTCTCTAGTTGAGTCTCAGCTGAATGTGGATCCATTTTTTACTACTTCGATTATTAAGGATAGGTTGTTACATAGATGCATGTTTGATTTAGGAGCCTCATGTAATGTAATGCCTCTTGAGATCATGAATGAGTTAAATATCAAAGTAACAATAACTTATGGGAAATGTACTACCATGGATTTAAGAGAGGTACCAGTAGTTGGATGTGGCAAGGGTTTAGTAGTGCAATTGGCAGCATATCCAGGTAAGTACTTAACCTTGAATGTGTTCATTGTGTATTGTCCTCCTAAATGGGTGATGTTATTATCCAAAAAGTGGGCAGCTAGTGTGGGAGGAAGTTTACAAATGGAAATTTCTTATGCCACCATAAAAATTGAGGGAAACCTTTTGAATTTATATGGTGAAAAGAAAATTTTATATCTCATTGAGGACCCCAACAATGCTTCTTATGAAGTATTGCACATAGACATTAATGCTAATAACTCTTTGAGTTATGTCATTATTAAGGAGTATGAAATTGATCAATGCAGATTTCGTGAGATGGTTGATTTTTCTGGGACTTTGATGTTTGATGCAGCCTCAAGAGATGTTGAAAAACTTGACCTAGGCACAAAGGGTAAGCCTTAAAAATGTGGTTAGATAACAAATTGGATGGAAAAGAGAAGCAATCATTTGACCAGTTGCTAAAAACGTATCAGAACTGCTTAGCATGGTCATATCTAGAATCAAAGGCACTTGAAAGTTTTCCTTGATTGTTTTCTTTGAATCAGGGTGCACATCATTGTACAATGTACAGTATTTTGATTTTTCTCTATTTTGTGTTTTTCTATTACAGTTTTTCCTATTCCCTAGTGACCAATTTTTTTTGGTTTCTCAGTTCATCTTGAGGGATTTGGTTATTGTATTTCTACTCTGTGAGCTTGTTTTTGAATCTGTTTCCTAATGTATTTTTCGCACTTGGTCCAGTTTGTTGTTCTTGTGGTATTCGCAAGGAATTCCCATCCCTGAGTCAAAGCTGATGTTGGTGTTTAATTTAATCTCTCCCTGATTGTTTAAAACGTCTCAGTCTACATGGTTTGAAGTTTTCTCAATCTCCCTTTATTGATGCATGAAATATTTTTCATTCATTTCATTGCCATGGTCATCCCTTTCCTTTGGTCAAGGATCACATTGAGTCCAGATATTGTTTTCCATTTCTCTATTCATGAGAAAGAATTTGTAATTTGGGCGTGAATTCGGGGTTTCCCCTTCCTTTTATTTTTTCACAAACATGCTTTCCATTTAAATTTTCATCCCAACATCCATGGAAACATGGTCATTTCTGAATGGATGCGACCCAATGGGTATTTTTGGTGAAATTTGTCACTTTTGTCACATTTTGTAAAAATAAAAAATTTGCCCCGCGGCCTTGATAGTCTCTAATTGGCTATTCAACAAATCTGAAGCAGCAGGGAAAAAGTATTACTTTGACCCCAAAAATGGACACATGGCCATTTTTAAAGACAAATGTGGAGAGTTGAATTGTCAGAACATTTTGAAGATTTTTTCCCTTTTGTGAAAAGGAGGCAAAGTTGTAAAATGATCCGCAACTCCATAGGGGACAAATTAATGTCACATGTCTGAGTCAAATTTGAAAAGTCAAAGCGGGTAAGCAGGTTGGCGGAGCACTTTGGAGTTTTTAAGCTCTGTTTTAAAATGATATAAAGTATAAAATTGAGATGTAACTCTATTGGGGCCCACATCAAAAGTTGTAAGTGGAGAGGCGGTTTGCTGGAGCATTTTGAAGTTTTTTTCCCACTTCAACTCAAATATTTTCCATTTGGAGGGCTTGCACTCATTTGAAGATCTACCTCTAGGTCCTACCTTTGTAGTTGTGCCAAGGAGACATGTGGAGGTTTCTGCTGGCCCTGCCTAGTCTTAGCCTTTTCTTCAAGGGGCCGATACAATTTTTTAGACCATGGACACATGGAGGGCCTGCACTCATTTGAGGATTAGCCTCTAGGTCCTACCTTTACAATTGCGCCAAGGAAACATGTGGAGGTTTCCTTTGGCTCCTATCTATACTTAGACTTTTCAAACAACTTTCTAAGGCCTGGGACACGTGGAGGGCCTGCGCTTGTTTGGGGACCTGCCCCTGAACTTTACTTTTGAAAGAGTGATGAAGGGACATGTGGAGGTTTCCACTGGATCTTCCCATACTTAGACTTTTTTAAAGTGTCTGGTGAAAATTTTTCGGACCCTAGACACATGGAAGTCCCGCGCTTTTTTGAGATTCCTTATTTTGCACTTTATACAAAAAAGCACTGATGAGACATGTGGAATATTCCACTAGCCCTACCCACACTTACACTTTTCAATGATCAAGGAGAATTTCTCAAAACCTAGGCACATCCCACCTTCCGCTGGTCCTTACACTCTTTTAACAACTTTCTCAGGATGAGACACATGGTGATCCCGTGCTTATTTAGGCTCTCCAGTTTTGGGCACCATATCAAATGTGTGCTGAAGAGAAAATGGATCTTTCTACTGGATCCTCTCTATACTAATACTTTCTCAAAGGAAAAGGTAATTTTATTGGGCCTAGGGCACATGGAGAGCCTGCACTCATTTGAGGTTCGACCTCTAAACTTCATATTTGAAGTTACACCAAACAGACATGTGGAATTTTTCGCTACGCCTTCCCATACTCTAAATTTTGAGTAATCAGTGAAAATATTTATGGTTCTGAAGAAGTGGAGGGACCGCACTTGTTTGGGAACCTGCCTCTCGACTTCACCTTTGTAGTTACGCCAAGGAAACACGTGGAGGTTTCCACTGGCTCCTCTTTGCACTTGGCTGACTTGGACTTGCAAGATAGGTATGTTGTATAATCCATGTGAGGAAACTCATTTCTGAGAGGCAAGAATTCATGCATCCATGTGAGGGCACTCATTTCACAAGGTTTATTCTCGAGGGTTAACATGATTGCTTGTTAGATCCAGCTGTATGGAGCCACTTGAAAATGATTAAAAATGGAATTTCTCCCATGAGAAAATAAAATAATGATTAGAAGGACTGTCAAAAAGTTATGGCATGGCATCCCAGTCATGGTTAAGGGTCTGAGAAACATGATTAGTTCTTGATTTTTCCACTTGGTAGCTTTGAGTGTAAATTTATTAAATATCACTTTCTGAGAAAAATTTGTAACAAGTAAAGGATTCCTTGAATATTCTTCATTTTAGGGGGAAAATTTGGAATGAATGACCAAGTAAATTGTATAAATTTATTGAGAATACTCTTGCAAAAGGTCAGGGGTTAATTTTTACGAGAGAATTTAAGAAAGCCCATCATCCTGAGAGACCATCTAAGAAACCTGTTAATCTCTTGTGTTTTAGATTTGATCACATCAAGATAGTTGTAAGTGTATAGCCACTGAAAATCTCTGAGATTGTTTCAGAAACTTTCCTTTGTTGATAAATCTAATAGATCTTGAATTAATCTATGTTGATCTTGGGAAAAAATGTGTTTGTTTTTATTTTAGGATCTCTTTCAAATGGTTTTGATGTTCCTGTTACAATATTATGTTAAAACCCCTTCGAATAACATAAGATCTCGTCCCTGTGATAGTATAGTGGCATTTGAAATATCATATTGAGAAGAGCCTTCATCCCGTAATGAAATAAACAATTTAAAATAACTTTAATATCATTTTGTTGATACATATTGTTTGTAAGCCCATGAGTGTATCTTAGGCGTGATGGACTAGGGGTTATTAATGTTTAATTAAGTCTTTAGAGCAAGCATTAGTGTCAAATTCTTAAAGATTGTGTGAAAACGTGAAAATCTGGGAATCGGTCAATGCACACCTTTTGGTTGAAGGAATATTTTGGCTATTCTGAATCCTTCCATAATTAATTTTTCCAATTTTTGTAAAGGTTCTCAAAGATCTACTGAAATCAACTTCATCTTGCTTAATTCCCCACCAAAATTTTCAAATAACCATGAATCCTACCTGAAGTACCCCTGTTTGTGTTGTGTATCAACAAATGAACAAATTCTACTGCCAAAATATACAAAAGCAAGTAGATTTTAAGTGTCTTTCGTAACCTGAACCTTATTCATAAAATATCGCCATTCTTTAGAAGTGATAGCTCGTGAGAGGTAAATTGTGGTGTATTGATCATATTTTCTCAAGGTTCCCCTAAAATTTGTGTAAAGAAGGATCTCTTCATGTCTTTCACCAACAAAGGTTACAAAACGGGTCCTCTCACCCTAGTTGAAAGGCACGACATAAAGTAGTGAGGATAGTTCAAATCCTTAATGAAGGTGTTATCCATTTCTCCAAATGCCTGAGTGACAAAGATTCAATTGAATCCCCTCCCCAGCTACAAAATGACTTATACCACGATTTATCTCTCTAAGTATCTTGTTAAATATGTGATGCTTCTCTGCTTCTAAGGGAGAATAAATTCAGCTACCAACATGAATACTGGAGCCACCAATATATTTTGGTTATCTTATCAAAAAAATTATGTCCTAGTTGAAAAATTTTACCTTTATTTTTGACATACTAGTCTGCCAAATCATGACCAACAAGAACATCTAACAAATTTCCTCTCGAATGTTTCTCCCAATAGTTTTCAAATGTTGTTTTAGTTTGAATTTTAATATTAAATATGTGAATGCTATGTCTACAGTTGAGATTTTGTTATTTGATTATCTATTTTAAAGTCAAATGTAACGATTCCTCCCACAACAAGAAAAAAGTATTACATAAACTTATATGTCAAAAAGAATAGAATTTTTTGCTTTAGGTTATGTATGGTAGTTTTCTAGATACCCATGTTCAATTTTAACCATAGAAATAAATCAAGACCAAAAAGATATCTATCCCTTAGAGGACACTTTAGAAAATTATCTCCAACTGTCTTTGCTTTATCCTGATATGAATATCTTTGGTATATCACTGTATTGCTGACCACAAAAGGCAGAGCATTCTCCAATGCTAGGAAGAAAGGAAACAATTATAAATAGCACTAGGGATCCAATTTGATGAAGGGTATGCTTCTACCCCAAAATCAAGTACATGAATAATGCAGTGAAAATTAGCTTTGTCTGGTTAAGCATTGTAAAAGTGAGAGAATCAAGATTTTGATAAGAAACTTGTAATAACTATTCTGCAAGGCATAAATTTATATTGCGAAGCCTAGAGAAATGAACCCATAAAATTCCAATCTTTAAAAATTCTACCCCAACCCCCTTCATGCGTAATAGGAAGAAAGGCACATAGATCCTTTGCCCAATCGCACACTAGTATAGAAGAAGTCTGAAATACTTCTCTCCTGGTGAAGTGTTTGGAGAGTACGCTATGTGCTATATTACAAAGTGAGAAGAAAAATAGAGAGCCATATTCTACCCTTATGGCCCTATGGATCTTCAACGTGAGATATCCCTTTAGTGTAGTCCCTACAACTATGGCACCCATAAACCCATAGACTTCTCTTGAAAAAGGCTATTGATAACCTCTAGAACACCATTTTTGTATATTATCCACTCAACGTATTCTATGAGGCCATGGTGCAATTATGTAGAGGTAATGGATCAGGTAGGTACTTGTTGGCTACATTTGTAAATGTTTCTAAAGCCACTACAAAGTCTCCACTTGCAGAGACTAGGATCTTGTTGGTAAGGGTTGATTGACAGGTAAAGAGGTGTTTTGACTGCCTTTTTGGTGGTTGGATTGAATGCATGTGAGGGCAGACATTCTTTCCAAATAGGACACTCAACCACCCTTGTTATAACTATTCAATTAATGCAAAAAATTTCAATGTTAGCATGATATTTACCTTGATTTACGACCTTGGATCCCAAACAAACTATTTAATTATTGGTCAATGACAATGACAGGTTATAGGCCACCTACTCCACTAACAAGGCTAATTCCTTCCACTCACCTACTAGCATGTCAAACCTCCCCAAATTCTTTACAACCTTTATTTGATTTTATTTTAAGTCTATTCCCTTTTTTCAAAAAAACGTCGGGCACTACATTTCTCTCCCCTTATAACAAAATCATCCTCGATGCGACACAATTCCAAGGTTAGAAAGGGTACTCATGAGCATGGAGAAACAACCAATGACTCATGTCACTAGTGGAAGGATATTTTTTACAAAAGTGCAAGCTCAAGGAAGAGGAAAAGTTGTAATAATTTCTTAATGTTCTGTGAAAATTGGTAACTTTCAATTTACATTATTAATTGATTACACTTTTCCTTTAAAAATATTTATTAATCTCAATATCTCAATATTAGTTGTTAAAATTTTCAATTATCTTATGTTCATGAGTGCCCAACAGTAACTAACATCAAGATGTCACACAAAACTCAACACAACACAAATGACCCATGACACATCTTGCTACATACTTGCACTATTGATTCACATCACAAGAACTCAACCGAACCATAGAAGAAAAATGTACATATCCCTTACACCATAGTACATGTCACACATGCTTCTAACACAAAGGTACTCATAACATAAGCAAACTACAACAGACAAGCATTCCCAGCATGTAAATATATAGGAGTTTTACGAAACTAAAAACCATAACTTTAGCTATATAGGTTTAATATGGAAATAAAATAAAAAACATAAAAAAAAATATTAAGAGTAAAAATAACTCAACCAACTCCATAAACTTCTGGAAGAATTACAAATAACTCCATATACCTCCCAAGTATCACAAAAAAAATACATATACCTCCCAAGAATCACATAACTCCATATACCTCCCAAAGCATCAATCACACCCACACAAATATCTTATGCCTCCCTTAAGTCTCTTATGCCTCCCTCAAGTGTATCTTATGCTTCCCTCAAGTCTCTTATACCTCCCTCATTTGTCTCTTATGCCTCCCTCAAATCTCTTATGCCTCCCTGAAGCAATAAAATAAAGATTTATTTTTTTTCCTTTTTAATCCTTAAAAGAGGCTGGTCACCCTATGGCCCTAGGCGCATAGAGTCCAAATACCTCTAACCCAAGTGACATAATAACTTGTGGTTCAACAACCCACTAGTTATCTTTAACTCCTTGGGGTATACCCCCCTACAAAGAAGCAGGTCCATAATCTCCACCACTTCATGGTGAATCCCATGACCCTATTCCAACACATTACGACATTAGAACCAACATAAAAATCTATATCAAATGCCAAGTGGAAAAAATTTCAAGCCTTGGGCGAGGCTATAAAATTTATAAACTTGATACAT
Source organism: Taxus chinensis (assembly GCA_019776745.2). Taxonomy (NCBI): domain Eukaryota; kingdom Viridiplantae; phylum Streptophyta; class Pinopsida; order Cupressales; family Taxaceae; genus Taxus; species Taxus chinensis. The sequence continues at coordinate 259,126,759 of CM034146.1, read as the reverse complement.
AATTTAAAACTGAGAAAATCAAATGGCTAATTAGCCATGGTTAGTGAAAATATGAATGTTAGTGCAACAACCAAATAAAAACCCAAATTATAAGAACATGTCAGTCAAAAAAATTGCTAGTTATAGCAAGAAAAGGGAATTGTTTGATTTATAAATAAAATACATGTATAGGTACAACACATTACAATAACTATGTGGCCTTATATAGCCACCAAGGGGGGTACTCAATGAGTTACTGGAACTTGGAAACATCGAGCCTCAGTTCCTAAAATATCATATCAATAATACAACTATCATCATCTTTGTCTAAATCATCCTGCCACCACTTTGAAAAGGCTCAACTTAGTAAATATCAACATAGGTTGAATCCATATGATAACCATATTGGGAAAGAGAAAGGAGTAGATGTCTCCATCTACTGAGCCTAAGGTGTCTGTGAAACACAATATGCATGACACTCGTTGAGCAAGTGCCACACATACCAAACGAACAAAAGTAGGTTTTCAACCTATGTAAGTCTGCACTTCCTATCTCACACCCAGCTCAAGTGACTGGTCAATGGTACACATTTCCTCACTCCAAACATACACATTTTACCGATTTCCCTTATGTTCGGTTAGTGTAGGGTCTACAACGTAAAACATAACTACATCACTAACATAATGGTGATTCACTCAAATAAACCATAGTGTCTTACGCATGGTATATATACAGGGTAAAACATAATCATTACTTTCATAGGTTATGATACATTACATTAGCACATTTTACACCCAAAGTGTAATCACTATACGCTAGGAATCATATGTTCACCATATGCCCCTAAATCACGACACGAACCATCACTTACTACATGAATTATACATATGAGGAACACAATATCTAAATTTACAACATTTAGTTAATTGTAATACAACATGGTGATGCACACGATTCCTCACAATATAGTGACGACATCATGATACAATCTAATTCACCTTACACCATTTTTATCATGCAATACATCAATACACTTACATATCACATAATGACAAAATGATCTAACACTTCACATCAATAATATTATTTTATCACACACAATAAGGTGGTACATCACATGTGAAATCTTCATAGAATCCATGAAAAGGAGAGAGAATAATATCATCACAAGCACATCAACATGATTAAAAAAAATGTACTAAGTGACATACACAACATGTGCATTCACAATTTCACAATTACAACATAGTTCACATCACGCTTATATCACATTACTCTTCCAATGTCCACCACCATCATGCAAAACCATCACAACTCAAATCTCCACCATAGGTTCGAGAACATTAACCTCCACTCTGATACGAGATGTAACACCCACATTTTACACACACAAAAACAACAGTAAAAATACCAGGATAAGTTTTTTTGACCTACATTACTCACTATACAATGCTACAAGGGCTCCAAGAAATAAAACAGAAAGACACATATGACACTTACATAAGTCATCAACTCACATAGACACATGACAACACCATCTACATGTCGATGCCAAACTTTCCCCAATGAACTAATACTAGCAATGACGTAACCACAAGAAAAGGACTCAAAGATTGGAAAACCCACAACACATCATTTCCTTAATTGCATCTTAGTTACTATTAACGTTCCAAGAACATTATTGTGCAAGGATAATTTTCTCCTTTTTCCACCTCCAAAGTCTTAAGTTCATTGCACATTTAATTTACAATTCAACCATTTCAAGTTGGCCCTTTATTCTACACAAAACTTTCCATAACTTACATAATTATTTGGCATATTTCAAATTGCATACAAAGTACATAATTCTCTTGTTCTAATGTTAATAATATTCTTCTCAAATGTTTATTCAATGGTTAAATTTTACCCTTGCTACACAAGTGAATTTGGCATGATGCTGAGAAAGAAATCTTAGGACATAAGGGAGATTTAGATACAAGACACATGTTCCCACAAACATTCTTTTATCATGGTATCTTTATTTCCATATCACAACTAATATAGTTCAAAACAACTTGTTGAATCCATTCAACATTTCTACATCAAGAATTTTTAGATGGATTCATATATATCTTTTTTCTTCTCAAAGTTTGATCTCACCAAGGGCAATCCATATTCTTTTTAACACAAGAAAAAGTCTAATTGAATCACACGGACTCCAAGAGTGACATTATACATAGCATCAAATATCATTTTACTATTATATGTTTTACTCTTACATTGCACTATGGTCTCATTAATAGCATCACTTTAAAACCAAAAATAATTACGAAGGTTTTTGTCTAACCTCTTGAATAAGTATTTGATTGGAAGCATTATGACTACACACGTACCACAAGTGATTTTTGTTCAAGGTAAGATCTTATGTTTCTGCATTTCATGATTCCACAAGTGAAATTTATTTTATTCTTAATGTAATAAAATGGCATATAAGGGATTACGAGACCAAGTTTTCAGATTCCTAGTTTATCTTAAGTCTACATCTGTTAAATCAACTTTGTTTACAAAGAGTTATAATTTTCTATCCACAAGTTAGTCTCCTAATTCAATTGAGGTTTAGCTTAATTCAAATTTACACCTAAGGATCTACACCCCAACTATAAATGAGTTTAAGGTGAGAGTACATTTTTAAGCTAAACAATCTTCATGAAAGACCAAGGTTTTATGTTGTTAGTAACCAAGGTAACACATTCATCTATGAGGAACTAAAGAGATCATTAACAAGATTTTAAGTCATAGCACAACTATTTCACTAGCTCCATTATGACATTTGGATCCCACAAGGAATTCAATTTGATCATGAATTTGATTTCTAGATCTAACTACGTAAGATTTGGTAGACAACAAGGATACTAAGGAGGGGTTAGATCTACTTACTCTAGGTTGCTCCTAACCATCGGGTTCATGCTGGTAATGTAAAACATACCGACCATGATGATAGCACAAACTGGGGGTCTTATTTACCTAAAATATGAGGTGACATCGAGTACAAGGGTTAAGATCATTCTACTATTTCAATTTCTTCCACGCTAAGAAGGATCCCACATGAAGAGAAGTTATGGATGAATCTTATGTTAGCATTGACTGTTGTGGTTAGATTTCATTATTACATTTTCAAGGTAAGAAACACAACCAATTATTTAATCATCAATTTCCTAATGAGAAAGCACTATAATATATTAAATTCATTTTCATTTGACATATATGTATCCAAAAAATTTACCAAATGTAAAACTAAATCGATATGGTATTGTACGTACCCAAAATTGTAGGGTACTGCACCGTTGGAACAACGTAACACGTACCCCAATGATGATACAAGTCTCCTCACAAGGTGTTCGGGATCTGGAAAATCTCTCCAAGTGTGCGTTAACATCACGCATGCCCCATTTAGCCCCAGTATGCTTTTTTTTCTCTTTTCCCCTCTTTTCTTAGCCTTTTTGTTCTTCAGTTACGAAACCACTGAACTACCTCGGTGGCGGTCTCGTGACCGCCACCCTAAGCAAGGCGACGGTCATGTAACTGCCACCTTGCTCAGGGTGGCGATCCTTTACGCGTTTTCCAAAATTCTCTTTTAACACGACTCGCGTAAATTTCAATGTTTACCAGTTTTTTTTCACCACCATGAGCTTGCATTAAAGATTCAGGTTCCCTAGAATAGTGTTTTACCATTGTTTATAGTTTAAGAATTCTATTTGGTTTTTACCTTGGGTAAATGAAAATGCTATAAATAGATGTCTTGTGCTCAAGAAAATGGTCCCTCAAATTTGCCTCTGAATTTCTCATTGCAATAGATTAGTCTTTCATTTTATTTAGAATTCTTAGTTTCTTTCATTGTATGCCTAGTTAGTATTTTTTTGCTATTAGGAAGCCACATACCCATCTTGTGCAAATGCTGTTGACATTTCATCCAATCTATTGGAGTAAAATAGTTTTTTTTTTCAATAGGAAGCCATTAAAGTTGCAGGTTTTTCTCTTCAAACAGAATAGTTTTAGGTTCTGGATGTTTTATGTTGCATGACTCGCAATAAATCCCACTAGGAATTACATAAGCCAAGCTCTGTACTCTTGCGCTTTCTCTCTCCTACTCGCATTGTATTCAATTTGTATCCTAAGCTGCCTTTGTCCCAATATCTACTTCTGTTGATGCTAGCATTACACGCTTTTCTAGATCCAAGTGAACATGAAGGAATGAGGAGATCACACTGAGGGGACATAGCCACACACACCATCGGATTCACCACTGTTCTGCAGAATCCAGGATCTAGCTTTCAAAGTTCTAATTAGAAACATATTAAATAAAGTAGCTAATCACTTTATTTCAGTCAATTTTACATTTGATATTGCCAAGGAAGCTGTGGGGATTGATATTTTCTGAGAAACTATGATTCATTTCTCACTTCTGAGGTAGGATCGAGAGTCTTGCAAATAGACTAGATCAATTGTTTCATTATTTATAATAGGTTCAAAGTTGCACAGACAAATAGCTATACTCAGTTATCTTGTTTGTTTTAATTTGTTATTCTAAACTTTTAATTCTAGATATATTAGATAGTTTTTCTTTAAATTTTGTTTAGTAGGTAGATACATCAAATTTAGAAATATGCATAAACATATCTTTCAAATTAGTTTATTCTTTCATTAGTTAGATTTATATAACTTTCTTTTGTATGACAATAACGGGACCTAGAGAGCCTAGAGAATACGTATTCGATCCAATCGTGCCACAACCCAATATCGTCACAGCCATAAATGATATAGATCAAAATCTCAGGATCCATGTCTTCCGAACAATAGTAAACTTACAACAAATTGGTTCCCAGTTAAGCAGGTTAAACATAGAAGACGAAAAATTACACACGTTTTGGTCAAATCAACAAAACTACAGATTACCCTAGGTATATATCCACATGACTATAGAGAGGATTGAAAGAGAGAAAACATTTGGTTGTGACCCTTTGGTCCCATAGCCAAAAGTAGGGGATACTCTCATAGACATAGATACTAGCTTGAGAATTCAGGTTCCACAAACACCTATAAGATACTTCGAGAAGATCGCACAATTATTAATTCTAAATATAGAATCTGAGAAAGCATACGATTACTAGATACTAGGGATTAGGGACTAATTCTGCACTTGACCATAGTAGGACCACAAAAACCATGAATCTACGATTGTGACCCACAAATCCCTCAACCCAATGAATCTACTGGTCAGTCTGACACTGATGTTGGCTTACGTACGCTAGTATTCAGATCTACTCCACTTCAACTTATCATCATCGAACAATTATCCTTCCTAGACATAGTAGCTAACAAAGCTAAAGAGTTTTGGACTAGGCCAGAGAATCACCCATAGAGTCAATTATATTTACCATCCGCTCTATGACCTTATTTGGAGATATACATGAAACTATCCCAGGTCATTTTCCACGTATTCCACAACCTATAGACCGAATCACGCCAGAGCTCGATATTGATTGGAGCCTTCGAGCAGTCATCCTTAATGATCTATCTATCACACCAATTCAGGTTAGAAGGGCCTTCTTTGCCTTGGATTCACAATTTCCACTAGTGCATGTGAAAGACATCAGATTGCCCAATTAGCTTGTCTACATCCCACGCATATTCCATCCCCACCAGATGTCTCGGCATGACCTCGGGAGGTTGGGTGCAAGGAAAAGTTACTTGTAGATTCCTACACTCGCTTGTCACTTTTCCATCGTACAAAATTGGTGAACCCGACGTGAACCTTTCTACTTTCTGGTCTAGAGTCAGATTTCTACTAGTTCTTGCAAATTGAAATGACTCCTTCATCTTTACTACCTCATTAGCTTTCAACATCGCCTTCGCTCCTTCCCATTATTCTATGGGTATTCATATACCCCCCGAATATGTCAGGATTCGATGCATATGGTAGGCCTCTCTTAGGTTTTGAGGCATACTATGCTCAACTAAATAGACAGTCATCGCCCTCGCTCTCGGTATGGGGTGACAACTATTCAGATAACCAATTATCAACACAAACTCCATCTCCAAAGATCAAATATAACTCATCTTTCCAAACAAAGGAGTTGGATCAGCTCACTCAAACACAACAAATAGAGCCTTCAGGTTCAAACAATATGACATTCAAAAGAGAATATAGTTTGTCTCCTCAGGTTCTACTTAGACCACAAATTAGTAGATAATAAGACCCATACCTAGGTTTAGATGATGAACATTCAATACGTTATACTAGGAATGAACAATGTTCTCAAAGTATGTACCCACCTATAGGAGGTTTACAAACACAACCCGAGGTCTTTTTTCAAGGAAATACCTCCATGCCGTCACATATAGGAAATGCCCTTGGGGAAACTTGACAAGGCAACAATCAATTCATATCAGGATATCACATGCCTATACAACACCATGATATACAATAGATGCCATTAAAGCAAAACACTGTGACTTAACGAAATGAAGTCATTTCAACGTTAGTAGAAAAAGTTAGGGGATTAGAACTTTCTCATCACCATTCTTAGTTCATGCAGGCAGGAAATCCTAATCCTCCACACCATCCTATCCAGGTAGACCTCCTCACAGAATTAGGCACTTTGGGTATGACTCCTCAGTATTCACAACAAATGCTGATTAGAACCACCATTTCTAACACCGTTCCAATACCTCCCGGTCTAGCACAAAATAACCCATTCTTAGACAATGCCCTTTCATACTTAAACATGTACTTCAAATCACCACAAGGGGATATGTTCTCCTCTCCTTGTATTTTTACTCAACCATAGGGGTTCCCTTATGCACCTGCCAATGCATATACAACGCCATATCAACAACCCATTCCACCTCCACTCCCTCAACAGGCACCATCAATGGTCGAAACCTATGTGATAGGGACATATTTAGAATACTTGAAAGAGCCCTTAGATTTCACCATACAAAGCATCATGCTTCCAAGACCTCTTCCTGATTTTCCCAAGTACAAAGGTGAGGGAGATCAAAACGTACATATCAAAGCTTATGCTACAGCCATCTAAAAACTACTTTCATGGGATGCGGTTGTTGCTAAAATATTCCCCAAAACTTTGGAGGGCATCGCTCTCAATTGGTATTATAGAATAGCTGAAGCTTCCATCCATTCGTTCAAGCAACTCGTGTCAGAGTTCATCAAGGCCTTTGACATGAACAAACTATTAAGGACAAGAATTAAGGAATTATTGCACATTAAGCAGGAACACAATGAATCTATCGTCCATTTCATCCAAAGGTGGCGTATAGTTCTCTATTCTTCAGCAAGTGCTCCAAACATGGATCATATGAAACTATGTGATCTATTCCTTCATTCTCTCAGCAGAGAGGTGAAGGAAGAAGTCCAAAAGTTCCCACTAATAACTTACGATGAAGTACTTAAAAGTGCTCTCCGAATAGATCAAGCGACAATTGATAGTGGTCGCAAGACTTATGGAGAAAACGGGAGGTTAATCACCTCCAACCAAAACACTACAACTTATCCTACTATCACGAATGTCAATCAAGGACCTAAAATTCTTAACAAAAATCATGGAGTGACAACGGATGGAGTAACTAATCAGGCTAGAAAGGTAAATGTTGTGAATACTCCACCACAAATAAAAAATCAACGAAACAATGACTTTACTTCAACAATCAATATAGTGGATTTTAATCATCCACAACAACAACGGAAAAGCCCTACACGAAATCCAATTAAAAATTCAACTAGATATCAAAACCAGAATTCAAACCAAAAACAACAACAAATGCAAAACTTTAATAGGAAACGGGTTGATCAAAGTTTTAGGCCATAATATACACCGAGCCAACAAACTAGGAATTACAATCCTAACTCCTATTGTGGTTTCCATAAAATTCAAGGCCATGACACTAGAACATGTTGTGACTACAATGAATTCATGTAACGTTTGCCAAATGAACAAAGACAACTTTTCATAGATATGTTCTTGGCAGATCCTACGTCACTAGAACCGAATACATTTATAGGGGTAGTTTCCCCTCGAAATTCACCCCTCAAGATCTTCAATGACCCGTTCCCAAATCACAACAATAACAAGTTAAGTCCAAGTGGGACAAACAAGGGTGTAATTGCAGGAAACAATGATCATGAAGCTTCAACTTCACTAAATCCGCTAGTTACGCCACAAATAGGAAGTCAACCATGACCTAAGATAGTTGGTTTAGTGGAGTTAGACTCCGAACTACCCGTAGAAGCTGTAACAAGGACACGAGAGTATTCCTCTCAGGTAAGTTCAAGCTACCCACTAGAAACAGATGATGTCCAACAAGTATTAATAAAACCTGTCAGTGCTTATGACTTAATTAATGATCTAACGAAAACCTTCTCACACATCTCCTTTTTGGATTTATTGAAAAACTCCCCCGCTCACAGGGCTGCTCTTTTAGAATCATTGGGTTTAGGTCATCTAATTAGCATCACTCCACCTCCCGAAACACAGGTAAACCATATAGACTTTGATATCCATCCTCCGGGGCAGCCGGATAGGGATGTCGAATTCATATTCGAAATAAACAAAATGCCAACAGATGTTGAGATTGCATGCCGAGGTGATCCATCCTTACACTTGCAAGTGTGGGTTTATAACAATTATGTGAAACGTGTGATGGTTAATGATGGGGCAGAAGTTAACGTAGTCCCTTTTTCTTTCCTTCAAAAGCTATGGTACGGAGAAACGAATTGTTCCACAACCCAAAATACGCTAAGAGGCTATGAAATCCTTAAAGCCACCTCAATTGGAGCTATAATACTACCGGTCACCTTAGGACCCAAAACAATCATGACTGAGTTTTATATTATAGATCAGGAAACTAACTATAATATGATCCTCGACCGACCATGGATACACCGTATGAAGGCAATCCCTTCTACACTATTTCAAGAAGTAAGGTTCCTGCATTTAGGAAAGGTGTTCATAGCCAAAGGTGATCCAAAACCATTTGATGTAAACCTGGCTGACCTAAAGAAAAGACCAGGCATGCACTCGGAGTTTGAACTCCCAACGAACCAACTTAATAAACCTACCGACGCGAAACCAGAAGAAAAGTTGGTACCTACGACAGATATTGAAACTATGAGCCTAGCCAAGGCAACCCCAGCCCCCAAAGATGAGGCTAACAGTATAGAAATAGTATCATTAGTAACTACTACAAAAATTGTTGAATTACTAGAACAAGATCTACCAATGTTGCTACTATTTGATTTTGTAGCCATGGGGTGCACCCTAGGTGTCGGTTCTCTCCCAGCGGTAGATCTCTGCATGGTAGAGGTAGAAGATGTTAACACAACAAATATCCCAGCACCCATATTCCCAGCTAAATATTGGACTCTCCATTTTGATGGAGCTAAATGTCATTACGGAGTTGGGGCTGGAGTAATCCTTACTTCTTCCGAAGGAAAAGTTCTACCATTTTCCTTCAAGCTAAAAGTCAAATGCACTAACAACGGCACCGAGTATGAAGCCCTCCTCCTTGGCATCATCGTAGCTAAGAGAATCGGTGTTGATAACATCAGAGTGTTAGGAGACTCGCAATTGGTAGCAAATCAAGTTGCTGAGATGTATGAAACCAAAGCCGAGCACTTACAACTCTACAAAACAACTGTACTAAATTTAAGTAAAGAGTTTGACTTCATATCAATCAAAGAAATCCCGCAAGAACAAAATCTTCTCGCCGATTCAATAGCAACCTCAGCATCGCACTTTACTCCAAATAGTAAGTTAGAGGATACATGTTTCATGGTATCCCTTCATGATGAACCATTGATAAAAATAATGTCAAATCCTCTTTTAAATAGAATTAAAAAATCTACTATCCTAGACCACATCGATAGTGATACAACCACTCTTGATTTCTTAAACACCTATGCGGCATTACATCTCACCCATCACGTGGTAGATTTATCCCTAATCCCTCATGCATCTTCTTACTTTGGGAATCCCATGACAGAGCTTCCCCCACAAAAGGAACTTAGCATATACACAGTCAAGAATAGAGATGATCTGGAACTACCTCCAGCCCCGCCTGAGTTTGAAGAAGGTAACACTTCTTTAATCGAAGAAACAATTGATATTAACATCAGAATGGAAGATGAACCAAGGATATTAAAGTTAGGATCCTCGCTAACTCCATTAGAAGTAGAAATACACACTCAGATCCTCAAGGAACATCAGAAGGTGTTTGCATTTAATTATAAAGAAATGACAGGGGTTGCACCACACATTGCGGTGCACAACCTCGTCACTAAATCAGATGCAAAACTAGTTAAGCAAAAATCGAGACCAATGAAACCCAAGGTAGCTCTCATGGTAAAAGAGGAGGTAATAAAGCTCCTCCAAGTAGGATTCATCAAACCAGTCAATTAATCTCAATGGGTATCTAATATCATTCCAGTTCTAAAAAAGAATGGAAAGATACGCATCTGCATAGAATTTCGAGACATTAACAAGGCATGTCCTAAAGATGATTTCCCATTACCATCCATAGACATCATTGTTGATGCAACAACTGGATTTGAGATTTTATATCTCATGGATGGATTCTCGGGACACAATCAAATCAGAATATCAAAACAAGATCAAGCTAAAACCACATTTATAACTCCTTGGGGAACCTATTGCTATGCTGTTATGCCATTCGGACTCAAGAACACTGGTGCTACATACCAGCGGGCTATGACGTATATATTTCATGATCTTATTCATAAAATTGTGGAATCCTACGTAGAGGACTTGTTGGCCAAGGCCAAGAAGCGTTGTGACCATCTGGAAGTGCTTCACATCATTCTTTCACATCTGATAGAATACAAAGTCACGCTAAATCTAGAAAAATGTGTCTTTGGTGTGACAGGAGGGAAGCTCCTAGGTTACATTATATCATCACGCGGGATCGATGTTGACCTAACCAAAATTAAGGCTGTTCTCGAAATGGTTCCACCTTCGGATGAATCTGGAATTAGATCATTTCTCGAAAAACTTGGTGCAATCCAGAGATTCATCCCAGACTTAAGTTTCACCATTCATCCAATCAACAATCTACTCAAGAAATATTATAGCATTGATTGGACTGAAGACTGCAATGAATCTTTCAACACAGTTAAGCGTTTCTTGTTATCACCACCTACGCTAATGCCACCTAAGCTAGATCAGCCCGTTAATTTTATATTCGTGATCCACCAGTGTCTTGCTAGCCTGTATGTTGGCTGAAGAAGATGATGACAATAGAGAACGTGCGATCTATTTCATTATCCAAACATTGCTTGACTATGAAACATGCTACACACAAGTAGAACGAGAATGTCTCACCATAGTCTTTGCAACAAAATGCTTAAGACATTACATGTTAAATCAAGAAACAAAGGTCATTGTAAAAATAGACCATTTACGAACTTTCCTCACGCAAGGGTCCTTGTCTAAAAAGGCTGGGTGCTTTATAACCTTAATGGGTGAATTTGAATTAAAGTTCGTAAATCAGAATTTGGTTAAAGGACAAATCATCGTGGATTGGTTAGCTGATAATCCATTGGACAGAGGTGATCTAGTAGATCTGGACTTTCCAGATGAGTGCGTATACTACATCGAAACCCGACCTTCTATCTCTGAGTGTCCTTGGTACACTGATATCATTAATTATATCATGGACCGTACATATCCAGAAGGTGCTACACCGCAACGAAAAATGCGTTTACACATTATCGTAGCTAAATACGTCATCATAGAGCAAGTTATCTATTGAAAAGCATTCAATGGAATGCTTTTAAGATGTGTCGACATAGAAGAATCCAAGAAGATTCTCCACGAATCTCACAGTGGAATGTGTGGAGGTCACTTTGGTGGCCATGCCACCAGTCATAAAATACATCGAATGGGCTATTTCTGGCCTACTCTAGAGCACGATGCAGTAGAGTTTGTACGAAGGTGTCATAAATGCCAAGAATTATCTCATGAGATTCACATGCCGGCACAAGCTCTACAACCAATTGCTACTCCATGGCCCTTTTCTACATGGGGCCTAGATTTAATAGGGAAATTCTCTCCCTCGTCTACAGATGGCCATAATTTTATAATCACGGCCACTGAATATTTTACCAAGTGGGTAGAGGCTATGCCTCTTACTACTGTACCGGGTTTTGTAATTGCCAAGTTCATTTTGAACCAAATCATTTGTAGGTATGGTGTCCCGCAAGTCATTATCTCAGATAATGGGACTTCTTTTAAGAATGACGAATTTCGTGAGTTATGCAATAAATTTAAAATAAGCCATCATACAGCCTCTTTGTATTACCCTCAAGCCAATGGACAAGCTGAGGTGACAAACAAAACATTAAAAGCCATTCTCCTTAAAATGGTGAAAGAAAACAAACAAGATTGGCATTTGAAGTTATATCCAACCTTATGGGCCCGCCGAACCTCAATAAGAACACCAACAAGAGTGACTCCTTTCTCGCTAGTATTTAGGGAAGAAGCAGTTCTCCCGCTTGAGGTTGAAATACCTAGTCTCCACATTTCATTACAAGGGATTCTAGATGAAGACACTTATAGAGAAGCACGTCTCTCCAAACTAGAAATCCTAGATGAAGCTAGGTTAGATGTTGAATAGCAGCACAGAGTCTATACTGATTGGATGTGTCGGCAGTATAACAAAAAGGTCTATGAATGTGACATATATGAAGGTGATCTAGTTTTAAGGCTAGACAGCCGGATCGATAAAAAGACCGGCAAAGGAAGGAAGTTCCGGCCCATACCGAGTCATGAAGGACTATGGAAATGGTGCATATCTCTTATGCACACTAGAAGGTGAGGAATTTGGTGAAACAGTCAATTCCCTACACCTCAAACGATTCTACGCATAAGCAACTAGCACTACTTGCATAATTATATCTACATTGCATCTTCATATAGACTAGGATCATTTTGTCCACTTGTTTCGTACAAAAATTGTGATCAAGGAATTTGTTCTCAAAGCAATTCATTACAAACTCATGATGGTATTGGAATAAAAACTCTAATCATACTTCTCCATTTCCATGATATTGTCAAACTATTTTGGAATCATTTCATCAAATAAAGCTAGATATGACAAAGTCTTAACGGTAACCATACCAAGATCTGCATGCTTGTTCTCACTTTTGGTTTCTTCTTAGGATAGGTGTCTTGCCTATGGTCCATTCTAGAAGCTTCATGGTGTCACATCTATCCTGTATGTATATCTCTTTGGAAATAAGAACACACTGACATTTTGTTCAAATAAACAAGTCAAATATAGAATCAAACAAAAAAATTTAAATTTACACATTTCCTTGCCCCACCAACCTTCGGTGATGAGCTTGCGTCTCTTACTAGTGACGTAGGGTTGGGAAAGGATGGAAATGCCCTTACTCACCTATGCCTTGCCTATGGTGATAAACCCATGCTTCTTACTAGTAGCATGGGGCAAGGTGTGGGGGCTCCTCTTGACAAACAAATGTAAAAGGTCATAGACAAACAAGTCAAATCTTAAAGTCTTGAGTAAAAAAAAATGAATCAGATGTCCAAAATTCCAAGAGAATTAAAATCCTAAAAACCTAGATTTTGTCTACCATGTGGCCATCTAAGGATCAAAGTCTAGATAAACTGCAAAGCAAGTTTATCCCAAAACTATGAAGTCACTCGAGTGGAGTAAGCTTGTAGCATCCTAATTTGTTTCTTTCAAAGCTTTGTCTATCTTTCATCAATATCATTTCAACACATTTCATAACTTGCGCCCTTTCTAGCTCTCGGTGATGAGCCCTCGCATCTTACTAGTTGTGTGGAGTTAGGAGTAGGGGCAGGTTTATCTGCTCATCATATCAGCTTATCTTCACCACTTTGCCAAAGCAAATATGAAGTGTCCAAAATTTCTTACAGAAACTAAGATTCAAAATCACATTGTATCTACATTATCATATATCAACATCATGAAATACAAAAAGAAAGTAAACATTTGTATCATTTGTACTCCATTGCATACATTCTAAAGAGCATACATGCATAACATCATAATTTACATGAGGAAACTGGAAAGGAAACAAAGCCATAAATGCCAAAAGTCTGATCCAAAAAGAATATATATATATATATATCAAAATTCTCTTGTACAATGCCATCATGTGCTAAGCATGGTCAAAACGCTCAAAGAGCCTGAGATATACAAAAGAATATATCATACAAAATATAGGAGAGCCAAGTGGCTTCTCAACCCCTATGAGACCCCTCTGAAGGTGCACGCCCGCGCCTAGGACTCTGGCTACGCCGGTGCTCTGAGTGCATGGAGGGCTCAGGATCCCGAGGGGCAGCCATAGTCTCACCATGAGAATGACTCCTCATCAGGTGCTCGGCTGTCCTATACCCCGCTAGCTCCGTGTCAGAGAGTCGATACCATCCTGGCCACATGCCAGACTAGGGCAAAGACATCAGTGTGTCTACCAGCTGCTGAGGGCTCCCCAACATCCACAGACAACTCTGTGCGGGTCCTCTCCATGGGGATCATCAAGGTATCTATGCATACCTTGCGAATCAGGTCTCACCACTCATCGGTGGTCTCTGCAAACAAAGGGGAAAACAAATTAGAAATAAAACAAGAGGAGAAATAGTAAATAAGGCAATCCTATTTAAAAACAAACATTAAAAAGAAGGGTGGTAACTTACTCAGATCACCAGGCCTCCAGGATGGATCTCTAGGGTCAGCACCTACCACAGATGCCACCACTGACTGAGGTGCTCCCCCCATGGCTGGAGCAACGTGGCATCCTACAACGGACTCATCCTCCCCACCATGGCCCTGGGAGAGTGGCTCCTCTAAAACCAGAGTAACTTTCTCTACACTCTGCTCGGCCCTCGCTACCTGCATGATATCCTGAGTGTCATGCCACTCAGGATCACTTTCCTCCTCAGTCTCCTCCTCTGTCTCTCCCCCTGTAAACTCCTCAGACTTGGAGTCTATGTCGATGGGGTCATTGCTGCTATGGGTAAGACTCACATCAATCCAAAACAAAGGTGCCTGAGGCACACCGGCTCTCCCTCGAGCATGTACTACCCTCCTGGACGCAATAGGAATGCCAGGAGTAACAACTGTCCAACCCCGGCCTCTAGGACCCCCTCTGCCCTCTCGAACTAACCTGTATACTGGTGCTACTAGGGGGAAGCATGCCCATGTAGGGTAGGCCAAACTGACTGAGGAACTCAGGCCAAAGGGGTGTATCTCCACTCGCCCCACTCTGTCAATAAGCTACCATGTGGTGGAGCAAGGAGATCAAAGTAAGAGCCTCCTCACCCCATATACCTGCCATGATCTGATATGGTGTGGCCTCCATGTCATCGGTGGTCAAAGAAGCAACTAGCTGATGAGGTGCTCTGAGAACCAACATATATGTCCATCTAGCTACCCTCATAGCTCTAGGATCTGTCACCTCTACACCTCTACCATAAGGAATGAAGTGCTCATAGACCCAACTCATGACCAGGGTCGGGTGGCTCAAAGACTGCCCCTGTAAGAAGGACTACCCTGTATAAGTCATGGTAGGTAGTCCCAAGTATATCCAACTCCCCAGGCATAAATCTGACCATATCCCTCAATCTGTGCAATGATGGGGGACCAACAGTATAGCAGTGTGTCTCCTCCCTTGTACCCGATTAGTCTCAAGGCAAGGATCCCCATAATAGCCTGGAAAAGCAAGGGGATGGGAAAACTGGGAATAGATCGAACTCTGACCCCCTTCTTTGAACCAGTGGAGATGACTGCATCTCCCATATAAGTGAAGCCCACTGTGTTATCTGGGCCCGTGAACTTGCTGTCTCAAGGCTAAGATGTCTCCCAATGATCAAGACTCCTAGAGATATGGTAAACATCCTCTAGTGTGATGATCCACTAACCTCAGACCCTTAGTAATAGGAAGGTGTTTCTGATCTGCATCCCAATAAGATAATAAGTCACAAAGAATGTGACTGGATGATGTAACATGTGGAACGCGTGAGATACGCGGTATCCTCGGACCTCTGAATAGTGTCCTCCTCATCTTGTGAAAGTGCATCTAGTACTGCTGGGAGCCAGTCACACTTCCTCTCTCGGATCCACTGAATGTACTCCTTTCTCACCTACATACACCCAAAAAAACACAAAACAAAGCAAGTTAGCATCCAAGTGACATACTAGAAAAATCATAAAAATGCATAGAAAAACTAAAAACGTAAAAACAACCTCAAACAGATGTTCTTTTGGCATTCTATGCAAAACCACCACTCTGAGCAGGGAGGCGGTTTCGTAACCGCCACCTTAAGGGTGGAAGTCGTGTAACCACCACCTTGAATAGGGCGGCGGTCATGTAACCGCCGCCCTGGGCAGGGCGGCAGTCATGGCCTGAAAACCCACATGGGTTTTATACCCTAAAAGAAGCCTAAAAACACCAAAAGATGACCATTTTAACTAAAACAAGGCTTACCCAGTAGGTGCCCCCCCTAGATGGACCTTTTGAACCTAACATTTTCAAAAATAAACCCCCCATAACAAAGATTTTAGCATTTTAAAATTAAGGGGGTAAAAACGATAAATTGAGGAAAACTAACCCGTGATCCCATGGGTCGATGATCTGCATGTGGAGGCATGATCGCTATCTCACCACGAATGTTTTGACTCTACTCTCATAAGAAACCGTCACCGTGGGTCCCAGAGCTCAGAATCAATCAAATCAACATGTGCAAATGAATAGGAAAATGGGCCTACTTTCATATATATAGTAACCTGGCTTGTTTTGAATGTTTTTTTTCGCAGGTTTAGAGCACCGACAGAGGTAAGTTCTTACCCCCACACAAATGGTATGTCCTCATTTCCCATTATTTTAGCATTTATTTTCTGATCTATCTTGTCTATCTGCACTTGAGTTCTCTTTTGCTTTGTAGGAAGTGGGAATTTTTGATGGCGTCATTTCGACACAGGGACATATCAGGTATAACTTTCAACTTCCCATTTTGGGACCACCATACTCGAACCCACCATTTTACGCCTCTTCATGGCTAAAACGCTACTCCGATGGGGCAATATGTATGTACCAAAAATTGTAGGGTACTGCACCGTCGAAACAACATAACACGTACCCCAATGATAATACAAGTCTCCTCGCAAGGTGTTCGAGATCTGAAAAATCTCTCCAAGTGTGCGTTAACATCCCGCATGCCCCGCTTAGCCCCTGCGTGTTTTT
Source organism: Taxus chinensis (assembly GCA_019776745.2). NCBI lineage: Eukaryota > Viridiplantae > Streptophyta > Pinopsida > Cupressales > Taxaceae > Taxus > Taxus chinensis. Next base: position 259,109,481 of record CM034146.1, on the reverse strand, counting down.
TTTTCTCTTTTTCCCTCTTTTCTTAGCATTTTTCTCTTCAGTTACGAAATTGCCACCCTACCTGGGTGATGGTCTCGTGACCACTGCCCTAAGCAGGGCGGCAGTCTTGTAACTGCCACCCTACTCAAGGCAGTGGTCCTTTACACATTTTCCAGAATGCTCTTTGTAACACGACTCATGTAAATTTCAATGTTTACCAGCTTTTTTTGACCGCCATGAGCTTGCATTAATGATTCTGGTTCCTTAGAATAGTGTTTTGCCATTGTTTATAGTTTGAGAGTTCTATTTGGTTTTTACATTGGGTAAATGAAAATGCTATAAATAAATGTCTTGTGCTCAAGAAAATGGCCCCTCAAATTTTCCTCTGAATTTCTCATTGCAATAGATCAGTCTTTCATTTTATTTAGAATTCCTAGTTTCTTTCATTGCATGCCTAGTTAGTTTTGGTTTGCTTTTAGGAAGCCACATACCCATCTTGTGCAAATCTTGTTGACATTTCATCCATTCCATTGGAGTAAAATAGTTTTTTTTCAATAGGAAGCCATTAAAGTCACAAGTTTTTTTCTTCAAACATGATAGTTTCAGGTTCTGGATGTTTTATGTTGCATGACTCGCAATAAACCCTGCTAGGAATTACATAATCCAAGCTCTGTACTCTTGCGCTATCTTTCTCCTACTCACATTGTATTCAGTCTATATCCTAAGCTTCCTTTGTCCCAATATCTACTTCTGTTGATGCTAGCATTACACACTTTTCTGGATCCAAGTGAACACGAAGGAACGAGGAGATCACACTGAGGGGACATAGCCACACACACCATCAGATTCGCCACTGCTCTACAGAAACCAGGTTGTAGCTTTCAAATTTCTAATTAGAAGCATATCAAATAAAGTAGCCAATCACTTTATTTTAGACAATTTTACTTTTGATATTGCCAAGGAAGTTGTGGGGATTGATAGTTTCTAAGAAACTATGATTCATTTCTCACTTCTGAGGTAGGTTCAAGAGTCTTGCAAATAGACTGGATCAATTGTTTCATTATTTAGAATAGGTTCAAAGTTGCACAGACAAATAGCTATACTCAGCTATCTTGTTTGTTTTAATTTGTTATTCTAAACTGTCAATTATAGATATATTCGATAGTTGTTCTTTAAATTCTGTTTAGTAGATAGATATATCAGATTTAGGAATATAGATAGACATATCTATCACAATTAGTTTATTCTTTCGTTAGTTAGATTTATATAACTTTCTTTTGTATGACAATCACAGGACCTAGAGAGCCCAGAGAATACGTATTCAAGCCAATTGTGCCCCAACCTAATCTCATCATAGCCATAACTGATATAGATAAGAATCTCAGGATCCAAGTCTTCCAAACAACAGTAAAATTACAACAAATTAGTTTCCAACTACACGGGTTAAACATAGAAGATGACCAAGCACACACATTTTGGTCAAATCAACCAAACTACAGATTACCCTAGATATCATATCCACATGATTGTAGAGATGGTTTGAAAGAGATCAGACCTTTGGTTGTGATCCTTTCGTCCCAAAGCCAGATAGCAAGAGACACTCTCACAGATATAGATACTAGCTTGAGAATTCAGGTTGTACAAACGTACCTGTAAGATATTCTGAGAAGATTGCACAATTATTATTTCTGAAAATAGAAGCTGAGAAAGGCATACGGTTACTTGGATACTAGGGATTAGGGATTGATTCCACACATGACCATAGCAGGACCACAACAAATATGAATCTACGGTTGTGACCCAAAAATCCCTCAACCCAATGAATCTAATGGTCAGTCTGACATTGACGCTGGCTTACTGTACACTAGTATTTAGATCTACTCCACTTCCACCTATCATTATTGAATAGTTATCCTTATTAGACATAGCAGCTGACAAAGCTAAAGAGTAATTCTGGACTAAGCTAGAGAATCACCCATAGAGTCAGATTATAGTTACCATCTACCCTATGACATTATCTGGAAACATACACGAAACTATCTGAGGTCATTTTCCACGTATTTCACAACCTATAGACTGAATCATGCCAGAGCTCTATATTGATTTGAGCCTTCAAGCAGTCATGCTTGTTGATCGATCTATCACACTAGTTCAAGTTAGAATGGCCTTCTTTGCCTTAGATTTGTAATTTCCACTAGTGTGTGTTGAAGACATCAGATTGCCTAACTAGTTTGTCTACATCCCATGCATATTCAATCCCCACCAGCTGTCTCGGCACGACCTCATTAGGTCGGGGTGCGAGGAAGAGTTTCTTGTAGATTCCCACGCTCGCTTGTAACTTTTCCATCGTACAGGTACCTATGATTAAATGCAGATTTTCTAAGGCATCCCTAACACTAGCATCTCATACATATTACCAAATTTCAAATAAATAACTCTAATGTAACATAACAATACATGAAAATTTCCTTCTATTAACGTTCAAAAATTCTAACAACATGCATTGAATCACACCCACGTCATTCCGTCATCTACTTGTATCCTACAAAAACATGTGAGCATGAAATCAACGATAAATCGCTGGCATGACATCCACCCAAATCTAACATAATTAATGTTATCTAGTCTCCCATTTACTTTATAATAGAAATAATTTACATTCTAAAGGAAAAGGGTTAGAGAAATGGATTAATTTTATTTCATTTCACATCATTTTGTAACCAAGGAGAGATAAAGAGAAATGAAGGAGAGAGAAAGAGAAATGAAGGAGAGATAAACACTATTTTCCCAAAAGTGAAATTTCACAAAACAAGCCACAAGATAGAGTTCCAAACAGTTGTTTAAAAGTGTCAACAAATTTCTATGATGGTTAGGTAACCCGATGGGGGGTCCTATAACTACCTTATAACACTTTCTCGTTGGTTGTCAAAACCTTTCAAATCCTGCTTGGATGCTAAGAATCTATTTTGAAACATTATATTCTGTTGAGAAAACACACCATGGTTAAATTTCTACATGTCCACCTATATACCAAGAGTTCATAAGAACTAACAGAATTCATAACTGGCAAATGGTTTTGTTATCTATCCAAAGTGCACCCTATAGAGAGATGGTTCCAAGTGTTCTACAGTTGCAAATTTTATCTCTCTCTTTCATAGATACAATGGAAACACTTCAAGTATGTAGGTATACCTATATTGAGGTGAGTCTCCAATATCAAGGCCAGTTCCTTATTGATGTATCCTAAACTGATTTTCTAGGGTTTAAGGGTAAGAGATGACTATAAAATGAAATTAAAACTGATGTGAAACACCAAACTTGTATAAGGTCTTTGATTGAGTACATACATAATTGATATGGAATGAATTTCTAATACACATGCCAACAATTTTCTAAAGATAATTAAGGGTAAACAATTTGATATATTGAGGGATAAAATCACAAAAATACTACTAAGTTACACATACAAATTAATATCATGCAGATTTTACTGAATTTGCAACAAGGTAAGATGATTAATCAAGGAATTAAATATTCACAAGATTAATTGAAATAGACAGAAGACTGGAAATAATTGGAAAGGAAGAAAATACTTCACATTCAAAGGGAAAAATTGGCGCAAAATTGCTTCACCACTCAAGTATCTAAAAATTCCTTTTTTTTTGTTTTGCCAAGGCACACAATATATAGCAAAATTGATTCACCCACACTTCCTAAAAATAGACTAGGGTTGTACTCGCCCATGCATTCTATTTTATAATTTATTTAATAAGAAATAAGGAATAAAATAAAGCAAACTAATACAAGAGGCATTTATAGCCTTTGTTTACATCAAAGTCAAACTGCCATTGACTGTCCTATTTTTAAGAAAAAACATTGGTAAATAATGCTAAAAATAAACCTTGTTTGATGAGCAAGTGTCCTTCTGGGTGCATGCAAATTTTTCTTCATGTTTGTTCTGTCCTTTTGTGAAGGCATGCAAAAATACTCATCTACAAGAAAATAAATACTTTTGACCTCTAATAATTAGCAAAATATTCACCTCACTATGGGGACCACTGGGAGCACATGTGTAATCATAATCAACTTTTATTTTGTAAAAAATAAGGTAATTAAGTCTTTAAAAGTTGCTTGCATTTTGATGTTGACATTTTCTCTATCCCTTGTGATCACATGGAAAATTTGAATTTCAAGTTATATTCAATCCATCACAATCAGTGGGGAAAACCCTTACACTTTAATGATTAGTCTCACCATGGTTTGGCCACTCTTGTGGACTTAGCAAATTATTGTGTTTTGAAATAATACAAGGGGAAATTTGTTTTAAAAGGGGTACCATGTAACATTCAGCCAAATTTGTGGTTTTAGCTATATTATAAGGTCTACCATACCCCTTTTTTATTATCATGGTATTATATAGTTGTCGGAACCATTTTGCATTTGATTGGTTATAGACCATGGTTTAACCTTACGCTTTTGGGTGATCATTGCACAATATAATTTGGTCAGCTTTTACATCATTTGGAGCTTGGACTATAGTTGATAATTCAAAATACAATTAATTTTGGAAAAATAATGGTTGGCCCCTTCATGACGATGTGTCACCCCTCCATGTGTTTTGTCGGTGGTATTTTAACTCTGGTTGAGTTAACTATAACCCTAGTGGTTTACTTTGAAAATTGGTGCCTTGATTCAGGCCATTGATATTTAGCTGGACCCTTTTAATCTGTAGTTGTTGATCTTTAACTTATGACTAGGGTTTCTAATTTGGCATTTAATTGAGCTAGCTTCTAATGTGACCATGGTGATTTACATTGAAATTTGTTGATCGATTTCCAATAATTTATCTCTATATTATGAGATCTCAGGTCATCAATCTTTGAATCATGGTTAGGATTTCAACCCTGCAATTAGAGTGGCTGGTGAAATTTTATCATGGTGGTTTGCATTGAATATTGTATCTAACTTTAGCCCTCAGTTTTTACACGGTTTTATCTCTGATCGTCGATCCCTAACTCCTAGTTGAGTTGGATTGTACTGAGGTTAGTGGGTGAGTTGTAAAGTACCTGAGATCCATCATTTGGTCATTCTTTTTAGCTTGCTCTAAGTGGTGAAGCCTTGAAAAATTTGTTTTAGATCACCTTTTTTTTATTTCAAGCTCGAATCTCTTACTAGATTGGTCTTCTGAGCTTGGTTACATCTTTATCTTTGTGGGTTTTACTTTTTCTGAGTTTTCTCAACAAGTTAGTCGTGGATGTTTTTCATGATTTTCATGAACTTCAAGCTCTGAGTTGTTCTACCATTCAGTCTCTATAGAAGATTTCATGTCATCTGAGCTTCCTTCTTTGTTGTCTTTGAGGCGGTCACCATTATTAGTTGTTTTGAGCTCTGAGAACTCAGTATATTGAGAATCCCTTATGCATAAATATTTTGTCTTTCACTATGTTCTGTACTTTATAAGAAAGGTCATTGTAGATGCTCCCCGCCATGAGTGGTTATGGGTGAGCTAATTTTTCTCTTGTGCATGTACACTTCTATTTTCATTTTATTCCTTGGATATGTCACTGAAACTCTTGAAAATATTTGTGGGTTATGTGATTTCTTGCTCCTGCTTGACTCTCGAGTTTAAAAATTCTCACGAGAATATGGATTTCTTGCTTCATCATTCAGTTTCTCAAAAGTTTTGACTGCTTGATTATAAATGGTGAGTTCTTGTTTGTTACTTTTATCTCTTGATACCCATTAATAGGTTTTCAATCTCTGGCCAGGAGTTATACCCTTCTAACTCTGATATTGCAAGTTGAAAATGATTTCAAATGGAATAAAAAATTTCTAAAATAATTAAATATTTATTTAGCTTGGATATGAATGTGTTTTTGATTCAAAGTTTTAACTTCGGCATTGTTTTCTCTATTGAATGGTGATAAACTGAAATCATGGAAGTATTAACTTTTCTCACCTCTATTCTCTGACTTGATTATTCGGGTTCAAGCTATTGAGATTCTGATCTATTATTGGAAATTGCCATCTTTGGTTTCTAGTTTATTCATTGTATATTGTGCCTAAACAAAGTCACCATAACTTGATGCTTATTAGGGTTTCTATATTTCTCCATATTTGGGTTCTGATTTGTATTGTGGGTACTTGTATTTTTCTATGCAAAAGGCACCTTGGCCACTTTATTTAGACCTGAAGCTCACATTTTCCTCTAATTTTTCCTTTGAATATTGTGGTGATGGTTTTGACTATTGGCCCTAGGTATGTATGTGTCTCTGATTCGAAGATTTTTCTTGGTCAATCATTGATCCTTTTCTTGAAACCACAGATATTCTTCATTATCTTTTGTATTCCATCTTCTTTGTACTTGCTAAATGAATTTGAATGGATTGGACATGAACATTTTCTTGCACTCTATTTCCTTTTTTGAGCTCCTTTCGGTTCCTTCTAAGAATGATCCAAGAGCATTCTTCGTCATGTTCTTCATTCTTTCAGACCCTAGACCTTAATTTTTTTGATCTATGAAACTTTGATCTTGAGGCTAATAATATTTTCTAAACAGTTGAAATCCACTTTATACTATCTTAAGTTCTTCACTACCTGATTCAATTCGACATTGGCCCTTTGTTATTTGGATGAGTGTATTTGCGTCATGAAAAAATTCTATCACTTGAACATGCTCACTTACTTTCTCGGTTTTCCATAACGAAATGTTTCCAATCTTGTACCTGACCATTAAGTTTTAAATGCATTGAAACAATGATTTTGGTATTCAAAATGTACCTATTTGACTATCCTTTCTTAAAGCATGATTGTATGAAACTAGGTATCATTCAGTGTGTTGTAACTTTCCTTTTCAACTTACTCATCTAACCATGATTATCCTTCAAGTCCTGATTATGATATATCTTTTGTACAGAAGTTTCCCTTTCATTTAAGAAACTATAACTCCATAAATCCAATGTATCTTATTCTATTGAAGTGTTGCAGTATTTTACTGTACCTATAAAACTGTGAATCATGCATTTAGTCTTAACTCTGAAGCTATACTGTAGCATTTTGTGGACTTGATACTTGCTTTATTTGAAAACCGTACTTCTAGAATGGTTGTACTTTGTAGGATTATCTTAAAACTTCATGTTATTTAGCTACTAAGCTATAATAAATGCTCCAAAGTACTTCAATTTGATGAATGAAAGTGCAGTCCATTTATTTTATGTTAAAATACTACATTTCCTTGTTATTACAACTTTGATATGCATGCTAGAAGATTGAAAATGTCTATTTTACATGGCGAAGCCCTTTCAAAATTTTCCCATAATTCTTTTTTCTATCCCTTCTTCATCTGTAATAGATGTATTTTTTGATTCAAAATACAGAATGTATCACTTTTCTCTTGAAGCTAACTTGTTGTTAGAAACTAAAAGATAATAACTGTTATCTTGATCATGGCATGCATTTCTACTTCTCTATATCACTTATTTTATATACATACAACTTTTAAAGCATGTGATTATTTAAAAACAACATGCTGGAAAGTTGTAAATGTTCATTTTACATGGCGGAGCCTTGTCAAATTTTTCTAAGTTTTCCTTCTCATTTTGTTACCACTGTAATCTTATCTTCATTTAACTTTAGCCTTTAAATTCTTATTCTTTTTCTTTAGTTATAATCTGAAATATGTACTTTTGTCTGCAATTCTCTCCTCTTTTTTGTACTGCAACTTATTTTATCCCTAGAATAGTTGTTGAACTTTGAGTGTCATTCTACCTTCATTCTAGCATGTACTTATGACTGATCTTCTTCATGTACCATAAGATAGAAGTTATTGAACTCTCCAATCTTTATCTACAATGAGGACTGTAATATATGATTTATTTCTTCTTGGCTACAACCTGTACCTACACACTTGAGAAAACAGTTAGAAACTATTTAGGCTTTTTGGCCTCTCTTGTGTCCATGGTTTTTCTTTTCGTCTCTCTCCTTTTTTCTAAGTGATTAAATCATGTATGCAATTTGATCTTCAAGTAATCTATATCTCCTGTAATTAAGAGATCTATCTGCAAAAATTAGGACAATATAGGAATATGGATTAATTCCAAGCTCATAACTGATGATTTTCCTCTTTTCTTCTTTTCATGTACAGTGCTTTTGGAAGTGAAGATGGACAGGGAACAAAGCTAAAGATGAAGATGCATCAATTGAAGGAGAACGCTTTAAGCCAATGATGTATTCACTCATAATCCTTCATTTTCTCTTTCATGCATGTGTAACTCTTATTTTAGTAACTCTTCTTTACTTTCCAGTTACATCCCACGACTTGTGTGGGAAAATTTTGAAATTCTTTACGAATAAAAAATTGAATTGTGAAATTGAGTTTTTTATTTCTTTCTGCATTTCTTCTTTCTAATATGGATTGTATGATGAACTAAACAATCCAATAATATAATTAAATGTCATAATCATGAAGGAAAGAACATTAAAGAATACATATAACATCTAGTAATGAACTTTGATTTTTGTAATCTACAGTCATGATTACTACTCCAAAACCTAACACTTCATCTATTCTACAATTCAGTGTCTTCATCATGAAAACATAGCTATTCTTCGGGGATTTTTGTTCTTTTTCTGAAGATAGAATGAAATTGTAGACTATGTGATCTGTTATGTTTGGTAACAACACACATAGCTGCAAATTTCATGTAATCATTAATTAATTCAATACTAACAATATTGTCTGAAAGAACCTCCCCTAGCTTAGGTATACTTCACCAATGCTATCCATCGTAATGAAGTTTTGAGTTACACATTTTTGCATAAGTGTAAAAAATGTCAACATTTTTGGTGATCCTGCGAGGAAACCTACCTGCTAGCTTGTAAACCAGTGACTTTCTCTTGTCCATTAGGCATGGAGTCTAAAGGATGTAACCAACATATTCCTTTCTTAATCTCCAACACTTCTAAACAAACTAAAATTGGGAAAGGATATGGTAAATTAGGTCACATGAAAGAATGTACTTACTGAATTGAAAAAACATTACAATGTGTAAGAACTGCACTTATTGAAGAGAAATCCTAAGTTATAAATAGACACTTTAAGATTTTCAATAATAGTGTTTGAGAAACATACCATTCAAAGGAAAGGGAAGTTCCTCTCCATTCAACTTCGAAAGTTGAAAAGGATTGTGATCTTTGCAAGCTAAAATCATGTAAGGACCACTCCAGAATTTATCAAAATTTGTGTGCCTTCCTGGCTTTGCACGATTAACATCCCACTTTAACACAATATCTCCTTCATTGAAGATTTTGAAATTGGATTTCTTATCAAAAGTCTTCTTCATCTATTTTTGATTCTTTTCCATGTTCTCATGAGCTTGATCTCTTAGCTCTTGTAATTCCATTAATTTTGCATAACGAACTTGTAATGGTTCATTTTCAAGTAGCTCTATTTGATGCAACAAATATAATGCAAGTAACTCAATTGGAATAGGAATTATTTCTTATCTTCCGTAAACAAGTTTGTATGGTGAATTACCAACTAATCTTTTAGGAGTCACTCTATCAGCGCAAAGTGTTGACTTCAAATTAGATGCCAAGCTCTATGGTTATCTTTGATAATTCTTATGATGATTCTTATAAGATTCTTGTTAGTACTTTCAGCTAACCCATTACCTTGTGGGTAATAATTAGATGAAGAACTTAGATAAATTCCATGGTTAACAACCCAATCTATTACCTTTGCACCAATAAATGGTAAAGCATTATCTGATATGATAGTTGTTGGGACACCAAATCTGTAAACTATACCTTCATAAAAGGATGGTATCGAAGTTTCATTAGCATCTATCAAGGCTATTGCTTCAGTTCAGCATGTAAATTAATCTGTAGTAGTAAAAATATACTTGTGTCCTTATGACGAAGGTGGGTTTATCATGCAAATAAATTCAAGGCCCCACTGCATAAAAGGTTGATCAACTGAAATAGGCTGTAAGGGTAGCGAAGCTAAACATTCTTTTTTTTTTTTAAATCACATTTCTAACACTTTCTAATCAATTCAAAATAGTCCTTGAATATGCTGGGCTAATAGTAACCAAATTTCATAAACTTTAAGGTTGTGGTACGTGATGAGAAATGACCTCCTGTAGGTCCTTAATGGAATTATGATAATAATTGCTAAATTTTATCATAGTCAACAAATCGGTGCAAGATTCAATTTTATATCCCTTTTGAATAGTACACCATCAATGAAAATATAGGGTACAACTTGTAGTATGAAAAACCTTCATTTATTCTTTCCCATACCTTCCGGATAGATATCATGCTATAGATAGTTAACTAAATCAGTCATCCATCTTGATTCTTGAACTTCTTAAGCAAGTTCAGGTTGCTCATTTTCTGGCTGAACAATGACGTCTAATTGCTAATACATAATTTCAACATGTTGTTTTGAATTTTTAGGTTCTGCAGTCTGTTGTTTTTCCATATAAACAATTAGATGTCCACACAAGACTTTTCCTTGTATTGTCTTCACAACATGAATATTGACATCATATTTCATGACCTTCATTATCCAACCTACTGTTTTCTCATTCAATTCTTTATTTAACAAGAAATATTTCACACTTGGATGAGAAATAAGAACACGGATTTTGTTTTTTGAAAGCATGTACTTACAATTCTTTAGTCCTCTGACTACTGAAAGTAATTATTTTTCAAGAAATGTGTACCATGTTTCGTAATCGTGTAAGCTCTATCCAAAGAAAGCAATTGTATGCTCAACATTTTCATCATTAACTTGAGTTAATATGGATGAGATTTTATTAGCTCCTGTAAGTGCATACATTTTAAAATATTTATCAAAAATTTTATTTGCAAGAGTAGGAGCTCGAGAGATGGATAGCTTAATTCATTCAAACCCTTCTCTCCCTTCATTGGTCCAAGAGAAAGTCTTCTCCTTCTTTAACATAGCTATAAATGGTTTCACTAATGCTGCAAAATATGGAACAAATCTTCTAAAAAATTTGATTTTTCCAAGAAAACTATGTAATGCCTTCTTATGATGAGGTAGTGATAGCTGTGATATGACTTTGATCCAAAAAGGATGAATCGCCAAACCTTGTTTAGAAATAATATGAGAAAGGAATTTACCTTGACGTACTAAAAAGATAGACTTTAGGGGATTCAAATATATTCCAAACTATCTACATAAATGAAAAGTATGCCTTAGGTGTATTAGATGTTCTTCTGATTTTATTGAGAATACAGTAACATCATCTAAATAAACAAGGATGCATTTATTTAACACGCTGCAAAAAGCCATGTCCATTGCACGTTGAAATGTTACACCAATATTTAAATGGCTGAAAGACATTATTTGGTAACCATAAGTACCCCACTTAGTGGTGAAAGATGTTTTATACCTATCTTCTTCTCGGACTAAAAATTGATTGTATCCACTATAGCCATCTAGAAGAGATAGTCTATCTGAACCAAAAACTATTCTCAAAATCTAATCCATATTTGGAAGTGGGTAGTGATATTTTAATGAAGCTTTATTAAGATCTCTAAAATCCACATATAATCTGATTTCTCCATTTTTCTTCCTAACAAGAACAAGATTGGCTACCCAACTTGAATGCTTGACTAGAAATATAATACCTTATTTGATCAACTTACATAAATCTTTCCTCATTAGAGGCTCTATTTTTTATTTACAGGCCTCTTTTTTTGTCTAACTGGTTTAGAATTTGGCTACAATTCAATAGTGTGTTGTGCTAAAATGGGATCAAACCCTTTCAAGTATTGGTATTTCCAAGTGAAAACATCTTTAAATTCCTTGCAGAGATTAATAAAATAATTTTTTTCAGCTAAAGAACATACTTTTTTGAGAAACAAATTTTTTCCTTCATCAACTGAGATCTCTTCATAGTTATTAGGATGTGTTGACATATTAGTTTTGACCTTCCTTAACCGATCTTTAGTGTTTAAGATGTCTTCTAGTGTGACCAAACCTCGAGGTAGTTTATTTGTCTTTAATTAAACAATCTGGTCACCATATAAGTGTTGTAATTTATCTTGATTTACTGTAGAAAATCTGGCTTGTTGCTGCGAAAACCTACATAATTGATCATCACTTTCAAAAACCTACCAATTCAAGTCATTATCAAGTATTAAAGGCGTGACAATTAACTTTATATGAGATTGAATTTTGTTACTTTCAATCTATTCAAGCTCTTCAAAACTGACACCAATTATTGCAAGTCTATCGGCATGCTTATTTTCTATTCTAGGAATGGACTAGATATTAATAGCTTCAAAATATTCCTTTAATTCTGAAACTCTATGTCTGTAAGACTTTATTAATGGATTCTTACAAACATTGAAATTTCTTACTTGATTGATGACCAAATCATAATAACCAAAGATCTGTAACATACTAATTCCTCTCTTTTTGGCCCAAAATAAGCCATGAATTAATGCTTCGTATTCACCTACGTTGAAAGTGCATGAAAATTAGAGACTCGAAGCTGAGAAATACCTTTCTTTTGTTGGGGAAGTTAGCATCAAACATGCTCCTTGTCCTTTCTTGTTTTTAGCTTCATCGAAATGAAGCTTCCAAATCCCTTCCACTGCATTTTTGGTTTTGGACAGTAAGGGAATTGGTGTGTTCTCTTCATGCAAGCAATACACACTAAAAATATGTTCTTAAAACTATTTGAAAGGATCATGAATATGTTCCTCATGTGTATTTTCATCCATAAACAGGTTAGAAACACCATCCAATGTAGAAATATGAGTTGTATTATCAAAATCGGAGTGGTCTAAGGTTGCATAATTAGCTACTTCATTAGAAGTGTGAGGCTCAATGTGAAATTTAGCCAATGGTTCTGAATTGATAGTAACCTTGGTGCCATAACATGTAGTGAAAAATAAGGACCAATATGAAGATAGATAGCCTACTATCTTTGCTGTGAAATCTCTTGATAAACATATAGCAAAGTAAGGAGGTAAATCTACAACAGTAATATCTTGTAGAATGGAAACATTTGGGAAAGCATGCAATGTTACCTCTAGATTTCTAATGACACCAACATTATTGGTTGTAGTTCCATCGAGCTATATGACACTCTTTTATGTAGGTTCATACTGCAGACCCAATTTATTTACAATTGCTTTTGGGAAAACTATGCTACTTGCACCACTATCTACGATACATTTATGAACAAGATGTTCTCTAATAATCAGTGATAGATAAAATGGTAGTGGATTCTTGATGTCATTATAATTTTAGCCTTTCATAATCATCCATTTAACCTCTTTGATGTAGTCTTGTTCCATTGTTCCAAGGACCATGTCTACTTTCTGGATTTGTTTTTATGTTGTTTTAGAAGAAATATGCAGCTTAGCAAGTTCATGAGAAAGTAAATCTTACTTCCCTAGAATACTTAGAGCATCCCACACTGAGATGTTAACATTATGATTTTTTATTACATCGAAAATGTTAAAATAAGCAACCGTTTTAGAGACAGATTCTATTGTTTTAGCATAGGCTTTGGATAAAACTGATTTTGTTTCAGCTACTTTTGATATCTGAGGAATAAATAACCTTCTTGGATTAGGGTGTAGCTATTTTTTCTACTCTTTACTAGCTGACACACCTACTATTTTTTGAGGAATAACAACATTGTTAGCTAGTTTTAGGCTTATAGTTGTTGTTTTATCAGTGACAGTATGTAGAACATGCCTCTTCTGCTATTTTTTACTTTCTATAGCCTTTTCCTGAGCCCTAGTAGTAACTGCAATGAAATCATGATCAATGAAACTAAATAAGTTATATTGAGGTTCCTTTTGAACCTGAGTATCTTACTACCCACCCTCTATTTAAGGCATGAACAATGTCTCAAATTGAGGTTGTACAACAAGAATTATGTTCAGAAAAGTATTTGGGTAACTTGCAGTTGAATGAGGTTGATTACAATGTTGACACCACTCTTCTATAGCCATATTAACTGGAACTAAAGCATTAGATGAACTAGGAGCCTCTGGGTCAAACTACCTTTGTTGATAAGGCTGCCTATAATTTTGACTTTACTGGTAAGGGTTCCTATTTTGATAGTTTTGCTAATAAGGAGCCTGATAAGGTCTGCTAGGTAATGGAAGCCTATTCTTGATTGAAGTAAGCTTGTTCCCCAGAGTCTGCAAATCTTTAAAAACATCATCTGATGGGGCTATAACAATGGGTTCTATAATTGTTATAGGGTGTGGGATAGGATCTAAATCTACCAAAAAAGGCATTGAAGGCCTTGGAGCTAATTTTTTAGCTTGAATAAGGCTATTTTAAGGTCGGATGGCGATATCATAGGCTGTTGGGAGAGTCTCTCCTCCCATAGACTGAATCATAGTTGAAATATCACTGTTTAATGCTCTAAGATAACAGAGAAAACCATTATCATCTTGAGGCTTGACACTCACTCAAATTATTTCCCAAGTTTTAGAAAAATGGATGTTCAAACTAGACATAAATTCATTGGGAGCTCTTTTAATGGTAGAAAAGTATTCTATGAGAGATAAATGATCTGAATTATATTGAAATTTTTCCAACAATTTATCACCTAAATCATCCCAAGTTCTTATGCATTCAATCTCTATATTTATATACCATTGCAAGGCTTGACCTTTAAGAGATGTAGCTAAAAGTATCAAAGCTACATCCTCATGAGTGATATTATGAATTACACATAAGGCTGCAACATCTTTAATGTGCTATGTAGGTGTAACCTGATTTTCACCAGTGAATGATGGAATTTTTTTTATAGAAGTATTAGGGATGTCATGATAAACTGGGATTACTAATGGGATGCCATTGGTAAAGGTCACAAAATTCCTAGGTGGTTGAATAGCCATTTGAAAAAATTGGATCTAGATAAAGAAGTTGATACTTGGTGAAGGAATATTAGGAGGAGGGTTATAAAAACCAAGCCTATTATAAGGTAAAGTATTACCAACTCTTCTCCTTCTTGTAGAATTCAAAGGTAAAGAAATAAAATCAGAAGGAATTCCTCTTACCAATGATCTTGTAGTCAGTTTAGGATGGAACATGCTACAATAATGATATGAAATCAGCCCTACGGAGTCACCGAATAGATCTTTAAATATTTAGAATAAATTGTTGTAGCTTGTTGTCTCAAAAGTAACTTCTATCTACTAGAAATCTATTGTAGATCTACTGTGAATATATGTAACTTGTATGTAGATCTGACTCGTTGTCCCACATGTGTGCCAAAAACTGTTATCTCTCAAAATTACACCTTGTAGAGAGATGGATGCATGTGTTCTAAGATTGTAAATTTTATCTCTCTCTTTCACAGATACAATGAAAACACCTTAGGTCTGTGGGTATATCTATTTTGAGGTGAGTCTCCGGTATTAAGTTTGGCTCCTTATTGATGTATCCTAAACTGATTTTCTGGGGTTTAAGAGTAAAAGATGAATGTAAAATGAAATTAAAATTTAGGTGATACACCAAACTTGAATGAGTTCTTTGACTGAGTATATAGACAATTGATATAGAATGAATTTTTTATGCATAGGCCAAAATTTCTCTGAAGATAATTAAGGGTAAACACTTTGATGTATATAGGGATAAAATCACAACAATACTGCTAAGTTACAAATACACATTAATATCATGCAGAAATTACTGAATTTGCAACAAGGTAAGATAATTAATTAGGGAATTCAACAGTCACAAGATTAATGGATTCATACACAAGACTACAAATAATTAAAAAGGCAAAAAAGACATCACATTAAAGGGAAAAACTGCCAGAAAATTACTTCATTACTCCTGTATCTAAAAATTCCTCTTTTGTGCTTTGCCAAAGCGCACAATATATAGCAAAATTGATTCACCCACCCTTCCTAAAAATAGACTAGGGTTGTACTCGCCCATGCATTCTATTTTTATCCTTTATTTAATAATAAATAAGGAATAAAATAAAGCAAACTAATACAAGAGGCATTAATAGCCTTTAATTACATCATAGTCAAACTATAGTTGACTGTCTAATTTTTAAGAAAAAGCTTTGTTGAATAATGCTAAAAATAAAACTTATTTGATGAGTAAGTATCCTTCTAGGTGCATGCAAATTTTTGTTCTTGTCTGTTCTATCCTTTTGTGAAGGCATGCAAAAATACTCCTTTGCAAGAAATTTGTAGAGTTGTGGAGCTCAATTTCTTTATTTTAGCATTTAATTGGAACTTGCTGGAAAATACAGTAACCGACAGTGGTTAAGGGTATACCAGCATCAGTCAGAGAAGAATGACATCGATCAAGGGAAAGTAGGAACCAGTGATGGTTATGTGCAACCAACGTTAGTTACCTATGTGACAAATTTTTAATTAACTCCCGAGAATTATATCTACTTTTAACATTAAAATAGATTTATTAATTGTAATTGCATGGCTAAGTTCCCTATGGCTAAAAACAACTATATGAAGTTAAAATTAGGGTTTAGAAGTGTGAGAGTGGATCATAATTACAATATAATTATGTGAGAGAGATTTCTTAGTAAAAAGAAGAAGAAAAGATTGAAGGAAGAAAGTACTGAACATCTGAGAGGTGTGGAATATTTTATATCTTGTCAAAGCTTTGGATAATAGGTTGTCTTGTTTCTTGGTGGATGTAGCCCACACGGGGTGAACCATGTTAATCTGGTGTTGATTTATGTCTCTTATTTTGTATATTTCTTCTAGTAGAATATCCTCTTTTAGTTGCATGTATGCTTAGATCTGATATATTGTCTGTACAACTGGTATCCTAACCCCAACAAATGGTATCAAAGTTTTGTTTGAGGGTTTTGTGTGTTAACAGATTTACTCACAGAGGATTTTTTGATTAAGTGGGAGCTAAAGAAATGAAAAAAGATAATAAATACAAGGTAGAGAAATTTTATGGCCAAAATTATCAATTATGGAAGATGCATATTGAGAATTATTTGTATCCAAGAGATTGGTACTTAGTGTTGGATGAGAATTCTAGACCTACGAAGATGAGTGATGAAGAATGAAATATTCTTGATAGAAAGACTTTGAGATTTATAAGATTGAGCCTACAACATCCATGGCTTCCACTATTATAGAAGAAGATTCTACAGTAGACTTAATGAAATCTCTTCCTAATTTATATGAAAAACCTATTGCTTCAAATAAATTTTATTTGATGAAGAAACTATTTAGTTACAAGATGCATGAAGGTGAATCTACTTGTAGTCATTTCAATAATTTATGATCTATAGTAAATAAGTTAAAATCGGTTGCTATACCATTTGATGATGAAGTAAAATGACTTTTATTCTTATGTTCTTTGCATGATAGTTGGCACAACTTGGTAATGACTGTTAGTAATAAAACATGTGCTAATAATATTTTGAAGTTTGATGATGTGGTTTGTATAATCTTGAATGAAGAAATTCACAGGAATTTTAGAGAGGAATCGTCATCTGGAAATTTTTTAAATGTAGAAAGAACAAGAAGGTAGAAGGAGATATCCAAGAGTAAGAGTAATGGGAAATAAAAGTCAAGGGAAAGCAGATCTAAATCCAGAAGTAAGGGAATTACTTGTTGGAAATGTGGAAAGAAAGGACATTTTGAGAAAGATTGTTGGTCAAAGGATAAAGAGAATAAAAAACCATAAAAAGGTAAAGAGGTGAATTTTGATTCATCAAATGTAATGCAAGATTCTCTTATTATTTCTTTGGACATTAGAATTGAATCATGGGTTTTAGATTCAGGTGTTTCTTTCCATGCAACCACTAATAAGGGTTATTTCAAAAATGATGTCTAGGGCAATTTTGGGAATGTTTATTTGGGTGATGATGAACCTTGCAGTTTTACTGGTAAAAGGGAAGTTCATATAAAATTTTATAATGTAAATACATGGGTATTGAAATATGTGAGGCATGTGTCAAGCGTTAGGAGGAATCTTTTTTTTTCCGAGAAACTAGGTGAATCTGGTTGCATGGTTACTTTTACAGGAGACTCTTGGAAAGTCACCGAGGGTGATTTTTTTGTTGTAAGAGGTATGAAGGTAGGAATGCTATATTTATCTACATGTATTACTGATTCGTTTTCTGCATTATCTACTTTATATTCAAATGCATGTATGTGGCATAATTGGTTGGGTCATATGAGTCAAAAAGGAATGCAAATCTTAAAGGCTAAGGGTAATTTATCAGATTTGAAATATTTAGATCTTGATTTCTATGAGTATTGTACCTTTGAAAAGAAAAAGAGAGTGAGATTTCTCAAATTTGGGGCAACTAATAAGGAGTAGGAATTGGAGCTTGTACACTCAGATGAGTAGGTACCATCTCAGGTACCTTCTCATGGAGGATCCCAGTATTATGTTACTTTTATTGATGATGCTACCAGGACAATCATGGAATGTGCTAGAAGTATGAGGATGTAATCTATATTTCCATTGAATTTTTGGGCAGAAGAAGTTGATACATCGGTTTATTTGATTAATCGTGGCCCTTCAAGTTCACTAGATGGAGGAGTACCAGAGGAAGCTTGGACCAGAAAAGAGGTAGATCTTTCTTTTCTTAAATTTTTTGGTTTAGAAGCTTTTGTGCATGTTGATAAGGAAAATAAGAAAAGATTGGATGTGAAATCTAAGAGTTGCACTTTCATTGGTTATGGATCTAGTGATTTTGATTTCCTCTTTTAGGATTTAGAGAATTCTAAAATTATTAGGAGTCGTGATGTTGAATGGAATGAAAAAATAAATTACAGGGATCAAATTTTTGTACCCAAGGATGAGAAAATTGAGAAGTTTATTGATGAAAAATGAACTCTTAGGTTTTAAAGAAATAGCTACAGAAATACATAGTAACTGTGATTGGTTAGTCCCTAACTGACATTGGTCAGATAAACCACCAATGGTTACAGAGGATCAAAATCGACATCGATTAGAAAAACCAACATGGGTTAGAGATGACTGACATCGGTCACTATCAGAAGTGGATTCTAATGTTAAAGAGGCCTAGATTGAGCCTCTAGTACCCCAAACTCCTATGAGAAGGTCACAAAGGGTAAGTAAACCTCTAGAAATATTTACACCTTCTCTATTTTATTTATTATTGAATGATAATGGTGAACCAAAAAGTTTTGAAGAATCAATGCAGGATGAGACCCATGTGTAGTGGGAGCATGACATGGATGAGGAGATAGACTCCTTGGAACATAATCAAACTTAGGATTTTGTTAAGTTGTCAGCAAGTATGAGGACATTGCAGAACAAGTGGGTTTACAGAATTAAGGAAGAAGAGGGTGGAGAGAAAAGTTACAAGGGAAGGCTTATAGTAAAGGGATTTACACAAAAAGTAGGTATTAACTTTTGTGAAATATTTTCTCCTGTTGTTAAGATCACTTCTATTCGCACTATATTGAGTTTAGTTGCAGTAGAATATTTTCACTTAGAGAAACTAGATTCGAAGATGAATTTCCTTTATGGTGATTTTGTTAAAGAAATTTATATGCAACAACCTTTTGGGTACTGGGTGTCTACATGTATGAAGTCAAGGGTAAGGATAAACTAGTGTGCAGGTTGAAAAAGAGCCTATATGGGCTCAAGCAAGCTCCAAGGCAATGGTACATGAGGTTTGATAGTTTTATCCTTGAGGATGGTTACTTGAGATGTGAATCTTACCATTGTGTTTATTTCAAGAAGCTTGAAAATGGGAGCTATATTATTTTCTTACTATATGTGGATTACATGCTTATTGCAGGATTTAGTATGCAGGACATTGGTGAGCTTAAGAGAAAGCTAGCTTACACATTTACTATGAAGGATTTAGGAGCTGCAAAAATAATCCTTAGCATGTAAATACATAGAGATAGGAAAAATAAGAAATTGTATTTGTTTCAGGAGGATTATATCTATAAGTTGTTAGAAAGGTTTAACATGTAGAATGCAAAACCTGTTAGCACACCTATGGTTGGACACTTCAAATTAAACAAAAATCAGTGTCCTTCATCACATGAGGAGGTAAAAAACATGACTAGAGTGCCGTATAATTCAGCAGTTGGAAGTCTCATGTACGGTATGGTTTGTACAAGACCAGACATTACACATGTAGTGGGAGTTATGAGTACATATATGACTAATCCTGGTAAAGAGCATTGGAAAGTAATCTAATGGATACTAAAGTATTTGAAAGGGACATCTAGCATGCAGTTAGGCTATCAAGGTTCATATATTTCATTACGTGGCTATGTTGATTCAGATATGGCTGGAGATCTGGATGGAAAGAGGAGCACTACTAGATATATTTTCATAGTAGGTGGAATAGAAGATAGCTAGATTTTGAGATTGCAGAATGTTGTCACTTTTTCTACTATAGAGGCAGAGTATGTTGCAGCTATAGAGGCTAGTAAGGAGATGATATGGATGAGTAGGTTCATGGAAGAGTTGGGAAATGAGAAAAGTGATTGTAAACTATTTAGTGATAGTTAGAATGCAATTCATTTGGCAAAGAACTCAAAATTTCATTTGAGAACAAAACATATTCAATTGAGGTATCAATTCATATGAAAGGTATTGGAGAATGCACATTTGAATCTAGAAAAGATTCATATGAGTAAGAACCCTACAGATATGCTAATGAAGCCATTAGAAAATGAGAATTTGGAGCTACACTCCACTTTTATTGGTATTCAAGTTTAATACTTGAAGAGGAAGAAACAAAGCCAAGGAAGGATCCAAAAATGATGTTGTATAGGTATAGTGTAGTAATTAAACTCCAAGTGGGAGATTGTTGAGTTGTGGAGCTCAATTACTTCATTTTAGCATGGAATTGGAACTTTCTGGAAAACATAGGAACTAACATCGGTTAAGGGCATACTGACATTAGTGAAGGGCAAGTAGGAACTAGCGTCAGTTACCTGTGTGACGAAGCTTTAATTAACTCTCAGGAATTATATCTATTTTTAGTATTAAAATAGATTTATTAATTGTAATTGCATGGCTAAGCACCCTAAGGCTAAAAACTACTATATGAAGTTAAAATTAGGGTTTAGAAGTGTGAGAGTGGATCATAATTACAAGATAATTATGTGAGAGATATTTCTAGGTAAAAATAAGAAGAAAATATTGAAGGAAGAAAGTAATGAACGTCTGAGAGGCATGGAAAATTATATATCTTATCAAAGCTTTGGATAATAGATTGTCTTGTTTCTTGTTGGATGTAGCCAACACTGGGTGAACCACGTTAAATATGGTCTTGATTTATGTCTCTTATTTTATATATTTCTTCTGGTATAATATCTGCTTTTATTTACATGTATGCTTAGATCTGATATATTGTCTACACAACCAGTATGCTAACCCCAACAAACATAAATAATTTTGACCTCAAATAATCAGAAAAATATTCACCTCGCTATGGGGACCACCAGGAGCACATGTGTAATCATAATCAACTTTTATTTTGTAGAAAATAAGGTAATTAAGTCTTTAAAAGTTACTTTCATTTTGATGTTGCCCTCTACTCTATCCCTTGTGATGACATGCAAAATTTGAATCTTTAAGTTATATTCAATCCATCACAATCAGTGGGGACAACCCTTGCACTTTAATGATTAGTCTCACCATGGTTTGGCCACTCTTGTGGACTTAGAAAATTATTGTGTTTTGAAATAATACAAGGGGCATTTTTTTTTAAAGGGGCACCATGTTACATTCGGCCTCCTTTGTGGACTTAGGCATATTATAAGGTCTGCCACTCCTTTTTTTATTATCATATGGTATTATATAGTTGTCGGACCCCTTTTGCATTTGATTGGTCATAGAACATGGTTTAACCTTATCCTTTGGGTTATCATTGCACAATATAATTTGGTCGTCTTTTGCATCATTTGGATCTTAGACTATAGTTGATAAGTCAAAATGAAAATAATTATGAAAAAATAAGGGCTGACCCCTTGGCGACGATGATTCACCCCTCCATACGTGTTGTCGATGGTATTTTAACTTGGGTCAAGCTAACTGTAACCATGTCCCTTTGCTTTAAAAATTGGTGCCTTGATTCAGGTCGTTGATCAGTGTCCCTTTTAATCTCTAGCTCTTCATCTTTAACCCATGATTAGGGTTTATGATTTGGCATTTAATGTGACCATGGTGATTTGAGTTGAACTTTGTTGATCAGTTTCCAATCATTGATCTTTATACTGTGCTATCACAGGTTGTCAATCTTTGACTCATGGTTAGGGTTTCAACCCTGTAATTAGAGTGGTTGGTGGCATTTGATCATTGTGGTTTGCATTAAATATTGTATCCATCTTCAGCCCTCGATCTTTGCATGACTTGATATCTGATCATTGATCCCTAACTCCTGGTTGAGTTAGATTTACCGAGGTTGGTGGATGAGGTTAAAAAGTACCTGAGATCCATCATTTGGGGATTCTATTTTGGTTGCTCCGAGTACTTATAAATAGACAGACATAAAATAGGATTCATATGAGTGTGTTTTGTGAAGGTGAATAGTGTGTACGAATTCAAGTGCAAATTTGGGAGGGTTTGTTGAGCACAGCTCCGAACAAGATCTGATTATTGTAATTGTGAAGACTTTTGGCTTGTAATAAAATTTGAGCAACTGTTCTTGGTGGATGTAGCCCACATTGGGTGAACCACGTTAAATATTGTCTTTGTGTTGTGCATTTTTCATACTTCTTATTATAATGATTATGAGGAATTATTCCACATTAGATTTTATTAATTCCTAACACCTTCTTCATTGTCTTTGAAGCGGTCACCATTATTAGTTGTTTTGAGCTCTAAGATCTCAATAGATTGAGAAGCCCTTATGCATATATCTTATTTCTTTCACTCTGTTATGTAATTTCTAAGCAAGGTATTTGTGGATGCTTTTCGCCATGAGTGGTTATAGGTGAGCTAATTTTTCTCTTGCACATGTACACTTATATTTTCATTTTCTTCCTTGGATATGTCACTAAAAATTTTGAAATTATTTTTGGGTTTTGTGATTTCTGCTCCTGCTTGACTCTCTAGTTCAAAACTTCTCATGGGCATAAAGATTTGTTGCTTCATCATTCATTTTCTCGAAAGTTTTGACTGTTAAATTATAAATGGTGAGTTTTGTCTATTACTTTGATTTCTTGATACCCATTAATGGGTCATCGGTCTCTGGCCAGGAGCTATACCCTTCTCACTCTGATACTACAACTTGAAACTGATTTCAAACGGAATAAAAATTTCTGAAATTTTTCAATATTTGTTTAGCTTGTATGTGAATGCATTTCTGATTCACATTTTGAACTTTATATTGTTTTCTCTATTGAATGGTGATAAAACAAAATCATGGAAGTATCAAATTTTCTCTCCTCTATTCTTTGACTTGATTATTCGGGTTTGAGCTATTGAGATTCTTATCTATTATTATAAACCACCATCTTAAGTTTCTTGTTTATTCATTTTTTATTGTGCCTGAATAGATTCACCATAATTTGATGCTTATTAGGGTTTCTATATTTCTCCGTATTTAGGTTCTAATTTGTATTGTGGGTAGTTGTATTTTTCTATAAAAAAGGAACCTTGGCCACCATATATAGAGTTGAATCTCACATTTTAATCTGATTTTTCTTTTGAATATTTTGGCAATGGTTTTGACTATTGGCCCTAGGTATGTATGTGTCTATGATTAAAATATTTTTCTAGGTCAATTGTTGAGTCTTTCTGGAAACCTTGGATATTCTTCATTATGTTTTGTATTCTATATTTTTTGTACTTGTTGAATCAATTTGAATGGGTCGGCCATAAACATTCTCTTGCCCTCTGTTTCCTTTTTGAGCTCCTTTAGGTTCCTTCTAAGAATGATCTTAGAGCGTTCTTTGTCATGTTCTTCATTCTCTAGGACCCTAGACCTTCATTGTTTTGATCTATGAAACTCAGATCTTGAGGCTAATAATATTTTCTGAAAATTTGAACTCCACTTCATACTATCTTAAGTTCTACACTACCTAATTTTATTTGGCATTGGCCCTTTGTTTTTTGGATGAGTGTATCTGAGTCATGAGAAAGTTCTATCTCCTGAACATGTTAACTTACTTTCTCGGTATGTCCATAACAAAATGTTTCCAATCTTGTACCTCACCATTAAGTTTTTTTAAAAATGAAATAATGCTTTTGGTATTCAAACTATACCTGTTTGATTACCCTTTCTTAATGCACGACTCTCTGAAACTGGGTCTCATTTAGTGTGTTGTAAATTTCCTTTTCAACTTACTCATCTAGCGATGATTGTCCTTCAAGTCCTTAATATTATATATCTTTTTTATAGAAGTTTCCCTTTCATTTAATAAACTATAACTCCATGAATCTAATGTATCTTATTCTATTGAAGCATTGTAATATTTTACTGTACCTATAAAACTATGAATCATGCATTTAATCTTAGCTCTAAAGCTATAATGTAGCATTTTGTGGACTTGATACTTGCTTTATTTGAAAACTATACTTCTAGAATGGTTGTACTTTGTAGTATTATCTTAAAACTTCATATTATTAAGCTATTACGCTATAACAAATGCTCTAAATTACTTCACTTTTGATGACTGAAAGTGCGGTCCATTTATTTTTTGTTTAAATATTGCATTTCCTTTTTATTACAACTTTGATACGCATGCTGGAAAATTTAAAATGTCCATTTTACATGGCAAAGCCTTGTGAAATTTTTCCAAGATTTCTTTCTTCTATCCCTTCTTCAACTATAATAGATGTATTTTCTGATTCAGAATACAAAATGTATCACTTTTCTATTGAAGTTGATTTGTTGTTGGAAACTGAAAGATAATAACTGTTATCTTGATCATGACATGCTTTTCTGCTTCTCTGCATCAATATTTGATTTACATACAACTTTTAAAGCATGTTTTATTTAAAAACAACATGATGAAAATTTGTAAATGTCCATTTTACATGGTGGAGCCCAATCAAAATTTTCTCAGATTTCCTTCTCATTATGTTTCATCTATAATCTAATATTGATTTAACTTCAGCCTTTAAATTTTGATTATTTTTATTTAGTTAAAATCTAAAACATGTACTTTTGTCTATAATTCTCTCCTCTATTTGTACAACTTCTTTTATCCCTAGATTAGTTGTTGAACTTTGAGTTGCATCCTATCTTCATTCCAACATGTACTTATGACTCATCTGCTTCATGTACCATAGGATAGAAGTTATTTAATTCTATAATCTTTATCTATAGTGAGGACTATAAGATATGATTTATTTTTTCTTGGCTGCAACATGTACCTTCACACTTGAGAAAATTGTTAGAAAATACTTAGGCTTTTTGGTCTCTCTTATGTCCATGGTTTTCCTTTTCTTCTCTCTCCTTCTTTCTTAGTGATTAAATCATGTATGTAGTTTGATCTTCAAGTAATATATATCTCATGTTATTAAGAGATCCATGTGAACAAATTAGGATGGTATATGAATATGGATTAATCCCAAGCTCGTAACTGATTATTTTCCTCTTTTCTTTTGTTTAGGTACAGTGCTTTCGGTAGTGAAGATGGAGAGGGAACAAATCTTAAGATGAAGATGCATCAACCTAAGGAGAAACATATAAGGCAATGATAGGTTCACTCATACTTATTTATTTTCTCTTTCATGCATGTGTACCTCTTATTTTATTAGTTGTACTTGAATTTCTAGTTACATCCCATGGCTTGTGTGGGAACATTTTGAAATTCCTTATGAATAAAACATTGAATTGTGAAATTGAGTTGTGTATTTATTTCTACATTTCTACTTTATGATATGGATTGTGTGATGAACTAATCAAGCCAATAATATAATTGAATGTATTAATCGTGAAGGAAATAACATTAAATAATACCTGTAACATCCATTAATGGACTCTGATTTTTCTATAATCTGCAGTCACGATTGCTTCTCCAAAACCTAACGCTTCATCTATTCTACAATTCGGTGTTTTAATCAAGGAAAAAAAGCTACCTTTCAGGGATTTGTTTTCTTTTGCTAAAGATAGCATGAAATTATAGACTATGTGATCTGTTATGTTTTGTAACAACACACATAGCTACAAATTTCATGTAATCATTAATTAATTCAATAGTAACAATATTTTTTGAAAGAACCTCCCCTAGCTTAGGTATACTTCACAAATGCTATCCATCATAATAAAGTTTTGAGCTGATCATTTTTACCCAAGTGCAAAAATTGTCAACAGGTTTACAATTGGCAACTAGTCTTCTGGGGCCATTAATCGTAAATGCTCTAGTTGCAAACAATTAAGAGTTGTCTCAAGACATCAGAAAACCCATGTCTAAAACTGATGTTCGATAAATGAATGTCCAAAAAGAAACTTCGTATGATTTTCCCTATATATGGAGGATTCATAGAGTTGACGAGACTGCGAACTCGCAAATGATTTTCAATCAGTGACAAGTTTTCTAGAGCCACCGGTCATAGCTGGTCTAGTTTTCCCTAGTCAAACTATGACCAGAGTCCTACAAAATGGCTTTGCCAAAATATCAATAAAATTTCTTTTCTTCAAATTGAAGGTTCCAAAAAAATTGTCTAGTAAAAATACTAGAGGTTTACGAAGGCGGATAAGCATTTTTTTGCTCAGGGTTCAAATGGCGAGCCTATACGAGACCCAATTTTTCAAAATTTAGTATCTTCCTTCAGCTCCAAAACTGTGTAACATGCCTCCTATAAAGGTGTCTAAAAGATCAAAGATAATCATTTTAGGTCGATTGAAGGATTAACTTGACTCCTCCCATGAAAAGGTACACGTGGGAAACTTAACATCTTCTTTTTATAGTTACAAAGTTTATTTTGCAATTCTTCGAAAATCACAATTTATCTATTTTAACAAGGGAGCTGTCAACATATTCACAGGGGGCTTAACTTCAAATCGTTAATAAAAACAGGTTCTAAAGAATTCTAGATTCATCAGGAAGCTTACATTAGATCATCTCAAAGTGAGGGTTTGAGTTTATGATTATCTACCAAGGAATATTTTAATTGTGCAAGCTACAGTATGACATCTTTTGTTTTGAAAACAAGTCTATTTAAACTATCAATTCTAGGATAATGCTACATTTTAAAATTTTATTTCACTTAAAATGAACCACTAGAGATAAAAAAATATATAGAAGAAACAGAGAGATGAACCATGCCTGTAATTGATTGATGAGGCGGAAGTTGGGGACTTTTACATTACACCAATCGATTGCACTTGCTTAGAGCCATTTCAAGTGTATCGGAAGCTCCAACCCGAGTGTTCCTTACAACTATTGTAGCCCACAAAGCACATCACTTTGAGGCATACAAATGAACGGTTCAAATTATTTGTTTACACTTCCCAAGTGACTACTAGAGCAACAAAAATCTTTTGGTTATCTTGTCAAACAAATCATGTCCCAGTTGAAAAATTTTACCATTGTTTTTTGACATACTAGTCTGCCAAATCACGAGCAACAACAATATCTAACAAATTTCCTCTCCAATGGTTCTCCCAATAATTTTAAAATGTTGTTGTAGTT
Source organism: Taxus chinensis (assembly GCA_019776745.2). Taxonomy (NCBI): domain Eukaryota; kingdom Viridiplantae; phylum Streptophyta; class Pinopsida; order Cupressales; family Taxaceae; genus Taxus; species Taxus chinensis. The sequence goes on along the minus strand of CM034146.1, from coordinate 259,081,902 downwards.
TGAATTTGAATATTAAATATGTGAATGTAGTATTGCATAACATTATATGTTTAAAAGAATAGAATTTCTTATTTTAGGTTATGTATGGTATTTTTCCATATACCCATGTTCAATTTTAACTATAGAAATAAATCAAGACCAAAAGATATCTATCCTTTAGAAGACACTTGAAACAATTACCTCCAACTGTGTTTGCTTTAGCCTGATACGAATATCTCTGGTATATCACTATGTTGCTGACTACCAAAGGCAAAGCATTGTCTAATGCTACGAAGCAAGGAAACAATTATCAATAACACTAGGGATCCAATTTTTTGAAGGGTCTACTTTTGCATTAAAATCAAGTACATGAATAACATAGTGAAAATTAACTTTATCTAGTTAACCATTGTAAAAGTGAGAGAATTGAGATTTTAATAAGAAACTTGGAATAAATTATCTTCAAGGAATAAATTTCTATTGGGAGGCCTAGACCAATGAACCCATAAAATTCCATTCTTTGCAAATTATTCCCCAACCTCCTTCATGCATAATAAGAAGAAAGGCACATAGAACCTTTTCCCACTCGCACATTAGTATAGAAGAAGTCAAAATTACTTCTCTCCTGGTGAAGTGTTTGGAGAGAAATGGCTATGTGTCATATTGTAGAGCAAGAAGAAAAAGACAAATCCATATCCTTCCCTTATGTCCCTATGAATCTTCAATGCGAGATACCCCTTTAGTGTAGTCCCTGCAAATGTGGCACCCATAAATCCACAGAATTCTCCTAAAAAGGATACTCATAAACTATATAACACCATTTCTGTATATTATTAACTCCACGCATTCCATGAGGCCATGGATAAAGTATGTAGTGGTAATGGATTGGGTAGGTACCTGTTTGGTACATTTGTAAATGTTTCTAAAGCCAATACAAAGTCTCCACTTGCATAGACTGGTAACTTTCTGGTAAGGGTCGATTGGCAGGTAAAATGGCGTGTTGACTACCTTTTTGGTGGTTGGATTGAATGCATATGAGGTCACCCATTCTTTCCAAATAGCACACTCAACCACCCTTGCTGTAACTATCCAATTACTACCAAAAATTTCAATGTTAGCATGAGTTTCAGCTTGATTTATGGACTTGGATCCCAAAAATACTATTTAATTATTGGGCAATGACAATGACAGGATGTAGGTCACCTGCTCCACTGACAAGGTTGACTCCTTCCACTCACCTACTAACTTGTGAGATCACACCAAATGTGTTATAATATTTATTTTATTTTATTTTAGTTCTATTCCTTTTTTTTTAAACATTGGACACTACATAGAGTGTACAACACTCAAATTAACTTACACTCAATAAAAATCATAAAATCCAAAAGACCGACTACTCTAGTAAATGTCCCCTTTTTTCACATCCCCACATAATTTAATAACATGATTATATTACTTAATAAGGGCACATTAATACACAATGATTAAATAAATTACATCAAAAAATAAATAATATACTCTCCAATAAATAAAATAAAAGGGAAATAATTTCACAAAAATTCCATG